>OY754328.1:30076491-31326491 GCA_963573305.1 Pyrrhosoma nymphula
TCCAATAACTGCCTTAACCATCATCGTTGTCCAACGAATAACCGACTAAAGATGCAGTATCAAGTGATTGAATGACTAAGTTAAGGATGAACAAATATATGGACACCCCTATTTTCTTATATAGTGCTTACCACGTTAATATTCCTTGAAATGCAAAAACGTCCGTTCTTATGGAGCTATAAACTCCCACTCGACGAAATGGGCCTTAAACCTTTTCAAGGATCCTGCAATTAATAATATTGTAATATCGTAACTGTGCGGGTTATGCTAGAAATAAAATAAAATGCTCTTTTCCTTTTTTTACGTGTTTTCACGGCTAAGACCATACTGTCTGCCACTTGCAGACAGGGGTAAAAGCAGTCGGACGAATAGTCAAATGATCATAGTGTTAAATAATCAGATATCAATAGTAACTAAGTACTAGTAACTAAACAGGTTCGAAAATGATCCACAAGAAACTCAGCGGCACTTGTTATGGGCATTAAAAATTACGAATAAGGGCAACACCCGGCTTCGTGTTCACTGTGTGCTAAAGAAAAGAATGAGGTAGTTTAATATTATCAAAGAGGAACAAGGCTCAAGTGAGGTCCACATCCTTATTTAAGTTAGGGATTTTAAAAACAAACCATGTCTTTCAGACAGTTCTGAGTAGTTCGCTAGCCAAACACTCGGTTAGCATTTGATGAATTTTATGAGTAAATGAGATAAAATATTGTCATTGTCCATGGGAACTTTTCAATACCACAACGCATCTTATCGCCTCAGCGTCATTACCAGCTACAATCATCCATGAGGTTTCTAAAAAATTGAAATTTAGATCTCCAACCACTGCCGTTCATGTTTGAAAGATTTTTTCCCGGTAATTTTTAAGTATTTACTCGACCAAAATTAGGAAAAATGGCTATGCAGGTAGTATGGAATTTTCTGATTTGTTGGATCCTCCATTCTCTGTGAAGTAACTGAGTGAATTTTTTTTAAGGCCAAACTTTAGACAACATTTCTCATTATATCTTCCATAGCAACATATAAATTTGCATTACGGTTACCCTTTCGACCTATGCTGAGTCAAATCCAAACCATAACATATAAAATTGAACCTTGCTGCATATAAGACCAAGGGAGTACGAGGGAAATTTAGACAAAGCGGAAATGTTAATTTTTCAAAGTATCATTGTTATAAGTGAGCCGTCCGTCGCGTCGTGTCGAACAGGGCGGCTCGGGTTAAAGCAACCCAAAGACCCGGTGAGCCCGTCCGTCGTGTCGAACAAGGCGGCTCGGTTCTTAATCAACCCGAACTCGGGTCACTTGACCGCGGGTCCGATGCCAGTACCACGTCCTGTCGTTGCTGTTGGTGGTGAAATTGTTCCCATGCCGGCAGGGTTTAAAAGGAGAGGCGCGAGGACCGACCACTCTCTTTCTGGGTTCGGATATCGGATTCGCTGGTTGCCGGTGCCTACGCCCTCGGTCGCTCGCCGCTGCCCTGGTGGACGTCTTCTTTTCCTGCCATCGCCAGCCTGGGTCGTTTTCCTCGGCCCCGAATTTCCGGACGTAAGAAGCCAGCCAAGATTTCCATTCCTTAATCCCTTCAACTTGTCTCTTGAGCGACAGGTTAAGTTTTGTTGTGCTCAAGTGCCCGAGTTGGGGTAATAAATCGACCGTTAAACTAATATTACGCCTGTGACTTATTTTCCGTCACCAACCCGGCCCCCGAGTTACCTCGATCCCCCGGAAAACGGTCCAAATGGTAGCAGTGCGTGGTTATTAGTACTCGGGTGTAGTTTTTTTTGGTGCGGTTGTTGGCGGATCGTCATGGCGACCGGAAGGAGTGGTCTCCCTTCAGGGGGGTTATTTTGTAATCTCACCTTTTTAGTGACTCTTAGTGGAAAGGCGGGAGATCCGTTTCCCTCTCTTAATGATCGGCTCACGAACGGTTCGTGAATTGTTGAAGCTTCAATTACCTTACGTCAAATAAAAGATGCCGAGACTAGCGAATACCCAGATTGCTCAACATCTTACGGAAGATATCTTACACTGTACATACCACGAAAATCTAAATACAGTCAAAACTACAAGCGACATGTAAGCAATCACTCAATAATTTTTAAAAAATTATGCATCTAATTAGTGTTCGATTCACATGCACGGGAAATATCTACCAAGAACGTAGATTTTTCAGGCAATAATTGTTAAAATTATGAAATTATAGTATAAATAACTGAATTCCATTCTCCATACACTGGCGGATAGGCACACGAAAACAAAGGTATCAGCAACATTGTTTGGGAAATATTGATACGAAATATATACACAGATAATTCAAGCCAATAATAACATAAGCATTTCAATCAAAGCATACCTTCAAGTGCCTAATATATTGGAGTTGAAAATGCTGAAGTTCTTCACGTTTAGCAAATTACAACAATACGATTTAAAATCGTTTGTATCTTTCGCGCCCTTGTTTATTTACCGACTCAAGCTTCAAGTGGAAACGATGGTGGCTCCATGTCACGTTCTTTATGACAAGTGAGATGGATCTAATGGCAGGCGGAGAAAATGAAACGGATCAAGAGTCGAAAGATACGGATCAGAGCGGATGAATCGTCTAGAAGACCAGCACATGACCGGCAGTTCACCGATTGAGATCCGAAGATGGTCACGCCGATTGGGTGGGGGAGTTAAACTACGAAAAAGTGAGATAATGACGTATTCTCACTAAAGTGAGATTACAAAATAACCCCCCAAGTAGCGCTTGGATAGCGCTCGAGTTGTCGAAAGAGAAAGCAGTAGCCACTTGTGAAAGGTTCGGGTTGTCGCGTGAGGGGACGTTGGACGAAATTAGGAAGAGGCTCCGGGAATACGTGCAACGTTTGGAGGTTAATGACGGCGCGAATGAAGGGGGTTCGGTCGATACGAGCAGCGTTCTGCTAAAGATGGAACAGCTGCTGGTCGTAACGCGTTCCCAATAAACGTATATACGCGAGGGAAACCTGGAGGCGATACTTAGAATGGCAAACAATTGGGGTATCTATTTTAGTGGTCGGCCGGATGATCGGTTTCGTAGCCTTATGGAGGTTAGCGACCAAGCCGTACTCAAAATACTCCCGGATTTTTTGAGCGAAAGAGCATTAGATTGGTTTTGGCGAACTTCGTTTAAAAGTGTCGATGAGTTCGAAGTGGAATTGAAAAAAAACTAATTTTCACCGACATATAACATCCGATTAAAGCGGGATATTTTTATGAGAACGCAAGGTCCCTACGAAAAGGTGGCAGAATATGTGGGTTTGATGGAACGGATGAACGACAGATTATCACTCCCGTTGGATCAAAGCGAGTTATGCGAGTTGATCTGCGCAAACCTCATCCCAACATATCTAAGCGCTCTACCCGTTGCACCGGCGACAATTTGCGAGTTAATCTAGTGGGGGCGCGGACACGAGGATCGTCAAGCATTACCGCAAGTTTCAGGCCCCCTCCACCACCTCAGGTGATGGTGGATGCGGAGTTCGCCTGTCATGGCCTCCCGCCCTTCATGAGAGCCCCCCATGGGAGTCCCCCGGTAGGAGCAGGTGAGTGCAGTGCCTATGCGACCACCCCGAGTAGCCGGGAGCATGAGCAACAAAAATATAGTCGGAAATCTTGGCAAGGGGAGTCAAGGTCGGGAAACGCCCCCGCCGTGCGGAAATAAAGCGCCCGGAATTCCGACGCGGCAAGGGGAGGGCACAGGCAACCCGGATGGATGACCATAGAATTCAAACTTCCCCCACAGTACTTGCGGAAGTCAATGGTGTGGCCTCTAAGGGATTGTTAGACTCCGGCACGTTCCGTTCATTTGTAGCAAAACCATTTGTAGCAAGACTTACTAATAAATCGGTTAAGGTTAGCGCGGAGGGAATAAACTGTGTAGGCTTCGATTCATCGCGCGTAACCATCCACGAATCGGTTAAATTGCACATAAAAATAAGTGGTTTTTCGTGGAACCAAAAGTTCCTCGTGGTGCACGAATGTCCTTACGCGATTGTGTTTGATAGAAATTGCATGGCTAGGGCGGGTCTTGTTCTTAATTTCGTGAATCGATGTGTTTCTTTTAATTTTTCTCCGAAATTAAAATTCCCTTTATTCCCGGTAAGAGACGCCTCGGAAAGCGATAGTATAACGAAAATTCCTATTGAAGTCAGCCCAATACCGAACTCTTACAACAGTAAAATGGGTGAGATTCTGGCGGAATTCTTGGACGTTTTCACGGATAGATTGGGTATGACCGACCTCCTCGAGTACCACTTAACGCTGACGGATAGGGAACCCGTGCGCTCCCCTCCCTTCCAATATAGTCCTCCGAAAGTCGCAGAAATGAGAGTCCAAATACTCGGCCTCAAGGAGAAGGGTGTGATTAAAGAGTCCAATTCGGCTTATGCTAGTCCAGCTTTTCTGATACCGAAAAAGTACGGGAAATCGCGATTGGTGGTAGACTAGGAAATTAAAGAAAAAAATCGTATTCGATTCTTTCCCCTTGCCGACGCTAGAGAATACATACTTGCATTTGGGAGGGGCACGTTATATCACAGTCCTCGATCTAAATTCGGCATATCATCAGACGCGCGAGTAGCAGAAAAGCTACCGCGTTCGTCACCCCGTTTGGTTTATACGAATACCAACGGTTACCGTTCGGAGTGTGTACCGGTGGCCAAGTGTTGTCTCGGCTGCAGGATAAAATATTGGGGGACGTAAAATTTAAATTAGTCATAAGCTATTTAGACGACGTGGCAGTCTACAGCAAAACGTATGAAGGTCACCTTTTACACGTAAGGGAAGTTCTCAATCGATTACGGAATGCTAAGTTAACGGTTAATCCCTAAAATATCCATGTAGCACAGAAGGAAATAAAACTTTTAGGCCACATAGTCTCGGCCAATGGCATCAGCATAGATCCTGAGAGGGCGGAGGTTATCTATTTTTTTCCCGCCCCCACTAATTTGAAGGCAGCGAGAAGATTCCTGGGGATGTGCAGTTACTATGCCCGTTTCATTCCAAAGTTATCGGAGTTAGCAGCGCCGATAAATGCATTGAAGAAGAAAAATGCCCGGTTCCAATGGGGAGAAAGTGAACGGCGGGCGTTCGATGAGCTAAAGTTAAAAATTTCCACTCCCCCGGTACTTCGCATTCCCGATTTTAATCAAAGGTTCGTATTACACACCGATGCTTCGTGCAACGCGGTGGCGGCCGTCCTTTCTCAACGTGTAGAGGGATATCTAGCGCCAGTGGCTTTTGCGAGCAGAACATTAATTCAAAGTGAGCAAAAATACTCCACATACGATCCGGAATGCCTTGCAGTCGTATTCGGAGTGGAAAAATTTGACCAGTACCTTCATGGTAGGGAATTCGACCTAAACACCGATAATTAAGCCTTTTCGTGGATGCGTCGGCCAATTGTTTCAATTAAATCAAATCCCGGGGTAAAACAGATCTTTGATAATTTAAATTCTTCAGTCTTGATCGAGTAATCAAGATAAAGTTTAGTTCCCCCACAACTCATGGTTTTTATAGTTATTGTAACGTATTCAATATGTACTTGCATGCCCCTAAACACACTACTTCTGACTGGTATTGATACTAAAAATATTGTTTCATTCTCATTAAAAATTGAAGGATGCGTGCCCTAAAATATCGTAGTTCTAGCTAATTAGGTTCTTAAGGTATGTTTTTAAAAGAAAATGTATTAAGCCATTATTACCCTAAATTTAAGACGAGCTTAGAATCCATGTCTTGCTTTTAAAGCATCAAACAGATTTTTTATTAAAAATTATGAAATGTGAGTTATGCTAGAAAAAATGGAAGGCTACCAGGTTAAAAGTACAAGCCGTCGTTTAAAAGAACGGCTCCTAGGAAACATGCAGGGAATCAATAAAATTCATTACTGCAATGGTTAATTTTAAATATAAACGACGTAATTATAACATTGTACTCAAAGGTAGCTCAACAAGCTAAGTTTTGACGTAAATAAACACCTTCATTGTGAAACAAAAATAAATAACTCATTGGATCACCATAAATTCGTTTTTTTACAACCTAGCATCTTCCCGACATTTGTTTCAAAACGAAATCTTTGTCACGTAAAAGAAAATTTACGTGAGTACACGAAGTTATTAAATTTTTACTTTAACCCTTTAATAGGGACTCTTTTTTCAATAGCCACTCGCCTGGTGGGGGTATTTCATCTGTCAATACGGATAATTTATTTTTGGTGGAATATAGTGTTATTGACTTGCGAGTAAGAATATTGAAAGAAAAAAGCTTTTGAACGTCCTGCTAAACAATTGAAACAATTTTTGTATGTAATTTATTTTTGGTGGAATATCGTCTAATTGAATTGCGAGTAAGAATATTGAAAATAATTGTTTGAACGTCCTGCTAAATTATTTAAACATTTTTTTTAAATAATTCAGCAGGGTTGGGACATTAATACAGGTGGCGCGTCTAACGACGCGCTCCCCGATAAAGGGGTTAATAATTAAGACAGCTCAACAATCTTTGGACTTGAATCAACATTGTCGATAGTTTTCGCAACAAGTTTTCCTCCTCGAAATCATTTTCGGTAAAAGAGGATAAATTTAGATCAGGAGAAATAGGGTTTACATGCCGATGACGGGTGCAGTTCCCCACTCCACTCTCACCTGATATTCGCCGACTCGTTGACGTAGTCTCCCCATCCGAAAAGCGGTGGCGTCGTCAGCACGAGCGAGTAGAGCCAGATGGCGCCGATGAGCGCCAGGGCGCCCTTATGGCTCAGGCGCCTCACCTGGAACGGCTTGCTTATCATGACGTAGCGCTCAAAGGAGAGCACCATGAGAGTCGTGATGGACGCGATTCCTGAAGAAAAGGAATGAAAATATCTATCAGCGTCACGAGAAGCCACAACGGTTACAGTCAAGGGACACCTAAATATACAGAATATCTTAAAAACGTTCACATCTTGAACGCATGCATGAAATATGTTATAAATGCCTCGGTAGTCTCATACAAAAAACCAAAAATCTTTATCAAAAAACCAACGGTTCCGATTTATGTGTGCTCAAACTCCAAAGAAGTACGCTCTTGAGAGTTTATATTACGTGAGAATAACTACTTAAGAGCAAAGAAAGAGTGATGGAAGAACACACCTGATGGAAGCGATACGTTTGGAGCAACTAAAGACTAGGAGGCTACTCGCTAGCCTTGCTGTAAGTTAAAAACATCAGATCAGGCGAGTTATAGGATGGCCCATAGGTAGAGATACGTTATTTTCGCATTAACGAAAAATGCGAAAAAATTAAATTATCTAAGAAACATGTTTTTATTATTTTCTTTATGTTTTGCAGTATTTGGAAGCATTTAAAGTGGTTTTCTATTTTGTGTATTAATGCGAAATAAGTTTTTAAGAGCAAATAATTGCTATTTAGCGAAATAGGCGCTAATTTTGCCAAAATATAGGCATTTTAAAAAATTGTTATTTCCCGTTTTCGTTAACGAAATATTTGCGCCTGGGGTTTCCGGAAAAACGTGCTTTCAAGCATCCCGCTGCCTCCTTCCTCGATATGTTTCCCATGCATCTATTTGCTGGACCTTCCTCTGACAACCGTTGACCGTGCGCCCCCATTGGCTATATCTGGCGGCCTAGCGGCCAATCATGAGTATTGCTGAGTGACACGCATGCGTGACGCGGTTCCGAATATCGTAATCGCTAACGAGACGTCTGACAGCAAGGGCCAGACGTCTGAGGGCAAGTGTCCTTGCAATCCTGTTCAGAATATTGACCCAAACATCAACAAAGGAAGTTTTATTGGCCAATTTCATATTTTTGGACAATGCAACTGGCCCAATGTGCTGCCAAGTAATCAACGAAAGCCTGACTTCGTAGGGTGTTGATTACCACAATGTTCTTGGTTTAATGTCTGATTCTGCAATATATATGACCACTTGTTTTAAAGCGATTAATACGTTGGTGGGTGAATACATGTTGAATTTTCAGTTTTTGGCCAAAAGATAAATCTAGTGGGGGAAATTATTATAAAAGAACTTTCACGACTTAATCTATTCGTAGTTAAAACCAAGATGGCATTTCTCAATGACCGTAAAATGTAAAGTGCATACCTGAAGTTTCTAGGGGATTAGTACCCCACCCTTCCTGCAGTATTGTTTCCGAATCTTGTAGGACGCAATGGAACTCGTGGTTCCATTCGGTCATGTACCTGGTTGATGCTTTGATAGATTTTACCAATAACTACGACAGCAAGTGCAGCTTATCTAATCGAACTGTCATCTGATCCAAAATTGGTGCAGACCCTCAAGCTACAGATGAAGTTCGTAGCCGAATCATGTGAAAAGTTTTTCACTCTGATAAACGTTCTCCAGGGATCAAAGTATCTCTATGTACACCTTCTGTGGGATCAAGTAGAACAATTTAGTACTTCCCTCAAGCGGCTTTCAGATGGTCACTTCCCCCTGCAAGACCAACGCTCATCTTGTGGAGATCCAAACTGCCATGGAAAGAGAAGGCACATGAAACATGCTGTCAGTGTGCTCAGAAGAGTGCATATAATCAAGCAATCCACATGGTTCCAGGAATGACAAACCATTTATACAATACGGACGGATAGTTATTTAATCCAGCACTTGCCGCACAGACTCTGACACCTAATGAGAATTCAATAAAAGCGTGCCTACAGAAACTTCTAACATTCTCAAAGCTGAATTAAGATGCCTATGCCAAGGGGTACCTACCAATATTTCCACAGGAAACTTTCAAGCCAGGTTCGAGATGCTGGAAGTGTAAACCTGATTCAAACCCTGATTGCCATGAAGGTGATGAACCCATCATTTGCAGTTCCAGCATTTCAAACCATTTTGGGGTCAGTTAACAGCGTGGGTGCTGAATGTTTTTTCAGCAAATACAACCTGATCTTGACCGACAAGCGGACAAGAATAAGAACCACTACAATGGAAACGTTTTCCATGCTTTCTTTCAGTCAGTGAGAAGTGAAGTCAATCAATGCTGTAATGGGCCGAAGAAAGCTAGATTTGATTGACATTAGGCCTAGGCCTACTTTACTTTTATTTTATTTTTATAGTAGTAGTCTCCAAGTTACATAATAGTCTCCAAGAACGAATATTTGGCCTAGGAATCTACTTAATTGGATGTATGAATCTGTTAAATTTTGAACATAGACCTAGGCACCAGGATTAAACGACCCATATCAAAGATTCGAAAGGCCGTTTTACACGGCGAATGATCTTGCGAATGATCATTCGAATGATCATGCGCATGACGTTAATGCCTTGTGTAACACGGAAAATTTGGCGAATTCTTGGTCATGCGCACGATCATGCGATCAAAATTGGGACATGTTCTATTTTTGATCGCATGATCCCGTGAATGATCGCATGATACGAGCGCAGTACGTTCATCTTGGTTGTTTTGATATTGAATTCACCTCACTTCGCTAAAGCAAACTCATAATAACTTATAACGAAGGCAAGGAAAGCCATATCAATGTATTTGGAAACAAATATCTCTCTAGGCAGGATGCACACACTTTGGCAACGTGAATGGCCATTTGGTTAAAACTATCTTGGAGGTTTGCAATATGAAAACATCGAAATCTCATAGGATTAACCTAAAAAGATCTGACCAGACCTTGATTTGTTTATTCAGGATTGCAGTACAACGAGTACAACATATCTGGCCCTATTTTGACTTCAGAATGGACGGCAGAAAAATGTTCGTAATGATATCAACACTACAGCTTTCATTAAAGTTTTAGGCTCAAGACTATGGGAGATACTGCCAAATGCAGAAACGCAGAACAGATCAGAATGATCTCTCTTTGGACTCGTTTATTGAAATAATCACACTTGTATTCAAAGGATACCATTCATTCCTCACCGCCAACTGAATATATCAGGTATATATTTGTAAAAATGCAAAAAAGGTATCGATGGACGAGTGGGAGGCGTGTCCCAATGGGAAGAGCGAGTGGCGACAGCCACTTCGAATCAGCTAAGTGGGGAAATTATATGATCTTTTTCCTACGTTCGTTTGCAAACATTGTTTAACATATCGTTATAAATTCATAATCCAAATAACTGCGTTTTTTCAAAACGTTTAAAAACTTAAAACATTTTGTCCAGACCGTACTCATTTTCAGACCTGCTGCAAGCACCACAAGTCATTTTATTTAGCAATAATTTCATTTTGATGTCACCGTGATATTAATATCGGGTGACCATCTTCGTTGTTCTGATAGTGAGTTCACTTCAATTCGCAGAATTAAACCCTCATCGTAAAATATTGATGGATGCTATAACCATATTTCATTGCAAATGATTAAAAGAACACTGTAGGCAGTACTCAATGCATACGTTTTGGCTGGTGTGAAATAGGCCTAAAATTATCGTGGATGTTTTGTGAGACAAAATTGTGGCTGACGCAAGGCCGTTTTACACGGTACGTTTGTTTGTGCAAACTCTTCCGTGAACTCTTGCATGAGGCAAAATATATCTTGTAAAACGGCAATTTATATGAACGTATGTGCGAATGTCTCAATCCCTGAACTGAAATTAGAACCTGTTCTAATTTCGTTTAGACAAACGTACTATCTCACGTACGTACGCTTGTTCAAAATTTTTCATCATGTAAAACGGCCTTAATAAACACTGCAGCAGCGGTCGCCAAAATTGCCTCATCACTGTTCATCTTCTATAGCATAACGCCACTCACTAAACTTTTGCAGTTACTCAGTGTTTAAGTGAATAATGTAAAGGTATATCTAAGCCTAATAATAATGTAAACGAATATCCTAGTAGGTATCTATAATATTCATGATCTAAACAAACTAAACAAAACTCCGTCTGCTCCGTCTGTCGAAACAGCTATGCTGGTCGGAAATCTCCCGTAATCGATATATACAATCGATAGAATAACCACTGCGCATTCAGTCTGCGCAGAAAATTCACTGAATTAATTTGCCGTGTAAAACGGGAACTTTTCAGGTCATCATTGAAATAAATTCGCGAATTAATGCTCGAATGATCGTGCGCAAGATCATTCGCCGTGTAAAACGGCCTTAAGAAAAGGCCTAAGAATTAAGTTGAAAAGTTTTTCATTATTAACAGCTCAATTTTTATTGTCCCTGTATTGTTGTACTTATAAATAGATCAATTAAAATTAGTAAAACACTCACGTCTTTAACTAGAAAGAGTTCCTTGTTGGTGACATTTATGCATTCGTGTAGAAATTGTTGGCACTCTATATTATTGGGAGGGTCGAGAATTGGTTACTGATGCGGGGAAAATTACCAAAGTATTATTTTTATTTGCAATGAAACACTCCATTTCTATGCGGTAATTTTCCCGAAACAGCTTGATATGTTTCGTAATTTCCATGATATGCATAAAAGTTACTTGATCAATGTGAGCTTATGACATACCGATGCATCTATTACATCATTTGGAAAAAAAGAATCAGCTTAAGATTGCTCATCGTTTAGCTGCTCTTCGAACCTCTTTACATAGAATTCAATAAAATATGCAGTGCATTGCCATAAAAGTCACTAATATGTTTCAAAACTAGCAGTATGCAATTCCTTTAACATTGGGCTGCACGAGATATTTTTCCGCCTAAGCCGCATGGAGACAAATAACATGAGAGCTAAGAGGAAGTTTCGAGCAGCTGGATAAAAAACAGAGGAGAGACGATTTGGCCTGTCAAGAACAGTTGAGGGCAAAAAATGATCAACCAGGAAAAGGAAAATTCCTGAGCCAAAATCATTTTTCACAACAGGGTGGGAGGTTAAAGTTTAAAAGGCTCAAACAAAAAGGGTTTTAAGAATCAGAACTCAAAGAAAATAAAAAAGGGAAAAAAGTATCCTGCTAAGGATAATGTAGAAATCAAGTCATATTTTTAATGACCTGGAGTTATTTCCTTTCCAACAGTCTATGGGAATCCGTCTAAGGAAAAGAAATTCTCAAGAGTCCAAGGGGAATAAACCTAGAAAGATGATGGCAATTTTTAATACGTTGCCTAATGGAACATTCTGCTAATTTTCAAAAAAGACTTAACAGAAAACCCTAATATTTACTTCAAATATTTCCTAGAAAATAAACTTCATATTATATTCTGCAAGTGGAAATCGCGCTTTATTAAGTCAATTTCCAATAAATGTGGAATTAGTTTTCTGGTTCCAAGTGTAATTAACTTATTCGATGTGAATGACTAAAAAGAGGACTTATAAGAACACCGTAAATCACAAATTAGCTTGCGGAGTAAAACATTGTCCAATTTATCTAGCAAAACAATGCATTTAATTAATAAGAGGCATGCTTAATAATATATTGCTTATTTCTTTGCTGCAATGTAGCTATATAATTCCATTATTCATATTTCTTTTCTTTTGCAAAGTTTAATTTAAAACAATTCCTATTTAATGGACCTGGAGTGGACTTCAGAAAGTAGATAAATATGTTAAAAAGAGGGGAATATTGTTAATTACGTAAGCGGCTTTCCGAGCCATTTAGGAAAGAATAGCCAAACGCCCGCATATTCTCTGTCTCTCTCTCTCTCTATCCATCTCTCACACACACATCAAAGTTTCATATTCTGGCCAACATTGGTTAATGTTAACATTGAAGATGATGAAGTTCGGAATATCATGATGGAAGGAATTCACCGTTAAAAGTATGTCACAAATCAGTCGAAAGCTGGAAAAAATGCCCACTGTCAAAGACATTGCCAGCATTTTCTCCAGCTCATCACTCCGTCTGGTCCACATTTGTTTTCTCTTCAGTTCTTCAATTTTTCTGTCACCGGTCACATTTTCCACAACCATCCTTTTCATACTCCGCCAATAATCTCCGTATATCACAGCATCCAGCATCCCACATCTTTCTCTCATTACCTAGATAGGCATTCGCCTGACTCTAACTCATATCATTAATATGCCAATTTTATGGCCAATTTCTACTTCAGGCTTTCGCAGCGCAGTAGTAATAAGGCATTTCCATGATTTTCGGGGTTCGCTGCGTCGGGTAATCTTGATGGTGTTAACGTTTCGTAGCCAATGCATACTATATCTTCAGATCAGGTGCAAAGCCTATGCATTCGGACCTGGTCTGAATATGTCGCCTGCACTGGCCAGGAAACGTTATCACCATCTAGATATTCCAACGTAGCGAAACCCGGAAACCAGGGAAATGCCTGTTATGGCCAAGATTATAATTTTTACCGTCTGAAGAGTCGATGGACGAGTAATGAACCTTCCTGCGGTCCAGCGAGACTAAAGGGGAGTGAATCTCTTCGAACATTCAAATGGCAATTTGTCAAAATGCAAATTGGGTGGAATGTGGGGCCCTTGCGGGGAAACGGCCCTGTTCATCAACGCGTTATGACATTCCCCTCGGCTATTATGAATAAATTATATTTAACAACTAATAAATTCTATTTAAGCCTTCATTATGGAGAAATAGCTGAACTAATTTCTTTCCCATATGATTATGATATAAACGATATTTCTCCCCATTGTTCCATCATTTCGGCGTCTAATGGCAAAAGCAGTCTATTTTATCTACAAGCGTGGCATGAAAAACACTAGCAGTCAGATTAGGCCTTTTCTGAGACGGAATACAATTTTTAAATTGGTGGAACAAACTGCAGAGAGCAAGTATACAAAGAGTAAGGTTTAACGCAATTCATCCACTAGACATTGTGAGACACCTGCCTAATTAACTGCATGGCCATATTTTTATCATGATTGCTCTATCGAATACACACTTCATATCAACCGATTTTGATACACCATTATTCATTAGTTGTCAAGAGTCAGCAACTAAATTCCCTTGAATTCATTTAGAGCTCTAAAACCTGAGATTTTTATATTGCTTAAGCCGTCATCATTTACCTAATTTAGCACTTTTAGAAGAAGGTTTAGGAAGACATGTAAAGTTGGCAATTTCGTTTATTTCTTAAATTATCGATCAAAATCTTTTTCAAGTTAATGATTAATAATATTAATTCCTCAAATATTTATTTATAAGTAACAGCTTTCGTCAATCACCAACTATTTCTAATATACTAATATGAAAACACTCAGTCAAGCCCTAGAACGTTATAAACACAGATTCAAACCCTCGACCCTCAGCGCAGCAGGCGAGGAACGTACCCCACCGTTACCGAGGTCGAAAGAAATTGTAACTGATTTTTCGAAGCCTTCAGGGGTCAATTATGATTCTCCATTGAAGGGACAGACCGAGTGCCCTACCGAGTTTTCTATCTTACGATATCGAAAGAGCTATTAATTTTCTGCCAACTAAGCGTACGATATCTAATCCCACCATAGCACGCGGGTTACCGTAGACTACCTCAGGATTTAACGAAAAAAGCAATTACGGTTCATCGTATCAGAGCTAAAATCTGTTGTCCTACCGACGAATTCAGTCTCACTGTATATCCGTATCATGGGTATAAGGACGGAATAGCTCTCCGTTTTCGATATAATCGGATCGGATAACTATTTAAGTATCTTAATTATTTGATTTAATTTAAACTAATGCATTCTATTCATGTGCAAGTTGCTGTTCATTTTTTTATTGCAGCAGCCTAACGTTTAGTGTGAAGTGCATTTTGAAGTCGCGGGTAAGAATGGATCCATGATCTTTTTTCGCGGATCAATATTGAGACATAATGTGGACATGTCATGCTCGTATTTTTTTAAATATAGTTTAAAACCTTTTTAATTATCTCTCTTGCTTATTGTATGCAGATATTTACATAAGTAAAAAAGTTTTAGGGGACGAGAAAATGTCACTACACGGTCGCCGGTCTACAGGAGTTTTTTTTTGTTTTAGAAGACTGTTATCGTAAATTTATAAAAGCTAATACATTGTCAAAATAATATTCAGTAATTAGATACATGAGTAATGGCCATGTAAGTCTCAAGATCACAAAGGCAAGGGAAAAATTATCTTGGGTTTTTGCCTTTTTTCAAATTCTATTAAACTTCACATAATGAAATTTGCACAGTCTATTTCAGCCTATATCAGTCACTCAATACATAAACAAACGCTCTCAATTTTAAAATCTTGAATTTTCTTACGCTTATTCCTTTTTGACAGTCAATTGTCACGCTGGCCTCGAGAGAAACAATGCGAAAAGTAGGTTATCGTCATTTACCGCCCCCCTCCCAAAAATCATTCATGGTCTATGCTGACTGCTGCTGCTGAAAGCTGATACCTTCCTGAAGACTACCGAACCGTAACCAATGACACAGATCAGGAATTCATAATTCCATGAGAACGTAGTATGTGGTAGGCTGCAGTGATATTTGACGGAAGAGTCACATTAACGGCCTGATCTTTTCACACAAAAAAGTCAGAATTCATCGAAGTGTAAGATCCAAATTATATCTACCTTTTTTTGATTCAGGAGTAAAAATATTGGATGAAAATCTCAAGCTCTTTTTACATTCAATTTTTATTTTGAAAGTTCTTTAAAATTTCTTCCATTCTGCCGTTTATTCTGCCAAACCAACTTTCATCATCAATGCCCCAATGTCAATATACAATTGGCACATTCCAAAGCTAAATACAAGTTAGCACAATGCTATTGCCCTTAAGTTCTTCCAAGCATCCTTCCTCACCAGAATTTTCACCGTGTTCCCACGAATATTTTCACATTTTACATGTGTAAGCACGAATTCCTGTAAAAAAGTTAATTGTTAGAGAAAGAAATGTCAAGACCCATTTTTTCGAAACGGACGTGTGAGTTTCATTTCCATGTGTTTATGTTTTAGTAAGTAACACCTGCGACGCTTTATTGGATATATCTGATGCTAAAGATACCTTTTTTACAGTTTTTATGCGTAGATATCAAATAGCTGAATAAGTAATAAGTACTAATAATTTCGCGGTCAGGGCTCAAATAAAATATTTATTTAGATAGTTATTGACCACTTTAATATTACATTGGTTAATTTATGGAGGTTTGGTTGTCTTTTTTAATAAACTCAACTTCCTGTTTCTGCCAACGTTTCGTCTTTTTATTAAGGCTTCTTTAGGGCTCTTACTGCGACAAAAGACATGACCAAACCTCCATAACTTAACCAATGCAAATAAAAGAGACAAGATTTTGGAATTCTTGCGTCGGGGGTAAATTCATTTTTGGAACTTCAGAGTCCCCTTTCTTTGAAGGCAATACTTATTACTGGATACATATTTTAATATGAAGAGAACGTTGGAAGGTGATTATAAAAATGAAGCGGTCAGAAGTGGCTATTAGTTGAGGGGATAAAGTACTAAGGTTAAAGGTCTGAGGGTTCCGGGTTCAAATAAAGTTAAAGCCTCCTTGAATACGCACGAATAAAACGAAACTGTGCGGAGGCAGAGCAGCTCATGAAACCAAACCTGGAGAGAATAAGGCGGTTTCCCGATGATACCAGTGAATTTCACGTGCCGTTAGAGTTGGGTACCAGGCAAACTCAAACAATCCAGCTCATAGGCCACTCAATGCGCTTAGAATAAAAATAATGCTGAGTACAGATACTGGATTAAAAAGCTTCTATTATAACTGTAGAATGAGGAGAAAGATCATTCAAAGACTGTTGAACAAAAAGAAATTCAGTGCATTCGCCCCGACAGCGCTTATTCTCAAATGACATTGCTTTCCGATGGAAGAGAAGAAGTGCAAAAAACATGAACCAGCAAGGTCTTCAGGAAACCATGCACGGCTGAGTACAACAATCTTGAAAGTATTTATGCGTCGTGCTCTTTGCAGTTCAAAAGTAAAGTGACACGGGATAGACGCATTGAATACGTGAGGCAATTGTTTGGCTCGGTACACAGGGATAAGGCCAGGAATACGATCCCTTAGGTTTGGTAGGGCAGGCTGAGGAAGATGGAGTACATGGCTATGGAGAGGTGGGAGGGATTTTTGAGGGTTGTGCCAAGATGACGTCAGACGTGACGTGAAGGGGAAGGTTGTGTCCCTCCAAACGTAGATCCGGATCAAGGGTTTGACCCGGATTTTAGGAATTCGCCCCAAGGGGGGCGTGCTAGCAAACGTTCCCCAAGTCACCAATTCTTCCGGTAATTGTATTTTTCACGGCCACTCCTTGCGTGCGAGGACCTATAAACACGGTCAGAAGGTGAGTGGGTATGCGAGGAAGACGGAGAATGATATGTGAGCACATCCGCTATTTCCCAAATGTCATGAAATATTTTGAAGCAGCCATTTCTGACAAATATTTAGCTTTGAGGTTGTAACTGAAGACATCGCGTTCGGAAAATAAAGCGACAGCCCAAACTGTAGGTAAACTAAAATGAATATTTGATGGAAGGAGGATACGAAGAGAAGATATTTTATTGAGTCAACTTGAAGACTTTTATTTTCTTTTTATATCCTTAAATATATATTTTTTATATCTCCATAAGGTTTGCATCTTCATATGTTTTTACAAATATCCAATCAACCACGAAAATATGTTGGTCGGTAGCTTAAATGGTTGGTAGCTTAAAATGTTTAATTTTCTATGTCGGTCATTACACATTTCCTGTCATTGAACTATTATAAATAAAAATTAATAAATAAAATACAACTTAAAATGCTATTATAAAAATAAACCATAAAATAAGACCATTTGTCTATTTATGTACATCATTTGGTATTAATCATCGTGTTCGTATCCAATGACATTGTATCATGCTCCATTCCTATGCTATTAATCAATGAATGTTTTCATGAATGAAACTTTCGTATGAACGTGGAATAAATGAGCTTCCTAGATCTAAGAGAAACTGTAATCTGGTAAATATTTCCTTTCGAAATCAATCTAAGAAAAAAAAATTATCTTAAATCATTACGCCTCTGTTCTGCTCCAGGCCTAGTAATTTAAATTATGCGTGTTATCTTCGATTAGTAACAGTATATTGTATTGTTATTACTTAAAATTAATACGACTAAACTAATTCACTCTAATTATTTCATATGTGATATAAAAGCATTAAATTAATTCCACCATTACTACTACATACCGTGCTGCGGGTGGCAGGGGAAAATTATTTGATTTCAAGAATTATTTTTCCAACTGTAGATAAACAATATATTTCAAAACTTGAATTCCCAATTCATTATCCTCGATTAGTTTTGACATAATGTGACTTTATTCCAAACATTACAACGTCGAGACCATTTTCCGGTACTTTGGTATCTCTTATAATAAGTTTTCCTCATCACAATATCATATTCCAGGGCTAAAATTGTTGCTTCATCGACTACTTCAAATTATATTACAGCTCGAATCTCTTTTTCAAAACAATTTTTGAAATAGCTTCATAGAAGAAGAAACTTCACAGTGAATCATTAATTTATCATATGAATGTATGCATGTCTAAAACTGTATGTATGAACATGCAGAACTGAATTTTGTGATCCAGTGGAATACCTCTCAATGAGGATGCCCTTTCGACCCCACATAATGAATAATATTTTGCGTACATACTGCATCCAAGCATTGCAAGTAAACGAGATACTAATGCCTTGGCAAAGGATAATATGTCTGCCGCCAGCTGACCTCTTTATAAACGGTTTGGCCGCGAGAGATAGATTGCCCTATTTTGCATAGATATTACAGAGTGATATGTAGCGTGCAAAAGGTGTTGTTTACTTGACTCACGGCTTCGTGCCATTTTGAGGCGAAAAAATACCCACGAAATTCTTTTACATGAATAAACTTTTAATGCTTTTATAGATTTCGTCTATGCCATAGGTAACAAAGTAACTAATTTTTAATGAATCTGACTCTAATATTTCTTGAATAATGTTGACACTAGCTAGAGACACCGAAGGCTGGCAATAAAATTTACTAATAGCAAATTATAATAACGATCATCCTATGCATAGTGTTATGTTTTATATTAGTTTATATATTAACTGGAGAAGGTGCCCGTTGAATATCAACAGGAAGAATATTATAATTTCCAATTATTGTAATAAACAATTCATATCTTATTTAGTTCAAAGAATCATTGAGTTAATGGATATACACAGAGTCTTGACTTAAACAATAAGTATGGTGGTTATCGGGACGATGACTAAAAAAAATAAAATATTGCAAAAAATCGTTATTTTTAGCAAAAAAATCCGGAATTTTGACCGGAATACAAAATTTTATTGAAGGAATAAAATTTTTACTTTGTTTTATCTCTATTGGTACCATTCTAACAACAGAAAGCGATTATTTCTTATTTAAATATGCAAATAAAAAAAGGTCTGCAGCCAAATGAAGATTCAGCTTCACGTGTATTCCAATACTGAGGTCCATTAACTTATTAAATGCAGTTGAAATAATATCTGTAAATCAGACCCAAGATTTTATGATTCCATGTTTGCTGTGAATTTGGCGTAAGACCATCTGCAAAACTTTGTAAGATAGTCATAAAGACACACTATCCTGAGAGTGAGGGGAAGTCTATATCGCTTTAAGTGAGTGTAGAGTCTATCGGCAATGGATAAATTATCGAATATACGATTAATCCTATTAACGATTATGTGACGGACATAGCCGGCCACTGAAGTTACTGAGTCGATTATGGAAATGCTACAAATGGATGTTTTTATTAACTAACGGCCAATACCTGTTACGTCATGTGATGAAATCAATCCTGCCGTGATAAATGATAATCGAGCATTGAACGCGAAACGAGTGAAAAATCTGAAAAAATGCATTTGCATTAAACCAATTCAGAAAATACTGACACCTAAATCGCCGTCATCAGCAGTCATCAATCCGAAGATTGGTTTACTCTAGATCTCAGCTGCTCTCCCGCATCAGCTAACTACGTAGTCCTTCCCTTTGGAGTCCTTCATTTTTTGCCTGATACATTTCACTATAGGTCTTCTTCAGTAAATCTTCATTTGTTTCTCCTTCCATTTTTGTTCAAATAGTTTCTTGTGCTGCAAAATGTGTACAATAACTTTGCCTCTTCTTCTTCGAACGTTTTTCATTGTACTTATTTTCTCTGCAACTCTTCGATGGGCTTCTTTGTTGGTGAATCCCTCTGTTCATTTGATCTTAATCATACTTCGTTGACACCACACTTCAATCGCCTCTAACCTCTTTAGATTGGCATCTT
Organism: Pyrrhosoma nymphula; assembly: GCA_963573305.1. Classification (NCBI taxonomy): domain Eukaryota; kingdom Metazoa; phylum Arthropoda; class Insecta; order Odonata; family Coenagrionidae; genus Pyrrhosoma; species Pyrrhosoma nymphula. Next base: position 30,096,643 of record OY754328.1, read on the forward strand.
TTATTGTCCAGGCTTCACTGCCATAAAAGCACCATACTCTAATTAAAAAATATAAATAATTTAATCTTATAACCTAATCAAGAGAAAGTAGCTAGTTTTACCACATCTTTATGCTTGTGTTTGTTACGGTGTTTTCACAGCTGTTATATGGTGACAGTTCACATTCATTTCCGTAAAGATAATTATTTTTTCCTTCACATACCTTCAAAGACATGTATCTTGCAGGAAAAATATCAGTCGAAAATGATAGAACCATTTGTCCATCAATAGACATTAACGCTTCCCTACTTTCCGAGACTGACACGCATTAAACAGCTGCACAGCCATTTCCATGAAAATGTTGCTCAGGCTATTTGGACTTTGGTTCAAAAAAGGGTCGTAAAATAATTAACTTGACAAATCTTAGTGAAAATCAGTTCAGCAAGTAGCTACGCCACAAAATCCAAAATGTTATTAGACTCGTGATTTTAATTACCTCCTTAGAAAATTGACTATATTTCAATAAGGTTGTATGCCTTTAGATAAAGATGAATGGTATGTAATTACTAAGAAATTACTATCAATTCTCTTCTATGGCGAATTACTATTTTGAACTCTGAACGCAGAATTCAATTTACACAAAAACTAAGGAATGCAATGCAATTACGTTCGTGCATTTCCAACGCCACGACACACTTTCTCCACGAAACGTTCAAATAAAACCCAGGACACTTTCAAAGATTTCACCAATTCAGAATACTCAGAACTTATGGATACAAAAATAATAAGTTAAGCAAAGAAAATGCGTTTGGCTGTTTCCACTTAATTGCGAAAACCCCGTAACGGCAATATATATGGACGCAATCGTGCTTTTATCTCAGGAAATTAAAGTCTCTCAAGAGTACTTGAGCCAAGCAATGCTCAGACTCAGAGAGCCGGAATGAATAATTATTAAATTTAGTCATCAACAAAATATAGAATATAAACCTTAGCTGTGATTTAATAATTTATCTTCGAGCTTAACTCCGATAATAAGGAGTAAAAACCACGACTTCACAATGATATCTCCAATAATAAACTGTTCTCAGAGAAATAACTTTAGGTACACCCACCATTAGACAGGAGATTATTATTTTGAATAAACTAATTTGCCCCAGGAAACTCTAGGGCTAAATAGCCACGCAGTCCGCTATAAAACATGTTTTAATGATATGAGTTACGTTTATGCGCCTCTATTCTCTTAGTTGTCGAACAACAGGATCAATGAATAAGTCCATCAAAGATATGACTCATTAGGGGTATGGATATATTATGTAACCGGATTAGTTAAAAGCAAGGGGTGGACGCTGAAGACACTACAATGAACTAAAAACAGAAATATCTATTGCTCTTGTCCCGTTAATTTCTGCACAACTCATAAGCCCTACACATATACATGTGGATATCCATTATTGCAATTGCCCTTTCAATGTCATATCTATGACGGTATTTTCACGAAAATGTATCAATAACTAGATAATACATAATCAGTAGTATTGTTAACATTAAGGAAAATCGATTCATTCACTAGTGACTCTAAATAGTTATATCACGCTTGTTTATCCCAATAACGCCTGATTTATTTCTGATCAGTACATTGCAATGTTCCTTTATTGTGTTTTTCTGTCAGCGTGCCATACCTAGTGGCTCCACTTATTATTTATCACGATATGTAATACTTCCGTGAACTTATGTTTATGCATATATACACACACACAACTTGGCGAAAGACCACTCGAGCAATAATAAAAACAGGATATGCCAATAGGGTGGCCAATAAAAATAAAGAACACACGAAAGACACAAGTACAGACTTCTATATTTCGATGGAGAGTCGACCCATCTTTCTCAAGGTATATAGGGTGCTATATAAGGCGTCACAGGCGTGACAAGCCATAAAAACAGACTCAAAAACATAAAATATTGTTTCAAAAAACAAATTACGTAAATTTGAAAAATTCTGTTACTAAAGCAATTTCAAACAAGAAATATGTTCTCTTAATTTCAATAAATTTCATTATGAGGTAATTATCAATACCGTAATTATTAGCATATGAAGCAATAATGAGAAATTCTTCCATGAAAAAATAAGAGGTTTTAATTAATAAAATTTTCTTCATAGCGCAGCAAACATGACAGATAAATTTAATTAACTTGGAAGATAAAATTCATTAGACCCCCTAAGGACTATAATTTATATGTTCTGTGAATTCAAAATAATGAAGAGGCAGTGCCAAGGAGAATGAAATAATCTACTTAATTGATGTATGTTTCGGCTGAAGGATGCTTAAAAGTTACCACACATTTTAGCTAAAAATATTTCACTCCGTAGATTTAAGTTCACTACCTATATAAAATTGAGTGCATAAGTTTTATTCTCATTAAAAAAATAGGATAAGGCAAAAAAAGAGGGTCTTAATATCCATTTTCGATTGGGTGAGTTATACATCCAGAGGAAATATTCGTAACTGGAGTGTCCTAGCAATGCTTAAGCTTCCAATAATTTTTAATGCATTCTTTTTTTTAGAACTTCCGATCCATTCAAACTCTAGAATGATTAAAATATTAGATGCAATATAATTCCATATTTAAAAACATAGTGATACTTACATACCTATAAATTAATAATCCCGCAGTTTATGATTTGCGAGTTTTGTCTCTTGAATATCAAAATGCTAATAATCTCTTAGAAATGTGAATATTTAACAAAAGTATTAGTTTTTAGATCGTGCAACTTGTGCATGATGGAATGAGAAAACAAATAAACTTTCCGCGACGTCCACACGATTAAAGACATTTCCCAAGGGTTTTAAGGTTTATCACCCATTAAATGGAGTTGCACATGATTCCCCTAGTGTACAGACCCTTCCCAGTCTCAAGAAGAAATTGTGGTAATGAAACCAGTTCCTCAGCGGAAAGATTACTATTAAGATACTCTGTAAATATTAGCTCAATATAACTAGGGTATTAACAAAATAGTACCACCACGTGTAACCGACTTAATAAATGAAACTTAGTAAATTATTGCGCATTCGTTTGCAATTCCTTTGAAAGTGTTTTAAGTACCCTCCACATTTAACACACCGATATTATTCTCAAATTTTCCTCTGAGAATGGTTTACTCGACGCTTTAACCTTCATTGCCCTCAGAGTGTACTTTCAACCTGCCAGGTTAATAAGGCACTGAGAATTTTCCAGAATTAATAACTGTTCTCTTCATAGAGTCACCATAAGTTTAAAAAAATAATCTATTTCATTATTTGATGATTAAAATCGATATCGGTAGTAGTGAAAAGACACAGGAATCGATAATCGGGTTTCCGAAAAGGTTAGAGAACTTACTTACCATTGCGTGGTTACACATTCGAGCCCTGGATCTGGCGAGAATTTATCAGAGACCTCTACTTTGGTGCTACAATTAGAACACAATTAGATAAGAAATTCTTTCCGTCAGATGGGACGTCAAACGGAGAAAATTTTAAAGTATTTTCCTGAAAAAGGATATTGATGATGATGCCAGTTTTCTCTCCACATTTCCTTCTTCACAAAATTACCCTGATACTATAAATCACACCCTTCAATTCTTATTGGTATAAATGACCTCAGCTGCCAGTAGTCTTCTCAAATTACCAAAAGAAACAGCAATGACAAGCTTCAATGCTTTGGATGAGTCGAGGTCAATTCCACAAACGGAAATGGAGTTCCAGAGGGTGGCGGCTGGACGTAGCCGGAGAGGCAACGCATCAAACGATTTGTGAACATTTTGTTGAAACGTAAGATAGTGACGCGTTTCACTTCGGAGATAAGTGCATTAGAGAAGCAAATGATGGAATCGGGAAAAAAACACGCTAAACTCATATGTACGCACACGAAAGGAAAAGTACGAGTCTCCGTTATGTTTATTTTATATTAGAACAATTTGTGACATAGTCATCTTTAGTTATTGAATGCTGTATTTATATGCTTAGCAACGTAAAATAGAATTAAGGTACATCCGCAATTTATGAACGCCACATCATCCACAAAGCATTCAGTTAAAATTCAGGATAATGTTGCAAATACTTCACTAATGAACATAAACAAAATAATGCATTCAAATTGAGAACGGTGGCAATTTTTTTGTTTCCTACACGATTAATAGTCAAATTTTGCAATCGCTCATTTCCCATGATGTATTCAAATCTCTTAATGGTACTATCAGTACACATACGCATACTATTTGCTGTCACGTTTATTACCTAGCCGCGTCTAACGTTTAGGGTAGTTTGCTAATAAGATGCAGTAGCTATTACATAATTATAGAGGTGGTCATTTAATTTTCACAAACGGACATATCCGTAATTCATTCTTAACTTTCTTCATTGAGCACGTATAGTTCGTCTAGAGAATAAATGAATCAAACAGCTTTATAGATAATTTTTAAAGCCCTTGGTAAATCATCAAACATTAAATGTGCGGTTTTTGTTTGTATTTTTATAATTTTGTAAACTAAATTCGAAACTGTGTCCCAAATGCTCGAGGAGTACTGGGTATGACCTTATTACAGCATCGTAGCATTACGTTTAATATGTTTGACCTTTCTCCTATTTTATTGATGAATCCTAAGCTCATGGATTCAGCAAAACGTTTGCGTCTTCCCTGCTGTACGTCTATAGTCTTAGATTAGATGATTTCAATTATATTTTATTATATTAGATTAGATATTTTCCTGTGCTCACTTCTAATTATTAGAAGATTGTCAAATATCATCAAAATCTACTTCATCTTGCTTATAAAATTGTGCAGTCACAGTTTATAAAAATCGCAGTTTTTTTAACTATCTCCTTTTCATTAACTCAACCAGGAATAGTTATTGTAGCCGATATATGAACCCGGGACCGGATGACTCCTAATTAGAATACCACACAGTCTCAGCTTCAACTTCTTTACCGTAAAAAAATATGTTGCACTCATTACTATATTACTCCTTCAATCCTTTTTCCGCGACAAAAGGGAGTCCGTGATCCGAAGGTCACTAGTTACCCGAAAGAAGTTAAAATTCTTATACAAACTTTTTAAACGCAAAATAAGGTTCACTTGAGTTTAGGCTTTTAGTTTAGGTTTTTGAGAATAGGCCACGAGGAGATGTATAGAGGAAAATTAATAAGACTATGTGAAATAAGATTATTACGCATATTTAAGACGTTAACGAGAAAGAGGAAACGTATTCATCAAACGAATACGTTTTTCTTTTTGCCAGAAATACAGGAATACCTAGTCGGTAAATAAGTAGGTACACACCTCGGTTGTGTGATGTTTTTATGCTAATTTAAATCCACGTGTTTATTCTATAGATCAAGTATGCTCACATTTATCTAAAAAATATTTAAATTTCCAAGTTAAATCAAAAATTCATCTTTAGAAGCCGGACATGAAAGCTAGAAATGACAAAATAAAGATTCAAAATAATCGGGAGCAAATCCGTACACATTTTTAGCGCTAACTACCACAAAACAAGTAAACCCTCGTGAGATGCAATATATAATTTATAAAATGAGTATGCATCGACATATTTATTTTTTTTAATAAGCAGCAAACTTTTCGTCACAGATAAATGAATTATTTTAGATGCCATTACGTAAGACATGGCAAATGTGGAACTTATGGATCGAAATAATATCATATTTTCCTACTATCGACCACGCTCCTCTTAATTTATAGTTGCCCAATGGGGAATTTATTGTCCAAAAGATGTTCAAAGAACGTTCAGTGAAAACTATTTGAACGTTCAAAGATTATTCAAGAAGGACATTCAATGAACGTTCAAATGGCACTCACAGATAGTTCAAAGAACATTCATTGGAATACTTCATAGAATGTTCAAAGAATGTTCAACTTGGATGAATTGCGGCTGAACTGTTTTTTAATTAATAACATATGAACCATGATGGAATGTTTAAAATTAGTTTTCGTAAAGTAATTCTCGATTCATATCGTATTATCTCTTCACTGGATTCCATACTCTCTCAATATAAAAAATTATAATTTACAATTAATCACAATGAATGTGCAATTACGCATTCGTAATGCTCGTACGTTATAACATCCAATCTTGTATCTTCTTAACGTCAGTGTACCTATGTAGCGTTATTAGGTACTCTACGACTCTACGCGCATGTTTCTACATCTGCTAATGAAGTGCAGTCATGAAAAAAGCGTTATACATCTACTCACTTCTGTCGACAAATGTAACTTCGAGAACTATAATTATTAAATGGCGATTCTGTGATAGTTTGGTGAAATACCATCAAATCTCGATAACAGTTATTCGGTATTAATTAATTTCAACTTATATTGTCACATAATACGAATATAAATAACTTACTACTGTGAATAAGCAAGATTTTGAGCTGTACGCATGTATGCGTACAGTTCAGTGTTCATCCGTTAAAATTTACAGTTTAACTCATTACGTACAAAATGCGATATCACATGCAGGTATTAATTTTAGGAATAATATCGTACATATGGTATGATAGAATATTCCCTAGAATATATAATTAATATTTTGTCGTTTATGACAATTCAAATATGCATGGTTTAAAGATGTTCTTTAAATGTCCAATCAGGGAGCATTTTTGAATAATTCTTCGTGGACTAGAAATGAACGATCTATGAACAGTCTCAAATGAATAGTTCACACTTGAACATTCAATGAACGATCTATGAACAGTCTCAAATAAATAGTTCACACTTGAACATTCATTGAACGTTCTATAGTTGTATGCTCAGGATAATTCAGTGGTGAACTACTTTTGAATTAGTTCATGAATGTCTTTTGCATGGTCTCTCCCCACTGGGTGTTCTATCAAAGCAATGCTATGAAAGACTGTAATGCCCAAAACTATTAATTGAAGAATAATGGTTGTTAATTGGATATATTTTCCTTTTATCAGCTGCCTTTTTTATATCCATAAATGCCACATCCTAGGTAGTTGAATCCGTAACGGTTCTTTAGCTGCCAAAACACTTCCAGCAACCGGACAAATCACTTCCTCTTGATTATGGAAATGATGCTTTAAATCCTGAGCTTGATTCTTAGATGCTCTAGACTTTCAAACGTAAGTCTATTACTCTGAGTGAGCCTCTCGAACTCACCAAATCACTTTAGTCTCACGAAATGTAGAGAAGCAATGCTAAATAGACAAATATTATTTAAATAACGTCATATCGACGAACATGCTCTTTTGCACATCTTTAAGCATTTATCCATGAATAATCAATCACTAAAAATACACTGCTTTGGATTTTTTTCTCTTCCTTTGTGACATATTTCATACCATCCAGAATTCAACTTCGAATTCTAGTTATGCCGTAAAATTGAATTATTTCAAAGCCATTGTTCTTTCACATAATATCCCATCTTATTCAATAAATATTCACTTGATAGGAGCTATAAGGGTTATTGCGAAAGCAAAAGTGATTTTAACTCTGCACAATAGTAAAATCTGATAAAACATTAATAAGTAAAAGGCGTAAGAGAAGATGTAGATACTACCAATATCGACAACCCTCATAAAATATAATAAAAACTCATTCGAACTCTGCGGGTAATGGAAAAAATGTCCGTTTGATATTGGATTAAGGGGTTTGATATTGAATCATTGGATCGCTATCTAATCCCCTCACAATTCGATCGAAACTCTCTTCAATTTGGTCCGTCTGAATGGGATAATTACAGCAGTACCGAACGCCCATATAAGGTGTTTGACGGATAATGCTGTGGATGTGAAGCTGATTCTCAGGTTCCATTAGTTCTCTCGTGATCCTTCACGTAGGGTGAAAATAGTTTGGGACCAAAACTGCTGCTGCAACGATAAATCCACTACGTTATCACACTATGATATGCCAGCTGAGCGTAAAAAATTCTTTTAGTTCAAACTGGGAGCGTTAGTTGGTGCATAGTTTCAAACTCGGTGATCAACATTGAATTCATAAAATCTATTCTCAAACCTTATAATTATTGAAAATCCTTTTATGCAGTTACAATTCCAATTTTTTCAAGTATGGCCAATTACATAATATATTTTAATAAACATAGGAAATTGTAATTTTTCCCCATGAAAAGAGACGTAAGGAAAAAAATGTTTTGAATTATGAAATAAAATTTTAATACTAAAATAAATAATAATTTCGACATTTAATGCTAGGGAGACGCATAATTCAATGTGGTTCAGTGTGTTCAGGTAAAAATTCTAAATTGCTAGGAATTCATGTAATGGTGGTGTGTGATGGATACGTAATATCGCATATTTCATTCCTTATAAACTCCTACATGTATATCTCACTGTCATCAATTAACTGAATATACTACTAGAAGAGGCATTTTAAATCCTGGATAAATTAATGCATCAGTATGATGAGAAACATAGCACTATTACGCTTACTAAATGATAACTTAATATTTTATGATAGCCTTTGTTACATAACCTAAAGGTTTCAGAGGTAAAAGATCGAGTTCGTCACATAATACACGTGGAAGATACTTGAGTTAATTCCATATTCAAAGAGAAAAGACACCATAAATATATTAAGGGACTAAATACTTTCCCATTGCATCAGAGAAACAGACTTTCAAATTTTTTAACGACCACACACTGATTCCTGTACATTGGCATTGGTTGAGAGCAAAAAAAAACTATGTTATTTTACGAAGTCTTTCACTGATTCAATGTCACGATTCTACGAAAAACTGCGAAAAGTAATAGATGTTATTTTTCTTATTCAAATAGTTAAGTCAAACTGATACGCACCAAAAATGCATTAATTGTTTTACAGGTGTTGAGGACGGAAAACAAGAGTATTACTAAATTTATGTATACAAGAAGTTTATCGTTGCGGCAACAGTCCTCAGGAGATCATTTTTTAAATCTTTTATTTCACATTTCAAAGGTTGAGCACTAATCTTTGAAACTTTAGGCTCACATAATAGGCTGGAGAGGTTATTTCATCCATACACCACTGAACATTTAAGCCTGTCTTTTCCAATGCCTAAAGGGCTATTTCTCTATGGCGCCCATCGGCTGAATAACAGAGTATCGGCAGAATATACTAATTATTTCTGGCAATCGATGTCATCTCTGCTTTGGAGACACTAGCTAAGTGACAGATTTTGACCTATAGGAAAATCGTTTGTGATGAAATAACGAAATTGGTGGAATATCGTATCTTCTCCGAATACCTACTTTCGAGCGGTAAACGTTATTCTTACCAGATGCCGCCATTTTTTGCCGCTTTAAAGGTTTACGAATGTCCTATTCCTGAAGTATGCAATCATTTTCATTCGTAATGCCTGACAAGAACTTTCTAGGGCGAGTCGATAATTGGAACCAATACTTAAGTAATTACCATTGAAAGACATAACGACAACTCTAGCACACCAAAAAACTAGAACAGCTTTTGAAATATATTTCAACGTCAATTGAAAAGAATTAAGCATGAAATGGAATATTATTTTATTATATCCCATCCAATGCATACCTAATTTTTAGGACATAGGTCAAGCACAACTGTAGAGCTGTGGAGTAAAGGAGAAATCGCTTTATTGATCGAGTTGCGGAAAACGAAAAATGCAACATATAGCCTAATTTCAATTTTGATATAGTCACAGCATACACTAATTGATATCATTTATACTAAAAAGGCCATAAACGAAATAATTTTTAGTTTTACCAAGTACGCTTTCAGATAGGACGCTAGGGTGGTAAAAGATGGATTTTAAAAACTCAGAATCTAAGAGAAAAAAACCTTATTGAACCTTTCTGTGCAAAGCTTGATATGGAATATGCCGTAAAATGTCCACCGGAGTCCAAGCTATAATTCACGCAATGATATGATGAAAAGTAAAATACCATACCATTTTTTCAACTCTTACAATTAGTATAGTTGGGGATAAGGTTGATGTGGTTCCTAGAGCCAATGACTACTTATCCCCAGGACCTGGGTTGGAATCCAGGCTGCCCCAAAGACGTTTTTTCAATGGGAATCGCCTCCAAAAATAACTAACCAACCCTTGCCATGTAACTCTGAAGTTGCATTTTCAAGTAACTTTCGATTGTTACAGGAAGGTCTAGAATCAAGAATATATATCCAAAATGAAATATTTTCCTAAAGTCATTCATTATTTATACCTTAGAATGAACCCTTATTTATGTATCCCTTTTAAATTGCTAGCGAGGTAAGTCAAATGATCTTTGAGATATATACCATTTGTTAAAAAATTAGGACTGAATAATAAAAATAAGTACAGAAAGTGCTGTAATATTGTACTCTTATATATTTGGTGAGAAAGGAGATAGATATTAATAAGTATAGGATAAGAATGTCTTGCTTTCTGCAGTTATTATAAGTCTAGAGTGGTAGTTGAAATGCCGAAAAGGTGCCCCTAGGGAACGGTGGTTATGGGGAAAAAGCAGTGTTTTACTCGGATTTTATAACCATAAGTAATAATTAGTTTATTTCAAGGTGTTGTACGGTATGTGGAGTTAACGAACTCTAGTGAGTGCACTGATAGTGATAATCTAATTTGATTATTACCGCAGCAACAAGGCCATTATCACTAATTTAAATCGAAATATTCGTTATTAAAAAAAATATTTTTCTCACACACTACGACGCCAATAATACATGTATCAGTAGCTATGCATAAAGTTAGAAACTGCATTTAAAATATTGTTTGTATTATTTCCATGTTAAGTTTTTGCTGCGGCATATCGTGATATCACTTTATGGGATACTATGCGCTGGGGATGATGACGTGATATCATGTCATAAGTGACCTAAAATATAGCTTTAGGATAGAGATGCGTTCTATCAGCCCGAAGGCGAAGTTCTTAGCTGCCTGCTCTGGTTCCATCTGAGAAAAACTTATATTTTTGACGTAAGTCAATTTCTATTCATCTTCCTGGAACTCTAATGCACGAGAGTATTTTCAGTTATCTACATTTTTAACCTTAATGGCATGATAACGGCAGTAGATATCGCTCACTTTATATTGTAATTTTTCTTCTACTTAACAATCAAATGTCAGTTGACTCCATTTTCATTAAGTTTATGGGAGCCTTCATCAAACAAGGTGCGAGCTTTAACTTAAATGATCAATAAAACAAGATGTTACCTTGTTTTATTAGTATTTTCCATCATAAATACCGTATATTTCATTCCTTTCTTAGTAGGTATATGGTTAATATTCTCAGACGATATTTGATGAGAATTGTTGGTGTGGATTGTTTGAATAGAACGGATTTAAATTTATTACAAATTCTGAGTAAATTGAGGGAAGTATAGTTTACTTTTATTACTAATGTTTATGTATATTTATGTAATAAAAGATATTTCCCGAAAATATTTTTTTACACAGAAATTTTATGGGAAGTTATTCATGGTAGTGTTTTTTCATTTGAGCTATTTTGATGTTTTCTCAAGGGTTTTTATTAATAATTTTTTAATGTAAAATAATCTTCAGTTTAGCTAATACGTATTGTAAAAGTAACCTTAGTTGGAGTGTATTTTGTCTATCAACAACAACACTGCAGTAAAGCGGGATAATTTATCTTTGATACGTTTTACTTTTTATCTGTGCCAGTCTGAGTGATTAATTTAATCTATTACTCTGTATAAATGCATATTTAATTTTTTTTTGAATTTTTTTAATGTATCTTTAAGAATGGTACGTAGAGAAATGGGTAAACCTTGAATATCTCAGTTAGTGATGGTGACGACGCAGTCTGAGAAAGAATTCCCTTTTCCCTTAATCTCCACGGAAGGCCCGCAGCTTTCGACGTCAAGTCGGGATCCACAGTCTTCGACGTCAAAGCAAGACCCTCTGACTCAGATTCTGCCCTCCGAGATTTCCGCTTCCTCCAGGAGGGTTAATGCGAAGGAGAAGCTGAGGCAACTCTAGGAGGTGAGTGATTCAGATTTCTAGATAGACAACGAGGAGAGCGAGGACGAGATCGGGGAGGGCGAACCCTCACTTCCAGGTACACCGCTGCTTCCTCCCAAGGCCCGATCCCTTTAATTCAGTCCCTGGACCATTCCCAATGTTCTATTCTTCCCTTGAACTTACTTACACTACCGCCAATCCTTCCATAAACAAGCGTCCTTTACCATATCCCCTAAAGTCAGTCGGGGGGACCTCTAGCCTAACCACTCAGCCGTCTTCCTGGGAACCGATTTGAGTTTTTCCGTGTCCACCCGCAATAGTTGATCAGACGAAAAAGTTCTTAGGAAAAATCAGTAAGGAATTCTCTCCGAAGTGGAAAGCGCTATATTTAAACTAGATGAAGTAATGGAGGCGTTTGCTGAAGATGGTCTGCGTCCTGAAGTGTAAGGACAAAAAGGGACGTTCTGATGATCAGCTCCAGATGCGGGAGCCGCATGATTAACATACAAACACGATGAGACAGGGTCATTTATAAGCCAGGGATTGTTGTGAAGTACAGCGAGTCGATGGGTTAAATTGACTCTTTTTATCAGATGATTACCCTGTTGAAAGTATAACCCTATAAAAGTAAAAAAAAGTTTGGCATCTTTATATTTTACCTTGTTCTTGTCAATGGCTTTTTACTCCACCATGGACCACCCGAAAATTTTTCTTTTAATAAATTCCGACTCTCCATCAATAACTAGCTCATGCTGCAATCATTTCTGCCTAATCTGAATCTCCTTATATTCTCAAAGCCCTTACTTCATTCCCCGGAAAGCATCCTCATGGAAGGCAGCAACTTATCCTTGCAGTATATACTTCTTCATCCTAAAGCGTAGAAAGGAGACTTTTGTCCTGATTTTGAAGGTTCTCCTCCTCTTTTTGCAGAGTTTTTTGCACCTCACCATAAAATATATATAAATAAATAATTTATTATTTTGTAAATTATTTTTGCAAAAATGTTTCATCAATGTAATATTTTTGCAGTTTTCATAGTTTCAATACACAGTATTTTCAAGGCAGTCATTACTGTTTTCTCTGCTAATTTACGAAACGACCAGATTTAATTTATATTGATAACAGTTTGATCAAGATTATCCATTTTAAGAGTCTTAAACATCACTCGCACGTTTTGTAAGATGCACTGACAACTGCTGTTGATTTTGGTGAGTGGCTATGTTATTGGCCAAAAATATCTCCCCAGTTCTTCCGAGTTCAGCAAATGGCAAATAAAAATTTATGAGAAACTAATACAATTCAGTAGGTATTTTTGCTACCAGTAAAAGAAATATTGATCGTCTCGCGTGAAATTCTGAAAACTCAGAGGCCCGAATGAAGAATGTCTGTAAATATTGCACTCGTAAATAATTCCATTTCCAATTAGCTTTGTCATATTTCTTCATTGTCTACTGCTGCAACCAAAAGTTTGTTTTTTTTAGTTTTATGGGAAGTAATTAGTGAGGGAACTAATCTTGAAGGGATTAGGAAACGCTTAGTTGAAGCGTGAAAGGGAGAACAAAGCGGAAAAAACTGGAGAAATTCAGTCTTTTCTTACTTACAAACAAGCCTTCTAATTTATACCTAGAGTGTGCCATTGTACTCCTTCATCCTCCATTTCATCGGCCTCCCTTCCGACCCAAAGCTGAAACTTAGCTGGCCGGAGTAGTGCCACTCCGCCCTTAAAAAAACATTGGGAAATCTGAGACCTACGGGTGACAGTCGGGTTGTGAAGGCTTTGATCGAAGCTAGCAAAACGAAGGCAGTAAAGCATTGCACCGCTCAGGAGAACGAGTTGGGAAGAAAGGTGGTGTGTAATTTTTAAGGATTCCGATGTCAGACCCCACTTTAATACTCAAGCGAAGCATCAAGAAGATAAGTTCCCTCCCCCTTTAACTGGATTACACTCCTATTAAAGCAGTTGCTCTGTCAGAATTTTTCACTCATTCTCACTTCCCTCCTTAAAAGCCTCAACACTTTAATTTCTGCTGAAACTCATTTAATTAACTGAGTTGTTACATTTGGTGGTTAATGAAAGATATTTTATCGCAAATACCCTCTCCACCCCATTTTAGACGGTATGATAATGTATGAGTTTGTGATGGCTACTCATAATGAGTTAGTTAAATATATTTAGCTGATTAATCTGTAGTCAAATCTTTTGTGGAAAAAATCCTTAAGGCCATCATCAAATCATTTAACCATGTTACCAATCTTAAGAATATAATGTTTTTATTTTGAACCCCCTGGAATACAAAATATTTTTTCTTCTTAATCCACTTTAATTGTTTGATAAAAATAATGATTAATTTACCTCAGGTAATTTCGTCCATTGCCATCCTCTTTGGCTAAATGAATAAATTCACCGCTTGATACCTTTTCGGGGTTTTATGCTGTGGTTGACAAAGTTTTAAATAGCCAACACATGATGTTTCATATGCAATGAGGCCCAAATAGTCGTTGTGAATGGTAGTTCTAGCCGATCCTATTTCTCAGCTGGTGGTGTAATCAAGGCATTTTTGGAGGAATGCAATCGAGGTACTCTAGTTAAGTGGAATGCATTTTTATTTGGAGTACCACGTGTGAATGTAATAGCGTATGATTTCCATAATCCTCTCAATGCTAGTGCCTCAAGTAGGAGTTCAGTCAAAATCAGATAATGTCGCACAAATAAAATTTATATCCACAGCTGGAGCAATTTCTTCTACGAGTGTGTGTGTTTCACTAAAAGTTACTTGACCGCCTGTAATAAAGAAGTTAAATAAGTTTACAGTTAGTAATTTCTTAAACCGTATTTGAGTAACGCATATAAAATATACGCTTGACTCCATTTTAAAAGCATTGTACGAAGCTTTAATAATTCTTAATTTTCCAGGAATGCCATTAACTGAACGTGGAATTATTAGTGAAATATTTAAGATTATCACATATTATACTCTACTCATCTAAATATACAATCACGAAGGCAGCTACAATTCCATATGTATGCTGCGTTATGGTCTTATAATGGTGAGTTACCGCTTACAAAATACAGTGTAAGCATGTTACCAAATGTTCCTGATAGCACCGTAAACCTCATACACTAAATATTACAATTCAATTCCATTTGTTGTAGTGCACGAATAAGAATTCAATTCCGTGTGCATAAGTGTAAAAAAGCTAAAGAGTAAATCCATGGGAAGGTTTTAAAACTGGTGCAAAAGTTCTTCTACACAGAATCAAAAATATTTGAAAGGCAGAAAAATTAAAATTTTAAAATAAAGAATGCGCTACTTGCTGTGAAGGACAATTTGTTCAAAGACTTTTCCTTGAGGGAAAACAACAAATTTACTATACCATTATAAAAATAAATCGCGTTAACTTTAATAAAAATAAACGTCAATAGCGGAAGATATTAGGAAAAATTCCATGCTGTGGCATTTTCCCCCCCCGTTTTTTTGGGCAATTCTCCTCTTTGGACAGTTTCTCCTATGCGGACTGTTTATCCTCCGGACTTAGCCGAAGGACTTGCCCGAACGACATGCGCGCTAACGACATGTGCGCCAACGACGGCCAAAATGCCTACGACTACAAAATGCAGCGACTACTGCCAGCGACTTCTGCCACGACGTTCAGCCGCGCCGTTCAGCCGCGCCGTTCAGCCGCGCCGTTCAGCCGCGCCGTTCCCTCGCCAGGTCCTGCACCGTTTTTATAGCCAGTAAAGTGAGGAAGGATACCAAAAATGCGGTCATCCTGACCAAGGCACAAAGGCTGTGATCCTGTATTCTGCGGCCGACGCCAGAAAACAGTTCCTGGCGCTCCAATTAAAAACTGCCACCCTATCTATCACCCATCCCATTATTTCCTCCCCTCCAAGGCTACCAATCGCCAACCTCCTGACCTTACCCATTCCACCTTCGTCCTTGTCGACAGACCCCCTCCTCAGCTGACTCATGTCTAAGCTCGCTCTCTATTGCTTCCGAGACGCCGACCGGGTAACACCGTTTTGTGAGCCTGCTGACTAAGTCACTTTTGTACTTAAGAGAGAAGTTCAACCTCTCGTACTTGTTAAACTTAAACTATTTTCCGACTGGTAACTTTAACTACGGTCGCCTGGCACTCGACCTATGGGTAAATTATTGTAATTGGTTTGGTTCTATTTTGTGATTTGTAAAATATATTGATAAGTTAAGTTTATGATTGATAATACTTGTGTTTCGTTCGTTTTCCTCAATTTTCTCACCCGAGCTTGGGGAGAGTTTGTTTTTTCAAGAGTGTTATCGGCGAGAAAATCTGCTCCTTCTCCCGATAGCGCTACAATGCAATACTACTTACTTAAATGAATTAACGATGTTCTTTCATTCAACCGCAAGGTAAAAACTCTTAAAAATTCTAATTGGAATAACTCCGAGATCATTACTATTGAAGAACAATTTTGCAAGAAGTTAGCACATAAAAAGTGATGTGAGCCGGTATGTTGCTATATTTTATTTTAGTGGGCAGAAGCATTCCTCCTACCTGTATAACGTTCTGTACATGAGTTGTGTGTGTCTAGACTCTGACTAGACTAGAGTTGGTTACCATTAATAAGCAGAACTCAGGGTTTAATTTATTATTTAATCCTCGTTTAGTGAATTTTTACGTAAACTTTTCTTGTCTTAAATGGATAAAATCTATAAAACTATTTTAGCACCCCAATAGTAATACACTTCTCTTAAACGTCAAGGATAAAAATAATGCAGGAATATATATACGCAAACATCAATCCAGTCAATGCAACTTCTGTGAGATAACACATAACGAAAGATAGGATGAATGCTGTAATTACTAGAATGTCATTCCTCACAAGCTCCACCAACCTGAATTCAACTTTGACCGTTAAAATTTCATTATCCGTAGGGCCTCATCGTCTGGTGTCATCTGCAGTAGAGAATTTAGAAAAGGTTTTAATCGCGGAGGCTAATTTCCCTTTGCTGGATTCCTCCAGATTTTCGAATGAGAACACAAAAAATGCTTAGAACTTCACGCAGTTCCCATGGTACTCGCGATATTGCTTTTGCTGGTGCCATTGCATGACATCGTCTTGACCTGGAAATTTGAATTCCACTTCCTCTTGAGAAATTTGCGCGGCAACTTCCCTAAGACCTAGATACTCTCAATTCATGAAAACATATTTTCTTACATTTACATTACACGTGAAGAACGTAGTTTTCACGACGTTTTTCCACAAAAGAGACTGACATTTCTTTTTCACGAAAATAATTCCAGTATATTATAACTTTTAGAACCGTCAAAATAAAGATCTTTCCGATGGAAATGGAATTTTAAATTGAAGACTTTATAGTAATTCATTAATATATCGAGTGAAATTTTTCCTAAGATAGGACTTTCTGAAACTGTAAGGCATAAATGTGACCATAGGGCTTCAAGTATCCTTTCAATACTAATGAGATTCAATTTATCAACCAATACTTGAATCATGAAACATTTTATGCGAGAAAAGTATTATTCATTAAAATATGGAATAATTTTAAGTTTTTTCAACCGTAGGAGAGCTCACACCCGACCTATTTAAATCGTAACGCGGAATAACGGCCATATTTGTCAAAGACGACAAGGATTCTTAATGCATTTATCTTCACAGACTAAATTTATTAAATTTTTCAGTAAAAGAGTTTCTCATTTCCAGTGTTCACATTCTATTTTGAATAACGTGAGTGTTAAGCCGTTGGAGAATTTCAGTTCGTGAAGAAATGAAAATATTTCATTCTCACACAATTTTCACCAGCTTCGAATTTCAATACGCTTTGCGAAAAGAAAAAGGCTAATAAAACCACCTCCAAGGTTCATTGAATCCACATTTAAAAAAGATAAGTCACGAGAGCAATAAATAAACAAATTAAAAGTCATTTAGTGGTTCTAGTTCTGTCACTCCGTAAATATTCCAGATTTAAATCTGGGATTCGGCAATCGTACCGTATGGTATCGTACGTGTACCTTAATCCTGCACGCTTTAGGTTAATTCATACATTTTACCTTCCTAGTAGAAAGAAGAAAAAACAGAGAAACTTAAATTTTCTTCCGATAGAAAAGAACATTTTCTAGCCGTGCTGGTCCAGAGGCTTTAAATACATAACTCATAAGAGGCAACGAAGCGTACAGCTTGGCTATATTGGCTAGCAATTTATGAAATGGATGTTTTTCAATAGGCTTGCCAAAAATGTTTATTCCATTAAAAGGTATACTTTTCTATAGGGTATAACCTTCATCTGGGATAAGGTACTCCATTTCCAATGCAGGTGGATGAGGACATTTTTATATTTTTTTCATGCACTCTATAGAGAAATTATCACTGTTTTTCACCCTAAAAATAAAACAGTAAGCTGAAGAGGTTTTGTAATTCTCACCCAAAATGAAATTGATTTGAGCGTTCATAGTTTGTTTATAGATATGTTTTTGGACATAGCAATAGGCAACCTTATCTTCATGTGGCTGTTAATATTTGATGTGCCGTGAATGAATTTCAAGCACTAATACAGAATGTACTCTTGAAACATAGGAGCATGATTAAGGGATAGATTCTTCCCAGGTGATTTTTTATTGTGAACTCTCCACGGGTGTCTCCATACTATTAGATGCGAAGTTGTGAAAGGTGACATTTCTACCATCATCGTAATTAACGCAGATACTTAAAATAGCAGAAAAAAATAGCGACTCTTCTACTCTTCATGTTTTCTTGATGCGGTTTGCATACAAAATTAACTGATGTGTCTAACTTTAATAAAATCAACATCAGTTAATTTATGAACTTGCTGATGAAATGTTGATGTAACTATTTGAGGTATATATGGTATCAAAGAAAGAAATTATTGCTATGAGATCTGGTTACAATCGAAATGAAGGGAGGTAAATACTGAAACCTAATACATTTCATTCTGTGAATAGCTGCTAACGATGGTACTTTCGTAATAGATATAGACTTATATTTCTATCAATCTGTGAAGATCCACTAAGATGACGTTTTATTATAAAAATTTAATATCCTACTTCTACCTCGTTTTTCTGAATAAATGGGGCCGAAAGACTTTATTTTTATGACAAGAAACAAATTTAACAAGTTTTGCTCATTTAAGGGCATTATTACTCGAAAGTTAAGGTAATTTATATTTAGCTCCATTATGTACCTTCAAAAATGATATCACTGTGGCACTAATGGAGAGCCATGTCCTATTATTGATAGCAGCGACATTAATGACATTTACCATGCTGTGATATTCTTTGCCGCACTCACTCAATAATTGCGATGTATGGGCGGTTCTCTGATAGATGACTTGCATGGAACTCCTCCGTCGTCTCAGAAATCGATATCATGGAACCGAATTGAGTTGGCTGTTATCACTTTGCGGGATTGACGGCCAACGATGCACAAGGGCATAGAGACAGCAAGGGCAAGAATGGGGGTTTCAGAGTGCGGGAGGATATTTGGGGGTGCGAGAGTAAGGAGAGGACATCGTTAATCAAAGGGTGTTTGGGAATTGGGGAGAGCCAAGGGGGAGTTACGCTCTATACCCACGGCATGCCCAAAGGTAGATAGTTCGGGGGGCTGAAAATTCAATCCTATGCGGAAGCAAATTACCTGAGCCCCGCATAAACACTACAAGTGTTCAGCATGCGCAACCTCTGTTAATTCAATAAACAGAGTTGATCGCCTCCAAAAATACCGGCGATCAGAAATGGAGGGTGGCTTAGGCTCGAGAAAAAAAACTAAAATCGAAAACTAGAGAGTTTTCTTCCAAATGTACTCTAATTTCCACAAAAAAGGTCCTAGTAAATATAGTAATCCTCGTAAATGGATTCTAGTAATCTTCCTTGTAAAAGACCTTAGCTTCAACTACGTGAATCATGAGGTTTAAATTAAGTATATTTCAAGATTAGCAAAAATATAAAGAATTCCAACTAATATACAATAAATAAAAAATAAATATCTGGAAATTCATTATACTCCATGAGTATTGTAGGGTATCCAGGTCTCTCTAGGGTCTCAAATAGGGGTCTAGGATAAGAAATTATATTGTTGTGACTTTTAATTTTTTTAGAAAATAGCCTGTTTTGCGACGGTGGAAACTCATGGGTTTCACGATGCCCTAGCTCAAGCGAAAATCACCCGCTACCATTAGTGATACTATTCATGAGGCCAAAGGAGAGAGTGAGATATACTTTGATCTTGCTCGGAGCATATGCCAGGACACCGCAGAAAGTAATCGGTCATCTAAATTTCTAACTAACTGGACAATGGGGTAAGGTCGTATTGAAGAAATAGAACTAGTATGTTATAGAGAGGGAAATTCTAAGTTCGTAATAAGCCGTAAAACAAGTTTCCCGGATAGTATAAATAAAACTTAGTATCCCTATTAAATAAAAATGTATAACGTTTATAGAAATTCTATCACGGGTGAATTATTGAGTCATCCGTAGAGCATCATGGGTCATTTCTCCAAATTAACGCTTTTGTGATCCTTATATCTGAATATTTACTACGGGAACTCTTGAAACTCCCTCTACATTGTTTGAATAGCAACAAAAATGAAAGTGAAGACAAAATTTTAAGTTCAGTGCTAGCTTACTCTCTAACCATGGCACCTTAAAAAATAGCAATTAAGTGAGCTCGTTTTAGGATAACCAATAACTCCATTACAGGTATTTGTTTTATTGCATACTGAAAGAGGAACGAATAAAACTACGCATCCCGAAAATGGTGTCTTTTAATTCACTGCCCGAATTGCTGACATAATTATCAGGCGTGTTGCATCTTTCTCACCCCATCTCCTCAAATTTATTTCCAGCTTAAAATAAGTTCTTTTAACATACCTCTGGTATCATTTGAAGCATTATACAAATAAATTATTTAAAAATTTAATCCAAAAGCGTTTAGTTTAGAGCGATATTTCGGGCAACGAAACGTAAAAAGGCTCAGGGATAGGTAATATCCGTATCTCCATTCACCTATAAATGTAGTTCTAGGAAATGGTGACAGATTGGTTGATTACGGATATTAACAACAAGTAATATTTAGGGAGCAATTAAAGATAACATTACTGAGATAATCTTATACGTGTATTAGTGAGCTATCACAAGTCATAAATTGGTGCAAGTATTTATTTTAAAAGTATACTTAGCTACCAAAGTATAGGCACATAATTATATCATTTAAATAGTACTCAATGGTAAATAGATTAAAATATTAATATATCACGTTGAATTGTAACCGGTTATAAACAAATATATATCGAGAAGCTTCCAAAATGAACTATTAAGAGTCCCATTTCAATAAAATGATCACACTCACATTACTCAAGGTCTATGCTAGCTGCAGGCATATAGTCAGTCCTAAAATAGTGGATAATAAAAACGTACACATACATTTTGCGAGAAAACAATGGGCTAATCAAGGTGGATTGACGTATTGCAGCAATAGTAATGAAGTAAATGGACAAGAAATATGTAAAATAGGGACTGAAGGGATGCATCAAAACAAGTGAATCTAAAAAAGGTCAAGTTTCGGCATCTAACTTCACATCATTGGATAAAGAAGTCATTTATGGAATATAATTAATGTTACGTCGAAGATTTTAGGCAGGAATTTCCCTTAGTAGTAGAGACAATTTAACAGTAGAACGCCCAGATGGGTCATTTTGACCCAAACGTGTTTTTAAATTTATATTTTGAGCTCATTTTCTAAGAGAGAAAAATTTCCACCCGTGACTTTTAATATTTTTAATAGTTGTTTGCATACAAAAATTTTTATCTTCCTAAAATAATCCATTCAGCAGTTAAATTATATTTTACCTTGAACGCACAAATGGGGTCAATTTGACCCAAGCGTTCATTTGCGCGTTTTATTCTTACCGAAGGTTCTTTTTTATCAGCATTCATGTTATTATTCTGCTACTATTATTTGCATTTGTTTACTGCTCTCTCGTCTTATCCTTTTCATTCGGTTTTCATCAAAATTCATGTCACATTTCTAAACAGTTTTGTTTTCTTTCCCCTTCAAATCCTCGTACTCTCACTTTTCGTCTTGCTTACGTGTGGAATATTTAGTAATCACTTTGTTGATACCATCATACATTGTCACATTTACGGTTTGAGAAGAATGCATTACTGTTCCCCGCTTTCGCATAGACTTTGTTGACTTCTACTCTGATTATCCTTCTTCGGATGACGCAGTCTTTCTCTCATTTCCTGAAACGGACGTTTGTGGCTTCGTTGTTCATCGTGGGTGTATTCACGGTTCGTGGTTTTTGATTTTGCGATGTGATCATTATTTTGAGGTGGTCAAAATGTCTAAAAGACAAACATTACCTTCTGCTCACATTCTTGTGGAGCTGAATAAGATTCAAGAAGATTAATCAGATGGTGGAACGTGTTTATTTGACAATTTTGACGACGAGCTGATACTTGAAACTTATGAAGAATCAACAGAATCCTCAGAAAGTGAATATGAAATTTATTATTTTGGTAGGATAAATCATTCATCAGAAAACAGGCCCACAAAGCGTATGGAGGGGAAGGTGACGACGCGGCCACCGTCTCCGTCGTGGACTTGCATGTACTTTCCCTGTGGATCACTACGCTGTCGATCGTAATTCAATGGCAGAGGAAGAATCATCTGCTGATGATGCCTACGTACACTCAAGTTAGAACCACACTTCGCCAGATGGGAGCACATGGAAGGAAGTGGCTTTGGATTCAATGCCTCGAGGACGAATTTCCTCGCAGAATATTCTGAGGGAAGAGTCAGGTCCCACAGTCCATGCTAAACGATATATGAGAACAGCGTGGCAAGTTCTTGGCGTTTGTTCATAAATAAATCCATAGTGAATAATGTAAAAAAGTGTACTGAGACAGAGTCCTTGAAAACAATGAGTGGTCCGTCAGCATTGACGAATTAGAAGCATTCATTGCAATGTAAAAACAAGAACAACAACAAAAATTTCTTACTATTGAGTTCTCTTCACCCAAGCGTTATTGTAACTAATTCTAAGAAAATAATTCCAGAAACTGTGCCGTATTATAATGCAACAAATTGTAGTGTGGATATTGTTAACAAAATGCCAAGACAGTTCTCAGTCTAAGCATCATCAAGGAGGTGGTATTTTCATTGTTTTATAATAATTTAGGTATTGCAGCAATAAATTCCGTAGTAATGCCGTAATTGGGAGGAAAATTTCACGAATGAATTTCATCCAACAGCTTGCGGAGGAACTCCGTTCTAATTACGCGAATAGACGAAGGAGTCAAGCGCCACCTTCAGAAGTAGATATAGATGCAAAAAGACAGAAGTGTGAAAATAAAGAAAACTGTAAAGAGAATAAAACAATTTTGAAATGTCAATTCTGCAAGATGGCGACATGTGGTGTGCTAGAGGAACTGAATACACGTGTGTCAAGTGTATGAACAAAAATCTGTTAAAATATAGTTTAAACAATTAAAATGTTTAATTACAATTTATGATAATTTACTGGAGTAATATATTTTTACAATTTCTATTACAATAATAAAAATAATCAACCAATCGCTTTTGATTTTTCGGAAAATTCCTATTTAGATAAAGAAATAAATATTACTAGTATGTTAATTGCAACAAAACTACAACAACGATAAATAAATAATTTCAATAGTGTGGGTTATATTTGTTCGCAATTATGTGTCGCAATTTTAAGCGAGAAAAAAATAAAACTGAAGAAAACTAGAAAATTATACCAAAACTCAAAGTAGATATTTCAATAAATAATTATAATGAGAAAAAAATTAACATAACGAACTGAAGAAAACAACGAATGTGAAGAATTAGGGTGCTAGTTAATAGAAAACTAAAAATATATTAACATGTGCATGTCTCGTGAGAAATGTACTCATGAAATTCCGTGGGTCAAAATGACCCCGTTTGGGTGTTGAATGATGTCGAGAAGTCCGGGCGTCCTAGTGTTAAACGAAAAATTATTATTTTTTATCAGCATTGAAGTAAGAAAGATTAAATTTATTAGTTGTGTGATATTCGAGTAGCTGTCCACTATCAATTTCATATTTCTGAGGGATTTGCATCGCAAAGCATGATTGTTGAACAAATGGTGACTGTTTACTAAAACTCAGAGTCTGACCCGCCTAAGAGCACTGAAATTCTACAGATATTCGTGATTATTGGATGACAAGAAATAGCTCAAACAGAGACTCGAGCCATGAAGTGAAACTTGACAAGAAAACTTGAGTGATCCTTTACCCATTCCAAGCATTGCTTCAGGCGGAATCCGATCCCAAAACCTGCCGTTTTGTGTTTCGGCATTTCCTAGTGCTAACCCCGGTGTAAACGCGATGAGGGGACTTGACGGAACGATCTTCGGAGATGGCTCACGATATGTTACCCTACTACTTTGACGCGAGTGAATGTTTGGATGAGCACCTATATTCAGCATGGATATGGGTGAGCGGAATCAGTCTCTACTTGACATATCATAGGCTTGAAACGCATTGGTGCAAATGCTCTATAAACATTAAACAGAGAGGGAAGTAGTCCTTTAAGATGTATTCATCTTCTTAACCTGAAGAAACGGGGAAACTAGGTAACAGAAGACTAATACAACTCGAAATACCAAAAAAGATAATAGGAAATCATACCCTCATGTCATATTAACTTTAAAATATTTAACAAATCCGCATGACATATTAAATCCCCTGATAAGTTCGTGTTATGGTTTTTTAAATAAATTACTCCGTTAATTTTAATGCCATTCAATATCATACTTAGACTTTAAAGGAACCATAAATTAAGTGAGCATGATATTATTCCCGCAATTTTCCTTTAGTCACCACTTGGAGAAGTTCAATGTTAAAAAGTCCAATTATAAATTAATATCCACCAAATTCCATTAGGATTTACACCCATTTGGCTGCATAATCGACTCTAATGTAAAATTTTATGACGAAAAAAAATATACATATGTATCTACCCCGAAAAACTGCTTTTAAATAAAATTCGGCCTCCCTCTGCCAAGTGCACCCCTCGGACCAAGACCCACCAACTTAACCTTGTCGCCATATTCTTTCCTGGAGCACCCAGAATCAAAAAAATACTGAAAGACCTGTATCCGATACTTAAAAACAATACCTCTACTTCCCTTCTCTTACCCTCATATCCCAAAGTTTCCCATAAGCGTCCCTCAAACCTACGAGACATCCTAAAATCCATCTGACCCTCCCTTCAACTCACCGACCCCCCTCCATCACTTTCCTCAACCTGAAAACGCCCTAGGTGCAAATGCTGCTCCCTCCTCCACCCTTCTACCTCCCCCTCCCCCTAAAGATCTTCCTCTACGGCCGACTGTACCACCAACAACATTATCTACCCCCTTTCCTGCAATTTCTACCCTGCCTTCTACGCATGAACAATCACCACCATGCCACCAAAACCCCCCGTTTCCTAAATCCCATCCCCAAACATATCGCCTCTTACAGACAAACCTTTGACGATTGCTTTTCACTCGTCATCATAGAAGCTCTCCCCAAATCCGCTAGTTATCTTGAGAATCTAAATCGAAGTATCGTGAGTACGCTCATATTTGGCTAACTAAAAATGTGGGATGGCACAAAGGACCCAATGAGGTCTGAGTGCCAACAGGGCTCTATAAGGCCCTCGCCTACCCATGCAATTTATTAAGGCATTTGCAAAGCCCGGACTAAACCTAGCCCACTGGACAAAGAGTCAAATAGCCTCTCCTCCCCGCCCCTCTATCTACACCACTACCCATTCGCACTCCCCACCCCCACCCTATCTACCCTTTCCACCCCAGGAGACCAGAGTAGGAGCTTCCGGTGTTCTACCACCGACGATGACGGATTGACCGTCGAAATGTCCTATTTTTTGTAAGTGACCTTTTTTCGTGTTTCTATGTTTTTCAGGCGTATGTTATTTATGCATGTGAATCGTCACCGAGAGCGTTTTCTACAAATATATATCCTAATTTTCTACATATGTAAAAAACAGACGTGCGAGTTTCTTTTTTGTGTGCTTATATTTTTTAGCTTTTCACGCCTGTGACAACTTTGTTGGTGTATATATTCTCCTAACAAAAACATTCAAAATTGGACATATTTTTAAACTAGACTATATTATTAATTATATTTATATATCTATTAAATAAAATCTAATTGTGTCTGTATGTTTATCTATTACCCAATCACGCAAAACGACTGAACCGATTACTTTGAAATTTTGCATGAGGGTAATTAAGCGCACTGCAACGAACGTGGGCTATATTTAAGTTTCCTCAGGGTCCCAAGGGCCACTAAACGGGCTCCTAGATTTTACACCCATAAGAAAAGTATTGGAATCAGTGCAGAGGTTGATTTTTTGCTTTTTGTAAATTAAATGCACTCATGATACAGGGTTGAAATGTTCACTATCGGCTGGTTGAAAAAAAAGAGTATTTAATTCTTGTATTCAATTACGTTTTACGTTTTATGCATACGTCTTTGCTTAAAAACTATGTTTCCAATTCCAAATTTATCAATTTTTCTCCTCTATCAACAATGGCATACTTCCTGACCTGAGCAATGGCAATGGAAAAATTTTCTCAGACCTTTTATGGCTTACATTATATTTAATAAATAGTTAAAGCAAATTTCAGTGGGATTTCAGGTTTGGTAATTTTACTCCAGATTCTTCTCTATATGCATTTTATAGTGCATCTGAATTTAGCACGCCACGTTGACTCTTATAATCAGGCCCAATTTGTATTTGTAGTATATTTTTACTACGTGGAATATTTCACACTGCTAGAGGCCTACGCATAACAGCTACTAAACCTTAATACAGTCCTAGAGCTCAAGTAGGATGTTTGGGGTGCCAATCCAAGGTTTCCAGGTCACTGCTTTCTATTTAGCCTTGGAAAGAATGACGTGATAGCCGTTAATATTGAACTTTTGTGCGTAGGCACATGATACTTACATCAAATAAAAATTCAAATACGGGGTACTGTTGGTACCTGAAAAATATCTCGCTCAAACTCACGAAAGGGAAAACTCACGAAGTTTGTGGCGATCTTCCCCACGCCCTCCATTGCGAAACTGGATTACTTATTTAGTATATCTGTTTAGAGAATAAAACATTTCAGTAAATAGCTTAATACTAAGCATCATTAAGCGAAAAAACGGGAAATTTCTACTTATTGATAATAAAAAAAAACTAAGATGATAACTGAGAAGTCAGTTTCTCTTCTGTTTGAAAAAAACTACAATCATATTCCTTAATTTTATCTCTACCGTTGAGAATTAACGGGAATTTCTGCTAATTACGTATATAACGTAACTCTGAATTTTAATATCACGCATTCATTAAATTGACACATAAGCTTTTCCTCTTCCAAAACTATCAATAGTACTCTTTCATTGCAATGTAAATTGTGATTTCGAAATTTTTCAAGTGGTTGAGATTGAGGAAAATTCGTAAGAACAGTATATCATCATTCCAATATAATTACAAATGAGACAAAACGCATACACCTAATGGAAATTCATGCTGCCTTAGTAAATATCCTATGCAAATTGATTAGTGGTGGACACGGGGCAGATCACATGAAAAGTCTATTTTACGAAATTACTGCAACAAACTCCGTTACACGAATAAAAAAATGCTTCTTCAGATATAGTGCAGCAGTGAAATACAAAATCTTGCGTGCAGACTCTAATTTGAAGGATGCGGCATTTTTTCCCCAACATTTGTTAGGAGAACATTGCGGTTTTGGATATGAATCGGCCGGATGTAAAGCATGGATGGTATTCTCGGCGTACTGCAGTACGTTGCCAGCGAAAAATGCATTCGGCTTGGAGCAAAAACTCGCAGCCATAAATATGTTAGGAGTATCTCGGGATGATAAATAGACATTAAGTCCATTCATTTGCATCACAGCCAATATATTGTAATGCAGACTTCACAAATGTATAAATATGTCATAGCATAAGACGTGGTAAGAATTATTCAATTATTTAAAATTATTTTATAAATTATGCGAATGGCATTTTTTTCACAAATATTCAAGAAAATGTTATATTTCTATTCTTTTTTTAACAATGCCTCGAATTTTATCAATATCCAAAATTGTATTTATTTATGTGTTTAAATTTCAAGAGGCGTAAATGTACGTATAATTAGTGATACACCTCTTGAAAACAGAATTATATTCAATTCCTGTTACTTAATTTCCTGAAGCATCGCATACTGTTTCATACAGCAAGCCAAAACAATTTCCTATCGCTATGTACCTTTCATATTTTCTTCATTGTAATTATCAATATTTCATAATTTTGTATCCTACGACGAGACAAATAACATGTTTAAATTACTGCACGTAAAATGCTCCATCATGAATGATTGTCGATGACAAGTGAATAGTTCCAGTGGAGACCTGCAGCTCCCAAGGCACATGCTGCTTGGTTACGCTCTCGAGTGAAATTAATTAAAATCAAATTAAACAATATTTCATAAATTTACAAAATTTTTAAAAGCATTTATTCAACTACTAATGGTAATCTGTTTTCATGTGGCAAATACAGTGTTGTATTATGAATTTTTAAAATTTTACTTAAATTCTTCATTACTAGTAAAACTATTCACATAATTTTGATTAAATGTTTAGAGGCTTGCCAACCTCAGTTATTTTTGACTCATCCAGGACAGTATATCCTTCAAGGTATGCAAACTGTACATCTTTTGTAGTGATGCGGGTTGTAGGTCAACCGCAAAGAGAAATCACACATGATTGTATCAGCTCGAAATTCAGTCACGCATTACTTTTAAAATACCGATTTATTTTACAGAATCCTGGAATAGTAGAAAAACCCCGAAAAGCACTCTCGACTTTACATAACGATTCGATTACGGAGTACAGCCTTTATGATCGATTGATTATCTCATGGTCCCAATGACTGCAGCAGTAACAACATGGATTTTGCGAGGGACCGGATTGGACACAAATGCCCTTGACCAAGTTTGATATATCGAACTTACCAGCCCTCAAACGTATTCCCAATTAACTTCAAACCTTCTGGGAATAGACACGGTCTTGGTTTCCCATTAACACACAATAAACCAGATTTCATATGCGAGATCGCTAGTAGTATGACTACCGTACCATTATACAGCAACAGAAATTATGCAGTTGTTAATAACTTTCTAATTCCCCAGTTAGGGTCCTTAAAAAATGGACTGATATGCAATAAACTTAAAAATAACATTTCCATTTGCATGACGAAACCTGAAAAAACCAGGTAGGATTTTTCACATTGATAGCCCAGATTCGATTCATTCTACTTACACATTCCAGTTTTTTTTATTAAGAGAGGCGATTCAATCTATATTGTTCACGAGGATCCAATACCGGTGAGAAATTTGCCGATCAGCACGACCAGATTCAACGACTTGATTGGAAAGCCGTCCATTCGGATGCAAATTATTTGTTCTCAATCTCGTCCAATCGATTAAGTTTTAATCGCTTCAAATCCGTCTCGGAAATCAGTTAAACTTCAATTTTCAATGCGTAATATTTTATGGACATAAACAATATATTTTCTCTTAAGAGAAAAATTAAATTAAAAGCGATAAATTAAAAATGGTCTTCATATACTAATAATGAAAGTACTGTAATCACGTAATTCATTCACAGAAAATCCACTGGCATTAATAGTTTATTGATTATTCCAATTTAATTTATAGTTAACCAGCGACAATAGGATGTTCCAGAATGATAGCAGGCAACATAATTCTTTCAACAGCTGTAGCTTTATCCTTTTTTCGGCGTTACTGCCGTTGATAATCATAACACAAACTCTCCTGGTGCGCTGCCCAATTACTATTCTGGCAACATATTCTATCATATTCGAATAAAAAACTGATTCACCTGGTGAAATAAGAAGAGTCAAAATCACCTGTTCCCATTCATGAGTGCTGTAAAAAGATAACTTGAAAAAACAACGCTAACAGAACAGCCACGACGACATTTTTGATGGGCATTAAACATCGTTTGACAACCAATAATACAAATCGGCGGCATTTGTTCCTCGCCGGTAACATGTATGGACCCCTATTTTGGGCTGACTTTTGTGGAGACAATGCCTCGCTGCAGGCTTGGAAATTTATACTTACCAACTCGTTTGTAAAAATGTGATGGAAATATTTTTGTGGCCAAATAGTGGATATACCAAGATATAGTGAATGGAACTTTCTGCACTTAATGTTTGGTAAATACTATGTTTGTATGCTTATTTTTAGGCATTCTTCGAAATATATGATAAAAATATGTTCCGATGGCGGATTTTTTCATTACTTTTACAAATTACTTATTACTCTTTCAACGGGAATAATCTCACCTGACATTACCTACGTGACTTAAATTCGCAAATGTGGTGCCGACATATTAACAGACACAGATTAGGACGCCCGCAATTGCGACCGACTAGGTAAGGCCTTGACACCAAAGAGGAAATAATATGACAATTAGATAGGGTGATGTTGCATACGGTGAAAATAGACTCCAGAGATGGGCAGCGGCCTGCCACGATGGAAACACCGGTTCCCGATCAGTCACCGAAGTTAAGCATCGTAGGGCTCGGCTCGAGTTTGGAGGGGTGATCCTCCGATTCGTCCGAGTGCTGTTGCCCCTGTCTGCACGTGGCAGACAGTGAGTTCGTAATGACCTTAGCCGTCGAAGCACGTTAAGCAAAAATACTACTACTACTCAAAAGGTTTTACAAAACATTTTAAGCCAAACAGTAGAATTTCACTGAAAAGTTTGCCAGCTTTTGAGGTTAACACGTGATGGGAAAAATGATAAAGAAAATTTAAATGGCCCCGTTATGTAAAAATAGTAAAATAGAGGAGATAAGTAACGTTTTCACAAAGATTTCAAAGTGGATATCAAGGGAAATATACATATGTAACTTTATATAATAAGGGAACGTATGATACATCGGTTGGATGGGATGAAAACATAATCTAGTGCTCTTTCCGTTATTCTAAAAAGGTATAACACGTTGAATTTACGGAATGAATGCATTCAATAAAAATTTGTGACTAAGGTAGAAATTTCTGTTCTGAATAATCTCTGAGATAATTGCAATACTGCTTTGCCATTAAATGATTACTCAGGAAACAGATGCCTTATAAAAATTCCCTGATCAAAGGCACACAAAATTCAACTAGTCCCTTCAGTGGTGCTGCAAAATATAGTACGCATTATTTCAAGACCGAAATTGCTCAATTCCGGTCTGCGTACTCTACTCTAATTTGCAGCACAAATGATAACAGTTTTTTTAAAGATCGCTTATTTTTAGTTTAATTGGGTTAAACCATAATGCCATCAAGGTTGAGTAAGCGTGTAGTGTGATGGAGACAAGGACTTTAAGAAAACAAGAAGTTAGAAGCTTCTTTGAAGTATTCAATGATTGGTTTTTTATTTAGAGGGCCCGAATTTGAATCCCGGCAATGGTGGACATGTTCACTGGTATCCCGATTCCAATGAACCTTTTCATTAAGAGCTGGCTAATGTTAACGCCAGGCATTCTCCTTTCTTTATCCATCTCTTAAATCAGCGGTACACAATATATGTTTGATGTCCCACACCCCTAAAAATTTTAATGTTCTCGCTCCCCTTATAGTATTTAATAATGAATTGAAGAATAAAAGTGAAAGTGATCAAAACAAATTTTTATGATTTGTTTTCAAAAATATATAAACAAAAAGCTAACTTGAGGAAAAGAACATTTTTAAATCATTTTAAAATTTGTATTAACCCTAAAAATTAAATTTTAATACATATATGAAGTTAAAAAAGGATACATGCACTCAAATGCTCATAAGGCAATTTAAATGTAATATATCCTTTGTTCCTGCTTATTTATTAAGATTTTTTTAACAAGTAGCACTTTGCTGCTGATTGCAATCCCCATTCCTTGACATGGTAGACTAGAATTCTAGTTTTTTTATTGATTGGGAAAAGAAAACTAAGTCCAGACTCTCATAAATATGTCGTCGTGAATGGGATGAGCATAGTTTGTGCCTTTACACAAAGTTTTGGAACCTGTCCATCGTCGAACTTCAATACTGTTCCGAAGTTTTTCTTTCAAACTGCATTAAATAACACGATTTTTGCGCAGTTTAAAAGATAATTCTTTCAGCTCTTTATCATCAAACATATTATCCTTATTGAAGGCGTTTTTATTTATAATCCAAATTTAACTTGGACAAAAATTCAAAAATATTTCAGGGTGAAGATGAAATAATATCATTTGCTCATACTTGCAGCAGCAATAAGATCGTCAAGCTTGGTTATGCAAGGAAATGAGTGCAGTGATGTAACATATAGGAACGCGGAAAACGAATGCATTTAAAATATGGCAGGAAAGAAAAACAGTGGGAGTTGAAGATTAGAGAAAGAGAGAGAAAGAAGTGTTTGCAGTCACGCGGAATTCGAAAAATAGGTCGCTCGTGGAGAGGAAACAGCAGAATGAGTTGCATGAGATGTGGTGGAGTGACAATATGATGGCGCGGTGACAAATAACACGAAAATGCTGTTAAGCCACCACCTCTTGGCTCGATCAAACAGATCCTTTCATCCGGAAACAGTACCCACCACCACTTCCCACCACCACTTCCCGCCACCCGCACCGCGATATTGCGTCCCACTGTTCTCACCCCTCCCAATTCCCTTCACTACCAAGCCTTCATGATCGTGGCACCCTCTTCACCCACTCGGAATGACGATTTCCTCTACCCGGGGGACTAATGATACGCTCGCATGCAAATATGGAGAGGGAGAATGTTGATATTCCGCGCCGCAATTCTTGTTTCCACAGGGATATCCCCTTGACAGCGCGAGCGCAGAAAAATACTTCACGCGATTAACGTAGGGGAGAACGTGAGCGTCATAAAATCAACGAGTGAGGCATTTAACGGATATAAAAAGTGTCGGAGATTAGCTCAAATGAAGCTGCGTGATACTCTTGTGCAGCAGGTTTGAACCTTTGGTACGAATACCGTAAATGGTTACACACGAAAATAAGTAACGGCGGAAGTGATTCGAGCATATTATATGAAAAGGTATGCAAATCGCAAAAGGGTCATTCCATGTGAATTCAACCGAAGTCCAGAAATTTTGTTCGGTCACGGACTTGGATTTGGCAAAAAAAATTAGTATTGGTACTTTTACATATATAACGCCCACATAGTGAATCTGCTGTGCTGGTAAAGTTGCTGTGTGATCACGTCATTGTCACACGTTACAGAGCGAAAAAGTTGAACATTAGAGATAAATATTTAAATATGAAGGAAGAAATAACACAAACTGAATTTTTAAGTAAATTTTTATAAGATATATAACACTATGTATAAAAAGTTTCATTACCATGGTAAATTTCCGATATGGTGAATCTGCCAGTAGAAACTTGGTCAAAAATGTAATTTTTAAGCTGGAGCCCTTTTAAGAGCCCCATAACTTCTTAATGAAGACCTTCATAGTGTCAAGTTTCCTATTTCTGATGGTTCTTTTATCAAGCATAGAAAGTCCAGGCTCAAAAGTGTGTTGTAAATGAGTTATGGCTGACAGTAGCCCCCTGAAAAATGTTTGTCGTCTCGCCTGCGAAAAGATTCCCAATTTAGATGCCAATAACTTGAAAACTAGAAAAGGCAGACTTTTTGATGACAGATTTTCAGATTTTCAGTCCAAACTACTCTGGATAGCACATTTTAGCCAGAACACCTTTTTTTATCTCGGAGATATTAGCATCCAAATGTGGGTACATAGGAAAACGCGCAATTCACGAGCATCAAAAATGGGCATGACACCCTTTTTCTGAAAGTCCCTAGTACATTGGATTTATTATTTATAATTGGATTTTTCACATAATTTTGCATATGGCCATTATATGTGTAAAGGTACATACCAACACAATATTTTCAGTGAAATCCGAGTCGGTCACCAGAGCACGTCTGTCCTCTGGTTGAAACCATATGGAATGACCCAAAAGTTGAAAACCACCGCCTTATGTGGTAGATCCTAAGATTGTAGAGTCTTACATACTAATTTCATTGAGGAACACATAATATAAACCAACAATAATCAATGAATACGATAATACATAACATATAAAAATCAGGGTTACAGTACACAGATTAAAGATCGCCCATTAAGGATTGATAAATTAAAACAGACAACATAGATTATTAATCGCATTACTTACACATTTTTCATTAAGAATAATGGAATATAAAGTAACAGACACAACATCAAACAGTATGATAATATGATAGATCATGATGAATCTCATACAACAAAGCAATGCACACATATGAAATCACATTTCAAGAATTGATCATGTTGATTTCATATGAGAAGATTTAGCTAAGTTATATGACTGATCAGTCATATTTCTCTTGAACATCGAAATTGTAGAAGAGGTTCTAAAATTTTCAGGGAAACAATTCAATAGCTAGCAGGAGGAAATGAGGAAGGAGTGCTCAAATATTAAGGAATGGTATTATGGTAAAAAATGGGAATAGATAGAAATTGAAAAAAAGAAAAAAGAAGACAACCTGACCCTAAAAGTATTGAAAATTACAGAAAAAAGTGCTCTATAACATTCACTCTACCCCGGCGCACACAGAACTGGTAACGATAATAAGGAAGACTATGAGTTCAGAAATGGATTTCATTGAGTAAAAAACTAAAAAATCAGCTACCAATTTGTTCATACCGTTTATCAAACTACTTTTCAATGTTGCATTCCTCAACCAATAACTATAGAAAACTTTTTATATAACAAAATGACTTTGAAACTCTATCATCGGATTTAAACAACGTTCATGTGGGGAGCCAAGAGTGGGGACTCGAACTTAATCTGAGCAAATGCACGGCGGTACATTTCTTGTGGAGGTCGTCCAACTATTCCCATGTATATGCTGTGGATGGTGTTAACATAAAGACGACAGATGAAGTGCAGTATCTAGGAGTTACGATAACTTCGGACCTATCGTGGGGAGCACATATAAGAAATATTTGTGGCAGAGCTTTGAAGAAGCTAGGATTCGTCAAGCGTATTGTGGGAAGATTTTCGGATGAAAAAGTAAAAGAGAGGTGCTATTTCGCACTCGTCCGGCCACACCTTGAATATGCAGCGAGCATATGGGATCCGGTGCAGAAAGACTTAGTCCGGGAACTTAATAAAATACAAAGGAAAGCTGCGCGATTCGTCAAAAACAGCTACGGGCGTACAGACAGCGTTACTAAGATGTTAAACGAATTAGGCTGGGAGCCGCTAGAGACTCGGAGGCTGCGCGCTAGGCTTAGATTACTTGAACAATTGAGAATAGATATCTTTCAGAGCGATACGGAGAACATCCTATTAGAACCCCACTATATTTCCAGGTCCGACAGAAACGATAAATTAAGAGAGATATTTTGCCGAACGGATAGGTGTGGGAATTCGTTTTACCCCCGAACAATAAGGGACTATAATAAATGCTAGGCGTAATTTCACTAGAGCGTGTCCATTTTATATGTAAACGGCTGGTGTCCTAACACCCCCCGCCACACGCCTATTGAGGCGGCTTGCGGGGTAATATGTAGATGTAGATGTAGATGAAAATGGAAAATTCACTCACAATTTTTTATCCAATGAGAATAAGAAGAGGAACTTTTTTAGAGTCAGTCATTATTGAATTAACAAGAAAAGTAATCAATAAATTATTCTTTAGACTCAATTTTCCCGAAACTTAGGTTGTCAAAAAGGGAAGACTTCATACAATTATACTGCGAACTATATCACAATAATAAACCTTAAACACTTCCCAAATTTTCTTAAAAGATAAATTTAAGTGAAGTTATACGATGACTTGCGGCGACAAAAATAATTCAAGTTTCCAGTCATGCGGTGGAGTCAGACTCTGCGACGTCAGAGGATACAGAGGCGTGCAAGTGCGTTGATTTCCAGTTAGCTAGTATGCTTCTCGATACCCATTTCCAACAATATGCCTGGAAACAGAATTTCACAAAGACCAAAATTCAGACTACAAAGGAAATCTTTTACTGTTTAGACATTGTTGCAGGGATGACTATTTTCTTCGGGCTCGTACCATCACCAAATTACTTGCATATTTTTCCCTTTTCATTCCCTTGATGAGTATATGCAGTTATAAAATACTCTATATATTTTTTCCATATGTATAAACACCTTATCAGGTATGATAATGGCATCGAAGAGATTACAAACTACAATTCGCATTCAACCAAAATACATCGCGAATTATCCATGGCAACATTGTACTGGTTGGCCAGCGATTAAGGTTTTCTTGGTATCATTGTTGTTTACTGGTTACAAAAACGCCTAGAAATAATGTGTACTTCAACAGGATTGCTTATTTAACTCCATTTTGAGAAACTAGTATCATCTTGTGCCTTGAAACCTACCTACGATATTTCCAGAATTATCACAAATAAGGAAGTCAGAGTTAAAAAGTCTATATTACTGACCTCATTAACCGCAATAGATAGGCAAGTAAGTTGATCATGATTCTGTAATCACTTTAAAACATCCTGTTAGCTCGCCTCAATCTACTTTGCATTATTTTACTGTCTACATCAGGCTATCAGAGAAAGCAAAATTGTTAAGGAATTTGTTTTAAATCACGAATTAGCGTGCCAAACTCATAGCATTTATTTAGTCAAAGTAAATTAATAGTATTTATTCCACTGACTTTCATCTACATTTCTTTGTGTCCCGTTTACTGACATAATCCAAAGATGTGGGTCACATCCAGAAGCCTTCTGTATCGTAAACCCACACTCTCCAACTGTGACCCACATTATCATCTTTCTCCCTTGAGACTCCCACCACACTCGGAACAGTGGTCTACATATTCCTTCCTCCTCTATTTTTCCACAACTATGCGGGTGAAATTCAAATTGAAACCTGTCATCGTCTACGATGCAACGAAAAAATATCAAATATTATATATCTTATTGCCACCAGACTGTCTCCATAACAAAATTACGAAGTGCCAATTGACATTTTTATTCAGAAATGGGAAAACTAACCAATATCTCAAATTTATGATAGAAAGTGCTAATAAATACTTGCAAATATCTGTAAGACTGTGAATATCTAGTGTAAAATGTAGACTGTGAATATCTAGAAACCGAGTATTTTTTAAATGAAATACTGACAACCTTCGATGTTATGGGAAATCATGACCCATTTTCCGATTTCCATTGGGACTTTTCAACTTCCATTTAAAGATCAATGGATCATCGACAATCTGAACCCATCGCTGAGAAATGCTTGGAAAAATTGCATGAAAAATAAATAAAACAGAAAATATTTTACGAAAATATTTCAAAAATAACGGATGAACGATAAATATTCACAAGTTTTCCCCTTTTTAAAAGTAGCAAGACTAGCACGCAC
This sequence comes from Pyrrhosoma nymphula, assembly GCA_963573305.1. Taxonomy (NCBI): domain Eukaryota; kingdom Metazoa; phylum Arthropoda; class Insecta; order Odonata; family Coenagrionidae; genus Pyrrhosoma; species Pyrrhosoma nymphula. The sequence goes on from OY754328.1 coordinate 30,134,111, forward strand.
ATTATTCGGACCACATTGCAGCCGGTTATGAGCATCCGAATTCGGTCGGTCCAATTTTTCACACACCACCCTAGTCTAAATATGGTCCAGCGTAGACCCATCGTAATAATTTTATGGGTAAAGCTGGATTGAAGAAATCTCAGCAACTAAATTAATTGAGTTAATATCAAGCATTGGGATGACGACGAAGTTTACACAAATCATCTATTATGAGGAGTAGTATTTAAAATTCTTGATGTATCTAATTATCATCGCAGATTCGGCAAAAGTCAGAGCAATAACGATAGGAACACACCTCCGTAAAATTAAACTCATCTAAATCCTAAACCTCATATAATACTAAGACAAAGTGTATTGCCCTAAGAGAGATGTGCGATAAAATTAGAAATAAAATGGTGGTCAAACACACAGAAAAATACGTTGAAAAGGGCTTTCAGCAATTACTGGCACAGGCACATCAACATAACGGAAGAACAGATCAAATGATACAAAAAGGCTACACAAAACAATTAAATAGGGGTAAAAAAATCTGCTATAGGACAGAAATCCATTCCTCATCATTAATATGACGTTTATTTAAAACACACTAAAAATAATGCAATGAAGCAAGATCAAAAGATAATTTGATTACATTCACATAAAACATAATATTCCATATTTTTCTTGAATATATAATCCATGAAGTCAAAACCATCGGTTGCTGTGAAATCCGATTTAAATTCCCATTAACTCTACGCATTCCAGGTCGTTTATTTTGACATTTTGCGCAATAAGATAAGTAAAATCAAGAGGGGAAAAATGGATGGCAGAAGAAATGTCCACGTAGTCCTCTCTGGCGTTGAAGGATATCTTACATTCATCGGTCCATTTATTTTATGCTTCGAACATTGTTTCAGCACATGCGCACATCATTAATTAAAATGTACAAATCAATCTGTTTCCCACATCATAATTCACTTTTTTTCTCCCATTCAATTCCTTCCCTCAATATTTCTTATTATTTTTGTTTTTGTTAAATCGTTACATATATATCTACAGGAATCTAATCATTCCTACTCCTTACCTTGAAAATGGTGGATGCCAATCCCACCGAAAAATTGGAAGTTTTAATTTGTGAATTTCGCTTGTGTTTATATTTTTATCGACCCCACCCTCTTGGCATATTTTATATTTATCACTCGAGTGATTCTCCAAGAAGTTATAAATAAATATATACAATTATATATATATATATATATATATGCCAAGAGGGTGGCCGATAAAAATAAAGACACAAGCAAAAAACACTCATAAAATATACAAACTCTGTTAATCAGGATAAAAAGATTTAACATGTTTCTCATTTATAACTGCATCATTTTAAATGCTGTTAAAAATAACCTCGTTATTGTAATTCAAAGTGAACACTAGCAAAACGCTATTACTTATATGGACGTTTCTTTAAAACATTAAGCCTAAAGGAAAGTCATCGAGAATGTTTGCATACCCCGAAGCACAAAATGAATTATAAAGAAGTGAGGAACACGATCAAAAAAAGATATCCCTGAGACCTTTTCAGGAGAAGTTCAACCGAATCTACACCATTTCTGGCTTGCATGAGATTTTTTCGGTTACACCCTACGACAATTCAAAGCAAGGTATCCAACTAGAGCCCCACCCATCTACAGAATGAAGTGTAGAAATACATAACAGTAAAATGTGCATCGATTGGAAAGATAGGGCCAGCCAGATGGAGGGTGTCAAATTAAAATTTAGTTTATTGAATGTGTATGTACTAAAAATGAGGCGCAAAGGTTAAAGAAAGCTCCGGAAATCCAATAAATATCTTACTAGATTGTTGCGTTTTCGTCGCACCAAAAGAGTGTTGCTGGCTTTCTTCCAATAGCCGATCTTTGGCGCCAAAATCTACTTTAATTGGACTGACAATAATATGCTGATAAAATTGGATAATCAACACTCTTGACTGGCTAAGGCTAACTTGGCGCGTTCTTCACTTTGGTGGTGGGCTCAGTTTCACTGTCGAAATATTTACTGAGGTTACGAGCATGCTCGTAAGTGTTCTTGAGTGAAGTAGAAATAACAAATATGTATTATACGCTTTATTTTTTTCGGAATGCACTTGTTGCAATATAGTCGCTTCAACTGCAATTAGCCTTCAGGTTGCCAAACAACCCCCTCCTCAGCCCTACAGGGGAATGGAAAGATTTAAGGGTAAGGTCCGCGAACAGGGACCCGCAGACTAACACTTGACATTTCAAGAATCCCTAGGGGAACAGGAAATGTTTAGGGGTGAGAAAATATTCAACTCGTGGAAGCTGTGGAGCCGATGGTGATTAAAAGTGCTTCATGCAAACGTGAGTGAATGGCCTCCCTGTTACTGTCAATTTTCAAAATTAAATTACTGATATTTTCAAATTCATGTTGATTAGGGTGCTTACTTGAATCGCTGAAGCACTGCCAAAATCGGCAGGAATTTCCGGAAAGAGAAATATTTGATGTCTGCGCAGAGTTGTGAAAACCTCAGAGGAGGGCTAAGAGTGTATCAATTAAAATGATTCCGGACAAATCATCAAAATATTCACTGACGCATCGTTTGACAACTCGTAATCCATTTCCTCCGAAGCGGAAGTTGCATATCATCACACCATCTTATCTCTAACTCCCCCTTGGCTTAATATAGAGCAAATATTTTTCAGGAGAGACTTAAAATTATCCATAGTGATACTTGGACAGGTCAATTGTGAAAAAAGAAAGGAAAAATAATAATTCTTATTGTATTAGGGTTATCAATTTGTTTGTTGCCCAAAGTATAGGGCTCGGGTACGGATTCCGGCAGTGAAGCTGAATAGTAAGCACCTGATCCTTGTTACGCTGAGAAAACTTCAAGTGTAGTACTACGTCTGTCGGATGGGGCGTAAAAATGTATATCCCTTAACTTCCTGCGTTTGTAATAGGCTTATGCCAACGCCGGGCGTTTCTTCACACTTCCGCTATTTCCAAAATAAAACCATTCCCTCAAACAACCTACCCACTAATCCTAAATGGTACAAATAATCAGTGTTGTATTCCCAAATAAATAACTGAATCTTACTCATTTAAGTAAGTTAAATAATCCAGAAAAGACAATGCTGTACAATTTTATGGATATATTGTTGCAAATAAAAAGGCCGTTCGAGAAAAAGCAGTCGGTTCAAAATGCAAGGTGATGTAATAAATTATATCAGAAGCCGAGGTGCGTACCAAGAGCGCGACAAAGTACTAAATGCGAGACATTAATAACAGCATTTAAATGCTCGAGGGAGCTCACATAATTATTCCCTTGAGTTTAAGCCTTTATATTTATAATGATGCCAAAATTCGATTCGAAGGTTTCACAGCCGTTTATCTTGAAGGACGGGGAGGGGAAAGCGCACGTGGAAGGGGTCGACAAAGGAGCGGAGGGGAGGGGAAAGCATATGGTGGGGAATGTTACCAACATGACTGTACTAAACTTTAGAGGGTGGGACAGTGTTAGCGGTACGTTACGCATGCGATTATACGGTACGTTGTTGTAAATTTGTGTTCGATATATTACTGTTACAATTTAGCTTCTTCTAACGCTTAGGCATATAAAATAATAATAACTAATAAATAGGTTGGTATTGAAAATATAAGTCCAGCTAAATGAAAAGGATTTTAAAATTTCAATAAAGTTTTGAAAAAGAGGTACCTTATATGTTAATACACGTTGTATACATAAGTAAATAGGCAATTAAATATTCATGAAAATTAATTTGGACAATAATCCATTTATTACCTAAAAATATAATAATATTGCTAACATTTTTCTAATATATTTGATTTGAAAATATATTTGAGCAAGACTACGTTTTATTGATGTGAGAGTGTAATTACTGTGTTGTTTCTGAATTTTTTTTTGTAAAATGGTTTATAATTCGATTCCTTTCATTTATAGTTTGCAATAACACAGGGTTATAAATGATCATAATGTAAGTAGACATATTATCATAAAAAATTGCTAGTCGTGTCTGTCGAATGCATAATAGCGTTAAAAGCTATTGAAATACGCACTGAGAAGGTTAAATTGCCTTAAGTGCAGCCTTTAAAGCCAGTATATAAGGTACTGCAATCCTCGGAAGCAATGAAAAAATTGTCTGGCAACGAAAATGAAAAAATATCAAAATTTGCATTTAGTTTGCGTTTTACTTCAAACAATGCATTTTATCGATCGATTGAGAAAAAACGGTTGCAAAAATTAAATTTTGTGATGCTTTGGCCTCATTTTTTTGAAAGATGAAACTTGTATATCAACTATTTCATATTTAAATGAATGAAAGAAAAGCACTCTACACGTTAATTATTTGTTGTTCTCGTTAACTCCCATTGAAAGAAAAATACTATCCGGGCTTGAAAAGAATAAAAAATATTGTAATTTTCGATTTATTTCCCTGACTCGACACCAAATTCCAACCCTTCCCTGAAAATTTCAATCTTTTAGCTCGATTAAAAATGCCCAGGAATTTGTATCAGTGAGTGGGTGTATATGTATGCAACACTGTATTCAAATGAAAAAAGTATTTTGTCTAAAAATAGTAAAAATTAGTGAAAAAAATCCCATGAAATGATTTTTTTTAATCCGATGTCATATTTGATATCAGCGATCTCAAAAACATATACATGAAAATTTTCATATTAATCGCAAAATATTTTCTTGCCATGGCCATGTTTTGGTGATTCCTAACCACTGTGCGCCCACCCTCCAAACCGTTGGGGGATACGCAATCCCCCACGAACGAAATCCCAGGGCACGTCATGTTGCGAAAGAATGCGTGGGATGGCGGCAATTGCTTCACCGCTAACACTCACTCCGACCAGCCGAGTCGTCACCTGACACTCCAGAACAAAAGAGTGAACAAAAAAGCAAATGTCACTCTGAAACGTTCATCTCTGAATGCAAAGCGCAAAATATCAACAAATTTATTACCTCCTCTCTCGGTCTCTCATATGATTTCCCACTTTATAACCTTTGAACTTTAGCAAGTCAATTTACGGACCTTTTTTCCGAAAGTGTCCCATGAATTTGAAACGAAAATGATGTTCTCGGTTCGTTAAAGTCAGCATTATTCAATAATGAGATTAAAATATACCTCGAGGAACGTTGCTCATTTTTCCAACAGAGAGAATTTAAAGTCTTCGCATTATCATAAACGGCTCGCAGGAAGGAAAGTTCATCTCCCAAATTGAAACCAGGTAAATGGCCAGGTTTTTCTAAAGCAGTATTTCCTCGCAAACTTAAAAATGTCAAGATTTTCGGAATGATTTCTAAAGAACTCAATCGAAACTTTCCACGAATATGAATATTTCCGTAATTCCTCCCCTGGTGACGTTGGAGTTAAGTTCTCGCCTGCCGAACCAAAGGTCGTGGATTCGAATCCCGCCAGGGTAGAATTTATACATCCCAGGGCTTGGTTGTGTGTGTTCGTATAAATATCAAATGGGTAGTAATTGGCTTCGGCTATTACCCATAGAGACATTGTTATTATTATCAACGATATCAATCAATCAACGTTTGCTGAAATATAGCATTATTTATCATTTCTACAATTTGTGCCTATAAATGCCTTGACTAGCAAAGGAATAGGTAAGTGATGTGATTATGGGAAAACTGAGAGAAATTGGTGTTGTTATAGAGTATATTTATTGGCAAGGTTATGACGGGGCTTCTGCAATGAGCGGCGTATATACCTAATGGCGTTCATAAATTCGTGAAAAACGATACTCCCAATGCACTACAGGTTCATTGCAGCAGCTGCACTCTCTCAACTTAGCCTTTTCTGATTCTTGTTCTTCAACGTTGATAAGACATTTTATGGGTATTATAGGAAAACTTTACGATTTTTTAATCACACAAAAGCGCCAAGAGGTTTTCACCAAATTCTTTGAAACCTGTTCCAAAAACTTAAGCAGTTGAGTCTTAGGCAGCCTACTCGCTTGATACAACGGAACAATGAACTTAACGTGTTTTGTGAGCTGTATAGTGCTATATTAAGAGCTTTTGAGGAAATCAGCTCTTGGGCTGATAATGATACCGCAACAAACGCAAATTTGATGCACTCTGCCATTTCCAAATTTGATTTTCTCATTGCCTAATTTATATATATTTATTTTCATACACCTTACCTCTAACTAAATATTTAGAGATCAAAAATTGAATTGTCCAGTTCTGCCACTTACGTTGAACATACTCTGAATGGAATGCAGAAAATCAAGGAGAACGCTGAGGCAAAATTATCAGAAATATTTGGGAGCATTCAAACTATATGTTATAAGGAAGAATTCCCGATCAAATTTTTTGTATGTTTAACCGCCAAACAGACGAGAAAATTTATCTCACAACACTCCAGAAACATGATTTAGAAGAGCTGATTTCATCTCGTTCATAGGTCATTTTATTACTCAACGTTACTCATACGTTGAGTTATAAAACGTGAACGTTTTGAACTCCAATTGGCAACATGAATAAGTTGACAATATTAAAGAAAATATAAAAATAATAAATATATATATCCCAAAATGTTCAGTGGTCCCTGGGAGGGGGCACCATCATATAAACATTATAAAATTTTTGGAATGTTGAAATCACTGATGTGTGAGACTCAAATAAGCCAAATTTGCAAAAAAACTTCCATTAAAAAAGCTTTCCAAAATGCTGACCTATAAAGGGACAAACCATTGTAAAATCAATATGGAAATGTAAATAATGCCATAAACAGCCGCCAGTTAAAAATTTGGCAACAAAGATTGAATATATTAGAGTTAGAGAGAGAAGAATCGTTTATAAAACAGAAGAAATCCATAAGAAAACTTAATGCTCTTGAAGCTTTGAGCTACTTTGATAAGAAAATGTACCCTTATGTGCACAAATTACTACAAATGATGAAAACTCTACCAGTGACATCTTGCAGCGCTGAAAGCGCTCCTTCTCTACCCTGAGATATTTGAAGAATTATTTAAGGAACACAACAAGTGAAACCAGGTTAAATGGGTTACCTTTGCTGTTTGTTCATAAAGATATTTTAGTTTCGCCTGAAGAAATCCTTGATGAAATTACAAAAAAATCGAGGGGAATTCAACTTTAAGCGTTATTAGTTTGGGTTTTTTGTTGAAATAACCTAATGTTTCGCTTTGACTTACTGGTATTTATTTTACGTAGAATATACTACCTACCTGTATCATTCTCGTAAGTACTGTGGATATAAATGTGCTGTCACTGTTTTTCATGCTTTCTAAAGATTTTAGTAAAGACCTAGGCCAACATAATACTTTGATAATTTATATACTGGGATGAGCTCACAAAATCAAATATTCAAACTACATAACTAAGTACAATTCAAAATAATGAGAGACCAGAGATCTTACTGAAAAATCTGTTCACGAGGCGTATACAATTTTACTAATTCAATTTTTAAATCCCGAATTGTTACATAAAATTAAATATTTTAATTCAGTTAACGTGGCAAACTAGCCAAAATTTAACAAGCACACTCTTATACTTATCATATCCACTGCTTTTTTTATTGTGTGAACGGGCCGAAGAAAAACTATGTAAGGAGTTAGGACAATTATGTATAGAAGTACTAAGTATACTCTTATTAACATCAAAATAACTTTCCTATTCATGTTATTTAAAAACTGAAAGGTATTTAAACTTAAGTTTAAAAAAAGTCACTGTAGAAAGGTAGAAATACGAAAAAATAGAGTTTTCAAGGTACAAAAACCAAAGTTTTCCCCAGATATGTTAGCCTCCCCCCCCCCCCTCAAAGGCAATTCCTAGATACGCCACTGCCATAAACACTTCATTTATCCCACTCTTATGCCTTTCCTAGCATAACAAATTACCACACAATAAAGTGGTAAGGACTACACTTTTGTAGTCTGCAAATTTTGCTTCCTCAGACAAAAATACATTCCTTGATGTACTACTCATATTGTCCACGACTTTCCTTCCAGCATTCACACGCCTGTAATTAAATCTATTAATTTATTTTCTGATCTTTCACAAACATTCGGCCAAAGTACACGAAATCATCCACTAGTTCAATTAATTCGCCATTTGCCCTAACCATTCAAACATTCCTCCCGTTAACGTCAAACACCACCACTTTGGTCTTTTAATTTACACGCAATTCCTGTAGATTCTCAAAAGTTATCTAGGATCCTCTGTAATTCCTGTGAGCTCTCCGACAGTAACGCATCGGCCTTGTTCTATTGTAGAACTCACACATTTACCCACCGATATTACCACTGCAAGTATCTCTCACACATTTATAAAAAAAAACATTTCCTGTAACAAAACACATTGTTGTTTATTTCAGACCAGTCACTTTATCATTTAAGCTCACAACTATGCAGACTCTAATATCTGTGAATGCCCAGGATTTCAAAATTGTGTTTTAGTGAATTGAAATTGAATGAATGTTAATGTGAATATTATCATCACTCAAGCGCTCACATTCATCTATTATTTCTGCGGTGGTGAGATATTTTCCCCTAAACAAAATACAAAACACGTATTTGTAGGTATATGAGTCAGGGATGACAGTTTCGGCACATTTTTGCTTTTATACCACGAAAGAAACCGATACCTTACAATACCCTAGGCCCGTTTTAGTTAAAATGAAAAAAGTGTTAACACTTGAGAATGACCTGAAAAGGTCGAAACCGGTCGTGTTCTTAATAAAATTGTGTAGAATATAACCAAGTTTTCATTTTAACTAAAATGCATTCATTCTACGAAGTAAACTCGCAGACCATTGATTTTATACCCTAGGCCCGCTTTCTCTATTTTACTCTAGTTAGGATCACTTCTGAAAGAACAACCTTGAGAGCCAGCATGTCATGTATAAATTTGATTTTAGCGAATAAAATGTAAAATTCTCAACATTAGCCCAGTTTTTTTCTGCATTATCGATGCAATTAATTCACAGCTTCCCGTGCAAAGGCGGGTCTTGGGGGTATAGTTGTACGCAAACGACTACAGTTCCCCGTTCGCCTTTCCTTCTCAATGACCATCAACAAGGCACAAGATCAATAGCTTCAGTAGTGTGTGGATAAAATCTAGAAACTCTATGCTTTTAATATGGTAAATTATATGTTGTAGGCTCACAAGTGGTATAATATTGTATATCCCAAAAAGATTGTATATCCCAAAGCAGTTGAATGCATTTTATCAACTATTAATTTAATACACACAAATTCACTGTCTTTCAATTATTTTGTGCCTGTAAATTGGACTGCTTTGTATGTATGTGCCTACTTAGGAAGAAAAAGAGGCATTGCAACGCATGTCGGGCATTTTGAGGGCATGTGCAATTTGGGCAGATTTTCATGAAAGCGAAAATTACGAAAACGCTGACCTACGCCTACCTGAGCGGTGCCACTGGACTGGCAGACACTACAGCGATTGCGAGAAAATAATGTCCTACCCAACCTACACCTGACTCGGGCATAACCGCCTAACTCTGTTTTTTTTTATTCTGGTGGGTTCCGGGGGCGAAGCGGGGGGTCGGAATAGGGGGGTCCCCCCTGGATAGCTGCTGCGGTGAGCGAAGCGAGCCGCCAGCAGCTATTAATGGTATAGTAGTCAAGGCCAGCAGGTAGGTAGTGTGCCTTCTTAGGGGGAAAATATGGATGGAAAAGCTTCTTCATGTCTGGCAAATACAGAGCTAACAGACTAATAAAATTCCTTTTGCTAATTTACCCAGTCAATTTTTCAGCAAATATTTACAAATACTGTATGTTTGAATTGGAAATGATACTAATTAGTGGATAACCATTTCGTCATGCTTCAATGCTCATACAATAAATCATAAAAATCTTGTTATTAGTAAGCTTCTATTTTTAATCAGTCGTTGAAAATCTTGAAATATACTACTTCGCTAATATAATAATAATGTAAAATCGCAGTCAATTTGGTTGAACTGGTATTTACCTTTATGGTGCTTGATTACATTAGAAATATTTCCCTATGAGGAACTATATTATTTTCCAGACCTCAACTTAATGCATATATATACATTACATATAATATAATACACCCTAGGAAAATTGGACATATCCCTTTCCGTATGGACATTTTAAATTCATATAGTTGTTAGTTAAGTACATATTACACAGTCTCATATTTTCTTAAACAGTGAGTGCTAACATGAAATCCAACATTTTTACAAGTATTTAATGCAAGTAATCATGTTGCCTAAATATTTATGTTCTACCAAAATTATTCGATAACTCGAAAATATTCTGCAGGTATGAGAAGGGAAAAGGCCTTTCTTCCACAACGGTTTCCATAGCTCTCTCAATTAGATTCTTCTCTTCGTACGGATTACCAGCGAGGCTTCTTCTCTTCACTACGTCCGCTGATGATATGAGAAAAGATTCACGTAAAAGCGGGAAACCCAGAAACTTATATTGTATAGCCTACGCCTCTTAGCTACACTGTGATATTTACAATTTGCCCATTTTCACGTATCTTCTGACCCTTCTCCAAGTTCTCGGAAGCAACTCCATTCCTAGAAGGGGAGTCACCCCTCCGTAAATGAGAGAACCGAGACTCAGCTCAGGATGAAAAACGTATGTAGTTAAAACTACCTCTTGATGCGTTCAATGCATGAGGTGTTCAAGTTTTTACTTACGATTACTCAAATGTAACGATTACTCAAACGTGCATTGAAGTAGATTACCAGTAAACATTACTTTTTGAGAAATGTATCGATTACAAGTAAATATTACCAAAAATGTAATCGTTACAAGTAATTCGATTACTTTTACTTCGTTACATCACATCACTGCTGATGAACAAGAAATGGATCGGTCGTCATACACACGGTCGACTTAAGTGTAGAAAGAGAATGGTGGTGGGGAAGGGCACGTGGTATGAGGAATTCATACTTCGTTTCTACCGAGCGAGGATGACAGTGGATCTGATTGCGAAGTTATCAGGTGGGTGACGGCAGCGGCTCGTGGCGACCCGTTGTTCTCCTCCGACCCCCGTAATTTCCAATCCTCGGGACGAAGCTCCTCAATTCACTTCTCCCCAACTTCTCTATCGCTCAGAAGTGAGTGCTCTGCATCCGTTCCTGGGCAGCCCATTGTACTGTCTATTGCCTCCTCTCACAGTCCGTTTATCAAAAGTCCTCGTCCCCTAAAACCTATACCCGCAGTCCTCTTTCAAACTATTTCGAATGTATGCCAATCGAGCTTTACCCAGAGGGACACACTTGGGGAGTCGTCTGCTATCTCAGACAATTGACGCTCGTCGTCCGCGATTTCAGACGCGGGTGACTCGAACTCACCGCTCGTACAACACTTCACTTACAACTTTACTTATTCGCTCATCCATTCATTCACTCATGACATGCAGCATACATGTAAATATCGAGATACCACAAATAAATTACAACAAATTACAAAAAAAAATATCATGGACAAAATAATATACATATGCGATTCCGCGGAAAGAAAACCTGGCCCAGTCTCTGCCAAAAAAAGACACAACAGGCGCGTGGTCGACAATTAAAAATAAACACAAAACTCGTGGCAGAAGCGTGGATCGCCACAATACAAAGGGGAATTTACATAACCAATGGAGAAATACTTATGTCCCACAAGGGAGATTTGAAAATTGTTTAAGTTTGGAAAATATATTTATGATCCTCCACAAAAAATCAACCGAGAAAGGTCTTCCAACATCGTAAGAGATTATTCTGCCAACCAAATGGTTCATTTGTTCCATGTGGCTTAGGAAGAAATAAAGTATGCCCTCAGAAAGGATAATATTAACCTCCCACACCTAAACAGAAAACTAATACCATAAAAATATGCAATATTGGAATAAATTATTTAGTTTTTACATTTTATTATTTAGTTTAGTTACTGATACATAGTTTTGTTTATTGGTACATATCGAGAATTTAAAATCTATTTTAAAACACTACTATTTTTATTTCAATATTCATTTTATGTTTACCTATTGAAGCCGTTTCACTCTCTATGAATCCATATAATCAAAGCTCCCAGTTAATTGCCCCCGTGGATTTCAATTTAACATTCAGGAAACTATCCCCGATTCCTGCCGCAGTCAAAATCTAATTCGGTCACAAAAAACCATGGTGAGGTTCATTATGTATGCTTAAATGCGGAGGCAGTTTAACCTGAAACGTGAAAAACCACGGGTTTATTCGAGCATTGGAGAAAAATTTAAAGAAACGAGGTCAAGTAACCACCCCTTGTAGAATGCGCAGCCGCACCGCTATTGGGTGGATTAGGATACGGTATGACGAGTTCTTATCCTCAAACATTAGCCAAGGGGTTAAGAAAAGCATGTTCAGCCGTTTTCCTCCAGCATAAGGTCGTGGCCGCTTTACAACGAATGAAATAGCTACCCACAGCACGTTGAAAAGGTCAGACGATCATCCGTGACAATGAGGGTATCACTGACCTTGATAACAGAAGGCTATTTGAGGATAGCCCACATCTACTCTCAAAGGGATATTCCACTCCAAAATAATTGTCTGCTCTCCTCATGAGAAGATTACCTATCAAATTTAAATGCCACCTTATGTTGTATCGTATTTTAATTCGGATTTTAAGATACCTATCAAGATCATTTAGAAAGCTTAATGTAGCATACAATAGTACCAATAAATCCAATGATACCAACACCACCAAAAATTAACGCCATTGAGCACTTCAGCCTCATAAAATAGTCAACTTAAAAAAAAAGAATCAGGTTTGATTGAATAGGTTCCATAATATATACAGTGCTTGCAAAATGATATAATGTTAATAATAGCCTATTTTTATTTCCTTCCCTTTATTCCGTTAGGACCTTAGCTAAAAATATCTAAACACAGACAACCTATTTGATGCATTCATATTCATTATTCGTTGCTTCAAAATCATGAATGAAATATAATTCTTTTTTTCTATACGTTTTACGTTTCTAATTACGTTACTAATTACGCTTCTATATTAATTTATTTAGCTCAATAGGACAAACACTCCACCCTTTGCGCATTGCATTGTGCGGGTCAGGGAATACTTGGTTGTTTTGGAGAAGGGTGAATTAACAGGATACATCCGCATGTATCGGCATATTGTAAAATAAACACCAATATTTTGTTGAGCCTAAATTACGCACTCATTTCCATTCCTCAAACACCTTCCGCCGCTTTTATACTCGAAATAGCTACTCTACTCGTTGGAGGAGGTTTTCCCGTCAATTTAGTGGGAGGGGCCACGGAGTAAGAAGATTCTGAGAAGCTACAGTATTCTGACGCTCAAAACTTTTCTATAAAGCGTGGTGAAAAAGCACGTCTTTGCGCCTCAGAGACCATAACATTTAGGTAAAACTCAAATTCAGACTTCTTTTTATATTTAGTCTTTTTTCTTCAAAAGGAGTTCACTTAGGTAAGAGGTAGTTAACGGCTCAGTGAGGATTATGGCTGTCGGTCGAATTGTGACCGGGTCCATTCCTGTAATTTCCTTTCTTCGAAGAGCTGATGATAAGATGGCTCAAAAATGTGTGAAAATCGAAATATGTATGAATATGTGAAAAGTGGGAAATATAGGTTTCCCAAGAGTAAGAAAATACAGGGTGGATACAAAAGAATGCGCCGGTTTCAAAGATCTGTATTTTTCAAATGGTTCAAGCTACAGAGCTGCGCGACCTCTTAAAATGACCGATACAGTCTCTAGTTTTGTATAAAAAATATCACAAATGTTTGATAGGTCCTCCTTGAGCAACCCGAACAATTTCAAGTCGATATTCAAATTCCTTCCACACTCTATGAAGCATGTCAGCAGTTACAATATTCACAACCAAAGTTATTCGTGCTTTCAATTTATCGCTGATTAAGATTGGCTTTTTTCTCTACTGGAAGCAGATTCCAATGATTTTGTGTTTTAGGAAGACGGGGTTCCTCCCCATTGACACCTCTCAGTTCGTGCTCATCTTAATGAGACCTACTCACAAAGATAGATTGGTCGATCTGCAAGGCAAGACCTCGGCCTTCATCTGTGACCTCCGAGGTCACCTGATCTCATACCATGTGATTTTTTGGTGGGGATATATCAAGGGTCAAGTCTTTGTGCCGCCATAACCTACTAACAGCGAAGCATTGAAAGCACGCATAACTTTGGCAGTGAAGATAGTAGCTGCTGACATGCTTAACAGAGTGAGGAATTTGAATATCGACTTGACTTTTTTCGGGTTACTCAAGGAGGAAATATTGAAAATTTATTTTGTTTTTTTTTTCAACAAAATTAAAGAATGTACCGGTAATTTTAAGAGATGGCGCAGATCTATAGGTTGTATCATTTGAAAAATACATCTATGAAACCGACGCATTCTTTTGTAATCACCCTGTATTTCTCTATGGTCATTAACTCCCGCTTCATAAGACACAAGATTTCTGGTGCCTATTAGAAAAAAGTGGAATGGAGAATGTTTAATAGACTTAACTTTGGCTTATGGTATAAAAATCAGTTTTATGTTTTCATTTATTTCACGTTAGGAACAAAATAATCCGAAATTTCCTCATCACAACTCCGCGCCGGACGTCAGCATGCTCATCGTATATTATACCTACACAACTAGCGTGCAGTGAATGGGAAGCAAGATGGGTAAAATTTTTTTTTCTCATACTGTTGTAGAAGTCTTATTATTTAATTTGGTTTAAATTACTTCTCCAAGCAACATCGATAACATTTTTTTATCCATCTCATGAGAAAAACACGTGAAAATATAGTGCATATTAATTTTTAATAAAAGGTTGCACAAATAATAAACAACAACAAAATAATTGCAAAAATTCCTTTTAAATATATGAATGATCAAAACCTCATTTATATAATTTTTCTGAATTTAATAAATGTGAACGCATCAAAAGAAAAAAACACTTTACTGTTCTCACTAAAAATAGGCAGGTGAAGCTTGTGACAATTTTTTCTAAACTTAAAGCATGTCTACTGGTTCAAAGAAGCAATTATAGGTCTATTTTATTTTTTTTAATTTTATATTGTAAAATTATATCATGCCATTGCTTCATTGAAAATGAAAAGTAAACAATAATATTTCACAAGGTTTTTTTCGATTTCAGCCCACTGTGCGTCACCAGATAAGGCCATTTATACCGCGTACACATCTATTCATTGCTAAAATTTGTCGTGAAAACTTAAACAGAGAATTAAATAAAACCAGAATGTAATGAATAATAAAAGTCAATATATTAATGTTTAGGGAAAACGGTCCGTTTTGCGAAATAATTTAAAAAATTCCTAATATCATCAGGGTTATTGCATAGGATTGAGGTAAATTCTTCACGGGTTTCCTTCCGGGTTAGCGGCATCAGGGCTATTGATGATGAAGGATAAGTCTTCCTTCGAAACGCCGGCAGAGGAGAAGATGGAGCCACCTCCCCGTATGGAAACCCGTGAAGAATTTACCTCAGCAATTCGCCGGGAGAAAATCAAACCAGACGCACTGCATAAGATTTATTAAGGTCCCCTCTATTGCTAATCCTCTCGCATGCATCTCGATATCACACTCCAGCAAAAGTTACCTCACTCTCACGAGAGAGTCGCCATAACTAATTCGCTACTGGGGCTTTTCCTCGATAGAGAAATAAGAGTGCGTCAGTGCTAAAAAACCCCAATCGTAACCGAGTAATGGCTATCTTTTCCTACGAGCTCTCCGGACGGAATTTGGCCACGCTAATACCACGGCCCTTATTGCTCGTAGCTTGTTGTGGGCGGTATTCGCTCATATAATCTTCCACCTTAGGAAAACTTTGTTCCTCAACGTAGTCCGAAGGTCTTCAGCGGGTACCAGCGATCATTCATTGTTGCGGTCGTTTAGGACTTATTTATCCTGCCTCTTTGTTTCCTGTTGTTCCTACATATAAAGAAATTCTCATAAATATTACTATACCTACCCTCTTGATAAGAGATAAGGCTATTCAGAATCCATCTTTCGGGTATCCCGTCGCGTAGGTTGACTTTGAATAGGCTATTGACTGCATGTCCAGGACTACAGGATTAATCGCAGAGTGACAGGAATATAGATTTGGGTGCGCTGATGGAGTCGGAGCAGATAAGGAATAAAACATTGCTGCACGTAGTGCTACGCAGAACCATTCTAATTTAGATAAGTTCTACTGTAAAAACGGATGAGAGCAGTTGAAGTTTCACCTTCATGATTGCATGGTAGCCCCAAACAAGAATACACCTACAGGCCTTTTCTGACTAAGGACCGTTCGTATATGCAGGAGCTAAGTGAATCCTCAGGATTTCATAAAAGAAATTCTGATAGAGAAAAGATCTCCTTATATTAGAGATGTATAAAGGAACTCTCGAATTTCAAAATTTAAATTCTTATGTATTTGGAGCAAGTTTAAGTTGAAAGGAGCAGAAAAATGGAAATGGTTGATTGAATAGAGTGTTATCGAAGAATGACTAAGGCCAATGAGGATAGAGAGTCACGAAAGTAAAGGTATTATTGCGAAGAGTTGGAGGGAAATATTCTTAAGGAGTCACTTAATTATTACGCTAAAAGGGACTGTTACCTTTTGGGAAGCAAAGGGTTTGGCCTTACGAAGCGGGCTTGTAGGCTTGGAGGTTCATTGATTGGGAGGATTTTATTGCAAGATTTTTAGTAATGGGAGATTCTTTAGATCTTACTTCGTCAAATATAGGGGAGGGTTAAAAAGCAACATAAATCTCCTTTGTAATGCTTGAATGATAAAGCCCTAATGATTTAACTCTTTGAAGGTGAAGAGATCGAGCACATTCTGAAAAATTACAAATTCCAGCTGAATGAACTTCACCTGAAGAATTCTAAGTAATGTTAAAATGAAGGCTTATGAGCAAACTTACTAGATAACAACAAAGAGAACGATGTACAGAACCGTATCAAAATATTTTTGAATTGATGAATACAAATGATTATGATGATTAAAATAATAGGAAAACCTTTATCCTAGAGTGAGTTTAGGCTATTAAAATGGGATCTCTATTTTGGCACAACAGGGATAAATACGTCAATATATTGTCGAGCCAAAAAATAATGTTTCTAATGAGCGAGACTAATATTAAATTATCATATAGCGAACACGTATGGGCATATGCAGGAAATCAACATGCTTGCGAGAGCTTGTCAAATGAGCGTAATATCAACGTTGTGGTGATACGCATGGAAGAGGGATGAATTCTTTTAATCATCATGATGACTAAATATCGATCGTAAAGCAACAGGTGCAAAGGAGCTGACTTGTCCATGAAGCGAAAATAATTCCCTCTCTCAATTGGGTATTTTCCACGTATTTCAAACTATCGATATTCTGATTCAGTTACTTGAACTTATTGCATTGACTAAAAATTTTCTTATCAAATTGTATGAATTTCGGTTTTAAAAGCTAAAGAAAGTAGAAGGTTACGAAAACTCCCGAGCACACTCCGAAAACAACCGAATGGCCTGTGACGTCATTTTCGCTGTTTACATTTAGACCCAGGCGTTTCCTTGCTTACAGTGGTAACAAATGCGACGAAATTAGTTTCTGACGTGTTCGCGTTTCTAGATATGCCTTTAAATGGCATCTAAGTACGGGATATAGATGGTGTTTTGTGCCACAATGTACCAATACATCGGTTGAAACACCGAACAAGAAATTTATTCCCGCAATAACGACATTGACTGATTGAAATTTCTTCCTTGGATTCCTCAATGTCCACCCGTAAAAATGTATGCTTTACTCCGCACTTTGTGTTCTGGACATATTCTTGCAATGACTGTGCACAGTGGTCCATCTCTCTTTACTTGGACGTATCCTATGGCATTATCACCATAACTCTCACGAGAAGCTTTATAATATAACAATACTTAAATTAAACTTTGAATAAACATTTAGGAGATGAGAATCTATTTTTAGGCATTTCTATAGCAGAGAAGCCACTTCTAGAAACCTCCTCTACAAACAATCTATAATTAGCAAATAAAAAATTAACGTTTTAGGTGTGTCGAGTATTGGCAGCACAAACATTTGGCAAGTACTGTGTTATGTTGATATGTTACTAAGATACTGTTTGTTTACTGTTGCATGGACTAATATGGACTTCGATAAAGAAACAAGTATCATAATGATTATGAGTGTATTGGCAAAACAGTTAATAAAGTTCATACACCAAATACGTAATTATATGTATCAAAAATGATATAAAACAGTAATGACGATTTTAAAAGCAAACTTTAGGCTTACATTTTTGGACTTAAGCTCAACGAATTTCCGCAGCATTAAATCGCTCGTCCTTCTTCATTAAAACGCCTACCATAAACATATCCACTTTGGGTAAATTATCTTATGTGGTTTTAATAAAACCATTGCACGCCATAGTTTTTATTTTCAATGAAAACTCTTTAAATATACGGTAGATCTTCTACAGTTACTCACTTTCTCCCTCACATCCGTCTATCGCTCAACGAAAATGACGTCGAGCCAATCAGATTTCGTTTCGCAGCGGCGTAAAAAAATTTGAAATTTCGACTATTTTAATCTTAAATATCTCAATTAATATTGAATCAATTTTAACACTACTTTCACTCCGCAAGCTTGTTCGAGTTTAAGTAACGTATGAAGATCCGTAAACTTAAATTTAAAATTTTGGAAAATACCCAATTGTTTTGGACGCTCTCAATTTACCTCCTTGACCCCACCTTCGTCAACGATGTTTCTTGCTCCTATGGCAACCTGTTTTTCATAATGCTAAGGTGGTGAATGGAGAGGGAGCGGATCCCTGACGAAGCAGCCGCACATTATATCGCGTTGTAATTCCATTGTGAATAAGTTGTAAACGTGCTGTAACAGACCTCCAACAAGCCCATTACGTTGTCACAACGCACTTTCTTTATAACTTATTTCCAACGTCATTGCACCGCATTCGTAACACGGCAAAGCGCGTTGTAGAGATGTTGTGCGATTTACATGGCAACGGACATGCGTCAACTCTCAACGCTGTTACAACGCGAAGTCAATGGGGTTATGCGTGTTGTAGATCTGTAGTGAAAATGTTCTTAACGTAAAAAACGGAATAAATCTGGCTTATTCTAAGTAATGTTGCATGTATATTCATATTATGAGTCAATATAGGTTTAAATTAACTAATGCCTGATAACTGTGTAATGTTAATGATGTAATTTTATTACCTCAAACTATCACGGAATAGCTGCTTCCAAAAATTAGTTCTTGAAGTCACATTAAGTCACGGAAGTAGCCACATATATAAGAGTTTTTTGACGGCAAGTATTTTAGAGCAGCTGAACATGCAAAACCGATGCAATGTCGTTAGGTAAATAGAAAATAAGATGATACTACAATATGCCATCTTAATAGTAACATTTATATTCTTCTGAATGCAAATTTTTTTTATAGGGCACAGAAATAGGGTTACAAAGTGCCCACAATGGACATGAGGACGGCAACGCGGCTATAATGCATTTACAACGCAATTTTCCGAGCACAGAAATAGGGTTTCAACGTGTCAACAACGTTTCGAGGATGGAAATGCGGCTATAATTTGTTTACTACGCGATTCATCGCGTAAAAAAACGTTCTCACAACGCGATAACAACGCGATTGCAACATGCTCCCTCCAACGCGCAAAACGGATCCACAATGGGACAACAACGCATCAGCAACGCGATTCACAACTGACTCTGTCCAAATTTTGCAAGGTTAATACGCGGTGTTCGAGGCAACTGAAACATAGTTCCAACGAGTTTACAATGCAGTATAGCGCGTGATGAACAATGTACTTGAATCGTACTTCCTTCGTCAGAGATTTGGGGTGGGGAGAGGGAGGAGGAGCTAAAGAGGGCTTTGAGATCACTGGATGCTTTAGCTGCGGAGGCTGCCCCCATAGTATTTCACTCCTGAGCCCGAAATTGAACCGATGTTTATCTCGTCTCAAAAGTTTTCCTCAAGTGAGAGACATTTTGCACTCCTAATCCCGGCTTCCAGCAAAAGCCTCCAAGACCTACGCTTCTCTACCTCTTGTCCTCTGACCTCCACAACCTCTTCATCCCTTTCCTTACAACTGTACTCTGCTCTGCTTATCCCCTCAGAGGATTCCACCCATCCCCTCTTATTGCCCCAACAGCCCTCCTTCATCCTGGCAGTTTAGGAGAAAAATTCTACAATCGCTGCCTTCAAAACTGACACATGCCATTGATTACACTTATTGCGAAGAAAAAAACCATTCAAAGGCACAACTATGCGTAACGGCAAAAAATGTGTCATAAATATTCCCTAATAAATTAAAATCTTAATTAAATTAAATTCACTAACAATAAATATCCTTGCATGATATTGACGATCTTAAGTAATAGAACCATTATTTTATTTTTTTTTCAAATGATATTAGAGAAAACTTAAAGAGCAAAGTTTTCCGTAACAGGTAACATGAAGACAAATGACGTTGCATAGTCATCAAAAAGGAGTACACTTTAGGAACATTTAACGAAAAATGATTTTATGCTTTCATACGCTTTAAACACTCCCTCTTACATTGAGGATTCAAAGAATAGACGCTGTGTAACCCGACCTTTCGGTCGATTTACCGTCCCTCCAGCACTGTAGGCTCCTTGGACGATTCAAAGAATATATTAGTGATATTCCCATTGTCTTCATAGTGACAAATGCACCGGATCAACCTCCATAAAAAGGTTTCATCGATTCATTAATTGCACTAATACTGTAATTAGTCGCAGAAAATAGTAGTAAATGATAAAATCAATTACATAAGCACTAAAATACTTCACTCAGACATTTTTACCATCTTGGTAGATCCATTTAATTGCATGTTTATTAATTCATCAGATCAAATTTACTCTACACTCTTGATCACTTCACTGATTCTGTTCTGCCGATGTTACCGACAGACATGTGTTTGTCAGAAGGCCATGAGCCATACGGTCCTCTGGCAGGAAACTGAAGGACAAAACTAAGACATCCATCGACAGTATTGAATGAGTTACTTGAAAATATGTTTAAGATCTCTCTTAAGAATGTGGAAATATTAAGAACTAAGTGCACATTATATTTTATTCCTTTTTATCTTTTCTTGTATTTCTAGTTTTAATATAACCTTTTCTTCAGGTTAATTTCTAATTTGTATCAAAATTTTATTACGAAAATAAATACGTAGCCAGCATATGTCAAAAACTCTCTTTTCAAAACTATATATAATACCCCCACGAATTTCTTATTTAAGTGTTACTTTGGCATTGCGGGGACCACAACTGAGAACTGTTCACTTCAGTTATTCTGGGTGGTCACAAATTTAAGGGTATTCACACCCATTTAACAAGATAGGCCGATAAATTATAAATTAAGATATCTGGGTCATTTTTTAAACAATTGAATCGGCTGCCAAAGTTCGCAGGCAACATTTCCACAAAAATTCATTATGTTGCGGAACAGGATTGAGAAAATCGACAAGTTTAAATCAAGTGGATGGCACAAGCTGAATTTAAACTTTAAGAAAATATCCTATGTAGTCAAAATATAGACGATATCCAAAAATGACAACTAATTACTTCATTCACATGTTTTTAATTCGCAACCCCATCATGGATAAACAATAGGGGAGGCTTAATTTCAAGATTAGTTTTATTCAACTCGAACGGGTTGATATTGATCAAATAACAAGCTTCCTTGTTGCAATGAGTCGCACAAACTAAAGAATATTGCCAGTTAAGCAATAGAAGACATAAAATACTTTTAAACAGAATTTATAGACTTTTTATTGAGGGCAAAGTACGCTCGGGGAACTTTTAGATAAATCTGTGCCTAAAAACCTATGCATTATGTCATGAAAACTTCTTTCATTCTGAGTTATAACAGCAATGAGTCATTTTAGAAGTTAACGAAATGTTCTTTAAATATGAGCCGAAATAGAGATAATTGAAGACAACATAAATAATTGCAGTAGAACCTGTCTTTTTAATACCATCCAAACAAAAACCTAGTCGTTTTGATTCCACTTGAAGACATGCTTCATCAACAGAGACCCAATATTAATTCATAAAATTTACATAGTAACTTGAACTGACGTAGGGAAATCTTGCACAGGTGCTCTTACGGATGTTCATTGATGATCCAAGGAAGGCTTTCAACGCACCACACAAAAGGAAGAGAGGGACTATTGAGCTCACTCACCTAGAAGAGACATGAAAAACCCGTAGATGACGCACACGGTCCTGCCAAAGATCCAGCGGCGGAAGAGGGTGGCCGTCAAAGTTATTGGATTGCCGAGGACGGACACGGAGAAGTCGGAGCACACGAGATTGAAGAGGATGGCGTTGAGCGGAGTCCACAGCTGGGGGAAAAAAACAGGAGGTAAGGACACGATTTTTTAAGTATTTAAAAACGACGTAAATTATCATGCCCGCCGCTCACAGTAAAGTTTATGTAACACACAAAGAGGACGGGAGGGATCATTTGATCTATCTTTCGAATTCAAAAAAATATTTTAGTAATTTTCTTCATTAAATCATTCGTTAGTTTGTTACTACGTTAATTTTCACCTATATTGTAATGATGAAAGTATAAACACGCAGTATTTTGTATTAATATAATACATTTTACCAAAAGTTATACCTAGAAGAACGGCTAAAGGTCGTTTGATTCAATGTCAATCCTGAGTTTTCTTCCCAATTCTTTCTCTTTTCCGCATTGTATCATTATTTAGCATTCGATATTATTTACAAATCATACAAAAATTATGCAACGGTTTGTGACATTTTTTTATCTTGTTTTGCAGGTCGATCATAAATTCATAGTCACGTATCTCATAGTTGAATCTTGCAACGGTTACCGTAAGGACTATTTTAAACGTATCGTAATATATATCAACGTCACACATATATATTTACCATAAAGTAGATCTCCAGGAGATGTAAGAGTCTCTCAAATAATAAACTTACTGCCGTAGACACGGTGGCCACGTGCTCTGGTGTAATGATCCCAGGTTTGTATTCTGCCTGAAGGACGGATATATATTAGAATAAAGGTCTTTGAGTCGATGGGAGACAGCTTAACCTGTCAAAGCATGTTTAAATCCATGTCAAATGATATGCAAATTAAAAGACGATGGTGATCAAATGACCCTCAGCCGTCCTCCGAGGTAATGCAAAACTCCCTTCCATTTTGATTTAACGTAGTAATTTGGAAAGCTTCTTATTTTTTAAAAATACGCTTGCTCACGATAAATCATTTTACATATTATCATAGTATATGATGGAGAATATACGATAGAGCTTTTTTTGTTTCCTTAAATTAGTTTTGCGAAAAGTTTACAAAAGATAAAACTCTTTTAATCTTTTAATCAAAATCTTACCATGAAAACTTTTAGCCTTTTTTGTATAAATAATATATTTGTAAAGCCATACTAAAGCACTGTCAGTTACTTATGTGAACATTTTGCAAACTCAGTTGGTTGCTATGGAATAAAATAGAAAAATAATGATCCAATAGAAAAAATTCCATTAGGTATATGATTATAGAGTGTAATGAAAAAGTGACACTTATAATTTGATAAAGAGCTGACCTAATTCCGACGCTGGTGATGAAGTTCTTAGAAATATTAGTTCATCCCCGAAAAATTTACAAGCAATTTTCAGTCCCCTTGTTGCATATGCATTGCACATCAGTTCCAAAAATTTATGAATTTTTAATTGATTTTAACCAGTTTTAGGACAAAATCAACGTATGAGAACGTCGTCCAAATTTTTCTCAGTTTAAGGGATGTGAGATTTATTTCAAACACATTCAATTTTGTAAGAGCCAAATCCTCCTTCGAGATATAGAAAATCTTTTAAAAATCTTCGCCCGTTTAAGAAGTGAGTGAAAACTTTCGCGTTGAGAAATAATTGAAGGATTATTCCACATAGAGAATCTCGAGAAAAGATTTTTCGAATGATTAAAAAGGCTTACATTCTCACTAAGAAATACATACTTTTGCGAAGGCTCAAAACATACATGAATCCACTAGTATGGAAACTCAAGTTAGCATTTATTGAATTATTCCCAAGTAGAGTAAAACGTATAATATATAGCACTCCCTGCCATACTCACGGTTTGAGCAGGAGGCAACGTTGGTTGAAATATAGGTAGTATATAGGTATAAGGAGAATATTTTCCAGCAACTGGTAATAAGTAGTATTGGCATATTTAAGAATTCATTTTCATTGAACTAATACAAAATAACAATGTCCAAAAAGCGTTTCTGTAATGCAAACTCTATGGTAATTAACCGAATGAGATAAGATATACAAAATTTGATCCCGACCTATTTACCTTCCGAAGGATACCGCAAAGTAGTATTTGGTACTAAAAATCCAAAATCCACATTGAAATGAAATACAAGAGTTGGTTTAAAAGACAAGAAATTTTTCACTGAGAATTTCCTTAAAATTAGATGAAATGATTGGAAATTAGGTATATATGGACCCAAATAAAATGCCCGTAATTAACAGGCAATTTAATTTTTTCAACCAAACCTTGTTAACTTATTATGTTTTTAAGCCTTTCAAACCTTTACACGGCTAATGTCTTAAAACCCCCTTGCCGCAAGCCCATGCGGCGGCCCGTATGGTAGTAAGTAGATGCCAATAAATACATAAACAGAAGGTGCAGCCATTTCCTAAAATTAAATATATTAGAGTAACTCCAAGCCCTCATCCTTGTCGATCTATCTACACGGATAAACTATGGATTACATAAAGGTACTTCTTAACCCACCCAATCTACGTTGCGATGCCACTTTGCTTCTCTTGCTTTGGTTCTTTCTCTAACTGAGAGCTTATGTAAATTATCTCAGATTGTTTTACCAACAATATGTTTGGCCGTATTAAATTTTGGATTTTGGGGTATCTTAAAAGTTCAACACAGTAATGCCAATTCTAAGTATTATAATTGCTAGTGGGAAGTTATGCGATGCACAATTTGTCCACTGATGTGTAGAGGTGCAATTCAACATAATAAATCATCACTACACATATTATATTTTTTTAAATGTTTTATCGGTATTAATGCATTTAAAATTTTAATCTGGCCTTTTAGCATACGTACATTCTTCGGAATGAGAGCTATAGGCAGCAGCTACTGTAATATTTGAAGGTTACGGAAAAAATTAGTATTATTGATTTAAAAGTAGGTCATTCCTACAACTCGTAGTGCACAGGGACAAAATTGGTATTTTACGAGCTTCTTTAATGGCCTCAGCGCGTGATGTTTTACCAAACCTATGATAAAAGAAATATATTGCTCAAGAATCCGCGTGATGCGGTAGGATGTAAACAAGAAAAATAAATGTTTCTTTCAAAAGAGAATTTGACGATATTCGTAATTGGGAATACAACTTCGACAAGTGATAGAGAAATCATGACTGCCATAATCAACGTAAGTGTATAAGTGGTTGAGGAAACTTTTCCTCCAATCCAAAGGACTTCCTTTATGGTAGGCAAAGGAATGCCCTTAAATATTTGCTCGAAGTGGAAGCTCCCTTAAAACAGGAAAAACGATTGAATAATGACGTGATGAAACCTTCAAGGGAAGGCACTCACAAAGCATTCGTTAGTGTGCGCGATATTCTTTACCAAGGAGTTTCCGGCATAATTACTGAAGGTAATTTAATGAGATTGCAATTAATATCAGCTGAGGGGTTTGCCTTCCTCGTTTTGACAGCATCGGAAATTAATCTTCCCCTCCCCAATACAAGATAATTTCCCCACTGTTAAGTTCGACGATAAGTTTCCTTTAAATTCACAAAAAGGGATAGCAAAAAAAATTAAGATTTCAATTTTAGATTACTCTCCTTTCATATTAAGCCAAGCCACATAACTAGAGGTAGATTCAGGAGATCTGGGAAGAGATGTATTTCGAGATAACCATAATCGTGATAGTAAACTTCTTTTTCATTTCTCCCATAAGATAAATCTTATATCGCAATACGAGTTTTAAAAAGCCTGAGGCTGAGAAAAAATTTCGTATAAGTGGCAAATGACTAAAAATAACTTTTCATGACAAGACAAAAGTTTCTATTGAACTTGAGAATTAGAGCTTACGAAAATAAAGGAACCGTGAAAAACAGAATTTCTGCATCGATACCAATGAATCCGAAAAATATTGTGCCTAAAAATTACATTAATACTAAAACAATGCAACAAAACTTTAGTAATAAATTTCAAATTACGACGTGGATAAATGACTTCAAGCAAAGGAGATACAGATCTCCTATATTTCATCCTTGAGACGTTTGCACAAATAATACCACATAAGCTTATGATAAACTTGAGTTGTATGTAAATATCTACCGATAAAGGCATAAAAATGTTAAGATATACATAAATAATACAATGAGATCTAACAATCTAAAAGAATGAAAACTTATATCCCATGCAATGAAATTACTTTGGGGTCAATGAGTTATATTTCCATGTTGAAACACCAGTAAGCATTTATTGAATTATTTCCGAGGGTTGGAGTAAAAAGTGTATTTCGCGGTCTATTCCAAACTCATGGATTGAGCAGGGGGCAATATCCAGGCCATGTTTTCGTCTCCTTACTTATTTAATATTTTGCCTACCAGAAAATATTTATAAAATATGATGCAGCTTTTCTTTTAGGGAACAAGGTGTAGCAGGAGACAAATACTGTTATCAATTGCCGTCATGGTAAGTTAAATGACAGACCACTAGAATAAAAGAAAGTTATTTTTGTAAATATCCAAAATCCTATTTTGACTCCGTACAAAAATTAAAATGTCATGTATGTTATTTCCTACTATCGCACCTTTCTTGATATTATTTAATTTTGCCAGTACTTTACAAAATAGGTTCCTCCTGTTTTCACAAGACCAATACTCAATGAAAGCCAAGGATGAGATATGCTTTTGTCATGGGCAGCTTTTATCTCCGATCTCGCTCCGATACCAAAAGTAGGAACGCGTCGTCTCCCTACATCGTAGCCCCTATCGCAGGGGATCCTTAAGGGAAGAGTTCTCTCCTCAGCTTCTAAGCATTATTCCTGGGGTAGATTGTCTTCCACATATTCAAAATATATTAACTATTCATATACAGGCAATCTTTCACTCTGCATCATGCTCATCAATATATATTATATTTGCTTATTTGAGATCGTTTCTCCGTGAATACATGCCAAAATGATGCTGTTAACATTTTCGGATTGCAGTTTAATGCAGAGAAGGGCAAAAAGTTTTAAATAACTTAATTGGAAGTCCAGATGAATATACCCCTGATTCTAAAGTGCAACAGTGCGCAACGATATTTGTTACTACATTACATATCGCGGAAAATTCATTCGTAATTCCTTTAGGAGTCTTATTAAGTCTAAGTATTATTTAATTTCAATAAAAAGGTATTTTTTCTTTTGTCAGCGTTCGGGTATTTCTATTGCTTTTCTTTATTCCGTTGTCCAAAAACATAAGGTAACCTCAACTATAATAGGTGCCTGCAAGGTCATAACAAATAATTAGTAATTTTCCAAACCACTTCACTGCTAGCTATCTGACTGGTTTCAGCGATCAACGTGATAGTAAGAATTACATTCGATTGAAACTTTGACAGTGAATGAAGTAAATTATTATAGCCGGTGAAATTCTGTTACTTAAGTATCTCTTTTCTATTGGCGTGTACCCTCACGTCTGAGTTGAATATGTTTGTGATCTCTGCTACGAGTGAGAATGCTTTTTCAATTCACGTAATAAAACAGGGTGAAAAATGACCATATTTTTTATCCTAGTTTTATCCTTGTAATGAATAAATTCTACAAAATTATGGCCATCTATAAATGATTCTTGCGAGAGATTTTTTTAGAGAGAGAGAGAGAAATTTTTAAATTATGTTTATGTTCGTTTCCGGTGCGTTTGAAGTACATACGGCTGCGACAGTAGGTAAACGGGGAAGAATATTCACTACTCATCTCTACCACAATGGAAAAGAGAAAGAAATCTCAGTTTTTCAGATAACGACCATCCGCTTGGTCACACAGCGGGTAATATCTTTAATTAACTATTTATTTCAAGAAAGTCGCAATGCAAAGATGAAGAGAATATTACACAGTATTTGTTTGCAATGATGCGGTGCTAAATACGTAATTTTAGATGTCCAATAAGCAAAACATTCTTAACAAAAATTCCAGCTCCATAACTAATGCTTCTTTTTAGATTCTAATTGCATGTCATCGATTAGGAAACGGGCTTCATTTGAATCAAACAATTGAACTAGCCCAAGGAAAGATCTATTGTGACCTCATTGGAAGTTGTCCCATTTGCCCCGGATGTGTAAAATGAGAGTACAATGTCACAATGAGATGATATGAATAGCTAAAAAAAATAACATGTAATTGCAATATGGATCTTTGCGATATGATCATGAATGAAAGGAAACGTCAACTCATGGGTCGTAAATTATTTGTTTCACCGTAGTATTGATGGGAAAGGACTCCAGCCCAATTGTGTATAAATCATTGGAAGAGGTGTTTCAAGAAACCAACGTAACACCTGACTTTAGCTGGATTAAATATTGAGGTTTACTTATGGGGATATATCATGACAAACTACGGACATTATTATATGCAGGGAACCCATGGAAAAACACATATTATACCGCCTACTCAAATGAGAGCGAGAATGCTTTGTCATTGTGCTCATTGCCTCATGCTGGAAAAAATATCATCTACTTCAAGCTGCCGATGCCTAAGTTAAAACCAATGCAAAATATTCCCTGCTATGGGTTTATGAACCGGTGTACAGCAGTGAAGCATTAAATTAAGGTACGGCACTTTTGTTCATCCTTAGGAAGACAATTATCAAACGATTTTTTCGCCAAAGTTGGTATGAGAAATTGGAAAAGCATAGGAGTAACTTAGAGATGAGTGTTTTCGGCAATAGTAAACAAATCGCTGTTATGAAGAATCAAAAAAATGTGCAAATAAAATTAATTCTTGAAAGCAGCAAAAACATATGAAAGAATCCCTCAAGCAGGATACGGAAAATGATGGGGCAGGATATCACATGGTTAATCTTCGTAGGTACATCAATGGAAAACACCCAAACAACGGTGGAAGAGACAGGAAACTTTAAAAAATAAACCCGGGTGACACTCGTCACAAGAGAGGAGATCGAAATTCCATTTGTAACGTATTTCTTGGAATGCCTCTCCTTCATCTTCAATCTCTGGGATTAATGGAAATATAATGAAAATTACTCTCCATTTCACTCACGAATAAGGGTACTGAAAACCTTCAGAGATTCATGGACGTCAAAGGCATGTCAAAGAAGAGTATCGAAGGTCAGTAGAGGTGAGCGGACGGGTTATTGAGGAAGTGGAATGGGACTACAATGTCACATAGCGCGCTCAATAACAGTTCTCTCTTTTTGCTGGAGTCCAGAACTCCTCTTTCAGTTGAGAACGCCACGTTGCGATTAAACTTCTGTCGCTTTGTCCTTTTCTGCGACCAGTGGTCTGTGTGGGGGCTGCCTCACTTCGACCCCCCCTCTCCACAACCACATCACATCCCCCGCTTCCCCTTTCCCCATGTCTTTGCACGTGAACCTTGCGTGCCGTGCCAGCAGCAAAAATGCTCTGCCTCTTTGCTGACATCTCGAGAGATAAGAGTTTTGAATAAAAAATAAGAAGCAAGAGCAATTTAACCGAACTGGCAACGGTGCTCATTGTCAGCTGGAGAACTAGCGGAGGGAGGGCAAGATGAAGAGAGAGAGAGAAAGAGCCCAGAGCGGGCAAAGCAAAACACACCCTTGACATATTGTGGCATTGATGAATGTAAAGGCAATGGTGAAACGGCGATGCTAAATTTAATTTTTAAGCATAAAAAAATACAGACACATGAAAATAAATTGAAGGACACTCATAAAAAATGTGGACGTTTCGGCGGTCATGCCTCCATCGTCGGCAACAAGAGACGCAGTGGTTGAACCCAGCAAAAGAAGAAAAAATACCACTTGGAGATGTGGATACAAAAATGGATATGAAGTTAGATAAAAAATAATGCAAATAAGAAATATCAATGAAAATAAATGAAAAGAATACTATGAAAAAATATGAAGTGTTATTTTCAGCTTGGACGCATGTTAAGACACAAATAATTAACATTTTATGCAATGGAGGAGAGTTTTCAAAATAAAATGAAACCCTATCCTCAAGTATCGCGCCATAAAAATTAATTTATGAAGAACAGGAGTTACACAAAACTCAAGAGAGTTGCAGAGAAACGTAGCTCATGGTAGTGAGGACAAAGCTTAGTCTAGAGCAGAAGGAGAAGATGTTGAACCTAGCAAGCGAAGTAAAGGAGGCCACTCTATGGAATGGTCGGTTCAACCCTGACCAAAGCCTCAAGGAACCTCATTACCACATTCTACCCTACCCTCGTACTTTTCTTCTCGTTTTGAAGATGGCATTTGCACTGAAGCAGTTTTGAAACAACTATGGCAATAAGAAACGGAGAGAGGAAGTGGTGGATAGCGTATACTACTCCGCAAAGAGTAAGAGCTTAAATCTTTTCGCTGGCCCTTTGCAACTAGCAATCACAATTAAACGAGTGCTACCCGAGCACTTTTGTTCAGCGTTGAAAGAGTCACGTAAAACAATTCTAGTGTAATGGTGCGTGCGCCAATTACAGCGCCAAGGCGCAAAACATTAGCGGCCGTGAGGCGAGCACCAAATTTAATCTCGGCATGTGACGTTCATGCCTCACCCGGCTGTGTCAGGCTCAGCGTCATTCATGGGCCGCTGAAAAGACCAGAGACGTAAGGCCCTCGTCAAAATTCAAGAGATCTCATTAAGTTGGATCTGGCCCATGTTCCAAGTCCTAAACAATTATGAAAAACACAAGAAAGAGTTTTTGGCTCTCGTTTTGTTTTATGCAATAGTAAAATCTTAGGCTTCACCGGCTACTTTCTGTGTAACGCTTTGGTAAAAGAACAGCTTTTAACATGGTATCATATTTGCTCAATTAGTTTTGCTGAAAATTTTGCGTTCTAAAGGTAGGTGAAACAAATCCTAAATTAGAGGTTTTCAAACCTATCATAGCCCCGTTAAATTGGTATTATCTCAGGATTCGATTTGTAAAGGGGAATTCCTCATGGACTTCCCACTGGGTGTGCTTCTTCATTTTTTCAGGCATTTAGAAAGGAGACTTCCCTCTTGTCATCAGGGCTGTAGATGTATGTAGATTTACAGTCCTGATGACTAGAAGAGGGTTTCCTCTAGACCTCACCCGCAGGGAAACCTAACAAGTGTTCATCAATTTAAACCGTAGGGAAAGCATTAGTTGAAGCAATTAAATCATTAGTTTTGCACTTTGCACAACTGCTTTCTTCCGTATTTTATAACTTTTACATTATTTTAAAATAAAACAAAATAAATACAATCAGTTACTTCATTACAGGATTTAGCTGAAAGAGCATTGCTACGAATATCTTAGTCTCTGACAATGCTTTACTACTACATTTTCCTCTAGGAAGCCATAACAAAACAAACTGCTTGAATGGATTATGCTACTACTTTCCATCGTAATAAATGAACGTTTCACTAAATTATGATACGATATGATGATATTTATAATTAATTTAACTCGATATCGTTCAAAATGCGTCGCATATCATTGTGTGCTAACGCCAGCCTTAAGGCAACGTCCATAATACAAAGACAGTTATTCACCTTAAACAAAGTTGATTGTTTATATTTTTAATAATATTATATTTGCTATTAACAAATATAATTGCTCGTCATCTCCAACTGGTCATAATTACTATTCAGACATTATTCTAAAAGTACTACAATATGAGCCAATGAATAATCGTGAAAAATTCGCATTGAGACTGTCAGGAAAGAATGACCTTAGTTTTGAAAATATTATCAGAATAATTGTAGTCAAAGTTCTACTTAGCTTAAGGCAGATCTTGGTTTGAGTTAGTTATTTAAAGAATAGAAAATGAGTACGAAGATTTTTCAAAAGATGATGCACATTGAAATATACAATGTGGCAAATCTTCCATAACTTTGGTAAACACCTTAGCTGGTATGGCATCATATCGAAAGTCTCACAACTCTTACACCCATATTTAACCCTACCACACCACCCTTAACTCAGTCATACTTCTGACCACGAAAATAGATATTATAACGCTTACATGGATGAATAAAGTAAAATCTAATAGATGTTCCGTATAAATTAGCAATTGTCTAGACAATAGTCTCACCAAACGGTACTAAATACAGTATGATTAGAGGCGATAAGTGTCTTGGGCAAGATTAGTTTTATAGTACCCAATAAGGAATTGCAACAGAAATGTAACCGCAATTACAATTCCTAAATTGGAAAAAACTATCACTTGCAGTCTGTCGCCTAATTCTACAGAGAACGCAAACATATCCGAATTAGGCTTGAAGATACATACCGAGAGAATAGAAGTATATAAATATACAGATTTTGACGAATAAGGAATTGCAACAGAAATTTAATCGCAATTACAATTCCTAAATTGGAAAACAAACTATCACTTGCAGTCTGTCACCTAATTCTACAGAGAACGCAAACATATCCGAATTAGGCTTCAAGATACATACCGAGAGAATAGATATATATAAATATACAGATTTTCCTGAGAAAATTCATTAGCCGTAGGAACTTAGTATTTCGATCTCTCCTTTAAATGCCGTTTTCATCGTGGATATAGGGCAGAAAAGATGACTTTCAGAATTTTGATGCATCACCTTTCTTTCATTATGAGAGAATGGCAGAAAAAACTGTCAAATCAATTACGGCCCGACTTCTCAAACAAGAGTCCGACACAATTTCTGGGATTGCTTTTAGGAATTGGATTCTTCTTCAGTCCACAGGGAAAAAAGCCATTACTTCAACCCGTCCCTCAGAGAGAAAACTCCTCGTTATCACAACCATTTTGCTTCAAGCACTCTTTCTAAAAGACGAGAGAAGCCACCACTCTTATTATAAAAATGACACCACGCAAGCCGCATACGATGGAAGCGGGTCATTATCAAATTGCCCACAACATTAGGATAACTTTTAAAGCCTGCTTTTTTCTTTACTTGGTGTTCCTTTGGTTCGGATAAGTTATCAGTGTTGTCAGCCATTGATTTTTTTTATTGTCTTCGTCAATCCTTCCAGGCAAGCCAGGATACCACGGAGTAGAATGGATTGGAGGCATGACTTTCATGTGATATAGTTACCTAGACTTGAAAGCATTTTTAATAAATTTACCAAAATTCTTCTTCTTTTCAAATTCCAAATTTTTTCTATTCCAGGACAACGTATAAATAGTTAGAGAAAAAATATAAATAGTTAAATTCTAGTATAGTTTTAATGGAAATATTTCTGAACGCATTAGATAACATAATAATTGTTCGTATTAGCACAGAAAAGGAAAATGTCTCTGCACCGTTGGTCGCCATACGCAACTAACGTCCTAACAAAAGTTAGAGGAAGAAAAGGCAACTTTTACTAATACCAAATTTACCCAAGTCCTTTTGTCCTCTTACCCCCCTCCCCTATGTCGTCTTAGTCCATCTCTCGCGTTCACCCCTACCCTCCTCACGTGTTTCTTCTCCCTCTCACCTGGCAATGTCATGTATATAAGGCTTACGCTTCTCTTACCTTTTGCCTGATGATGTTGTGAATCCACGTTGAAACCCTGGTAGAGCTTTAACCCGCCATTGGTCGCGCATTGAGATTTTCTCTCTCACCAAATTTAAACTTGTGCTCACTTTTTAATCATGAGCTAGAATACGTTTCCTATCCTTCTAGTTGACTTTTTATCTCTTCCTATTGACCGACCGTCTCAAAAAGTATAAATGGAACGCCCACAGCTGTGTAATGATATGTCTGATACCGCCGGCTACTGAGTATAAGATTTTCCTCATCTCACGACCGCTGACGTAATTGCTTTTGTATCACTCAGTTGCGTTACACTCTCGCAGCATGCAGGCAAAGTTGATTAATTTCGTGGAGAGCAGATATTTTAATGCAAATTTATGAGTCATAAGAGTGAAGGTACTAATAAACAAATATTTCTTCGTGAGAATTGTAATTTTCTTCATTTATATCCAATGATATCATTGCCAGTAAAATTATTAATTATTACGTAATTGTATTAGTAGTTGTGTATCTGGGGAAATCATTGTTTCAAATGAACATTTAGAGAAATAAATTAAATGTAAATATAGTGTAATATATTTCCAATATTCACTCTATGATAGATAATCATGATACATATGATTGTGAGAAAAAGTCTCACACGCGACCGCTCGCGTGACAGGTAGCTTAGCGACCACTCCCGGGTTTATAAAATTCAGTTATATTAGTAAAAGTTACCTTTTCTTCCTCTAATGATGGAATACCACCAAGTGAACCTTGAAAAAGTTATTGCTCTTATAAATATTTATTTTATCTTGAAATATCGTACGTCCTAAAAATATCGTTAATCTTCCAAGAACCTCATGCAAATACATACACAATACTCTATAGACCGATATATAATGACTTTGAACGGCGTGTACACCAACCATTTTCATCCACTTCTCATGTTTGATAGGATAGAGCACAGGGGGAGAGTAACCAACAACCACGTAGTATGAACAACCACGGCATAACAGTCAGTCGAAATATGTTATTTAAGTTGACTGTGGGAGTTTATTTCTCACTGTTTATTTCTTAATGTGCCATTTAATATAATACACTTGTATGTGCATATGTAGGTATAATGGTATCAACATTCGTTTATTTAATTACTAGAGCAACGATTCTTGCCACTGTGGCAAGTATTAAAATAAAAGTATCTTTGCAATCACTCCGACGTATTCCAACTCACACGGGGATCCTTGGAGGATACAAAAAACCAAAGGTTCTCTTTAGTGGGGCACCTTCGCGGAATATATAATTGCGTTGGGCTCGGCCGTCTGTTGACATATTGAGCTAATATTTTTCACTGTGCGTTTTGAAGTCATTTGGCATCGGATATAGGTTGGCGTGAAAATGTTTAAGATTTTCAATTTTTTTATCACCCTAGTACCCCTGACCAATTTAAGACAGCAGTCATTCTGCTTTCCACGGCGATGAGGGTTGGCACTGTGGCTCTGAGGCATAGTGAGGGAGGACAGACTCACCGATACCGCCACTTTGTGTTTTAGGAGCAGAGGTGCTAAGCAATTGGAGCAAGAGGCGATTGAAGTCGGAAACACGGGGCTTACTTAGTAACGCCGATGCAACGAGCATCTCTGCACTCTCCATACGCAGTCGAAACGGGAGCGTTCGGCGTAGTGTGCTGGAAGTGTTGCGGGAGTATGCTGGGAACGTTGAGCCGAATGTGAATATTCCACGGCAGATCCCGGAGCACTCCGTGACTGTCGACAAATCTGCTTACCGGACGCTCCCTCCCCACTCCCAAGTTGAAAAGCACTTTGACCGCTTGTTTCTATCGTGTTTATTCTCAGTAATATTGCATTTATATTCATACAATGTGGCAATATAGGTTTCAAATAATTAACGCCTGAAAACTGTTATCGTGATGTAATGGTATTTCCTCAAACTATCTCGGAATCGCCATTTAATAATAATTTTCTGTAGAAGTCACTTTAACGTACGGAGTTGGCCAGATATATACCGCTTTCTTAAGGCGGGCATTTTGATTTCATGTGCGAGAAAATGTGTGTAGAACCATAGGGTAGATGACAAGTTAAGGTATGTACAATGTCGTTTGGTAGGTACTGGGAAGGATAATTATATATTAAAGCATGGTATCGCGTAGTAGTACATTTATAGCATTTAATGAAAATATATTTTTTTTGTTGGCCCATAGTTGGGGAATTGTTTGTTGGGGAACCGTGAGCTCCCGCAAAACTCCCTCACCTGTACCTCGGCGCCCTCTGGAGTTCGTTGGACGTTCCCAGGCCACTCGCCGCACGCTCCACCGCGGACCAGTGTCGACGCTCCGCTATCGTTTCGCAAACGCTCCCGACAACGCTCCCAGTGGGCCATAATCTGCTCCCCGGTCACTACCGCGACACCTCCTAAATGCTCCCACAACTCTCGACCGCAACTTTCAGAACACTCCGCTCTGACGCTCCCCCAACACTCGTCCCTCCCGTTTCGCCTGGGATATCACCAACATGCCCAACCAATGTGAAAACATTGGAGATACGTAATTACTTAAGGCTTGAACTGAGCCTAAAAAGCAAAGTGAGCAAAGTGTGGCCTTTTAATAAAACCTATTGCGATGATATCATACTTACCTTTGAAACTTTCACCCCGTTGAAAATTTCGCTCCGTTCATTTAACTTAGACAGTATGAGCCCAAAAACGTTTGAGTATGTATCAAATTAATCGATTTTGGCAATACTTTGTGAAAATTGAAGATAGAATTCATTGTTACAAAAACACAGTACAAAACCCACCAATTATTTTAATACTGTCGACCGGTTTCGTTGTCTAAAGCGTCATTTACAAGACCAATGACGTTTGTGAAAATTGTTTTGTCTTGTAAATGACGCTTTATACGTCGAAACCGGTCGACAGCATTAAAATAATGAGTGGAATTTTGTACTCCGTTTTTGTAACAATGAATTTTAAGTATGTATTTAGTACAACTGAAGAGCATTACTAAAACGTCTTGCAAAATGTTGTTTTTGATATTACCAGATGTGATGCAGGTGCATATGCTCAAAATATAAATTCCTTCTAGGAGAAACTTTCTCACTCCGCTTAGCAATCATAAGACGTTATCTCAGTGTCAATACTTTGCAAGATAGCACATAGAGAATCTTTTTGGGGCTTTAATAGGGCCCTGCAAGCCATCAAGAGGCAACAAAAGACGAGAAAATTAAATTTCAAGTAAAATCAAAATAAGGCCTCCTCCAAGATTTACTTCAGGGCAGAGTGTTCATACAGGAGTAACTGGAAACAGTTATCTAATAGGTTTTTGGCACATTAAAAAGGAACGATAGTTTTCTCATTATTTATTTTATCTGTAAATTGTGGCCAATAATTTCATTTCAAAAGTTTGACACCACTTCTCCACGTGGTCTCCGGTTTTTATCTGAGCAATTAAGCCTGAGACCGTAGCAATATCATTCGAAACTTTGTACAATTATAAGTTTCACCACTAAAAGCCGACAAAAACCTGTGAAACTTCAGTTTTTATTCACTCTTATTGTCCAAGTTTCCTCGCAATTACATTGTCCAGATTCGCAGGCACGGAGGAAGACCTTCACTATAATCAAGTACCAGAAGAAACATTTAAAGCGAAACACCTTAACTTGGTTTGGCGGCCAATGGGAGGGTGCGGAAGCGTCTTTGTTCACAGTAACAGTCGCTTGAAGTGGGAACTTTAAGGCGAGGGGAAGAAACAATGCAACGTAGGCAGATATACTTAACTGCTATAGTGTTAAAACTGCTAGGGGTGGAGAAACTGGAGTGATACTTCAATGGAGAGGGGGTGACGTGAGGGGAAGGAGGGTGAAAGAGATTTAGAGACAGAACACACGACGGAGTTAAGGTCTGGAGTTATGGCACCGGTATTATAGGAGCAGAGGAGAATTGAAACATAAGAAGACTTCTAATTCCTCAAAAAAATAAACTTTTATCTATCATCAACTAATCTAAATTACTGATTTTGATTATGTAGAGTGATGCCAAAAAAATAAATGCCGTACTTCTTTTTAACTTCATTTACCTTCTTATTTGTAAGGAATTAAAAAAATGCTTCAGATTAAGTCGGTTACCTATTGTCACCAACCAAAGATTAAATGTATTCATAAATGTACCATTCAATTTCGTTTCAAGTGGAATAATACTATTAAAAATCATTCCAATGACATTTTTAGAGAATTAATAATTTTAAAATCCAAACACTGCAAACTCACACGCGATTTCTAACACAGTTCATGTTTGAAGGACTCCTTGGTAGCCTTGGAAAATATTAGGAGGTTTGTAACTCTCGGGGAGAAATACTTTTTAAATTTTACAAGTAAAACTTTCTGCATTTTCCTTACGCTTAGGTTGGTGCACACGATTTATCTTGGGGAGATAAAATTATTTAACAATGCTCTGCGAATAAATAGTAATTTAAAAGGCCCAAAGCTTTGTTCAAATTAAATAACAAGTTTATGTCCATGAAATTCTTACCCGGAGGAAGTTAATGGTACTACTTAATGTTGAGTTATTTAGCTAATTGTTAAGGAAAGCTTAAACCACTCAGGCCATTAGATTTAACACCATATATGAAAAATTATTGATTGATTGCGACATCAATTAAGGAAAATGAAAATCAGAGTGACATGGTATTCATCCAAATAAATTCAATATATCTACTCAATAACTGGAAGTCAAGAAATTAATTCGTTTGCTGGTCAAATCACTGTCCGAATACGTGACTAGGCAGAAAAGTAGTTGGAATAGAGAGGGCACTTTGTTGAATCTTTAAAACAATGATTTGAATTAATACAACTCAGAATAGAACAAAATAACTAATAGTAATACTGCTATCCTCCAAATTGTCAACAGAATGAAAAACGTTGAAAACATTATATCTCAATGGAATTAAAATCCAGTTACGCTCATTCTAAACCTGTATTCACTCAGAGAAACGAATTGAGAACTGAAAAGGTCACTAATCACCTAATACCCTAAATTACCTTAGATATTAAAAGAATTTTCATAAATATATTCTAACAACTATTTAAAATTTCTTCCCACCATCAATAAACTTTATGGACGTTTCTAGACCGTGTTTCACATATTTGGAAGAGCCGCATTGGAAATTAAAAGATGAATGGCGAGAGGGAAGTGAGGATAACACTCAACTGAGAGGCACCCGAGAGCGTTACGGCGTACCATATAATTTGTGTATTTTTCAGTGATATGGAAAATGTATTACGGGACCTATTGAACACTAATTTCTTAAAACGCTGGGGGTCTACGTACAATGCATTTTTAAAGAATAATAACAATCGATTGTAAACCTGGCCACTTCCAATATTATTCTATATAAGTTTTGACATGAAAAAGCAAAATCATGCTTACTTTGAACAAAATGTAGGTAATGTCTAACCTAACTAATATTAAAATATTTAATACAAAGAAGTCAGCGAATAATTCGACCTTCTAACTTCTGCCATTCACCGTTTGAGCCTTTTGTTTTAAAACGGGCTACGTATTTTCGGCTCCTAAAGTGTTTGGGGGCTCCATTCAATGCTCTATACGTAAAATCGGGTATCCATTAGTAAGATAATACTGCACAGAATACAAAGTTGACTCATTGGTTCCAAATAGCTGCGGGATAAAATGATAAGCTCGCAGGAAATTCCAGATCGTACGTAAGATGAATGCACTTAGACAAGGCTAATTATAAAATTAAATGAAAATGTAGCCGTTTAGTTATATATATAGTTGAGAGGCATTAGAGGAAAGATTACGAGACATTGTTTCAATCATGAAAAACCAACTGCAAGCGATGAAAGGAAATATCAGGCATCAAAATCAAGTCACTTAACTGCAGTAGTACGCGAATTAAAAATGGCTATCTAGTTGGAATGTACGGATTAGGCAAAAGGGTAAATGTGAATGAGAAAACGCACAACATTTACCGTAGGAAGGGTTTCACAATTCCCTTAAACACAATCAAAGGGGATTTGTATATGAAGTTCCTGGAGTTCAAAGGGGACTCAAGTTATATTACACCATAGATAGACATCGATTTCACGATTATAGTTTCATTTGAGAACATTTTCATTTTAAAATGATGATTATGAAGGCGGCTGTAAATGTGGAATATCTCGTTACAAAGCCAAGCAGGAAGCTTTGAGAAAAAATCTTTCCATAAATCTTCTTGCTCAGGTATAAAATTTCAGGGATAATAAATTTGATTAGTCAGGTGGTCCTTAACGTTTGCTCTTCTGCGCGGGAGAATAATAACATTGCAACAAATTGCAAGGTCACAAAAAAATTTTTCGCAAATGTCGGCGTTCTTGATGTATTTCGACCTCCTGAATTCGAAAATTATACTAAAAACATCGTATCCCTACAGTTTTGCGCTCGTGCACACTTGCGCCCCTAGCGGAACACAGTGAACGCACAAATGGCGTTGCCTGTACGTCACTGTGTTGTGTTTGTGGAAGGAAGTACGTGTTAGTTTTTTTGTACAATGTCTACCCG
This sequence comes from Pyrrhosoma nymphula, assembly GCA_963573305.1. Classification (NCBI taxonomy): domain Eukaryota; kingdom Metazoa; phylum Arthropoda; class Insecta; order Odonata; family Coenagrionidae; genus Pyrrhosoma; species Pyrrhosoma nymphula. The sequence continues at coordinate 30,174,433 of OY754328.1, forward strand.
AGGCTTTGTAAACTCTCCTAACAGTTTTTGTTACAATTTTGGTGTCTTGTCGTGAAAAAAGACCGAAGAAGCATTACTACTTTCGTGAAAAAGGTCTACCATACCTGTTTTAGAGTGAAACTAGGCGACATCAATAAACCATGGTCATGCTCCACAGGTCATGTGAGTTGTGTGTGTAGAAGATTTACGTCGGTGGGTGGCAAGAAAGAAGAAGTCATTACGATTTGGCATCCCTATGGTCTGGCGGGAGTAACAGAATCATACCGACGACTGCTACTTCTGCTCTTGTAAGGAAACTGGTCTCAACAAGAAAAACAAGAAGACTATTGACTATCCGAAAAACATTCACTCAGCGATTCGTCGTGTTCCACATGGCCCGGATATACATATACCACAGCCTCCGCAGACATTAGATACGGACGACAGTGATGACATAGATACCGTGCAGGAGACGGATGATACTGAGTTTGAAGTAGGCATAGATGTGGGCTCTATCCTGTTAACTCAGCTAGAGCTAAATGATCTAGTCCGTGATCTGGGACTGACAAAGGATAAAGCAGAGCTCCTAGGGTCAAGACTGCGTGAAAGAATTTGTTAGCACCCGGTACATCCGTTACTTTTTACAGAAAAAAGGATTTGATAGTAACACAGTATTTTTCTCAAAAGGACTTGTTAGTGCACTGCAATGATGTTCAAGGTTTCATGGGTCAGATCAAAATTCCGTACGCACCCTATGACTGGAGACTGTTCATTTATTCATATAAAAGAAGCCTGAAGGCAGTTCTGCTGCACAATGGTAACATGTATGCCTCAATACCTGTCTGCTATTCTGTGCACATGAAGGAAACATATGACAATATGAAGGTGCTTCTCACTACCATTCATTATGAAGACCACAATTGGATGGTGTGTGGTGATTTGAAAGTGTTGGGTATGCTTCTAGGACAACAATCAGGATATTACCAAGTTCCCCTACTGTTTCATCTGTGAATGGGACAGTCGGGCTCGTGACAAACATTGGGAGCAAAAACAGTTGCCCCGAAGGTTGGAATTGGTTGCAGGGGACAAAAATACCACGTTTGACCCCCTAGTGGAAAGAGGCAGAATACTCTTGCCACGTCTGCACCTTAAACTGTGCATAATGAATCAGTTTGTGAAGGCATTACCTAAGTGTGGCAACTGTTTCAAATGCCTATCTAACAAGTTCCCCAACCTGTCAGATACTAAGTTGAAAGAGGGCGTGTTCACTGGTCCTGATATTCGGAAAATAATGCTTGATGAAGATTTCCTTCATTCAATGAATGCCGCGGAGCGAGAAGCCTTCACTGCCTTTAAGTGAGTAGTTCAAAACTCCTTGGGAAACAATCTTAGCCCAGAGTATATATCGACATAGTTGAGAACATTCTGACGAAATTGAAAATGCTGGGATGCTTAATGAGTTTGAAATTACATTTTTTACATTCGCACCTTGACTTTTTTCCTCCACACCTGGGTGCTGTAAGTGAGGAACAGGGTGATAGATTCCATCAGGATATCAAGGAAATGGAACTACGATACTAGGTAACTTGGAATGCTTTGATGATGGGCGACAACTGCTAGATGTTTCACCGTGACCACACGGAAATGCCCCATAAGAGGAAAAGCAGGGGCCACGCCACGACAACTAAGAAAGCATGGAATGAATGACGTTAGTGCATGTTTTGTACCACATTCCCTGTATGCATCTGTTCACTGTGTGCATATTTCAATATGTAGTTGTTTTAAACTTGTATTCTACTTCAGCATGATTCGTGTGCCATATATATGTACTACTTTAATATGTGATATCAATATTGGCAAAGTATACGATTTGTGCCAAAACAGTGGGTGATACGATGTTTTGAGTATCATTTTCGAATTCAGGAGGCAGAAATACAAAGAGAACACCTACTTTTGCGAAAACTTTTTTTCACTGTTGCACTGTGTAATGAAACACGTGTATTATAAATCTTATACGACGAGTGAAATTTGACGTGAAATGATTTTGGTGGATAGTAAAGTGCTCTGAACAACTGAGCGCGTTAGCTAAGGTGTGGTTTTGAAAATAAAGATTATGTCTTGAACAATTAGAGTCCATAGCAAAGCTCTGGTAATATACTTCTTATTTCAAAGATGATAAAGAAGAAATATATTATTCATATTGTAGTCTTTATTTGTTTTGTACCTTCAGATAGATGATACACTAACAATTAAAATAAATATCCCTATAATTTAATTTTGTACTCCGATCCTTATACTATTTCTCAATATTGTGAATAAATTGCCATTAAGTACTAATGTTAATTCTGCATAGTATACTGTTTCATTCATAATTATCAAATTCCAGTACTTATGGGAGAAAGTATTCCGTTAGTTAAAATTATACATGGGTGTGATCTGATACCTTACCTACACTCTATTTAGCTACATGCCGCTGGATGAATAGTCCCAAATCCAGCATTTCCTCGCTAATTCTATGGTCAATATGTAACTATATATATATATATATATATATATATATATATATATATATATATATATATATATATATATATATATATATATATATATATATATATTCCAGTATTCGAACCTGGATCTCCCAATTGCCGGTCAGGTGTGCTACCAGTTACACCAGCAAGGCTACTCAAATAACTGCTGAATTCGACGGGGTGTTATGTCACACCCCATGCCTAACTTTAGCGACCGAGAGATGGCGCGCAGGAACTTTTTCACCCACCATATAGGAGACGAACACAAGTGGACGAACACGAACGAACCATATTAATATATATATATATATATATATATATATATATTAATATGGTTCGTTTAATAATGAGTTTGATAAAACCCCGTCAAATTCAGAAGTTAATTGAGTAGCCTTGGTGGTGTAACTGGGAGCACACCTGACCGGCAATTGGGAGATCCGGGTTCGAATCCCGGCTAAGGTGAAATTTTTTCTGTCTGGATTTGACTCATTTTTATCTTCCCCACCAAACCCTGTGTTCGTCCTTTTATGTGTACCTATCCATTTCCATTTTCCTATGAATGTATGCATTTATTCGCGCCTTTGAGCGTCATTTTCGTATGATTGAGTATATATATATATATATATATATATATATATATATATATATATATATATATATATATATATATATATATATATATATATATAGCAACAGTAAATAATAACAATTTTTCGTGAAGGAGCTGTTGTAGAGTTGGCAATACTGATATGAAGGACGGGTGGCAATACTGTCATGTATGCAAGAAGTCAGTTCAGTAAGATGACTTCATGCTATGGTGTCGTATCGTATGTGTCACGTAACAGTTATCTATACCATGTAATATGTCTATGTTAATAAACTGTCTAACAGAGCCTTGGAAATCATTCAATCTAAATACGCATCACGGCAACCAATAATCCTAAAACATGGCGCAGTCGAGTGGAAGTGATAAATTCTCCGTGTGAAAACGTAACTTCAATATGACGACCACAGTCACCATACCGGTGCAGTTAATCCTTAGTGGAAACCTTCCGTCTAATTGGAAAATATTTAAACAAAATTTCGAAATTTACCTCCTTGCTAGTGACAAAAACAACATAACAGACAAAGTGAAAATAGCACTCCTTTTAAATATAATAGGTCAAGATGGAGTGGATCTGTTCAACACCTTCGCCCTTACTGATGAACAGAGAGCAAGTTTTAAAGATCTCGTGCAAGCATTTGAGGACTATACAACGCCAAAGAAGAATGTGACATTTGAAAGATACATTTTCAATCAACTTGTCCAGAAGGAAAGAGAAACGATTGACCAGTATGTAACCGCTTTGAAAAAAATATCGCAGTCATGTGAGTTTGATAATCTAAAGGACTCCCTAATTAGAGACAGAATCATTCAAGGTATAAAAAGTGTCTCCTTAAGAGAAGCCCTGCGTAGAGTGAATAATCTAGATCTACGAAAGACTATAGCACACTGTCAAGCAGCAGAGCGCAGCAAGGTCCAAGCGATCCTGATGAAAGCAGATACTGACAAGCAGAGTGCAGCAGAAAATGAGGTCCTCCCTGTAGATGCAGTACACCGCAGGAAATTGTCAAACAACCTGGGGAAACCAAGTGGTTTCCAGAAACAGCGTTTCGAACCAAGGCATGCAGTCCACAAGAGCAAGACAGCTGGAAACGGTACCGATGGTTGCCAATACTGTGGTAACTATCATCCTCCTGGGAAGTGTCCAGCGTATGGCAGAAAATGTGCACAATGCTATAAATATAATCACTTTGCCTCAGTGTGTAAAAGTGTGAAAGATGTAGATGATCTTCAAGCAAAAGAGTGCCAAACCAGTGAAAATATTCAAAGTGATGAAAGTGATATAGCTTCTCTATATGAGTTAAAAGCAAATCCTACTGTGGAAGTATATGCAGTTAAGAATAGTGAAGTAAATGAACGGAGAGAAAAAATCTTCGTGCAGAATGAATTAGTGAATTTCAAGCTTGACATAGGTTCGGCAGTGAACTCCATCCCTCTTAAGCTAGTTAAAGAAATGGGTTTGGAGACGGAAATGAAACCGAGTAAGGTATACTTAGAAGCTTTTGGTGGGACTGTTATTAAACCTAAGGGTTGCATATCCATACTTTGTGAAGTCAAAGGTAAGCGAACCCACTTAGAATTTGTAGTTGTAGATTTTAAAGCAACTCCCTTGTTAGGGCTCAAGGCATGCTTGGCTCTTAATCTGGTTTAAAGAGTTCAGGAAATATCTACCCGAGAAAATGTTAAGAAAGAAAACTTTGTGAAAGCTAATTCTGAGGTATTCCATGGGTTAAGTAAATTTCCTGGCAAGTTAAATATTCAAATAAAAAGGGATGCAAATATGCCTAATGAACCCCCACGCAGAATCCCTTCATCTTTAAAACCTAGTTTTAAAAATACTTTGTGTAGCCTAGAAAGCAGAGGTGTTATAGAAAGAGTTGAAATCCCCACATCACAGCACTGCATCAATCACTTAGTGGTAGTTGAAAAGCCAAACGGTGATTTAAGATTTTGTCTAGATCCCCAAGCTCTAAATAAAATAATTGTAACCCAGCATCACCTTCTCCCAACGGTGTTGGAAGTTTCTGAAAAGTTACAGTTTAATGAATACTTCACTGTCATGGATTTAAAGGATGGTTACCATCAAATTGAGCTAGATTCAGATTCAAGTAATCTCTGTTGTTTTTCTACTCCATATGGAGTTTTTAAATTCAAACGATTACCATTTGGACTTACAAGTGCTAGCGAGACTTTTCAGAAAATGATTGAAAGTAATTTCGGGGATATTCCAAATGTGATGGCCTTTCAAGATGATCTTTTGCTTTTTGCAAAGTCTGAACTGGAACATGATACAGCAGTGAAAGCAGTTATTAAGAGGGCCAAAGAAAGAAATGTAAAGTTCAATGCAAATAAACTTCAGTACAAGCAGGCAGAGGTTAAGTACATAGGATTTAAATTTAGTAAAGATGGTAGAGCTGTAGATGAGGAAAGGGTAAGAGCCCTAGTTGAAGTTAAGTCACCACAAAACAAAAAAGAATTGCAAAAGTGCATGGGTATGTTCAATTATATTAGAGATTTTATTCCAAATATGTCAAGTTTAACTGCACCTCATCGTCAATTACTAAAAGATGATGTTGTATACCAGTGGTTGCCTGAGCATGAGCGTGTTTTCAATGAACTTAAAGCTTTAGTAGCAAACACACCTGTTCTAGTCAATTTTGACCCATCTAAGACTATAGAAATTCAATGTGATGCAAGTAAAGATGGTATAGGATGTGTGCTACTACAAGAAAATTGTCCAGTAGCATTTGCCTCTGCCAGTATGTCTCAAGCAGAGCAAAATTATTCTCAGTGTGAGAAAGAACTCAGAGCCATTGATTTTAGTCTAAGAAAATTTCATAATTATGTTTATAGGTATAATGTCACTATTAAGACTGATCACAAGCCGTTTGGTGCATAAGAGCGTGAATAAGATTGGATCTAGTATACTTCCACGCCTAAGACTCAGATTGTTTAAATATAGAATCAATGTAGAGTACCTTCCAGGCAAACACATGTACATTGCTGATCTTCTATCTCGCTCCTATTTATATGAGCAAAGTGATGATTTAGAATTAAAAGAAATTTTTCACAGCATTGTTAAACATTTACCTATGTCTGAAACGTGTAAACAAAAGTTTTTAAAAGAAACTTCAACTGATTCTGAGCTGGTTGCACTGAAAGAATTATATCAAAATGGTTGGCCTGACCACAAAAATAAGGTACCTGAATGTGTTAAATGGGCCTGGTCTATCAGAAATGATATATATGTAGACTCTGAACTTGTGTTTTATGGTGAAAGACTGTGTTTACCAAAAACACTCATCACAACTGTTCTTAATCAAGTTCATCAAGGACATTGTGGAAGAGATAAAACTATATGTAAAGCACAACAATGTAGTACTGGAAAGTGTACTGTTGGAAAAATATGTATAATGATATTTCTAATCTTGAAGCAGATTGTAAAATTTGCCAAAAATATCACTCAATGAAAACTAGAGCCCCAATGATCACTCCCCCAATTCCACAGTTCCGTTTTGAAACAGTGTGTGTTTATATTTTACAAACGAGTGGTAAGAATTACTTGATCCTTGTTGATTCCTTTTCCAAATTGTTATAAATTTGTCCTATTCATTACAAAACAGCCTATTCAGTTTTTGAGCAACTAATAAATATTTCTTGCACTCATGGCATTCCAAAGAAAATAATAGCAGACAACATGCCATTTCAGTCAAGACCTTTTCTCGACTTTGCTCAGAAATATGAAATTGATGTTACTACTTGTAGCCCTCACTATCACCAAGGAAACAGTTTAGCAGAAAAATTTTGTCATATAGCTGAGTTAATTCTAAAGAAAAGTAAAGATCTGAACGTTGATTTCCGAGATCTTTTAAGGGAACATCGAACTACCCCTCTTGCACATCTCAAAGTGTCCCCTTGTCAGATTTTAATGAGTCGCCAAATTAGAACTATGCTGCCTGTAACTACCTCTGTTCTCACTCCTAAAGTTCTTGAAGGTATAAGACAAAAAATGGTTGATCATCAGCTGAAGTCCAAGGTCTCTTATGATAAAAAGGTCTCTCGAAGACCCTCTGAATTTAAACAGGGTGAACATATCTTGATTAAAACAAATAAAGGTACAAACTGGACTCCAGGTACTATAGTGAGTAAGCATAGTACTCCCAGATCTTACTTAGTACAACAAAGTACTTAGAAAATGGAAATATTGTTAGAAGAAATGAAGTCCATCTCAAACCCCATAAAGGGCAATATACCTCTTATTGTCAGATCCCTTGTGAAAATGACTATGACTTCTATGAATACAACTTTAATTATCCAAATGATAAAGAGAATTGCCCAGAAAGAGTTGCAAGTAATAATGTACCATGTAATTTGCAGAATAAGATGACCCGCAGTGGTAGAACCATTATTCTACCAAAGCGTTACCAACAATAGAAACTTTGTATCTTGTGTTGTAACATTTTAATTGTCATGTATATGTTCAATAAGCATTATCCTAAAAAGGGGAGATGTTGTAGAGTTGGCAATACTGATATGAAGGACGGGTGGCAACACTGTCATGTATGCAAGAAGTCAGTTAAGTAAGATGACTTCATGCTATGGTGTCGTATCGTATGTGTCACGTAACAGTTGTCTATACCATGTAATATGTCTATGTTAATAAACTGTCTAACAGTCGCCTTGGAAATCATTCAATCTAAATACGCATCACGGCAACCGATAAACCTAAAACAGGAGCTTGTCACATTAAACGTTTTAAAAAAAACTGCATCGCGAACTGATGTAATTAACGTAGACCGAATGAATAACTAAGCTGGTTGCGAATAGTAAATTGCAAATTGAAAGTTCAAAATGTGCACTTACATTATACATTAAATTCAATATGCTAGCTCGATTGGCAAGAAGAATTTTGTTAGATGCCTTTTCAGAGTTCTCGAAATGAAAATATCTTCATCTTATTCTTAAATATGTGGATGCTATTTAAATTTAAAGGAAATAGAGCAAATGGCTTGAATTAAAATATAAGCGCTCAGTACCAAATTTGGAATTAAATTATGTGTCAATTTGTACATCCACATGCCGCACTTCTTTATCTTCTATATCTACAACTACACACTACCCCGCAAGCCGCCTCAATAGGCGTGTGGCGGGGGGGTGTTAGGACACCAGCCGTTTACATATAAAAAGGAAACGCTCTGAAATGAAATTACGCCTAGCATTTGTTAAAGTCCCTTATTGTTCGGGGGAAAAACGAATTCCCATACCTATCCGTTAGGCAAAATATCTCTCTTAATTTATCGCTTCTGTCGGACCTGGAAATATAATGGGGTTCTAATATGATGTTCTCGTGTCACTCTTAAAGATATCTATTCTTAATTGCTCAAGTAATCTAAGCCTAGCGCGCAGCCTCCGAGTCTCTAGCGGCTCCCAGAATAATTTGTTTAACATCTGTGTAACGCTGTCTGTACGCCCGTAGCAGTTTTTGACGGATCGCGCAGCTTTCCTTTGTATTTTATTAAGTTCCCGGATTAAGTCTTTCGGCACCGGATCCCATATGCTCGCTGCATATTCAAGGTGTGGCCGGACGAGTGCGAAATAGCACCTCTCTTTTACTTTTTAATCCGAAAATCTTCCCACAATACGCTTGACGAATCCTAGCTTCTTCAGAGCTTTGCCACAAATATTTCTTATGTGTGTACCCCACGATAGGTTCGAGGTTATCGTAACTCCTAGATACTTCACTTCTTCTGTCGCCTTTATGTTAACACCATCCACAGCATATACATGGGGATAGTTGGACGATCTCCGCAAGAAATGTACCGCCGTGCATTTGCTCAGATTAAGTTCGAGTCCCCACTCTTGGCTCCACACATGAACGTTGTTTAAATCCGATGATAGAATTTCAAAGTCAGAGTGATCACTAATTTCGCGATAGATGACAGCGTCGTCAGCAAATAAACGTATTTTACTGCTAATTCGAGAGCATAGGTCATTTATGTATATAATGAACAAAAGGGGGCCGATTACGCTTCCTTGTGGGACACCTGATGTCAATTTAACTACATCAGAGCTAATTCCGTCAAGAACTACTTTTTGCTTACGAACTCTCAGAAAGTCGCGTATCCAGTTTACTACTGTTTCGTTTAGCCCGCATTACTGTAATTTGTATAAAAGTATGTTGTGAAGTACCGTGTCGAAAGCTTTCTTAAAATCTAGAAATAATGCGTCCACCTGTCTTTTCGATTCACCAGATTTGAGAACGTCATGAAGAAAGAGCGCGAGCTGTGTTTCACATTATCTACCTTTCCGAAAGCCGTGCTGACATCCATGGAGGAAGCTACGACTGTCCAGGAACGTCATGATATTGCAAACGACGATATGGTCGGTTACCTTCCCTGTAATCGACGTTAATGAAATCGGTCGATAGTTCCCTGGGTCGTGTCTGTTTTCCATTTTGAATATTGTGTAACGTTTGCAATTTTCCAGTCTATTGGTATCTTGAGGGACATCCCCGACGGTATTGGTGAAAGAGCTGAGTGATAGAACTTGGGAATTCGGAGATCGATGAAGATGATATAAACTTCCCTCTCTGGGGAATTAGATTTCCACAAAGTTTCCCGGTGAATGCTCAAGCCCCCTGGCTCTCTCATTTTCCGGCACTATTTCGCTCGTGCGACAGTCTCCTTTAATTCATTCGTTGTATTTCTCTTCTGTTTTTCTTTCCAAAGACCGCGATGGTTTTTCTTATCTAAACGGGCGTGTTTATATTTCCTGGCCGATACTTTTGGAACTTCCGGTCATTTTAATCATAATATCGCATCACTCATTTCACTCACAGCGATCAAAATCAGTTAAAACTTAAAATGATTGTTTGCATTACCAACTACCATTATGTATATATATATAAATAAACTATGCCACAGGTGGGGCGGAATTAAATATAAACACATAAAAAAGAACACTCACACTATACGTTGATATTTCGGTTACTATAGAACCTTTCTCAAAGATAGAAGGATACATTATGTATACAACCGAGGACGGTTGCAAGTTGTGAAGAGTGGTGGAGAGGGGGCAGTCGGTTGAAGGGTGGGTTTCGTAGATTTTAAGATATCTCGCAGGTTTGCGGGACGCTTGAAAAATACTGTGGGACATGAAGGTAATTGGAGGGCAGTGGAATTATTATTCTTTAAAACTGGGTATAGATCGCGGAGGATGTTTCTGATTTTATGGGAGCCAGGGAAGAATGTGGTGATGAGGCTGAGTCTGTCAGGATGGTGGGTTTTGGCCCGAGGGGTGTAATTGGCAGAGGGGGGCAGGATCCTCTCCAACACTCTCCACAACTTGCAACCGTCCTCGGTGCAAATGTTGCTCCCTCCTACGCTCTTCTGCTACGCCCTCTTCCAATAAATCTTCCTCAGCAGCCAACTGTACTTCCACAAATATCGTTTACCGTCTCTCGTGCAATTTCTGCCCGGCATTTTATGTTGGCGAATGTACTACCCCGCTTTCAATACGAATGAATGGGCACCGCCACTCCACCACATGTCCTCCCTTCATTGATCCCATTCCTAAACATACCGCTTCCCATCGTAAGACATTCAATAAATGTTTCTCTCTCTCTATATTAGAAGCCCTCCCCGAATCAGCAACTAATATTGAATTGAGGACTCGCGAGATGGCTTTCATCTGGTTCTTAAGAGCATTTGAATCGCCCGGGCTTAACTTGGCCCACTGACCAATAGCAACCCCTTGCTCCCGCTCCCCACTAGTCCCATTCCCTTCTCCTGTTCCGCTCCCCCCCCCCCACCCGAGGTAACAGACCACTAGTTAGTCTCTTGTCGTTGACGATGGCGGCTTGCCCGTCGAAACGTCCGCAAATTATTCTGTGAGTGTCCTTTTAATTTTCGTGTGCCTGTGTTTTAAAAGTATATTTATATTTGTGTATATATATATATATATATATATATATATATATAAATTCTCTTTATTTATTTATGATTTTCTCCTAAAAGTTACCTCTATGATTGGACTCTTGAAACGTCTCCTATGTTATCATACCTTGAATCTCCTCCGGCCTATCCATCTATCCTGTTTCAAAGTAGGCTGTAACGGCCTGTGGGTTGTCCAATACAATTTCCTGCTATCTTGGCAGTGCTTCCTTTAAGTCCCTCACTTTCCGTCAGATTCGTCAGAGAGGAATCTGATTCAACCTTTCTCCATAGCTCATCCCCATTATACTTCAACGATGCCACAATTTTACGTAAATAGCATTTAAGAATCATCCGGACTTCTTGTGCTTGATTGACTTTGAGAAATACTCTGGGATTCATCTAAACACATATAATGAAGCATACAGACGAATATTAAAACGAACTTAAGGTAGCCTCTTTCTTTAAGGTAAACTTTCAAAGAATTTCTGAAGCTCATTTTGGTAACGCTAAGAGAATTTTGAGAAATAATAAGAAACATTAAAAACATTTTATCAAAGATTTTCAATTTGCTTTGCTAGAAGGATGACTTTTATCTTTGATTTAAATCGACAATTGAAGTTAATAGGTGATCTAAAATGACAAATAGTTATAAATAGAAATACAGAACCACTTTTTATGCATAATTTTAAATTTTGATGTGAAAATAAATCTTCTATGCCTAGAACGTTCGGTGCTATGTGCTTTGCGAAGTAGCGCGTAATTTTATACGATACCTATTACCGAATGATATGAAAACATATGTCATTGCTATGCAGTTTACCACATCCAGCGTACATTGTATTGTACACACGGCCGTAGGACCCCACATCCCAGGGTACATTTAAAGGTACGCTGCTCCATTAAAGGTTAAACAAGAGAATTAATATTCTCCGTATGTTCGCACGAGGACTGGCCACCCTTTTTGTTTCTTTAAATTTTCCTCCCTCTGGCCATGGCGAGTTTCGTGTACCTTTTTGTTTGTCATGTAATGATGATTTTTCCCACTGGCTCACTGGTCATGTAATGATGATTTTGCCCACTGGCCATTTCTCTGGCCGGAGAGAGACAGACGGGACTTCTGACTGGGAGAAAGACACAACTAGTGTGGAGTTCAGACAGGACAAGAGTATAAGTGGCCTGCAGGCATGACGTGTGTGTGTGATTGGTGTGCGAGTGTGAATGAGAATTGAAGACCTGCGGTGACGTCGGCGATACAAGGGTACGCGAAGCTTACGCCCGGCATTTCCTTCCCTTCTATATTATTAATTTTCTGTTTCACCTATTATCAGTATTTCTTCAGTTTATTATTTTGTTTCCCGTTAAAAGCCAGCCTCCATTCTTTTTATTTTGTCCTGTTGGGATTCATTACTTGTCTGGGGACATCACGGCCACGGGCGCGTACAATTTGGTGACCCCGACGTGATTGTACGCGCCCGTGGATTTCATAAGGAGAGAACTCAGTGCTACAAGATCGCAACAGTACAATTACACCCACCTCGGAATCCGTGTAACATAGATTAGAGCAGATCGGACTCAAATATGTGCTCGTGATGAAGATGCAGCGAATGGTTTAAAAAAAGTTCACTTTTTGATCCAAGGAAACAGTTTACAAAAGTCATTTCAACATTGGAAACTTGAAGCACTGATAAATGCATGGTGACCATTAAAAAGATAGCGAGTTGAGAGTAGCCTGTAAAATCTTTTGCTGGACGCGATCCCAGAACAACTTACGGCCAGATCAAATGAGAAAATATGGAGTGAAAAGAGTTAAAGAAAGCAACGGGTGGATGGAGCATGGTTTGAAGCAAAAAGACTTAATGTTCTCAGGAGATACTTGGTGGTACTCCATTACTAAGGAAAAGAAAAAATTTGTTAAGTCTACGAAATTCTTTGTTTCTTCTTCTAACCTGTTTATGCATTCACTTCTAACCTGTTTACAAATAGTATTACCCCCTTTTAACAACAATTCCTTCTCTTTTTCCCTTCCCTACTGTCAATTACCCCCCTGCCATATCTTCCTGCACCCATATGCATATGTATGCTCCTCCGATAACTTGCACAAACTGCCTTTATAATGACTGTGAAATGAACGTGTATAATGGCTCAAAATTAATATAAAATATTGGGATTTTCGATTTTTTCCTGACTCAACATAAAATTCTAACCCTTCCATCAAAATTTCAACCTTCTAGCTCGATTAAAAAATCCCAGGAATTCGTATCAATGAGTGAGTCAGGTTTGTAGCGTTTGGTAGAGTAAATGGATGCTTGCAGTTTGCAAGCGGAAGGCGTAAAGCGTATGATAGTACATTGAAAATCATTAAAAACGAAAGCAGTTTAGTCTTATCACTCATATAAATTATTTTAGTGGAGTACAATGGTGACCTAATAATATAATAATGAGAATCTAGCATTCAAGGAATGGTTTCATGATATATGTGCTTTGTTTTTGTATGCATGCAGAAGACATTGATGAAATAATTCATAAATAGTCCAAGACTTACTTATTCTGAGCATACAACCTCAGAACGTTCATTGTGTGTTCAGGTGTGAGCTATTAATTTGAGCCTGTTCATAGATTGTTCGTTTTCAGTCCAAAAAGTTTTATTCAATTATGCTCCCCGGTTGAAAATTTAAAGAACATCTTTATACCAGGTATATTTGAATTGTCTAACGACAATGTTCATTCTAAATTATTGGAATATTCGTGATATTTAGTTTACACAAAACGCAAGTGGTAATTTCGAAATGTTTTCATAGATTTATTTTGACTTGTATTGCCGCCCTTTGACTTCTGGAGTCAGTTGTATTGTATGTGAACATGAAATGTGTATATGCATGCGGCGTGTTGTATTTGGTCCAGTGGTCTTATTTCCATATTTACGTATTGCATGGTTTCGAGTGCAATGTTGACTTTATATTCATCCTGTGTGGCAAAATATGTTTCAATTAATTAACGCCAGAGAACTATTATCATGAATGGATGGTATTTTCTCATACTGTCACGTTATTAACATTTAAAAATGACTTTTCATAGTTAAATTGACTCACGGGAGTGGCCAGGTATATAACACCTGCTTCTAGTTTCGTAATTCAAATCATTTGCGAGTATGGGTATGTATTAGCATATCAAAGGTTGGAATGTGATCATGTTATTATTTCGATAGTTATGAGGAGATATGTTGATTCTTTGGTATAAGTATACATTGTGGTTCTATGATAGTAGCCTACGGAGATGAAACTATTCGATGCAACTATTCGCTCTTCGTCGCGTTAATCCGATCAACGCCTTTGACCTCCATCGCACCGGAGTCGGGTGAACTTCCATTCCATGTCTCCAAGCTCTTCCTTTCTCCCCCTGTGCCAATCAGTCTCTCTCGTTACTCTCCGCTATGCCTTCAGCGTGCTCTTATGGTATCTGCTGTGCGATGCGTCACAAATGCCCCTGCGTTTTTCCGAGATAAATCAATACGACAATCAGAAATCCATATTCTATCTGGGTTTGGGCATATTTACTTTTTCTTAGCAGACAATTGTGGTGATGTATATGCCCCTGCAAAATTCGTGATAAGGAAATCTTGGCTACTCATCTAGTTTCACAGGGGTCGAACCAACAGAACTTGACAGTGATATCTGGATGGGGAGAAATCAAACCAGGCGGAAGTCGAGCCCACCACCCCAGGATTAGCTGGTGAGGACCTTAAATGTAGCTGGTGTAGTTTTGACGTGATTTTACCAGACTCTATGACTACAGCTTCAACCAGAATCTTAAAGCTCTGCTGAAACGAGATCGAAAATAACCACAAAAAGGTTGCTGATAGTTCCACTAGTCTGGTAAAAAATCAACTACAGATGGAAGTTAAGGTTTGATATCCATGTGATCCCCATTATGAGCACCTGTTAAATGATTATTAAGGGGGAAAAACCCTCTGTCTTGAGAAGTTGAAATACGTTAAGTATACGTGGCAAAAGAGCGCTTACCCTCAAGCTTGAAATGAAAATTAAATACGACGCAATTCACATCAAGTGAAACGCAACTTGGAGCATGTTTCCTCATCGCTGACCTTGCAAGTTAAGAGCAGTGTATGAAAAATAAACACCACGTGTGACGTCAGGTTTCGGGATTTTTGTCCTCCAAAACCTACAGTGAGCAAAACCCATGCAACGCATGAGACGCCCGAGGCGTGGGGATGCCGAAGAGCGACGCTCCACTCCACACTATATAGAGTCTACAGCTCCCTGAAAGAAGGCGGGGAGGTCGTCCGATGCGATTGAAAGAACCTCCATGTCGCCCTTTTGTGGCCTCCGGCGACTCAGATATCTTCCGAGAGTGCTATCCCACGGCACAGCGACACCCGACCCCCTTCCTGTGTCACAGCCTTACGACGAGTGACAACTCTCTCACCTGAGAATATTATTCCGAAATATTTTCCGGAGAAAGATCTCCTCCAGAGTTGAATCATAAGGTTATAAAATTTTTGGCAAGTCTTCAAGTCTTTATTTGTTCCTCTTCTAAGAGCTGATAGAATGAGTAATGATGCTTTTAATCGAAATGTGTGAACAAAATGAAAAAAAAACTTTCTTTAATATCACTTAAATTACTAGTCTAAAACAAGGTTTTCACGCATGAAACAATGCCATTAATTCATTGAAATGTGTGAATAAAACAAAGCAAAAACAATTTTTTTAACTTCGAGCTAATTGCAATCCTATTTCCTATATTTCTGTATTTCTAATCTGCAAGAAGTTATGTCTTTCGCTCTCGCGGAACAATTGTCCAAATGTTCCAATTTGGTAAAAAACTACCAGCAAAATTAATTTTTCCCGAGAACCGGTTTTATAAGTGTCGTTAACGTTAAATGCAAAGTGGCTTAGCCTTTTCTTTAACTTGATACTAACTGAGAGCTCTAGAACGTATAACGTAAAGCATTTACGCGTTCTATGTAAAATATTCTCTCAGCTTTCATACCAGAAGAATATTTTACCAGAGATTATGAAATCATGTCTAAAAAAATATACCTAGCAAGTAAATCGCAAGTTTACCACACAATTATTAATTCATTACATGTAAATAAAACGAATAGATATAAATTCCTTAAAAAAACAACCATCGTTGTCATGACATCACAGATTTGGGCCTCATGTAAGAAACCAATATGTTTCGCAAGTTTTGATCTCGATATTTAGTGTACTGAACTTATACATCAATTTCTTGCTTCCGGTAACAGTAAACATTGATAAAAATTTTGAGCATTCACTGAAACATTGTCAGGCAGCTTTGTCAGGCAGATTTGTCAGGCAGACCTTATTGCCTCACAAACCCGGTAGTGGCCACGGTAAGTTTAGATTATTGGATATTTTTGACGCTGGGTAGTGCAAAAGAATGACTGACTCACGAAATTAAAATACCATCCTGTGCGAAGCTTTAATTCCTCTTTCACTGGTAAGGATGCACTCACTTTAATAAGAGTAAAATAACATCAGAAGCAGGAGACAGTGAAATTATCGCTGGAGCACTAGGCTGTTAGCATTGTTGAGATGACGTGATTAATTTGGAATTTGACTTCAACCCTTTAATTTGATTTCATTGTTTAAGCTCAGTTCAGCAATAAAAACTTAACTCATTAATCACCAAGCTGATAAAGGCTATAATTAATTAATATCAGCCTCCTGAAATGACGGAAGGGAAAGGCTAAAGAAAAAGGAAGGACAAGCGTGTCATGAAGCGGAAAGCGATAAATGAAAGGATGCCGATATTAACAAAGGGTGTGTCTGAAGAGAAGCGTGTCAAGGTTTAAAAGCGTACCCCTACATTTCTTAACTTTCCTAATAACCGTAAAAAAATTTCTGAACTATAAGTATTTCAGAGTGAAAACACGTTTCAAATAAATTATTTTTCAAGAAAAACTTTAGCATTGCCCTCAGAATACTACGATCTTGATTCGGAGGCGTAAACATTTAATAACATAACATTAAACATAGCATATAATGCACTATCCGGCAGACTATGACCATGAAAAGCGTGACTAAAATTTCCATGCACAATGTGAATAATTAAATTTCACAAACAATGTGATCCCACAATAATTAAAACTTGTAGACTAACTACAATTGTTCATTTTTTAATTAATATATTCATTAGTTTCAAAATAAAACCTAGAATCGCATATTATACAAACGCACATATGAAGAAAGATTTAATTCATTCCCGTAAATTCTTCCCAGGATTTCCACCGGGTTAAATTGACAAAGAGTACGCACAGTGGGCTGAAATTGAAAGAAGCTGGCCAAAACCTACAAACAGGTTTTTTTCCAGTCCGGAAGTTAAAGAGCTTTGCACAGTCATTGGCCATAGTTTGGTGCATAAGATGCTGCTTGCTGTTTTTCATAATTTGTACGTGTTAATAATATAAATTGGCTCAAATTTGAACACATTTTGCAAAAATCGCCCGCCTTACTTTTTTCCGAAAATCAGCGAATTCAAGCTAATTCTGAACCTTATTTAGTAAATATGTGGAATAAAAACTGAACATATTTGTTAAAACGGTTCTTTTCCATTAAATATTACTTATTTTTTGGACAAATTTGTTATATTTGCCATCGTTACAGGATTAAACGGCGGCCCATGTTTTTCGTCAACTTTTCGCCTTTATTTAGCAAAATAAAAAAATGGGCATCAACGGACACTGAGACACTTACATCACGATAATAACAAAGCTTTTAGAGTGTGAATCCGAAGAAATCATCTGTGACCGTTCGCGATGCCGAAAATAAAATTTCGATTTTTCGATCGTCCAGGTGGCCCAGTTTCGATGGCCCAGTCCGGAGCTGACCGCCGCCCGCCGGCAACGGGGAATGCTGTGACGCGGCGTGTGTTGGTAGGCGCTATTGTCCCATAACCTTCGTCATGGATATTTTTAAGCCACATTAATCGAAAAGGACTTGTATGACGTTGCAATGATGTTAATCCGTGGAAGTCGATCTCCTTATACGGTTTCCACTGTTAGCCAAGTTAGCGTTTAGCCCACTTTCCACGGATGAAAAAAAAGGCTCTCACACTGGCATTTCACGCATATTTTTTAGCCTTTGAAAGGATATGCAGATTTATTAGTCTAATTCTAACCATCTGAGAAGCGAAAACTTATTTTGAACAGTACCAGCCAGCAGCTGGTGTCTAATTACCGCTCCGCCCTCACTGCGGCGGGCTTCGAATTTTTTTGGCGCTGCGAACGGTCGCAGATGATTTCTTCGGACTCACAATCTAAAAGCTTTGTTATTATCTTGAAGTATCTCAGTGTCAATTGATGTCCTTTTTTTTATTTTGTTACATAAAGGCGAAATTTGACGAAAAACAGGGGACGCCATTTTTTCCTGTAACGATGACAAACATAACACAATTGTCCAAAAAATAAGTAATATTTAATGAAAAAGAACCATCATACCAAATGAGTTCAGTTTATATTCCACATATTCACTAAAAAAAGGTTCAGAATTTGCTTGAATTCGATGATTTTCGGAAAAATGTAAGGCGGTCGATTTTTGAAAAATGTGTCCAACTTTGAGCTAATGTATTAACACGTAAGATTTATGAAAAACGGCATGCAACATAATATGCACCAATCTATGGTTAATGACTGTGCAAAGCTCTTTAACTTCCGGGCTGAAAAAAAACCTGTTTTTAGGTTTTGTTCAGCTTTTTTCGATTTCAGCCCACTGTGAGACGTTTTGATGGACTCCTCCAAGACTTTATGGTTTGCCGAAAATTTATAAGGAAGGAGGGTCGTTGAGGTAAATATTTCTATCGGTTCTCTCAACTATAATTTGGGGAAATATATAACGGGGACCCTTTCTCCGTATGTTGGTCTTTGTGAACATTACATCAATAATTCAGCCGGGTTTGTTAAAACAGTCGCCGATATTCAAGCGAAAGAAACTGACATGTTGATTAGGCTAAGTTAGGTGTCTTTCTTTACTGGAGTGCCACTCACTGGCACCATTAAGTTGCTGGAAAACATTTTCGACAGCGGCACGGTAAAACTATTCAATCACGCATTGACGTCTGACTATTTTAAATATGGCGGCCATTTCTACGAGCAGGATGACGGAGTAGCAATTGGTTCCCCTCTGTCTCCAGCTACTGCTAACTTTTTCATGGAAATTTTAAGGAGAGCATCGGTTCCTCTGTAACGGAGGTATTTTTTCCGTTATGTGGAACACTTCTTTATCATTTGGCCCCATGAATCTGAGATAATAAGGCTGTTTTTGAGTCATATGAACAACCAACATCTTAACATACAGCTCACAATGGAGACGGATAAAAACTGACGGTTTACCTTGTTAGACATCCTCGTCCATCAGAAGTATAAGAATAAGTTTATGGAATAAGAATAATGAAAGGCTAAGCCATAGCGTCTAAAACAAGCCAGCGCACACAGATTTGAATGGCCGCAGTCATCACCACCCCTCCTAGCTGTTTAGTGCTTCGTTTCAACGCCATTCGCTCTTCCACCCGAAGTGGCTGACATCTGGTGGTCAAATTCGTAGGCTTTCGAGAGGGGATAACGTAGAGGAGAGGACGTGCAAGTTGCGCATTTTCAGCTACTCTAAAGGCCGTTTTGCACGATGAAAGATTTTGTACAAACGAATGTACATACGTGATATTGTATACTTGTCTCAACGAAATTAGAGCAGGTTCTATTTTTCGTTCAGGCATTGAGACATTCGCACAAGCGTTCAAACAATTTGCCGCTTTACACGATACATTTTGCCTCATGCAAGAGTTCACGGAAGAGTTTGTACAAACAAATGTACTGTGTAAAACGACCTTAAGCCAAGTTTTTCTTGTTAGGAGGCTATATCTTCTTTCTTTTTAAAGAATTTGGTGGATTTTGAAACTGCCATCCTTAAATTATTGGGCTCCTGCGTAATTTTTGACAGCTCAAGTTGATTTATTTTCTCGGACACTTATAAATGCCGTCGATGTGAATACGGGTATAGAGGCAAGGAAGACGTTTATAAGTCTTGCAAAATATGCTAAGTTCCACAGTGCAAAAAAACAGAGCACAAAGCATCAAGGTGGGATTGAGGAGGCAGGCTGCATCAACATTATCTGAATCAACTGAAATGGTGAGCTCTAGGTCTTCCCTAACAAATTTTCGATTTCAAGAATCACTGCTTCTTCTGAGCAGACCCTGTAGACCCAGAACGAGAAAAAGAAGGCTTTTTAAAGGCGGAAAGTGGTGTATGACACGCGAAAATTAGCTACTATATACAACAAACGTGTATGGAGGCTGCAGCCTTGTCTGGTCAACCATGGTCTTGCGAGGAATGACAAGAGTGAAAAAGTTATTGGTCGGCAGTCCTCCATAAATGATTTAGTCGCCGAGGAAGTTATTTACGATGATAAATTCCGTGTGAATTTTATTGTACCTCTTATAACGAAATAAAAAAAATCTGCCGATCTGTATCTGCGAACGGCCCAGGAAATTTGTCAAGCGTTTGCACAGCTTTTGCACAGCCAAAGAACAGTTTAGTGAACGGTTCATTTTCACCAGGGTGATAACTACATTTACAGAGGAATGGAAGAAATTTATTCTTGAATGGAAGAGATCAGAACTGCCAGTTTTCCATGGACGAAATAATGGCCGTAGTGACTGGGAAAAATATCATTAGGCAGAACATCCAGAGTTAAGTGTTCGATACTAACACATACCCACCTGTATCACACAAAGAAATGTACCACGATTGCACCCACCATTACCTCTGTGCTTCGGCCGCGGACGTTCCTGTCCTCAATATGAGTAGCCTCTCCCTACTACTTCACAGAAGATTTGCATCAAAAACTTAGTTAACATTCTCGCAAGTTTGGGATTTTGTTCATCTTACTACGAAGTCCAAGATTTAGAAATTTACGATCCATGCTCAACCAGTCTTGAAAACACGATCATTCAATTAATTTGTTTTTGACAATGCTGATATTAATGTAAGTACCATTGAATACTTTCCACTCTATGGGTAGTGGTATTGTTGGAAGCGGACTAACACTTGTGGAACACCCTTTTTGTTTGCCACGATCCGCCAATGAATGTATCTCTCTGTAATTTCTTCTTCCGACGCTAACGATAGCTTTAAAAATAAGATATAAACATAGATGAAAGGGATAGTCATGTGCGGTTTCATTGCAAAATTTCGGAATTTTCCCAGAAATTTCCTATTGCTGTAACTTTTGACCAGTTGAAGGTAAACTATTAAATGATGTTCCACATATACTATGAGCAGTACAATGATCACCGTACTAGCCTAGCCTAGGTATATTAACAATATACAACCCTAGAAAACGAGAAAGTGCGATGTGCGGTTTTCTTACCGGAGTCCGGAATTTTCCCTTACATTTCAAATTATTGTAACTATTGACCAGTTGAAGATAACATATTACATTATTTCTCATTTTAAAGATTTTAAATTTTCTACAATTATGCTCCCGAAGATTTTGCTGTAAAAGTAAAGGCTGAGCCGCTAGAAGGAATTGTTTGTCAAAAAACGGGAGGAAATTGAGCGTTTTTCAAATATTTACAATTTTCGCTAGCATATCTCGATAATTATGAGGACAAGAAATAAATGTATAAGAAAATATTTTGTAGTACATTTAAATAGCTTTAATTTTTATTCCAGTAGTATTTTCGCTACCACGCACCGTTTTCAAGATATGAGCAAAAAACCAAATAAAGTGACATTCTGCGCCTCCCCCTCCCTCCCGCACACCTCCTTGGTCCGGGGACTTTTAGTAAGTATACCACGTTTACCACCTATCAACTCTAAACAAATCCCTTAAGTTTGGTCTATGTCCTCTTCCATGTCCTCTACAACTCCTTCATTGACTGGACTAAGAGTAATTCAAGGTGACTACGTTCGTATGTCGTACTGACATCAATCCCCTCGATCCCCTCTATATCCGCCATGACACTTTTCAGTGCTGCTCTTTATCGGCCGGTTGATTTGCCAATAGCTGATACCGAAAGTCTTTCTAATGAATTGAGGCATCTAAAGAAGACTTTCGATCTAAATGGATCTAGCGAATGGCTCATCTCTTTGACTTGAAATCGGACTTTCAGCTCTCGCAAATTGGAAACTAAATATGAACACCCTAAACTGATATCCATGGTCATTCTACCATATATGTCCACGGTTGCTTGAAAAATCTCTGGAATTTTCAGGAGATGCAATATGGACACCATTCATAAACTGATAGGAAAACTGAACATACATACTTGTAAAAAAAGAAGGACCCGACTGGCGTTATGACTCCTGGGGTCTATCATTCCTTGTGAATGTGGCCAAGTCTACGTGGGGGAGAATGGAAAGAAAAATTTGCCACGAGGCTTAAAGAACACTAGAGACATTTCAAGCTTGTACAATGTACAGCCTGAAACATGGTACTATAGTACCATGGCCCGAAAAAACTGCTGTTGGCGAACACACCATTAATATTGACCACCGGATTCAACGGGATAAAGCCAAGATGTTCTGCGGTTTAAACGGTTATTGATATGTCAAATGAAGCCATTGAGATCAGGCTGGAAAAGGATAATTTTAATCGCGACGCTGGTTTTCATCTCTGCTACTCATGGAATTACGCCTTATAGATAATTAGGAATGTATCGAATACTCTTTTCCGTTGTCGTAATTTTCAGATTTCACCCTTCGGAGATCAATCAGGAGTCACCTGATAGTTGGACCTAGATAATAAACTTACCCCACTTTAATTCAACGATATTTACCCTGAATACGATAGATGAGTCGTCCGTTGAAACGTCGGTACTTTCTGCCAATTTAACCCGGTGGAAATTCCGAAAAGAATTTACGCAATTCATGTATATTGTAGTCTAAAGTACCATTTTAAATTCCATTGAAAACGGTACTTTGGACAACTTCTGAGCTTTGACACAAACAGCTAATTATCCCAATTTCTTCTCTTTGGGAAGTAATTTTACTCGCTAATGAACGGTAGAGGTTTCTTCGGGTGTTTTGGGAGTCAGGATAAGATCTCTTTAATGGGTTTGTCAAGTGCAGCCTACCTCCCTTTCTCTTTCATGACGAACAGAGGAAGTTTGTAGAGAATAAGATGACATTAGCTGTTTCAAAGAGAAAAGAAATGACTCGAAGAAGTAAATGAGAATTAGCACTCGCTCATGAGTTCCATTATTTCCTTGTGGGATAAAGCGGTGTTTCTAGCTCTTCATCTAAAGTTGTGGCCCTCAAATACCCAACACTTCGGACAAAGTGATTAGAACATCTATCATGAACTCTTTTTTTGATAGAGTCGTCTCCCTGTTGCCAACCCGTTGTCTGTATCCCTTCAATTGCTTTTCGAAGATCTCAGCTCTTCGAATTTCATGCCGCTACGGCACCCATGCGTATTCTTACAGGTCATTACGAACTTCGATGTGCTTGGGATGCAATCAAAGCGTTTAAAAGAAATATATACTATTTATGTTCTGAATTTTATTAACTGATTTTAGGATCGATTTTATGCCTGAGTAAACGCTTGAGTGACTCGAAAACTATAATGAATAGGTACTCTTTTCCGTCCCAAACGCTAACTCTTTATGACCCATACTAACTGTTAGTAGCCATTTATTTAACTTAATGATCACGGCGTCCAAAGGGTGAGTATAAACATTATTAAGTAGTTTATCGCTCCAAAATAGCGAGGAAAGTATCTTTCTCTCGAGACGTACGGTTTAGTGTTAAATCGGTCAAATCTTGACAATTATACACAATCTTGGCATAGTGTGTTCTTAAGTAGATGTTTCGCAAAATTAATTGCTATTTATCGTTTTATTTTCCAAAAAAAACATACAGACACGTACAGATATATTTTTGATGTTTAGTTTCTTGCTTGGATAACCATGAAGATTGTTTTAGGGCATAAACAGCCATTAGAGTTTAAGGTTTTCATTCAAGCGAGTCACCGGTAGACAAGTTTGAGCCTCTGATTTACGGGAATGTAAGAAATGTTTGTACTCTCCATAGAAGAATACTGAACGGCAGAAAAAAATTGATTCTGTAATTTAAAATTTTTAACCTGCTCTTGATTTGCTTATGAAAGAAAGGAATAAAGAAAAGAATTTATTATTCATGGACTTACAGTGTCCACCGAGAACACAACAATTAATACATTGAAACTAGAGCTCAAAACAGTACATGCTGAAAAAGTATAAGAAGGGAGGATACATATTTTACAAAAGAAAAATAAAAATCACTCCATGTTAAATAAAACAGATTATTTACCTTCCAAGGGGTAACCTTACCTTACTAAGAGGTAACGCAAATACCTTTTTTTAAGTAAATGATGAAGTGGAATCTGTGATTTCATGGGGAACACTTCCATAACCTTATCCCAGCAACACAAAAAGATTTTTGGTAGGTGGTAGTCCTATGTTGCGGGGATATAAGATAACCATGACCCATTCTGGTCGTAACATTGGCTTTTTTATCACTAATAGGGAACAAACGCGTCAAATATCAAAATATCTTATCGTTATCTAACCGAAAAAATCCAAATGGCTTATGTATAGGTGTTATAAAATGTTAATGGCTATACAGAGGGATTATTACGTAACAAAAGGAAAGAAGTTAGAATGTTTTTGATTCTAAATATGCGAGTCTCTTAATTAATTGGACTAATTTTAGGAAACAACTCGGTGTTAAATAGTTTTACTCTATAGAGCAAAGGCAAAGGATTAATTGGAACTTTTACAGAAAACTGGAATGTTTATTAATCGCATATATATACCTAAATTTGCTAAATAAATATATTTATTTAGCAAAAAATGACGGAAAATATTACTTAACGTAATAGATATTAGTAAGAGCCAAGAAAATGAAAATGTTTGCGCAAGACTCTTTTTCGGTCATTGCTGGAGAATTTTTTGATTGATTCAAACAATTTACAGCCAACTATTAAATAGTTTCCAATGCAACAATATTCAAACTAGACTAATTCCATAATGATTCAGAAAAGCATGTGTACGGTATATTACAATAATATGATTAAAAACATAGAATTTCATAAAACTATCTGCAGTCCATCATAGTCACATGATGCGACGAACAGAAATAATGGAGTTCAATGAAGCTTAAGCCTGTAATGTTACAATACCGCTTTCAGTACTGATCCACAACCTTGTTGAGGGGTGAGCCGGAAGAAAAGTGACTTGGGGTGCTACTGTAAGGAAGGTTTGTAATTAAATCCTGGTGAAGTTTTAATGAATGTCCGGTCGAAAATCCAAAGTCCGCGGTTATCTGGCTACATGAATAACGTGAGAAGCCGCAAATGGCACAAGGGGAAGAAACTATCACCATCAACCCGTTAAAATGGTCACGTTTCCTTGCAAGGATATACGCTCTAAGACTAAAATTGCCTTCCATCAAGTGTCTTCGCTACATAGGGCGCGTTCCGAAATTCACTGTCAGTACTGGCAGTGCTGCCAAACGGTTCCGTAATCAACTGGCAATACTGCACAGTGACCAATGACGTCAGCCAATTGATGACGTTTCTCACTGTAAACTCTACTGCCGCTACAGCAGCCCAAGAGCAGCAGTAGCGGCAGTATAGCAGACAGCCATCGAACAAATGGCGGAAAATTCAAATCTACAACGTTAGTAAATAAAATCAGAAGAGTTTAGAGAAATTTCTTCGAACATTTTAATGTTCATATCGGCGAGAGATAAAAGTCTCGATGCACTTAAATAGCTAACAGAATCTGATTAGCGTATAATAGTTTATAAAACGCATTTATCTGTCAAGTATGTAAACCAACTATAATTAATAGTACCGTTGATTATTGTAATAGGATAAAAGCGTTAATAAAATGAGTGAACAACATCACAAGTGATACAAGTAGAGAAGCAATTATATTTGCGAATGAAAACGACTTGTGAAATTATGTACCAAAAATTAATTTAGTGTCATGAATAATGTGGTACACGTAATTACACAGCCTCCTACGAGAGTGGTAACTTGGCATAACACCAGCATGTATAATAATTGCCGGGAAACGTAATTTGATGCCTAAGTTGAATTGTTAGTGAAAATATTCTGCGATACAACCCTCAACAACCCCTATATTTGCCTAATTTTGGATATCACTCTAGGAAACGCTTCGTACAACTGGCCATGAAAATCCAGGGCTTGAAAAATATATTCTAAGACTTTTTTATAAGCCCAAGATTAAAAATTATTATTATAAATTCAATATTGTTAATTATAACGGAGATTTGTTTAATAACAGGGTTTTTCTCCATGCTCGGGTGGCTGACGCGAATTCATTTTATTCTCGTCAGAGAAAATAACCAATCAGTATAAAGTAGTATTAAGTAGCAAGGAAATGAAAATTAGAATACAATTAGAATGCTCTTAATCAATGTAATAAGGATTAGCATTAACAATTAACGCATTGAAAGATCGCATATAATAAATAACCACGCAATTCGGCTATATGGAATTTCAAGCCACTGCCGACCGTTCCGAAATTCAAGCTGCTGCAGCAGCCGCAGTACAGATTCGCGTTCCGTTTCACGGCAACACAGGCAGTACCTACTGGCAGTGAATTTCGGAACGCGCCCATAGAAGCCTTCCAATATCGTGTCACCAATTAACACGCCAATGAGCATCCACCTGAATGAAACAGGAAACACGGTTGCTTTCTTAAAAAAAGAAAAATTAGTGCTAAATGATAAAATGGCACCAGTCTGCCTCCAATTTGACAGGAAATGTGTAATTTTTCCACTCCTTTCTTAATCAGAAAGCTTCAGCCGTCTTTCTTATTCAGAAAAAAATCAGCCGTCTGAAATTGACGTAACTGAGAAGGTATACTTTAATTCTTCTTCCATCAAAAGTCCTTTCAATACTTGAAATGGATATTTTTATTATGTAAGGCCTGGAAAGATAGTACATATAACAGCAATACATAAATAGTAATAATACATAGATACTCAGTTTCTTAATAATTATGGGCAGGAAGTAAATATAATGTTACAGAATGCACCAAGGGGCAGTGGCAATTCTTTTGTATGATTTTTCCCCCATTTTTTCCACTGTGTGCGATGTCAATCAACCTGCATACATTTTTTCTCTCCATCGACATGTGGCAAAAAATGGACAAAGATTTGTCCAGTGGTAAAGGGTGGCACGTACTTTCCAAAAATTGAAAACAAACAAAACACAAGGCTTCAATGGTAGAGCTCTAATCTGATAACGTCTTCGTGTGTCGATCTTGATTTGGAAATGCCGACGACGTATACCGCAATTTGAGAGTATTTTCGCGCTCATCGGCGTAGGCGGTGAAAGGAAAATAACGTTCGCTGTTCGGCGGAGGGTGACAGTCAAAAGCAAGGAACCGTCCCCGATTCCGGAAATTAATTATTTCCAGCGGGTTTTCGGTTAGCCTCCCACTCGGTTAACGCACTGTAGGCTACCGGATGGGAACATCCTGGTTGACAGCGCGTTAAATGGCAAGCCACCTTTTCGTTAACTAAGATACCGAATACCTCTCTATAAATCCTCCACTCCTTCTGTGAGAGGATTTAAAAAAAATAACTAGAACTTAACGCTCTAATACAGACTATATTTTCGTTACATGTCTCCCCGACTACAGTCTAGTGGTAAAATATGTATTCAGCTTATAGAATACACCTTTACGTTCCAAAAGTATATTTACAATGACTATAGCGCTCCGAAAGCTAATAAACATGAACTATTTAAAAAAATATATGTAGTGCACTCTTGATTTTTATCTTAGCCACTTGCACCCAGGCAAACAAAAAGGATTATATGTATAATTTATGAATAATGTTATAAATCTTAATAAAACAATATTTCGTGGAGTAAGTAGAGAGGAAGGTAAATAATATGTAAAAATGACACCGAATATTTTCCCTCGTATTTGTGCTTTGTAAGTCTGAGTCACACGGTTATTTATCATGAGCACGTCCAGGGACCATATACGCAGATTTTTACGGTATTTTTTCTGTAACTATAAAACATATGGAATTGCATGGAATCAGTAGCAAATAAAGGATATGCGAAACTGAGGACAACTTAACTGCATTAATATATAATGTCGTGACTAACAATAAGCGCATGGTTAAGTATAAACTTAGATTTAATAAGCAATTAATCCATATTTTTAGTAAAACCACCGAGCAAACTAATATAAAACTATTTTGCACTCCCTACCATACTCATGAGTAAAAATATTTACCCCTAAAGATAGGATCAGCCCTATAGTTAACTATGCCATCTTTAACAAAAGACGCAACTTATTTACTACCATAGTTAACTTTAGGCCGCAGTAAAATATATATTTAATTACTACTGAAAGTGCCTGGATCTGTACAGAAAAAATTGTACTAAATTGATATATTCTGTATTTTCTACAAAAATATTTTCTAAGCTAAAAAAGTAGCAAAATTTTGAAAAACTAGAATATAAAATTTTAAAATGCTTCAATAGTATCCTAAATAGGAATCAAAACTATTATACAAACAGTACAATTTAATGAGGTGATACATAGTTCGATGGTTTACTTTACGAATCTAAAACAGTGACCAAAATCCTAATTAATATGCGTCCTATATGCATTCTGAGTCTTTCATGCATACTTACGTCCTTTCCCGTGATATCATCTACTTGATTTGTGATTAATTTCATGGTATAGGGTTCATTCGTTTATTATTCATGGGGTTAAAATAAATAGCAGCCGGTTTAGAGCCTCATAGTCACTATGGGCCCCACTCCTATATCCCCAGTGGGGAATTATTTGTCCAAAAGATGTTCAAAGATCGTTCAGTGAAGGCTATTTAAACGTTCAATGATCATTCAAGAAGGACATTCAATGAACGTTCATATGGCACTCACAGATAGTGCAAAGAACATTCATTGTAATACTTCATAGAATGCTCAACGTAGGTGAATTGCGGCTGAACTTTTTTTTTAATTAATAACATATGAACCACGAAGGAATGTTTAAAAATAATTCTCGTGAAAAAATTCTCGATTCATATCGTATTACCTCTTCACCGACTTCACTGCTCTATCAAAGTAAAAAAATTATAATTTTTGTAATTATTCACTATGGATGTACAATTACGCGATGGCATACTTTATTAATTTATAATGTATTATCTTGCTTCTTCCTAAAATCATTGTACCTATGTCGCATTAATAGGATCCCTACGACTCTACGCGCATATTCTCGCACCCGATATTGAAGTACCGGCGTTAGGAGGCTGGATAGGACTGCGCAATCGCGCATTCTTCTACGTCGTCTCAGCTTCCGCTGCTTGGCGTTGTGCTGGCTTCCGCTGCTTGGATGAGGTGTGAAAAGGGCGGGATAACGAATAGGACATTGTAATTGGTTCAAGAGTGAGCCATATATGGTTTTCTATTGCGAATTTTATTCTATTGTATTTGAAGTGGGGATTCTTATCGTATTTCCATGTTTTTAATTGCTTGGTTTCCAAGGTTGCCGATTGATGTGGAGAAAGATCGTGGAGTGGAGGTATGACGAGATGGTGGGAATGTTGAGGCTATTTCGGATGTATTCGTTGCTTGCATACCAGGGGGCGTTAGCGATGGCTCTCATTATTTTGTTCTGTATTATTCGTAAATATTTCCGTTGCGTCTTTGTTGCCGTGGCCCATATCCGTATCCGTAGCACAGAAGGAAGCGGATCATGGATTTGTAAATTATAAGTTTTGTTTCTATTGCAAGCGGACTATGGCGTTTGATGGGTGAGTAGACGGATCCGTACGCGCAGTGGGCTTTTTTTTGGCAATGTCAGTATGGAGAGAGCTTTGAGCAAAGGTGGACTCCGAGGAATTTGACTGTCCATTTCTTGGCTACTTTTTATTGTTTAGGGTGGCAGATCGTGTCATGGGTTTCTTTTTACTTTTGGTGGTATTGATGGTTAGTTTCCAGTTGGTTATCCACTCTGCGATGAGGTCGATGTGTTCCTGGATCATAGAAGCGGCGTAGTTTGAGTTGAAGGATTCTGCCAAAATAGCTGTGTCGTCGGCGTAGAGGAAGGTTTGGGTTTTTGTCTCGATAAGTTATTTGGAAATAATTAATTGAAACCTATATTGCCACATAGTACGAATATAAATGCAATATTACTGTGAATAAACAAGATTTTCTCCCATTTCCGCACGTTAGCTTACATTTCAAACAATACGTTACTAACTTTCGGAAATTTTGAAAGGAGAAAATTTTTGAATGTACCAATAAACACATAGAAATAATATAATGTAAAACGGAAATTTATCTCGCAAAGCTCGGAAAAGTGTTTACTGGCTGAACTAAAGTCTCTCCGAATCGTTTGCAGGCTTCCCATTTTTGCCAAACTTTCGTGCAAAGGATGAACCACGAGCTAAACATACCGGGAAGATGCTCCTTCAAATACGTTTTCTATTAATAATTGAGCTAGGTTATGAGCAACAAATAGAGAATATTTTTCGTTATACTAACAAGTAGTAGTCTGGTAGTTTTAAGGGTGATTTTATTTCCCTGAAAAGTTAAACAAACAATTTAGAGTATAAGGTGATTATTTTAATACTTGGAATTCCTAGTTCCGTTAAGTGGTAATGCCTGAAATATTTTCTAATCATTGAGCAGTTTCAAATAAAATTTAGGAGCAAATTCAGATCATCGAATAAAATATTAGAGCTGTGAGTCATATATGAATGCAGATCAGTTAAAAACCATCGAATATTGCAGCACAGTTACACAATAGAATCCAGCCCCGGTGCAAACCTTCGAATATTTTCCATTAGTACTCATGACTTAAGATAACCCTTAGTACTTTTCTACAAAATGTTTTATTATACGATGCCGTAAATCGGCAAAACGCGTCGTACCATAAACATTTGTGTATATATAAAATATCTTTTGTATAATACATTGTCGTTTATGACAATTCAAATATACATGGTTTCAAGATGTTCTTTAAATGTTCAACCAGGGAGCATTTTTTAACAATACTTCGTGGATTGGAAATGAACGATCTATGAACAGTCTCAAATTAATAGTTCAGATTTGAACATTCAATGAACGTTCTATGGTTGTATGCTCAGGATAATTCAGTGGTAGACTACATTTTAATTAGTTCATGAATGTCTTCTGCATGGTCTCTACCCAGTAAGTCCGACTAAACAGCTTCTTGGACTAAACAGTACCCGAATTGTTCACTTTGGATGCTAGGGCAACCGTATCTTTAATATATACCCAAGTAGAAGATGGTGAACGTTGAATGTCAATGTGAAGAAGAAAGAAATAAAATGTTTGCATTGGACTATAAAATCATCCTCAAAATAGTATACAAAATGCATTTACTGCGATCAACCACACATGGAGAAGTTGCGGTGAAAAGTATTCCAACTAAAATATCTTTTATTCTGTTATATTGTTAAATTAACTATTCAGGTGGAAAGTACCTAGTACATACGTTCCTATTCCAAGCATATGCTGCGGTTTCCAAGCAAATAAAAATTCTATTGTTGAAGTAGTGCAAAAGTTGAGAATATTTGGGCCATAAACTTTAATATTAGGAAAAAAAGAAGCGTACGCGAAAGTTCAATGCTTATTTTTGTTTAAGGTTTTAAAATTGCGCGTCACATACTATGATAGTGATGCTGCCTTGTATCTACCGTCGATGTGCCGTACTATTGGTAACCGAGGCGAATAATCAACAGTTATGTTTTCACCGAACTAATTAAATAAGTTTGAACCGAAATAATTAAAATTTGAGCCGAAATAATGAAAGGTTTTGCTACATTTAAAGCCAATAAACCAAGAGATCAGTGCCGAAATCATGGGGACAGAGAAGAATAAAAATACGCGAACGCGAAAGCATCGTCAACTGCTCCAGTAGGGTGATTTCGTAACATGCTGTGCTTCATAACGCCGCGCTCTGGAACACCCCAAAACTTCGCCCCTTGTGATTTTGTATTTTCAGGCAAAGTTCTCAACGTCGGCGTTATCGGCGTTAAGTGCCGAAAGTATGAGAAAGGTACATCGCGTATGTAATCCACTCGGCTCGTCCCTTTTTTGGAATTTTTCCATCCAATCCGAAGTAGAGAAAATGGTCACGTGACTGCGATTCAGAAGCAGAAACCAATGAAGGAACTCATCTGAGGAAAATTGCACTTATACAATATTTGAAATAAATGGTGGTTCTTAACATTCTAAATAAAAATATATATGGCATTGGATAAACGATGGAAAAACGGTAATGCATGTTAATTGTATAGAACCGATAAAAGTGCCTGGCAGTTGGCTATTTAGAGCTAACTTTCATTGATATAATAGCAGCACTTGCATTCGCAAATATTTTCTCTGAAGACTGAAATATTATCGTGGGTATGACATTTCCCAAATTTTTACGTCTGCTCACCGACCAATTATGACGGATTGGAGCGACATGACAGTAATTATCGTTGTACAAATAGTACCATTGTAACAAAAAGCTACGAAATTCCGTTGGCAAATACTGGAAATTTATTTTATTGATTAGCTTGTTAAGTGGAAGCAGACAGACATACAACCTAGGGTCTGATACTGCTTTGGCACAGCTATGATTATCTTCTGGCATCCTATCAAGAATCTTACATAACATAAAAATAGTGAAATTTAGGTTCAGGATCAAACATAATTGTAAGGAAAAGATCGGAGTATCATGCTACAAAGTAATTGTATTGTGGATTATTGCGTACATAATAGTTGTATTTTAGCACTAGGAAGCTTCCAAATCTTTCATGAAGGTATTACCATTTCGTCTCTTCAGAAACACAAAAGCCAAAGAAGTATAATACCAAAAGGATATAATAGAATCACCACAGCACCGAAAAAGGAAAGGCAATCACATTTCAATCCTATACCTCGAATATTGATGTACTTACTTGCAAAATGAACTTTCACTTGGCATGGCGATATGTATAACAAAATCAAGAATATGTAAATAAACCACTTGGCTCTTCACTCGAATGATCATCACCTCCTAGTACAGTAAGAGGTAAATGTTACTTTACACCACAATTAGAAAATTCCAACGCGTAATAAGCTTGTCTCAAACTGTTGTTGATCTCTGCTCAACTCACGTAACTCTGCGTAACTCACGTACCACATATTACAACATTCGTTCTCTTCGGAACAATAACAACAACACAGTATAACACTATCGTAAATAATACTCCGGCGCGCAATTTTTGCCATCCGAAGAGACTAAACTTTGCCATCCAAGGAGACAAACTGGTTAATGTTTGCACCGCCTCGGTAACAACCTCAAATTGTTGACGAACACTAAAAATCGCCTTCTTTCAACGAAATTTCACACACGCGCACTGCCAACTCCGGCCATTATTAACGTGAAAAAATAATGCGATTAAGTGCAAAAACAACATTTCCACAGGAGCTTCAACGTTACGTCAAGAAAGACTTGTTATATTAATGAAAATTGAAATTTTCCATTTAAATTCCTTGTATGGCAGCCTCCCTGAGTTCTTATTTCATCCGACTGTTGTCGCTAAAAGACGAAGTATTAAGTAACTGGCTCTTATATGCATATACTTTTACTATGCGTTATGAAAGACCGACTGCCTTGCCAGCCCTATGAAGCACCTCTTTTTTGGCGTTCCGTAGTGCTCTTTCCAGTTACGAGATCGCTCCAAGCGTTGAACTTCACGGGTGGACGTGTGAAGCGCCGGCAAAGTGGAAATAACCGATACGTGATTGCGAGGGACGTTGTGCTCCTCTCGGGCTCTCTTTAACGTTCAAATTGGGGCTTTAAAAGTTGCGTGATCACCCTACAGGAGTATTTCAAAAGGCCATGCAGAATGTTACGCAGCAAGCCGTTGGAGAACTTCCTTAACATCTCTTTTCGTCTGAGAAATGGCCGCATTGGTCACAACGTTGGGAAAGGTATCGTCAAGTTTCCAGGTCTCACTTGTCAGAGAGAGGAAGATCAGGTGAACATGTTGATTTATACAATGGGAGAAGGAGCGGACGACATTCTGCTTGGTTTTGGACTAACCGAAGAAGAAAAAATAGAGTACAGGCGGGTTTTCCAGGTGTTTGATAACCATTATAAAGGCAAAATGAATGCATTGTATATGCAAGCAATGTTATACCAACGCGTGCAACGCGAGTGAGAATCAGTGGACGACTTCATTGCAGAATTGTATTGTCTTGTTGATTAGTACAAATATGGCA
This sequence comes from Pyrrhosoma nymphula, assembly GCA_963573305.1. Lineage (NCBI taxonomy): Eukaryota > Metazoa > Arthropoda > Insecta > Odonata > Coenagrionidae > Pyrrhosoma > Pyrrhosoma nymphula. The sequence goes on from OY754328.1 coordinate 30,208,785, forward strand.
TAATTACATAAGAGCTGATTAGAGAACGAATCCTACTGGACGAGAAAAATAAACAATTAAGTTTTGACCGTAACTTAAAACTTATGTTTAAACGGAGCACAAGAAATTTTGAGCAATGTATTAGTAAAAACTGTTAGACCAAGGACCCAATAGTTACATAGTTCAAAGGGCATGTAACGTGACTCCTCAGTACGTACCGAGAGATATTCGGAGTAAATTTATTGATCTGCCCACGAGGTAACTGCAGGAATCAAAAGGGAAAGCCACAAGTCATTCCTACATCCAATAATGCGGGAATTTAATTAGCCAGCGGACTTAGTAACACATAATCCCTACCAATGTTTACCCAGCCAAACTGCGGCTCGACATTTGTATTTTTATTCACCAACAGCATTTAAGTAAAATCACGATCACAAGCTAGGCGCACAATTGATACTTTGCGTCGTTTCCAGTTCCATGGAACGTCAACTGGAAACGTATGAAATGAGGAGGGAGATGTATTTCTCGTAATGAAACGAATCAATCCACTCGCCATATTTTTCTTATCCCAACCTGTATGTTATGTGTGCTTGAGGGAGGGTGGAAAGTTTGTGACGGGCGAGCGTAAGGATCGATAGGGCACTCTACCGAACAACTGGTCCACGAAAAATCAGGGCAGCGCGAAAGGGGGAGGGCAGGGAATAAGAGGAAAATATATACGCGGCCTTTATCATATGCTCTCACATACTCATTGGTGCCTTTTGACTTATCTACAATGAATCTTCAAAAGGGGTGTACAAAAAATGTGCACAGAGTTACGAGTGTCATTGTATCAGAAAATAAATAGCATCATATTTCCGTCACGTTACTACAAAAAAAACTCTCAATAACGTAAATTTTTATATCCAGCGCATTACTAATTAATATCTTACTATTGACAATCCTAAATCGCACAAAAGGCATAGGGTGACTTAACGAGCAACATGAGACGACGGCGCATGGCCATTATTAATTTCATAGCATATTATTATTCTTCGTTACAGTTGTAACATGACCCTCCGAGTCCCCGGCAAGCATCGGGTTTCACAGCCGTCATAATGGCTGGAGAATCGAGAGGGGTTGGGCAGTGATCCCAGCCACGTCCGACGCCCATCGGATGAGTGGCTACGCTGCAGTCGGATCATGCGTATGCAGTAGACGGAGTGACCCCTGGATGACGGCCTTCTGCATGCGTCCAACTAGCCACGCAGGACAGAATGCACTTGATGTTATTTATCAGCGAGCTCTTAACTCCACCGATTACACCTATGATGAGGACCACCAGTTTCGCAGTGTCCGGGGTACATTTTTTTAAGTTTGAAAAGCAGGTCTTGATATTTTGTTCGTTTTTCCACCTACTTCGCATCCATGTTAGTTTCAGCCAGAGCCCAAAACTCGATCTGGAACATGAAGCGTGTGAGGTGGTCGAGGAGAACGATATCAGGCTACTTCGCCTCCAACTGCCTGGAGGTGGAGAAGAAGTAATTCCACCAGATCGTGAATTTATCGTACTCCACGACGGACTCATTATCTCCAGGGGCATAGGGAAACACAGGTGTTTCGTCGATGTCATAATGGTGTCGAAGGTGAAAGTATAACACCCGCAGGGCCGCGTTGTGACGAGATAAATACGCTGACCTAGCGTAATAACTACAGCCGGAGAGAAGATGACTCAAAGTCTCCGGCTGGGCTCGGCACGCACTGCATCTCGTGTCCGCGACTTCAGCCTTGCATGAATTTCGATGGTACACGAGTGTGTTTATGACATCATCTTGGCACAAGAGAACAAAACCCTCGGTCTTGGACTTCAGACCGGCGGAGCGTAGGAAGGTAAACGTCAGCTCCTTCGATAACCCATGCTTGAGGACGTCTGTCTTCTTTGACAAGAAGGTCGTGTCATTGTCGCTTCTGTCGGATGACGGGTCGAAGTTGATACCGGTTTCGTCCACTTCCCTCTTTGCCACCCCTGCTCCCGCACTCTCGTGCTCTCTCACGATATTGAGCAGGGGTACTCATATCCATACTTTTCAACACTCGGCATGCTATACCCAGGACAACTCTGTTGTGAAGACACTCCAGACTCATTAGTCCTCTACTACCTACATTGCGAGGGAGATACAATCTGGCGACGGAAGATTTCGGATGAAGATTTGTAAAGATGGTCATCATCTTTCTCGTTCCCCTATCGATCTTTTGCAACTCGTTGACGTTCCACTTTACGCATCCTATGGTATACATCAGTGTAAGAACCACGAATATGTTCGTGGCAAGAACCTTGTTCTTGCCTGACAGCTCAGAACTCCAGATTTTCCTGAAGTCTGTCTGTATTTGGCGGTGAGCCTTCCCTTCACTACTGCAACCTCCTACATTCGGCGCTGGGGGAAGCCAAGATATTCATAGCTATCATCGTCCTCGAGGTGACGAATGACGCTCCCGACAACAAGTGCCACGTCCTCCTTGACCTTCGAAAATCTTCCTCTCGCCAGGTGGATGGATGCACACTAGTCCAATCCGAACTCCATCCCTATATCCTCAATGTACTCCAGTACGGTGTCCAGGGCAGTGCGAAGGTCTTTTGCATGAGAAGCATGAAGCTTCAGGTCATCCATATAGAACAAATGGGTGTCTTTATGCTTTCTTTCACCTGGAACACTGCGCATGTATCCTCTACCTCGTCGCAGCCTAAGTGACAGGGGAAGGAGGGAAATTCAAAGCAGTAAGGGGCTCAAGCTGTCTCCTTGAAAAACGCCAAAATGGTATGTTACCAACTCTGTGGAAACTGACCGCTTGCCTGAAGTCAGAACAAAGCGCGTTTTCCAGAGTGGTAACAGGTGTTGGATGCAGGACACTACCTCTGGATGGACTTTCATCAACTTCAGCATGGCGATCAAAAGCACATGCGAAGTGGTGTCAAAAGCCTTCTTGTAGTCCACCCAGGCCATTGATAGGTTTCGCTTATGCTGGATGGCATCGTTGCAACACATATGCACCTATCAATGAGAAGGTTATCCTTACATCCGGCAATTCCACGCTTTGAGCCCATCTGTTCGTACACCTCCTCCCACACAGGTTGGACGTGGTGGAGGATAAGGTCGCTGAAGATCGTGGTTAACGCCTAATATACAGTGTTTAGGCAGGTAATAGGGTGTTATTTCTTTGGATTGGGCAAGTCTCCCTTCCTAGGCATCAGAAATGTGCGTCCCTCAGTCAGCCAAGGTGGAAAAGTTATCTACCTGTCAGAAAGGACGTGTAGATCCTGGGAAGTGTTGGTGGTTGGAAGTAAACTTCTTCCACCAGACGTTATTCACGTCATCCATTCCTGGAGCCGAGAAGTTATTCTTGCCCGAGAAAGCCATATTCACATAACTTTCGGTAACTGAAAAAGGTCCATCCAAATCTTCTAGGTGGTGGTCACATAACTCTTTAAAGAGGCCTATGGCCGGAGTGTCTCCGTTGAATGGCTTCCACGTTCCGTAGATCTCCTTCGAGAAGCGGTTAACCTCTTGTACGGGTGGTGGAGATTCAATACGGTGGAAGAGAATGGTTTTTTTGTACACCCAAATTTGCACACACTAACAGATTTTCCGCCCGTGTCTCTTTGAAACGCTGTCCCAAGGGCTTTAAAGACCTTGTAGGCTAACTAAAAGGGAAATCTCGGTGAGGATTGAATAAAGGTGCTATTGAAACACATAAAATGCATAAAATGAGGTGTTAACTCTTTTTACAGATGGAGAAAAAAGTCTCGAAAATTTGAAAAATTACGTAAAGACAAATTTCCCTGAATTTAGGTCTGCATTTTGGAAAATAAATGTTTTATCGAGAAAAAAATTCTACGTATTATGGACTGATATTTCTTCTTCCTTTGTGTAATAATTTTTGTGTAATTTGAACACGTTCGGAAAATCGACTTTTGACCACTGTGAGGCGGTGGAGAGTGGTCTGGCCGGTGGCGTATCCCTCTGAACTGGCGGTTTGTGGGGAGTTTTTCCTTTTTTTGCCGGTGGTTGGCATAATCGCGCAGATTCTGCTGCGATAAATGGTCGTGTTCTGGATGCATCTCACACCACAAAGAGTTCATCCTTGCCATATACCCCCTGCGATCGGGCTCGCTGGCAGCATGGCATGCTAGGAGGTCACCCCTAAGGGCATCCGTCTACTGCATACGAGCTCCCTTAATGGTGGTATTGCTATTGCCGCACCCAACGTCATTAGGGCCTCCATCCGAGAGCTTCCCCCATCCGAGAGGTTGTGGGTGGCTTTCCTTGATTCTTTTTGAGGAACCAGTGTGGGGTGGTTAGCCCCAAACGCAGACGTCCTCCATTAGCCAGCAAAAGCCATTACCAGGCATGCCACGGGGGTGGTGGTCCGGCTTTCGTACCCTCCATATTACCATTATTATAATGCTAGTTGAAAAGGCTTCTAAAGCAGGTTAAAAAATACGCGAAATAACCAAAACGTAATAAATAAAGCACATAACCAAATAAGAATCAATACCTGTTTTTATATTTTTAATGAAAACAGTATATGTTACTATGGTTAACAATTTGTAATACCTTAATGTCAGACATTTCTGTGAAAACAACATTTTTGGCGAAGCAGGCGGAGCTGTTACAAAGTGTGTTAAGATTCACTTGTGTGTATTTAAAAAAATGCATTCGTCCGTGCCATGTACCAGTTAGTGGATTACTTAGCGATAATATTTGGGATCTTACTCACCATCTATTGGCGCAAATCTGAATCACTTAGCCTAGCAACCGAATCATAAGTACGTACGCGTTTCCTTTTATATTGTAGATGCTTTTTCTAAGTTTTCTGTGCCGAATTAAAAAATATAAGCTATTGGACATTTTTTATAACTAAACTTATGTACCTACTTCTGTAAACACCTTGTGAATGTTAATAATACATGTTTACCTTGTTCCACCATGAGACATTATGTATATAATTTAGAAAGTTCAGATGATATTGCGTGGGATTTAAAAAGTATGGACGAATAAAATTGTTTTAAAACATTCCACGAATAAGTTAAATAATCCAGGTGCTGATTTATACCTGAAACTTGGGTTCATCCTGAAACCTTGACATCTTTAAATTCATCGATACGAGTATTGTCGTCATTCCAATACGCCTTTTGATATGCCTGAGAATGTTACCTTTGTAACTTTACTCAAATCCAAGGTCAAATTTGGTTAACGTTCTTCAATTTCATAATATCTAGTTTCCACCAAACCAACAATGCCAATTTAAGGATATAAAAAGGCCTTTACTGCCAAATCAGAATAATTGGTGAGTCGTGACAGAGGCATTGTTTTAGCTAAAACCATCCATGCCAAATATCAGAATGGGATAGAGCAATGTCATGAAAAAGAAACTTGTACCCCGATTCTCAATATTAGACGTGAATAACGATGAAATAATTTTAAACATTGTTCAAAGACATTTTATAACACACCCCATTCACTACCTGCCCAAGAGGTAGAAACTCATGGCGTAATAGGCCGTAGGAATCTTAAAAGACACGGTAATGATGTTCGTGATTGTTAGTTTTCTGGTTATGTGGGAAGTTGAGCGACACCTGAGGTCAACGAAAGATGGCGCAGCTGGTCTCGGAGAGATCATATTCCCGGAACTGAGAATGGGCTCTACAACCACTAGACGAATAGTGTCCTAGTGTCTAGTTTAGCATCCCATCAGTCGGATGGAGTACAACACTTATATCCTCTCCACTTGCGTTAGTAAAAAAAAAGAAAAGGGATAGGAGGCAAACCTACTCGTCAACTCTATGCACACAGGGCTTCGGTTTGGGACTAGAATCTAGACCCCAAAACCTTTTTGTACATATTCTGCATGACATGGCGTGGCAGGTTTTTAGAGCCCTAGTTGTGTCAAAAACCCAGCTCCCAAAGTTTACTCAAAGCCTACGCAGAAACTCTTAAAGTCTACCGAAGACGTCCGTTCAGCTCTTTCATTCTGACCACGGATGCCGCCCGCCCTTCATTCCCTCCCCCCCCCCCTTTCAAGGCCCACGCTCTCCCTCTCTCCCTCCAATACCAACGTTTTCCCACTCTTCCTCACCAAACTCCCACTTATGGAACCTCACACTCACGCAATATATTTCCCTTAATCCCTGACTCGCGATCTTTCTCACTGCCTCATACCCTTCCAACCTCAAAATCACCCTTCCACTATTTTTATGGGCTAAGGCCCATGAACGATGTAATGCATTCGGATTACATGGTCAACGCAAAGGAACTTAAGCGTAGAGCCACCGGCTCTGTTAAGTCGGAGTGGTCAGTAAATTCATATTAGTCGGCAATTTCATCGATTACAGAGTTACCCCCTGTCATTTCGTAAACCGAAATGTGAATTTCGACCGATGACCTCGACAATATCGGCCGTTCTTAATGAGATTTCTAAATTACGTCATAAATTAAAGACGCTCTTCACTAAGTAGGCACTGATTTCAATAATTGAGGTGAAATAAGTCAAATTCTACTCTCGTATTTTAAGTTACAATAAATCACTCATTTACAGCAAGCATATTAAAAATTAATTAGAGGTTAATTCCTCGAGCATACGAAGGGTATATGATTGCATTTTAAATATGATAACGCTAAATAGGGGCCTGTTTCTCAAAACTACAAGTCCACAAGTTACAAGTCTACAAGTTAGAAGGCGGATCTTACAAGTGTGACTTACAAGAGTTTTTTAAACGAAAACAGTTAATGCCACGAAATAGTTAAATAAAGTTACACGACAAGATTGACAATTATACTATAGTACATAAAGATTTTAGAATTTTATTTAATATGTAACAATGCATTCACTTTAACTAGGACCGTCGATGAGCAATGTATCGTAATAGAGTTAGGTACGTACCGTAGTCATATACATGAGATTTAGTTCTCAATGCGAATCAACATTGACTAATGAATTTGTCATCTTAAAGTAAGTAAGATATTTAATATAATCAAATCACACAAATTTACATAAAATAATCCTTCGTGTAGAAAAAGTGCAATATGAACCTAAAAAGTTTATGGTATGTTTTAAGCGATGGCTTCTTCTATAAAACTAATTCAATAATGTCATTAATTTGATAATCCTTAGATTTTCATGATCCAAATCTCTTCTTAAATACATAACAAGTAGTATGGTCATGCGGTATTGTAGAAAATTAAGCCGAATGGTATTAAACTAAAAGTCGATCGTTTCAATTAGGAATTATTGAAGCAAAAGCGAAAGATTAAAACTTAGTTTAATGCAAGTAGCCATTTTTATGTGGATTATAAGTACCATTCGTTGGAGTAATTCCTCTCGGTTTTTTCATCTGGTCAAGTACTCCAAACTTGCTGGCACTTCTATGTTCAACTTATGCGTAGTCATCAGAGTAGTTGAGACATAAATCGAAATTTATCTATCACTATGAGTAATTCTTACGGGGTATAAAAAAATAAGATATAACCGAATCTATAAATTTCAAAAATGAATCGATCTGTTGGAACTCATCACATTCATACCTGAGGTTATAGTTTTCAGGTTAAATAAAAATGTTTTATTTGTTAAATTACATTACACTGTCATACTGACGAGATCTATAGCCAATGCACTCGTAAGCAGTATTATGTATTTATCGAATATAACATTGGGTTGGAAGATTATAATAAATAAATTGCTTATAAAAGCCCCAGTAAAATGAAGAGACATGGCTCAGAGAGGGTTCAGCTTGCAAGAAGGATTTAACGATTAAGTAAAATGGGAAACTTCAACCGAGAAAAGTGACAGTGTCCTAGTATCTGTTGACGAGTCACATTCGAGCAAAAATATATATCTTTCAATAGTAGCATTAGAAAATACATCTTCCTCTGCAAAAATTGCAGTCCACTCAGAATTAACAATCATTAAGCATCTGTAGCGTTTATCCGTCCAGACAAAGGAGATTCGTCAAATTAAAGCACGATTTTACATACGGGATGTTGACCTGGTGAGGAGAGTTACCTGAATAGCCTTTAAAAACTGCCGTGAAGTTATGACATGCTTGGAGTTTGATGCTATTGTGCAACTCTTCTTTAGTCGTAATGCCGCGTTTAGTCGTTGTGAAGTGAAATGTGGCAGAATCCCTATTCAGTAAACTGAGTTGCATATGTTTCTCTTGGTCAAATTTAACACGCTGTCACTTTAGTACCGCGTTACAATGTAAACATCACAGGGCTACATATGAAAACTTTCCAATGTTATCCCACTGGAATGTTCTTCGACAGTGAACCTGGTGATGGTAAAAAGGGTTAAAGTAGTTTGATTACTTTGCTATCGTACTAAACCACTTGGTGACAGCAACAAGATGTTTATTTTGACAGCGATAATGCCTTCCTTCCACAAATATACGCCGTATACCATGAACTTCACGCATCTGGTTGGGCCTAAAAATGTTGCTTTTACACCAAATAAGAATCTCAACGAATCACATCTTCATTTAACAAAAGACACACTACAAGTAGTTAATGGCTATATGAAGCAAAAGGCAAAGTCGAAGCAAAATAATCCCACCTCATCGCATCGGAATAAGATGCTCATGGAAGTTCTAAAACTTACACACTCAGGAGAGTAACGCGAAAAGTGTCCGTATGACCATCACTAGAGTGAGCTGGATCCAGACAAGGCTCTAGAAGTATTAGTTACTAATCACTGATTAACGATTCCTTGAAATATTTGCATTTAAAACTTATTTTTTATATTAAAACTTAAAAAACTTTTACTGGAAATATTATAGCGTCACACAATTAAAAGAAATGTATAAAAGTAAATATGTTCATAAAATAATTGTCCAGATACCTCATTTTAATGACTATTTAACCAAATGTTACTCCTTACTTATCTTTTTCTCAATATTGTGACCTAGCCCCTCAAAATTGCAGGTCGCATGATAATATAGGACACGAGGAATTGGGTCCGGATAAAAGGGCTAAAGGGATGAAAATGAATGTCATACTTTTTTGCTTCGAGTATTACTATTTTAGTTAAACGAGCTTCTATGATTATACTCAATCCAAATCTACCACCTGCGACATAACCAGTATTATTTTTAGTATTAGTTTATTAATCAAAAAAGTGCTGTGTACAAAATCGTAATATTTGGTTCATACTTCTTAGGTATATATTTTTAAATTTAAAAATAAATTTTCTGAGCTAGTCTCTATTATAACTAGAAAAACATCTCGCTGAAACTGTCTGAAGTTCTGAGCAGTGCCGATGCTGGATTTCTCTCTAGCTTCCTTCCATCTCTCTTATAACAATCACTGTTGTCAAATTTCATCCTTAAAATCATTAGCAATCGCTTGCAAAGGAATAATCCTTAAAATAATCTTTGAAGGAATCTTTTAAGATGCAAGATCTCTGAAGGCCGTTGGTTAACGGTCACCTTCCAAAACAACCAACTTGCCGTTTGAATAACACAAAGAAAATTAAATTAGAGAAGAGGAAAATAAAAAATTAGATGGAGAGGAGCGTAAACTGCCATTTTATTGGAAGAAAAAGGTGGGACATAAAAAAAGAAAGAGTCATTTCTTCGAACGGAAACATCTCAAAAAATATCTCCCAACTCATTGATATAGCTATCCAGGCAAATAGGCATTGCACGGTTATTAGAACTTCTGTGATAGCAGATTCTTACATTTCGACAAATTTCATTTGGGCGTATGACTGTTTGGAAGTCGTTAAAAGTAAGCATTGCAAGAAGCAAGAGAAACAAAAAAATCAGAAAAATCGTGTAATAATTGTGGAGTTAAGAGTCAAATTTCTCGGGATACCAGATAATGGAGGTCAACATTTGAAATGGAGAAGTTGTTTCGGTTGCCGGTAAGAAGATAATGAAGAAAATAGCGATATGTCGTAGCTCTGGCGTTGAAAAATGTTCCTCAACGCTATAATTTATTTTGTTTAGTTGATGTAACCATTATTACACAAAAAGTTTCCAAGTCTATGGAAGCTGGGAATCTGTTTGAAGTAGTGAATGGAGCTCAATGACAATGGTTAAGTATTGTGCCAAAACAGTTCCTGTCCCCAATTAATGAGAACCACCTCCGGATATTTAAAGCTCAAATATCAATTGCACCTGGCTGTAGGCCCCTAAACCACCCGTTACAGCAATAAACATGTCATAATTATTGCATAATGGAAAAAGTATTAATTTTCAGGAAATATCATGGTTAACCATCTCAACCAATTCATAACGAAGAGTAATTCCAAATTGGCCTTTGTAATTAGCATCGACCATAGCTAACAACGATGAGCATTTTTTCTCATTCTTTAAAACAACGAAAGTGCACTACACCTACAATTTGTATTACATTCATCGCAGAGTATTTAGGTCAATTTGGCTCAAGCATTAACGATAATGGACTATGCCCTGACTAATTTCTTCTTTTTGTTCAAATTGTAATAAGTTAACTAATGGCAGTTGCATAACCATACTACGTCATAAGAAGAGTCCCATGTTAGTACTTATTAAATATTGAATAAACAGGAAGTATAGATTCCGTGGTCAATGACCGAGTTCGATATTGCAGGAATAAATTCATAATTACTTCCTCAAAAAATCATAGGAACGCTTATACAATGCGGCTAAGAAAAAAGTTGAAATATAAATTTAAAAAATTTTTGCATATTATATTTTTATTGGAAATTTTGAAAACTATTGAAAAAATTAGGATATGTACATAGTCTCTCATCACTTCCAGGAGGAATACTGTAACATAATTCGAATCACTTATTATTCCTATTGAAAGATGTTTTCGTCATTTAATGCTTCTCAGGCATTAACATCATCATAAGCACAAATGTGAAACATTTGCCTAGACGAAAATTCAACCGAGAATATTTTATGTGAGGTCACATCGACTTAAAATACGTAGTAAGAACTGAAACCATGAATGAGGATTCTTTTATTACTTAATTTTAGTCACACACAAATAGGATACCGAAAGAGTAAGTAAAATGACGTTAGAAAAAGTGTGGAATATTAAAAATAAAAAGTAGGCATATTTTCCTTAAGAGGCATTCACCCAATACCTCAGAGCTTTAATGACAATTTTGAATGCATGTAGAGTTACCATGCGATTTGAAACTAAAGGTAATAATCTGAGTTTTCTCATGCCTTTTTTTGCAAATAAAATCTGATTTATTATACAAACCATAAATGGAATGAGAGCTAAAATAGTGACTTTCCCACAAGATGATCATTGCTTAGAACTTGAATATTATATTGTTACCGACCACTTTTTAATGGGAATGAAAAGCATATATGTCCTTATTTCATTTCATACTTAAGAACTTAATTTTTTAAATCTGTGAACGCGATATTCTTCAACTTCCCTCCCATCTTGCCATCTCCTCTTGCAAAATATGCATCAGAGTCAATGAAAATTTTGGCATTACTTGCTGCTTATCAGTTATTGGATCAAGTGAAGACTGGATCAAATATGGATAATTGTTCAACTTCTACATAACGGAAGTGTTATAAAGAAGCAAATGCAATTCGGATAGATGAAAAAACGTCAATTTGCTGATCAAGAGCCAATATATCACTTTTATCGATCAAAGAGCACATTCGATTAATAAAACTGTAGATTGGTCGATAAATTGAGGAAAAACGTAAATCGCTCCCTTTAAACCATGCTTAGTTACAATAAAAATTTAATAGTTTCAACTCTCTGGATTTAAATATATTATACTTTTCTTCGTGCATCTTAATAGTTAATAAAATAAAAAGAGCACATTATATTTGACATTTATTGCATGGAGAAATAATTTATATTTCGTGTAACTGTCACTTGATTGTCATTTCCCCAGGGAAAAAATAAAAAATCAATAATTGCGTTGCATTCCTATGTGCTTAATAGGATATCCTTTTTCCCTGGTCATAGTGTTTCTTGAACTTACGGTTAACCTGAAAACATGCCTGAAACCTGAAAATAATTAACAAGCAGCTATGTTAAATCAACAGCCAGCGACGAGTATTTTCTTATATCCATAGCGCAGCTATAAAACCTTGATAAGGCATATTTTATGCAACAAGGAATATCCACTATAGCAAAGGCTGAGAATTTTTCAAGCGAAATCGTTCGTTTACTTCATTTGATGTTATCCAACTTTTTAAGACAAGAACGATTTTTATAACTGGCGATTCAAGCTAAATAACTCTATGTTGTGGAATAGTGGAACTATCTATTATGCATACTATATCCATTATTTCTATTCACAGAAGCAATTAGCTCGAAGTATGAGTTCATGGATATTTCATTACTCAAACTATTTATCTAGTTTAAATACTAGACGTAACCTCTCATCATTACCACACACGAATTACAAGACACAATTTTTTATAAAACAGATTTGTAATTTGCTCACTAGAAATGAAAATATTTTAACTATCTCTTTTTTTATAATCAATATAATGTGAACGGAGCAATTGTACCAACACATGGTTAATATCTTTTATAATAAGGATGTACATTATTTACATTTGTGTTCCAAGTAATGATGGGTCGGTCGTGAGTGATCGAATCCCGAGATCAAGTTCTCTAAAAAGATAGATCGATGAACTGGATCTCTCCAATGACCAAGGAGCTTATCTTTATGGATCACGATAGGAATGATTGTATGACATCAAGTATCGATCATGAGATCTGAGACTGGCCAAATAAATCTTGAGTGATTTGTCTAACGTGAGATGCGTAAGTTACTTGATCGTTCGTGAGATGTAGGCAGTTAAGTCGTGTGAAACCAATCATGAGTTACTTTTATATTCGTGATTACTCTTCGATGATCCACTCAGTTGTGCAAACAAAGACGCAGCGTTACTAACAGTCAAAAATTTACATCACGACACCAATATCTTGCATTGAGAAAGTTTTGCCAGTTTTGCTGGCTCGCTTGTGGACACTTAAATTTCCTTCACTGTGATATGTAACTTCAATGCTTAGTCAAATATCTATTAACTTCTCTTTCTTTCTATATTACTTTCATTTTCCTTCTCGGAACCCACTCCTCATATTACTTCAGTCTATTCTCATCCTCTCAACATTAATGTTTCAAGCAAAGTAAACAAACAAAAAACAAGAAAACAAACAAATTTATGCGCTACAGTCGGATAATTTGCTTTAAATTCTTACAGCCAAAATAAAACGTTGATTGGTTCAAACTACATTCCTAAATAAACTTTTGCAGCGTTCTATGCTACTATTTATCATTGATGATGAGAAAACCACCTTTGTTAATTCCACAAACTTTATTCCACATTCCACAGTCTGTGGAATTAACAAAGGTGGTTTTCTCATCATGGATATCCATAATTTCCACGAGGTCAGGCCTGAGATCATCAGTTTTATTTATCATTGGTTTTTATAATGAGTTTTGAATAACTTGTGATCCATAAAATATGTCACTCTTCAATTGTTTTGTAATCATAAGGGATATATCTAATATTCTTCTAAATTATGCTTAAAATCACAAACCAAGAACACAGTGTAAGAGCAAAACAAACCTTCGAACGTATTGCACAATTGTGCATTCCGTTTTTTTTCGAAAACTTACCCACAAATCCACAGAAACCGGCACTAAACGAGGTAACTGTACACATCGGTCATGCTTAAATTATATAAATCACGAATGGCCTGCGAGAGCAGCGTCCGTTACGATTTTTTATCGCTCACGACTTTCTTTTGAGATCATTGACCATAGGCAACTTGAACATATCACTAGCTGGAACATCGTGACCTTACACTCACGATCGGATCACAAGTGGGAGTGATAAGCGTGACCTAGATCTCTCCAAAGACCGACTTTGCCCATCACTAGTTTCAAGTGTTACATTTGTCAAAATAAATGTTGTCAATTTAATTTATCAGTGGTAAAACGTGTTTGACAAATTTTTATCTTCCTAGTTACGATTACGCCTTCAATGTACTCCAATAGTGAAAGTAATGGAGGCTCGTTCAATTAATTTTCCGCCGCGAAATTCCGCATACACTGGAGGGATAATTAAATGCGAAAACTTATGATAAAGTTTCATTAAATTTGACTCCAATTAACTGCATATTTCGTTTTATTTTTTCGGTGAGGTAACGGTGTAATGAGTTTTTTCGTTAACAACCACCTTGATTTACGCCATTTCACACCCAAACAACATGGTCACGCGTAAAACGAATCGTTAAAGCCACAGCCATTTGCTGCTTCAGGCGCCCTTCCGCCCACTCGCTTCCCTTCTTCGCCAGTTTCTTTTTAAGTGAGCTTTAATTTACCCCCCAACCTCGAAATAATTTTTACGTCGCCTCTTCCTCGGCTAATTGCACAGAAAAAGATAATTAAGATACTTTCCGTTCTTTAATATCCATCCCCATCTTCCCCAAATTTTCTTATTACACACATTTCCTCTATCTTAAAAAACGTTAAAAAATATGATATAGCGTTTTTTAACTCCCTTCACTCCTACAAAACATGTTTTTGCACACTATTTCTACCTTTCTAACAAACGTTTTATTCTTTTTAAATGTCTTTTTTGTCAGAATAGAGTAAATAACAGAATTTATTTATTTATTTACTAAACGGATAACACCATTTTACTATGAATTAAAACTCAAGTGACTTGCTCAGTTGATGAGCATAAGAAAAAAGGTAAATAAATATATGTATATAAGTTAACAATGAAACATTAGACTTAGATAATAGCTGAAATGATAAAAATAATGATATAGGTAAATATACATGTAAGACATTAACATTTAGAACCATGAACTATTAAATGAAAAACACAACGTAATAACAATATAGCATTATATTTATAAGTAACAACAAAGTAATAAATTTATCATGGAAACACACGAACAAAATACAAAGATCAAAACAACCATGATAATTACAAATTTTAACAGTAATTTCATGGTAATGACATATTTATAAGTGTGTGTGAGTGAGTATGGAATTTTTTATTTTCTTTTTACCATTCAATTGGCAATGTTAAAATAAGCTGTAAATAATTGGAGCAGCTTTCGGGTGTTCCTCCACGTGATGTATATTGTTGACAACAGTTTCTCCAGCCATCCTGCTGGCGTCTTCAGGTCTGAAGTGGCGATGTCCGTTTTTTTCGTCTTATATACCTTGGTCTCTTTGGCAGGAATTTCGTTGATTGGCTCTTTTTGGTTTCCACTTCAGGCCTGAAGATGCCAGCAGGATAGCTGGAGAAACTGTTGTCAACAATAGACATCACGTGGAGGAACGCCCGGAAGCTGCTATAATAACGCTGCCCAACAATGAAAACGTTTCGGGCTTTAGGTAAGAATTAACTCATGAAACGCATGTAACATTTTAAAAACATTTTCTGAGCAGTTTAATAAAACCCCGCGGAAAACTTCGTACCAAGCTGTAAATAACTTCTAAAAATAAATAAAGCCCTCATCAAATGGTATACACGTGTACTAGGCTCTGCAGTTGAGCGAGTTTCCATGGTTCCACGAGGTAAATGGAAAATCTGCTCTATTGCTGAGAAAAAACTTTTTAAATGCCATGCTTCAGTAGCATGTCAACTTAAAGTCTCGTAGCCCTCATTATAAATAACTAAGGTGCACAACATTTTAGTCATTCATATTCTTATGAAAGATACCCTTACAATGTGAATTTAGCCAACACCTCAATGAGAAAAGTTAACTAAACTAAATTTTTAAATTAAATACGAGAGGCTTGGTACTATAAGCACTACAGTGATTTAATTCCGATGTTTTTATTATTATTGGTGTAAATTATCTAGTATATTGAAATATTGATGAAACGAAGATCCAAAACAATCTGCAGTGACGTTGAAGAGCACCCGGTATTATGTCTTATTCAAGTATTTATATTTAGGGCTGATCATTAATCCAATTCTTCAATGGGGGAATAAAAGAAAGTTTTCCAATGGTCATTTCACAAAAGAATATAATTTTGGATTACTTACTAACTGAATCAGCTAATATTTGACAAAATCCAGTCACTTATCAAATGGGCTAGACATTCATTGTGTAGGAAGGAGAACACTCCGTAAGCTTATCAGTATCTCATCAAAGGTGCAGCTACTATCCGGTACAACCCAAAATTTAAAAGATAAACTATATATCCTATAGAAATGTTACATTTTGAACACCGTACCGCATCTCTATTGAAAGTAAAGCCCTTCCACACCAAATAAACCTTGGTTCAAAAAGTGCAGATTTTTACGCACATACCTATTCTTGGAAAAAAGTAGGCAAGACAGCGACGCGAATAGGGTAAATATTTATAGGCAATCCTAGGCAAGAAGGAAGAACCAGTGACGGATTCTATTTCCACGGTTACGCAGTCTGTAAATGCGATAAGAGGCTCCAAAGGGTTCCCAAATGAATTCAGGACCTGAACGTTGTAAATGGTTGAAAAGAGAGAGATAGAGAGAGAGCGGTGAAAGTCAGTCAGAAGGGCCAACATCGCATGTGGAGACGAAACGAGGAAAAATATACGGGGAAAATGTGAATGGATGGTAAACGGAAATAAAAAAATGCCTTGAATGTGTAAAAAAAAAGATTGTGGAGTCACCTGGCCATTCGCTTCCGGAAGAATTCAACGGTCACATCGACATATCGTGGACCCAGTGGACCCCAAAGCGCCTCTCTTTTCCTTCTCCAGCTGCCTACACGTAAACCCTTGTTCTGCAAGTTGTAACTTTCCGTTGGTGAGCGAGTTTCCCTGGCAACACTCCACGAAAAACATCCGCACAGGACGGCATATTTCGCGGAAAAAAAACTCGCACCGTATCCACGCTTGGGATGAGAAATCTTTTCCTCGCTTCATTTTTTATTTCGTCATGTGGATCTCCCATGGGTACACTCGAAAGATTCCTGACAGAGGGCGCACGATAGCTTTCCTCCTCGTCCACCAACCCCTTATCCAGCCTCCTCCCTCCTTTTTCTCGAATTTTTTCCAATCCAATTTCTCCTCTTCCTGTTCCTTTCCCATTCACTGACCCCCTCCTCAAGCGCCCATTTTCCAGTGCATTACGGATAGACCCTGAACGCACGCCAGTCCCACATCCCTTTCACCCGGCGTGTTTAATCATGCCTTATGAAAAAATGCCTTCTCTACGACACCGGTCACTTCGTGATTGCGGACATGTTGCTTTGAAGGTTAAAGCGAAAGTCTTTGTATCCAACATCTACGACTCCTGGATCGATGGAGCGAATTTTAGAGTCAACGAACGATAGATTTTATAAATGAAGGGCTGATTGATACTGAAGATTCACCGTGCATGATAGAATCCGTAGTTCACTAAGGAGCATCAGGGAATATAATATGCTTTGAAAAAATATCAGGTTAGAAATTAATATAAACTTGTGGACTGCATATATACATTTTAAGGATAAAAAAGAACCACAACAGCCACATACTTACATCAATCTACTCACAGACAAAATATTTTTGGCCACCTAAATGCCAATTTAATTTTTCATGCTTTTTTAGGAATCAGTTCCTTCTAGCACAGCACTCAGAATTTCGTTGCCTCTATCCTATCCATCTAACCGATACAAAAAACACATAAGGTAATAAAATATACCGTCTCAGAAAATAAGTAACGGTTAATAATTTTTATATTTTGCTGTGAAATTAAAAGACAATTGAAAATAATAAGTTTAGTAATGTATATAAGATGCACAGTAGTGCTATATTTCATGATGTACTGTAATTATTTTTCAAACTTTCAAATAAATATTTAAAAATATTTAATGCAATTACAATTACCTACTGATGAAAGTTTAAAGAAAAAGTATAGTTAAAAGTAAGTAAATATTATAAATACATTCTTGCCATCCAGTCAAAAAACATGTATTACGTTTACTTTATTTGTTTAAATATCAAGAATAGAGCAAAAAAAATTAAGAATGTGTAGGTATCGTCCCTAGAAAATTTCGTAACTAACTATGAGCCTACATGCGGTTAAAGATGCGTGATGAAATTATAAATTGCATCAAATAGGCTCCCCTTTAAAAAATCATTTACCTTTGGACGCGAATAAAATCAAAATAAAGTTTAACTTCATATAATTTCTTCATCAAATTATTGCTAAACTTGAAAAGAGAAAATATGAAAAATTTCCCGAGTTGGCACTAACATTCCTTACCTAAACTCCTAATTGCGACCCTATAGTGCGAATGTGCAAATGAAAAAAAGATTAAATGAGACATGTAATCAAAAATGGAACAAATTTCGGGTACACGTATGAAATGGCATGCCCATGATCAAAAGTTTAATCTTCTATGGGTAACCTAAAGTTGAATTATCAAACGGAGCTCTCTTGTTAATAGCATGTATTATAGCAATTTTCAATATTTGCAGTATGCTTTAACCGTTATTTGATAGTGAATTTATTAATTTAGTTCATTTGCTGGCAAAACATTTCACTAAAGATAGGTTTAGCTAACCATGCTTCAGAAGGCCTACAAGGGAAATATTAAATAATAAATGCGAGTTATAGAAAATAGTAATTAACATAAAGTTAGGTCTACAATGAGTATAGAGGAAACACTTTACTTCATTTAGAAAATACTAAAGAATCCATAAATCTTTCCATTATTTCATCGAAGTAAATAGGAAATCCTGCAGGGTTTAGGCAATTGTAAACGACGCTGCTGAGCTCGCTGCCACTTCTTTCGTTGATAATATATATTCTAATCACATTGCGGTTATCTAGGGACATCGAACCTGCACATATATAGGAATCTTACATGGGTTTAACCTGAGAATTTTAAGCTACATATATTATTATATAGCTTTAATGTAGCTGTTAAATAACTATATATATTTAGTCGACCTATGTTCAATTCTGCATCCTTCATTTCTGATTACGTATTCTCATGAAAGAAACTCTAGAACTGCCATGAATTATGAATAGTATATTTGACATTGAGCTACATGGATTATGATTTACATTACACATACGTTTGCATTCTAAAAATTTCTCTGAGTTTATGCCGTGATAACGTATTGCTTAGATATATGATGATATGTCTTTCAATTTTACATTATTTAATGTACAATGTCTCTTGCAAAAAGAAATAAACCAATGCCATTTTATATCAGGTAACAAATTAAGGTTAAAACTTAGTAACAATAGTGAACTTTAGAAAAACGGTACAGTACTTGACTAGGTATATAGAACGTTAATTCAAATTCACATAATGTTGAAAACCAATATCCTTTGGAAATAAAATTCCGCAGCAGTACTTTAGAATTACTCGCTGTGACGCGTTTAATGCGAGAATTTCAAGTTCAAAAATCATTAGCCTGAACGGGATCGCTAAAATATTATTTTTAATGAGCTTATTGCTCATATTTAATTTTATTTATGAGTTTTAGCTCATATTTAATCGTTCGGAGTTTGATATGACGGCTTTGACTAACAATAACTAATATTTGCCCACTAAAGCATAAAGGAAAAATGCATGCTTACAACGCCCATCTAACCCGTCCTTCATATTTCTTACATTATATCCTTTTTCGTTATTTGCTATCTTTCGCAAGAGAGAAAAACGACTAATAGGCCAAGTTATTGAAACAAAAAGCTATATTTTATTTTCAAAACCGACGGTGTATTACCGATCAATAGCCTTTGAAAATTATTTCAATTAAACATAAGTGTACGTGTGTTATATCACACCAGTGTCCCAGTAAAATTAATCATCATTCTAATTTTCATACATTGCCACATAGTATAATACTTATAATATTTATACCACGAATCCAAATATCCTTAAAGTGCAGATCTTTCATTTTATGCATTGATCGCCAACAATTTTAAGCTCAAGGGTTTTTATTAAGTGCATTTCAAACTTTTATTTTATAAAACACTTTTCAAAAATGCATTTGGCTATGTGAAATTGAAATTAAATTATGGAACTACGTGATACACGTATTTCTTAATACTTTGCGGAGCATGTTATATAAATTTTGCAATTTTTATCCACAATCCCATAATAATCGGGTCATTTCGACAGTCTGGAAACCCATTCATGTACCTTATTATTAATATCATGCCATGTAAATAAAAAGCTTTACTTAACGAAACGATCATAAATATAAGATATATTAATGTTAAAAAGACCAAAATGTCATTACCGAATGTTGAGCTTAGTACATCATGTTAAATATTTTTCAAAAAGCGTTTGGAAGTCACTGTGCGACAGAATAATTATGCTGAATATTTTTCTGTGGCAGTAAGTAACGATTAATACTGAAATAATAACTCTGGAAAATACATTGGCTCAGATAGTTATGACCTCACATTAAAGTATAGAATTCGCTTAATTTAACTCATATATTTTTTCTAAGCGGAAGAAATATGTAAAACATGTCAATGAAAGGGAATTATATTGGTTCTAAAACAAGTAGACAAAAGGAACCTCAATATACTAACAATATAAGAGATTATGGAAAAGAAATACGTTTTTCATTATTGGTAACATTGAAAGTGCTAGTAATTAAGTTAAATGCACCGTATCTCTAAAATAAGTTACTGCAACAAGTATTAGTTTTTTCTTTCGGCATCGAATCATATTACTCATTTCGGAAATATTGCACATAAATTTGATGCGTTTGGATAATCTAATAAAGTTACAAAAGTAGGCATAGGTTCGTTAGTTCTTGTTCTTGAATTTTCACAAACTGGATTCTTTACATTTCTAACCTCTAATTCACTGCCAAGAAACATAGTTTTGACGTACGCGGTTGACTATGTTTTATATTTCCTTGGTTCCACGGTATGTATATTATGTATAATATGTATATTGCTAAATTAACTTTGATTTTTAATAAGCCATACGGATATCATATTCTTCTAATAAACGTTTTAAATAATTGTTCAAAATTTTAATGAAATAAATAACTATAGATTAAACTGAGGTTTCCTCTCCGGTACCTACCTACTTAATACAATTCTGATTGTATGTTAGATATTATAATTGTTTCATGTTGCATGTTAATATTTTGGTAAGTAGTTCTGAGTATTGGTATTTCAAAGCAATGTTAAATAAAAAGTCTGAAGCAATATTTAAATATAATTTAATGATCTATATAACTATATGTGAATTTTTGGCCATGCCATAAACCAGAGAAGCTTAAAAATAATATATGTGAACTCAGGGAAATATTATAGTAGACACTTAACAAAAAGCCTTAACGAAGAGAGAATAAAGGCAATTATCAAAATTATTGGACCAGCTGTTCTCAAATCCAATACTAAATAGAGAAAAAATGCGATAACAAACGACGGCGAGATACGTGTTTTGTCTATGTTACGAATAATAGATGAATGTTAAAATCAGTGGACCTACGATCAACTAATAATACCAGAATTCTCTTACAACACCTTCATGTACGAACACACATATGCGAAAAGAAACTGTTCCATAATTAAAGCAAATTGGCGAGACCGTATTACCAATTAAATACCGACAGATTTCATTCACTCTGCTGAAACTTAAATTACGTCACATCGTTCCAGAATGTAGGGATCATCGATCTGTTACTTCATTAAAGATTCCCCGAGGTCGTTTGACTTGAAATTGAAAGGTTAAATATTCTTAATGATTAATTAGTTATTCTAAGGAACATGATAATGCTTTGGAACAATACATACCGTGCAAGTATCATATTTCTAAAGAATTAAACATATGCTGAAAATGAATCGAAGCGTAGCAGAAAATTTATTCCATCTCATAACCGAATCCGTAATAGTTAGTTCTCAAACGTCTATTTTAAGCCAATCAATAAAAATGACTTTGGCAGCCTTCATTTCATTACCAATTCCAGTTATCCACAGTAACAATCCGCAAAGAATTTTTTATTAAAACAGCAGTGTTACTTTTAAATCAAAGTAGCAGTGTTTTCTCGTTATTAAACATTTCCGAAAAACGGGGTTGAATAAAACGAGATTTTACTAGCATAAAATCTTTTGATAGAAAATTTACAATAAGCACTTTTAAGACTTTCAAAAAGGGTGAATATTTTATCAAATAATCGGAAGCAACAAGTAAAAATATATTTATCTAGATTTAATTCTAGAATCGGTTAATTGTCTACGTTTATTTCATTTAACTATCATCCTATAACTACTGAGCTATTACAATCCATTTCATCTAAGCAAAAAGGTCATAAATTGATATCTAAAGAGCTTTTTTGGTGACAAACGTTTCCTTTTCTCCTAAAATTTGCTTGTACTTTCCATTTCATTCCTTCAGCAGCATGAATTTTTCATCTGTGAGTGCTATGTTTTATTAATTTATTGTCCATATTTCCAATAAAATCTACTATTAAAATCGCCGGAACCCTAGTATATTTTTGTAACAGCGGGGTATGAAACATTGAAAGGGATAACGAACCCATTTTGCTAGGATGGGTCTTACCGAAAAGCAGCAATTACTAAAATAAAAGGATAATATTGGCATTTCCAAAGTTTTGACTTGTGTTAAATAGAATTAGGTTTAAATTCCTAGAGAACAACGAAAAGCATAAGGAGTGGCTTTCTTTCAAAGGTTTAAAAGTTATATTTGATGCTCAGAAAAAGGGGTGTCAATTCGTATTTGAAGAGATAAATTAAATATGAAATGGATATCTTAAACATGCATAGTAGTCATTGGAAGAGAAGAAGAAAGCGTTCGTAGAGGAGTAATGACGGGGGAATGGAAATTTCTCTTACGAGAATGACGAATATGGGTTTGAACATTTACCTTGTGATGCAAATAAGAGATACTCACATCAAAGAAATTATCAATACATTTTCAAGTTAAAGTTATCGATGCAATGACATGCCATATCCTGCTCTTGATTGCATCACATTATTTCTAAATACTTTTATAGAGGATGTATTAAATTAATAATAAACCAGTGTCATTAATATTATAACTCGCAAGAGATAGAATATTGTCATATATATATCATTCAAGCGAAGGTAAAAACAAACTGCTCATTTATAACTTGCGCTGCATTTGTTGCAATCTTTTTGCATCATTTTTTAAGTTAAAGTTTGTGAAATTAAAACTGGCAAAGAAGTTCTCGGATGTTTTCATGAAGAAGTAAAACTGACTTGTCACTGCGTGGCTACACATGGATATGTTTAGAGCGTTCCATAGCCAACCATAGTTGCTTGGAAATTTCAGTTCATAGCGTCCGGAAGATAATCGTACTGGGGGACTCATCATCATCATGAAGCGGCGCGTGGTGTATCCCACTGTGGGGGCCCTACTTCTTGGGGAAAATTTCCAGGAATGAGAAGAAAACAGCAATCGGGGACTCTGATTTAAAGCGGAACACGTCGGACGCTGAAGGACGAGAGGGACTCTCCAGGGATCCATAGGGAGTTTAAGGGTGACGCTCAGCCATGTCGTGAGGCGAATTAATGAGTGGAATCGTTTTGAAGGGTCGAGATGCAGAAGGAATAATACAGAGAGCGCTTTAATCTGGAGTTGGAGGCTCCGAAGGAGCACTAGTTGTACACAGTATTTGATTCCGTCAAATGAAACATGCCCTGCACTTCCCTCAGTTGCAATATTGCTACTCCAACTTCCATCCTCTAACATCGTTCCACGTATTACTATTACGATAATACGCCACGCCATGCAATATAACCAGGTCCCAAGACTTCTCCGGCAAACTACTTCTCGAAATGCTAGTGTACTCTAAATATAAAAACCAACTTATATTGCCGCTAGTAATTATCCTTTAAAATAACTCACTCCTTCTCTCAGCTCCCTATCGTAATACGCATTATTTAAAAAAACACCTTGCATTTGAACCGACAAATTTACTTCCCAAAATTTAAATTAAGGAAAATTACTAAACTGCAAAAGAAAAATGCAATGCACATTAAAATCAAGATATTTCCTTGTGACTTTCCTCAACCTACGCCAAACTATAACTTATCTAAATTTTAAGAAATATATCCCGGAAAAATACGAGCAGAGACGTAATAGCATAGCAGAAACGTTGAATAAAAAAGAGATACAAGAGAATTGTTTCATTCGTTGGCGGATAAGTTAAATAAATCTCTTAGACTTAATAAAATGCCCTCATCGAATTTATTATACGTAATTTCACGCTTTATCGCTCATTTAGACTGACATATTTTCTATGTTTTATGGTCAAAATGCTTACTCTTGCTGCGCCTAGCGTAAATATAAAAATTATATAAATCAATTATTTTTAGGATAATATTTTATCATAAAAAGCACTATCGTAGTCAACGATCACTACGAAATTCCAGAGATTGATTTTTTTAGGAGCTGGATAACACACTGCTTCCCACTCTCAACCACTCAACCGCCCATCCTGTTGCGTCGGTGAATTGTACCCACAGTCGTTTCCCATGCGGAAGTCTTCGAAATATGGAGCGAGGATACCTTCCAGAGAATTCCGAGTCATTATTTTATCTTGAATTCATACGCATAACGCAGCTTAACTGTTTTTTTTTTGTCTCCCCTATAAAATTATCGAAAGTCTACAAAAGCTGCAGAAAAACCTAAAGCATTAAAATGTGAAATAGGTACGTAATCTTATGAGGCACGAAGTGCATTGCCCTAACACCATGTGCTACACTTCCCTGCATTTACTCCGTGGCCAACGTTTTATGTGTTAATGCATGTCATTGCCTATTGTCAACATTTTTTTAACTTCGTACATAAAAGAACGACAGAGCTAAATTCAATTTTCTAATATGCGTCATAAATTCTAATTTTGAATATGGTTCACGACTTCAGTATTTATATAGAGGAGGAATAAAGTGAGGGCCTGACAGTCAAAGTAATGCAAGTGACATCAACACGGAAAACGATATAAGTATATATTATAAGTTGGCACCGTCGGGTACCGTCAGGTATCTCCAGGAAATGAAATACAAGCGTTCGAATGTATGGTGCTGCGATTTAGCCGCCGAACACTTAAGCTACTTTGCTTTTTGTCATTTCTTACCGGGGTAAAGTGATACAGGTGACACTGGACGATGTTTGTCTCTTGTATTACTTTGACTTTCAGGCTCTCAATTATGTCTTCATACAGACATAACACTTTCACACGGTATATGCACTGCATTTTCAGATCAAGGATTTAGGATTTTTGTTTACTGCTACCAATATTTTTCTCTAAAAGTAGTCCTTGATTTAGTCCCATACAAGCTCAATTAAAATGGTGGATTAGTTCATGCAAGTGAGTACAGGCGAGCATCAACTCTTAAACTATCCAATTGTTTTGCCGTTCCTTAATTGTTGTAATCACAATACGTAGTGGCGACATAAATTATTTGCTAGCTATGTGCAGGTCACCAATCACTAAGTAGGCTGTAATGAAAGTTTGATAAAGCAAACAAAACAAGACCTTTGTCGGCTACTATTTGTAGCAAAACCTCCTTCTAATGCGTTATGATTTACTATCATGTGTTCAAAATACGATGTGATCCAGCCTTCTAGTGACAATTTGAGAGAAACGAGCCATTGCGCAATGATCAAGTTTAAACTCAGTCGATGGAAAATACTGTTCAAAACAATTCTGTGAATATGGGATCTGAGCAACTGCAAAAAACATTGTTGCATTAGAAATCATTATTTTTTCACGAGCATTTATCACATAAATCACAACCCACCACTATTATTTCGAATAGTCTTCGTGTAGGAGAAAAAATAAGTCGAGAAGACAAAAAAATCTGAATCAATATTAGACGAAATCACAAAATGCAAATAGCTTATGACGAGGGTTTAAAAAATAATTGGTATTTTTCATCATTATTTAATTATTAGTGACCTGACCGGTTTATGTTTACATCGCTATCAAAAGTAGCTTTCATGTCTTTATGAAATTATGCTTATAATAACCATGTAAAATATCGAAACCAGTAAGGTTAGTATTGAATAATCTGGAAATTTGCCGTGCATTTTTTTCTTCGTTTCTTTAGTTCCCTACTCTCAAGACTTTTTCTGTAAAAAAATCAAAATTCACAAAAACTGTTCACCAGGCAGTATTTGAAGATTATGCCTAAATACTTCAAAGTGAAGCTAGAATTTCTTTTCAAAAGTTTCAAAATAAACAGACTGTTTTATTTTATATTTGTTAAAATAAATGAGATAGACATCGGAAAATGTACGTTGCCATAAGGTGAATAGATGTTCAAGATCCTTAGATATTTTTAATGATACATTCTTCGTTATTTTGGATAATTTATCTCTTTATTTTGAAAATATTTACGTAAGAAAATTCAATACTTATAGTAATAAGTCTTTTTTTTAATATATATTCATGTGGGAGACTTTTATGAGTATAATATTTGCGTCGCATCCTTCCGGTTCAGTCTTCTTCCGCTCTTCCCCAACTTCCCTCTTAACTCAATTCACTTTCCCTCTCACCACCGCTCCCTTCACCTTCCGTCTTCCACCTCTTTACAATTCTTCTCACTTTCAATTTGGTGCGCCCAAAAATATGGGTATCTTGGGTTTCCATGGTAACCAGCCTCACCGATCCTTCTCTCGTCTTCCCTCATGGACTCCTGGGGGGTTGTGTTTGAAACGCTCGAGATTATTTCGAACACGTAACTAAGGAGTCACGTGGTACAATCACGAGCGATTCGGGGTTTTGGTTCGTTTGAACCACTCTCACGCAGTCTTTCCGATCGACTTTTTTTTCACCGGGGAAATACTGATCGAGTTGAGAATCACGATTGGATACGCAGTAAATAATATGGCGGACGAAATGATGTTTACGCGTATGCTTCGCAACTTTGATGAAGACGAGTTAATCGAGGAGAGGGCTCGGAGAAATTGCAGTACGAGAAAAGATCCTTTTGACCTGAGCGAAACGGGTTTTAGAGACCTTTTTCGTCTCAGAAAAAGACATATATACAAATACATAAGTCGACGACCTAGCAGCCTTCATCCCCGAAGCGTCGCGGTCATCATCTTTGAGTTTCAAACGGAAGTTAAGTAGAAATATTTTAATATTTATCTATGTATTATATTTACTTCGTCTCTATTTCCATTTTGATTATATTTTAAGTTATAAGGACGCTATATCTTAAGGGTTTGTGTTAATTGTACCACTGCAAGTACGTAAGCAGAAAAACTACCAGCGATCATCACATTTTCGTGTATTTGAATTTGCCTCCAAAGAAATAGGTGCCTGACGGCGCGCGCGTAGTATAAATTTATATGTGTGTAAACATACATTTTCACTGTTAATGGCGTTGTATACTTAGTAAAAGTGATACAGGTTGTACCAGTATTCGTCCTTATCATCGTTTAGTCCTGCTTTAAATGATCATATACTTTCATCGCTAATCACTTCATTTTGATGAAATTGTAAAGCTTTATTTAAATTTAATGCAGACGTCCACCAATTTGGAGTCCATCAGCACTTAAATGGTGTCTTATAATATTTATCAGTTATTTAGATAACAAACCCGTTAACCATCATGAATGCAGCAGTTTCCGGGGAAGTATATTATATGATTTTCAATTTTGTTTACCTTAGAATGCAATGTTTATAATTTTAAACGAATAAATTAAATTAAAGTGACTTCGTAAACAGTATATAGAATTGTCTTTGAATGAATCGTTTGAATTTTATCGGAGTTAGGTATCATATACTTTTTTTTCTTTTAATGGAACTTGATGAAGTATATAGCTCTATTTAGTTTTAAAGTATGCATTGTATGCTATCGTAATACACAAACATTAGAACACCTTAGTTTAGATCGGTTGTTTGTTTGTTTGATTTTCATGGAACCTCCAGTTCTCTGTGAAGTAAAGTAGAATATTACCGCGTTAATTATTGTGCCTCACATAAAATAATCACGCATTTCATTTCAGGTATTGACGACTCTGAGATTTTATGCTGGAGGTCCATATTAGGCAAATGTGGCTAAAGACGGTTACACGGCTATGGAAAGAAGCTGTGTCAGCAGGTGTATCGAGGTCAATGCCATTAATGACCATCTTTTCCATCGCAGGGTAGCATTGTACATGACTCTAAATTCAATAACACACAATCGCCAGAGGTATGTAGTTTCAAATTATGTCAATGACAGGTCGACCAAGGAAAACTAAGTGCCAAGATAATTATGCCAAGTCTTTTAACGAGATGTAATGTATTCTTTAATCCCCATAAATGGCTCCTTTATACATATTCTGCGAAAAATATGGATTTCGAGGAACTATTGGTGTTATTGATGGAACTCATGTTGCTATTGTCTCACCACCTAAAAATCATGAAGTGTTTCATGAAAGGGATTTTTCCTCAGAATCGATCCCCTTGCTCTCATGTGTCCTTGTTACTACCTCCACAGGTCTTCTTTTCTCAATCATTCTCATCCAGTTCAGTTATTCCCCTCTCGTTTCATCAAGCAAAATTTCACAAACTGATCGAATGATATAATATTACTTATATACAACTAGGTATGTTTGGTTGTATGTTTAAATACGTTCACGTGATGCTATGTGTACCCTGGAACATCTTACTTTATATTAATTCTTCTTCAAAGGCTGCTTAACACGATACATTTATTAGTATAATCTATTGTGCAAACGCATGTACAGTCAAGTGTGCAAGAAAATATTATACGAACGACTGAATCAGACTGAATGTCGCTTTACACGATGAGTGCAAACTCACAAATGTCCGTGCAATTCAGCGGTAGAAATCGATCGGAATTAGCGAGAGATTTGTTAATCATGTTTCACTCACGTATTTGACACCTTGAAAAGCTGATCACCAGAAGTTTGGAACCTCGACTCGACCATCTGCCTACTGATTAATTTCCTGGTTTAGAAAAAGCTCTCTTGGACTCCTCTCTGGCTGTATGTTCAACCTTTGTATCGTTTCGTTTTTTCTATTATGGATTTTAGTGCGACAAGTCATTGACGTTTATCGCCGGATCTCCACTCTTAATAGACTCATTTCGTTTAATAGACTCAGGCTTTACACGATGAGTGCAAACGCACAAATGTCCGTGCAATTCAGCGGTAGAAATCGATCGGAATTAGCGAGTGATTTGTTAATCATGTTTCACTCACGTATTTGACACCTTGAAAAGCCGATCACCTGAAGTTTGGAACCTCGACTCGACCATCTGCCTACTGATTAATTTCCTGGTTTAGAAAAAGCTCTCTTGGACTCCTCTCTGGCTGTATGTTCAACCTTTGTATCGTTTCGTTTTTTCTATTATGAATTTTAGTGCGACAAGTCATTGACGTTTATCGCCGGATCTCCACTCTTAATAGACTCATTTCGTAGGTTTATTTTGTATGTGTGACAAAGTGTTATTATCAAGTGGTATCGCGGAACACGGGACACGTTTCCTTAATCCCTCCAAATTTCCCTCCCTTGTATTTGTACCAGTGTTTTAATGTCTATTTTTATGATATATATGTTACTTGCTAACCAACAGAAATAAAATTGTTATTATTGTATCACGCGTGATATCAAGAACTCTACTTGAGGGCACGACCAGTCATAAATTTTGGGGAAAAGGACACAAACTCAAGGATCGCGATTACTCTGAAAAACCAGAACACCAAATAACACGACGAAATCACGATGTAAACATTTAAGCAACATTGTACTATCTCCTCTCGTGTTCTCCACTGGTTCAAACTATTCATAATTGCCGACGTAATTAATTCTTGCCTTGAGAATGAGTGACGAGTCGTCTCTCGAAACGTCGAAAATTGTGAATTGTTTGAACCCGTGGAGAGCCCGAGAAGAGTTTACTCATGAAAGATTATATAAACAGGTTAATAGTTACGCATATTATTCGACGGGAAAGTGTTGATCCTTTTTATAAAAATTTTATTTTCAATCGAAACACGGACACCACAGTTTTTGCTATATCTGTTATTTCTTTTGAATAAAACCGGATCGAAATTGCATGATTGTCTGAATGAAATTAGAAAACGTTCTATTTTCCGTTCAGTCATTCATACAAGCATTAGCACAATTTGCCGTTTTACACGGTACAATTTCCTGATGATGCGTTCGCACGATAGATTGTACAAAAAAATGTGCCGTGTAAAACGGCCTTAATGATTAGCAAACCCGCGAGATGTTAACTGAGAAAACTGATACTTATTTACATTGGTGTTTACCATTAGGTATTCATCTAATTTATGTCACATTCATGGCACAGTATAGATCCATGGCATGATTGCATATTTTTTGTATTTGTGCTCAAGAATATCATATTTTAGGAGATGAAATTAAAATAACTTATTAATTGTTATTTACGTATTACTGACGAAAAAATCTTATAATGAAACAGATATTTTGATTCGTCAACTCAGTTTACCCAACAAATAAAGGAGAGAAATTATTCAACAGCTAGCTATCGGGGAATTCTAGCATTGAATCTGTCTAGAGAAATATACATAAGACAATAAGATAATAAGATAATTTCGAGATACAGCTCTAGATAGTGAAAAATGGGTGCTTACCCTGTTTTTTGGGATCAAACGCGTCTGCATATGTAATGGGGTGAGATCTCTGCTCCGACGTCCGCTAAATCAAATTGAAATCGCATTTTAGATTTTATAAATGGAAAGCAATGACGCAAATTTATCTTCGGAAGATAAATTTATTGTCTTGAATTGCATTATGCACTAGGGTGGATCGAAACATTGTTTTTTTCGAAATCGGTCTGCGGCTAGTGCTTAAAGTTTTTGGTTTGAGGTCCTCCACTATTCCAATTTGATCGGATTATATCTTCAGGCTGCGCTTTTTAGCCAAACGTTTGAATGTTTATGAAAAAATGTAAAAAACGCAATTTTTCCTTAATGGCTTCTCGATGTTTCCGGAGTGATTTAAAGGCAATAAAATACATATATTCATTGTATGTTGCAAAATATTAACGATTTAGTGTGTTTGAATCAGGGAAGATGGTTTCTTAGTTCGCAAAAAAATCAGAACAACAACGTCAACATCAGGAAGAACAGCTTCAATTTTTTCGAACTGGACGATGGGTTGGTCTTGGCAGGTAGACAAGCTCTTTCCTATGTTGCCATGAAATCCTTACGAGCCGGATGTCTTGCCGTCCATTTTCTCAAAAATGTGTCTTGGGGCATTTTATTATAATGCCATTGACACACAACCATTGGAGAGGACGCTGGATATACTCTTCTAAACCACAGATATTGCAGGTGTGCTTCCCCGTTTTCTTCTTCCCTCCGTCGGATCCCATGCACGACAATTCCGTCAAATCTATGCCTTCTTCGCAGAGAATGTTCCAAATAGCGGCCATCAACATCAAACAAGTTAGAACACATATCCTTCGCTTTTCCTCGCACGGGCGATGGTAGCACTAGGGTGACGGAATAAGAGTCCTACCGGTGCAAGATTTAAGCAACGCACGTTCTGGCGTTAATAATGTGCATCTACCTTTTCATGGTAAGTGTTGGATAGTCGATTAGTCGATTAACTAAGAGCTGCAGTTTACTTTATATCCTCTTACCTAATCGTCGTAGGTAAATTCAAGTTAAATGTGTGGTGTGGTCGAATTATTAAGTTGGGTTATGGCCCACCCATCATCCGTAATATTTCTGTATATTTGGCGTTTTTTGACGAATTTAAGCGAACTAGGAAACCATTTTCCCGGATTCAAACACACTAAGTCATTAATATTTTGCAAAAAACAAGCAATAAAGTCATTAAATCACTCCGGAAACATCGAGAAACCATTGGGAAAAATTGCAATTTTTTTACAGATTTTCATAGAAATTTAAAATTTTGACGAAAATGCCGATAAGCAGATTTAATCCAATCGAGTTGGATTTTTTTATGCGTTGTAAGGGGTTATATTGGTTATATACCACCAACCACAAACTTAAAGCACTAGCCGCTGACCGATTTCGAAAAAAATGTTTTTCGATCCACCCTATAATGCACCTTAAGGCTTTGATAGAAAGTTGTAAAACAGATGGCAGCACGGTGAATTCTAGAGGAGTGACTGTATTTTCTCAAGAATGGCCCAACAGATTGGAGCCATTCACGTCAAAAATATACGGATAAGTGAGAAAAATAAGCAATGAAAATTTTCGAAATATGTTCTCGTTAAAGTACTCTCCCTATAGGTAGTAACCTGAGAAAGTCACCGCTTACAACTCGGAAAATAAAGAACTATTGAGGTAGATAAGATGGAGCCGTATTCAGGATTTGACGTATATCCCCAAAGTCATACAGATTTCATGTTATTACACGTCGCAGCCTTGACGTAAATAGTTCTCAAAGTACTAACTCCTATTAAGGCAGTGTATAAACTTCATATATTAATTAGCAGACCTGCTGCATGCATTGCAGGCAATCTCTGTCAGGGGGGTTATTACGGAACTCATAAGGACGGCGTTATGGGGTGAAAGTCTTTATCATAAGGACCCCCAGTGAACATACCGGCTTCACCGATTACGGAACTCATATGACCGTCTTTATGAAGTGAAAAGTCTTTATAATAAGGGCCCAAAATAAAGCCAGCTCAAGAGGGGTCCTTATGAAGATAAAGACCAATATGGCGCGTTTGCGCAGGGGTTAATTCTGCGAACTCGCGAGATATATAATAATTATCAAAGCCTATGTGAAGAACAACATTAACCCTCATATGGATTCACTGCGCCTTAGCGGCGCCCGCGGTTTTAAAAATGATTTTAAAATTTTCCATTCGCATGGATCTTTCTGAAACTTTCAGTAGTCTATTTTTTCTGGTTTCTTAGACTAAAAAAATATTTTTGTGTGTATAGTTTTCATTTTATATGCCTCTATTGAAAAAAGTTACGTCGTTGGATTTACGGCGCCGCTGCGGCGCCGAGAGTTTCCTCGTCGCAATGTCGGGGACTGCACTCTCAATACTAATTTAAAAGTTATTATGTTTCGTATGACATGTTATCTTCTATTTATAATCGTAATATTTAAATGTTTAAAGTTTATAAACAAAAATAAATTGTTTAACAAAGGGAAAATTTTACTATGCCAATTTTTCTTCGTCTTTTATATAATAATCATAATTTTTGCCTGTTTATAATGTTCATTGATAAAACTTCATCTATTTGCAAGAATAATTCTTAGAAACCCATGGCTAACCTAAGGGTGTTTGTCCATGGCCTTCGGAATTACATTTTTGGGTAACTTCTCCGCTTCGCGTGCCTGCTGTGGTGATGGTCACCTTTGGGGACATTCCATTCATATACATACCAAGGAAAAATCAATCGATGGCCATTTGCCTTCTTTATGAATATTTTAAATGTAAGTGGCATTTCTGGCTTAATTTTATTTACAACCTTATACCCGAACTGGAATAAAAAGAAGCTAGAATGAAGAAGAATGGATTTGGAACAACTAGCAGAGGAATTAGTTCGTCCTCATACAATAAGACGGTTATAGAATGTCAAGACAAAGATTTTGAAGCGCTGCATGACAGATTTTCAAGAATATTCAGTAAAACCTTAATATGTAAGCAATTCTAAAAAAACTAAAACGCTCACAGTGTTACTTTTTTGTGGTGAAAAGACAGATTTTACAAATTTTCAGCTCCTGAGAAAAAAATTAATGGAAAGACCATTCAAAACTTCTTTGTAATGAATGTAAATATATGCATAGAAAGTTATCGTTATGCTAGTTTTATTTAGAAATAAATTGCATGATTTAATCTTCCCAAATACTTGTACATGGTACTGATATATTTCATAATTTCCCGTTATATTTTAATTTTGCAGGAGATATTCACTCAGTATTTACATGGTAAACATCTTTTCATGATGAAAAAATACATATACGAATTACCACATAGTGATCATTTGTTAATATATTTCTCGTTTCTTTGTGTACTCGAAATGCACAGAGGTTTAAGTCGTCCAATGTTTACTAACGTGAAGGGGTGAGTGATGAGGAGAAAAGGTGGGTAATTCCATGGAGGTTTTTTTGAGGTGAAGGGGTGGAGATACTTGGTGGTGAGTCGACTGCCAAGGATCAGGGAATACCGGGATCGTTGGGCCAGGTAAGCGTAGAAAATCCGTATCTTGAAGAAAGGTTGAGAGTGCAAGGAGGCAATTAGACACAATAGGCTCCTCTTTCTTCATCCTTCCATTGCTGCGTGTGGGACAGGGAATCCTCGCCTTATCGCAAAACGCCCCGGAGTGGCCCTCCCTTCATTCCGAGAAGGTCTAGCTCGGGTGGGTCGTTGGAGGCGGGAAGACGTTCAATCAGTTTTTGTGGGGGGAAGAAAGTAGGCGGAGGATGACGAATGAGGAAGCTTAGTGGAAAAGTATGGATGGCCTCATTGTTTGGGTCAGTGCAATGCTACGGAAAGAAAAGGTGAGGGGGTCCACCCAGCATGAGGGTATTTTGGTCACCCCAGAACACAAGCTCCTATTTCATCGGTCCCTCACGCAGCGCCGGACCGAAGAAAATAGACGCTATCGTATCCCATGTTTTTTCCATTTCCTGCTCCTTCTTCCTTACCACCTACAATCCAAACTTCTTAGAAATAATTATTTTGGCCTTTTCCACCAATCCAGAAGCAAAACCTCATCTGCCGCATTCCCCCGCATAACTTTTACCTGCCCATCTCTATGGAGACATCCTCAGTGAGGGAATGGGCTCCGCTGTAGGCCTAAAATACCGGCTCCTCTAGCCCCCCCCCCTCCAATGCGGCGCTGGACTCTTTGACGCGTCGCTGATTGCTACACATTCCTCATATTTCACAACCCATCTGACTTTAATACTTTATTTTTTTAGAAATTGCAGGATATAAGCTCCCAGAATTCCCGTTACATTTGCCTTGATCGTCAGGATATAGCACTTAAAAATCACGACGGTATCACTCTTCTCTTCTCATTCCACTTACCCTTTTTCAATTATTAACATATAAGAACTTATGCTTCTGCGAACACTACAAAGATATAACATTTGGGTAGACGTAGTTAAGCAAAATTATTTTCCATGGAACCATCCGACTTTTATTCGAATCTCATTTTTAGTATTTGGATGCATAAAAAATAAAACAATGTGCACATGGTATAGCGAAGTTTATCCAGAATTGCATAGCAGAAGAAAGATTTAAAACAATTATTACACATTAAAATTAACCCCTTCAATTGAAAATAACTATCTAAGGGACAATAAAAAGAGAGCATTACGGCAACAAATGGTAAATAAAGCAGCATTATAGATTTTTAGCAATAACTTCTGTATTAATGGGATAAATCTAGCAAAACATGGTTAAAAATAAAGAAAATAGAAGTCACTAGCATTAAAAATCAGAAAAAAATGCTAAGAAAGTCCAAGTTTGAAAGATAATGGCAAAATATAACGCGGCGCCGCTGCGGCGCCGTAAATCCAACGACGTAACTAAATTCGTAAATCCATATGAGGGTTAAAAGTAAAAAGCGTTCACACTTAGGAAAGTTGCGAAATGTTTTTAAAACATTTCCGAGTTTAAAATCAAATGCATACTCGGGAGTATTTTTGATGATGGTTCACTTCCGAGGACTCGCGACGTTTCTTCAATTAATAATCAAAAGCTATGCGAAGAATAATATGACAAGAAGTACGAGTTTACAATTAAGTGAGCTGCGAACTGTTTTAAAAATATTTCAAAGCTATTGAATTGCTGAGACCGGGAGCATTTATGACGGTGCAGCATACGTCTGAGCTATGACATACAAGTTAGTGTAGATTTGATTGATACTACTCGTATTTCATGCAATAGAAGGCTATACGAAGAGGAAAATACAGTTATGTCATCGTATTCTATAGTGAAATTATCCCTGCTGCTCATGTCACCCCGGAAAGATGTGCGTTTATAGTTTCTTATTTCAAATACGCGTCAGACCCACGTTCCTCAAATGTAAACTCTCTGGGGAGATAATAACACGTTCAATAAATATAAAAACGTTGATGCTTACTTCCTAAACGCCTTATATGCTCTTTTCACTATATTATGTACGGTGACAATCAAAAGACACCTTAAAAGGCAGCAACTTTTAGACACTCTTTGATCGTTTTCACGCACGATTCTCACAGAAATACACATTAAATTATCGGTTTCATACACCCTTTTTAACGTTTTAAAAACAAACCAAATATTTCTGAGTTTCAAAGATATTGAATTCCTGACACCGGGAGCATTTCTGATGGGGCGACATACAAGTTAGTGTAGATTTGATTGATACTAGTCGTATTTCATGCAATATAAGGTTATACGGAGAGGCAAATACAGATATGTCATCGTATTATATAGTGTAATTATTTCTACCGCTCATGTCACCCCGGAAAGATGTGCGTTTATAGTTTCTCATTTCAAATACGCGTCAATGTCACTTTTTCAGACCCACATTCCTCAAATGTAAACTCTCTGGGGAAATAATTACACGTTCAAGAAAAATAAAAACTGTTGGTGCTTACTTCGTGAATGCTTGATATACTCGTTCTACTATTTTCTGTACGGTGACAATCAAAAAACACTTTTGCAGGCAGCACGTCCAATAAACTTTTAAATACTCTTCGATCATTTTCGCTCACGATTATCACAGAAATAAACATTAATTATTTAAATAATAAATAAACTCATTTTTTCTGCACATTAGTCGAAATAATTCTCTTCATTTTTCTACTGCACGAAACATACACCCGGAACTGTTTTCTCACTCTTTATTTCCACCTGTGTAACTCACTAAAGTAGCAATTACGCAATAATAAAGATAATTCAAAACTTCTTTCAGGAAATAATTACTGAAAAACATACTCAATCTGCATCATTATAATCAAGAATATTTATTTACATTCTTGGCGAGGACCGTCGCTAAACAATACGCATTTTTTTCGTGTTTGATTTTCCTTGGATATGACGTCCCATACATTTGGTCCACTATTCCACACAGGAACGTGAAGCATTTCATTGGTCGATACATATTCTGAGAGAGTTGCACAGTCTTGAACGAAGAATTTGTCATAACACTGTCTTTATGGGGATAGCGACCCTGTTCAACACTTCTACCTTGAGTTCCGTAATCACCAAGGTAGATATATTTAGGCCAGGAGAGTCGGTATTTAACGCAGTCCTTATTTAACGCCCAGAGTTCCGTAATAACTCCTCAGGTGTGCTCTTGAGGTGGCCCACTGGCAATTTTACCACAGGGGCGACGTATCGCACATATATCGTATGGAAAACTTTATCGACACTGGCCAAACTGAGGGGGTGGGGTAAAAACCGAGGGGGAGAAAAAACCGTGACCGTTCGATGCGTTGTCGTTGAGTGTTTCGCAGAGCACATTTGCAATTTATAATATATGAATAGTATTTATTTGTAATGAAATAAAATTCAGCATTTTGCATTATTTTAACGCCAATGCGTAATATTTTTATCTTTAACATGTATAATTCATGAGGGAGTTCAAGCTATTGTTGCTTCGGCACCAGCTATTTTACTCTCAACACCAGTGGTAGTTGCAAAGTTGAGCGCATGGCTGACTTGTGATTTTGATGTGTTTTACGCACGAAGTTGAAATACTGTATTTGCTACAACCGGGCTGAGAGATTGTTAGATATGGCGAAACCTGTGCATAGTAAGCGATATGCGGTGATTTGGTGCAACAGTGTGTATGAATGTCGTTTATACGGAGATCTGTTTTTTCGTTTTTCAAATTGGCTGTCAGGTGTGTTGCATTTAAGTTTTCTAAGAATCACGGTGCCATAAGCCATTAGTTAACTACAGAAAAATACTGCTATACGCGTGGATTTTCATGATTTTTCGCAACTGTTACGAGCATTCGGAAGTATTTTGAATTCTGGTAATGTTGCATCAACACAGGGCAGAGAGGTGGGCAAGATTCTACATCTACATATCTACATCCATCTACATTCTGTCCCTGTAAGGATTACCTACGTTGATGATTACAGAATTTCATTAATCAATATATTTATTTCTTGCTTTTACGTGAGAAAGTCCTCAACTCTCATTTCACCGACTGCCGTTTCGAGCATTATCGAAGGTTAGAATATTCCTGATGTTTACAAGATGTGCATTAGGTGCCATGAACTGTGATGTGGTTGTCTCGTCATCAAACTCCCCGTTGTGCATTACTGTGACTTTTGATTTGGTGCCTTCCCAGACCATGTGTGGTGCATTATGCATCAAATGGCATGATCTTCATTGATACTATGCTCCGCCACTACCCATGGTATTACTAATACAAGGTAAGTCGTTGCGCATCTTTCGACGCGCTCCGATGCGATTTTGTCGAGTGTGCGACGTCACTAGGATAGCAAGCCACAGTTGTTTACATCCATGAGCTTTGCTTTGAGCGTACTCGAAGTGATTGGATTTGAGAGTTTACACTCGTCCATCTATATCTCGTGCCCGGAATCCCTGGCAATGTCTTATTGCGCAGTATTTGGGTGCAATAATTCTGTAAGGAATCGGAAGGGGAAGCTGAGTTTTTTCGATTTCCTGCCGAAGATTCATTGCGGGCGAAGTGGATAAACTCATGCCGGTGGCGAGACCATTTCAATGCTGATAACGGTAATATCATTTATTTTAATTTTTACTTATTTTAATTGTTACATATTAAAGTAATATGAAATAATTTTTAGCCATAACTTACGAGAAAATGAAGTTCCATCGGTGTGTATTGCTGTTGTATTAGATCTTAAGTTTACTACCCATAAAATAAGGCAATTGGTTTATTTTGCTAATGCAAGCTGTTATTTTTTTAGCATGGATTTGATCGGTGCATTTTGACGAGGATGCTTTTTAGCAGCAACTTCTAAGGTATTCTCCTAAGAGTCGCAGGAAATTGAAAACAGACGCCGTGCCCTCGCTCCATTTACCGTTGTCAACGGGGGAAAAAGAGGATTCTTGGAAGAGGAAGGAAATATGTGTAGTTAAGGTGAAGGGAAAGCTAGTTGATTCTTTATTAGAGGATAATAATGCCTTAGAAGAGAATCCGTGAGTACTCGTATTAATGGAAGGGTGAAATATAGTCGGTCAGATTTTGAACATTGTTCTGCAACCAACAGTTTTGGATCTTGAACGGTATGCCATTTTTGGAATTTGCCGGATTTCGTTCATTGCATTGCACCCATTAACTTTCACCTTTCCAAGAATGCGTTATTTCAATTTTCCGTCTTATTTTCTTAATTGAGTAAAAGTCTTTTCTAAGGAACTGGTCATTTTGAGAGTAAACAATGTTTTTTTAGGAGTATTACATTGGGAAGTAATCCTATTACTGCTAAGATGTAACTTCAGTATTGCACTTACATTTCCCTCCCGTCTCTTAAGTATTTAATTGAATAAGTATACCAGAGTGTAACTAATGCAACATCACCTTTTGACTCAATTCGGAATATACACCCACCCTACAGTGAAAATGAAGCTGGAGGATGTTCACAGGAGAGTGCGACATATGATGTAGAGTTTGAGGATAATTCTGGGAATATCCTGTGAGTTTTGTGGGATAACACATTGGTTAATATGGTTAGGAGAAGAGGTAGCAATTGTCAATGTATAAATCCACTCAAATAATCTTTTTCAGGGTGACAGCAGACAGGAGTTATGAGTGAAACTATTTTCTATTACCAGACTCGACTGGTTATGTGCACACCATCTTTGGACATAAGTATCGAGTATTGATGAAAAAGGTGAAAACCATGTTAAGAATTGATTCCTTACATATTAATCCTTGGTTGTTATAGAGTATTATTGTGTTATAAATGTATATGTCTATCTTTTTTCTGTGTCTTTCTTTTAGTGTCCTGGTTAGTCTATAGCAAATGTGTGTAGTTGAGGAATTACAACAGGAGACCCTGACCTCATGAGAACCTAAGACACCACTGTGGAATGTTTGGATAAATGACTCAAATGACCTTTGTTGATGTTGTATGCTCAAGCTATGGGAAGTTCATTCTTGTCTGATCCTGAACCATTGTATTTAATTTGTTTTGCTGCTGATAATGTAATAACTCTAAATTAACCATACTGTTTCACGTACCTATGTGAAATAAATGTTTTATCCTGCATCAATAGCAAGCATAAAATTTGGCTGTCATTATTCCTCCTCCAAGTCCCCCTTTAGAAGCTGTTAGCAGTATATGCTTGAGGCCAGCTTGATCTTGATCAACATCGCAACGTTTCACGTGCCTCGGGCTCAACCCACAAGGAAGAAATTAGATGAGAATGCGACTATGTACCAATGATGATGACAAAGACAAAAATTTTCCCATTAAATAATCATTGTTCACTACAAATTATTTGAGTATTTTTTGTTATGTTACATCTCGCTAGGAAAAATCCCCTTTTAAAGTCTTCTTTTTCAGAATTGCATAAAGTTCAATTGTATAACGTACCAAAATCCAATTGTAAAATTTACAGTAGCAAACTTATTGTAGAATTGTCTTATGTTTCGGGTGTTAATATGTGACTTAGATAACCTAATACATTAGTGTAACTTTATGTATAATAATGAAATGACTATTGGGACTAAACAGCCTCCGCCTATCCGAGCAGAAATTTGTGGTTTGAAGATTCCATATAAACTGAATCAAAGAGTAATAATTTATGGTGAAACAATTTTCTTAAAACTGGAAGTTGATCATTGTTAATCCCTGCTGATAACTACGTAAAGATAAGATAAACTGGCTCTATATTGTCAAAAGTTGTTAATTATGACGATACGGTAGAATAAACATTTTCTAGACGTTTGACTTTACAAAGCTTAGTTAAGATCGGGGATAAGTTTTTGACGTTTGAATCAATTACTTATGTGATTTTCAAATAGTAATGCAATGACGAAGAAAAGTGAAATGATGTACACTACCATGCCGAGGTACATTTTTGAACTGGAGAAGTTTGGCGATTGAACTGCAACACTCCCGGTATTTCGCTAACTTGCGTTGGGATAAAAACATTTCTATTCGGTAAGGAGGTTGCTACT
Organism: Pyrrhosoma nymphula; assembly: GCA_963573305.1. Lineage (NCBI taxonomy): Eukaryota > Metazoa > Arthropoda > Insecta > Odonata > Coenagrionidae > Pyrrhosoma > Pyrrhosoma nymphula. The sequence continues at coordinate 30,249,797 of OY754328.1, forward strand.
ACTCCCGACTTCTACGCATTATTAAATACCGATAATCCTCGTTCACAATCAGTCGCATTTATATTTACTGCCTCAATAACGTGGCTTCAATGTTTATCCGGTAGCGTTTACTCATCAGTAGTTCACGAACGATGCTTTAATATTAAATCCATGGATTTTCGTCCAAATATAACTAATGTGAGATTAAAGTAGTGTTTAATGTTTTATCCTAACCAACAAATTTACGGTAATGATATTCTTTACTGTCCCTGTTACCTAAGACTAAAGATATAAATCACAGTTTTCATAGCTCCATACATGTAGCGAGTCGTCTGCTGCTATCCGCGTGACGTAGATGCGCAGAACGGTCTCATTTTGGTCACGGGAACGGCTTACCTCGTATTAGTAGTACCATGCCACTACCGACTTCTCTGGTTGCGCTAATCTAAAATGCCTTCGGTGCTCTCTCAGCCTCGTCTCCACCGTTCGGCCTGTCTCCCCCCACATATAGTTTTCCGCGCTGGCATGGAATCTGGTAAACCCCTGGTGTCTTCAGGCCGATAGGATCCTTCGCCTTCATCAGTCGGTGCCCTAATTTAGGTTGTGGTATGTGGATATTTTGGATGTTATACCGTCGTAGAATGCGGTGGATCTTGCCAGATATGGTTGAAACATAAGGGTTTAAAGCTTTGGCCAATGGTTTTTCAGGCGGCTCCCCCGGGCAACTATCCTGTTTTGCATTTAAATTACTTAAGACCTAAAAATCTGTTGTCTGCCATAGCCGTTCTGTGAAAATGTTCTTTTTAGGTGTTCCAACTCGGCTGGGATGCTCACTTTATCCGATATTAACTTGGCTCTATGAACCAATGTAGATAATACGGCGGCTTTTTGCGATGGATGGTGGTGGTTTTGTCCGTTGAGGTACAGGTTATTATGAGTTGGCTTCCGATAAACGCTATGCCCTAGGCTTCCATCTTCTTTCCTGCGGATTAAGATGTCAAGGAAGGGAAGTTGGTCATTTTCTTCTTTCTCCATGCTAAATGTGCTGCTCGGGTGTTGGTTGTTCATGCAGTTTAGAAATTCCTGTAACGCAGCTGTACCATGTGTCCAAACTAAAAAGGAATCGTCTACATATTGGAAAAAAAACATTTTGGACGGCAGGGAGCTGTATTGAGAGCTTTTTTCTCAAAATCTTCCATATAGAAGTTAGCTATTGCCGGTGATAACGGCGATCCCATTGCGACTCCATCCCTATCCTCATAGAAAAACTCCTCAAAATAAAAGTAGAAGTTAGCACGTGATGGAAACGCTTGACTTTTTTAGGATCGAATTTACTCTCCAGCAGTCTCAAGGTGTTAGCAAGAAGAACCCTTGTGAAGAGTGACACCACGTCCAGACTAACCATCAAATCATTCAGATCTAAACGAATATCCCTCAGTATTTTAACAATTTCTTGCGAGTTCTTCACATGGTGTTCACTAAGGCCCAGGAAAGTCGTTAGGATGCCCGTTAGATATTTGGCGATATACCCCGAGACCCCACGAAAACCGTTAGCAGAAAGACAAAGATAATTAAAGAAATGGGTCTGCCACAAGAGACAGCTAAGAATCTACCACCTCAAGCACCAGTGCCCCCTAGGATTTATGGGCTGCCCAAGATACATAAGGAAGGAACACCGCTCAGGCCGATGGTCAGTGCAACAAACTCTCCGAGATATAATGTTGCCAAATATCCTGATTTGTCATCCGATATGCCTCAAATTAAAAGATCCCTGTTGAAAACTCTCCTTCATCTGGCCGGAGCCATATTGGTTGACAATTCAAGATATAAGGAAGAGAAACGTGTTGCATCGGCCCTCGTGAATAATAGCTACTCCAAGGCCTTTTTCAGGACCATAAGGAAGACAATGCAAGAGAAGAAGGAAACCAAGGAGACTCCAAAGCCAAGGGGCTTTGCCACCTTACCTTCCATCGCCGGAACGACGGAAGGGATTGGGAGGATCCTAAATAAACACAACATTACACCAAGATATCGCGCAGTGCAGAAAATTGGTGACCGTCTTCCAAAATCTAAGGACAAAATCCCTGACCTGCAATACGAAGGCGTGTATGAGATTCCCTGTAGCTGCGGCCAGAAGTGTGTGGGCCAAACGGAGAGGACGATCTCCGTTCGTTTGAGCGAGCACCGCAGGACTCTCAAAAACAAGCACTGCGTGTAGTCAGCAGTTACAGAGAATACCTTCTCGAACCCGGGACATCAAGTACAATGACGCACGAGTCTTAGCCAAGGAAAAGATTTATTTTCCTCTACTCATCAGGGAGGCTGTTGGAATAGAAAAAGTAGAGGCTAATTTCAATAGGGATGACGGGCATAGACTTCACAACACCTGGAAGAGACTTCTGAGAAGAAACGCGCCAAAAGCAAGGTGCTCAACGCTGATTGGCTGCCCTAACGGAAGGCCACCCTGAAGACGGTGTAAATACAGGCCAACTCCCACCGTTTGGCATTCGAGAGAGAGAGTAGAGTAGAGAGAGTAACGCTCTGCTCTCATAATATCCTGATCATTGAATAATAAATGAATGTTTATTGTCAATAAATAAGATTCTACGAGATTAACAACATCGCTGACCTCAGAATACCTCTCCTGGAACCTCAGCCTCTCCATTGGTCCTGCAACCTCGGATTCCTGCCGCCAAACCAAACCGACCAATCACAGCCCTTCCTGCCTTCGAGTCTTCCAGATCCTGTTTTCCTGCCTTCGAGTCTCCTGCATTGAACCTTCCACTGCCCTCAAGCCATCCTGATCCCGTTCCTGCCGCCTGCCTTCCGTCTCCTGACTTGGTTTTCACCATTTCAGTAATCTTCGGATAAAATTACAAAAGCTAAATCAAATTATACAACGTAATAAGCAAATTAGAGTGCTCAAAGGGGGTGGCTAACCTGCTCCACCTTGTCACCCGCGAGCAGCGTCCGATCTTGCTTCTCCCCTCCCCAGGTTTTCTTCGCCGGTTACCTTGAGCAGAGGGCTTGCACCTCCACTGCACGCTCAGGGGACCCGGCGGGGTCCACTTATTAGGGTAATAGCACAGTCTATACAGTCACGTCATGCCATGTAATTTTCCCTATACAGACTTGCAGCGCGCCGATGCAATCGCCTCTAGTGGTGAACGTGTATAACTACTTTAATTACGGTGTAAATGAAGCTAACTTTTGCTCACTTTCACCAACAATTGCATTGCCTTCTAAACATTTGATTTTTGCGGGTAATGCTTTATGTTAACGGCTTTTCTATCCTCTTTAAATTATCGTAATCTCTTTCAGAGCACCGATGTGTCACTATTGTTCGCGGAATAAATGGTCCGTTCAATGGTTAGACATTTCAAAGAAGGAGCAAAACTTTCTTCAATTTTTGAAATATGTACAGAGTAGTTTGTTACCCCAGTCTAGCACTTATGGCTTATGACATAACGTACGTCTGTTCTGACTTTTTAAGTGGCATAAAGCCAAAATAGGAAGCACATGTACAGGTATTTATTGAGGTCACTATTACATTTTTGTATTTGCTGTGAGGAATGAAAACACAAAAGGGTCTATGGAAATATACTTTTTCACGCATTTAATTCAAATCGGTAACCTGTATTATTCACCTTTAAGTATTTTTTGTACATTCGATTTTTGTAGCTAGACAGACCCTGATTTTTTCATTTCAAATATAAAATAAATGCATGTCCTTACAAAGATTCTATCGAGCAAATGTTTCACGTGAGCTGCATCCTTCTGGAAGGGGCATTTTGTTTGATTCGCAAATCACATTCCCATGAGACGCCCTATTTGCTTTAATTAACAACAAAATAAGTATTACTTATCAATGTTGATGAGCATTCCTCGAAAAAGGAATTCAGTTCCTCACTGCACAATATAAAACTGAGGAAATTTCACTACTTTGAAAGTTTTTAAAATATGTTAATACATTTTTTCCTCGGATATTATCTTCTATTTTCATGAGGAAGTACCTACATTCACAATAATGAAGTCAGAAAATAGCCCAAAAACATATATCATTCACAAGAAATCATGTTTTGACCAACCACTTCTTTCAAGCTATCAAGGATTGCTTCCTGACTATCGAATACTTCACTGCCGCAGGAAGAATTAGGCTTCAGAAACGATTTAAACACCAAAGATTGACATAGGAGTAGCCTTGTAGCGGACAACAGAGAAAAATTCTCCAAAAAGTCTCGTTTCATTTTTCTTGTTTCTTGACATCTTTCTAAAGTGCTTTGGTTCTCAGCTCTTTCCAAATATTTTGCAGAGAGTTGATATTTAGAAGCCAAACTTCAACAAATTTTACCTTGTATGTACTTATTATTATTTCCTTAATGGCCAATTAACCTGATTGACCCCAGCCAATTTTTCATTGCCTCGAGGGCTTCAATGTGTTCATATTCATCTGTGGTAGTAACTATCAGTGTCGCAGCTGAAATAATGCCGTGGGAGTTGGAAATATTGGATAAATCATCAACGTTTTTACACATTTTGGTGTTTCCAGTGACTGAACAGGCATTAATCCACAAGAAATAAGAGTGCTTATGGCTGATACTTCTGTAGAATGATGTAGTATATGTGGTGAACTGGCCTTCCATTTGGAGAAGACGGGGAGTTAGTAGGGGGAGTTACTGCTTTTATAAACTATGGGCAAGTCTGACTGTATTATTAGAATCCTGGGAGAACTATACAAAAACGACCTCCAAAGAGATCAACACTCTAATTCCACTTTTTAATAGATGGAAACAATCATATTTAAATAGGTCATTCCTGTCACAATTCAGCAAATAAGGAATATTTAAAAAATAGTATAATTTCCTGCATAAAAATCTAAGATAAATCAGTTGATATTTTTATTGACTTACGCATCAGAACAAAGTTTGAACCCTGGTCAGTCACACATGTCTTCACGGTAAACTCTGGTTTAGAAAGTATTTGAAGATTAGTTTTGAATAACTTTTGAAAACATTTGTATTATACAGACTGGCAGGAGAAATAGATACTCTATAGGCTTCCTTAAGTTATAAAACAATCCCTTTATCATTAGCAGTAGAGCTGGACTTGTTATGTTACTGCTTCTGAAGAAACCCAAGTCCTCTAAGCCACAGACATAATCTACACTATTATTGTACGACAAATGCCTCACAACTGCTATTTTATCTATGCTCAAACTAACCAACCTTTGGTCCTATTTCAAGTTCTTTGCCTTCTCTTTAAAAAGCATAAACACTCTTAGATTCAGGCTACTTTTGGTATTTATTCCCTCAACTTACAGTTTCTACATACAAACAGAGGATAGATTAAAATGTACGGAAAAAATGTGTAACCTTAAGGCACAGTCTAAACTAATAAAAGAAATAAGATCAGGTTTAACTTTGTGGAATTCCATTTTATAACAATAAATAAGCACCTGATGATGATGCACATGCATTGAAATCCGGTTTGTGCATAATTGTATTGACTAAAATTGTGGATTGTAAAAGTTTTATTTATTGTTATACACAGTCTATACTATTTGTTTGGACTGTGCTTAAGGACTGCGATATAGGAGACTCAGTGAAAAACATTTGGTATCACTGAACTTATGAGATCCATGACCACGAAATATATTCCCTATTAATTTCCAGGCAAAAGGTTTAAAACAGTTTTTGGCTATATCTTGCACTTCCGCAATATACCTTGCATCTTTAATTACCCTGACCATCTCTTACCTACCACCAGTACATCTCAATCTACTCTTAATTCGAAGAACTGTTATGTTATTCCTCAAACAAGAAATCTAATCTCTTACTCTCTTTAGTGAGTTCTTAATTTCCTGGTTTCGAACTATAGACATACAAATAAAAATTACTCACTCATTGGATGATCCTGTTGTAACTGTATATCAGAGCAAAATGTGCCATGATTGGCAGAAACTGGGTGAAAAGAAACATGTTAGTAACGCTAAAAAAAGCTATCGAAGGATACTTTCTTTATATATAAGAGGAGATTGGTATCTAGAGTTTTTCCTCGGGAAGACTGTCTTTCTGGCAGATAACTTCCGTTGAAAGCTTATTAGAGACGGATTATTGGGTATATCAAATATTATGAGGACATCGGTTAGCACCAATCTCTTTTTATCAACTGGCTGTCTTCAAAATGCCCCGAACAGAGCAAATAATTTTGTGCACAAGTAAGCGGCATTTTTCCCGTTTCAATCTTTTCTTACACCCATCGTATGCACGGGTAATGATCATAATAAATTACATTGACGTGTTAAAATAAAAGAATTAGAGAGCGCTCACGTTTTGTGAGCTTCAAAAATATCAATAGCACCGACCAACCTGTAATGATACTTAGGGAATCGGAAAAAATGACACTCCTGAATTCCATTTCCGATTTCTGCTGCAGTATTATTTAATACAAATAAAATGTGAAAACACTGTACGCAGTCGCAGCACTCAGCACACAGTCTCAATCAACGCCGGTATGGCATCCTAAGTACGGTATTGTATCGCGAGATTGAAATACAGGATGAGTTTGAACGGTTGTTTCTAATACGCTTGAACTGCGTTTTATTCTCACTGTTTCCTTTTAACGCAATTAAATCCTAAAAGGGGAGATATTATAAAATATTATCTACAAAAGGAATAATACCATTACATCACGAAGAAGAAAATAGGTTCTAGTTCCAGTGCGCGAAAGTGTATGTACTCACCCCACATTACGGTAGTTATACACGTTCGCCGCTTGGGGCGCTACTAACAGCTAGCTGCAAGAATTGTGTCCGTCTTGTCGCGACTGTATAGACTGTGGTAATAGGCTTCCTCCACTGTTCCTCCCTGATACAAAAAGTAATCTGTGTACTCCGACGGCCTCTGAACTGCCTCGGACTAATCTGTCAAGCATTATGACGACCAATGCTGCTCCTGAATCGCCTCCAACCCTGCCTGCTGCCGCCATTACTGTAGATTACTCAAATCATACCATTTCAGAGATACTCAATATCGTGAAACCGTCTGAAAGATCTATTTTATTAAATATGTTGTACCCAACCAATCCTTCTGTCATCCTTCCGATGCAGACCGATCCACCTGAAGTAGTCATACCTCCTGTAAATGCACCAGCTCAACCAATATCAACTCCTGAGTCTTCATTCTCCACAACCGCCATCACTCACACTCATTCTCCCGGTAGCCCTGAGGAATTTCAGAGAATTACAAAACGCAGACGTCATACTATTACCGTTAAACCCACCCCGGCTGTTCTTCAAACTTCAAATAGATATACATTGTTGGCTGAAATTCCGAATCCGGTCCTTATTGGGGCCAATGATGAAACTTCACACTGTCAATTAATTTCAACCGCTCCTCAAGACCAGCCATCCACTTCAACCTCAGCTCCCCCTATTAACTCAGTAACATCCCAAAACGCAGCAACAAGCGTCTCCACTCCAATTCAAACTACTCCTTCAACTCGTAGCAGAATTCCGCCCATCCAAATAGAATACTCTGGTGTATGGTCAACCCTTTGGCAGTGCCTTCAGCGGGCCTGCAACACCCCCCCAGCCGCCCACTCTACCGGTCCCAATGCCGCAACCATCAAATGCACGTCCATAGAAGATTACCGCTCCTGTTTGAGCGTACTCAAACAGAATAAAATAGAATATAACACGTACTCATTTCCTGAATCCCGCCGAAAGGAATTTTCAATGCGTGGCACGTTCCCTACCGTCCCCGAGGAGGACATCCGCGACGATTTACTGTCTAAAAATATTCCTGTTATTTCAGTTCACCGCATATTCAGCACCAGACCTACCGATGAACAACGCATCAATGGCATAAACTCCGTCCCCCGCTATCCAACACGTACTTGTCACGTGATATGCGAACCCCACACAGACGTCAACACTGTGATGGATATTTGCTCGCTTTCTGGTCTCTCAGTAAAGTTCGATACATTTAAAAAACCAGCCGAACCTGCTCAATGCCACAGATGCCAAAATTTAGGTCATACAAAATCATACTGTGAAAGAACTCCTCACTGTGTCCGCTGCGGTGAACCTCACTTTTCAAACGAATGTCCGAAAGACCGTAGCCTTCCCCCGAAATGTTTTCTTTGTGGCAACAAACACCCCTCAAACTACCGCGGTTGCCCAGTCCATAAATTTCACAAAAAGCGAATAATTGATCTTAGAAATAAATCTACAAACTCCGCTCAACCTAATCCGTCTCCTTCTCCACCGCCGTTAACCAGATCATTCGCCGCAGCGGCCTCCGACTCGTTCCTCAGCCTTTCCGTCTCTCGATAACTCTCCAAATGTTCAACCTTCTTCTTCTTCCTCTGCACAAACCAATGAGCTTCACTCTTGGTTCGTTGATGTTATGACTAAAGTCTCCTCGTTAAATTCAATGTTAGAAAAGAAAATGTTCTTACTTAATCAGCTACTCCTCCTTCACACACCATGAATAATCACACAAACAACATTAAAATTCTTTCTTGGAATTGCAATGGAATATCAAACAAGAAACACGAACTATTGCAATACGCCTCAGACCAACACAGAAGACATCATACTTTTACAAGAAACTTTCCTTAAACCCAACAACTCTTTCTTCTCACCTCTTTACCACGTTTACAGACTCGACAGAATATCACACAAAGGAGGAGTAGCAATCATGATCAGAAATTCAATCCCTCATTCTCTTCTGAACGTGCCCGCATTGACCAATATCGAAACAATTGGTATCGCCGTCAACACTCCGCACGGCCCACTACACATCTTCTCCGTCTACCAAATCGCCTCTAAATTATTATTAGCAGAGGACATGGAACTCTTGTTCTCCACCTGCAAAAGTGGAATTTTTGCAGGTGACTGGTACGCCAAGCATCAATCCTGGAACTGCAGAACAAAAAATAAAAATGGCCGTACGCTCCACTCGTTTCTTTCCCGTTTTCCGGTCTCCATTTCTGCAACTTCCGAACCCACTAACTGTCCTCCACAAAAGTATTCACTAGGTAACGTAATAGATTTTGCAATTCTTCACAACCTCCCATTTCAATCTCAACCTTCTCTTATCTATTCCTTTACCTCTGACCACTTCCCTCTCCTTTTCCATATCCCTCTTTCTCCCGTTATCTCTCCACCAGCCACTATTTCAATTACCCACTGGAACCGCTTTCCAGAAGTTCTTGCTGAAAAACTTTCGAAAATTCCCGCATTAAATTTTTGTTCTGAAAACGACATCGATTCCCGTGCGAGATTACTTACTGAAGTGCTTTTGTCTTCCCAAAAATCCGTGTCCCACCTTAAAATCCGAAAAGAAAGAAATAGCAACTTTATTAAACATCTCCCTTTATTTGTAGTCAATCTAATAAAAAAACGTAATTTTGCTCGCCGTCAATGGCAACTTTTCAGAAACCCCGTTCATAAATCAGAATATAACCGCCTCTCAATCTCCGTCAAAAAAGAAATCGCCCTCATCTCATCAGCCGCTTGGGCTGAGCATATTTCATCCCTTAATTTTGAAGATGGTTCCCTCTGGAAAATTATGAAATCTTTACGCTCTCCATTTAAAGTCACAAACTCCCCCCTCCTTTCCGAAAATAAAAAATATATTTACGATCCAAAATTAAAAACTGAAATCCAAGCTGATTTTCTCCAAGCCACCATGTCACGTGACCTCTCCATTACCAACACCAATAAAATAGTCAATAAAGCGCTTTCGCAACTCCCTCCCAATAATAATATTCCTCCCAATAACCTTGATAAAATCTCTTCTCCTTTCCAACTGCGTTCAATTCTATCCTCCCTTCCCGCAAAAAAGGCCCCAGGTCTTGACGGCGTCTCAAATACTCTCCTCATTCATGCCTCCCATGTCCCAATTTTCTTAGATCTACTTTCAAACCTTTTCAACCAATCCTTCTCCCTTTTGCACTTTCCAACTCCTTGGAAATCCAGTAAAATCATACTTATTCCGAAACCCGGAAAAGATCCCACGATCCCTGGTAATAGCAGACCAATCTCTCTCCTTTCTAACATTTCAAAAATACTTGAACGCTTGATTCTTTCCCGCCTCGAACTCCACACCCTCCCTCATATCCGTCCCGATCAGCTTGGTTTTCGTTCTCGTATGTCAGCTATTCACCAATCCCTCCGCCTTGTAGAAACTATATCACACGGATTTAACAGGAAAAAATGCACCGACGTAATCTATCTCGACGTTGCCAGAGCGTTTTACCGAGTCTGGCATGACGGTCTTCTTTACAAATTAATTCTAATGAACGTCCCCACTCCTCTCATCCGTTTCATCCGTAGTTACCTTCACCGCAGATCCTTCAGAGTATCCACGGAAGGAATTCTTTCTTCCGTTCGACCCGCTGATGCTGGCGTTCCTCAAGGTTCGCTCCTCAGTCCTCTGCTATTCAACATTTTCGTAAACGACATGCCTTCTACACCCAAAACACAATTACACTTATACGCGGACGACACTGCAATTTCAGCCACATCATACTCTGGAGATACTAATGTCCGTAAAATCAATAAACACCTACAAAAGATACACCGATGGACAAAAAACTGGAAAATATCAATAAACGCCACTAAAAGCACTCACGTTCACTACTCACGAAAACGCAAGCAGTTTCCTTTACTTCACGCACTTTTCAACAAACAGGCGATACCAATTGTAAACCACCATCGATTCCTCGGCATTATCCTAGACTCCAAATTAACTTTCCAAACTCACCTCTCCACCGCCAGCCATAAAGCGCTTATCGCTCGTCAAAAGTTATCCGCATTATGTCATGTAAACTCCACCCTCTCCCACTCCTCCCGTATCAGATTATACACCTCAGTAATCAGACCAATTCTGTTGTACGGTTGCGAAATATTTGCAAATAATAAACGATTAATTAAATCTCTTGAAGTATTCCAGAATAAATCTCTACGCTTGTTGCTGCGTTTAAGTAAATTAATTAAAATCGATCATGTTAGAAAAGCACACAATCTCCCAACAGTTATTGACTACATCCGAAAAATCATTAAAAACTTTCAAAAAAGGCTACCGGATACACAAAACCCGCTTCTCACATCGATATGGGATTACAATGTAAATACTCCCAAGACATACACACTGCCTAAAGAAAAAACTCGTCTATGAGTCTGTCCTATGTCTTTCTTCTTACGATTATGAGTGTTCAAAAACCATAAATTTCCGTTTTTTTTCTCTCTTTTTTTTTTAATTTTATTCATGACTTAAGCATTAATCAGTCATGTTACTGTTTCATCCTGTAATTGTTCATTGGTGCAAAGTGGTGAACGTAATTAATCAAAAAAAGAGAAATATATTTAAAAAGAAAACAAATAAAAAGAAATATAAATACGTTCAAAAAAGAAAAAAAACAAATAATCCATGAGGTATTAAAAAAGATAATAAAAATTATAAATCAATTAAAACTCTTCAAAAAAATCAAATAATAAAATACCAAAAAATAAAAAAATAATAATAATAAAATAAGGGTACGAAATCTGGACCACCAGCCTCCACGTGGCGTACCTGGCAACGGCTCTTGCCGGCTAATGGTGGACGTCTGCGTGTGGGGCTAACCACCCTACACGCAGTAAAACTGGTTCCCAATAGGAATACAGAGAAAGCCACCCACAACCGGCCCCTCTCGGATGGGGGCCCTAGTGGCGTTGGGTGTGGCAATACAAATACCACCGTAACGGGAGCCCGGATGCAGTGGACGGAAACCCTAAGGGGCGACCTCCTCGCATGCCATGCTGCCAGCGAGCCCGAACGCAGGGGGTATATGGCAAGGATGCACTCTTTGTGGTGTGAGATGCATCCAGAACACGACCACCTATCGCAGCAGAATCTGCGCGATTATGCCAACCACCTGCGAAAAAAGGAAACTCTCCACCAACCGCCAGTTCAGAGGAACACACCACCGGCCAGACCACTCTCCCCGACACAGGCAGCCTCTGCACCACCTGAGGCTAGAACGGCACTCATGCCGCAGTCTATGTCAAATGGAGATGAAGCTGGTCAGGCCGTCGCTGAACTACGAATGCGGTTGTTAAGCACAATATCTTATGATGATGGACAACCTAGGCCGAGAGACATCCACCGGAAGATCTCTCTGCGGGGTAACCACCTGCCCCAGTTGAATGGTCTTATCGACGAAATCCTAACGGAAACGTCGGACCTTTGGACGGTAAATTGCGTGGTCTATGCTGCTGCCAAAATTATGGCTCACTCCCAAAAGAACACCTCTTGGGAGGACAAAGCAGCAAAGAGGCTTGAACAGTTGGAGGCCAAGATCACGCAGGCGAGACAACAGGCGTCGAGAATTCAGTGTGTGATGGAATACATCGTATCTGGGCGAGCTTTCACTCCTAAAGTTCGGCGCATAGCGCGCAGTCTCAGGTACAACCATCACACGCTGAATAAAAGCGTGCTGCTTACCATTAAGCAGCACGCGGTCGATAGAGTACGGGCACTCACCACGGCCCGGAAAAAACTCCTGAAGAGGAGTAGGGGCGTGAGAGAAAATGCCACCTTTCTCCTTCAGCCGTCCCGTCTCTTTCGACCACCTCCGCCTGTTGTTGAATCTCCACCTCCCGTCCAAGAGGTTGAACGTTTCTGGAAGGAAATATACGAAACGTCGAAGCCATTCAACGGAGACACTCCGGCCATAGGCCTCTTTAAAGAGGTTTGTGACCGCCACCTACAAGATGTGGATGGACCTCTTTCAGTCACCGAAAGTGACGTGAAGAAGACCTTCTCTGGCAAGAAGAATTTCTCGGCTCCAGGAATGGATGCCGTGAATAACTTCTGGTGGAAGAAATTTACTTCCACCCACCAACACCTCGCCAGAATCTTCACGTCCTTTCTAAATGGTGGAAAACCAATTCCACCTTGGCTGACTGAGGGACGCACGGTTTTAATACCTAAGAAGGGAGACTTGTCCAATCCAAAGAACTACCGCCCTATAACCTGCCTCAACACTGTATATAAGGCGTTCACCTCGATCTTGAGCGACCTTATCCTACACCAAGTCCAGCCGGTTTGGGAGGAGGTGTACGAGCAGAGGGGCTCAAAGCGGGGAATCGCGGGATGCAAGGACAACCTGCTCATTGATAGGTGCATATGCCAGGATGCCATCCGGCATAAGCAAAACCTATCAATGGCCTGGGTGGACTACAAGAAGGCTTTTGACACCACTTCGAATGAGCTATTGATCGCCATGCTGAAGTTGATGAAAGTCCACCCTGAGGTTGTGTCCTGCATCCAACGCCTGTTACCACTGTGGAAAACGCGCTTCGTTCTGACCTCAGGCAAGCGGTCAGTTTCCACAGAGTTGGTAACATACCACCGTGGCGTTTTTCAAGGCGACAGCTTGAGCCCCCTACTGTTCTGTATTTCCCTCCTACCCCTGTCCCTTAGGCTGCGACGAGGTAAAGGATACATGTGTGGTGTTCCAGGTGACAGGAAGCATAAGGTCACCCATTTGTTTTATATGGATGACCTGAAGCTGTACGCTTCTAATGCGAAAGACCTTCGCACTGCCCTGGACACCGTACTGGAATACAGTGAGGCTATAGGAATGGAGTTCGGATTGGACAAGTGTGCATCCATCCACTTGGCGAGAGGAAGATTTTCGGAGATCAAGGAAGACGTGCAACTTGTTGACGGGAGCGTCATTCGTCACCTCGAGGACGATGACAGCTATGAATATCTCGGCGTCCCCCAGCGCCGAATGCAGGAGGTTACAGCAGTGAAGGAAAGGCTCACCGCCAAATACAGACAGACTCTCAGGAACATCTGGAGTTCTGAGCTGTCAGGCAAGAACAAGGTTCTTGCCACGAACATGTTCGCGGTTCCTACACTGCTGTATACCTTCGGATGCATGAAGTGGAACGTCAACGAGTTGCAGAACCTCGATAGGGGAACGAGGAAGATGATGACCATCTATAGAAGTCTTCATCCGAAATCTTCCGTCGCCAGATTGTATCTCCCTCGCAATGTAGGTGGTAGAGGACTATTGAGTCTGGAATGTCTCCACAACAGAGTTGTCCTGGGTACAGCTTGCCGAGTTTTGAAAAGCAGGGACCCCCTGCTCAATCTCGTGAGTGATCACGAGAGTGCGGGAGCAGGGGCGTTTCTCTTCCAGGCGGCAAAGAGGGCAGCGGACGAAACCGGTCTCGACTTCGACAAGTCATCCGACGGAAGCGACAATGACACGACCATCTTGTCATTGAAGGCAGACGTCCTCAAGCTCGAAATAAAAAAAGCCGAGCAGAAGGCCTTGCTCAAGGTGCATACCGATAAGCCCATGCATGGAGGTTTCTATCGAAACATCGAAAAGCATGGGCTATCGAAGGAGCTAACGTTTGCCTTCCTACGCTCCGCCGGTCTGAAGTCCGAGACCGAGGGTTTTGTCCTCGCGTGCCAGGATGGTGTCATAAACACACTCGTATACCGCCGCATTATATTCAAAGCGGAGGTTGTGGACACGTGATGTAGGGCGTGCCGAGCCCAGCCGGAGACTTTGAGTCACCTTCTCTCCGGCTGTAGTTATTACGCTAAGTCAGCATATTTAGCTCGGCACAACGCGGCCCTACGGGTGTTATACTTTCATCTTCGACACCATTATGGCATCGACGAAACACCTGTGCTGCCCTATGCCCCTGGAGATATTGAGTCCGTCGTGGAGAACGATAAATGCACGATCTGGTGGAATTACTCCTTTTCCACCACCAGGCACTTGGAGGCGACCAAGCCTGATATCGTTCTCCTCGACCACCTCACACGCTCCATGTTCGTGATCGAGTTTTCGGCTCCGGCTGAAACTAACATGGATGCGAAGGAGGTGGAAAAATGGACGAAATATCAAGACCTGCTTTTCGAACTTCGACAGATGTACCCCGGACACTCTGTGAAACTGGTGGTCCTCATCATAGGTGTGCTCGGTGGAGTTAAGGGCTCGCTGCTAAATAACATCAAGTGTATTCCGTCCTGCGTGGCACAGGCGGAATTACTAGTTGCACGCATGCAGAAGGCCGTCATCCTGGGGTCACTCCGTTTACTGCGGACGCATGACCCTACCGCAGCGTAGCCACACATCCGATGGGCGTCGGACGTGGCTGCGATTACTGCCCAACCCTTCTCTAGTCTTCGGCCATTATGACGGCAATGAAACCTGATGCTTACCGGGGACTCGGAGGGTCATGTTACAACTGTAACAATTAAAATAAAATAATAATAACCTCATAAATCCACTAAATCACCTTTTATTGTAAACCATCTCGTTTTGTTTTAATTTTTTTTAGATTTAAGCGCTATGTATCGACTTAAACGCATATTGTTTATAAACTTCCTCTTTTCTCGCAAAAAACACTACTACTCCACAGTCATCACCACATTCATCCGTCAATACACCGGTTGTGGAGAGCAACGCTCTCCGGGACGGTAAAGGAACTCGCGGCGAAAAAAACACGAGCGGAACCGTTTGGCATTCGGATCTGATCTGAATATGAGGCCTGCATTGGCTACGAAACGTCATCGTAAAGATACACCGACGCAGCCCGAAAAACATGGAGATACCATCAAATGCAGTGCTAAGAAAAATGCTGACTGAGAGTGGAAGGAAGTAATAAAGGGCATAGGGCGACATGGAATAATGTTATGGGATATCTAATGCTACGAAAGATGGAAAAATATTTTGCGGAAGTAGAAAAAGAAATGAAATGATTTTCGGATGGTTTAGCTGTTTGAATGATGAGATTGAATCTGTATTTGATATCGGAAAAAGAATAGGACGGAAGTGAAAACTTCGTGAATGTTTCTGACTCCAAGCATGGTATTTCAACATTACTTTCTCCACATTACTCTAGACATTTCTATGATACGCTTCCCTGGAAAACATTTTTGACAAAAATATCAGTATTAAAAAAAATTCCAATGGAGCTGATTCATGCACGTTTGTGGGCTCTAGAGACTCCTAGTATGTATCGCATTGGCTGACATATGATCATAACTTTTGCCTCACTGATATTGATCGATTAGTTTATTAAGTTCAATGGATCGTTAAACACACCAAATCACTCCAAAATTCGTTTTGTTTAGCCGGAAATATTCCTCAAAGTTCCAAGTACAAACTGCGATTTCATTTTCTCATAAGTTCGAAATTCCATAAAGGAAAAATCATCCCCCTTGACCGGTAGTCATACCCGAATCCTTAATCCAAGTGTTTAGGCCAATTAGCTACCAGGATATTCTTCTCCCCCATGGATTTTTGAGGGCTTAAAAAGAAGAAGTAGTTCAGGACTTCCGGGCATATAATCTCACCGAAGCAGTCCAAAGCATGCGATTAGCACCACCGTCCGCGAGGTTAAAACGAGTTGTTCACTCTTATGGCGAATAATTAGGGTATCGGAACGAGCAAGTAGTTTTACGGAGTCACCCGCAAGTGCACTTAAGTGCAAAATTCCACAGAGGAAAGAATTCAGTCGCCAATTTCTTAGGACTTAAATGGAAAAAGTTGTTCAGGAGTGAGTTCAAGGTTCTAGTCCCGGTCAAGGCGATTGATTTTTCCTCTGTGGAATTTCGCACTTATGTGCTCATGTGGGTGACCCAAAAATGGTGTTTCCATGGCTAGTCCCGGTATCCTAAAGTTTCATTCCCAATAGTGCGTTATCTAATAAACAGTTAAAGTTTTGGGAACTGTTCAGTAGGTAGTGTATTCCCTGTGAACCGTAAACCACTCTACATTCTTCTAATTCTATCGTAGCACCTTGTACTTAGGACAAGACTAACTGAATTATTAAAATTAAGCAAGCCCAATATCAGATTCATTTTAACATTAAATGCATTTTCCGAGGAAAGACATTTAAGGATGGTAAACAAATACAGTGGAAAAATTATTTAAATATGTTTCTCTCACTTTCTTTCGATAGTGTGCTTTAAAATTGATGAGAATGAATAAATAAAAATTTAAATAAATTAACAATGTTCACACGCATGCTTTAGAAGTAAATGTGATATAATACCTTGCCATAAAATTAAACTAATTGCGTTTTCTACGATAGCATCGCTAAGATTTACCTGTTTATTTTCCATTGAATGAAGTTTCCATAAAAATTAAAGATTTCATTCATGGCTGCAAACATATTTGGAAGTTTTCCAGCCTGCTCATTACTTCACCTGCGATTAAACCGATTTCCAACACTATTTCAACAATGACACAATCAATTCTGGTGGCAGTATCTTTCGTAGCTACGAGAAACTTGAAGAAGGCGTCTTCATCTGAAGCTTCTTGAAGGTCTGATGCCGGAAAAATGAAACTTTTTCTCAGTTACCTCACCACGTCACTGCATTGATGGAGCCAATCGTATCAGAGTTCTTATCCTTTGGTTTATACCATGGCCCCCTCTAACACAGGCCGGAACATGGAAATTTGGCAACGCTGAGCAGGCGACTAGTTTTGTTTTGGAATCATGGCGACTAGTATGCGAAGTCAATCTGTGTGATTAAAAAGGCATAATTTCACTGGTTTGAAAGTCAAAACTCGGTTTAGTTTTAGGATCCTAAGTGGCTTAAGGTAAGAACCGACAATAACTTTAAGATACTATAACTAAGATACTAATTAGTATGCTGAAAGTATTAGCCGGCCGGCCATAAACGGAGAGAAATTAATAGTACAGAAATGTAATAAATATTGGGAATATTTTACGCAATTCTGTTTTATTGCTATCAGTCAATTGCTTTCCAAATAATCATTGTGTCATCCTACATGTCGCTGTGACTAGCAAAACGAATTTTAATTAAAACTATTTTTCATTTTTAAATTAAAGATGACCGAGCGTTATTGTTGCCAGGTTGCAATAGCAAACTACCTTTCCACCAATGATGGGAGATACGTCTCTGTGTTCTAGTTTCCCTAAAAATGAACGCAGTATGCAACAGTGGCTGAAGACTATTCTTAGGAAGGACTGGAATCTTTCTTCAAGCGCAGCAGTTTTCTTACGCATTTTGCTGATAGGGATACCCTCCGAAGTACAACTTACACCGTTAAGAGCGGTGAACTACAACCCTATCAGTTAGATCGCCCAAAGTTGACCCCTGGTACTGCTCTTACTGTTTTCAATGTTACTACTCCGTGTTCACCTCCCTCAGTACATGGCCCCATATCCCATGTTTGTAAAAATGAAGTGAAATATAATTAAGTGAAGTGCTGTTCTTTGTTTTGTGAAGTGTCTTAGTGCTTATATGCAATGTAAGTAGTGAGTAGCTTCTAAGGCTGTGATAGTGAATGACAGAGAATGGGTACAATAGTTCCATTGTGTATTTTTAATTGTCCCACCCGACAGACATTACAAACAACACGGATGCATTAGTCTTACAGCTAACAATCCTCTTCAGCTTACAGTATTTTCACGGCTGAATATCCATGTGATTACTGCTACCTACCTCAAGTACACACTCTCAACGTGAAAGTTTCGCATTTTTAGTAGTTTATAATTTTCCAAAAAATTACCTTTTTTTCAACTCTCCCACCAACAGCGAATTTCAACCGTTACATGTACAGCCCACAGACGCGTGACACCGCATCGCTCACTAGTCCGAGAAATTTAATTGGCCTGCATGTAATATTCTAGTGGTTATTTGCAATAATACCTCCTGAAAATCACAAAAATTCCACATTCTCGTTTTCTTGTAATACTTGCATACATTTTTTTCAAACCAGTGAACACTGTTAAGCTGATTCCTATTCCAATATTGCTTTCTACTTCACCTACACATTCTGTTAGTTTTTAATTTGAAAAACAAATTTTTTTGAGCTTTCATATTCAAATTTTCCTCTTAAACTTTATTTTTTTTTCAAAATGGTGAACACTACACTGCAGGTATCTATTCCGTTACTACTCTCTACCTCAGATTCACACACTCAACGTGAAATGTTTTGCATTTTTAGCAGTTTATTATTTCCAAAAAATTACCAATTTTCAACTTTCCCACACACATTTTTTAAGCTGTGGAATTTCAATCGTTTGACGTTTGGCTTTCAAATTATACGAAAACGTATGACACTGCATTTTCCACTAAACTGAGAAAGTTTATTAGCCTGCGTTTAATTTCCTCAACAGTTAGCCATAACACCCACTGATACTTACAGATAACTACACATTCTAAGTTTCTTGTAAAACATTCATTGTTTTGAAACCGGTGAACGCTGCACAGCTGATACCTATTTCACAGTATACAATTGTTTAGACCGTGCCTATTCCAATACTACATTCAACTTCCCCTACATATCTTAGCCTTAAAATTTATTGCTTCAAAAAAATTTACTTTTAAGCTTACATTTGGAAATGTTCCATTTACACTTGATTAGTTTCAAAGAGGTGAACGCTACACCACAGATATTTATGCCTTTGTTAGCCATGTAAAACTCATTGAAAGCGATTTCTGGAAATCATTCCCAGTTAGTTTTATTTTTCAAGGATGTGTAGTGATTGTTTCTGACTGAAATTCAAGTGAATTATTTACAGCAGCATTTATTTATTTTCATTGTGAAATTTCAGAGTGATGTTATTTCACCTACGAAGTTGCTTCTCGTAATATTTATCCTTACTTACTATCCTGGCTTACTCCCTTTCATGTGCTTCCCGATGACTTTCAGGGAATTCTCAGAACATAACTTTTCATAAAATGCTGAGTTACACCACAGCCCAATAAGTATGTAATTAAGCAACTGGTCAACTGAAGATATACTTCTAACTGAGAGCATAACCAAGACGTAATGCTTCCATGAAGCACCGTGGAGAGGGTCGAATACACGTGCGAAGGACTTAGAATACGAGGTGAACACCCTGGAGATGACACTTTACGGGAAAATGCTTCTTTGTTTCTGATATAATCTGTCCAACCAAAATTTTTTTTGGTTTCAGCTCTTAATTGTGCGCAGGAATTATCTTCTAGACAGAAATCAATTACAACGGCGGATGATTCATGCAACTTAGCAGATCCGAACAATATACCTATTAAGATTGACTTGACATGAAAACTCTGGCTTGATCTTTGCATAAGACTTAACATCTGACAGGCTATTTTATTTCAAAAACGATGTTTAAACATGCAGTTATATTCCTGATGATTCACATTCAGTTCTAGTCGTATTCCACAATAAAAATTCTTGTCTTCTATTATCTGTATTCATTATGCCACAAGTTCCAAGCTTTAAGACACACAGAAAATGAAAACTGTTGCTTATATATAATAACTTGGGCATCGTGCAGGTACTTCCATGCAAAGTGTACGTTACCAGCAGGAAGGGCTCGGCCGCTCGAGAACAACGACGTTGAGGAACACACCCTCCTGATACACGACGTAGCAACGTTAGCGTATATTGTATCAAGCTGTAGACCACAATAAAAGTTTTGAAAACGCACAACAAATTCTGTTTCTTTTTATTTATAATTTCTGTTGCTACGTAAAATTTCAAAATATCTTTTTAAAAATACGATTTGAACGCTTTATGTATGGCTTGTGGTTCGTTTTTCTGACTGAATAAAACAAATATTAGTTGAAAACATGTTGAGAAAAACTAACTTGGTAATTTTCATAAACTTTATTCTGCTGGCACGAGGCGCGTTGCTACAGTGTGATCCATCATTTCCACGATTTCAGGCCTGATATCACCAGTTTCATTTGATAGTTGAAATAATCATTTTACGCTAGTATTAAAGAGAAAATCACTTTTATATTTTAACCTCGCCATCGCCTTGGATTTTCCGGTTGAGGCCTCGATGAGATGACTAACACTCAGTGAGTTTAAAACATCCGAAATCAACCTTGTACTCGATTTTTACTCGAAATGTTTCATGCAACAAGAGCAGACATCTTTTCAGGAATCAAACGTAGGCCACATGCACCATTAAGATATACCAGCACCAATGGATTGGCCCTTATAACTCAGCAATGTTTTGCGCCTCTCCAAAATACAAAAGCTGAATGTTAAGATACCTTTCGTCAAAACGCAAGTTGCCAACGTGATTGTATGGTTTTCTCGTACTCATAACCTAATGGATATAGATTTTGATACAAAAAGCTGATATATAATCAGTCAATAGTTTTGCACCCGCTTCAGTGTTCTGTCAACTTTGTATTCCTGGATCTTTTTGCACCAGCTTTCAAATTACTTCAATTCAATGCCTTGCATCAATTCCGTGAAAATGCATGGCGTGACGTTTTTGTATTTACCGGTTCCAAATATTTTTCTTTTCCTATCTTAGAATACATTACCTACTTCAAGAAATTGTATCATGAATAAGTGGGGGATAAAAAGTGAAGAATTCGACCTAGATACTAAATTTCTGAAGATAACCAAACATTAGACTGTTGCACCATACATTAAGCAAATCTATTAACTATTTTTTTCTTGAAATACTGTAATTGAAATCTACTAAATGTTAAAAATGTCTCATCTCCCACAAACTTATGGGTTTCCGTGCACAGTTCATACAACCTAAAATTATTATTCCCAAAATAAATTTTACATTTCATGCGCTGTACACCTAAATTTCCAATAAATTGAGACCAGCCTATGCGATACATGGTTTGCGGCTGTGGTGGTAAAATGACTGACCCTCACGTTCGAGGCAAAGGTGTAGCAGATGAGGCGTGGGTAACTCGAACGCGCAAGTTTTTCGGTGAATGCTTTCGACCGCACCTCTTTTTGCTTTCGGAATCGTCAAAGGGGCAAAAGAGGCTGGGAGTGCTCTCTCAAACATCCGTTTCCCTTCCCCTCCAGACAAAACCCCCCTTAAGCAAGACTCGATCCCAGTGGAAAGTCGCCTTAACGTGATTAAGGCTTTGGGTCTTCAAATGCGCGCGTAATTCCATTCGAAGGACTCCCTTCATTCTGTACCCCTATTTCTTTTGGCTCCTCTTTCACTTGAACATCGCCAACAAAAAATAATGCTCTCCTTCCAGATCCACTATCAGAC
Source organism: Pyrrhosoma nymphula (assembly GCA_963573305.1). Taxonomy (NCBI): domain Eukaryota; kingdom Metazoa; phylum Arthropoda; class Insecta; order Odonata; family Coenagrionidae; genus Pyrrhosoma; species Pyrrhosoma nymphula. The sequence goes on from OY754328.1 coordinate 30,271,815, forward strand.
TCCATTCCCTTTTATGTCATCAGTTCGTCCTCCTTATATCTCGGCATTGCCAACATTTCCTTTGTAATTCATCTTATCTCATTCAAAGTTTTTATCTTTCTAGTAGAACACTCTTCAAAAGCACTTCCCACTAATTCATTTTTTTAATTATTCTTCACAAGCGAACCTCTTCCTTTCTTTCCAACATGATTAGGCCTGGCCCATGGCTTCAACCAAGCCAAGGAAATACGGGGGAGATCTTATAATTAGTAGATGCAGTGAGTGTTATTCTCTGAAGTGCTCTTAATGTGAAAATTGTCTATTATAATTAATACAAGTTATATCATTAGTCATTCTATTTCACAAAATTTCGTCGGTATGGCTTTGTTTAGAAATATTTTCCCGGCATCAAAAACATTCTCATATTTCATTAATTTAGATTGATTCCTCGAGTTATTCAAAGGTATAAATTCACTACGGCAACTATATACTATTCAACATTCAACGGAAAACATTCAACTCAACAGACCGTAGAGAAAGTCATACATTCATGATAAACATAAAACAAAAACGATTTCAAACTATGAAACGTAGTGTTATGCTATTCAACAGCATATTATTCTCAAAGAAAAATGAATATGGACGTAAAATTCCCTGAAATTGATGTAGATTTAATCTAGAGACGGAGTAGTCCTCACTTTTTACGCTGGCGGATTTTTATGCCGAAAAAATGCTAAAGACAACTAACCAAACTAAAAGTATTAGAGTCGTTTTGATTACGGATTAGATACGTTTTTACAGCTGATTTTTTCAAGATCCTGCGGCACAGTGATCCATAATAATCAGAGCTTTACATTTCAAAAATCAGTTTTTCATGGACAATGCCATAAATTAACGATAAAATAGTATTCAATTCGTGGTTTAATTTATTGTAATATTTTTATGTAATTTAATGGTACACCCATTGAGTAACGTGTTCAGAACCTGACCGGTGTTTCGGGTTTTAATCACAGTAACGCCTCTTTGAACGGGCATCGCTACACCTAAACTGTGTGGTTTTCTAGGTGCCAGATTTTCCTGGATTACCGCAAGCGTTACATCGAAAGGCTAAGCAGATCAACTGCCCTCGTGTGAATTTCACACGCTGTTGAGTTTATCAATTCGTAAAAACTCAACTTTCACCGACGTTACCAGCCTACGGGTTGAAGTTTTTTTTTAATGTTGCTCTATAATATGAATTGAAGTGTTTAATTCTTAGAACATCCACATAAAAATTTTAAATTCAAATATTATAAAATACATTTAAGATTCCTAAATGTGAAATTTGATAAACTATCGCAAATATTTCATTACACTTGAAGCATATGGGAGGGAAAATATATTACTTCAAGGCAAAAGAAATGTCATGAAGAACCAATATTTTAAGCCTGAAAAGCTTTTCGCAAGAAGATTAATCCCCTCTAGGATATGCTCGCCTCTCTCTGGTAAAAGGGTGAGTATAAAAGGATAAACAACCGAGGCATTAAACATAGAAACAGAGCGGAAGTTCGAGGATAGATAACCGATGAGAGATAAATGGAAAAAATATTTTGGACTGAAATAAATCAAAAAAAGCTGACGTACAAATTAAAAACATGTTCTCTGTATACTCTGAGGTTCAACGATACCTTTAAACGTATTCATCTTTTTGTAGGGCATACTTTAATAATAGCGGTAACACTAGTGAGTTCAATGACGCAGTATTTAGACTTATAAGTGGCGTATAAAAATACCAGCAAATATTCGGTGAAGTTAAAAAACGAGTACGTATTACCTTGAATGATGAATGATCTACTTGAGTTTGAGCAACTTTATGGTTATTATATTCGAACAGTATAATATAGACCGGTTTTTAATAATCACAACAAAAACTAGCGAGCTATTGTACAAATTTATTTATATTAATTTGAAATCTTGTGTAAAACTTACGGGAGAAAAACGATGAAATTACCTGCAAAATAAATGCTATAATCTAACAAAATTGATGAATCCCAAGAAGTATTGACATTTTTCCGTGACTTGTCTAAAATAACTTTATGGTTACTCAGATCCGGCGTTATCAAACCGTATATTTATTCCAATTGTCATTGTACCTCATAGCTTAGGAAGTAATATATTTTCCGTAAATATTTCTAATTTATGTGTTTTAAATATAAATATGAAACAAACAGTAATAAAAAAGGTCAGGAACTGTTAAGCTAACTAATGCCTAACAACACGGGGTGATGATCTCCAAAATAATACTTTCCTCGACACATTTAAAAAAAGAGCAATGTATAAGCTTCAAAATCTCGAAATCGTGCAAATGGATGCTGCTCAGAATACAGCTCAGATGGAGCCAAAGTGGAGATAAAACAAGTGGAAAAAAGAGACACGTCGACTCCAGTGCCTTCAACTGAAAGACGCTCGCGTGCAGCTCAATGCACGATAAGAAAAAAACAAGCACGAGGTCTCCGAGGAAAAGAAATAGGGTAAGATACCGAAATACTCACTTGTGTGGCGTCTTAATACATTCTTCTTCAAGCTCTAGTCCCCAATCCATAGCGATTGAAACCCTTCGCATAAAAAGGGAGTGAACTCCAAAGCGAGGCTTTATCCGCTCTACCCCGCACACACACACACAGATATTCACGGAGATGCTCCAGAGTGCAAGTGCAGTAGGATACTTCGCATGTAGGTTATCCCCGGCCGCCCTGGTTGTACCAACCCTCCAATGTCTCGTCCATTTTTAAAGGAGACGGCACCGTGAGGATGTTGAGTGATCTTTTCCCCTTTTCCCGGACGAGGCCCCTTTTCCCGGACGAGGGGAGGATTTCCCGCGGGTGAGTATTCGTGACAAGTGGTAAGGATACGGTACGAGGCCGGCAGCTGCGGAGAAGTCCGTCGGAGTACATGGGCGGACCCATCCCTGTGGTAGCAGTCACTAAGAAGATTGCTTAGATGCAGAATCTACCACGATGAATGGAAAACAATTCGTTTTAAATAACGGAATTTTTCCTGGGTTCAGTCTCTGTGCAGGATGATACAATTCAACAGCAAAAAAAACAGCTTAACGTACACGGGATAATTTTAAGAGTTGCACCGACCACAATAGCCATGATAAATAGCCAATAGACATAAATTAATCGTATTTATCAGTGTATTGCGCACAATTTTTTTCCAATAAATAAGCATTGAAATAAACAAGTGCGAGTCAAACCTGTGGATAAGGGCGAAAGACAGCGCGTTTTGCCGCTGCGCTTCTGACCATCGGCTGCCATAGAAATGCATTATGCTCATAATATTCTGCAAAATGCTCTGATAAAAACAACTCTCTCCACTACAGTAATTCACGTCGTGGTCATACTGCGACACAAAAATGGAATTAGTCTTGCCAGTGGGCTGCATAGTACACCACCTACATAGCATATTGCCTAAATTCTCTATGCAAATACATATTTCATCGTCATCTGCTAGCAAAAACTATTGAGTTTAATTCGTAATTATTAATCCAAAGAGTGAGCGTAAATGTTTAATAGACGTTATAGGTGTAGTTTTGACTGTAATAGCGAACATTCTCATGATGTTAAAGTGTGATCGGGCTAATCACCGGGTCACACTCTCCATCCCAGCCGACGCACAGTGGACTGAAATAAAAAAAAAGCTGGCCAAATGACAAACAGTGAGTTTTTCAAGCCAGGAAGCTGAAACTTTGCATAAATATTTTCAAAAGACCTGTACATGCGACGACGTAAAGTATGTTTCTCAGTACTCTACAATTACCAATATGCTTGAGGTAAAATTTGCACAAATTTCGCAAAAATGATCTACACTCAATTTTCTCACGAAATCTTCCAAATCAAGACCTTGCTAAGCCTGTATGGGTAAAGAATTGGAATAAAAAGTGATTCAGTAAAATGAAACAGTTTTTATCTTTGTTTTAATGTAGTTCACTTACATTTTTTCCATTATTTACCAAATATATTAAACAAAAAGGTGGACCCTCATTTTTGGTCATTTTTTAATACATGTAGAGAAATAGTCATTTGCATCGCGGAGCATCACGAAGTAACTTATGTGGGGAAACTCTACAAAGCTTCCACAGTGCGAATCCGATGAGATATACTTCGATCGTTTGCGACGCCGAATTTCACATCAGTTTTTCGATGGCGCGGTCGACATAAACTTGATTAAGAGTTTTTCAATAATATTAAAGGCAATGTCGAAGGGCCTGCCTCTTAAAGAGGTCGAGTTCAGGCGGTCCTGCTAGGAAACTGCAGAATTATATGTGCAATTTTACCCGTGGTACCATATGTCGCCCACGGTACACAAACTTTGATTCACGGGGCCGATATCGCAAACGAGTGTATACTACCATTGGGACAATTATCTAAAGAGGCGATAGAAGCGCGAAATAAAGGCATAAGAAATTGTTGTGAGCATTTCGCCAGAAAAACATCCAGGGTGGCCACCAATCAGGATTTATTTCAGAAACTCCCCTGACATCAGATGCTCTAATTTCTAGCCGCACTCAAGTACTTCCTAAGAAATCCACAGGCTTGCCAGAGGAAGTGATCTACTACACGATCAATTTCAGGCCAAGAAAAATTTTGATTTTGGAGATGTGCAGATGCAAAAGGTGAAATGGATGGATGAAATCAGAAGTGAGGAAGACACATGTCCTGATGTAAACGCAGTAGTCATCAATCCAAGTGAATAGAAAAAATAAATAACAGCAACTAAAACAGCTTCAAGATAAAAAACGAATAATTTCACTTCCTTTCGACATATTTTTACTTCTTTAAATATTTGTACTGAATTTTACCGTTAGTATTAATATAATAATATGTAATACACTCGATAAATTTTTTTTATACGTCGAGATTGAATACAGAAAAAATACAATTTTTCTAGAGCTATATATTTTCAGTGGTTGAAATTTCACTTTGAGTTTTTTTTTGAAAATGCCTAGGGTTTAAGCAATTATAAAAAGAATTAAGCCAAGCCTCACAAGCTATCTCAAAAGAGCGCTTGCTATGAGATGATACACACATTAGGTCTTTTAACCATAGAAGAATTAACAATTTAGTTTCATCGTTAATGGTATCTTTCATGAAATTATTTCTTGAAAAGAGCCGTAATTTATTATCACTGAATACTTATATATTTTCTCTAACAGTTCATTACTTTGTAAAAGCGTCCTATCTGCCTAAAAAGGCCGAAGTAAGTGTTTTTTCTTTCGCATCGTATTTGCCCATCTTACCGAAGACAAATTCTCTCTCTCTGTTCATTGTTCAACTTGGATTTCCTTTAGTTAACAAATCCTTTTCTGACGTATTTTCTTCCATATCTCTCGCACAAAACTTGTTCCAATTCTATCAGGGATAGCGTTTCCTCAAATGCCTGGGTTTTTCTCCGCCTTATCCTCACTGTAAACCACTTTCTTCTGTTCATCCCGGCAACAAGCGTATTCCATGGAACTTCTACTACGTCCTTCCTATGGAAACGCAGTGACAGTACAAATTTGGCTTTCAATCAATGCAATCTTCATAAACTCATTTATTGAAGCAAGGCCATCATCTCTCTCGAAAACAGGTCAAACCCGCAGCAAAGAGTTATTTTAGGAGAATGCGTAAGTGATTGGATAACGACCACAGGTTCAGCCCAAACATCATAATGTCGAAGGGGCATATTCGTAAATGAGATTTCGTTGACTTAAACACGTACGTAATGCGGACACAAGGGTGATGCTTTCATGAATCGTATTTTGCGGAAATTTCGGCCACAAGAGGTGGTGGCCTGGGCTTGAATTTCAATATGAATATGTGGAAGCCATAGTAGTAAAGCCAGTTCGAATCAGTTTTAAAACTTATTTTTGCCTCTTTTACACACCATAAGCTGCGAGCGGACAATCATATTAGGGAATAAAGAAATGGATCTGTTGCCAACTAAAATAATGCTGAAAATATTCTTGGGTAAGCAGACAGTCCTTTGACAATTAATGTGAATATTAATTTCCGTTACATTTTAGCGTCATCATAAATTTTACAACGCAAAAAGTAGATTTTTTTTCTCAACACCATCCTTGATTTTAGAACTAGAACTAGAAAAGTTTCTGTTCCACGCGAGTGATTTTTATTCTATTTACAAGGAATTTACTGAATTAGGTAATTTGATTTTTGGCCACAAAGGTTTGGTAATACAATCGAGGAACGTAAGGGCAAATTAGTAGGGTTTTTGCCAAAGGTTAAAACTTAAATCTTAGCCAAATCTACGCATTAGCTTTTTGACGAACCTTATATGCAGAGATAATACGCTTTAAGAGCTATAGAATATTAAAATATCTGTTGCTCGCAAATTCGTGCAAACCAAATAATGAGAACTGCTTTATCGAAAATTTCTCATTCTTTGTTACTAACCATGGATTATAAGCATTACTTTATCGTAAAACATAATTTACGCTGAAGTACTCAAGTTGTCTTCCTCTATGTTTTTCCCCGTTATTTTTTATTCTCACAAAATTTCTCAGTTTAAAAAATCATTATTTCCATTGCTCTGAAATGTACTTTCCTCACATTAATTCAAATATAACGAGAACTCAAATACTTGGCGCCGTCGGCCGCGCTCGTTTTAACGCCTCAAAGATGTCAATCGGTCCGTACCCTTAAAATACTTTGAATTATTTATATTTTTGCATCATTTTGAGATAATATAGTATAAAGAGATCTCTATCACCCATTATTGCCTCTTTAAAAACGTAACTTCATAAAAAGTGAGTAAGTAGTAGCAGGAATCAAAGATATAAGCATGGGAAACAAAATAATCATTTAATGTAACGGAGAACTCTCTGAATCAGTCAAAGTGGAAATAGGAATTAGACAAGGGGACTCCTTAAGCCCGCTACTTTTTAACCTAGTTATGGACGAAATAATAAAAAATATAAAAAACCTAAAAGGATATAGACTCGAAGGAAATAATATAAATATTATATGCTACGCAGACGAAGCAGTACTAATTGCAGGAAAAAGAAGATGATTTACAAAAGAATTTGATGAGATTCATGGAGACAGGAAATAAATATAACATGGAAATTGCACCCAAAGAAAACAAATACAATGGTAATATCAAAGAAAACCAATCCGATGTTAACTAAACTAAACAAGGACATCATAGAGCAGGTAATTAACGTCAAATATTTAGGAACAGTTATAACTAACTATGGAAATTTATATGATGTCCTTGTGAAGGCAATTTATATGAAGTAAATGAACAAATGACAAAGGCTGAAAGGATTAGGGGCTTCCTGAACAAAGCCGTATGCAGAAATAAATACCTACGAAAAGAGGCGAAAACATGCATATGTAAAGCAGTTTTCAGACCTTAAATAACACATTCTATGGAAACTACAGCACAAACAAGTAAAACAGAACAGAAAAGGCAGACTGCTGAAATGACGATACTGAGAAAAATAGTGAACAAGACAAGACTAGATAGGATCTCAAACGAAAATATCAGAGACCTATGAAATATACCTCCAACAACAGAATGGGCACGCAAAAGGAAAGAAGAATGGAATGAACACGTATCAAGAATGGACGACTCAAGAATCGTCAAGATAGCAAGGGACCGAATACCATTCGGAAAGAGGGGCATAGGTCGACCGCGCAAGAGATGGTCCGACGACCTCAGTTAGAAAAGGCATAATCATAAAGAACAGGCAAAAATGCCTTCGAAGAAGAAGAAGAAAAAGTCCACTGCTGAATTTTGTAATATTTATATTCAGAAATTAATGCCGGAAATGAGCAATGGCAATGGTATATCGTACATCAATACCTATGAATGAAGTACATTCATATTAATAAATCGTGGGAATGGATTATACTTCGTTTTGACCAAAAAGGGTAAAAAAATAATGAAGAAATAACATATTGCTATATAATTGATAATCTTATCAACATAAATGGTTTATAATTATTCATTTGTCACAGAAGAAGCTAAGGAATTATTTGCTGACGAAAGCAATAATTTTTCGAATAAAAACTGCAGCCCTTAATCAGAGAGCAGAGGCCCAGAGAATTTACTTGAATAAACTGTTGAGAAATAAGGTGGCAATTCATGTGTGAGAGAGCAATCACTGATCTTTTCTGGTCTCTGCAGGGTCTGGCATTATTTAATTGCGAGGCAAATGGAGTCAGAAACTGAAAAAAACAAGCTTTACATCCTAATTCACTGTTATTTTTATTCAGTTGATTTATATCTTTTATAGGCGTAAACTAATTACTTCTTAAATATCTCAGTTAAGGTATTTCTTAGCATTAGCCCAAAAATTTGCTAGCTTATTGACTTTTCATTTGAAAGCATTGCGTTTCACTTCCGATCCCAGATTAATGTCTTTTGCTCCATCACGGGATTGTTGGCAAATAACTTATGAGAGAAATCCAAATGCGACGATTCTCACCCGATGACTTTTATTGTCGATTCATATCTATTTTGATATTCCTCGCTACCCTAGGTAACATTTCCTCAGACTTAATCAATGAACGAGAAAATATCTCAGAAACTAATGGCGTTATTAGGTCCTCTAATTACACCATAACACTATAAGCGCATCAGAGTAATACTCTTCTTTAGTTCAGTAATGGAAAATATCACTACACGGTCTTGAGTTCAGCAATATTCTCAAGATTAATAATTTCACTTATTTTGAGGCTTCCGTGACTGGATATTAGCTGCAGGTTATTAATCATGTAGTTCAGAAACTTTCATACTCAAAAACGTGCATGCCAATTTTTAATCCTTGCAGCACTTACTCCATGAGTTAAAAAAATGCACATAGAGCATGATTAGTAATAATCGAGTAAAAAAGTGTTAGATTTTCATGTACATTTTCCAGTGCAAATAAGTGAATATTATAAATATTTCGTGTGAAAAGTACTTTTAACGTCTTTAAACTAAATTACACTGAAGTCTCCTAACTTTGAGGTTTTGTGCTTATAAACAAGTGACTCGTAAAATATTTATCAACAAAATATGCGGCACATATCTTAGGGGACATCATATACCCGACACTTTGAAGGGACATTTGATTATTTTTCTTGTATCTCAAATAAACACGAGCGCCTTCCCCTAGTATTACCTCTAGGTATAGCTAGGGAGTATTACACTTTAGGAAAACGATTGCATCATGAACACGGTTTTTAAGAAAGGAATATCATCCCCCAAACCCGTTTAATATAAATTTCAAAACCGCACATCAATTTATCTACTTCACCTCTGGCTGAGTTCATGCAAGGGAAACGCATTCACTCTCCATGGTCTATCCCTCTATATCCACTCGCGCAAATGAAAAATTCACACTTAACCACTTCACCATTCCACAGTGATGGCAATTTTTCGTGTAGATTGGTGCTTTCCACCAACCTCATGGAGTTGAATGGCTCTCGGGCCATACATTTGAATGAAGCCCATCATTTCAATTCACGATGAGCCCTTCTCTATCCTACCATTTGTATTCCACGCGGCACATCACCTGCTCCCTGAAGAGTACCTAGTCACAGTCTGGTCTCTTGTTCCGTTGATGGCCTCCGCATATTTTTGGCACCCTTTGGGACTAAGGGCATTGCTTCATCTGGTATTCATTCAGTCGCAGACCTAAAAATTCATATTCTTAAAAATGAATGTTATGACTTTCTATCTTATGAGTTGTCGAGAGCTGCGCATTAAATACTAATTTCATCTCAAGGAGTCAATAACCGTACTTCAAATGTGCGTTTTACGCATGAGTGAAGAAATTTTCAAGGCGAAAAAATCTAAAAATAGCAGTATATTGACGCGTTCATATTCCAAGTTAATGAGACTACTTGAACTGAGTAAATATTTAATTTTACTCTGCTATCATAATAGTTGTTAACATGTATACGAGTATATAGTTTGGCACCTTGCGAAAAGCAGGTAAGTGAAATAACGGATAGTAAATTATGTGAAAAAGAGACGACCCAAAGTTCTAAGTAGTAGTAATGAATCACAAAAGAACTAAAAATATCAAAATTAGTAAGTAAAAAAGTGTCCTCGAATTAACCATTTAACGGAAGGGCCTTTCCCAAAATCTTCAATCAGGAATTGGGTTGCAATATGCTGTAAGTTACATTTCTAGATTTAAATTGAAAATGAAATGAAAAAAAAGAAAGAATTTAAATCCTCCTATTTCCTTACAATCAGAAATGTTAGGGAAACTTTAGGCAAGAAATTGTTTCGAACCTCACTACATAGGTGAAATTCTCTCACCTCATGAAAGGTTGGAGAAATAATGCTGTAATTACAGTTGATGTTTTTATTTGCACGACCGGTTTCCTCGCAGAGCAGGATCTTCAGGTGAGCATGACAGTTTTTCCGACAGTATATATATGTGGTAAGATGGTAAAATATGATATGTTCGTTTATTTTTTTAAAGAAGTTGAGTTGGGCATACCGTTGGATCCGTAGTGCTAGTACCGTTGGATTTGGAAAGTTACAAATGTATGAAAACAACCGTTTTTTACATCTATGACAAAAAGGTAAGACCTAAACTTTGACATTCTGATTTTTCAGAGCCTACGAAACTTCAAAATTGCTCTCCTGTAAAATTTGCAAAACATAACTTATCATATTTAGCCATCATCCCACAGATATGCACAAATTTAAACGGGGTAGGAGAAGAGAGAGCCGGATGACGGGCTAGTGAGGGGTGGAGGGCCAAGGTGGAGGAGAAGAGCGAGGGTCTTGGAGATAATCCGGGTTAACCAAGCAGACGGATGACTAGGGAGCCGTGGGAGGAATGTGAGTGGTGTGAACAGCGGTGGTGGGAGGTGGTTGAGTGAGGTGGAGGAAGGGATCTGTTTTGAAAAGGAGTTGGGAAAAACAGAAGGAGGGGACTGGTAGGGATACAAAAGCTCATTTAGAAGTAAGCAAAGCCGGAAAAACTGTCATGCTTACCTGAAGATGCTGCCCTGCGGCAAACCGGTCGTGCAAATAAAAATAATTAAGATTAAATGTAGTGATCTCTCTCTACCCTCTCTGATTTGTGTATCGTTATTATATAAATCCTAACCTGTTATGACATAATATTTATCCAACGTAATTAGAAAATAGATTATTAAATATTTGCATGCTTTGAAAAATTCATTTGAGTACTGAATTTGTGAGGAGCAATATTATACGCCAATGCATTAATAGTCTTGGCATGAAAAACTACAGCCATGTTCAACAGGAGATGGTTTGAATTATTTTTCTGCTTAAGTAAATGTAGCAGATTTTAGTGCATCTGTTAGTAGAACGATTCAGGAACTGATTTTATCAACTGTGGTTATGTGCTCCCACTTGATTCCACAAACCACATATTTTTTGTGACTATCGCGGATATAAAGCACACTCCACGACATTGCACGCCACAAAGTAAGTCGAGTAATCTCGAAAATAAAATTTCCTCGGGCATGAAAAGCGAAACCGTTTTATCTTGTACACTGATTAGATCACTTCATGATGATCAGCGGTACATAACACTACGTCGTATATGACGAGAAAGATAAAAAGTGAATGAGTAACATCACGATTCATTTTAATGCAGCGAATGCTCTGGATAACGGTAACCCATATATTCAAGAGATAAATGAAGAAACTCAATTGGTTAACTTCCTTGTTAGCTTTTTGAGGAAATAAAGTACGGAAATTGGGAATGTAGACGCTAGCACTAACTCGATTACGGCGTACATTTTCTTATGTCGAGGGAAAAGAACACGCCAGCGAGGCTGGCGACAGCGTGAAGGACTCGATGAAAAGTGGTGGTTCATTCATAGAAGAGACCTTCCGTGTGCACTGCAGCGGAAAGCATGCTGGACAATGAAACGGCACGGAAGGGTAAAAAACCACGTCGATGAGGGAACTCTCTTGCGTATGGAGTGCTCACCTATGCAAAGGCGGGCGCGAGAGGGCGGAAACACCGCTCCTCGCGATGGCAGAAGCAGTGGGTGGGTAGTGGAAGGATACGTATGTACGTACGAGAAGAGACGCTCCGTCGGACAAAAGCCGAGGAGAAAACGAGTGGAGGAGGGCGAGGTATACACGATCGATATCGCCTTATTCCGCGGACGTAGGACGTGTGGATAGGAGAGACGAATGGATACGAAGGAGGAAGATAGGAATAGCGGAGAGTGTTCCCGAGTTGGATCGTCCACCATTTGTAGGGGTAAGGGTTTCTAGAGGGAGGGCAAACTACTGCTACACATATCCTTCTCTCTTGCATCTTTTCCTCTTCTCTCTTTTTCTTCCTTGGAAGCCGCGTACATTACGGTTTCAGTCGATTTTCTTCGCACAAGCACTTGATCCGAGCAAATATCCTAACGTTCTCGTGGAGTTTAATCGATTGCCATCAACCGAGGGTATTCCGAATAATACTGCGCGACATTATTGAGCGCGTCCCTCGTCACCGAGAAATGCGATTTCCAATGCATACACGACTAAAGGTAAACTAGCTCATGAACTAGGTTATGCCGCCAAAACTCTTTAAAATATGAATTCTTTCTAACAATAGGTATATATTTTTATTCCGGCACATATTTCCGCCATCAAACAAGCCGTCATTGAAATGACTATCGTAAAGAATAAATATCCAGTGAGAAGGAATGTGTTGTTCCGTCGTCATCGCATCTGTAACAACTCCCACTCCCTTCAGCAATATACAAATTACCTAAATCACTCCCTCAGAGAACGCGAGTACCCTAAAAAGCTTTTTACCGATAAAATGCTTACCCCCTCTGCCAATTAAACCCCTCGGACGAAAACTCCCCACCCCGAGAACATCCTCTGCGGTTTATACCCAATTTTGAAGAATAATTATATTATAAATAAGAAAAATACTTCCACTGCCCTCCTATTAAGGCCGCCACACACCGAATGCTACGCTAAGCGCGCTACCAACTTTCGCCACGCATCTTAAGATACCGTATAGCGATTCCCCACTGTCCGTTCACACTAAATGCGAGCCATGCGAACCGATGCGAACTTCCAGAGCGCTATGTCACAGAGCATCGCTCGGTCGGCAATTTCCTATTCGATTAGCTTTCATGGCGCATGCGCAGTATCTACTGCGGTAAATAAGCGCTTTCGTCCCGCCAGCCAAGATTGATTTTTAACCTACTTACAACAGAGCTATTACAACTAAATAACGTACATTAGTTCTGCACTCGATGTGCATTGTAAAAAAATTTCATCATTGCATTTACGCCAATATTAACGGAATAGTCAAGTTTAAAACCTGAGAAGTGCGTTTTACGCTTTCCGCCATCTTGGAAAAAAGTGGAGTTTCACTTTACCTAAAGAATTTGCCATCGTGCTACATAGCACGGTACGGTTAGCTTCTGGTGTGTGCGCGCACATAGTGGACGTCCGTTGCGAGAACAGTTCTCTCGCTTAGCATAGAATTCGGTCTGCCAACATAATGTACAAAAGCAAGGTATCTAGAATATTAAAGCAGAGTTAAACCCAAAGGTAGGGTTTGATAGACTAGAAATCTTCTTGTATGAGTCCAACGATATGAGAAAGTCACCCACCAGGGTGTGAAGCCAGTCCCTTTCTCCGCCTTGCCTGAACATTTCTAGTAATATCCCGTACGTAAAAATTACATTTAGCATTTCTAGGCATGAAACAACACACTCGTCCTGTGTGGTGTGGGTGCACCTGCACTTGCTGCAGTCCCCCACCTATCTCTCTCCGGAGTTCAGAGGCGACAAAGGAGTGGGGGTTCCGTAAAAAAGGGACCGTTGGGTGAGGGTCTTCTAGAGCCTTCTACGCCCGGAAGCTGTGGGATGAGGATGCTTCTCGAAGCATATTTTCCCCCCGGAAGGTTGGGAGGAGAGTGTTTCTAGAATGTTTCTTTCTCTCGGAAGCTCCCCCCACTCTGACCCCTAGAAACCGTATATAATGCGAGCGTTTCTGGACCAAGGAGAGAGACTGAGGATGGCGAGGAGTTCACACCTACCTCTTGGACAGCCGGGTCATGTATTCAAATCGACCTGAATCAAAGTCTTACCTATCCCATGTAACAGCCCTACCTATCCAATTGGACAGCCGGGCTGTGTATAGAAATCGACGGGAACCAAATTCCCACCTATCACGCTAATAACTCCTACCCCCTCGCAAACTCTGACCTCAGTTCGGCTCCTCCCTTCACTCTCCAACTGGGACTGGGACCACCATGCAATTGTTTTGTAACTAGCAATAAAACCACTCGTAAATGAAACTACTGAGCCTTTAATTTAGCGAACGCTCCCACCCAGTGATGTTGGCGTCAGGACGGCGCGACACCTGCACACTGTCCTCCAATCTATAACTTCTCACTCGTGACCTCAAGTAAAGGACCAACAAATTATCTATTTTTATAAACTTAAAATTCTATACATTTATCTTTTTATAATCTTGGATGAAGAGGTTTATTTTTAAAATAAACTAACCCATGTTGATATTTCCAATTTTAAGTATGAATTTCTATTATAATAAAACATAAACCGTGACGTGTTGAAAAACAGCCTCGAAATATCTTCGGCTCCACTGATAAGTAGCTTCTACCGATTGCTGAACAAAATGCATGGTAAAAGCGAATCGTCCTAAGAAGAATTTCAGCGGAAACTTTTACAAACTCCATCCTATAATACTTAACTTAACTTACAACATACCACTTTAAAAACTACATCCAAACAATACACTGGGATACATCGTGATATTACAAAGGAACACAAACTCTATTCTCAGAAGAACGGCTAAACTAGAAAAGATTTTTTCAAATTTTCTCTCCAACTATTGCTTGAAAGCATTGTGTTACCCATGTTTCAAGCACTCTGGAGCCTCAATTATGCTCCAATATGCATGCTAGATTAGATACAGTTTGGGTAACACATTCTAAGTTTTTACTTACATAAATATGCATGTGTTGCTGAAGCATTTCTTATGAAGCAGTAGCGACATAGTGCAAGAAACCCTCTGGGTTATTTAAGCGTTTTTTCTTGGGTTTTTTAGGCTCAAGAACCCCCAAAAAATAATGAGTTTTCGACGTCGGTTATCTATCTTTTACTTACAAAAAGAGCATGTTCATAGCTTATCGCCGTGTTGTATAATCTATTTGCTAATATATTTTCAAATAGCTAAAAGTACTGAAATGATGATAGTAATCCTGATTTAAAAATTTTAAAAATAGTTGCAGACCAAGGTGATTTTTAAAAAGCTGTTATAAAATAAACCAGACTCATCGTCACTACTCTAAATGGCGATTGCAGTTAAAGAAAATTTTGTATTTAACTTAAATGAAGAAAAATCATTGAAATCCTTAGTTTCTCTTCATAAATAGATTGGCATTTGCAGAAAATTTAAAACTTGTGATTTTGATTTCCTAGACATCGGTATTAAAAAATATCTCAAAAAACTATTTATCAACCGTCTCTTTAATTAGGAAGCATGATTTATAATGCAGAACCTATCACCCAGCTTCTCATTCAAAGGAAGATATTTCAAAAAGAGTGAAGGAGACCGTCACGAAACCAAGTATCTTTAAAGGCCAAAACTTATCGAAAAAATGTATTGGCCTTCATATTGATTGGAAATGTTACCATTAGCCAATTGCCAATTTGCACTAAATTTCACATTTCTTCTACTTCCATCGGGCCAATGTAAGCAGCAGACGAGTGTACCTAATCATTCGGAAAAATGATAAACGTTGAGGCTGCACTTCGGTCCTTCCTGAGGAACAATATCGAACCTAATGTTTTAATCTATTCCCACAGCCAATTTTTTTAAATCAGACTTACTAACTGTCATCATCCAATTTGATCCCGTCTTCTATTAATGACAATTTTTATCATGCACACTGACCTTTTACTGGGAAAATTCATGCTAGAAGGGAACTGAAATACCACGAGAAACATTATTTTTTGAAACAGAATAAAAGTACCGATTCACTTAATCAATCAATATTTATTTAATTCAAAACCACCGACTCTGCATGTAATTATGACATCACACACTACATTTTGGCAAATAGTTTTAAATTACAGTATGATAATAGAATTTCACTGAATAACCGCAATAGTGCTCCAAAATTCCTTTCAATGTAAATTAGTTCAGACTTCAATGCCGCAAGTTCAATTGATTCCGTTATTATTGCAGGCGGATTGCTACTAAGCCTTCTTCAATAATTTTCAGGCAGATTAGTTTGCAATAATTTCAGAAAAACCGAATATGAAGCTCGTTTATGTTATGATATTCAGGATTATATGCTGGTAATATGGGTTATATTTTCCAGCTTAGCTTTCCATATTATTAAAGTAGGGAGTTTGAAGATAATTGGACAAAGGTTTAGCTAAATCAAAGAAAAAGCTCCATTACCGTTAGCAACTCAATATTTGGCGATAAAAATATACCTATTGTTTTTTAAAATACTTTTTAAGTTTCTGGTATAAATATAAGAAGTTTCAATCCTAATGCTTATTTAATATAAGTAGTGAGTCATAAAATCAAACTATTTTACAACAGAAGATATTATCATCACTATAATAACAAAATTCCTACGGTGAAATAGATTACATATCTGTTCCTTGAGTGGTAGGTCGTTATTTCATTTCTCAGTGTTTAAAACATCGGGTAATCAACTTATAATGGGTAACCATTTATCTATAATTCAATAGATGTCTCAGACAGCATAAGCTTCCAAATTTCAAAACTTTTCCGCATACGGACGTATTTCTAGGGCAGCATTCATGACCTCAGCCTTCAAGGGTAATATTAGTTGAAATACACGTTTAAGTGGTGATGGAAGGAGTCTCAATCACCTACAGGCAATACGGAGGCTTAATTTTCCATCAACACACCAACGACTGCTGCAATTCAAGATACATGTAGTCACCGCAGTCTCGATTCTACACCGCAACACAGCAGCTGATAATTGGAAATTAAGGACGCAGTTGTGTATTGGTTGTGTAAGCATGCAATCAAGTCCTGCGGAGTGATCAAAGGTGAAGACAAACAGCACCGCAAATGATCATGCAACAAACTGAGCAAATGGAATTGACGCTGCATGCTTTCTGAAACAGGATCACAGACGGTTTTGCAAAACACACCGGGATGAATGAATGTTAAACGCTTATTGGGGAACGAAGGTTTTGAAGTTAGCCACCCTCGAGCAAAGGAACGTTCACTTCCAATTCCCTTTTCATCCCCTCAAAAGATATACTTTCCAATTATATCTGAATTAAAAATACAGGATATCGAATATCCCGAAGCTAACCCGATACGATTAAAAGATAAACATTCGCTGATATTTGAAATTGAGAAAAAGGACGTACAGCAAATGAATTCGTTTTCGTTTGAGATTCAACCATTTTTTGTATCCCACACAAGTTTTATATGAAAGAGGTTTTCCGTTTATCTTCAACGATTTGGATTGAGTGAAATATTTTAACGTGAAATGTTTTGATTGAATGAGTGAAAGCAAACCCGTTCACTCATACAAATTCTAGTAACTCTTTGAATATACAACATCATCATATTTCTTCTGAACTCATCATTTTAGTCCTAATAATCATCTAACGCCGGATTATCCAGCGTTTCTCTCGGTGAAATAGGTAAAGTTGACTCTTTTTAGTGTTTTCGCAAGCAAATAAAGAGAATCACTCGAGACCGATTCTCTAACAAAGGCTCTATTGGAAATGTTAATACTAAATTAGTGAAAAAAATCAAAGGTTTTGAGGACATTTGCGATGTATAATGCGATCAAATGTAAAAAATGGGATGAATAAGCGTTAATGTAGCGATCGAAAAACTGTTCCGTGATCCCGAGTTTGTACACAGCTTATTTTCTATTTGGAGGAAGGAAGCCTAGTTTTCCCTACTCTGTTAAAGGTCACATGAGGCTGATAGTGTTGTTTGCAAATACACTAGCCACTTTGAAAGGATTGTCAGTTTTTATACAAGTCGCATTAAAAGATATCCAAAATGTAGTAACTGTCGTTGTAAATCCAGTTTATGACTTTCTCTTCTAGAAAATTAGAGCAGTATTCCTTCACATACATCCAAATTGATTTAATAGAATAAGATTTAACATAATTCTGTAATCCCTGCCCACTTAGAGCACCCAGTTACTCTAGTGCCGATAATAACGCTATCCCTCATAGGAACCTAGGAGCAGTCGTGGGATACGCCACTTTCGCCACTTTCGCCACCTTCAAAGCCCACTTTCTCCAAGGTTTATCATCCCCCAGCAAAAATCACTGTCATTTTCTCTGAAGAAGAATGAGAAGTCTCCGAGAGATGCCAAGAACTACAGCTATAAATTTCAAGAAACACGTTCAAGTAGTCATACAAGAAGACCGGTGGAAGAGATATTTTAAGTACAATCTAAGGTTTATATTCTTAAACCTGAAAAGACTCAAAGATATCAGAACCTGATAAAAGTATATGGTATATTAAAAATCAATTGACTATACGATTACGGAATTATAAAACGTGAAAATGTTAACAATAGGTTTATTTATGTGAGTGAGATCACAATTCCTATTAAGATATTCATATATAATCAATATCGAAATAAACTTTTAACAGGAAAAGGAGATTAATGTAATTTTATCATACAATCCTCTTTCGTAGCTCAATTATTTCAGGCGTAGAAACTTCCTTCTACCAATCGCATTGGATTTAAAATTGTTTGCTCTATATTACATACCTTCTCCTGCCAAAGATAAAAATCGCCTAACGTCTATCATTTTTTCTTTCCAGGTCAATATTCAACGAAAAATCTGTGGCTTCCGCGAATCCATATTTTTACGAAAATTGTCGGAGTATTATCGACTCGACCTTCAATACGCTGCACTAAGGGCACTAATCAGCCGAAGGGGAAAATTGTGGGACAGAGTCGAGTAAAATGGAGTTTGAACTTGGCTGTATTGTGAAACTGCACACTTATCATCGCAATTAGCAATAAAAAAGATCCGTGACGGTTTCGCAGCAACAAAACAAATATATGTACACACTCAGAAGTCAGAACAGGTATAAAATGCTTCTAAGAGGAGGTATGTGCATTCTATCTTCAAATAGGATGCACATCCATCCTCTGAATGTCACACAAGGAACTTCAAGTACTTGAAAAACTAAAATAACTGTGTGTCATGGTATTTTTTTAACATTTGGTAGTGCAGATACCTTTCTTGGTGAATATGTTAATTCATTATGGTCCTACTGCAAAATTAAACTATCGCTCAAAATCACAAAAAAAACATGGAGAGAAAACTTCTCAAGTATGTCTAAATTGCAAGAGGACTGATTTAGTTCCGCATGAGAGCCAAATTTAAATCGTTGAATTATACAAACTCGTGACACGCAGATGGGTTAACACAAGGTAAGTAAAAACTTGAAAGTCAATTAGGTAAAGGTTTATTTGTTTGCAAAGCTATATTTATGCAAACGATTTACTGAACCCTGTGAAAATTGGCGCGAGTGCCGAACTGCTTTAGAACATGGTTTCCAGTCTTGCTTCTAAAGCAAGGGTTAAAGCTGGATGCTGGGGACAAAATAGCAGCAAGGATAGTCCCACAAATGCAAGCTGCTCAAATGAACAGGAATGAGGGTGGTGTAGGTGAGCGATCTAGTGTAGAGAAAGGAGAGAAATGGGATAGCATTTTGTCGGATACATTTATGAAAGCGCTTCAGAAAAAAAGCAGTTCATGGTTGCGAGCACTTGTTAAAGGAATGATAAACAATCTTATCCAGCCAAAGGATTGCACTAATTTCTCCAGATCACGAAACTTGCGCCTGGATTATGTTTTGTCCTCAAAGTTGTCAAGGTGATGCTAGATCAAAACTCAGGTTTTGAGTTATGACTTATATTGAAATTCACGATGGGCTGCTTTCCATAATTTCCTCCTCGACGTGTAATTTAATTAGTTATCAATATGTTATCGATGTTCTTCCATTATTGGAAAAACCTTCCACAGTTTTTACCTTGGGCCCTCCCTTACAACTTAACCCTTTAAAAAGTGTTCCTTTATTACATTAGGTTCCTTAATATCCTTCAGATCTTATTCATGCCGTTTTAATTTCTATAATTTTACTTCTTTTTCACATCCCCTGGAGAATCTTATCACTCACCGTATCGTTTGTTAATGGGCTCCACTGACTTATTCAAATTTGACTTATACCGTTCATATTTAGCAATTTAGCACAAATCCTTTCAAACCAATTGGCTCTTTCTTTCATTCTACAAGTTACACTCTTTAATACTAATCCACATCTACTTTTAGTGCACAGAACAAGTGTTTTAGTAATACCTTTCTTTTCTTAAAATCTTAACTCTAACCACGCTAACCACCATGATTAACCATCTCTCAGATGCGGAGGTCAATATCCTAGGGGACAACATTCGTGATAACCGTACATTGTAGACAAAACTGGCTTTTCTCCGCCCAAAGTTTACGTTTTTTACGTCCACATCAACACTGGTTAGACCCAACCTGTGTCAAAAGAATAACTTTCCCAGAAAACATCGTTTTAGTTAAGATGGATGATACACGCGAGACCAAGAGACCGGCCGCAACCTACAGAGTTGGAAAGGGCTTTTAATCAAAATTTTACATTTCTCCCTCCTTCTTCAGAGATTTTTTATCATCGCTGGCTCCCTTCGTCAAAATAACCGTGAACCCTTCAGCTGTGGCAACTTCTGGGGTGAAAACGTCAAAAAAAACAAGCAAGTTAGCGGAGCAGCAAGAAAACCTGAAATTGAGCCTTGAGGGATTTGCATTCTCTGAACGGTATGAATCAAAAAACACCATATTTTCCCATCTCTGGACTGAGTAGAGTCAGTAAGAATGAGTATACAGTAGGTACATTTTTTTCACAGTTATCAAGAAAATAAACTTGTCACTAATCAAGAAAATTAATTATAATAAAAATTCTTGAACATAATGAAAATAGAATTAAGAGAATGATTTGCATTTATTTCCTAACATTTTCTTAAATATGATAGAAGAATATTATAAACAGTTCAAAGCGACTGAAAAAGTCTCTCGATTCTCCTGTAAAATATTAACTGACATTCCTTTTTAAAAAATCCAATAAATTTCAATTTAAATAGTTTTATCCTTCATATTGAGTTCACACAGACAAATTATTGCTCTATAAGTTATGTTAATGCGGGAAAAAATACTTCGTTTTATTCTATCGGGGAATAAGTTCATTTATGACTTATTAACTGATAGCTAAGTTTTAATTTCGCCACCTGGTTTCTCACATGAACCAAATATTTTTCAGTCTTGTTCATTGAATTGCAGTAACATAGCTGTTAATGGAGCATGATTTCCTTCATCATGGTCTTAAGAAACGGCAAAAAATTCTGAATGGCAATTCAAAAGGAGAATATGTGCTTATTCCACGTATTACCA
This sequence comes from Pyrrhosoma nymphula, assembly GCA_963573305.1. Taxonomy (NCBI): domain Eukaryota; kingdom Metazoa; phylum Arthropoda; class Insecta; order Odonata; family Coenagrionidae; genus Pyrrhosoma; species Pyrrhosoma nymphula. Next base: position 30,293,261 of record OY754328.1, read on the forward strand.
TCATTCCCACATACATGCTATTTTATTTCAAATTACTACAGTTCCCCGTTCGCCGTTCATTCTCAATGACAATCAACAATGCACAAGGCAAATCGCTTCAAGAGTGTGGATTAAATCGGGAAATTCCATGCTTTTCACACGGTCGATTATATGTTGCATGCTCATGAGTGGGACAGCCGAAAAAGTAAGTTGTTTTTGCAGAGGGCGGTAGGACCAAAAATATTGTGTATCCGAAAGCACTCGAATAAAATTTTCAACTCTATTTCATTACACAAAATATAATTTTCTTTCATTAATTTTGAACATGTAAATGTGTCTGCTTTGTATATGTGTGCATATTTCAAAAGAAAAAGAGGCACTGCAACGCATGCCGGGCCCCACCGGCGATCGCGCCTCAAGTTCGCGCCACCTTATTTCTCTCTCAAGTTTGCATGGGATGGGAAGGCTTAAAACAAAGCAATTGCTGTTTTGGGGAAGAAAAATTATTCTGAATGTTTTTTTTCATTTTTGGGAAACACATACACTCATTTAGCCACATTTCCCACTGCTTCCACTTGAGTAGTGCAAAAAAAGAAAAAACACCAAGTTCACTTCAAGAGCACACCAGACATTGACTGCCTGCAAAGAAGGCAGCAGGTCTGCTAGTATCAATTAATGGCGTTAGCAATCGTGCTCGTAAACGCGAAGCAAGCGAAGGATTACAGCCACGTCATGCACACCTGACTCGAAATAATTGCTTTATCCCACTATTAAATAGTTACCTCCAATGTGGTAACTTGAAAAATAAAATTAAGAGCTGAAAGTTGGACTGACATAATGCATAAATCGAGATAGTTAGGAAACGTAAGCGATGTAGCAGATGTAGTTAAACAAAAACGTAGCCGATGAGTGATGCAATTTACTTTCCAAAAATTATCATGAGATACAGTTACAAGAAGTGAGATAACTGAAAGCAATTTTTTTGAAGTTATACTTCTTTGCGCCCGTTGGAGACTTTTGGGATGGGATGTTGGTCGAGAAACCGCGTCACGCTCTTTTCCGCGTCACGCTCTTTTTTGGGTGAGAAAAATCCACAATTGTACTCATTGATACGAATTCCTGGGTATTTCTAATCGAGCTAAAAGGATGAAATATTCAGGGAAGGGTTCAAATTTGGTGTCGAGTCAGGAAAAAATCAAAAATCCCAATATTTTTCATTGGTTTCGAGTCCAGATAGGATTTTGTTTTTTAATGGGATTAAATGGGAAAAACGAATAATTTACGTGTAGAGTAATTTTCATTCATTCATTAAAATATGAAATAATTTAGATACAAGTTTCATTCTTTGACTGAAATGAGGCCAAAAGATCAATGCATTTACTTCTTGCAACCGATGTTTCTCTATCGATCGATAAATTGAAATATTTGAAGTTTAAACGCAAAATTAATGCAAATTTCGATATTTTTCATTTTCGTTGCTAAGCAATTTTTTCATTGTTCCCGAGACTTCCAGTACCTTATACGCGTGCTATAAAGATTAAACTTAAAGGAATATAACATTCTCCGTGCGTATTTCAATCGCTTTTAACGATATTATGCCTTAGAAATATACTTTTTACAATGTTTTATAATTATATACATAAACTGTTTCGTAGCTTTGACACTCCTCCATTTGCTCATGCCTACGAAATCCGTTGGGATCGCTCCAGATTCCTCCATTTTGCTTCTGAAAAACTCTTTACACCTTATTCCGGGTTTCCCTCTCTCTGTTTTTCCAGGAAACATTAATCCTTGCACCTACTTTCTGAAATTGTACCTCGAAACTCCATTCTACAAGTCAAAACCATGTAAAATGATAATGTTCTATGATGCATTATCTCTTGGATTTTGAAATTATAATAGAGAAACAGGCCCCAACATTTCGAAGAGAAAGAAGTCTTTTATTTCATTTATATATCCTGTCTGCCTGTGTGTGTGTGAGCGGGTGTGTGCGACCGGCCAAAGAAGTATAACTTCCACCGTCTGGTCCGACGCAGACCACGTTTTTTTATTTTCATCATTGGCTTGTCCGATTCAACTCATGTTTGAGTTTTGCGTAAAAATTAATATATAAATCATTTTCTGATTCCACAACAATATTTTTGCCAATGCTAACATATCCTTGCAGCTAAATTCTCTATCCCCCTCATTTCTCTTCAATCCCCCTGAAAATAACTTTGTACATACTACCTTTTTACCTTTCTTTCTCTGCTATCCGTATCACTGATGATCTAAATTTCAAGAGAGAATAATGTTCCAAAAATTATATTAATTTGAAATTTATTATTCAAAGAGAGCATTTAAAATATTTTTTCCAAGTAAATATGATTTCAACGTATAGGTTTGCGTTACAGTCCATGTAAGTACTTGGTTTATATCTCTTTCTAATGCTCAAGTAATTACCTATACAGCACTACCGTCTTGACAGATGTAGAATATTTTATCTGAGGCATAATATCGCATACGGATAAATTTATATACACAATAATTACATTTTTGAAAAATCGTAGCATGAATTTTAAGTCATGAAACATTTAAGAGATTCAATAGACATCAGAACTTTACTGTATCCTGCATTTTAAAACTATTTTAAATAGTAATAATCAAAGTTTTTCACAAGTTGATTAAAATCAACTTAATACCTATAAACCTGGCAGTTCTAATTCCATATTTAATTTTTGTAGTATGATTCCACCCGTCAACAAGTTATATCTCGGTGCAGATGGGGTAGAGTCCTCGCCTGCTAATCCGAAGGTCGCTGGTTCGAGCCCTTCCTGGGTGAGTTATCCTACCACCCAGGGCAGGGGAGTTAATGCATTGTGACAGGATGCTTATATGTAAGAGAGGACTTCATGGCTCTAACTTTGCCCTGAATCAAGGCAAATATAATAAATAAATAACTAAACGGTTTTAAACCTCGTCTTTTTTACCTTTCTCTTTGGTTTTTATCAACTCGTGGCGCGGAAACTATCCGAAATTATATTGTAACAGTTATTTAATAATTTTAACCAGCTATTGTTTATTTTGAGCTAATACTCAAAGTTAGAATAAAAATGTTTTGAGAATAACGATGTGTACAATTGTCACATTCAGGGAAGGAAGTATTCATAATGAATAAAGACACTTGGTAATCTTTCACAGATTTATTTCTTTGACACGACGCGTTTCACCACACTGTGGCATAATCTATATTTTTCAACAGAGCGCTATGGTTTACTTTGAAGTTCTGACATCCCTAATGTCAAATTGATATGATTATAGGTTATTATAACATAATTGAATTAAATACGAACTATTTTACCCGTACCACTGAGCCACCATACTGCCCATACTGGACGTAAATAGCAACAACATGCAAACAATATCTAACATGAACTGGAAAATTAGGAATGAAGAAGAAATTATCAGGAATTTTTCATTGTAAACCGATGGGTGTGGATTTTGGTAACAGATTGGAAAAAGACAATGTAAAAAAAGAAAAAGTAAAAAATAGAGGTCAGAGTTTAACTCCTACATTATTCTTGATTCCAGATAAACTACGCGTTTTATTATTCAACTCTTCGCAATGGATTTTGTTGTGAACACAAGTGATTCGGCACTCACGTTCGCTAATGTCATCCCACTTTCGCCCCCGCAGCGTGCAAATACTCTGGTCTTCTTTAGCGGCTGTTCCCTCACGACTTCACACCATGCGTCGACCCCAGGAAAATTCGCCTCCTTCTGGTACACTTCTCCTTAGGCGCCCCCTTGATTATTTAAGCTCTCCCCGGGGAGCGGCACCACCCACTCCGGGAACCACTGTTTTAAATCAATAACAAAGCATCACGCCGTCTGACCGAGCAGTTTGTTTTTTATATCCATGGCTAGATCCTCCCCCGGCCTACCCACTCTCCTCAAATAACCTCAAAGCCATCAGTGCCCTTTGCAAAGGCATCCAGCTCCAGGCTTCTCCGTGCAAAACTTTGCTGAACCCCGTTGATTTACCCCGCTGCAGATAAGCGTTGAAAACACATCGTGCGGAAAAGTCAAAAGGATATTGAATATCAAATATTCCGCTCAGCTGAAAGAAAGGTCACATAAAAATATATGCCTATGTGATAAAAATTACTATCCCTATTTATACATGATCTGATTTAGCCATCATTGCGTGTGACTTTGTAATGCAAGCATGATGAAGTTTTTACTGTTTTCCTGAACCCCAAGATTTAGTACGCTACCAAATGAGTGATGACAGAAAATGAGGGAGATTTAGTTTGCCAAAGAGCATTTCAAATAATTTCACAACAAAGTTCGCGCAATAAATTCCGGTAAAATATATAGATAGACTCATGACCATAGACTGAGCGCTGCTTATATATGAACAATTGCCAGTTAATTCAGTAACATCAATTTTAAGTCCCTTTTTGATTATCGATTATGATCTTTTCGTGGTGGCCTTTATACGATTAGACATTAGTTACCCTGAAACCATATAATGCAGTACATACATGGTAATGAATAAAACCACGGCTTATAAAGAGTTATATTCGTGATAAACTATTAAAAACTATAAAAAATATTCATCTTATATCTCTAAATCGTAACTAAAAGCTTCATATACCAACACTTATTGTCTTCAGAACCGCCTTAAATGTTTTCACTGGTTAAAAAATATATCTGATAATGATAATAATAATGAGGATTTTTTCCAGGATTATTTCATTTCACCTCTTGAGCTATAAATAATCACCAACTATTTGTGCCTTTGGAATTCCAATTACACTAAGCTCACAAGTGGCCTTAATTGAATCTGTCCCCACGAACTTAGGAGGGGGAACTCTCATTTGAGATTAATGTCGATGCCTTCTACATGATTTCGTGGATATCGCCAATTGCTGCTAGAATACGCGCGCCCTTGGGAAGAGGAATAAATTCATGCGGAAGGGAAGAGCATCTCGAGTGAGATAGGGGTGGAAGACCGGGGGAGGAAAAGGAAGGGTAAGCGGGTCGATGCCTCCCCGATGATGTTGGAGGGGTGAAAAGGGGTGAAAGTGAGCCCCCGCCAGCGATGAAACCGCTCATCCCCTCGGGGAAAATGGAATCGCCGATCGCGGGATGCGATTCGTGGTTATCTCCTTCCGACCGATGACTCACTAACCCACCTCCCTCCGATCTCCCATTCGCGAGGTCCTCCAAGATACGGCAATTCCTCTGGGAAACCCCTGTCAGCGTTCATTTTATAATGTCGACTGCATGCCCCTATTTCCAGTTAACATCGCCTCTTCGGATATTTCAAGCATGAATCATTATGTCATTTTGCTAAAATAAACACTCTGCAACGGCACCTTTTAATACTTGCCTTTTATCTTTATAACCTGTGCAATAACAAATATCTCGTGAAACAGTAAAACTTGCTAAGTTTTTTGTTCCATATTTTTTATTTAGAATTTTAAGCTTGTATATTATTTCATTCTTTTTACAAGCGTATATATTATTTCATTCATTTTATTTCATTTTTAGAGTTAAAAAATAAATATTCCAACCTTTACTCTCTCTCTCTCTAATTTATCATTTCTTTGCTATTTAATACGATAATGGTACACGTGTACTGCCGAAGGCCTTTCATGTTGACCTTATATGTATAAAATGTACAAGTTGATTCCGATTTTAATTAAACAAAAAAATTATAAAACACAAAAAAAATATAATAACAAGCGCGTTCCTACATGGTAATTTAGGAAAAATAAAAGCTTACATAAACAAATTATTAATGGAAAAATGTATATTACAAAAATGAATCCATAAAATCATACTCATTTTATGAGAAGCACATTATATTTTAATATTTATGGCCATGAATTTCAAATTACATTAAAACAACAATCAAATGACAATGTAAAAGACATAAGATCGTAAAACAACGTTTAGTGATCGTAGAAAAAAGACAAAAGAAAAATGCCTTTAAATAGCAAAGAACCACAGGAAAAAAGTTAAACTTATTCCCATCAAATCCTCATCAACTAGTAAAGTACCTAGCTATAATGATAACATATTTTAGTGCCGGAATAAAAATAAATTAAAATTACTTTCAAATGGGAAATTCAGAAACCCAACCGGCGAAACCTAACGTTTTTCGTATGAATCCCACCTCTGGCATGGATGGCATGGCAACACGGTGATTTATTGTTAACTTCACAGAGAATTATGATGTATGCAGTCATATGACTTTATTTATTTCATCATAATTCATCACCATTCCGGAGTTTATACCACCATCAATTAAGCAAAATGCTATTATAATTATATCTTCCCAAAAATGTTGAAATTTTGATATACAGCAAAGATAAATTGAAAATTGGGTCAGTGGGGTGAAAATCTATTGTATGGACACATTAAAATACTAAATAACGCATAAATAACATTAATATTAATTTCGACCAACTTTTTTCGATCTATTAGGGACCTCAGCGTGGTTGGCGGCAGTTGACACCGAGGGTGAGTCAGAAGCCAGATGAATAATAATTTGATAAAATGGGAAGAGCTATCCCAAACTTCGCCCGAGATTCAGCGGGCTGAAATACGCATTCTCTTAGCGAAAAATTGACAAACCTAGACCTCGAGGAACCATCCTCATGATCACGAATATCAAGGGAGGCAGAGAAAGAAAAGGAGTAATCATTCGACCGGAATACACTAACTAGTAGTGAAATGTAGCCTTGCGGATCCCTAGTGTATTATAGAAAACCTCGCATTCCATGCATTGTAACCGCTTCATAATTACCTACATTACTGGATAATGTAAATATATTTAAGCGATCTACATCTGCATATTGCAGGCAAACTGCCTCTGGGGCATATATCTGAGGGTCCCAGGTCACCAGTCATGAAAATAGGAGGCCAAGTTAAATGGTGTAGGAAGGTAAAGGGAACAAACATAATGGTATTCTCGTATGCAAATATGTTTCTTGTGCCGAAGTACTACGCCCTCCTATCATATTTCTGGATTATGTGCCTTTCGTGGATCGTCTAGATGAGGAGGGTTAGGCTTGACTCAATCATGCGGACTTGACTCTGAATCGCAAATGACACAAGACTTCTTTTCACAACGGCTGTGCATTTATTACTGACTCCCGCTCAAAAGGTTATTATTACAAAATGGCGCATTCACTCCCCAATAAAAAATAATACAATGTTATAGCAAAAAAATCAATACAACAATGTGTCTCTATAACCTAAAAGGCTACAAATTCGACCGTTTAGGTGACTTCCGTGTGCGTTCAGATCTTCGTGGAACAATTGGACTAGGAGGTGGATTCTGAATCACAGAGGATTGAACAATGGGTGTTACAATCTGCTGTGGGGTAACTCAACTGATGGCGTAGGTAATGGGTTACACAAAACATTATCTGGCCTTACACTAGGAACTGGTACCTGAAAAGGTGTATGTTGTTCTCCAGATACAGGTGTATGTGACAATTTTACCTGGTTTAGATGACAGAGTTTACATTGCCATTCACAGAAACATAAAATGCAAGTGGAGAAAACTTTTACAATTTCTGCTTTTTGGGTAAAATCAGACCTTCTTATCCGCATACAAACAGTATCTCTTTCGTGAAAGACTGGGAGAGTAGGTGTGGTCTTATTTCTAATAGGCTTTTGCATGGACAAAGCAGTACGAGGAGGTGTTTTCAAAATCATGTCTGCAGGAGACAATCCAGTGGTGACACTAGGAGGTTACGGTTACTAAACAAAAAGGCAGCAATTAATCTCTCTTTCATATGAGAGGACCTTTCCTCCACACAATCATCACCTATCTGCCTTAATGCAACCTTAGCCAAATCCATTTTTTGCAGGTAATGTTAAGACAGTTTTACAAACCCTTCCGCTAAGGCATTATACTGCAAGTGGTAAGGTGGGGACTTTGTTACAATAATATTTCTTTCAGCGCAAAACCGTTCAAAAGCTAAAGTATCAAAAGGAGGACCATTGTCAGTTACAACTTGTTCAAAATGTACAAAAACACTAATTTGACACAACAAACAATACTCAGCATGTTCAAACATTGTGGATGGAACCAACCATACATCTAACCATAAACTGAAACTGCCAATCAGCAATAAATATTGATCACACTTATAATTTTAAAAATCAATATGCACCCTTTGCCAGGAATGCTGTTTTAGGCCATGAAATGGTAACATTTGATGCAGGCCTAAAATTGACCATTGAACAAGGCTCACAATTTTTCAGTTTACCCTTGATATCCTCATCGATACCTGGCCACCAAATATAATTGTGAGCTAGCATTTTAATGAGACAAATACCAGGATGGCCTTTGTGCAATAAGTCTAGCACACTGCTTCTCAAACATTGAGGAATGATCACTTTTGACCCTGTAAGAAGACAACCTTCTTCAACACTTTACTGATGTCTACTAATCAAAAACGGTTTTAAAACTGAATCTGATAATGCGTCAGGCCAACCAGAAACTGTATACTCTTTAACCCTAGACAACAAGGGGCCATATATGCTGTACCCTCAGCCACTACTAATGCTGACAATGGCAAATCAGCAAACATGTCAACATGGCACACCTCCCACGCATTCTCATTTTTGACAGCTTTCCTAGGAAGTCTTGAAAGGGTATCAGCTCGGGACAACAAAGAACTTTTTCGATACTCGAACTCATAATTGTATGCATGTAGAGCGACAGCCCAGGACTGAATCTTTGGTGATGCCACAACAGGCAAACCCTTGTGGGGACGAATGAGATTTTTCAGGGGCAAATTATCAGTGAAAACTTTGAATTTTTTCCATACAGATATTTATGCAACGATGTAACCGCCACTTTAACAGCGAATGCTTCTCTCACCAACTGTGAATACTTGCTGATGCTGATAATGCTGGCTGGGGGACAAAGACATGGAGTGGTAGAGGCTTTTCCTTGCCGTCTACCAGATGACACAAAACACTTCCCACACCATAAGGTGAAGCATCAGTATACAAAATAATGGGTTTACTATCATCATAGTAAATCAATAAATTCCTGTCTAACAACCAATTCTTACTCTCTTGGAAACACTCCTCGCATTGACTGGACCATCATTGTGCAAAATCTGACGCATTTCCCTTGGCAATGTTGAGCTGCTCATTGAGAGGCTTCAATTTCTGACTCACATTGGGAATAAAATCCCTATAAAAATTTAGCTACTCTAAATATGCTCTTAGTTCTGTGACATTTTTAGGACACCTGGCCATTGCAATAGCCTCTACTTTCTCGGGCATTGGTTGAAGACCTTGAGCATTTATGATATGCCCTAAATACCGAACTGATGACTTATATAACAAACACTTGTCATAGCTCACTTTCACACAATGCTTTTCAAGCCTACTTAACACTTCACTGGTGTACAGCCAACACTTCTCCAAATCTTCTCCTCCAACTTCAATGTCATCTATATACATTCCCGCTTTGGGAATACCCACTAAAATTACGTCCATGACCTCTTGAAACCTGCACTTGCGACTCCATAAATTAATCTGTTAAAACGAAATAGACCCCATGGAGAATTGATGGTCAACAACTCCCTAGATTCTTCGGTAACCTCCAGTTGCAAATAGGCTTCCGACAAATCCAAAATCGTGAAAACGTTTCACCCTGACAATGTGCTGAATATGTTCTTTACTCTGGGAAGAAGATATTGATCAACTATCAAGTTTGGATTTACTGTTATTTTGCAATCCATTACAATCATGACATTTCCATTTCTTTTCAAAACAAACCAAATGGGTGACGCCCACTTGGAAATAGTAACTGGGGAGATTTTATTGACTTCTACCCACTTTCAAAAAATGGCCTCAATTTCAGTTCTCATGCTAAGGGGAATGTCATAGCATTGACCCAATACTGGAACTGAGTCTTCTTTTAAAACCAACCTTTCTTTGAACCCGACTATAGCCTTACTCTTGTCATGTGAAAATACATTGGGGTATTTCTTTCTCAAATCTTGTTTAGATACTTGCACTAGAGTTTATATGGCCTAATTTTAATATAAACAACTTTTCACTAAATATACCACACTCGTCACTTTCACACAATATGTACCTCCTGTTCATTGAAAAAATCGTGAAAAGATTGAAATTTGAAAAACATAAATATTAATTCACTGTCATTGCCGTGCCCTGCTAAAAATTAACCACCAGGAAAAACACTAGTCCCTATACATCTCACTCGTCACACCCCACGGAGGAGGAGGTAGTGGGGGGGAGAAGATATCTTTGCTAAACGGAGAGGATGAGGGGGAGGGGTTGGTGAGGTCGTATGTTAGGGTTTGGTGGGGTTTGAGACAAGGCTATGGGATGGGGGAGTAAAGAGGGGGCGGGAGTGGGTGGGGGAGGGAAGTGGGGCAGGGAGGGGGGGGGGGGGACGGAGACAGGGGAAAAGGGACTCACTACTGTCTGGATTGACCGTTTGAAGGGCTTGGGTGGGGGGGAAAGGGGGCTGCCAGCACTGTATGTAAGTGACGTTGCCCCTACCCTAACTGCCAGCCCCCTTTATCCCCCCACGCCTTTCAAACGGTCAACCCAGACAGTAGCGAGTCCCTTTTCCCGTGTATCCGTCTCCCCCCCCCTCCCTTCCCCCTTCCCTCTTCTCCCCACTCCCCCCTCTTCTCCCCCCATCCATTAGCCTTTTCTCAAAACCCACCAAACCCTAACATACAACTTCGCCACCCCCCTATCCCTCCTCCTCTCTGTTTAGCAAAGATATCTTCTCCCCCCCTCCCTCCTCCTCCGTGGGGTGTGACGAGTGAGATGTATAAGGACTAGTGTTTTAATAGGGTTAATTTTTAGCAGAGCACGGCAATGGCAGTGACTTAATATTTATGTTTTTTCAATTTTCAATCTTTTGACAATTTTTTTAATGGACAGGAGGTACATGTGTGTGTGCAAGTGACGAGTGTGGTATATTTAGTGAAAAGTAGAATATATTAAAATTAGGCCATATAAACTCTAGATAATGTTGTTGGTTCGGGAAGAGAATTAGTTTTTACTTGTTTGTGTGATTTTTAGTGTGACACTGTAAGAACGGTGATTTAACATGTATGTTTTTCTATCTTTCATATTTTCATCATTCTCCTGATGGACAGGAGGTATACATTGTGTGCACGTGACGAGTGTGGTTTAACTAGTTAATAGTAGTTTATATTACAATTAGGCAATAACTCTAGATAATTGTGTTGGTTAGGGAGAAGAATTATTTTTTACTTGTTTGTGTAAATTTTTAGTCGGACACTGTAATGACGGTGATTTTTTTTTAAATGTGCGTGTATTATACATTTTCTTTTAGAGATAATTCCACCTTTCCTCTTCATGAGAGTGGTCACGGCGGCTTTTAAAGCGCTTGGTCCCCAAATCCTCCTACACCATGCACCTCTTCTCACCCCCTCCCCCCCCTGAAACTCCCCCTCACACCCCTAAAAAACCAACTAAACACTTCACCCCTCCCCTTCTCCCCCAGCCATCGGAATCGCCGAGCAGTCTTCCAAGAAACCCATAGACTCCTTGGTACTCATTTTTAAACTTCACGGAAATCCTCTCCCCTCCCCCTTCTCCACCCGCCCCCTCTCATTACGTCAGCATAAGCCCAGGCTATATATTCCCACCCAAGCTACCGCTAAATGCACATGAGTATGCCACAGTGTGTTGAAACGCGCGTCGTACCAGCGCAATTAAGTTTTGTGGAAATAACAAAGGTGGTTTTCTCATCATGGACAATATTTGATATTGGAAGGTTCATACCTGGCCACTAATTTACTCCGTAGCACTTCAAAAGGAAAATGTTTAGGCTGGACCGGTAGACATGACATGTGCAACGTATTGTACATCTCCGAGCCGCAAGATAACTATAAAAGACGGACTTTCATGGGCTCTGAAATACTAATTAACTCACAGTAAACTTCAAATTGTTCTAACCACATAGCGAGTGGACTGACTTATAAAAAGGTTCTAACCGACCTTGTGACGCTGCCATTGCCGCCATAACTAGTAACGATTCTGCTTCCTGCAGATTTTCCATCGAATTACTGTTCCTCGCCATGGTTCCTTAAATACTCATCGCCAAATGGGATTATGTGCCTTTCGTGGATCGCCTAGATGAGGAGGGTTAGGCTTGAATCAATCATGGGGACTTGACTCAGACTCGCAAAACAAGACTTCTTTTCACAACGGCACGGCGGTGAATTTTTTTATTGACTCCCTCTCAAAAGGTACAAGTACATACGGAGGGAGTGCACTCAAAACAAACATCAACTAAAATGATTACAAAAATGCCACAATTTCTTCGATCTTTTGAACAAAAAACAATCTTTCCAAAATAACCACGTCTCCCCGGGGTGCCTAACGCGTCTCTTTTGAGAGAGCTGTCGGCGCCCTCCGTGACATTTTAGGGGGTATTGTACAACCCCCGATGCTACGTCATTCGTTACCATCTCTTTCATGCTACATTCAAGAATAATGGCCGCAGTTGAATTCATAGCTCAATATTCCATTTGCAAAATTTATATCACACCACCTTAAGTTATCGTAAGATAGACCTTGTGTAGATATCCAAGGTGGGATTCAAACACTGGGTCTTTCTGATGCCAGGCCGTCACGATTACCAATTAGACAATCGTAACTGCTTACAAATTGATATCGTAAGCATGTAAACGCGCGCGTTTAATTTAGCGTTTAAATAAATATCGGTGCCTAAACTCAGAGAATATGAGTTGAATGTGATGTGGGGAAAACAATGGATGGACGGAAGGGTGCAATTACTAGAACATCAAAAGGACTGGCGTTAATATGGAAAATTAATTAACAATTACGTATGAACAAAGTAACCCATGGAAATGGGCGTAATTTCCATTATATGGAATCATGCGAGCGAAATACCTTTTATTTTTTTATTCTATGGATGTAATAAAATCTAATGCAGCAAACGTTCATTTAATTCAAAGTACCCACATCATTCAATCATGATGAGTACGTAATTTAATAGATTAGCAATAGCATAAAATATATATATTGCTAAAACGACGCACAAATTAACTAATTCCTTCGTTAAGGCATCATTAGCATCGCTGATATTGCAAATATCAGTGCATCAAAAATGGAATTAATATTCGAAAATTAATTACTTAAAACGATTTATTATACATGAGATAATCCCTATTGATGGAAAATATGAATTGAGCTCTCATACTACTGTGTGCATTAAGTTTGCTTCCTCTTTGAAATCAATGAGACCGCTCAAATGCGACGCATTTAAAGAGTTTAAAGAAATAGAAAAGGGAAGGTCAAAGCTGCAATGACCAATGGATGGTCTTTGAAGGCAAGGTATTTCATGATTATTGAAAATAAAAAAGCGCAAATATTTATATATGACTAGAGAACACAAGTGTGCAACTTGTAACTGTCATGCTGAAAAAGATAGGGCAGTGAGAGAAAGGTGCTCTTAAGCCAATGACACCCTAATTTTCAGTTTGGGAAATAACAAATTAAGAAATAATCTTTTACTGAACATGGAAAAATTGGTATTTGGCGTAAATTTCACACCGATTTGCTTTAGAGGTACTACCAAAATATTGTTTTGGGGAAATATTGATAACTGTAATGCTTTGTAGCTCCCAGCTTCAAGCTAAACGGCGAATGAGAGGGTATTGAAACCCATGCTGTAAGCGATGTGGGTGATCGGAACACCACGGCGATGATTTATGAAAATAATGACCTTATTTCAATCAAATGACCACCTTCACTTTGGCACTTATTACCTAAAGAGGAAAGTCTCACATTGTGAACTACAAAAACAGCAAATGGATGTGGAAAAATATGACACGCTTTTCATTCGATGGAAAATTTGTATGCTCTACTTTAAATTGAAAAAGTTATTGAATATAGTGGTATGTAGAAAATGGGTTGAAAGAGGGTAAAAAGTAATTATATGATCTCACTCAAATATCTTTTTTTACCAAATTAATTTGAGTTCACTAAAAATTCCAGAGAAATTTATTTCGCTTTTCCTCAAAACTAAGAAATTGATTATAATTGGATTTTCATTTTTTTCATATAAGTTTTAAGCAAGTGTACCTAGCATGATGCAAAATCCCTGCCTTATTACTTTTTGAAGATATCGTGCCTTTCCATAGAAATCTTATTTTTAATTATACAACCTCTCTAAAACAGATAACCCATGTTTCAACAGATACATTTGAAGGGGTTTGGGATATTGGCAATCATAACTTCTTCGGCTCTTGGTATTTTATTTTGAAATCAGTTGAAAAATAAAATAATAGTATTTCAATTTCCATTCATCTTGCAGTGATTCTATATTGTATCTCTACTTTAAAACTTTCGGATAAAATAAATTGTATCTATATGATTTAAAGACATATTAAATTATATCATCATATCAATATTAAATTATTTAAATATTTCAAAGCTACCAAAATATTCCTCTTTCCCCGTTATTCCAAGGAGGACAGATTAAACACCAAATCAAAAATCATTAGTGCGTCCTTCTCAAATATACATCGGCCATATTATGCATGAGCAAGCTGTTTACAAGTGACCCCTCGTATAATTAGGACAAATATGCCATTTGGTTCATTACGAAGTATTTTTTATCTCGCACAGACAAGCGGCAAAAATATTCCATTGGTAGTGATACTCAGAGCAATAGAAGTATAAGGTATATAAACAAGGTAGCATTTCAAGAGATTGAGAAGTTTACTTTTATGGCCTATGATAGCATCACATCCGAGAAATTTTTGACCTTGCACGAACGCATAGATAGCACTATCCACAGGGCCGCCAGCTAGTGTTTCTCTTTTTCAACTCTGCACTCGGGTGCAACAAAGGATGTGTATTGAAAGCGATGCCATGATGGTGAGAAAATAATATAAATTTCTACGTTGGACTTAATATATTTGTCAAATATCGCAAATGACTAAACATGTTATAACATAAAAATTTAATGCCATATTGCTGATGTCTTCAGTTCATTTGCACTTGACAGGATGAGGAGGAAACGAGGCCGTTTTGGTATGTTAATTATCGCCAGCCAATGAGAGTGCACCATAGGTCAAGCAATACCGGACGATGCGTTAATAACAATAGTGGCTGGTAACTCAATGAGCCATACATTCACGTTAAGTTATTTTCCACGGGACAGGACAAATATTACGGATGAAACATTTAATGAGGCATCACTCTCTTTCTCTCTATATACACGCAGAATGGGACGGACGCAGGAGAATCTCTCTGAACAGAGCATAACAGAGAGAAAATCTCTTTATTAATAATATCCCTGCAAAGTTCTTTCCTTTTGTGTGTATTATTAATACGTCAGTTTCAGGTGATACACTGCCACCGCATGATGCCCAATGGATGTTCATTTAGCATCCAGATGTCCCTTATGGACATACTTTCGATGTCATCCTAAGAAGGTACAATCAGTAACATCCACATGGAGGCCACGAAATAAAGTCCAATGGACATGATGTAAAATAAGACTAAAACAATATTAATTACAGCTCTGTACAGTTACCCAATGGTGCAGGAGCTTCGTCTAAAGTCACAAAGCTTACTCGTGAATTTTTAGGTTTTACTTTTAATATGCTGTGAAAACTATCTTGCCGTTTTTTACAGTTTATTTTGTATTATAGTAATTATTTTTAGTTTTCTTTAAGACTTGCAACATTATAGACTTAATTTATGTATAAGGTAGTGTTTTTGTTAGTTTATGTTTTTAGTATAGACCCACCCTCTCCTTTCTTGCTTTAATTAACTGTTCGGTTTATTCGTTACTCCCAAAAATGAAATTTTAATTTTAAAAATATCTAATAATTACTATCGTAAGGCAATTTTTTATATCTGATTTGTACATACTCAAAACTTCCCCGCTATGACACTTGAATCTTCTCTGTCTCACCATCTCACTCTTTCACACTTGCAGCATTTGGAATTATGGGAACTTCAAAATGGTGGCAGATTTAGGAAGGACTTCATGTACCCTAAATCTGGCGAGCGATTGCGCTGCCTAAATTTGCTCCCTTATGATGCCTAACGAGTTTGGACACACTTAAAGATGGCGTCCTCCCTAAATTATCGGATTAAAGTACCTAACTGGCAAGTTTGAACGCAGCTTTAAAGCATCCATTAAAAATTATCTCCATGGATGTTATAGCTAAAACATTGCGGATGATTCGATTTCAATCAAGTCGCCGATCAGTAGCATAAAAAAAGAAACAAATTATTGTAACTAACAACCTGATTGATAATATGCGCCAGAGAAACAACTTGCTCAAAAAACAGCCTGTATCCGAATCGCAATGTACCTGAAGAGGAATTCTTCAAATTCCGCAATAATCTTGGGTTAAAATTAAGAAAAGAGCAATAAATACTTTAACAGAAAATTTGTAAATTGTCATGGAAATACGAAATCTCAGTATAACTTATTAAAAGAGATAACAGGACTCCTTAACTCCCATACTTTCACTATTGACATAGGTGGTTCAGTCACTACCGATTGTCTAAGATTATTTACTGAATTCAATAAGTATTTCATCACAATCGTTGACTAATAAATGTACACTAGCATTCATCATAACCCTAGCCCTTCACCATCCATTTCCATCAAACAACACATGTATCTCCAACACTCTTCTTAGAACCGGTATCCGAAAGGGAAATTATTATTCTTGTTAAATCACTTCCTCTCGGAAAATTACCTATCTTTGATGGCATCAATACAAAAAACTGTTCTTAAATAAATAATTGATAACATATTTCGTGTTGGAATACGTATACAATCTCAGTTTATCAAATGGATAGTTTCCTTCCGCTCCTAATAAATCAGTGGTAATCCCTAACTGTCTAAGGAAGATCTGTCGAAAAAAACTGTAAAATTATGGACCTATCCATTCTCTCAAAAAAATTTAAAGGTCAGTAAAAGGATATCATTAAAATTTCTAGAACGAATAAGGTTATTATCCCAACATAATTCACAACAACAGATTCAAAAGTGACACTAATTCATCTTCTACAAAGTGTTTACAATGCATTGAACGAAAATAGACTTACAGAAACTCTGTTAATTAATAACAAAAAAAAGAAACTTCATTGTATATAGTTTATGATTAACGCAATAGATTTAGGTGTCAATTGTAAATTGTTTATCACTCTGGGGATTGTTCCAAAGGAAACTTCGTAGATTGCTTTCCAACTGAGTTTGTAACCGAGTTAAAATATTAGGGATTAACTCAGGATAATTAAAAAAAAGAATTGTCAGATAAGCAATTTAGTAGCAAGGCTTTGTCTCTCGAACCATTCCTTATCAGAAAAACACTTTATCCTATTTGAAAGTTATATTTTTTGAACTTATAGATTCTAAATTAAATTACGGTATTGATTGTTGGGGAGGCACATATAAAAATAACATGAACACATTGCTGTGTCTACAGAATATAATAGTACAGACAATAACGCATAAAATCGCTACCATACATCTTTTCCAAAGTTCATTAACCTAAACATATTACCACTTCGCTACTTTTACTTTTACAAACTATTAAAGAATGTTTACTTCAGAAGTTGCAATAATGCACGTCTATTGCCAAGGGCTCATGAATTTAATGTACGTGGAAATAATTTAAAGATCATGCTTATTCGATGGTTTAAAAGCCAAATATGGCATTACTTCAAAAGAGTTTTATACTGGCTAAAAATGTTTTCTGGATAGAAAAGAGAAAAAAACCTTTTCCTAAACCTTAAATTCCTAAAAGAAATAAAAATATATTTCTGTCGTGTATAGGATGTAGAGGTATTATTCAGTAATATTAATAACTTTCATTTTCATTTGACTAAAATAAAAAATTAAGATGCCTTGTTTAAATAATGTAAATCCACTTATTCTTTGTTATTATATTCTTAAATATTAAAATAGCTATTTTTGTTTATAAAATATGTAGAAAAATGAAAAAAAAAATGAAAACATTTGACGGCTAACAGCGTTAACATGTCTCGTCAATAAATTCTTCTACGTATTCTATTCTTTCCTTAAATATAAATACATTTATATGTATGTTTAATATGACTTGTTGTGTATAAATTTAAATAGTTAGCTATATAATAGCTATGACTAATGGAAACCCCAGCATAGGTCAGACAAAGGGGTTCTCAAAATGTATGTAATTATATTTATTTATTACGTTACATTTATTAATAATTGTCTATCTATTTATCTATCTACTTTTAAGGACGTATTAATTAATCTAGCTATAATGTGGCTTAAAGACCACTATCTTCATGTAAAAATAAATTAACGCCGACAAGACACGTTTACACTCCAGAAGTCATTTATACTTCGTAGTTTGAGTATAAACTCTTATACATGGGTTTCACTCAGGACGATAGTGTTCATGAACAGCTATTTTAAATTTCGGCTACTTTCAATAAGTCAATTCACTAGCATTCTAAGACTTTTTTTACTCAAACTACGACCTTTATATCTATGAGAGCGATAATTAATTCTTCTTCCATGAGGTCCCACTGATGGCAAAAAGTTCTACTATAGTACCTACTTATATTCTCTGCCGAAGATCTTACTAACTCCCTCTTCAAGCCTATGCTTCGCCATATTACCATTGGATTAATTTCACTTTATATCAAATCACAATGTATGAACTGAATTATGTATTACATTCAAGAATTACATGAAATAACAAATGTATCTATGTATCCCACTATTTTAATTGTTGTACGTTTCCATACGCACACATACAACTGTGATTCCCTACCTCTTGACTTAATTTTATTTAATTTGTACACCATGGTTCTACGACAGAAAGCTAAAGCTAAGAAATAACAGATTTCCATGATATTGGTTCTTCAAATATATTCCATTAACAATACTTGAGAGTAATATTTACATGACGCGTCAAATCTCAACAAAGCCCAGGAAAATGTATCCGTCTCACAAAGAGTGAAAAATAGAGCGTACGTACCAATTGAGTAATAAAAATATCACGTACTAAGCGTTCTCCTAGGTTATAATTTTCCCTAATGGTTAATTCTGGTGCATTACATGCTTTTAAACTTATAATCTTCCACCTTATAAATCTATCATTTATCGATCTACATTTTTTCCACTTTACCTTTATTGCAGTTCAGAATTTAATAACTACTTCAAGAAAACCGCTTATTTTTGACCCATTGGAATACACAAAGGATAGGTCATTTGCATTCAATCTCCAAACAACATATTTTTATCACACAAGGGGAGTAAATGGGACTCAATTTCAAAGGAAGCTTGAACGTCAAACATTAAGAGAGTTTTTTTGACCATGAAATACAATTCAATTGAGTAGTAAGCTCAATTTTGGATGAATGAAACAATTAAATTTGGATGATGATCGATATAGACAAGCAAAAATCCAATTGAACTTCGAAATATAAAAAGTTGAATTTAAACCAATACTTCCCGTTACATACTGGTCATTTTGCCGGATAACCGGAAAGTTGGGAAGTGAACATATTAAAATTTGAGATGGGTTTTTTTGCAACGTATTCAGTATTAAAGTAGAGTATCCCTTACCTTTAGAGTCACTCGACTTAAAAACCAAATATTTTTAAATGCTATTACCCGGCGTGGATGGAAAGAATAAAGTAGATCCAATACGCTATATTAGCTATATGGAGTCGCTAAATTAAGCAGCAACTAAAATTATTAGTTGTGACAATACGATGACTATGATTATGCGACATTTGATGTTATGTAACTCTCAACCAAATTTCTTTACATCAACGCTATATTCCTTCATAAATCTTTCTTTTAGTATTTGTAATAATAATCTGGATGCGTGACTGACCTTCCTTTTCTTTATAATTTTGTAATTGTATTGAATTGTATTGAGCATGTTATGTCACTGAATGGGTTAAATAAGTCTGTCTACTCCATTTTAGAAGTTTTAAAATAATCAGGCTATGCCTCAGCTCTTCGTCGGACATATTCTTTGCTGATCCTTTTAATAACTACCACCTTCATCATTCTTTTGTATAAACACATTCCCATTGCTTTGAAACCTGTTCCTGCTGTTACGATCACCCAAGTTCCATTTCCGGGCATAATTATACTTCAATTATATACTTAAATAAGTTTACTCCTCAACTCCATGCATTTCTTGTTAGACGATTATCGACTGTCTTCACTGAATGCCATTGCAGCTTGAGATATTCGAGTCACTGTTACTTTCTTGTTTCTTCTAACTATTTACAACAACATTATGATGGTCTAAAACAAATAAATCATCATTAATTGGCAATGACAATCATCATATAGAGTTCCATTTACTATCCTTAGTCCCATAGTCCCATCCTAGCCCTTGTGCGTTGAAATATTAAATACTAATCTGCATTTCTTCTCCGTGAAGCCTCTTTGCCCCGATATTCTCGTTAATCCTTTCCCACCTCTTGGTTTAGATCATATTATGCTCCTCAACGTGATATCTGTCACCTGACTCCAATTTCACTGCTCATGAGCAAACAGCAGAGCAATCAGAACAAGCTAATGATCACCGGGCTCCACGAATGACCTCCCGCGCCTCGTTCTTCGCAACGTTCATTTTCGACCCCATTATTAAGGCAGGTGTATGTGAACGCGGTGGGCGATCATTTTAATGGACATGACTCCGAAGTTTCTCGAAAACAATGATGTTTGAGTCAGTCAAGTGAGAGTCCTCGATATGAGGCTCTGGCTCCACCCTGCCTGGGCACGGGCATATCCGTTACGTCGAGTTTAATCATAAATGTCGGCCCCGTGAATGTGACCGGAAGGCTGTGTGAGGGGATGCAAGGGCAAATGAGGGACGGTTTTGTACGGCGTGCTATCGCCCACGATCAGAAAAAGCAAAGCAACCTTGCTTATGCAATTTCAATCCCTGTCAGGGGTTGAGTCATGAAGCATATCATGTCAAATAGGAATCGGGTGGGAATATGCTAAGGCTATTGCAAGCCGTGGGTCTGATTGAAGAGGGCACTGAAATTTCATAACTACAATGAGAGGAATAGTGAATGTATTTCAATCTTTCGGGAATTTAAAATTTCCGTTTATATTTTAACACAAAATGGTAAACGCTAAGTTTTAGAGGTTGAAATATATAAAACCATTTGTATTACATAATATATAGACATTTTGCACTAGCAATATCCCACTACTCGTCCTTGTAGATAGTAAAATGGTTTCAGCGTCGAACCAACAATATTTAAAAAAAAAATATTTATTTGCTCTCAATTATCGATGAAAAAAAGAGAGTTGTATCATTAAGATTAGTGTTCAATGTCAGGGAAAGGCAAGTTTCGCATTATTAGTAAAAAAATGGAAAAAGACGATTAAAAATATGAAAATGAGACCTCTTTTCGCATCAATAGTTTTCTGCATATTACAATCATATAATTTATGCCATTTGGAACACATCATTCTTCCTGTATTATTTTTCAAAATGGATGTATTTAAAAATCTTACTAAGGGACCATTCAAGTATTACGTAAGACGCTTTGGGGGGTTAGGATCATCTTGCATTGTCTTATGTAAGGGGGGGAGGGAAGGGGGTCTGGAACCAATGTACGTAAGATTTTTTGCCGTCTTGAAACGTTGTATCGTTTCCGTTATCGTATCGTTGACATTTAGCAGTGACATGGAGCATCCGCTCGTTAATGGTGTATTTTCCGTAATCTCACCGCTACACCAATGCCCCTATTCTGACGTCTGGCTGGCTAGCTACATTGCCCCCATGCTCAATGAATGTGGTACTCCAACACATATAATAATAATTATTCTATATCCAGTGCTCAAAGCTGTACGATGATTTCTGTGGAAAGATGAAACTGCAAAAAGCGAGCATTTAACGAAGATTAGATACAAATATCTAACGTCTTACTTAAGACTGAGAGGTAAGAAGGGGTTGGGTAAATCTTATATTGTCTTACATAGGGAATGAAGGGGGGTCAAAAATGGCATAAATCGTCTTACGTAATACTTGAATGGCCCCTAATTGTTATTAATCCAGTGGAATAAGGACTAGCGCTACGTTTTTCTCATTCTTCCAACATTGCTCTATCCTTCAGCACTTCAATCTGCCAATATCTTATTTCTCATGATGCCTTGCCTCCTGCTTTCAAGACTAACAAAATATTCCACCTCTAGAGTCTATGCGGCAACTATCAACTATGGCTTTGCCATCAATACAAACATCTCTTCTAATTACAAAAAAATTACTGTGGTATGAATAATCAGAGAGCCATAACAAAATTAAATGGAGCATGAGTATTCCTATACCTTTTTACCTATTTGTATCGACTATGCTTTTTTGACGTACAAATCACTTTTAAAAATTGTTAGAGATGGGAATCAGTTCTTATAATTAAATCTTTAAAACAGGCGCTAACAACAGAAAAGTTACATTTGAGGACGGAAATGCGTCAAAATAATATTATATCTTCCCAAATTAGTTCCTCGCCTAAGGAAAACGCGAATTAGCATGTCAATTTATTTATCAGGTTGGACTTTGACCTGAAGATGTTCCCAGAAATAGGTACATACATAACTGTCAACATCAATGGACAACCAACGCTGAAAGACTAACAATATTCCACCTCTAGAGTCTATGCGGCAACTATCAACTATGGCTTTGCCATCAATACAAACATCTCTTCTAATTACAAAAAAATTACTGTGGTATGAATGATCAGAGAGCCATAACAAAATTAAATGGAGCATGAGTATTCCTATACCTTTTTACCTATTTGTATCGACTATGCTTTTTTGACGTACAAATCACTTTTAAAAATTGCTAGAGATGGGAATCAGTTCTTATAATTAAATCTTTAAAACAGGCGCTAACAACAGAAAAGTTACATTTGAGCACGGAAATGCGTCAAAATAATATTATATCTTCCCAAATTAGTTCCTCGCCTAAGGGAAACGCGAATTAGCATGTCAATTTATTTATCAGGTTGGACTTTGACCTGAAGATGTTCCCAGAAAGAGGTACATACATAACTGTCAACATCAATGGACAACCAACGCTGAAAGTACCGAAAGGCCTACAGCAATGACCACGGAGACACTACAGAATCATTACCTCCATTCGCGCTTTGGTATCAAGAGAGCAGGAGAGCCATGATTTTTTAGATGATATGAAATGATGCCATCTCTTAAAAATTACATTAGCACGATTCGCAGTCCATATTACGTAGCACAAATCTCTTTTGTAATATCCATAGTAATGTCCGTATCCATGTAACGCAACGCTCATATATACAATACTACCTGAAGAAATATATCCTTTAATCAACGCAGTTTAAATGCTCTTATTTTTCCAGCAATGAACAATCAAGATTATATGAATCATTTATTTAATGAACGCATGTAACCGCTATTGCGTACTTTTCAATAAATAAACGAGTCAATAATGGACGAAAGTGAATAAACATGAACTTGGTGATGAATAGATGGACCCAGGAGAGAATCAAAACAGCGGCCCATAAGTTGTAAGGAATTCACACCACCGCCACAGGGGCATGCGTACCGACGCGACGCACAGTGGGCTGAAATCGAAAAAAGCTGGCCAAAATTCTAAAAGTGATTTTTTCAAGCCAGGAAGCTAAAACTTTGCATGAATATTTTCAAAAGACTTGTGCATGCGATGACGCAAATCGTTTTCCTTAGCGCTCTACATTTAACAGTTTGCATGAGGTCAAATTTTCACAGATTTCGCAAAAATTGTCTACACTCAATTTTATCACGAAATCTTCAAAATCAAGTCCTTGCTAAGCCTTTATGGGTAAAGAATTGGAATAAAAAGTGATGCAGTTAGAGGAAACAGTAATTCATCTTTGTTTTTATGTAGTTTACTTATTTTTTTGTCATTATTTGCCAAAGATATTAAGCAAAATGATGGACCCTCATTTTTGGTCATTTTTTCAATATATGTAGAGAAATAGTTATTTGCATCTCCGAGCATCACGAAGTAACTGATATGGGGAAACTCTACTAATCTTCCACAGTCCGAATCCTATGAGTTATGCTGCTACCGTTTGCGACGCCGAATTTCACATCAGTTTTTCGATCGCGCGGTCGAGTCTAGTCCAGTACCAGTATAGATATTATATCAGTTGATGTGATATTTCTTCGTCACTGAATGAACATGCTTCTTTAATACGCCATTGAAAAACAAAACGGGAATTTTTCCGTCAACGAGGTGTTCAGTTATTATTTTAGATGAAACGTGCTTATTTAGAAACGAATTGGGAAACTTAAAGTAATTTAATAACACCAGGAGGCTACCTTAAGACACACTTATAGCGTCGTCTAGCCATTAAATGCTTTAAGATTAAAGTGCAAAAGAAAAAGACGTTTATAAAATTTGAATACATTTCTGACTTTGACGAGATTAACTTTGGGGAAACGAATTGGGAAACTTAAAGTAATTTAATAACACCAGGAGGCTACCTTAAGACACACTTATAGCGTCGTCTAGCCATTAAATGCTTTAAGATTAAAGTGCAAAAGAAAAAGACATTTAAAAAATTTGAATACATTTCTGACTTTGACGAGATTAACTTTTGGTGATATCTCTTCGCTGTGAAAGAATAAAAGCACTGGCAACCTACGCTGTCGTACTCCTCTTATGTGTTTAAACTTAGATTATTTCAGACAATCACATACTTTGGCGAAAGAAACTAAAATCGGATACTAGACACAGGCCTTTAAAAATAAGTCGAGAACCCATTTATATTCAATTTGGTTGAAAGACTGATTCCATACTTTCGGCAATTTAAATAAATTAAAAACTGTGGTGAGATAAAATCAATGGCCCTTGAACTAATGGCGTGTTACCTTATTGTAGTTAATAACCAGGAGCATCTTGTATTTTTTTTATCTCTATAATGAAATATGGGCAATGACTATGGAAAGTTTGTACAGTTGAACTGGCATTTAAACAAATCTCGTTACACTGCTTACAGTTTTTAACAGCATTCATTCTACCATGAGTATCAACCCCTTCCACAATCACTGCTGAGATGCTTACGACACCCACTACTCGAGTTAGAGTTCAGTAAAAATAGTATGTATCAGATTATAAGAAAGACATTTCGCAACACTCCCCAAGCTGGAGTAAAATGAGGCGTAAAGATTTAAAAAAATTATTCGCACATTCAGGAGGATCTTTAATCTTGAGTTATTATACCTCTTTAATCACTGGACCAAAAAAACGGTGACATTAAAATTCTAAAGAAATTCAAAATGCTTGATTGAATGCAATGAAATATAACGGGATACAAACGGAATGAATATCTCCTTTCTTGCTATTTTAAAGGCATACTAAATGTCCAGACACGTTTGGGATGAATGTAGCATTTCCACGTGAAAGATTTCTCCAGCATTGGGCACAGCGAAAATGACTTTTTTCCGATTGAAGTACGAATGCTTTTGAATGCTGACCGACGACTTTCTGTCTCATCAAACTTAATCCCTTTTATTGTCACATCTACCTTTTCCATTCGCGTCACAAAACATTTTCTCTTCTGCCGCTATTTTAAAAATTTCTTTTTCCCTGAATTCATTCCATGTTGCCTCCATTTTCTCGTCATCTTACATTTCTTTTAACGTATATCACTTTCTATAATTTTACAAATTGCCTCATTTTTCTCGTCTTTGACATCTCTTTTAGCGTACAACAATCTCTATCATTTTAAAAAGCACACATTAGAAACATTCCTCCAATCAACGTCCTTGTTTATGAGTAGAACTGAGAAACGCACGTTTTAATCATGTACTGCTATGCTTCCCTTATTAAAAAATGATTCATCAAAATGTTGCCACAAAAATTAATACTCATTCCTAATATTGAGAGACATTGTTCTTCTGTAGCCTGTTCTGGCTTATTACGGCAAAATAAAGTTATATTTTAAATTAACTGAAAAACTATACCGAATACATTTACTATTCAACTCATAAATAAATTATGATACTAAGAGTTCTATGAAATTTTTAATTCAAATGTGTTTATTTACTTGTAGCATCATGATTACAAAGAAATTTTACCATCCAAATATATAACGCATGATGCAGACAGAAATTATCCTTATCATCCTTTGAAAACTGCAATGAGCACCGATAAAAATTTTCATATTGATCAAAGCCTTTTGTTCTTCTTTTGATTAAAAAGTTACTTGTTTTTTCAGAAAGAGATAATTTTGACAATAATATAAATATATGCTCTTCAATTGTCCATTTGGTAAATGTGATGCATAAATACTTTTCTGTTTCGGAATAGATGTAAGCTTTAAAAATAAAAATGCAAAAGTAGACGAGAAAAGAACTTTTGTTGGCTAATATTCATATTTACAGAATTCAAGTATTATTCAGTGACACATAAATTGGCGCGCTATAACTGGCGAGCAAAAACATCGTAAATTTTAATAGCAAGATTCAAAGAAAATGTGCGAATAGCAATAAATTAAGAAGAAATAATCGTAAAAGGGCTTCCTCTCCTATGTATCGCATAAATTTTTGACTAAGTATGCATCGCATAACAGAGTAGAATTGTACGGAATCATGAATCACATTCGTACCCACCAATTCAGCACTGGGTCTGACCACAGAATTTCGAGAGATAAGGAGCGGGGAAAATAGATGGGAAACAAGCTGTATATTTATTTACTTGTGATTTCCATAGCGAGCGTGGAAAAAATGAGGAAAAATGGGCCATATGAAAGAAATTTCTGAGGTAACGTATGATGATATAATTTTAGATTTTATATCAGGAATATGCTGAATGAATGACGACGTATGAATACATCCTGAAATATGACGAAAATCAGGCAAATATATACACAGCGGAATTAAAAGCAATGTAGGTACTCTTAAACTTAAAGTAAACTTATGTAACCTTAAAAATTAGTTATCAAATGTACACAGGGTTACATTCTTTTTCAATGCAAATGCAATGCAAATCTAACCAGAAACTTATACATACTTCATCTTCTATATTTCCGGGATTAGAATACTGCCAGTTTCGATCTCCCCAACGCATCCTTGGTCTTCCAGCACTTCTACCCAAGGGCTTATATGTCATTGCCTCCTTCGGTATTCTCTCCGGGGACATATGTATCACATGTTCTTTCAACTTCTCCTTATAGTGTATTGCCCTGTCATTCACTAAACGTACGTTTATTTCTTGCTTTATGTCATAGTTCCTTACATGGTTGAACTTTGAGTAACCTTTAAAGGATCTGAGAAATTGAATTTCTGATGTTTTGATTTGCCTCCAATCTCTTTGCGTAGGTACCCATGATCCAGACCCATAGCGATGTAGGCAGATAATGCCATCACGTAGTAATATTTAACCTGTGTTTCTTCCGTAGTTTTTTCGTTTAGTGTTCTTCTTATGGTACCGCATATTTTTTAATAACTATTTTCTTTGTTATTTATATCTTTATTCTCTTCATATGTTATGTTACAACCAAGATATTTAAAATGTGATACCTGTTCCGGTATTATATTTCCAGTTATAATTTTTTTTCTTATAGTGTCCTTTCCCAGGCTTTGGTCTTTAGTGTAGAGATATTGAAATTATGTTTGAGACTTAACAGGTGTAGCTTTTGGACCGCTAATTGTAATTTATTTTCGTTGTCTTGGATAATAGCTTAATCATGGTGTAAATGAAGTTATTTTAACTTATTTGGATCCTAAATAATAATATTAGTTTATTTGGATCCGGTGCGCTTTTCTTCCATTTTATTACCTTCAATCGATTACGTAGAAAATTAAAATTATGGGAGGTAGAGGATGTCTTTTTCTCAATACTTCATTGGTTGACATTTTTTGAGTATTTTTTTTTGCCGCTACCAATGTCGATTATAATTTTGGTATCCCTATACATATGCTTTATAGTTTTTACCAAGTAGGCAGGGCATTCTCTCCTGTGCATTGTAGACCAAAGTTTTCCTCTATCTGTATGATCGAAAGCCTTTTCGTACATGATGAATGCCAGGTGTGTCTCTAAGTTAACATCTATACGATCCTGTATTATCTGTGTTTGCGAGAAAATGTCGTCAGTGCATGATCGTCTATTCCGAAATCAAGCTCGTACCCTTAGCCCTCGAGCGCCCACGGTTGCGTATACGCAACCGGCGTTACTATGTTGCGAATACGGTCCCTGACGCCACAACGTTATTCTTATCGGGTTATGAAACTGCTACATTGTGCTCAAGTTTTCAACCTACGCGTTCCAATGACTTTTTTTCCATCAGTTGAGTTAGACAGCCGAAAAAGTGACAGATGTAACACAATGTGCAGGTCACGCTCAAAATGGATGCACGCTTCGTGTAAGTAGAAGTCTAATTTTTATTACTTGCATTATCCGGCACATTTATTGCATGGTTTTATTGACATATACTATAATGCTACTAACTGCAGAGAAAGAATTCCTTAATTATTATGATAATCGGTCTTGAAACCTGTGGTTGCGTTTACGCAACTACGGGCAGTAATGGTAGCAATAGGGCTTTCTCTCAAATCTCGGCGATTTCTTGGAATTCTCATTTCACGCTGCAGTTTTCAGTGTAAACTTTGCAGTGATGATATGTATTGCTATAAATCTTTCACTCCTCAAAGAAATATTTTCGTGTATATATTTGGAAGATAATTATTGATCGGTTCACTCCAATTGTCGATGGGTTATTTACTTCATACATTCCTTTAGATTTTTTTTTTAAATGAGTCTTCTTAATTTGCATTATTGAAGGCAATAACGAGTACTAATACGCATAAATTACAATTTTCAGTGATATTACGTTGAAAGAAGCGCTGGATATTTTGAAGCTGATGATATTGACGGTGATTTAGATGCCATTTACATAGAAACTCCGGAATGCAACGTCGCTTCTGATGATTCCGCAGAAGAAGATGACGCTCTATCGTAACTAATGCTTCAACATGCCATGGTATTTACCCTTTACACAAAGTGAAACGCTGGTGCAAAAAACTTGGTAAACGGTCTGTCTCCAAAAGTAAAAATCAATTTATTTCGCAATGGCACACTGCATTCACCTTCTTTTCATTTGAAACATTAAATGGCAAAGGTTTTGTAATAAAATTAGTTTAGTCCCTAATGGTACCCGGCAGTACCCGTAACAGAATGTGTATCGTGTTCCTTCACCATAAGTTTCGATTAAGTTACCTGTAAGAGGTTTCCATCAAAAATGAAAAATGTGCGGTTGATTACGGCTTCAAATTGATTTATTCAATTACGCTGCCGACTCATTCTCCCAAATTATGTCCGTGTGCCTAGCGATCTCATTCAATCTCTCTTTTCACTTCCCTTCGAGAGCTAGAATTTAAACTTACTTTTGAGCCATTTTAAAAATTACCATTGCATTATGCTTAGCATATTGACAAATATTCCTCAGAGATGGTGACTATGTATCAAATACTTAAGTAGTACAATCTGAAGTAAGTATATTACGCTTTGAAACTTCTATTTTCCAAAACACTTTAATTATTCGGTAATATCTCATATTAATGAAATTTTCGGTATTCCTGGACTTTCCTCATAATTCATGGTTTATAAACTAATACATGAAATGAGCTTGAAAAAATATTCTCAAGAGAAGGACCGATTTTTTAAAATTTTATATGAGAGTAACGTGATTTTATATAAACGTAGCCAGTAAAAAATAAATGCAAAAAATATGTGGTTTCGATATATAACCACACTTTAATGACGTTACCCTACTCCAATTGATAAATGATTCCCTGTTTATTAATTTCCATTCGATATTTCTCATTGCGATAATATAGAGAAAACAGACTTTTGCCACTTATTCCCACACCATTAGGTTGCTCTTTATTTTCCACATTTAAAATTATCCAGGCATTTATTACCTCATGTACCAAGTCACTCTTTCGACAACCCGATCCCCTGCTGGTATCATATTCAAGTGAAACACGTGACTAAGTATGACGTGTATTGAAGTTTTAGCAGTCATCCATGTTCAAAGCGAATTCCATAGATTTTTTCTCTAGTTTGATTCCATATTTTATATTTTAAAAGGTTTTTTTTTCATGAAATAATTTTTGTTGGTTTCCTAAGTTTTATTACTATACTTTATAAAATATTAAAAAAGGTTACCTTTCAAAAGACACGATTTCTTGTATTAATTAAAAGTTTGAAATATTATATCTGGAACCCATAGAGATTCAGGCGCCGTTCAACAATTTATCGACTGGACGTCATTTTTACCTTGAAAACATGCAAGAGACTCCTCACCCGGCGCACCCGTACGGGCACGCTACATTTGGACAACTACAACTTCCACAATTTTGATCACAGAATGGTGGTATTATCACGGATATTTCTTTTAACCCTCCCGAATGGATCACTGTAATGCGTTTTGCTAAGAATATGCATTTTGGTGGCACAAGTGTTTCTCAATTATTGTAAACAATGAGATGAACGCATGAATATCTCCTCATATGCACGCCAGATTTGGACACATTATTGCTGTGATTTTTATAGCTTATGTTTAAAATTTGGCTAACTTCTTCCTTTGTCTTTGCTTAGGTGTTTATTCTTCGCACACAAGCACATTCAGCCTGTTTCCACCTTTGGAATCAAATTTTGGAATGCAGGATATTCGAGTCTCCCTCGTTTATTCTCTACCCTCAGGCACTTCCTTATGCATAAAAATATTCTTGGGTTATAAATTCCAATGCATCAAAAAGACCGGTTACCCGAGCCTCAAGGGGAAAATCCTCGTAGGGTTTGGTGTGAAGTTCTGGGAAAACTACAATCCTCTCTTTCGGTCCCTTGGCCTCTGCCGGGCTTGCCCCACGACTTATCTCTCGGTGTCCGGGCGCAGTAGAAGGAAAACAAAAGCCGTCCTCAGCTTCCTCAACATAGGTTGTCACCTTGTCCCCACACCCACGTCGAGAACAAGTCACCAAGCTCTTTCTCTCTTCATTGTGGTGAGTGCATTCGTTACCGAGCTGCCGTTTCTAGTTTCCCTTACTCTAGTGTTATTGAAGACTTTCCGTTTTTCTTTGGTAACTATTTCATTTCATTCATTCGAGATATATGCATCTTTGCATTATTTCATCTTTCCAAATGACAAAAAACGTCATTATTTATGTCAAATAAATCGAAGCGGAAGCTATTGTAAGTTGAAATTGAGGAGAAAGTTTTCTTCGATTCCGATTCTGAAGTGTCTTCCCGTCTGAGGATGAATATTGATCTGAAGAAGAGGACAATTCACAGAAAGCCACAAAATCGCTGCAGAAATGGAGAAAACCTCAGCAGCGTGGTAGAGGTGCTTTTGGTGCACTCTTTGGTGCTCAACCACTCAGCGGTATGTCATCGAGATTGAAGGCATACGAGTCATCCGGAATCACATATAAGATTCTTCTCTGGCAAGGGTTTCCTGATATTTTTTGCAGAAATTATTGATCTTCTGGTGATAATAACAAATCGATACTACCGCCAGTAACGTGAAAAATTTGACGAAGACCTTTACTGACTGGCGTGACAAAGCATGATATGCATCTCTTTCTGGCTATAATTCTAAAAATGGGAAAAGGCGTTAGAGATACACTGAGGAACTATTTGTCAACCCTAAAAGAGTTTCACACTCCATTTACAGCAAGACAATGAGACGCAATAGATTCTTACACATGATACGATTTCTCCATTTCAGTGACAATAGCAACGAAAATCATCATGACAGGCTGTGTAAAATGCTGTCTTTGATAAGCTCAATGACAGCTATACCAAGTATTACAATCCAACTGAGAAATTGATCATATAAAAGATCAGTATGCTTTTCAAAGGCAGAGTAATGTTTCAACAATACATACCAAAGAAGCACAAACGTTTCGGAATAAAAATATTCAAACTGTGTGATAAGACAGGTTATACAAAGAACATGATGAGGGTTTACTTAGGAAAAGACCACTGCACCGAAATACATGTCAGACACGCACACGGTAGTGAGAGCTTTGACAAGAATGGTAGAATGGGTTGGCCATAAACTATATATATGGATAACTTTTTCTCTTTCCATGTTCTTATCAACGACCTGAAGACAAAAAATATTTTCTGTTGTGGTAGTGTAAGACCAAATAGCAAAGGAATGCCATCGGATTTTTACTGCAAAAAAAAATAAAATGAGAAGAGGTGACTTGCGGGTTCAGGTAAGACATGAATTGACATCCCTGATATGGAAGGATAAAAGAGAGGTATTCATGCGGACAAATATACATGATCCAGCAGGAGAGAGAATTTTCTACGATGATCGGGGAAACGCAGTGAGACCGGTTGCTGTGGAGGACTACAACAGGCATAGGGGCTATATTGATTTAGGGGATAGAATTGGTAAAAGTGACGACGCCACTCACCGCAGCTGGAAGTGGACGATAAACACATCGCCCATCTAATTAATGCGGCAGTCGTCAACAGTTACGTCCTCCTCAGCTCCTTGGGTAAGAAAACGACTCATCAGTAATTTCCGCTAGCCTTGGTACGAAGTTTTATTAAGGCTGGGGCGTCAGCTCTTTCCCTCTCCCTCCCACAGCTCCCAGAGAGGAAGGCCCAGCAGTACAAGTAGGACGACGCGGCGATTGGAAGCAAAAGATAATAAACACTGGCAGGTAAAGAGGATCACCGAAGATGCCGCCTCTGCTCTGAGAAGAGGAAATTCACTCGGACTGTGGCAGCGTGTATATTATGTTATGTGGGTCTGCGCTCATGTAATTATTTTTAAGAATGTCATACAAAGCAGTGAGAAGTGCAAATTATGGTTCATTGAGAATTTATATTGTTTATGTTAGCATTTATAAAAAAATTAAGTAAAATGCATTATAAAGAAAACTATTTCTGTTCTATATCCCAAAACAACGACGATTTTCATTCGTATTTCGCCTACCAATATGATCAGATAACTGTAATACGATTACGCAAGCCTTTTCACGAATAATATTTCTTATTTGGTTAATTTATCTCACATGGTTCGCAAAATATGAAAGATTATAAAAGTTAGCGCAAGAAAAAATTAAAGATCCCAAATTAAAGTGGAGGTCTCCTTTTCGGCATTTAAATTGGGAGTTTAAAGGTTGGATGTCAGCTGTTTATTGAATAGTTAATTGTTTTATTCCTTGGCTATCCCGCTGGTGCACACAAAGTTGAAATCATATTTAATGAGTTTCTTATCTGTGTTCTCTGAATGCAAGGAAAATTAAAATTCAATAATTTATGGAGTTGCTCTGAAAATTAAATATGATACTGAAACTATGAAAAAAGCATTTTAATGTCTATTATAGTATGAGATTTTTATACGGGAATGCATGTTTATTGTATGAGATTTTTATATGCGTTTAACCTGAGTCATAAAGCACCATTGTCTTTTAATTTAGCAATAAAATAAATATACATCAGAGAAAGTTGAAAATTTCCTAATCTGAGAGTAACTTACTAGGATAAATCCAATATTTGAAGAGATGTTTACATCTTGTATTTATTCTGAGAGAAAAATCATATTTAATAATTCATAACATCGTTGACTTAAGTTTTTCTTGATTTCAGTAGCCTTGATATTCTCAATACTTAATTTTTCCTACAATTATTTCTTACCCGAATGATGTAACCAACAGATATTTACACCTCCCTTAATATTTAACTTACAAGATTCGTGAAATTCTTAGTTCGTACTCACGTCAATACTTGGCACAAAATATCCAATTTTCAAGGTGAACTCACTGACCTGTAAGAGAAAAATAAAACCTTAGAGATTTTTAATATTACCTTATATTTAAAAATCGTTTGATTAACAAACAATAACACCTGCGATACGTAATTTACTTGTAAATTAAATTTACTATAATGTTCATTCATGTTCATAAACCAAAAGGTTCCAAACCACATACCTACTCTTAATGTCTTCTATGAAATTAATCACACAAAATACTAATAATATTCAAAATGGTATATAACATAAGTACACATCTCATATTGCGGTCAAACATACAGAGTATAGTCACATATTAGAGGTAGAATCCCAGAAAGAAGGAATATGTACGTTTTAGTATATGATGCGCAAAAATGTTTCTGTCAAACCAACCAAAATTAAAGCAAACAATGGCCCAAGGAAATCAGTGAACATAAAATAGAAATGGTTAGTTTAATAATAAATTATGTAATGCTAATACAAATACTTTGGGATTCAAACACGAGTGATTGATACCATGAGGAATCCAAATTGAGACAACTCATTATTTTCTTTATTTTTCAATGTTCATGATGCACTATAATTTGTCATATCCTGTACTTTAGGTCTTAATTTAAAAGACGTTTTATATTTTTAGAAATCAGTTTTAATTGAGGCAAAGCCTTTTATGAAAAAGCGCGGAATGCCTTAAAAAATACACAGACACAAGCTCCATTCCATAGCACTCCAATGAGATAGGTTGATAGAGACAAATTAGGATGCCATGTACAGCGGCATTCTCAAAAATAAAAGCACCTGCGTGAATATCAATCGCTAGTTTGGCTACTGATACTGAGCTGTGAGAGATGGCAGGTGTTAAATACATGACGTTGTACCTCGTCATAAATTTCCTTTTCGTAACTACAACTGAAAACAAAATTCCTGATTCCCACGTTGTTCAAAATATTCCTTGTTTTCCATTTGTTCGCTGCGTTAAATTAAAAACGTTAAGTTCTCACGTGTATCCCAAAATCAACTTCAGTAACGTTGAATTTACCGTACTGAATTCCTGCTACCTCTATAGTATCATAGGCACACTCAGCACTACTTCACAAGAGTAAATATTGCGTAACCACTGATGGTACTCTGACGTCATACGTATCCAAGTGCCAGAGTCACACACCGACTCCTTTGGCTCTCATCCCGAAGGCTGCCTTACAGTGTTAAAGGCGCTATGCGACTATTAGCAGTTTTAAGTTTCCAGACGGACAGGATATAACTTGCAACCCCATCCATACACTACCCCTTCATTGGATATTTTGCTGCATGATGAATTTTTAATTTCAAAACAAATTTTGATCACTTAGTTAAATATATTATTTGAAACAATACATGCTTCATAGACAAATTATATTTCTGAGAAAAATTGGCTGAAGGTTATTGCCCAATTTATGAGGTAACCATTTGGTAAAAGGCGATGAATGCTGAAGACATGACATCCTGAATAATATATTCTTGACTAATTGTGAAAGAAGTAATGTCAATGTTTTTTTAAAATTGCGTTGAGAGGTTAAAGTGAAAAGGAAATGTATGAAGATCTTAGGCGTCAGAAGAAACTATAATGGCTTCACATCGGTTTGCCTATGGACGTTCTTTCACAGCAGCCTTTTTCGACATGTTACATTTCAGCTGGAATGAGAAACTGAAGATATTTTTAAGACGAGGGTCAGTTTTCCTTTCACTTTTGTTGACTTCAGCAAATAATGTTGGCTGGCCATATGAATTGTTTAATAGGTCCACTCCTGAGAGCAAGTCATTAGGATTATCTTATTGGAACTCTTTCAGCAGAAAAGCCCATATCTCACAATAATTTGATGTTTATGGTCCTTCAATTAAAAGATAAAAATATAAGCAAGTTGTGTAGAGGATTTTTTTCAACCAAGAATTCCAAATATGCGGTCACTTGGAAGGGTTTAGCTAACAATAAGAGAAACAACCTTTGGAATAATTTTTAATAAATTTAATTATTTTTTAAAATTTTATCATATGGTCTAATTATGCAAAATTGTAATATAAAATCGTGTGCTAGAAGAAAATTTTGAGGAATAGTTTTCACAGCTCACCCAGATTATTAATTTTTCTATAGTTAGTTATGGCGTCCGAAAGATTAAAATTTTGAGAGATTGAAGGTTTGTGCGGGTGAATAATAAAAATCTAGGATTGGGTAACACCAAAACGGTCATGAAGGTTTAGCTTTGTTCTCACACAGTCTTGGGTTTGTTTTCGGGAAGCTTTTGACATCTCCTTACATAGGTAGGGGAAAGTCAAAATAATAAAAAGCTAGGAAGTTAAATGTGCTAACAAGCCTTACAGTGATTTTGAACAGCATCGAATCGGTTGTTGCCAATTCAAACTCTACCATTCCTTATCACCGTGTAACCCCTAGGTTGCCCACAAACCCTTTTACACAGGCTGGATGGAGATATGGTGAATCAAGAACGAGCGGTGTAGTGGGAAGATGAGCCTTCATCAGTGACTATTAGGAAAGGAGTCTATGGCATTACACACCAAATCTAACATTATATCTTCACCCCAGCTCTATTCGCAACACAACAGAGCACCTGCTTTTCGTTTATTTCAGTCCCTACCTACCCACTAGGCGGAGCAATTCAAAGCAGATTTGGAGCAGAGATGATGTGCGGTAGACAATAATAAGGCTTCGGAAATCGCATCTACGATTGGTTTACATGTCAATTTTCAGGAAATACGTCAAAAATGGATATTGCGAAGTTTTCCATTAGTCTGTGATAAAAATCTTGCGTTTTAACACTTATTTTGAACGAAGTCCGTGACTGTAAACAAACTATTTTTTGCTAATAAGTGCTCATAGAACAAGATCAGTGTAACCCCCTTTGGAGTCAGGTAACTTAGGTATTGGTAATCCGTTTAGATGTTTTTCATCTGCTGCTCTTGTTTCTCTGGAAGGAAAAGAGATTGGGTCATCTATTTAGAAAAGGCACGCTAGAATAACTGAGAACGTGATGCAATGAAAATACTACCGTAAAAGAATTTCTCCGAATCTCTTCTCGAGGCGCCACAAATAGCCAAAAAGGATGAGGAAACTAACACCTCAAAAGCTGACATTAGATAGATAGATATATAAACGTCTTTATTGAGGCGAGATTGAAACTTATTTCCACCTAACCTCTCGTCAGTATATGAGTCAGTGAACATGAAAAACTCTATAATATGCAACTGCTAGAAATAAGAAGAAATTTAGGTATAATGTGAAGAGATTTTATTGTCATTTCTCCATTGAAAGATTTTTTGGTCATGTGATATTTCTTATCAAGGTATTGATCCAAAAGTAGAAAAATTAATGTATAGCATTAATACACGGGACAAAACATGTTTCTGATTCATCTCCGCACAATGAACCTGTCACCCATAATATACCTAATTTGTATATGTAATCTCAACAAGCTTTAATATAGCTAAAATAGGTTTTGGTTAAAACGGTTCTCTTAGTATAATCATAAGTTCCGTTTCAAGAACACCGCGCACTACGTTTGCCATGTATTATAATCCTACGTTGTACTGTTACCACTTGAGTGGTTATATTTATTTCAATCCTGATATCTGTAACTTCAGCTATAAACCATGACATTCAAAGAATGATTGAACCAGGGGAAACTGATAAAACCATTGAAAAGGTTGATTTAAGCGTTATATTAAACAAAATTTCTATTCCAAAGCCAAAAGTAGTTTACGATTTCTCGTTTTCTTACGAGTGGGAAAATAACTTAACGAATGATAAGATATTACTAAATAGCAGTGACGTAACCAAAGGGGGTCAATGGGGTCAAGACCCCGAAAATTCCACGTAGTTTTGAATTGTGTTTTCAAGTGGCACTCAAGAAGAAAATTGTATTTACTATTCACAAAAGAATGATGAATTCATTTATTTTTCAATTCGATCAACTTTTTAAATAAAAATATTTTAAATTTAAAAAAGAAAAAAAAGTGTTTTGTATTCTCTCAGAAGTTATCCCATCTAAAATCAGTTGCTGCACCACAGTCGGAATCGCACTCATACGTAACCTTCAATAAATCACAAATTTTACCTAATTTTAAAATATATTCACCCCCTCCCCCTACTTTCACTACACAGGAACACCTATAAACTAAATCCTGATTACTCTACTGCCATGAGTTAGCATTTAAATTATAAACTCATCGTGAGAAGGGTGGAATGGGGAAATTATGGCACTGTGTTTGGACAAAAATACATGAGGTGTTTTTTACACCACGAAATATTTTACGGAACACTGAGGCAGAAACTAAAAGATAGCAAAGATAAATATGGGAAGCACATCAGGCAATGCGCAATAATTCGCCGCGCGCTGGAATTGGAAAACTGGCAGCCAAACTAGGGTAAAGAAGAAAACGGGGAACCCATTAAAATTTATTTCGGGAATGAAGTCTCAAATTACGAAACCTCGAGTCTTTCCTTCTCAAATTTTACACTCGTCTGATAATTAGAATTTCCAAATCACTGAACTAAGAAAAAGCGGGTCCCTAAAATCCCTTTCGGAATTGTTTTTTATTTTCCCTCTTCATCTCTTCCCTGATCTTTTCCATTAATTTACTCGGCTCCTTTGACCTGAGAAACTTGATGGATTCCTGTATTACAGCTTAAAATATTTACTTCCCGCAATTTCCGCAAAAAACATTACGACAAAGTTTTCGAGGATTTTTTAATGTACAGTACCGCCATCTGTTATAACATTCACCAAATCAGGCATGTGGAAAAAATAGTTCTTTTTGATATGCTAATTATTGATTTGGATAAAAAATGTATTTTTCGAGATACTCTAATCTGGTTTATGGCCAATTAGAGAAGAATGGTTACCATTTACAGCTGTGGACATTTTGTCACTCACAAGGTTGTCCAGGTTAATTCGAACGTTTTCCTTGAGATTCAGGATTTGCAAACGTTTAATGAGATGGAAAAAGGTGGGGGAAATCTTAACTTTAGCATTATATACTAAAACAATTTATTATGCTATAACTGCTATAAAAATTAACTGACCAGACTGATTTCCCTATTTCACTACCATGCCGGTGAAAATCTGATGTTCCCCAATGGAGAGATGTTTACGGATAAAATAAGGTAAGCAACTAAATATGAAGAATGATGTAACTCAAAACCATCAGCGGAGCAGCGAGGACAGAAATAAATAACGGCCACCATATTTCAGGAATGTTCCACATTTGAAAACGAACGTTAAAATGTGTCTTTTTTATCTTGAATAACTTTAAACTTTGTATTTCCACTTGAAATTTATTTTGCTACGACAATGGTTTCCACCAGAGTCAGGGCGTCATCATCAGGTGCATAATACAGAATATTGTTCACTTATATACACATATATAAGTACATGTATATAAGTGAACAATTTTCTGTATTATGCACCTGATGATGACGCCCTGACTCTGGTGGAAACCATGGTCGTAGCAAAATAAATTTCAAGTGGAAATACAAAGTTTAAAGTTATTCAAGATGAATTCCAAGTCCACAAAGTAACGCCTTAAATCATCAATTTTGTTAAGCGTGTTTTTCACTTCGCTGAATTGAAAATTGAAATGTTTACTATGGAATGAATACATTACGGTGACTAGAAATCCTTAAACTCTGCCGGGGATTGGAAATAAATGAGGTTTTCCTTGATATTTTGGAGGTCTGGCGAGGAAATTATTGAAAACTTCAAGCTCGGGGAACAAACGATTTAAACCTTCAGAAGAATAACCGACGAGACTCACGTTCCGACACACTGGAGGTCTGTCTGAAGGAGAAAGGTCATGAAGAAGGCAAGGTCATGGGGAGCAAGGAAGGAGAAACGAAGAAAGAGAGAAATATTTAGAGAAAGATGAAGAGAGAAAGGGAGGGGGTAGATAAGGATTCACAACAAGGACGTCCCCAGAGGTGAGCGGATTCACCTTCACCAGAGATAAGCACCCCTCCCACAAACCACCTCCCATTTATTCCCCCTGAGCCGCTCGAGGAAATCTCTCACAAATCTTATTCAGAAGACCGAGTCTGATACTTATAGTCGTGGCGGAGAAAAAGGGCTCTGTTCTTACGGCGGTGACTGATTTTCTCACACACGGAATGCGGCGCAAAGGAATAAATTACTACCATGTTTTAAGGAAATGATGACATAAATTATAAATGAAAATGACTGATGCTCTGATGATGACCTGATGATGGTGTTGTACACCGAAACCGGTCGATTTTAAAATATATTCTTGTGTAAAATTGCCAATCATTTTCATTTATGATATTATTCCATAAAATTAAGCCTGAAACAACAACTTTTATTTATAAGGAAATGATGGCATCTCCTCCGGAACAGGTTGAAACAATCCTCGGTAAACAAAAACACCTATAGCTAAAAAACCGTTTTAACTGAAAGACTGCAGACTGAAATACTGAATAGAAAATCCCTTATGACTCTAAACATTGTAAACGAAAATAATTGTACTTAATTGTGAAATAGACCTAACACATCCCTAAAACATTCTAAATCACCGTATTGGTTATTCGAGCCAGAATTTCCAATACGCTTAGGTTAACTTAACGGCAAGAAATTAGATACTCCTCTACATCGGTCTGGATAGATCTGATCGGTATTAATGTAATATTCTAAGAGTCGTACAGGTCTCCCTATTTCCCTGTGATATTCTTTTACCAGTCATCTATCAAATTACTAAGCTTGATTCTCCAACTTAACAAAAGCGTCCGTAAGTACCCCCTTAAATAATGATAAGAATTACGTTGGTTCTTAGCTATCTGCAGGGTTGATTTGTTAATATTTTTTCCATTTTTGACATGGATTAAAAAGACTTTCGCTGACTGCATTGTAACAGAAACACCTTGTAAAAATTTCCACGTCCAGGTAAACCTTGATAATGGCAATGTTGGCCCAAACCTAGGTCGGTAGAATACAAATTGATGTGGACATTTTTACAAAGTGTTTCTGTTTCAATGCAGTCTGTGACAATTTTCCACAAACTTTCGTCGGATACCTTAAAATCTGCAAGATTTTCGCTGTTGTTCCAACCAATGAAACTGTTATCAATTCTGGTCGTCATACGTGGTAAAGGCCCGGAAGAATGGAGAAAATACATACAATGATAATAATTACTCATATAAATAATAGTTATAGCTTA
The DNA here is from genome assembly GCA_963573305.1 of Pyrrhosoma nymphula. Classification (NCBI taxonomy): domain Eukaryota; kingdom Metazoa; phylum Arthropoda; class Insecta; order Odonata; family Coenagrionidae; genus Pyrrhosoma; species Pyrrhosoma nymphula. The sequence continues at coordinate 30,334,289 of OY754328.1, forward strand.
GATGTATGCCATAATAATTTCACGATATACTTCATTACATTTCCAAGGACAATTTATCCTTAGAGATACACTTAAATGATTGACTCTAGACAGAATTTTCTCGTGAAACTTGGGTGCAAATAAAAATCAATTTCTTAGTAGCAGTATTCAATCTGAAAAAAGGTTGAAATTTACTTCTTTTTATACTAGGAGGATAAGAAAATTAAAAAAAAAATTTTATTACACCATATAAATTCAGACTTCCTAGACCCCCTCTCTGCTATTACTTTAATTCATCCTAGCTTTTTATTTTCGCTCCGAACCACAAAAACTCACTCCCAGAAACCTATTTGACAATTTCTCGAGAATAGTTGTTCCTAGAGAGAATCAGAAAGATAGTCCTGGCATCACCACCAGGACCATCATCAGGTTCATTCATCTTGTTCACTTGGCCAAATCGGGACCTCCGAGAACAATTTTTTCCGCGGAGATTACGGATGCCTACATCGGATGGGGTGAGGGTTTAGGTGTGCGGGTTGATGTAGTCAGTCCTCCGTGGATTTACGAGCTGCTGGCATGCCTTATGGAGGGACGGGGGATTAGAAATGCGCGATTGTTTGGGACGGGAGACACCACTTGCCTCGCCGGCAGGCGAGCGGTCGTCGCCAGGGAACAGACGTAGTGGATGGGAGAACGAGAGTAAGAGGGAAAAAGGGTGCGGAAGGAAAGAAAGAGGATCATACCCGGCTCCCCTTCACTCCTCCCCACTCTCATTCAGTAGTGTAGCCAGGGGGGGTGAATGCCCCTCCCCCCACCCCGTGTTCTGGTGCCACTAAGTAAGTGAATTATTCTACTCTTTAAAGTTCCAAATACGTATACAAATTTTTGTGTTATACGTTATTAATTGTCATTTTTTGTACAAACCCATCCACCTATTGCATCACTAAAAATTTGTAAAGCTTAGTAAACCGATTAATTTTTGAGTCGGCGTCCCCTAACAATTTTCTGCCCCCCATCCCCTAAACCTGCCCTAGCTACGCCACTGCTCTCATCTCTTTGTTAACTCTTTGTTTGTTAAGGGACTATTGTGTGACTCTATGTTATATCCGTTGCTGAGCACGCCATGGTGTGCGAAGGTCATGAAAGGGTGAAGGGAAGGGACATGGCGCGAAGAGGTTAACAGATAGGGTTGGGAAACACGCAGGCAAAAAAAACGGAGAGATTCGTCTCTGCTCTACACACGGCTCCTTTCACTTCGGTCGCCCGTTGAGCTTCCAGTCCTCTATATTCACTCCACTCCACACGACCATTCCCCACGCTCGTCGGTTCCGTCGCATTAGAACCGTTACACTGTGGAGAGGTGTTAACGAATTTGGTGACCTCGAGTAATTCCTGGGACCCCATTAAAGCGTTCGCCTTCCTACCTGAAGTGATGCTCATCCTTTAAACTGCTTCGGGGGCCTTTGGCTTACTGCAAGGGATTAAGCTTGCCCATTTCTTGTATGCCAGCAAATATTTATCAATATACGGGATAACTCATATCTATGCCTTTCACTCTAACATATCACGAACGAAAAAGAAAGTGCGTCAACTAAGACGTCAAAGGCTAAAATAACGGGAGCTTTAGGTAAATGACTTCCTTATATTTTTCTTTTATGGTGCAGGATATTATTAGAATAAGCATAGTGATAGATTATATGGCCTAAAATGACAATGTGGAATTAATTTAGCATGAAATATAAAAAACGCATCAATTCAACGCAAAAAAGTTTGTGAGAGCTTTCAGTCGATTCATTATCTATTGAGAAAAAATATCCACATGCGAAATGAAACTCTTGGCATGGGTGTTATAATAGTCCATGGGTGTATAATATGCGTTCGTAGCTATAGTTTGAACAATTTTTTCATTAATGAAACGAGATATACAGTCAAACATACTCCCATCTATGGCTGAAAACCACTGCAAGGTTAAAAAATGTATTATTATTTGTAAACTTGGGTTTGGTTTCTTCAAGTTCAGTGGCCGGCGTTTCATCTTCGTTCACACCACATATTTCTAGCTGCACTATATTTGTACCAATGTTGCTTATTTAGGGCTCTGCGAACATTATATGTCGGGAATAACATCCTGAGTATCTGAAAGTAAAAATAGCGTATTTCGAGGCATTGTTACTCTAACAGTCGGCACTCTATTTTCAAAGAGTTAATCTTTGGATAAAAATGTATAAAATTTAGTACTTATTAAAATGGTCACTAATTAACCGTGAGATGGCTACCCGGTACAAAGACTGTTAATGAGATATAAGACAGGTGAGCCATGATTGTTTAGTTAGTAGTTCGTGGAAACATATCTGTCAACTTGGATGAGCTTCAAAGATGCGTATGTTTGGGCAGATGCGCTGAATACGCTTCTAACAAGGAGTATATGCCATCTTTATCATTTTGGCATTGACTTGTGAACTTATTATTAACTTATTTGTAAGTCATAACATATTCTATATACTTCGCATGAAATAAAAATTTAAAGTATCGCACAGCAAACAAGATATAAAATAAGGGGGGAAAATGGGGAAAGAGTTGTGATTTATTAAAATATTTTCCTGTTCAGTGATTCGGTTTTATTTTTGTCTCGACCGAAAAAATTTGCCTCTCTTTGGAAAAGGTGTATCTGTTAGAGTTAGGTTTCAGAGTGATGAAAACGTTTTTGAGCTTTTGAACGTAGTGACTCGTGATAATAGATTGGCTTCTTATCTTTTCCAACGGGGAGGCTTTCGGTGAAATGTCTAAACTCAAATTGAGGGAAGTTATCCTTTTTGGACAGAGGTGTGGATTCATGGAATCGTCTAGCCGAAATAGTTTTAAATCTATTCCCTAATGAAGAAAATACTGAAATGAAAGAAAACTGTTTTACTGTATGTAAAATTATTTTCCTATTTTTGACTGAGAGATGTTTATATTAAATGATTTATATGTATTATGTAAGTTACCCCCTAATATATCGTCAATTTGCAACTGGTATTTCAAATAATAAAAATAATAAGAATACCATTATTATTATGAGATACTATTGTAACATCCCTCTCCGAGTTCCCGGCCAGCATCAAGTTTCATTGCCGTCACAATGGCCGGAGACTTGAGAGGGGTTGGGCAATATTCGCAGCCACGTCCGACACCCACCGGATAGGCGGCTACGCTGTTGTTGGGTCATGCGTACGCAGTAGACGGAGTGACCCCAGAATGACGACCTTCTGCATGTGTAAAACTAATGATTCCGCCTTTACCACGCATGACGGAATGCATTTTATGCTATCTAGCAGCGAGCCCTTAACTCCACCGAGCACATCTGTGATAAATATTACTAGTTTCACTGAGTGTCCGGGGTACATTTGCCGAAGTTCAAAAAGTAGGTCTTGATATTTTACCCGTTTTTCCACCCCCTAAGCATCCATGTTAGTTTCAGCCGGATCCGAAAGCTCAATCACGAGCATGGAGTGTGTGAGGTGATCGATAATAACGATATCAGGGTCGGCCGCCTCCAACTGTCAGTTGGTGGAGAAAGAGTAATTCCACCAGGTCATCATTCTCCACGACGGACTTGATATCTCCAGGGGTAGAGAGCAGCACAGGTGCTTCTTCGATGCCATAATGGTGTCGATGGTGAAAGTATAACTCCCGCAGGGCCGCGCTGTGTCGAGCTAAATACGCTTACCTGACGTAATACCTTCAGCCGGAGAGAAGGTGACTCAAAGTCTCCGGCTGGGCTCAGCACGTCCTACATCTCGTGTCCGCGACCTCCGCCTTGAATATAATGCGATGGTACACGAGTGTGTTTATGACACCATCCTGGCATGAGAGAACGAAACCCTTGGTCTCGGACTTAAGACCGGTGGAGCGTAGGAAGGCAAACATTAGCTCCATCGATAGCCCACGCTTCTCAATATTTCGATAGAAACATCTATGCATGGGCTTATCCATATGCGCGTTGAGCAAGCGCGCTTCTGTTCGGCTTTTTTATTTCAAGCTATAGGATGTCTGCCTTCAATGACAATATGGTAGTGCCGAATGGACGAAGCGCGTTTTCCAGATTTGTAATAGGCGTTGGCTGCAGAACACTACCTCTGGGTTGACTTTCATCAACTTCAGCATGGCGATCAAAAGCTCATGCGAAGTGGTGTCAAAAGCCTTTTTGTAGTCCACCCAAGCCATTGATAGGTTTCGCTTATGCCGGATGGCATCCTGGTAAACGATCTATCAATGAGCAGGTTTGTCCTTTGTATCCCGCTATTCCCCACTTTGAGCCCCTCTGCTCGTGCACCTCCTCCCACACAGGCTGGACATAGTGGAGGATAAGGTTCCTCAAGATCGAGTCGAAAACCTTATATATAGTGTTGAGAAAGGTTTTAGGGCGGTAGTTCCTTGGATCGAACAGACAGTCATAACAGAACCGTGCGTCCCTCAGTCAGCAAAGTTGGAATTGGTTCGCTACCCAATCCCTCTAATCCCAATATCGCAGAAATCCAAATCCCGAATCCCATAGTTATTATTATTTTTATGATTTGAAATTTCAGTTGCAAATTGGCCATGTGGTCAGGTGGTAACTTACATAATGCATAAAAATTGTTTAGAATAAGCATCACTTCATTAAAAATAGGCATATACTTTCACTCTCACTCAGTGATTCAACCCGAAAGGTTTGGAAAGTTGAGGGTAAAGCTCACCCTGGACTAAGCCACAGGCGTGTGAATTTCACACATTCAGGGAAGGGGGGCCAGTTCCTTTCCCTGGGCCACCTCGCACTCCGAGGATTTGTTCAGGGGCGTCCAAAGGCTTCACCCAGATTTGAACCTGGGACCCTTCGATCAAAGCGCTCTACCCACTAGGCAACCATGCTCCATATATAAACGCATATACTTGAGCAAACCATATAATAGTTTTCTTTCATTTCAGTCTTTTCTTCAAGGACCTAAAATTTTAAGGAAATGGATTTGAAACTATTTTGGCCAGACTATTTTATGCTTAAAAATAGGAAAACTTCCCTCAATTTGAGTTTTGATATTTCACCGAAAGCCTACCCGTTGTAAAATAAATTAAGCTAATCTAGTATCACGAGTCACTACGTTCAAAAGCTCAAAAACGTTCTCATCACTCTCAAAACTTCATTCTAACAGATACGCATTTTCGAAAGAGAGGCGATTTTTTCGGTGGAAACAACGTCTCTTGGAAAAAATAAGACCGAATCACTGAACAGTAAAATATTTTAAATGAATCACAACTCTTTCCTCATTTTTCCCCATTATTAAATATCTTATTTACCGTACGATATTTTTAATCTTTATTTCATGCGCAATATTTAGTGTGTGTTATGACTTATAAATGAATAAATAACAAGATCACACGTCATTGCAAACAAAATTATATAAATTCATACACCTGTTTTACTCCATATCTTTAACGTGTTTCTCATAATTTTTTATTTTAACTCCTGATTTATACCCCGATTTGAAAAGATTTCAGTTCGGAAAGGTGTCCGTTTAAAAAATTAACATAATTCCTGATACAATTCTTATTTTATTTTAAACGTTTAGAACCTACCTCGTAAACAATTATCATCGTATTCGTTTGTTAGCTCATAAGTGTGAAATTATTTTCATTGAATTGAAGAGCAAAAATTTGTATTTACATTTCACAATCTCACTTTTCAGCACATTACAGAATATACTTTCTACGTTAGCATTCTTTTCAATTTTTTGCTCTCATGACTTTGCATCTCATGACTTTGCATCATATTATCTTCAATCCCATGTTGATATTGACACTTTTAAATTTTAATAACTCACCTTCCTCCTCCACGACTTTATTGCGTAAATTTACGATTTACAAGTATTCCCTCCAGCCATGTCAATACAAACAATTCTATTTTTTTCTTCCTTGTTTTTCGCAGACTTTTCCCACTTAGCTTGTTTTTCTCCCATTTCCTAAACAGATTCTACCTTTCATAATTATTCTTAATTACCTCTACCTCTGATGAACGCATTCTATGCCACACTGACTTTCTCCACATTCTTCAATTCATTATTGTTATACCAGCACACTAGGTATGACTCTTTCTTCAAATCTACTACGATCATTCTCTCACGCCTTACGTTCCATTCACTCATGGAAATTTTCAATGTCTCATGCCTTAAAACATCGCCTTAAACTTTCTAAAGACATTTCAGCCCATGCAACACTCACGCCACTCAAATTTTTCACTCCACTCTTCCTGTAAGTTCCGATACATAGATTCCATTCCCTTTGATTAGAGATCACACCAGGATCTATAAAACATTCTTATCTCATTTTCTGACAAACCTAAATATTTTATCCTCTTTTTCCTGCGAGCTGCATAGTGCTTGATATCAATTTTATTCCGCAATGCACAGGCTGGACACCACAATGATTGACAAATTTACACCCAGAACAGTGGATTGCTTTCTTCGTGGACTCTATTCTATACATCTTGCCATGCTTATTTAAGTCAACCAATAGGTAATCAGCCATGAGAAAAAAGAATTTAATAGTGTATTAACTAGATATTTTATTCAAATTAATCATTCTCCATGCACAACCTTACCGAGATTTATCAATATCGTGTCACGAAAGAAGGCCCACTTGGCCTAAAATAAGCATCGAAATACTACAACACTAACCCTGGAAGTGACTAAAATGTTTCCAACCCAACATACGTTCACATATTTTGTCTCTGCTCTGTCAGAGCTCATAAATGCCATTTTTAGAATTTTGGGCATTAGTTTTACCACTTTCTCCATGCTGAATAACTTCTTTGAATAGTTATTGACCACTTTAATAATACATTGGTTAATTTACGGAGGTTTGGTCATGGTAAAAAATATGACCAAACCTACATAAATCAACATCTATTATTCCTAGTATTAGTATAAATCTAGTAATCTAGTATTAGTTTTACCTTTTTTAGGAAGTGCCCATTTAAAATATTCGCAAAACATGGAATAGTTCAGTTGACTATCATAAAGGATGCCGAAACCTTCTCATTACGAGGTACATCATTTCTACATAAGCGATTCTACTGAAAATTCTCTACCTAATCGAAATAGGCTCCTTACTCTAACGTTGTATATTTTAGGTTTAGTGAATGAATTCCAGTGAATTAAAACTGCCATTAAATTTTGTTAAATTAACAAATTTAACTTGTTAATGGACACAAATTCGGATATGTCACCTTGTAGAATCTTGAGCTATATGCATACATATTACGAGGTTTTAAGCAATCTTAAACACTAGGACGGGACTTTCGCACTATCTAAAAGGACGGGCAGGGGTCATTTTGACCCATATAGTTTTTCAGCATTGAATAGCTACTTTTTTCTTCCGGTAATTTATTTTTTTCCTCAAATGACATTAAGATGATTTTATCTTCACATTATTTTTACTATAACATTGTTAATAATTAAAATTATCTCAGTTGATTCCCTACAGCAGTACTCATCTTAGGTCATTCTCAAGCTTAACAGTTTGAAAATAAAGACCCCTGGCTGAAACTGGTGCTTATTTAGATAAATATCCTTTTAGGTGATAAATATTAATTTCTCGAAACCTTTTTCAAATTCATAATATACATAAAAATGAAATCCATAGACTGACATATACTTACATGTGCAAATATTTGGAAAGATGTACGGTCACTTTGTTGCCCAACTTACACATGTTATAGTTATTTTTTCAGCACGGTTTCCACAAGTACTTCTATTGCATTGAAGACATACATTGGCAGTTTTGTTTGTGCAATTTTTAAAAATTTGACATTGTTTTCTTTTCTGACCCTTTGGGGTAGTAGCGTGCGTTTGCCGAGAAGGTGATGGTTTCATTTCAATTGGCATCCCTACCACTTCTTCTACCAGTCTTTGAATATATTTCTTTCTACTTATTTTGCTATTCGTCATTACTTTATACAACACTCAACTGTTAACGCAAGCCAGGTCCAAAACATTCAAAAGATAACATGGACTGGCCATCTTCTTGTCACTGAGTGCAACGACGCTCGCCGCCAGCCACTACGGTAGTGATCTAGTACACGGCCACCTGCGATAAAAGGAGCCGACGACACAAAGAAAGCAATACGGAAGGTTTGGCGAGTTTTGCGGCGTCGGAAAATGTACCCACCAATCCAATAGCTAGGAGGGACATAAGCAATAGAATTTTCTGCTCTCACACGAGCCAAAACTACTTCCTCCTCTCTTTTGCATCCCAATGAGTGATTTCCTTTTGAAGCTAAATAATAGGGGATATGGAAATGATTACACAACTTGAGCACGGTGCATCCTCTAGATGGCTTTGAGAAGTAGTGTGCCAAAACTTCGGTGACAAAAAATCTCTGGGTGAACGTGCGTATTTCTAGTAAGAGGTCAAAATAATTTGGCGAGCGATGGTAAGGACTATCCTTTTCCACTCTCGCACCAGTCACTGGCCGCTGTAACTTCTCGTTCTGGGAATTGAAGAAATGCTGCTGACATTCATATCATCTAGCTGTCATATTTTACGCTACACATTTCAATAATGAATACGATAATAATGTATACTACGGCATAATGAAATTGACATATGTTTAATCCAATTTCTCTGGTGATTTCAATTGTAACTCAAATTCAAAGACGATTTGAAAGTAAAGACCCTCCGTAATATTGGCAAGCTGCAACCAGAAGAGCTACTAACTACTATCACTACTAACAACCACTATCGACGAATGGAATTCAAATAAAATATAAAGGGTTCAATTACTGATCCAAATGTGCACTGATATAATTAAGTTGAAAAAAATAAATGTCAGTGATCCATAGGAGAAGAAAATGGTGAGAGAATTTGACTTCAATACAGAGAGTAAGTAATGGGTCAAAATGACCAATAGCCATCCTTCTAGCTATAACATCAATTAAAACACTAAGCAACAATAATTACAAAGTCTTTTTTTCCATATTAGGACAATATAAGTAAAAATACACAAAGTCACTAAATTTTAAAAGAATCAATTCACAAATGAGTAGTTAAATTCGATTTTGAACACGTTTTATGGGTCAAAATGACCCATCCCGTCCTTCTAGTGTCAATTCCACGGCAGATGCCATAACATAGTAATTCAATCCATGGTTGGGTCTTACTGGACGATATTAAATGCAACACTTTTCAATATTTTTTGTGGGAAAAAATCACTACTTGAATACTTCTCCAATTCTTATCTTCTGGGTTATATTAAAACGCCCGTATGTATCATACATGTCTGAGGTAGTCTTTTCCATTCATTTTTAATAATTCTTTTCAATAAAATATGCGTGACCACATGCAGCGAAACAATAAGCAAACATTCCATTGCTTTGATGACTAAAGGTGCCGACAAGAGACCAGCTCACTAACTTGCCGTTATTACCATGGCGTATTATCAAACATGGAATGTTTCGGAATCCCCGCGATTAAACTCGAGCTATCCCTTGCAAAACACGATGTGGTGGTGGAAGGCACTTCACCAACACTAAGCGGTGAGCGGAGTACTTTGCCAGGGGACTTGCCTCGATATCTCATTCCATGAAATTCGAACTAGACCCTGTTTTTGGTTTCGGGATAATTGCTACTTAATAAAGGCGGTATTCACGGGGGAGCCGAGGAGATAAACATTCCACAGCGCATATGCCGCCGAGTCGAACTTGGGCCAACTATCGCAGAAAGTCTATCCGAAGCGCAAGCCACGCAACTTTACCCGCGCTTTCATTATTCTTGTTATGGCTCATTAGTATCTACCATCTCGGCGTAAACATCGGGTAAAAGATCCAATCAAACAGAAACTCGAGCAAACCAGGGGACCTGGTAGTTCATTTGCCACGCCGCTGGGCCGTAGCCACCCGCCACCCACGCTTGGCGATGTCCGGACGGAAATATTGAAGGGCCAATGATGTCCAAAATAGCAAAGCCGACTCACGCATGTCACTCATATCTTGAGGGAGTCAAGAAAGCCGATTACGAAGGCAACTGGTCCCGAGTTTGATTTGACAAAGCAAAAACTGTGTCATAATATCATTAAGTTGCCATTTAATCTAACAACTCTAGTAATAATAATATTAACTAATCAAAGTAATCAGCGAGATTCAGTCTTAATGAGAATATTACACTAAAATACGATAAAAATATTTAAAATCAATAATAATAGTCTTTTACTACTAAAAATAGCTCATTAGGTAAATAAGAATACAATTCATTGGTTAGACACCTATATTAGCCTTCATTATCATAACTTTGGAGTGAAATTAAACCTCAGGGTGAAATGTAACGCGCTTCAATAGTTCGTAGACGTATTAGTACAAAATATTTCTGAAAAAAAATTAACAGTCAGTTATACCAATTTTTTTGTAAAACCAAACGAATCAATTAACCAACTTTCGCAAATCAACGCGAATTTTTATCGTTTAAATGAGGATTTGAATTAGGATCTACGATCAACATAAGTACGATTTTTGAAGGTTTTCCATTTTATTTAAGGGCATTTAGTCTAAAATACTGGAGTTTTACTCATTGGCAACGATAGAATAAGAATTGAGAAACGAGACAAGCATGTATATCTGCCAAAATATACAAACAGTAAGGCACTCGCAGCTACGTTTTATCAATTTTCTGCATAATCATGTTAACTTTTCTATTCAAAGGATATAAATAATCAACTTCAAAGTAAACAATCCATTTCCATTCCCATAAAAATAAATTTTCCATCTTATAATTACCCCTTTTATCATTTCAATAATTAAATATTGAGCATTACACGGTAGATCATGAATATAATATAATAAATTTGGATCTTTGCAAACAGTAGCGATGCACGACTTTTTGGGAAAAACTCGAATAATCGGTATTTTAAAGATCGGTATAGAAGTAAATCATTACCAATTAATCTAGAGGAAATAACCGAGAATAATGTACCAATTAATTCATTCATAATATAAAACAAACATAGGATTTCTTTAGCGAACTAGTCATTAATAATAATTATTCTTTCAATTCGTTATTGGTTTCCCATTACAGATTATGAACAGACTTCGAACGCAAGTGCAGGTCAATATGATGTAAGAAACAAGTTACATGAACCATGGTTTCCTTTTCAATCCCTCCCACCCCAGCATATTGATTCGACTATGGGTGATTATTCTACCACCGCCCTTAGATATAGGCATGATGCATGTAATACCTGCTATGCGGGTCGTATAATGAATGGGAATATCTTGCCTCTAAAGGGAATAATTTACGTTCTATTCGGGAAAAACTCCTTAGTGGAAAGATAGAAAGATAAGGTTTTTCACCACGAATATCAGAGACTCCCAACCTATTTTGCTTCACTGAACATGAATGAGGCTGATGGCCCATTGAAAGATAGAAACCGAATATACAAAGAATGTACAATGAAATGTGATGTTTATATGAATTTAGACATAAAATTGACTAGGAAATGCATTCAAAAATTGACTAGGAATACATAAAAGGAATTAAGTGAAAGATTTTAACACCATTATAATCGGCAGGCAACAATATATATGATTACCATTTTCCTATTTCCACAAAGTAAATTTAAGAGTCCTTTGACGATTTTATGTAGGGTAAGATATATAGTGAATCTTAAAATTAATTAAGGCTTTACCTATCTCAGAACACAAACCTTTTCCAATAAGGCGGGAAGTTTATTAATTTTTCGTAAAAGGCATCATTGATTTTTGTCATCACTGTAAATCAAAGACCAATATCGCAGCTTAGCACGCTTCCTCGAAAGGACAGTACCAGACCTTATCTTAATCTCAACCTTAAATCATTATTAAGCGAGAAAGTGACATCCAACCTTTCATAATTCTTTTTGCAAACCAATCTTTGCCTTAAGCAATAAACTTTAACAAAGGATTTGAATTCCTCAATACTTGTTCTTGCTATTCTCCCTAATTCCTCTGATGCGAAAAACACAAGCCAATAATGTAAATCTCTTCCTGGTGATATACTGATTACTTCATGTCCTAGAAGAAATGATAAACGACAGTATAAAATTCATACAAACTAATTGGTAGGATGGCAAGAATAATAAGCAACATCGAAGGAAATGTAAATTGAACCTTTGTTCCGAGATAACCTCTTATAAATATATAAAAGAGCATCTTCGGCATGTAACATAGTCCACTCCCCTCTCCATTAAAAGAACTATTGAAAAGAATGTCAGGTGATGTAAAAGTATATTGAAGAGATTTTAAATATATCTTTAATAGATTACAGCTGATCTTTAAGAGTTTATGCTAAGGGTAGCGTCATCTCCTCAAATAACCCATAAAAGCCACAAACCCGCAAACATTTGCTATTATAACTTTGGTTTAATCGTTCAGATTTTTTATTTCGATGTCGCCGATGTACTGGGAAATGTAAAAGTAGTTTTTCCTTTTACCAAAGTACTTCTGCTTGTATTTCGCAAATTAGCCAACAAAGTAGAAGTTGAAAAATAAATTATTTATAATTCCCAAAAAGTCACTTATCCATTTCCAAGAATTAATAAATATTCCATGCAGCTCTTTTGGCATTAATAAAAAAGGATGTTCTCAGAGGAGAGCTCTTTTCATTAAAGACGAGAAATTTAGGGGTTTAATGGCATTACCTCCAATCTACGCCTTCCAATCGATCCGCAAAACCACTCCCACTAGAGTATAACTTCACACACACTTTTCTTATAAAAGGCCGAAAATTGCTCGCACTAGCAGTGGTTTTGGGCCGGCTAAAATGGATTCCCATTGATCATAGATTATGGAAATTTCCGAACCTACTTTTGCCTTGGAATTGGGACTGAGTGAAGGGCAGTCAGGAGGGTGGTGTTTGGAGGAAAAGTTTAACAAGGGAATGGGGAGAGGCTGGAAACAAGCGAACAGATGAAACCAGACTTGCACAGCAGTCTCATTTGCTCCCGTCGTCCCCCTCCCCTTCCACCTCCGAGCCACTCCTTCAGATCGCAACGCCATCGCCTCGTCTCATCTCTCCCTTCCTCCCCCACCCTGCCCTCAAACAAGGACTGCCAACCGTCTGTATATTTACCTGATGTACTCATTATGTTACGCAGTGTAGATTGTCTTTGAGAAAATGTATATAATGAACGGATTTTTTAGAGCTCCTTATCATTATTGTGACCCTAATTTGAAAGTTTCTCAAGTCACAAAAATAACATTTTCCGTGGTAACAGGATAATAGTGCGCCGTCTTGGTAACCCAAAATTTGCATTTTGAGTCCAATCTGGGGCATAGCTATTGGGTTTGTCACAGGATTAAGGTCATATGTGATTAGGTCCTATATAGTTTCAGTGTTTGGGGAAACTGGAAACAGAAATTATCCGCTTTGTGATAATCTGTTTGCCAAAAAGTAAAGAAAAAGCAACACAAATGGTCATTATGATATCTCAGGGAGAGAAAAATGGTGTGTTAGGGACAGGCATCCGGAAAAAATCTCATTTTTATACCAAGTTCACTTCATTTTTCGAGATAGACAGTTGGCAGCCCTACCTCCAACCCCTCCCCTACTTTCCGTCGTCCTACCCCTCTCCCCCTCTCTCCTCCCCCAGTCTCAACCATCCTCCCCCTGGCCCGCCGTACTCCCACCCCCGTTGCCCACATTTCGCTGTCCCATGTAACCATAATCGAGTTTCCATCCCACTGTTATAGGTTCTAGTTGATATATTTTCAAAGAAGTTGTCTCTAAAAGGGAATTAGGTGGAAAAATGTTTTAATTTCGTCCCAGATTCCGAAATGGATCCCCTAAATAATTTTTTTCTCCAATCCATTTCTGCCTGGATTCATGCTGAAGAGAAATAAATGTCACCAATTTTGGACGCATGAAAGAGCCTGAGTCATTTAAATTTTTTAAAAGCTTTAGTGACGCTCGGAGCTGGTCATTCAAAACGAGTTTTTTATCAGCATTCACCGAGAGCGTTGAAGCAGCCACAGAGACAACCCGTACACTATCTATGAAGTTTTACTGAACGGAAAGGACACTCATTAAAAGCAATAGAAATGTTGGGTGGTACTTGATAAATTAAATCATATTTCCAGAAAATATTAAGTGAAAAGCATCAATCTGTTAACAGTAACGATGCGAATCATAGCCATGGACACCTTTTTGGCATTTAACGACCTTTTCCTGACATGTATCCTATCGCAATTTCATGGCATTGAACCTATCAAAACTTTGTCTGTAAAACTGTACTTTTTCCAGGTTAAACTGAACTTAATACTATCCCGAGACTCTTGGCTTCTTTTCTGAAGAGTTGCATGGAGGAATGCATATAGAGATGAACCATAAATTTTACACAATATAAAACGACATAATCCCAATACTCATGAATAAGCAGGTGATGGCATTGTGTGCCAGATAAGCTTGCGTGTCTGCCGTCACAATTATAATAGCAAAGTCTAAGCCAAATGGAAAATAAAATACTGTATTGAAATTAGGGTACCATGTAGAGTCAAAATATAAATTTCAAGTGAATTTATTGTTAAATTTAATTCATTTGACTATATTCGGATATTATTGTATGAATTGTGGATGATTTATATGAATTATTGTTCGTGACAACAAATAGTAACCACCATATGGATGTATTCCATGGATTCCTTGTGCTTACACTGTAATATTTTTAACTCTTTCTATGTTACCTCATCCATTCAATACCCCACGGATGACGTCTGTATTGCCCTACATATTTTAGCTGAAACAAGACGTCTCTATGTGGACACATTGTAAATAATGTAACTGTGATTCAGCACAGAGCCTTTACAAAAAGATACGTCCTGAAGTTTCAATAATTCCAATGTCTTCATAGGATATCATTCATTATTTAGAGGAGACAATCCCTAATACCAGTCGGAATCCAGGGGCATGTTTTCCAATCTCCAGGAAACAGAATGTAAAGGAAAAAAAATATATATATTTTTATATGTTGGTTGAAAACGCTCTCGGCGACGATGTTTTGAGTTATTTTTGTTACTATCCTCATGCTTGTGTTTTGAGGTGGCCCAACGGCAATTAAACCACTATTTGTATTCCATGCAACTATGATGTCATGATCATTAAATAATTATTAACAAAAACAAGACTTACTCGATGCAGTTTTTAGCTGTAAAAGAAACAAACCATAGCCCTACGTTACACATCCACCATTGTTTACACTCAAACCAGAGTGGCCAACCGAGAAAAACGTGCAGATACATTTTGAGTGCAATAGTCACTAAAGTTATATACCTAATATACTTGGGACCAATTTTAGATGAAAAAATTGTTTTAGCAAACATATCAACTATATATGTGACCGATTAAAGTGTATTTTGTTTCAAATGACAAATCTAAAGTACTCCTTGCATCATGAGTTGAAAAAATTAATGCATCAAGGCTTAGCTGAGGCCGTAATACATTAAGGTTTTGCAGTTTGGGGTAATTTCCTCCTTGTTGAAGAGAGTTATTACCTTATAAAATAAAATGATTGCGAATTAGATGACCAAGGAAAAAATGTGAGTGATGTGTATAAAAATCTAAGTTTGTTACCATTAAGAGGATTGCACAAATGTGTTAATTTGAGACTTCTTCGATAGCAAATAAATAAAACTCCGTATAATTAATACTGACATGCAACTGCAACGAAGGAACAGGTTGTCGGTACCCAAGTATTATAACTTCAATGGCAAGAGGTACAGTCGCCGCATAAAGTCTGGCGACATCGGCAACTTAATCCCCTTAATTCACTATCCTCTAAGACGAGGTTCCCATTCACGACTACTCTGGGCACTTTTTCACCTCACTCCTACACCCCTCCTCTCCATCTCTCCTCCCCACCCCTCACTTTTGAATCAGTGGAGCCACACAAAATCGTAGTTTCGCCCATTCCTTGCTTCTGTCGATGTCGCCAGACATTATGCGGCGACTGTACATGCAGTCCCTGGGTTGTTTAATAAATTTCCTATGCCTATGGGAATATTAAATGTATATCTGCTCCTTAGAAATCACTCATGGCGTTGCTACTTCCTTAAAATTGTCCGCAAGCTACACAGCAAAAAAAACACAATTTTAACACACGGCACATGCTGACAAGCAGCTTTGGCTTAGCTGGACCTAAATTTTATTATTATTATTATCAAGATGATTCTTCGTCATGACCTCTTTTTAATAATACAATAATTTCTTCTTTCAGGACCTATATCTCCTGAAAGAAAAAATTATTGCACCATTATTATTTTCTATACTTTATTCATAATTGTCTCACTGGATTCTGGATATCATAATCTATGTAAATTTTTCTAATTAAAATCTATGTAATGTAACTTGAAATTTTAACCATCTAGATGAACAGATAGCCATGACCAAATTATAAGTGATGAAAGACTGTGTTCCCAATACTATTTTGTATATTGATGATGTACTTTGTTCATTTTTAGTAGGTATCATAGATTTTATAAAAATATTGTTTCGTATATTATACAATTTATAAATTGTGACATTTAAGTGCAGTTATGTTCCGTTTCCACGCAATCACACCTGAAACCTCAGATTATGTTACACAATGTAATGTTTGCAAACATTTTTAAAAAATAGGTTAACATTTTCATCTTTAAATAAATTAAATAAAACTTACCGTTTTAAATTAGAGTATACTATTACCAATAATAAGTTTACTCAAAGGGGACTAACCCGAACAGAAATACTGCGATACATATATTTGATACTGCGATAGATATATAGATATATGCTGGTATGAATTCATTCCTAAAGTCGAGAATAACAGTAGCGTGATATCACAATGTAAAGCGTAGGATACAGAATAGGAAGCATAGTCTGATTACTATAGTACGTGAACGTATTTGTCTTGAAATTTCTAAATGCCGTTCAGCCTTGTAATTAATGCATGTATAATAATGGCCGAAAGGGTTAGGCCACAATTACTGGCTATGACACAAAATAATTTATTTAATCGGCGCGAAAGATTCAGCGTAAAATTTCTTATCCCATTTTTTTCGTTCACAAATCAATTTAATTTTAAATTACGGAATGATTAGTGACACAATCACCCGTATTCACTCAATATGGAATATAAATTGATGCAGATGAATATACCGCTGAATTGAAAATGATATCTCTCAACCCGAGCATTTTATTTGGGAAGAATTGTCATAATGTAAGTTTGAAAATCAAGTTTGGAAAGGCAAGCGCAGAATAGAAGGGGTAGAGCCACCTGTGCTGCGGATGATAAATGCAAATGTCATAGTTAGAATTGCAAAGCAGGGGCCGGTTTTCTCCCTTTTAACGCTCCATGCCCTCAGAAAACTTGTTTTCCATTGCCACGAGTTCACTTCCGCGACGTGCTCCAATTCCTTCCTTTTGTCCCACGGCTGTCCTCACGAATACTTTCTGTAACAGGACGAGAGAGAAGGAACGCAGAGAGGATGGACTAAGGCGGTTCACGGAACGTCGGGAGGTTGCGTGTGAACGAATCATTTTGCCTTCATCTCCTCCTCCTCTTCTTCACGGCCGTAGCCTTGGCAACCGGGCCGTGACCTCACCACGTTGCCCGATTCCGAAGTTGCGCAATGTGTCTGTCAAGGAGTATGTAGTATCCCTGGTGTCTGTTTACGTTCAAGAAGTTCAAGGATTCTCCGCCAGGGGACGGGTGTTTTTGTCACGAAGACGATGTGGTTTATTTTGTGGACTTTTTCTCGACGGAGGAGGAACGTGAGAAATCTGACACGCCCTCTACGCAGCAGACGTCTGGCCGTGCGGCTTCTGCCACCCGCACCGAAAAAAATCTCCGCTATATCATAAGAAAATATCCGTACGGTCGACGGGAAAGAATCTTAATGGGCGCAACACCTGATCTCACAGCTGTAAACACTCGTGGTGGTGTTTAGCCGAGGTCTCTTTGAGGGATTCGCGTGGGTCCGAATGAAAGAGCGAAATCTATTTTCGAGTTGGCACGCGGAGGAAAACATTCTGAGTATATAACACCACGCTTTCGAGATAAATTTGACTAGAACGGCGTGAATTTCTCTTAATAATACCAAGTTAATTTCCGTTCGGGCAGACAGGTGAAGATAGGGAAGTCTGACATTAAGCCAGGGTAAATTAATGGCACACTCATTTTTACCGATTTATTAAGATACCCAAAATAATTCAGAAACGGAGCTTCACACTGAAAAATGAGTAGCAATATTATTTTAAAAGCTACTCCAATAAAGTCCGCTTGACATCTTCAGTTAATTTATTTACAACTACTTGTTTTAGAAATATAAACATGAATATTTTTAACCAAGCAAACAATTTGACTGTTTTAATATTCATCTTTCCGGCAGTACAATCCCTCCATCTGCAATTTAAATTAATATTTTACAAAATAATTCAATTCTTCTCTTTTTTAAGTACGTCGAAGCTCCGTTTTTTGTCACTATGGAAAGATGTGTAACCCTTACTCTCCTAATGACGCTCCTAGTATAAGGAGTGAAACCATAAAAAAATTAAATAACCCAGCAAAATCACGAAAGCATCTTTGGCTAATAAGTACCTTAATATCTGTTTCATTCAGACTCATCAACGTTTATTCTATTTATGAAACATATTCAAACATCTATATGGAAGTTTTGGTACAAGAAAAGCAAACAGGTGTACCAAATGACAGGGTAGGAATTTTCCCAGGAAATTACGGAGTTTTCTCTTCAACTATAGCCGCAAATACACGAGAATCAATTTCCTTTTAATTCTGATGACATACGTGAAAATGGTGGAAAAAAATATATTTTCAGATTTTGTCTTTAAAGACTATAAATACCAACAAATCAGTGGCATGCAAAAGGGAGAGAATTTTATTAATATTATTTACTTACAAATACAAAAAGTAATTTAAGTATTATGTAAAATGAAGATAGGAGACATGAGTCTCATGTTTTATTTGTGCTTCAAATCCAGTGCTTTCACTAGCTTTCATATTGCATTGGGGAGTACATATGATTATTTTATTCTAATAAAAGATTGTAAACAAGAACTTCTTCAAATTTAATTAGTGCAAAACTCGAAGCATTCATCCGCTAATAAATGTTTGTTCCGTCCCATTTAATCCCAGTCAAGGCGAATGATTTTTCCTCTCTAGAATTTCACACTTATGTACAATTACTGGTGGATCCGTAAGGGTAATAGGTACCGTGGATATTCCTACTCAAGTCCTCAAAATTAATCAAAAAGAGCGAACACCTCATTGTGTTCCAGTTTTTGTATTAACCACGTGAACGCGTGGCGCTAGGGGCACACCTTGGACTGTTTCTGTGATGTCACATGTCACAGCAACTTCCTTATTTTAAATCCCTCGAACATTCACAGGGTAGAATGACGCCTCGGAAGCTTAACTGGCTAAAACACTCGACGCGATATCAAGGGGTCCTGGTTCAAGCCCCAGTCAAGGTGAATGATTTTTCCTCTGAGGAATATCGCATTTATGTGCTCTTGCTGGTGACTCTGTAAAGGTTGTAACACGCCATTTTGGCCGTGTTGGCATAAGTATACGATTAAGGACGCCATTGTGTATATTTTGGGAACACGTGCTACCGCGAGGCAACAATATCGTCTATGTTATGAAAACAACTTTAAACAATACCATTTTCTGTTTACGTAAACAGACTATAACAATGCCGTCTATGTTATGAAAACAACTTTAAACAATACCATTTTCTTTTTACGTAAACAAACTTATAATAATGAAAGGGGAATAGCCTATCAGATACGAGAGAAGGGGAGAAAACCTAGAATGTTCTAGAACATACAGGAGGGGAGATGAGAGGATATAAAAGGGATTGTCAAACAAGGAACGGGGCTTCTTCTTCTGCTTCTCCTTAACAAGGGAGTCACCAGAGACGTTTATCGAGTGAAAGTCATACGAGAGTTTTTGCAGTGATAATTTGCCGGGAGTAAGCAGCTTTGGACAGCAATTACCAACGCCAGTGTCCTGTGTTAAGGAAGGATCCAGGAATCCGATAAACAGATACTGGGGCATAGAGTATCGGGAATTCACTTTGTACAATATCCGGTGAAGTAGAACAAACATTATAAATTAATACGAATATATTTGAGAAGGGAACATATATTGATTAATTGAGTAACTAAAGTGAATTTGTTTCATAATTGCAGAATAAAAGGGTTATTATAAATATATGTACTGTTCAAGTGTATGATTTTAGTGCATGAATTAATCCATTAACCTTTGCCGCCGAGGACTACCAAAAGGAAAGGATCTCTCTCAAGGTAAGAAGTGATAAAGTGAAGGGTACCTTTTGTGTGTCGGGCTGATACAAGTATATAACGTCGCGTGTTTAGGACCGCGCGAAAGAATAATTATTAGAACCCCTGTGATAAGGAAATTGATAAGGGGGGGCTAGTACATTAATGGCGCCCAGCGTGTGGGGCCTGACTACTCATTAGGTGAGACCACGAGAACCGGAGAGAAGGAGGATCATCCCGAAGGAGTGAAGAAAGAAGATGGCGGCCAACATGAAGAAATTTCCGGAGCTGAAGTCGGCAGAGCTACGGCAATTATTACGAGAGAGGGACTTGTTAGTAGGGGGAACCAGGCCAGAATTGCAGCAGCGATTATTACACACGCTAGAAAAGGAGGGAATAGATATAAGCACGTATGAATTTAGGGTCGATAGTGAGGAACCGGTGGAAACTGAGATGCAAGCGCTATTTAGGCAATTAAAAGAAGAACAAGATAGAAGAGATAGAGAGAGGGCAGAAGAAGCAAAAGAAGAACGAGAGAGAAGCAGAACGATCTTAGAGGAGATGGCTGAAGGGCAAGAGAGAAATAGAACGATCTTAGAGGAGATGGCTGAGAGGCAAGAGAGAAGACATGCAGAATTGTTGGGGCAAATTAGGGAAGAAGCAGACGAAAGAGAGAGAAAGCTTTTGGAAGAAATGGCAAAAATAGCAGGAGAACATAGACAGACGCAGGAACGTATTGCATCATTTGAACATGGCTATGATGAAAGGTTTGCCAAAACAGACGGGGCGTTAGCAGAGATATGCAAAGATGTCGCGAAAGAAATTAACGGAGTAGGAGCGAGGCTGGAGGCGAGCGATCTCAAGGTCCGAAAGTTAGAAGCGAGTTACGTGAATTTGCATGAGAACGTGGAGGAAAGGTTCAAGAA
Organism: Pyrrhosoma nymphula; assembly: GCA_963573305.1. Taxonomy (NCBI): domain Eukaryota; kingdom Metazoa; phylum Arthropoda; class Insecta; order Odonata; family Coenagrionidae; genus Pyrrhosoma; species Pyrrhosoma nymphula. Next base: position 30,355,507 of record OY754328.1, read on the forward strand.
GATGGCGGACGAGCTGGGACAACAATCCACCACAAAAGCAGCTGGGCTAGATGAAGAGGCAGTCCAACGCATCGTGCGTGAGGAAGGCAGGAGACCTAACGTCACAACGGCACCCGCGGGAATGGTACAATTAAAGGTCCCAACGTTCGACGGGAGGCATACATCAAGACCCATGAAATACCTACAGGAGCTGTGCGAATACCAAGAGATATATCGGTTACCTGACCAGATGATGCTCCAGGTCATCAGACAAGGAATGGTTGGGAGAGCAGAGGAATGGTTCTCTGCGACCCGACACCTATATGAAGATGTGAACGCTTTCCAAGCTATTTTCACGGAGCAGTTTTGGGGAGATGAACGTCAAATGCTGATAAAACGGAGTTTCGACACGGGAAGATACAAGGAGAACGGAGGGCTCACGCGAGTAGAATATGCGACGGCCAAAATTAGCGTAGCGAGGGAGTTGACGCCGCCAATGGAGGACGGAATGATCATTCTTGTTCTCAAGAAACACTTTGGCATGGAAGTGAGCGTCGGCATGATTTCAAATAATGTAAATACAATCCCACAATTCTTGACGTTATTGGCCCGCTATGATAACATACCGCGAGAGGACGGAAACTCCGAGGCGACTGGACACCGAAGATGGGGAGACCAATACCCAAGGACCCATGGAGACCGTACGTGGAGGACACCGGAAGACACATCCCAACACAACCAGCAGTACAGATGGGACTCGAAGAGGTCACAACCACGAGAGTGGCAAGCGTCGAGCCAGCAGAGAGACGGACGGAGAGACGATAACTTTCGCGGCGAGGGATACTCTCAACGGCCGGGCGAGAGACCAGCTGATCGACGCCGAGGACAAAACAATATGGCGGAGGCGCGCCCACCGATGAGAGAGCGGCCTGTCAATTCCATGATGGCGGAAGAAAGCAACGCCGCAGGGAAGCCGGAGCAGGAAAACTATTAGCGGCAAAGCATGACGAAGGTCCCAACATGCCGAGGCCGGAAGACGAAGAGGGATTCTGGGACATACCGAAGGAGCAACGGGCGAAGACACGGAAAGTGAGAATAAAACGGACACCACCACAAGAGGAGAAGATAGAACCCCACACGGAGGAGGAAACGATATGCAATGTTTTTGAGTCACCTCGAGATTTCTTGACGGAGAAAGAAGCGGATAGGCCGGAAGTAATTAAATGCCCGGAGATTAGGGTTCAAATGGAAGGAGTGGCTGTGAATGCACTGATAGACACGGGATCGGAGCTAACGTGCATTAGCGAGGAGTTTTACCGGGAGAATCAGAATGCACTGCGAAACGCTTTGGAGGTACCAGTCAAAGGAATCCGGATAGCAGGAGCCGTCGGAAGGAAGAGAGCGAAATTTAAAATAGGTGATAAGGTTTTAGTACGTACCAATCCGGTATCCGATGAGCAAAGGGGGATTTATCACAGCTTCCTGGCGTTATACGAAGGTCCATATGAGATTTCAGAATTCCGAGGGCCAGCCACGTGTGTAGTATTTAATCCACAAAAAAACGAAATACGAGGCACTTTCCACTTCAGCAATATTAAACCATATAGGGAACAATAGCACAGCACTTGGTATCACTCACATCATACGAGAAGAAGACCGTAGTCCAACTGACCATAGCACGCAGTCATTAAACTGAGGAAGCCAGCGCCGCAACATTATAATTTGATCCGTTCAAGCAAGGGAGAACTGTTTACCGATAATATACATTGTATCGGGGCCCGACATGCGAGGGGAGCTTACGAACGAGAGAGAGAGAGGTTGAACTTGGCGGCAGGTGGATTAGCACAATATGTATGTTTCGTGATATCTTTTCTCAATGTGTGTATATTCAGTGTCATGTTGCCATTATTTGATTCGTGTTTTCTTATGTATGAATGGGCTCGTGGACGTAGATTGAGCCGGAAGGAGGGAGAGTATATCACCTGAAGGAACTTTAAGTGCTGTGAAGTGTATATGTGTAATGTGAATTATGGCCTTTTGATAACCCAGTGTTTTTAAGGGGTTAAAAGTGAGAATGAATGTTGAGAAGAAGATGGACAGTTTTATTATTTGCACGTTATATTCACGTTCAATGTATCAGTTAATAACGTCGATTTATATAATATGTTCTTGATTTTAAATTACGTGAATAAGATTTTCATTGGTTATTTGCCTATTTCAAGCAAGGAAGAAAGGAAAGAGACCATATTGTTATATGGTATATCATATGTCTTCAGTTAAAGGAGGAGACGCTGTTTGTAATTGTGTTTATTGATATAAATGTATTCATGTGTGATTTCTGCTGTAACACAATATACTTGGGCACAGACATTATTTAGAGGGAGGCTAAAGTTTGAAGGCGTTGGGGCCGCGTTAGTTTACATTTGAAGGCTTTAAAATAATTCCTTTCTTATATTTCCAAGTCATTATTTTAATGGGGCTAATGTAACACGCCATTTTGGCCGTGTTGGCATAAGTATACGATTAAGGACGCCATTGTGTATATTTTGGGAACACGTGCTACCGCGAGGCAACAATATCGTCTATGTTATGAAAACAACTTTAAACAATACCATTTTCTGTTTACGTAAACAGACTATAACAATGCCGTCTATGTTATGAAAACAACTTTAAACAATACCATTTTCTTTTTACGTAAACAAACTTATAATAATGAAAGGGGAATAGCCTATCAGATACGAGAGAAGGGGAGAAAACCTAGAATGTTCTAGAACATACAGGAGGGGAGATGAGAGGATATAAAAGGGATTGTCAAACAAGGAACGGGGCTTCTTCTTCTGCTTCTCCTTAACAAGGGAGTCACCAGAGACGTTTATCGAGTGAAAGTCATACGAGAGTTTTTGCAGTGATAATTTGCCGGGAGTAAGCAGCTTTGGACAGCAATTACCAACGCCAGTGTCCTGTGTTAAGGAAGGATCCAGGAATCCGATAAACAGATACTGGGGCATAGAGTATCGGGAATTCACTTTGTACAATATCCGGTGAAGTAGAACAAACATTATAAATTAATACGAATATATTTGAGAAGGGAACATATATTGATTAATTGAGTAACTAAAGTGAATTTGTTTCATAATTGCAGAATAAAAGGGTTATTATAAATATATGTACTGTTCAAGTGTATGATTTTAGTGCATGAATTAATCCATTAACCTTTGCCGCCGAGGACTACCAAAAGGAAAGGATCTCTCTCAAGGTAAGAAGTGATAAAGTGAAGGGTACCTTTTGTGTGTCGGGCTGATACAAGTATATAACGTCGCGTGTTTAGGACCGCGCGAAAGAATAATTATTAGAACCCCTGTGATAAGGAAATTGATAAGGGGGGACTAGTACAAGGTAATACCGAGGATAGTCCCGGTATCCTCAAAAGTATAGCTAGGTAACATTTATAAAATGGACTTTCTCAAACTGTGAAATGAAATCAATACAAAAATATAGTCATCAGAAGATTCATTACCAAGGATAAAATTAGCAAGGATTTGTAACGACATAATTAATTAGCAGTAAAAATGCTTTTTTATAATCTAGGTGCATACATTTGTATTGATATTCCTAAGGTGGCAGTGTAATATTAAACAAATCTAAGTAGCAAGAGGAGAGTTCTTATTATATTCTAAGAAATTTGAAAATGAATTTTTTTTACAGACAGAATATGTCACAATGCAAGGATATTTTTATTTTTGCTCAAATTAGACAGAAACAGCGGAATAACTGTAGAATAACCAAGCAAAAGCCTGAATAAATTAATTGATGAGTAAAGAAAGGAAAGAAGAGCCTGGGATGAACAAATGTTCTCATTTTAAACTAAAAATGAAATAGGAAGAGTTTTAGGTTTTTTCCTCTCATGTCACCTCTTAAGTATCAAGTAATATGCAGCAGTTTAAGTCACAGATTGATACCACACTTCCTTTCCGCATGCATTACGAGTAGTTAGTTTGATAAAGTGAAAAGTTCATTGAAGATGGAAATGTAATGCACAACCCACTCACTGGCCTTAATTGCCTCCAATAATCGAGGTCGCAATAAACCCAAACAGATTTTTATATGCGACCTCAATACCAGTACGCAGAACGCCTTCCATCGGCAAAAACGATTAAACATAAGCCAAGCTCGCTTCCTGGCTACTTCTTCCATCAACGAGAGCCACAAAAATCGTACGTACTGGACATCACTGGACCATCTCCGAAATTCAGCGCTTAAATTAGAGAAAATTAATTAAATGCTCAAAGCTAAGTGTTTATGAACTGGGTGTGGCCCTGGTGAAGATGACGTAGTGATTTAAAGCTTCAAAGATAGCCTATGAACGTGTGGAATCAACAAATTATCACCAGCAGTGAAAACAAATATGCACTCTTTAAAATAGTCTTTAAACCGACTCACCACGACTGACGATAAGTAAAAATAAACATTAATGCTTGCCATGGGAATGCAGATCGATTACAATTTAAAAAAGCTTCCATAAATGATTAGGTCAATGTATCCTAGTTATGTGAAACTGGAATAGGATTTTTATTTTTTATTTCTCAGCAACAGACAATTGCGTTGATTCCTGCCGTTATTCAAAGGGCTAATTCCACAATTTTTAATAAAATATCACATAACTCTGTAACACCAAGCAATTCTCTTTTAGTTAAAAAAATTGTATTTGCATATTTACTTTCCATATTTCAAATATTATTAGCTCCTTTTTGATTAATGAAAAATCTATTTGATTCCCTAGAAACTGTTTTTACATTCTCTTTTTTCAAAACCGATTGGTGCTCATTCATAAGCAGCCAAGGGACAGGCCTGGTACAAAGAGTTCTGACCGAATGATAGGTTTGTAAATGCAAATGCATGTTCTCTACGAAACTGTTGGAGCAATCAGCTTTGACCGTAGAAGAAATTATCCCAAATACCATATTATACCTCTAAACGCAGCATATAGGTACTTATTTTTCTTGGGTCATCATTTTCCCGTAAAATAATTGAGGAATAATGATGGGAGCAGTCGTAGGTATTATATCATTGATATTCAAGTATGTAAAAAAATTAAATGAGTATGAAATAAATGTAAAAAGGATGGGAAGAAACAGTCGGAGTGAACGTAGTCCATTGTGGCAGATGCAGAAAAAAATATGATGCAAAAGGGACATCAAAGATAGTAACCAAATCCGAATGAAAGCTGATCATTGAATTAAAAAGTAATACCAAGTTGGTGGAGGTAGTAGAAATGGAAATTCTATTTGCACTTTCATATGTTAAAAAATTTTCTGAAACTGGTTTAGCTGCAATGCAGAATCATCCTGTGGCCGCAATTAATATTTTGAAACGCAAAAAAAAAATACTTAGGGATCCCCCATCAGGGAATCCTGCCAGATATCTGCCCTAAATATTTTATTTATTTATTACACTGATACTGCAATTAGACATTGTCTGGTGGCAATATATCATTATTTTCGGTTGAAATAAAATTAATAACAAAGGTTTAAAAAATACATAAACCTACATACAACATCAAAAACTCCTCTCGTTTTTTATGAGTAACATTTTTTTTTTAATATTTTCATTTCTTGGTAAAGGTTTTGTGAGTTCTTCTGGTAATTCATTCCATTCCAGGACCCCACGATTTAAGAAGGAGTATTTGGCAGCATTCGTTTTTTGACTCCTAAATTTTAGTTTCAGCGGGTGGTCATTTTTTCCCAAAAGAATTGGTGGTTCCAGCCTCTTCTCCAATCCCAACCAGGCTGGATGTTTTGAGTAGCATTTAAACATTCCCAATAACATATTTACTTTCCTTCTATCTTGCAGTGGACTCCACTCCATTTCTTCTAACATGCCGCTAACACTATCGGTATTTTTTTGTCTCCCCAAAACGTACCTTGCTGCCTTCCTTTGGACCTTTTCCAAGCTCATTCACCTGGAATATTCATTCACCTTGAATAACTCATATACATAAATAGCTCACTTGAGAATCCCTTGTCAATTTCAGAAAACAATAATTAAAATATGGCATCCGCGAGAGCCCAAATCTGTGAATTGACGAGGGAAAAAATTGAACCGAAATCAATTCATGTGGATAGTATGATATTGTGCCAATTAGCTTCGATGGATAATTATTAACCCTACTTCCTGGTTTCAACCTGTATGAACTCTTTTTACTGCACAACTGTATAGGTTACTACCTTTGTAATTCATGCAAAAATTCGTCAAAGCCAAGTTTAATAATGATCTACATATTCAAATGGACAGTATTAAATGTTTTGACCTGAGGGTTAGCCATAGATAAAGTACTTTGCCAATTAACCCATAGCAGATATACACGGTTAAATTTTTCCCAATAGCAAAACTATCCGGTAGTCAATGACGGTAATAATTTTTTATCACACAATCGTAGCTCCTGTTGTGTTTTGGATGCTTTTCCAAGCGAAATAGAACATTATTACGCCTTAAAAATATTCTTTATTACCTAAATTTGTTAAAAAAATTAAATAGTATCATTAATTATGACAACAATATTTCATGTTTGGGAGTGTTGTTCATGGAGCAGAGGGACTCGTCACATATCTCACTAAAACGTGTAAGAATGTGCCTGCACAATTAGAAGCATGCCCGTATATCCAATAACTCGGTATGACTTTCTGAATGACCTTGTGGTAAGAGAATAATCTCATCATAGGGTCTCGGTTCCTAACGACCTTTCTAGGATACTCAAAAGAAGGAGTAGGGGCTGCATTCCTCACTCATCCAAACATCTCAAACAAACTTAATTAAGATGAACATGGAGAACGCTGGTATAAAGATTTGATGTTCGAGTCGCTGAAATTTATAAGTAATGAATGTGTGTGAACATAAGATTTATGAAATTAAAAGTGGGAACTTGTGCTTATTTTTAAGTAAATTCTAACCTAAACCCAGTACCCAGGAGAGAACTTTGATAATTTGTTTCGTAATTATCACTTGTTTTGCCCCAAAGATTATGACTCAAACTTGCCGGCGCTTTGAGTCGGAGCAAACCTAACTGAATCCCTAACCATTAAATCATCCACCTCTGGGCGTTGCCACCCATTGGTCTCCTCTTCGCGGAATTGGGTAATAAATTCCAACGGTAGGCAAGGTGATTCTAATCAACACGTTTACTTTCAAGAACCGCTGCGTTAAATCAACGCCCCCAAGTAGGTAACCTGCCACATCCAACATATCTCCCTTTATGCGTGGTATGTCGGTGGAGTTTTCTTTCCCTGCACGATGGCTTATGTCCGTTACTATATATATGATTAGAATAGGGTGCATAATGAATAGCAACTATTTTTTTTTAATTTGAAAGTACTAGATGAATTGAAGGATTGTGAGTATACACTTCTCAGACTTAGTTCGGAATAAGTACGCCTCCCAACTAACAGCAATAGGTCTCCATCAGTGGTAAATAAAAAAATGTAGTTACTTAGAGGTTTTTGGTTAGTTCGAAATTGAAGCGGTCGGATGGATAAATCACTAGCACGATGGATAGCAGGCCTTATCCAGGAGCATGCATCACAAGCTGGCAGAAAAGAGGAGCTAACAAGATAGATAGTTCTAAAACGAGGATATAGAAAATATTTTAAACACATGGAAAGATGGCCATACAAGGTTTAGTACATGTAACAATGAGGCTTTATAAAATTACAAGCATGTTTCAGTGTGAAGTAACTGTGGAATTAGGTATTACTGTTATTACCGAGCCTATTCCATTTTCAAAATTTCCGATAGCCGTTTCTTTAACGAGGTCGTGTTGCTATAAATCCAGACTATGTGCAGGATGGTCCTGGAATCAATCGTGGCCTAGGTCTCTGGATACACCCACCTTAAAATGGTATGGGTGCAACTACCTGGTTGTCAGAATCTTAAAAATAAACCTAAGGTTGAAGTAGTTTTCCAGTCTTAAATGGGTGAATTAACACATAAAAAAACTGCAGTTAAATCAAGGTAAGCAGTACCCTTTGCAAATCAAGTATATATTTAGGAAGAAAGTCATGTCAAGTTAAGTGATAGATTTGACAACCACCAAATATAAAACAAAGAATTGGCTATTGTAGTCGACCCTTTCCAAATATTTTAATTATCTCTGACAAATAAAATATTCCAAAACCTTGGCTAACAGACGGTAGGGTGGATGTAAATTTTTATGAGAGACCATGAACAAGGATGGAGAATATTTGCAGGGCATGGAAAGGCAAACAATTAGATACCGTATGGAAATGGAAGGAGGAATGTTTCTCACGATATTTGATTAAGATAGACCAAGCAAGTAGAGGAACATTAATAATTTTCATGACACAATCATGGAGTTCACCAGAACGAGAATACTTTTGGATCAGAGGAGGGTGAAGGTATTCAGCACAGCATGCAGGGAGAAAAGAATAGGGGATGTTAAGATTCCCTAGTTCTTGCCCGGGAAGTTATCGTATCCTCCAGTTGATATGGGCGGACGAAGGTCTTATTATTTAATGTGTCCTTGATTAGAAGCCCTGAATATAACCATACAAGAGAGTCCATTCCGTTTTGTGAGTAGTTTTTTCCCTTTGTTCTTACAATGCCAGTTGAAGGGGCGAAAGGTAAATCTCCGGTTACACGGGAGAAATTTGACTCACATCTAGAGTTATTGCGTTTTAAACGTGATCAATTTAAACCAACAATTAGTGCCGCATTTTCGTTTTCTGAGGAGCTCAATGCTTCCGGTTTGGAGATTATCAACCATTCCAAGTCGCAAATATTTCTTGCGCGATATTCTCAATTGGAAGTTGTGCATTCAGCATTTTGTGACGCTCAGACCGAAATGTTTGAGTATTGCAATGAATGCAATCGAAGCGATGCATGTCTGGTGGATAAAAGCCTTGGAGAGGAAGTGGAAGAAAAGTATTATTTTATTCTTTCCATTTTTCGTAAAGTATAGGATCCTTCCACCGTCAATGTGTCCGCTCATTTGGTTAATGAAACCGTCAGGAATTAAAATCATTCGAGCTGAATACGGTAACGTACGGTGTCGTTTCTTCCCCATTTCTTGCAATCCATGTCCTTCATCAATTAGTCAGAGACGAGGAAAAAGATTATTCCCTTGTTTCCTCGGTGATTTTAGGCGACATTTACGTCGATGACATCGTAACGGGAGCCTCTTCTTTCGACGAAGCGCTTGCATTAAAGGGTCAACTGGTTGAATTATTAGCTCGGGGGGGGCTTCCCTTTGCAGAAGTGGGCGAGTAATTCTTCTCAATTTTTGGCTCAATCTCCCATGGATGAACGAGAGTCTACATTTGACCTTGAAGCGCCTGACCAATCATGTGTGAAGGTTTTAGGTTTTTATTGAGATACTTATCACAATGTATTTTCCTATTGTGTAACGCTGGATCATTCAGTTTACACAAAGTGTGCCGTTCTATCTAATATCGTGCGAATTTTCGACCCATTGGGGTGCTTGTCTCCTATAGTTCTAAAGATTAAGGTTCTAATTCAATCACTCTGGGTCCTCAAATTAGGTTGGGATGATCCCTCGCCATTATCAGCAGCCTATCTTTGGAATGAATTTTCCTCTCAAGAGTCATTTAATTTCTCAAATACGTATTCCGCGTTATATCGGCCCATCTAAGTCTACTGAGCATCAGCTCCTGGGATTTTCTGATGCTGCTGAACTAGACAGATTGTGGTATACCTGCGCGTCATTTTTTCATCGGGAGACATTAAATTTTATTTTCTGACAGCTAAATCGAGGATAGCTCCATTAAAGACGGTCACAATCCCTTAACTTGAATTGTGAGCCTCGCTATTGTTTTCACGGCTGCTCTCTAATATTAGTAATACGTTTCGGGATAGAATTTGTACCCACAAAATTTTGCATGGACAGATTCTCGGATAGTTTTATCCTGGTTAGCGACGCTACTTCATCTATTAAAAATTTTGTGGCTAACCCTGTATCTGAGATTACTGAAACAATTCCTTCTAATTTGTGGAGACTCTTAGTCTCCGACGAGAATCCTGCCGATTACATTTCCAGAGGCCTACTACCCAAGCAACTTCTCAATTTCCAGTTGTATTGGTCCGGTCCTCCTTTCATTCATCTAAGTGAAGCGCATTGGCCCAGCTCTGATTTTGTACAGATGAGCCACAGATGAGCTACCAGCGCGGAAAGGAGCTTCAATTGGCATGGGGTTGACACAGGTGGATGAATCCTCTATTTCTTGGTTGAAAAAATTTTCCTCTTTTGTTCGTTTGGTAAGAGTGACCTCTTATATTTATAGATTCTTAAATGCTTTCAAGGGTGAGTGGTTCCAACCTCAAACACCCTTGTCCTCTCAAGAGTGGACACATGCCTTGGAAAATTTGGCTCTCGCCACGCAAATGGTTTATTTTGCATCTGTGTTCTATTCGATCAAAACTTACTCCCTACTTCCTCGGTCAATTAGTCGATTACGACCCTTTGAGGATTCGAACGGGTTACTGAAATTGGGAGGCAGGCTGCAGAATTCCCTCTTATCTGAGTCTTCTCGGCATCCTATTTTACTGCCGAGATGTTCGTACTTCTCACGATTGATTATTCAGCACTATCATTTTGTATCACTCCACGGCGGTCCTCGAGCTGTGGAGGCGTTGGTTGCCAGGCAATTTTGGATATTGTCTGCCAGATCAGTCATTCGATCTGAAATCTTTAATTGCGTTGAATGCTCGCGTTACCGGGGCAAGGCCAAACAACCAATTATGTTAGATCTTCCCTCTTCAAGGGTAGTGCCACAGCGGCCATTTTTTTGCGTGGGTGTTGACTACGGAGGGTCATTTTCCTACAAACTAAGCAATAGAAGAAACTCTGCGATTGGGAAGGCGTTTCTCTGTTTGTTCATTTGTTTTGGGACAAAAGCCGTTCCTTTAGAATTAGTCACCTCGCTGTCCACCCCTGCCTTCATTGCGGCTTTCTAATGCTTCATCGCTCGGAGAGGAATTCCCCGGGCCATTTATTCTGACAGCGGTACAAATTTTGTCGGGGCTGATCGTTTTTGACCGAATTGTACCGACTAACTAGGTCCTAGTTTCTGAGTGATGGAGCAACAGACAGACAGACGGACACACAAACACCATAACATTTTTAGATATGTATAGCTGAATTACCCCTGCGAAGCTCGGGATAACACTTCCTTTACAAATTATCATAAAAGAGGAGAATCGATTGAAGAATATGAAAAATTTCATTCTTTCGGGTATCCGATAAAATAACTTTTAGCTCTCTATCTTGAGTGAGAGTATTTTTTAAAGCATAAAACTTTAACCATTGCACAAAACCCAATGCTTTGAATTTCTAATCCGGTTAACTGAGAAAAATGAATTTCAAATACGTTAAAGACCAGTACTGGTTGTCAAGGAAATATGCTGTTGTTGATTTCTGAGAAAAAAATAAACCACTGCATGAAACCCAATGCTTAGCATTCCTAATCAGCATTTGGTGGTTCCACCGTAAAATGACTTAAATGTCATTTTATTCATATTCTGTCTACTTGTAGAAAATTTGTCCTCTATCTGATATTAACAACAAAATAATACCTTTCCACGCTATTTTATTCTATAATTGAACTTGAAATTACATGGTGTCCAATGGGGGAATGAGAGAAACACGGGGGAAAATAGTATTTTTCCATAAAATACAAATGCCATTTTCGTGAAAAACTGTCTCTAAGAAGGAAATAATACAGATATATTGAATAAAAATAAAATACAGGCATCTTACCACCTTAATTTTCTAGTTATTGAAGAATTAATGCCGTAATTGAAGAGTCAAAATGCCATAATTCATAGGAAATGGGGCTGCAGTCGGCTCCTAAGGCTGGAAAAAAGTGCTCATTTAAAATACATTTGTTGAATAATCTGCATATTTTGTACCTTACTTTTGGTCTCTATAGGTAACGCATTTCATCAGTGAAAGCGGGATTGTTTTAACAATATATCAAAAATGTGGAATTTAGTATTTGTTTTGACTCACACAGTCGCGGCGGAACCTCCTTAACTAAGCTAAATTAATTGTAAATGCGTTAAAGACCAAAATCTGGTTGTCAAGGAAATATGCTACCGTTGATTTTTGAGAAAAATTTGCGTTTTTGCAGCTTAAAACGAGGTTTTTAGACAAATATGAATAGGAAAAGATAATTGATTGAAATAATTATAAGCTTCATTCTTTTAGCCATTTGATAAAAAAAATTCCAACCCTCTATCTTGAGCCGAAAAAGTTTTAAAAATCTAGAAATGAAACCACTGCACAAAACCCAATTCGTAGCTTAAACCACCAAAGGGCCCCTTTTTGGGACCTTTTTGGGGCCCTGAGGTATTTTTAGATAGTATGATTTCTGAGAAAAATATAAAAAACCTTCTCCTTGAAAAAATACATATATGTGCCAACTTATATGGTGATCGGTGAAACGGTGTCGAAGTCTATTAATCTCGGACAGACGAACAAACATATATACAAGCATCCATTTTTATATGTATAGATTAATTCTCGTGGGTCACGCTTCATGGCTATTCCCAGCCACGCGTGCTAACAGACACATTCCACAAAACATATTTCAAAGCCCAATTTTATCCCGTGACTCAAGATTGGTATTCGTTCTCATCTCCGCTCAGTACTCATCGATGTAATGATACACAGATCATTGTTGGTGTGGCAATAGAGTATAGTCTCACCTCACAGAACTGAGCAATTGAGGCGAGAGAATGAAGTGTTTGGATGGATTGGCGCACGGGATGAGAATGGAAGACGAGGACCGAAACCTCTTCCCGCGAACCGAAGACCATAGACGAATCAAAAAGAAACTCCTCATCCACCTCAGAATTCAAAACCATATCCTACACCTAAAAAAGGGTGCTAAGGGCCACTCCACATGTACCGGGGATAGGGATGAACGGGGTACGGCACTATGGGGGCTCCAAGGAAGAAAAGCAAGATTGCCAGGATTCTCACGGAGTGGCGGGATGTGGTAGGGATAATGGCGTCTTGTGACGTAAGAGAGAGAGAGAGAGAGGATAAAGAGGGTGGGTTGGGGGAATGCGAAAGCATTGTGGTCCCTGAGAGAGCGCGGTTGCCAGGCATTATATTCCGAGGCGGGAGGAAACGCACGCTTGTGTCGCATTTTTCATGTCCCCAGGAAGTCTCTAACAGGTACCACGAAGTCGGATTCGACGTTGCAAAATGATCAAATTTCTCACCGAAAATAATTCGCCCAGAAGCATTAGAAAGGGTTGTGAAGCTCTGAACGAGTTTTTCGCGTAGGTGAACCTGAAGAATGATGAAAATGTTCACATTGTAATGTGGTGCACAGCAATATCAAACAACTCTATGGTTTTAGTATATTCGCCATTCCTCTAAAAATAGCTTGGGTGATTTGACGTACCAACTCCATTACACGTGCCGAGATAACTCTAGGTGTTGCATTTCAGCTAACAAATCAGTCGTAGACTGTGTTACGAAATTTGAAGAGTTGCCGCAGTTTATGATTTTCTTGGATTGTTTAAATAGCTAATCACTGTATGATTCATTGATATAACGCTCTTTGAAATATTACGGAATGTATAAAGAAATATTTCTCCTATATTACAGTACTGAGTAATTTGACGCAAAGTTCTCTCAATGACCGCAGACATAAGGAATCTGATGATATTTATTTTGACACTATAGCATAAAAATGTGCACAAAAAACGTCCACATTAGCAAACATTCATTTATTAACTCTTCAAAAAAAATCAGGAGGTGCACTATATCACACTCAATCTTAGAACATTACATAGGGATAGTTAAAGGAAAAGCTATACTATAATGGGGTTTTAAAACTAAAGTTAAAAATAAAAAGTGTATTCGTACCGACGGCATTTGTAGTTCTTAAATTTTAACTTGAATAATATCCTTGGACTAAATTATTCTGAATTATTACGGACTATATTCTAACTGATGATACGTAGGTACTTTTGAGTTATCAAATCTTCATAAATACCATACTTACGTATAATTTACGAAGGGGCACAAAGCTACAAAGGTTTTATGCTCAATGAGCATGAGTCGCTGAGCCAGGTTGCAACTACATAAAGAATCCATTATTAGGGGTAAGAGAAATTCGATAAGGTCAACGTAAGAAATAAAAACGCTTACCCTCGCAAAATTCTACAGCGGAATGTGAATCTTGAGAGAAGAGAAAGCCAATAAGAGAGTTCATAGAAATGTACGATTTAACCCATGAATAAGAATGGACTTTCGTAAAATCCGATATATTTTTACTTTTTATACCAAGCTGGTACCATATTCAACGTAGGGGTTAATAGCAAGCTACCTTTATCATTGTATGAATTTGTGAATTTATCAATTTCTGCGCATTAAATTTCAAAAATTACTTTAACCCACCATATTTAATTAAATATCCCAAGAGTTCCCTGTGATATTTAGCAAGCGACTCAGCAAAAAAACGAAGGTCTAGAAGAAAGATTGATAAAATAATATAATAAATAGGAATTATGTGGACAATGACGAACCAAAATCTATTTCGTATCATTATAGGCTGAAACGGGCACAAGTACTTCTTCTCATTCGTGACAGTTAATGACTCAACACATGAAGACAAAGGAAAACTCATTCTTTTATACGATCAATCTTTAATATACTGACTCCAATAAAATGGTTAGATTTTTATTAAGTGCAGGTTTTATTCCCTTTGAAATATTCAACTGATCATGCTTAAAATTTGCATCGTTTATGTTGATGTTTCACTTAATTCCATAGCTTGATATGAAGAATATATTACCATCAACTAACAAGTCATTCAATGCTGTTAAATGCTATTCAATTACAAAGATGAAAATAAGTATTTATGTGCCTTGCGATTTAACTACGTACTAAAACTTGATGGCATTAGTGACTGACACCAAAAAAGTATTTACGGTAGGTATGCGAAGGTCCATTAAAAATGAAGTTGTCAAAATTATTACAATAAATCATTTTTAAAGGCAAAACGGCGAGAGACAGTAGATTGCTAATTCAAACAAAGGAATCGTTAGTGCTTTGATCTATTGCCCATGAAAAGACCTTGCTTCATTTGGCTAGACAAAACAAAAATGTAAGCTACCTGTTAGCCAATTCGCGTGAGTTTGAAATAACAACATCACATTTTTGGAAAAATAATCTTTTCAATCATGTTTTCTTTCCACCTTTCATGCATCTCTTCGGAAAAAGTTTCAGCACACTACGATTAAAGTGAGAAATTAATTTTGCGCAGAAAGGATAAGTTCTTTTATAAAACTAACAAAATCATTCACGCTTGCAAAGGACGCTATTTCTCGCTTTTTTTCCACAGTTTATCAAGCCCTTAAGTCATTTTGAGTCATATATACCTTAGCCCTTCTTTTTGGGAAGAGGGTATTAAAAACTCATTAATGATTTCGAGTGCCAAGGCTAGTATGGTAGCGTGTGCTTGCAAATCCTTCGTAATCTCGGCGAGCTAAATACTTGTGGCCTGCCTCCATGGGAGAAAGGGGAGAGGATAAATAAAATAAGTATAAATAGAAGTATAAAATTTCAGTTTATTATCTATCCCGGATAAGGTGATAAACTTTGCATGCCGATGAACCCAACCTTTCACACATGATTTGAATGTTAGAGCCGGGTCCTGAAAGCTGGCCTGGCTGCCTCATTGTGTTAAAATTGATTCCCATGCTGGCGCTGAAACTTGAAACTCGAGGTGGATTGAGTCCCGCGGCTATCCAATAAGGGATCAGCCTAACTCGTTTCACAACGTGTGGGCGAACTTTGGCGAAATATGAACTACAATTACACGGCTCGACAATAAGGCTGCTGGGTGTGACGCGAAAAAAAATATATAACCTATAAAAATGAAAGAGTGGGAGACCAGGAGGAAAAATGTCGAGAGCAAATATGAATGCCGATGAGTATATTATTCGCAACGCCGGAAAAAATCCTAGGTATGCTCAATTTCAGATATCGGAGGGGAATTACGATGTCCACAAAACGCACGGAGACACTCATGCTTTTGTTTTCTCAACTTTGAATAACTCTCGATAGGTGACATGCGTGTGATGTTATCGTGCAAAATATCCACAAGGGAAGACCTCGCCAACGCTTAAGAGGAGTGAAAATCTTTCTCACGTAAACAACGCGGAGCACACACAGGTGACGACTGAGTCTCCTGCAGGGGAATCCATCTCTACACTAGTGTCTCGAAATTGAAGCGACTTTCGAAACTTTTATCGATTTTATTTATTGACCAATTTTATCCTATTTAAATCCAATTCTGCTTCTCTATTCATTTACCGACGTGACGGAAGAAGTAGCCATTTAAAACGATAAGGTCTTGCAAAGCGGCATTACTTACTGATTGAGGTAAATCCGTGGATACAAACGTCCAATGTCAATATTCGCGAATGTATTCAGGTACTGTGGGCAGCTACAAGGAGCCTATATAGAATTAAACAGAGATTTGTAGACCCCATACATTGATTTTTATTGATTTTATCATATATTAATTGAAAATGCCTAAATCTACAACTAATGAATTTTCTGAGAGAGAGAGAGAGAGCAGGGATGGAAATTGTATTCATATTTAGAAATAAACGTAACTATGTATATTTTTTCTCATATTATGTGTGAAAATTAGGTTTATTTTATCCTTGTTACTTCGCTTAAGTAAAAACATTCATCAACAGAAGCTAAATATATGATACAAAGAAACCTACCAATGTCAGCATAACAAATATATCACTACCGTTGTCATAGCAGACTTAGTGAACCGGCAACTTTTCGTTGTAATCAGTATTTCACGTTCAATTTAGTATCTTTTTATCCGCTTGAAAATACTTAAAGTTATCGCATTTGTCTGATCTGACTGATCCCACTCCAAATAGACCCTAATTGGAGATCCGTTTGAGGGACTATTTTACCACCAGAGCATTTTACCGGGAGGAATGCCATCACGTCATTTGAATGCAAAGCTACACCCTCTAGGGAGATTAATGTTGCCTTTGCTTTCCCGCTGCCTTCCACATCGCAGTACTCCGGCCGATTACGTGAACTTCACTCTAGCCCGAAGCTGTGGCAGTTGATACTGGGCCAATCTTCTTGGTCTGCGCGGTCTGCGCCATCAATGCCTTCCGCTGAGACTTCTGCCTATCAACACTTGGACTGGGTAGTTCGGGTAGCATGCAGAAATTTCTCGTTACCTCGCTCCAGGAAAATCGGATTTTTTTTTCGTTTTTATATTTTTCCACCGTCACTTGGCTTAGTCTTGGTCTCGAATTCGAAGTTGATCCCAAAAATTGTGTACGATGAGGTAAAAAACTTAGGAAAGCAAAGAAAATTAAGCAATCCAAAGCTCTTTTAGAGGGAAGGAAATGGAAGGAGATAGTACGGAGGAGGCGGGGCTGATAGCTGAGAAGGGAAGTCAGAACGTGGGGAGGGAGGAGAGATCGTTAGGGCGTGTGCGGGAAGGGGTCGCACACTGCTGTAGGGGGGGAGGGAGAAATGGCAGCTGGGGCAGGTAGAAGGGAGTGGGAGAGGTGGGGAAGACGGTGAATTACAGACAGCGTAGAATTTAGGGGATGAGGGAGCAAGGCAAAAGAGGATGGAAATTGACGTGATCAGGTGGCGGGGATGGGTCGAATAGGAAGAAGAAGCAAAGCCAGGATTAGGAAGCGTTGCTGGGACCCAACCGCCGAGAGGAAAGCTATAATAATCCCCCGAAACTAGTTGCACGGGATAACTCTTAAGTTAACATTATTAACCCTCCCCCCACAATAATCAGCATTATTATCGTTCATTACACTCTAGTGCCGACCGAGTTAGCCCGGTTGATAACGCAACGAAATGTCAATGTAATTGCTAGGAGTTTGAATCCCGCCTCAGGTACAGCTGTCGTCGTTTTCTTAGGATTAAGGTGTTTAACAATAAATTATACTACAACAGCCAAATGCCGAACTAAAAACTCATTTTCAGATTTAAAAAAAGGCTAAGAAAAACTCAATACAGCATAAAAATTATATATAATGAAATTTGGGACACGTCATGTACTTAGGGGTCACCACCATCTCTACATATCCTGAGGCAAGCACATCAAGGGTCTATACGGATTTTCTTGAGTTTATTACACGTATGGTAAATATAATGAGAATGTAATAAAAATATTCTAATTTAAATAAGTAAGAGCACCTCTGGTATTTGTCGTTAGTATTCTTAATCCACCAGATTAATAGATGCATGAAACAAAAAATACATTTTAAAGACGGTTCGCCAGGTTTGTAGCAGACATCAGTTATGAAAAAAGTAAAGAGAATAAAAATTACGATGCACTAGGAAAGGAGTCACTAAAGGTACGAAGACATTAAAACCTTTGTAAAGGTGCAGGGGCCCCTCGTTCAATTCTAACTGTTGACATTACATGGATCCCTTTTTACAGAGACTAAATAGACCACCAGGATAAAATATAGGAGATAAACAAGGTGATGATTTTGAATATTCCTTTTTTCCTTTCAGAATATTTGAGACCACGAAAAACCACGGTATAGCACATATAAGCGTAAATGCAACATAGGTTTTAAACACCTTTATTATTTAAAAGTACATGGCTGGTTTCTCCAAACCTACAAAACTTTAACAAGGTGGCCCGCGTGGTACAACATAGACTTAAATGTAATTCAAATGTTGAAACTACATCTTTGCGCAGAAATCCTCACAGTAATTACGTTAGCAAAACCACCTTCCTCTGCCGGCTATGCTGTAAACTAGAAATAATAATGACCCTGGAATTCGCTATCCAAATTTGATATCTGAAAACCGCGTGCGGCGCTGCAGTAAACATGTCGAAACCGAGGTGCTTTCACCCAGTTTGGCTCAAACATTTTACCTCAATTGGGCGGTGCTGGTGGGTACCCACCCATTCGGAAGAGGGCTGGGTGGACCATTCCTACAAGCCTCGCCTTAAATCCACCCCCGGAGCGGCGGCTTCATTCCACGAGGGCAAGAAGATCTAATCCTTGCATAGAGACCCTCTAATATAAATATATATATATGTCCATTATTAACTGGATACGTTCACTAATACGTGGCTGGAGCGGCTCCGCCTTAACCGTTCCCCGCCCGGCGCGGCGTGCGGAGGGTGGATATGCGGTACAGAAGCGAGCGAGCGCATGTAATATCGGCGGAGAGTGAGAAGAAAATAAAAACCGCACACCGAAAACCATTCCCAGCTTTTAAAACTCCACGCGCTTCACCACACTCTCCAGCTCCTCCCAAGAATCCCACTTCCACCCTTTTCCTCCCACAGCAGCGCCCCGAGCTTCGCTGTCTTCAAAATCCATTTATTTATCTTTGCCCACTCACTCCTTCTCCCACACTCTCTCCCTCTCTCTTGTCTTTCGCTTAAGGGCCCAGAATGTTCTAATGTGCCATGTTTCTCCGAGCAGAAGAACGACTTTCACCGCAGTGAAGGCGCGAGATAGTGGGATCAGAATAACCTTGGAAGAGGTGCGATGGGAGGGAATTATGGGAAGGGTGGGGTGGTCCAATCCCAGCGAATCAACCGAGAAGGAACGGAAGGAGGGTTGAGAAGTAGTGGGGAAGAAGGTGGGTAGAAGATGTATAATATGAGGACACAGCGAGAGAAAAACTTGAGATCTTAGGAGAGGCAGCTAGGAGGAAGAGGGAGAAATGGGTAGTCACGAGATGCGACGTGTGATTCAACAGTGAGACAAAAGAGAAAATAGCACGAAACATTTGCCTACAGCTTGATAAGGGTGGGTAAAAATCTGTAAGCCAGACAGAGCACGTCTCCAAAACCCCTCTTGTGGAGGACTGTCTATTGCCTTTGATGACACACTAGCGTTCGCCGTGAACACGTAGGAATGTAAATCCTACCCGTTCATTTGTCACAAAATTAACTCCCAGGCATGACAGCGTAAGCCAATTCAATTAAAAGGATTAAATCACGCTCGACAGCTAAACTTTTGTTAGCTTAATAAAAGCGCCTGTAAGCACATAATCTTTCGAGGAAGACATTTTGAGTGATTAAACACATTGAATAAAGCTTAATTAAGCTTCAATGCAGGGGCTGTAGAGGTAGTGGTGTATCTTTATATAAGTTTGTCTTTCGAATTTTAGAAAATAGTTTATGAACCATTATCCACTCAATCATATAACCTTACAGGTAAATATTTAAAATTGGAATATACAAAGGGAATTTTAACATGGATGGAAAATCCTAAATATATGTTGTTAAAATATTATTTTGTCTCATATAGTTTATTGCTAAAATATTATTTCATGAGCAGTGGTTGATGATTTGATTAATAGGAATGCACTTGATGAACAAGAAATGACTTTTATAAATACCTATAAGGAGCAAAATCTGAACGATAATTAATCGACGAGACAGAAAAGTCCATGATTACGGAGACGTGGATGAGTTTTTTACAGGATTTGTTGAGGTCATGATGAGAACAAAGCGGTTTAAGTACTTGAGAGGCACAGATGACACAAATAGAATCGCTGGATTAGGGAAAAAGGCAAAATTGAGGCATGATGTGAAGCATGGAGCGATGAAAAAATATTGTACGAACTGTTGAAAAACTGATATCACGCATGTTTCCAAAAGCCTAAGTAAATGTAATTATGAAAGTACCGTGTAGATTTATATTAAAAAGCGGTGTATTACCTAGAGAAACAATAATTACTTCGTAGTTTGAACGGAAAACCGAGCAAGATATTCCTAAAAAATGGATTGGCTTGGTTCTTGTACATATCCTATTGAAGCGACGTAGTCAAAAATTCTTTCCAGGAGGGAAGGGTGGTACATGTTGAGTATAAACAGGGGGTTTTTAAAAATGTTTAAAGATCATAAGTAGTTGTTTTCAAAGCGATTAAGAGTGCAAATGCGATGGCAGTGAAACAGTCGATTTTTTAGAGTTTGACTGAGTAAATGTATGAAATAATAAAATAACAAAGGTTTTATGTTTGAAACTTACGAACGTATTAATCGAAAAATTTGCTCAAAATAAAAAATTAATTTAATCAATATGTTTTTCTTAAAAAACAAAGATAACTATATTCTTTAATATCCTATATTTTAATTAATTTGAAATTTCGGGGGGGTGCGATCTGAGCCTCATTGGCTAGGTCATTGGCCTCGCCGCCCCTCGCTAGGTCACTGGCCTATAGGTAAGTATGCTCAATGATTTATTAAAGATTTATACAAACATGCTACCAACACCACCTAATCACAATAGTCAGAAGAACGGCGAAGCTAAAAATCAAACACAGTTATTTTTACTCGTGCATTTTGAGTAATCATTAGGTATCCTAAGGATGGCCTGATCAATTAATTTCGTCAAGTGATTTTGATGTCGCAAGGACAATATGATATAAATGAACAAATGAAGATGATTCGGGAAGTATAGCGGCATTGATGCGGGAATTAGAATTATATAATCAAAAAACATCAAAAATTCACCGAAGGAAAGCCTCAAAAGTGACTACAATTTATTGATAAAAAAATTGCCATCATGAAAAGCAAGAAGGGGTTGAATTTAGGAGAATAAGAGCTCAAAAGTATGCTAAAATAAACAAAAACAGCAATAAAACTATCGATAGTTCAGAAAAAACGAGATAAGTCTAAGATAAGAGGACATAAACAGAGTGGAATACGGAGTAACCCGAGGACTGGAGTGTCACCGAATAGGATGATATTCGTCTGAGACTAGATTCGAGCACAATTAAGATATTATTGGCACATAAGAAGCTAAGATTGCAAAACTGTTTCAAGGGGTCAATAAGTTAGACCTTCAACAACTCAAGATTTGATCGGAGAAAAAATGAAGAGACTTTGCAATAAAAGCCACTAATAAAACCTTTTGCGAGTGATTGAAGGAAAGATCTTTTTATAAAAACGAGAAATTACATAACTGAGAACAAACATTAATGGAATTAAACGTGTGAGATGGAATTGTTAAAAATATTTCTGGCGATTGAGAGGAATAAAGCCACGAAGAGAACAGTTTAAATATTTTTTTCATAAAACATGCATGCATTAAAGAGAAGAATGCAATCATTTGTCAACTACTTTGGCTGGATATCGCACTATTACAACAG
Source organism: Pyrrhosoma nymphula (assembly GCA_963573305.1). Taxonomy (NCBI): domain Eukaryota; kingdom Metazoa; phylum Arthropoda; class Insecta; order Odonata; family Coenagrionidae; genus Pyrrhosoma; species Pyrrhosoma nymphula. The sequence continues at coordinate 30,377,672 of OY754328.1, forward strand.
ATACTAACGCTGAAGCGAAGTAATAAAGGTAAAATAAAAGTTAGAGGATTAGACATAATACCCTTAGCATTATTATGCACGTAATACCGTTAGCACATTATTTTGTAAATAAGTCTCTAACGCAGCCCTAAGAACCATCAGAAAATACTAAATGTAGCTAAATGGCTTCCCTAGATCCCTAGATCTCCGTATACTGGGAAGCCTATTGTCATTAACTTTATCACAAAAATCGTGACCAATATATTATCCTTCTGTTAAGGCCATTTCAAGTATAATTAGCCAAAAATGTCAAAATAGAGACAATTGTTTTCGAGATAATAAAGCAATTAGAAAAGATATACCAACCAACCAGATGATATACTCTTGCGAAGTTAATACAAAAGATTAATCTCTTTTCACTTCCTCCATGGAGGAGGGAAGAACTTTGACATTTCAAACTTTAGTACTTTACTCTGTAACCGAAAGAATATTAAAATGTCATTCACCGATAATACATAAGCTTTACATAAAGAGCAGACGGCAGCAACAAAATGAGATGAAAACAGTGAAAAATCTGAATAATGGAAAAGAATGAGGCTGAATTCCTCATTATCTTAAATGATACCGTGATCCTAAACGTATACATAAAGAAGGAAATTAAGAAGACAAAAGAAAAGATAAAAGGCGCGCAAGAATACATGAGAAGAGGATAATAATGACATGGTTTGCGGACAACTCGGCTTTGGTGAAGGAAAAGAAAGAGGCCTTGAGAAGAATAAAATAACAAAACGCTAAAGGGGATTGAAACGTAAAACCATTAATAAAAGGTTTAAAACTAAGACAATGGTCTCAATATAGATAAAAGTTTTACAAAATTATGTAAAGATACACTTGAAAAAGTTAATACATTAGTTACACTGCTATTCAGGTAGCAGAGTTATTAACAGCTATTGACGGAGGAAATGAGTAGAAAATATCGGGTGAATTATACTTCCAAGAACATGAAAGAAACTGTAGCTCAATAGAGCCAACAAATAGATTGGGAAAAAGGTATTATAATGAACAGCACTGCACGGGTCAAACGCAACACGGTCAAATTTTAAATAACTGATTAAAAAATGAAAATTTCTATCAGCCAACCATTTCACTCATAAACGAAGCCAATTTGTTCACGAATTGACCGTTACTATTTAGTTAGACAATAAGCCTTTCTTTATCGTGATTAATAAAGTAATCTAAGAAAAATCTTTGCCTTCAATAAATCGCAAAGAAGAATAAAATATATTCATCCAAGGCATGGAGTTGATGATTCAATGATCACATGATTTCAAGAATTGGTGACCGCTCTATTTTAATAAGGCTATTTGCTAAACGCAATAAGTACAATATGCATACAATACAGGTAATATTGACACCGAATGTGTATCATTAATGAGATATACATCTTATTCTTATTAAAAGCAAAAAATATATAGCAAAAAATTGAAAATGTCAGTTAAACATTATTTTGCATGTTGCTACTTCTATATTACTGTTTTCTACCAAGAAATAATGTTTTTTTCTCATAAAACTAATTAAAGTGATTTTTTGTCGGTTTTTGAGTTTACGAGTTGCAAACATACAAGGCACATCAACTTTGTAATAATATATTAGCATCCGTCTTTGAGAGTATTTAAGGTTATGGTTAGTACGCCAAAGCATTCATTAATTACCTCCAAACCACCATTAGCATTTGAATTATAAATAGATTTCTTATATGCACTGACACTATTTTTTGTTTATTGTGGCGCCTTTCGGTTTCTCTCCACCCTTCCTCCATTCCCAACATATAATCCACCCCCTGACCAATCTACCTACTTATCAAGCGCGGTTCACATGACCTGTCTTCGGTGACCTCCCCAAATAACAAACAAGCAACCATATTTGCAGAATGGGTTCCTCATGTTACTCTGCATCTCGAATTTCCTCAGAGCGAGATTTGTTTTTTCCACCTTCCTATCTAAACAAAAGCTAAGGAAGTACTTGAAACGTTCTATATATTCATTAAAAGTAAAACTATTCGCATTTTAGGAAGGTTTTATGGTATTTCAAAGTTAAAATGAATTTTAAGGCCCTGAGAACAAACATTTTCGGATGAAAAAAGAACTATATGAACAAATAAATCTAAGACCGGGAAATAAGCAGGATTACTTACTAAGACGAGATTTTATAATATCTGGATAAAACTTTTATCAGCATGAAAACCGATGCCAATACCTGCCATCCTCATATATACCCTCTTATTGATAACGCTACAGCTAAACGGCAGACTGAAACGACACGAAAAAAATATACGAAATCAAGAACTCAGTCAATATTAAGTTAAGTGAAAAAGCTACGTCATCTTGCTTTTAACGTAACCCGGACATTATAATACCGAGTCTAAATGGAATTATAGGTACCAGTACGTTGCTTCCGAACTGTTGAGTATTGAGGAAGAATTTGGTGGGAAACTTAAGGAAGCGTAACAAATACAACGAAGGTAATCATCACATGGGAACGTAAATAAATAATATCAATATGATGACAAGAATTGCTAAAAACAAATAGTCCATATTAATCGATAATCATCCACAACCATTAAACCGTTCCATAAAACATATATTTTTAACGAATCCTCGGCATACAAAAAGTTATTTGATAGTGAACGAAATTTGAGGGATGTCATGGGGATCTATAATATGTCAGTTCAGCTCATTCGGGTTATGGTGACATAACAACTTGAGAATGGATGTCAACTAATCTGAAATAAATCTGCATCTGTATTGAAGAGAAGTTTTAAAGATAGGTATTGTACGCAAACTGATCAGGTTCAAATTATTGTACGGCATAAATCATCTCATCAATGCAGTGATTTGTGGCGTAAGCAATGTGTAAAATGCAGCATCATGTCTCACGAAGCCCGATCCTCTCTCTCCAATCTTCTTCACTGGAGTCGAATTGTAGATAAATTGGTTCAAGAAAGGTACGTTTATGCCGGGGTTCTTAAAAACTGTGGCAATGCGCGAGGAGAGGGACAGAAGGACGGAGGAATGGTCGGGTGCGGGTCATTTATCTTCGATTTGACCTTCGAGTATGACATCCTACAGCCATTTATTATTAGTTGGAATGGTAAAATCTGTTTAAATCGGAGCATAAATTCATATTATTGATTCCAATTGAATTTTTCCCATTTTTATTTGACAACCAAAATGCTTTTCTGATTCATTCATACGATAGCAAAGGTAAAACAAGACATAAAGTCTTTGTAATAAATTATTCCAAGCCCAAAGATATCCATAAAACAAGGTCTTATGGCTACTTTGGTGGGGCAGACACTGATTTGTTACTTTAATCATTTGATGGTCCTTATTTTTGAATGGCAAAACGTAGATTATATAAAATATTCGTTGCTTACAGCCTATACATGTATTTCCATTTCTTAGTTTATGTGTAATATTGACGAGTGGTGCCAATTTATTACGGCCATTGGAGATTTTTATTACTTGTCACCTTAAAATGTCATTTTAGACTAGTTTTCTACATCGAGAGTTTCTAAAAAAGCCAAAGGAATGAATAATCACCACGGCCTCTAAATTTGAGAAAAAAGAAACAGAGAAAAATGAAACGAAAACCATTCTAACGTCAGTATCCGTCGGCGAAATGGAAAGGAAATGGTGACCCTGCGATTCTAAATCTCATAGATTTTAAGGATTTTCTATTTTATATTCTGTGAGAATGTTTTTCATGCCCATGGTGCGTGCTGAAAAATAGATTTCTTTTATTACCAAAATGCAGGGGATATATATTTCATCCTTGAAAGATATAATTCTGCCACTTTCACGTTCTTCTTTATCGGATTTCGTTTCCGCGAACACGGAATGGATATAATCCGCGATCGATCATGGAGTCGAGGGATTCTCATGAGAAAGTAGTTTATTATTTATTATACTAGGAAATGAATTTATCATTGACGTATTTTTGCTCAAGAATAGTAAGTAACGGAATTAATCTCAATGGAGAATATGCCTTAAGAGGACAGATACTCATAAAATACAACCGCTGCTACAAGACGTATTAACGTAATTTCACATCAATTGAACTATCATTTTTAAATGTGGAAGTGAATAATAATTACAAATAACTAACAATAAGTGGAACTAAATTTGTAAGTAACTGTTTTTTCCTAAGAAAGGCTGCAAAATTGTATCAAAACATGTTAAAATATAATTCTAGTGCAGCACAAAAAGTATTTTATCAAAAGCTTTTTGTGCTGAAAAATATAGGCAAGAGAATCTAGAGTTATATGACTCAAGGGTAATCAGCAAGATACGAGATATGGCGGTAATGAAACCAAGAAAAGTGAGCATTGGTAACTTTCTCCAACCACGTATTTTTAATTCAGGTTTAATTGTCACCACCTTAGTGTATATTAAATTATTACTTGTCGTTTAAGTATAAATAGGCAATGAAGTGGGTATCTAAAAGGCCGCTTGTAAATCATATTAAATATATCATCACAGAAACATGTTGATAAAATTTTTAAAGGAGCAGAATTGAAGCTAGACGAAGGAAATCTTTTAAAGTTCTCAATAAATTTTTTTTAATTTCGTTTTCCGACCAAGGGGTCAACTCATGAAGTCGTACCAAGGCCATATTTGCCTTGATAATGACGAAACCTTGGTCGACATGGGAAATAAAAAAACATTGCATTATGTACTCTACAAATTTAAAATAAGTGATAATTTCCACTAAATTAATCCTGAAAATATTAAAGTTAAATTTTCATTTTCAAGCTGTCATGCACGATCACTTTTTTATGACCTTTGGCCATACATACGCATAGAACTTCCAGGACCTAGGCTACAAGCGTACTTCTATACACATATATTTTCTTTAAAACAAGCAATGACAACTGAATTGGAGTTGGTTACTGTTTACGAGCATAATTTAGGTGTTGGAGAGGCTAAGAAAATAGTCGCGGAACTGTTTTTTAAAGTTGTTCTTCAAGAGGACGGTCATCATTCGTTGAATTACTCTTCAACAAAACCTACCCAAATTCACTAAAAATTATTAATCATTTTTAGTGCAAAATACATGACAGTAAAAAGAGCAACTATGTAATCTCCCTTTGATATCCAGTTTTACCACCAGGAAGCAACAGGTAATAAATTTACCAGCAAACGAATTCCGCTTAATAATAAAAGATACATAATAAACGAAGGAATACATTCAAGATCTAAGGAGTTATTCATTGCGATGGTGCTTCTTTTCAAAGCTAACTTGTTATATTTTCAAAATAAAAAAAGTCGATCCGGAACTTGTATGCATGCTTATTCATTAAAAACCCGTTCTCACAGGGGCGTTCTAAAGGTAAAACAAGCTTTGAAGTGTTGTTTTATTGGAACAAATATCTATAGTCTTGTGTAAAAATCAACTAAAGAAAATAATTTCAAGCGTATTTTTGCAGAAACAATTCATGTCTAATTAAGATAAAATAAGAATTCAAATTGCACTAGGGTCATTGGTTTCTAAAATCAAGTGGTCTGATTTCAGATAAATGCTCCACTTGACCAACACGGATTTTGAAATGAAATTTGGTTTGGACACAGCCCATAACGGGTGGATTTCTTGGTTAAGGACCCGTAGCCTGGAGCTTGGCTTCTTCTTCAAGGTTCCAAACCCTTGTGTGGGTATCTGTCCAATTCCCATGCCGACGATTGGGCAGCTTACCCTAGGTTCCTAAGCCTAAAGTGAGTATCTTATATGGTTCCCATGCCGAAGTCCGTACTGTTCGTATGGACTGCCAAATTCCTACGATAGCTTATTTGTTATTGATTTAACAAGCCATGTTCTTTAGCATCGCTTCTGAGAATTAATACTGTCAATCAGACGACGTAACTGACGGCGCTGGAAGCACACAAATTACATGTGCTGCAGCTCAGCAAATATTTTGTCTTTGTATTTGAATTCGTGAATGTATAAATTTTACCAACGTATCATTTTGTTCGATCACATTTTCTACGATGTGCCTACCCACCATGTAGATTCTGTCATAAATTCAGGCAATATAAAAACCAGGAAACAGTTCTGCCAATTTTAAATTAGGATCGACGATATCGGAAACGTGTTGACCGTGCCTTAGCTAATGAGCAGTAACTTCTACCCCCATAGCCGGGGTTGATTTTAAGACACAGCCTCTACTATTTATTGAAATAATAAGAAATTACAATCAAATATTTGTTCCTTGAGTCGCTACTACTGTCTGCATCAAAAATTTGTTGAGATAGAGTTAGTTGAGAACTATATAAAAATGTTTGTTAAGAAATAGAAATTTCACCAAGTAAAATTTGAATTAAAATACACATTCGCTTGGATTCGGGTTTAGTTTCTTCAGCATAGTGTTATTAGAGCATATCAAATTATGAATGGGTATTTGGCATGAATGGAAAATCATGGAATCCTAATTTAAGTCTACTATCTACAGTTACAGATGCATGCGCGGAAACATACCTCACTAACGGATATGCGGGCACGCATATCCGTTGTTTGCAAAAATGTTTTAAAGCGCAGCTCACATTCCGACGTCAAAGCCATGCAATCACGAATGATGCAAGGGTGGGGCCATTGAATAGGCAGATTCAAGTAAAATAAATTGGAAGGGCACTGGCGAGCGGAGGACGTGTTAATTGAAATTCTTTCCTAGCTTCATACTTGGAAGGCGGGAAAGACGACGCCTGATTGACGACCGCGCTGAACTCTCAACCTACGCAGTCACTCACTCACTCACTCACTGGTATACGAGGCGGATTGGATGACCTGCTGGCAAGAACAGTTGGGAAGTAGTTGCAACACGGAATGTCTCTCTGGGGGATAAAAGGGTGCTTTGAATGCCTAACATATTGTTTTCAGCTTCATCAATATGATCACAAAATAATTTTAGATCATAGTGAAACTAAACACTCCATTAACTCCAATCCCTTCTCCCGAGTCAAGGTAGGCATTATTTGGGAAAGACTCAAAGCTGCCGAGCATATAAAATGACAATAATATAACGTAAAAACCTCAATGAAGCGTGTTTTTTTTATTTAAAAACACTGGACAGTCCGCTGTCGACGCATAACAGCACAAATTTCATCATGAATAAGCCCCTGGGAGTAGTTCAAATATGAAACTATTAGGGACTGAATATAGAAAATTTTAAGGTGATGTTTCCTTTTGATCTTCTACCCTGCTTCGGTGCCTTCCAATATCTGATTCTAAGGTGTTTCGTCAATTCTTCGTCAGTTTTGTAAACGGCTATGGACACCTTATTAGCGCGCAGTGTATCGCGCTAGTTTTTCAAGCGAATAATTAAACTATCCTAAAGTCACAAACATGAAGTTAGATCGCGAAAAAAGTTATGATGTCTATCATTACGACAAATATGAGAAATAAGACGTCAATCCAATTTATTACGTCCCTTAATCGTTTCAGCCTTTTAAAATAAATTTTAACTTTCAGGAATCATGAGATCCATCTACACAAGGAATAAACATTTTTTAATTATTTCTTACAAATTATAGCATGTATTTACGTCAATATTGCAATTTTATTTTAAAGTTATTGGTTACCCAATATACGAACAGTCTAATACGCACTTCCAAAATCTAATTCTAGCTACCTACTTCATTTATACCAGGAAAGCGTGGACGAGTTTCTTTGTTGCAGCCAATGTCTCAGGTCTCGTAGGCGTAAAATACGTCATATGGCCGCTGAATGTTGGGTGGGTGTTAGAAATGCGTATATCAGTTCAAATGGATTACGTCCTATTGAGTGCTTTAGGGCATATCTATCTCCAATTGGCAAGACATAAACAGTGGATGAATTCAGTTGCGGGTCGCTGTAAAAATAAAACACGCTTTTCTGAAAGTTGGTGTCTTTCCATCAATATGTTAATTTTGTATGGAAAATTTTACAGACCACATAGATAAAATAAACTTCAGGACCTGGAGACCTTTAGCATTCTCATCATGTGCTTAAAAAACGTATTACAATTCCTTAAAGTGGAGGGGAGGAAGAGAGGAGGGAAGGGGTGTGGAAGAGATAGAGTGGGTGAAATGTTTACTTTACAACAGCAGCGACTCCCAATTCCCCTCTGCTGTTAAGTAAAGATTTCCACCACTCTATTTTCCTTACATTCTGATTCCTCTCTTAGTAACTGAATAGTTTGTAAAGGAATGGATGCATGAAAATAAATCCTGTTTGCGGCAATGTTATGTCATCATTTTAATGATTACTTGGAACCTGGTAGTCATTTACTTCGAGATATGTAGATTTTTCAGGAAACAACGTCATTGTCATTGACAATTTTCTTCCTTAAGAAAAGGTCTTTCACTTACCAAAGCATATTTTCCCAACACAAGATTATGAAAGGATTTTGTAAACGCCCAATTGATACCGGTAAAGTGAGTGACGTCGAACCGTTGAAGATCATCTTTTCACTGTCACTTACGACGAGATGAAGTGACGATATGGTATTTTTTAATATTGTACAGGTTTTAAAATCAGCAAATCATTTAATTGCTTGCTGGAATTATATCTACGACGAGTTTTCATTGGTTCCCTTTTCGAGCGTGAGAAAACTATTTTCAAGTGGTGGTGATGGATTTTCAAGACGAAGTTACTGATCCCCCTGATTTCCGTCCGTACTAATTAGACAGGGGTCATCAAATAGGGTGATTTCAATTATTTAATTTTGATGAAATCATTTATATTTATTATAAGATCATCCCAGAGCTAAATTCAACTTTTTGAAAAAATCCATTTTTGACCGCCAAAAGTGGGTTCTCAGACCAGTGCGCGAAAATATCTTGAAAAGTGTTTCTCAAGAATCCATTTATTTTGTTTCCCATGCTTATTAGAGGGAGTTCACAACCATTCTCGTAGTTGACAACCTATTTCATAATATAAGTTATTTTTTTCTGCTAAAGCACCAAATTATAAGCACCCGATGGATTTTATGAGCTAGAAAAATGCCTCCGATATTATCTAACAATTAATTTATTTTGTTTTCCAAAGAAGAGCTGTTAATGTCACCGGAATAGTCTCTTTATACTGCGCGTAGTATGCCTTATAACTAGAATAGCATTAGAGACTGATTTTTTCGCTGTCTAGACATTTCAGATGAACTTGGAGAAATGGGTAATAAGCTGCAAGTAGGCAATTTTCGATAAATAAATCTGCCAATTATTTGAATAGCTACTCCAAGATTTGTAGTACCACAATCCTTTTGAGAATATTCAAAACAATTTGAGAAATTAGTGGCAGATTGCCTGCATTATTCATATCTCGAAACCACCGATGGTTTACAGCAAAATTAAAGGGATTTCCCTGTAAAAAAAAAAAGGATTTTTAAAATCCTTTCTGAGAAGTGGGTTCATCAATCTCTTTATTTTATGTGAATTTATAATAAATTCTCATGCAAAGTTTGGTGTTCTTTTTTATGGACAATCGTTACTATACCATTTTTTAACCGTAATTCGGTTAGTGCCTTTAGAAGGGCGACGAAACCTATGCAATTATTAGGTTATACCTGTAATTATCGAATAATACTAGATATTCTCTCATTTGAAAATAAACAAAACTTCAAGAGAGAATATGATGGAAATCGTTTGCTTTCCTCTCTAGGAAAATGGCGATCCAAGTTCCATTTTTACTCACTATGTAGACAGACTCTTAGCTACAGCATTTCCCGTGTTAATTATAATAAGTGATTCTTTTGATCCTGAAGATTTCTCTTCTGCACCATATTGTTGCATATTTAAGGACGTTTGAGCGAGATAGTTCCCTAGACATAATAAATACCATATTCGAATTTTATTTTTTAATCTCAGCGTCTGTAAGAAGAGTGAATTAAATATTTTAATATTAATGACGCAAAAATATAATAAACATGACAAAAATTCACAGTAATTAAATCAATATTTCTACAAGTCTCTAACTTGACTCATTTTTTTTTACTCCGCACGGCTTAAAATCCTTCAAAACAGCAGGTTTTATGCGATTATGAAAAAAATTACTGCGGTGAGTAATAGATTATTTTTTATAAATAGTTGATAAAACATACAAACTAAACGCCGTTAGTTTTTTGACGAAATATAGGTGTTTTAAATTCCTATATCTTTCAATATCCTAACTCTGGAGCACAACCATAATCTATCCCATGAAAAACCGCTTACCTTTTTAGGCGGTTTGCTCGAAAAGTAGTCGGCAAAAAGTTTAGTATTTTCATATAATTGGAAAGATTAGAGTTTTTTCCTTTAAAATGAAGTCAAATTCATCAAATTCTAGGTGAAGTGGTTTTTCGCTCAAACCAACTTAACTGTACAACGTCAACGGCGCACCCCGAGCGCTTATTTCACCGCGGTATGGCGGAGGCTCGTGCTGCTCACTACTGGCTCATCTGACCTTGAACTCAGTTTCGTCTGACCCTTCTCAATTTCCCATCTTCAATTCAGTCGTTATATTTTTTTTACTTCAACATTTTTTAAAGTGTATATCCGACTTCCATTCACCCGTGAAAGTCTAGATAACACGTTCAATACACAGGATGTTTTTTTTACCTGACCGAATGTTTTTTTTTTGTAAAATTCATTGATGATAATTTGTTTACAGCCCTGAAAAAAATGGTTGGCTTATTTTATGTAAAAGTAAATCACCAGTGCGAATAGTCTAAGATGTTTTTTTAGTATTTATCATCTATTCCTCACTCTCCCCCACCGGGTGAGGGAAAGAAGACAATTATGCGTGGGGAAGATAAACTCTTCGTGGGAAGAGGGCTCCACCTTGTGAAGGGAACGCGTGGGTTAAGTCAGAGATCTCTGTTTGTGTTGCGTATCAACATCCCCACCACCTCTTTCCCGACTGACTGCACCCACACAGATGGTTCGCCGCCCCACTTACCACCACGCGCATCCCGATCGTCGCATGTTATTCCTGCTCGTTCCAGAGGGCGGTTTGCGGCGAGGGGAACGTGCCGTGGAAGCGCACCACTTCAAGGGAATCGACTCAAACCATGGAGGTTATAAAATAAATGGAGGTGACATACCGCATGATTCTTGAAGCCAATTCCACCATTGCAGTGGCACAGTTTAGACCTTCCTCTGGCTTACGTGTCCGGCGATCGCTTTTGACTTTCGTAAAATCTACGTTAAAAACCACAGGGGGCTATTCTGTATGCTCTCGAAATTTCCGAGTCTCGAAAGTGACGAAATTTTTATGTCACAGCCATTTCTAAATAATATTTAAATTTCAAATAAGGCCATAAAAAGTTAAGATTTGTCGGGGGAAGTGACGTCTTATTCACGGATTTTCCGAGGTTCGACCGTGTAGAGTCCTTACTGAATAAGGCCCTAGGCGATGGTTTGTGACTGTTTTGGTAACACCTACTCGGCACAAAACCCTTCCCAAGCACCCCTATTCATGCTTCACGTTCGCCCATGAGCGTTCACGGTCAAGCCTATTCCATTTCATTTTAACCTCCTTGACTCAAACCCCTCACCCTTTTCCCCTTCTCCACTTTTGGAGACAACTTAAATCCGATATCCTCGCTCCTTCCGCGTCCGTTGGGTCTTCAGCCGGATCGCGCGATACTTACAGCTCTCGCGAAAGCTTATGGCGTTCGGATGTGCAGAAGAAGACGTCGTGGAGGGGTAAATTTTGGTGGAAGGGGTAGGGAAAAGGGACGTAAGGGAAAGCAAAGACATGGTATTTGTGCCATGCATGATTGAATTAAAAAAATGGAATTGGTATGACGTGGACAACACAAACGCCGCGCGTCCGACCGCCATAAACTTTCGCGAGAGCTGTACCTTTCTCTTTAAACACATCGCTTTTCTTAAAAAAAAAAAACATTTTTAAAAAATGGCATAAGCAACCTCCAAAAAAGGTGCACATTCTGATACCATGGTGTATCTGTCGCTAAAACGTTTCCTCATAAAGGTTCTAGTTCGAACCACAGCATATTATAAATCATTTCTTCTAACAGTTTGTCACATGGAATAAGATGCCAACTGAAAAAATTATTGCATATCTGTTAAAACATTTAACATGAAATATTATGATTATTTACTTTCCCAGGAATAACATAAGTTTCTCTTATTTTTTTCAAATTTGTGTTCATGTTATTATGGTTCCTAATTTACTGTATCATTTTGCTATTTGTTAAGTTATGAATACATGAGCTTTTTGCGTTGTATCAAATCCGGCTTGGTGTATAACTGCATTTGCCTTTTTTACGTACATACATTTGTTATGTTATAAAATAAGAAAACATTATATATTGATACTTTAAAAAATTATGAAAAGTTTGACTTTTTTGTAATTTTTATTGTGCCTGCAAACCTGCCTGCCTGTATTATTATTATATTTGTTCTTATGGATTTTTTCCTGAACAATCAATATTTTTCTATCTATCTATCTTTCTAATTATACGATGGAAGAAGTTAGTTAAATATTTTTTGTTTGGGAACATCACAGACCTGTAGAGAATTTTTTTAAATATTAACCACTTTCATCATTTATAAAAATTAATGATAAAATTTTAAGATGCTTTGCAATAAACTGATTTTCAAATTAACGACAAAATATCTGAAATTCTAAACCCTTTAAAACCAAAGTACGCTGTTAGAAAGCAGTATACTATTATTTGGTTGGCATTTTTTTGTTTAAAGGCACAATATGCATTTTATAGGAAATGAAAATGGAGAAGTCAGGCTCAAATTAAAATAATATCACGCTTACAGCCAACCGCAAATCTATTTACGGAAGGGAATACACCATAACAAATTTTTCATTTTCAAGTGCTTTATCAATTAATAAAGTTATCTGTATTAGACTATATAAAAAACACATTGATAAAGAATATATTTTTGCCATTATATCAAATTAGGAAGTTTCTGGAATATATTTTTCTCCATGCCTTTGGAAGTCAAGCATTTTTTCACCCGGAAACTTTCTCCTGCAGAAGGACGTGAATTTTGGGATACTGCTCTAATTTTGGCTGCCGGCCAACATTCATTGACAACGAATCCCGGCCCCTGGTAAAGGGAGGTAAAACTCACATAAGGCCAAAGGCAAGCCGGTTGTCCCGACATCTGGCTGACCTCTCGTGAGCGCGTTGACCAAAAACCAATCCACCAGTGATGTTAGCCCACCCAGGTCTCGCCCTACCCCTGGCCAATAAAGGTCGAAAGTCAACCCGGTCCGCAGATAGCCAGGTGGCGCTAGTGTCTGGAAGAGAGTGGACCTTAGATTTTACTGTGAATTCTTATCTATGTATCTATGCCGAAGAATAACTAAAATATTCTCATCTAAGAACTCGCAGGATTTTTGGAGAGGAATTGAATGAATATCAAATTTAAATTTGGAGAAAAATGCGCAATGAAAAGGTCGCTATGAAAAACTAGTGAAACGTTTCATATATCTATGCCTATTTCTTATTTCAAGGCACGAGGTAGCGCAGAAAGTAAACCCTTTGGTTTTCTGACGCTCCGTGGTTTTTTATGGAAAAACATCCATTATCTAATGAAAATACTAACAAAGCTAAAGCTTTTGATATGCTTGGAAATTATCCAGTAATTCTTATTACATTCTTCATCAGCAAAATTAATGCAATAGGCAGTCTTTTTTGTATTTAGCTAAAAAGCCCACTAAGACTGCTGAGTAATGATTTATTCGTATTATAAAACTCCTCAAATACAAACTTTTCGCTGATACATTAGCTTTGATGAATTCTTCCCTTTAAAATGAAAACTTGAAAATAAAATTCGCATATTTAAATGGAAATGAAGTTATTCATTACTCGTGAAATTAGGTTACGCCAAAATTTGTGCCTATTTGGTGAATGTCTGGTATAAGCACTTCTCAAAATGTCATAACCAAAAGTGATTCCTGCTAAAATCAGCACAACTAGGCGGAATATCAGAACATGCCACTGAATAATAAACAATCACCCGTAAACTCATTGCAGGTGTTCGAATACCCTAGGTCTAACACGTTTCAGGCCTATTTTTTACAAATATGGCGAGATATAGCATGAAGTATAAGCCGTGAGTTTTCAGAATGGCGATAGTTCGCGGACTAGGATTTTATGGATTTTCACCAACACCTTTGAGACGTCCTCTGCCTCTCCGATGGGATGTCCATTACTTTTGATAAATCGATTAAATGGGGAAAATAAAAAAGTTTCAAGCCCCATTCCTCGGGGGGGTATTGAGAACAAAATGGATGGGATAAACTCGTATAGGGACGCTTACATACACCCAATGAGTTGGGAAACTAAGGGTCGGCATCTTAAAGGATATATATGTACAGGGAAAGAGTGAGAGAGACAGACAGGAGTGGAGAACATCGGCCTTCGTGAAGACACCACTCTTTAGAAGATGAGAGAGCGAGCGACACAAAACTCCATCGAAAGCATTTCAAGGAGACCAGCTTCCTCCTCCAACCTAAAAGATTCGGGGATACAAAGTTTTCGGGAAGTTTTTTCGAAACCACTGAAACGTGGAGCGAATGCGTTCGAGGCTTTTGAAACAAGCTCTTGAGCCCTCCGCCTGATTGCAGTGCACAACTACACTGGGCCCCGGTGCGTAAGGACTCTCTCTCTCCCGTCTCTCTTTGAAGCCTCGGCTGGGCAAAGACAGACCGCGGCGGCAGACTCCCACGGCCCTGTACCCCCCTCACTTTCCTCTCTTTCTACGTAAATGCGGAATCTTGCCTCGCTTCGCGCTGTTACCGGAGTGGAATCTAAAAGCCGTGCTCAGTTAATCACTCGCCAGAGAGAGCCTACCCTTTTTTATCATCTGTATCCCGACTCTGTCCACTTTTTACCAACGGGATTCCACTCCTTTTTATTTTTTGCCTGCGTGCAAACTCCAATCCCCGGTGGCGGCAAACTGGAGTTCCCCAAGGGCAAATTTTGCTTAAATCCAAGACGGTTTCCGGTCAACCACACGATTTTCAGGTTAAATTGGATGTAACTTTGTGCGTGAAGTTCAAACACGCTATCAAATACAATTTATTAAGGTTTGAAAATATTGCAAATGATAATATTTACCATAACCTAAAATAACCATGCATATATAAAAAAGTAAAAAAAAATTGATTCTTCCACTTCTGATCTTATTCGTATTAGTTGCTTTATTATTATTTATGCCCTCTAATTTCAAGTGAAATTGTGCTAGCCTATGCGCCTACTAGAAGTTTCAGCCCCTTATTAAATAAAATTTATCTGAATTTAAAAAACATTGAAAGCGTGAATATTTACTGTTACTTAGAAATACCAAGTAAATTAAAAAGGATAATGGAAATCTTTGTCCACCTGTGATAATATTTATAGTAATTAAATCAGCAAATAATTTTTGAAAACTTGTTTCATGTGAAATAGTAAAGCCTAAAAATGGTCAGTATTTCACCAGCTGATTGGTAGGTTCTTGGACAGTCCCCATCTTGCTTCCTTATTTCTGAAACATTTTCTCACTTTCCCTCCTAAGGATGTTCCGCCATTAGATCCCTCATAAATTCTTCATATCTTCTACCTCCTCATATTTCGTCCAGAACTCCTATCCTCTTCCTTCCTTTTTTCACACTTCCCCAGTGTTCTTCCTCTATCACCCTCTTCAACAAGCCCTCCCCTCTCAAAACCTCCTGCATCCATCTATTCTGCCTTCTCCTAACCTCTGCCACCTGCTTCCTCTACTCTCCAACCATATCCAATATCTCCTCGTTCGTCTTCCTATCCACCCAGCTCACAATCCCCATCCTTCTCCTAACCCACATCTCAAACGCCTCAAGTCTACTCACATCCTCCCTTCGCAATGACCAAATTTCCGACCTATACAGCTCCATGCTCCATATTAGAGTTTACACCAGCCTTTTCTTTACGTCTCTTCTCAAACTCCCCCTCATCAATCCCCTTCTCTTCGAAAATGCTTCTTTAGCGAGCGCAAATCTATATCTGATGTCCCTACCACTAAACCCATTCTCCTTCAAAATACTACCAGATACGTTTACTGCTCGACCTGCTCTATTTTCTGCCCTCCCACCCTTATATCAGCACCGCCTTCTTACTTCTAGAAAATCTCATTAATTTCGTTTTCTTGTGGTTTATCTTCATCCCATACCTTTCGCACTGCACCTCTAACACATTTACCATTGGCTGTAATCCCTTGGCAGTCTAACTAACCAATGCTTCATCATCTACAAATCTCTCTGATTTTATCAGCTACCGTCCTACCTTTATTCCTACTTCCTTATCCTCCCATGCCTCCCTTGCCATTTCTTCTGAATACACGTTAAAAAGCAACGGTGATAGTGGGCCCCCTGCGGCCCTCCCTCTCCTATCATTGCCCATTTCCATCGGCCACTCTAACCTGCGCCGTCTGGTTCATATACAGATTACAAATAAGACGCCTGTCACTCCAATCGACCCCTAATTTCTTTAACACTCCCATTAATTTCCTCCATTCCACCGTATCAAATGCCTTCACGAAATCTACGAAGCAAGCTAAACCATCCTGCCCATACTCCAGGTTTTTTTCTATTAGCGTCCTCATCACCGCAATAGCGTCTCGTGTTCCCATCCCTCTCCTAAACCCGAACTGGTTGTTACTAGCCTTCTCTAGCTGCAATTAATGAAAAAGAGCAATTTCCACAAGTATGACATTTATTGCACGACCGGTTTCGCTTTTTACAGAATCTTCAGGTGCATATATCAAGTGTGCAGAAGCTTGTATAGGGAGGCGGGAAGGGCGGGTGGTAAGACGGGGTGATGGAAGAAGGGAAAGGGGAAACTCTTCAAACCCATGAGTAACCAAGCACCCAACATTTTATATTGGTTTCGATACGTCGACGATGTCCTCTGCTGTTGGACGGGCAGCTACTGGCAGTTAAATAACTTTCTATCGTTCCTAAACTCAATACATAAATCAATCACCTTCACCATGGAACTTGAAACCGATAAAATTATTAACTTCTTGGATCTTTCCATCAACATAAGTTCTTCAAAGCACGAATTCACTATTTATAGGAAGCCTACCTTCACGGATCAAGTGATACCTTTGGATTCTGCCCACCCGATGTCCCACAAATTAGCCAGTTTTAATTCAATGCTTCACAAACTAATAAACATACCTATGCCTGAAATCAATTATAGAAAGGAACTTCGGACTATTTAGAAGATTGCCATGAACAACGGATACAGTGCCGACATGATCAACTCTCTCCTCCAAGAAACGGAAGAAGCTAGCGATAGGCCTGAGTACTTCCCTCCTACCAGTAGACAGCAATAATGGTCGAAAGTAGTGCAAACATCCGTTTTTCCACAACCTATCTTATAAAATAGTAGACCTCATTCCTAAAGATCAATACAAAGCGGCCTTCTACACACCAAAATCTCTCACCAAACTTCTTTGCAAGAACAAGTACACAATTGAAGAAACAAAAAAGAGTGGGGTGTACGAGTAGTTTTGTGAGTGTGGAGCAAGTTACGTAGGCCAAACAGGTCTCGACTTCGCTACCAGAATGAAATAACACAGGAAGTGCACAGAAACTGGATGCAATACATCCATGGTGGCCAAGCATTTGATTGATTCGGGGCATAATTGCAGGTTTGAACCTAAAATACTACACATACCCAGGAAAAGGAGAAAACTATATGCCCTGGAACAAGTGGAAATTAACCTAAGAAGACGGAAAAACAGGCCCCTCCCCGCAGTGAAATCCAGGAAGGAATCCAGCCATGCAGACGCCAACTGATAAACACCGCGAAAACCTACGCAGTAACATTATTTTTAGATCTGTTTAACATGTTGTTTACTTTTGTTGCATAACAATTGGTAAAAAATGACATAATAGGAAACGAAGAGAGAAAACACTAAATGGTTTTCTGATAAAAGGGGCTCGCTCACTCAAGCAAATATTATGAGAAAAGGGAAATAAATCAAGTACCTAATAAAAATAATGTCTTTATACGTATGCTGGACCGATGAGGGATCGAGAAATAGAAATGATTGGTTAAACATATTCGGTGTCGTACGAGAACTGAATTTCCTACTTCAATTAAGAATGGGAGGCTAGGTTGATGAGCACAGGAAAATTTGAGTGTGGAGGAAAAGAGAATAAAAACCCGGCGTCGAAATTTGTCTTATCAAAAGACGCGTAAGGGCATAATTTTTGTTATGTCCCTTCCGACGGATGGGGAATTACCTACACATGAAGTGCTCTTCACATAGCACCCCAGTAAGATTGGGTTTCCCCTGAAAAATCCGCCACTGACAGGTTTCGAATACAGGTTCATTGGGAGAGGAAATGAATATTCTAGCCACCAAACGTTTCCCAATAGAAGCGTCATCAATATAGTTTTATTAAAGCAAATCTCTTTTCATACATTCACATAGAGACGAAGTCAATTATTCTTTACGATTTAATTGAATACCAAATTACATCATGAATAACAAATCATTATTTGTTTTTATTAATAGATGCTCAACATATGTTACTCCACCGGCTAATGTTGGCCACATTCACCCACACTCCGCCCAGAAAACCATTTAGTGTTTTCTCTCTTTGTTTCCTATTATGTCATTTTTGACCAATTGTTATGTAGCAAAAATATATCATGCAAAAGCAATATTTAAAACTAACTACTTAATTAAATTTGAAATGTCGACGACAATCCTCTTTATTTTTTTTAACTTGTTGGTTCCTGGATAAGCCACTCAATTACGATTAATGATAATTAAGAATGACAATCTAATCCTACACCCCATACATGCTTGAAAAATTATACGCTGAAACACATTCTCAGTTTTATTCTGTGGCATAAATAAATTTCTTTTATTGAATATACATAAAATATAAATTTATAAATTAAATCCTTATTATGCTCATACAAAGCGCTTAGAAACTATCTTAATAAGTGTCCCATTAAGCGACTACCACCAACTAAACTCCGATGGTCACCAACGACTCACGTTTAGTCGCCACTCAGAAAATTTGGCTCAATTAACTAGTCATTCCACGAGAGAAATAATGTCTGATTAACCTATTAAATATGACAAATAAACCCTAAATTCTTTTGAAATCTAAAACAATTAGTTACATTCCTCAATTTGGCCCATAGATGTAAGGACAGTTATGCCATCTGCATTTATTATAATTCATTTTTGAGTAATTAAAGCGCAATTGAAATATCACCCACATAAAAGAAAATTAAGAATGCGTTGAAGGAATTGGGAATGTAAATTACCAGTATGGCGGAACGCATATATTTTTTTAATTTCAGAAATAATTAGATGGCATAAAAACACGATGGCAGTCTTTTCGTTCAAAAACAGAATTTTTTACAATTCAGTTCTGACGAGGAAATTAAAATTTAGAGGCAAGGAAAAAGCCGAAGGCTTTTTATATTTTCGAAGAAAGCACAGAGAGTGGGAGACTGAACGAGGATATGAGAGATAGATAATAAAATGGAGTGTCAGAGTTCCTGGAAATAAAACGTTGGAATGAAGCCACGGAATTCAGTGTGGGTGTTATTAAATTGTGACTTCAAGGTTCAAAGAAGGAGTGACTCAACACGAAGAAATAACCGAAAAAGTTATGTCTGCTTCAAAAACCAGTTAAAAATGGAGAGTCTTATATAATATATGCTTTGAAGCACGCAATTTCTGTTCTCTTAAAAAAGCCTTAGTCTTACCAATAGTAAGTCTGGTAGACAGCTGGAGATGACATCTGCATTAGTTCCACCAAACCAAAAACTCGAGAGAAGCATGTTCCACACTGGGGCAAGTATTAATAAATAATTTGGATTAAGTTATAGAGAAATACGATATTTCTTCATGGAAGTAGCAGAGACACTAAGCATGGAGACCTTCAGAAATGAAAACAGCAAAATCAATTCCTAGAATAGCTAAGAGCACTTTAGTTTTCTTCTGGTGACGAAGCAATCACATTTTAATGTTGTCTGCTGGCCTGGGTGGTGACGGGGTAACGTTCTCGCCTACCAACCCGAAGGTCGCGGGTTCGAGTCCCGCCTGGGTGGTTTTTGCCCATCCAGGTCATTGTTGTGAGTTATATCCAAAAATAATAAATTGGTAGTAATCGGTGAAATCGGTGAAACATAGTGGTTTGTTCTTTAAATGAAAACACTATGTCCTCTCCTAAAAATAGGCTATTATGTATTCATTTTTCCTGTATTCAACGTGATGTGGTATAAGGAATGATGAGTCTCAACACCATAAAAATGGAATGAAAAACAGAGGTTGTTGCATGGTAGTACTTGAACTGAACCTCTAAGCCTCAAATGCCAAATTTCACATTTTAAATCGATATGACTGAGGATTCTTAAGAAATGTAGGTTGTCCATTACTTAATTTATTTCAAGAGAATATTCCTCCATAAACAAGGTTTCTATATTTTTTCGGAAAATATATTTCAAGGCATTATATCAAAGAGGGAGAGATGGTTATAATAAACAGGATAATTTTAAAACATGCCGCTTAATTTGCTTTATTGATATGTAAACTGTAAAATGAATCAATCGTATTTGCCAGACTTACGACAATCACCGAAAAAGTAGCCACAAAAACTTTATTTCTAGCAATTTGACTCAAAATTCTACGAGAAAAATATTACAGAGGCAATTTTGCGTAGGATGTAGCAATTTATGTTGAAAAAATCTGGTTTTAGCAGACAGAGAACGTGGGTGTATTAGGTTCCCTCCCGATGCGGATAGGATGACGTAAAAAGTAGGAAGGACTGAGATAAAAAACTGAAGGAAGTGCTTTACGTAGGATAGAAAGTTAGAAACTTGCTTGAGTAAATTATATTAAGAGTTAATGAGATGCTGAAAGCCGTAATGGAACGGAAAAAGTTAGGAAAAGGAGCGTAAATAATAAAC
Source organism: Pyrrhosoma nymphula (assembly GCA_963573305.1). NCBI lineage: Eukaryota > Metazoa > Arthropoda > Insecta > Odonata > Coenagrionidae > Pyrrhosoma > Pyrrhosoma nymphula. The sequence continues at coordinate 30,398,607 of OY754328.1, forward strand.
GTTTTCACATCGATGTATGTAGTCGAGTAAGGGAGTTGAAAGAGTAGGGATGAGAGAAAGAGATTGAACTTTAGAATTTACAAAGTCTGGATAAAACCTAGGTAGTATAAAATACAAAAATGTAATTTCAAGGTTTTCCTCGATATATTTAGAATTTTCTGAAATGTCTACAATTCTGCTAATTTGGTTGTAGATAAACAATATGCAATAGTAGATGAACCAAGTATATTATTTCGATTGAGAGAGCTGTGCCTCGGCCACTATTTTTATCCTTTTCCATCTATAGAATCGTCGTTCTTACTACATGATTCAATTGATTGGAGCCTTATGAATAAATAAAAAGAAGTTAAGCCAATACCGTGGTACATAAGTACTCAGCATTCGTCACGTCACGTCACAAGCAATCATGCAAAAATGTTTCCGAGAGTAGTCGTATAAAGAAATAACAGATACAGAAAAAGATGGAAACAAATCAACCGGTCAACTATGACGATGGCGGTGAATAAAGTTATGACAACAAATAATGCTAAAGAATTATTATATAATTTACGTCAGGGTTAAGGCCAAGCAACAGGTATTATTTAAGAAAATAAAACTTACTTTAGTTACATTATATGCAGTCAGGTGCATTAATAATTTAACAAAGAGGTAGTCAGATACACCTACAAAATATTATTGCTGTTATATTTATGGGTCAGGCGCATGCCAATCGCTAATTTTTCCTATAGCTGTAAGTCAGGGATCCCTCGGGTTTGACACCGGGTACTCAGGTCCATGATGGCCGACGTTTTCAAGCTCGAATCGAGCATCGTCCTCAGGGTAGAGGCATTATTTTCCTGTACATATTTTTAATCTACTCTATAAACAGAAATAAAGGCTTCTTTATTGGGGAAATTAACGTTTTGTAGGAGAAATAATTGGACGAGGCCGGGATTGTTGGAAAAATTTGCGTCTAATGAAGACTCTCGTTTTTCCTCTGGCCTCTGGCCATTTCGCTGGAATCCTTCCTATAATAAGAGTAATTCAATTCTATACGTTTGAAAAAAGCGTTCGAGACTGGTTTCACACATTTAATGCTGATTTAATCTCCTTCGATCTTACCATATGCTTTAATGAAATCCTAATCCTAAACACCCTGATGTTTTGATGCCTTGAACCATACCCTAAAATCTGGAATAATCGTATGGGTGAAATAGATTATTATATATCCACTTATGAATAACGTATGTGCATCTAATATTAAATATGTCGGTACCATTTTTAAGGTTAAAAAATGCAAATGTATACTTGAGGTAATTTTCCTACAAACCCCGCCAGAAAATAAAAAAATGCCGACCTTTCCACTCCTGAAATACAAGACGTAGATAAATTATTAAAACTTAAGCGGGCCATACTCGTAAAGCACTATTCTTTAGGGATTGCCCGCGTCAGAACTTTTAAAAACCAACGTTTCTTCTCCGTTGCCGGAGAACTCATCAAGGCTAATGAATGTTGCCTTTTTGCATATCACAATATATATTCTAAAGGAGGTGAAAGGGGGGAGGGAGTGAGAGTGGGTGTAGATCCTTCTGGATATTATGCTTTTTTCTAGAAAGGTAGCCACGACTAACATTTTGTCCTTTGTCTCCATTAAAGTTGTTTTTGTTTTTTTTTTAACATAGGCTTCCATAAATATTCTTGTCTTGGAATTTTTTCTCTTCCAAGGGTTTTTGGGTTTCCGACGTCAATATTGTGGCCTTCGGTGGCATTTTCCGCAGCTGCTGATTTTTCTTGGTGGCCCAGTCGAATCGCAGCACTATGCTCCTTAACCATCATCCTAATGGTTCTCCCCGTTTCCCCTGCGTACGCTCGGTCGCATGTTTTGCATGAAAGTTGATATACTCCCTCTATCTCCATTCTATCTTTTTCTTTTACGTTGAGTATTATTTCTCCTATTTGCCTTCGTGGTTTGAATATCGTTTTTAGATATCTTGTCCGTAACTTCTTAAATAGATGAAAAGTATGCCATGTTCCCTTTCGTCGGTTTTTTCTTCTTCCGGTGGCTGTGGTGGTGATGTCAATTTCAATTTCCGGCAGATGGTCTTTCGTATTTCTGTTTTTCCGTAGCCATTCGTCATGAGTATTTCGGTCAATATATTCAACTCTTCGTCCCTATGATCTGCGTCACTGAGGGCGACTGATCGGTGGATCACTGCTTCCATTGCTCTTTTGATTTTTTCTGGATGGTGGCGGGATCCGGCGAGAAGATACCTGTTGGTGTTGGTTGGGTTTCTGTAAACCAAGTGCCCCAGTGTGCCGTCCTCTCGTCTGATATTGAGGACATCGAGGAAGGATAACTTCCCGTCCCGCCCTTATCATCCTAATGTGAATCGGATGCTTACATAGATATTATTTATGCATTTGTGGAATTCTTCCGGCTTTTCTCGGCCGTGTCTGCATTCCACGAAGGTGTCATCCTCGTACCGCAGCCGCATCGATGGTTTGTGGGTGGCGTTCTCCAAAGTGGTTGTCTCAAAGTATTCCATGGACATATTGGCAGTGGCTATTTCATTTCTTATGAATTGGAGAACCTAGCCGAGGCAGATAATGAGTATCCCAAGGTTCTGAGTGAAAATTTTATGCCTCCAGATGGGACTATGTGGACTGAGAAAAATGTTGGGATTCAAAATTCTGGTAGAGGCGCGAGCCAAAACGTCTTGAAGGAAATGCCCGGACCTAAAAGTTATGCTGGGAGAACTGTAGCTCCTGGTAATGCGGTGTGGTGCGGCTTTTTTTTTATACCTTATAACTTTAAGAGGCCGTAGAGCTCACGTTCCCTAGCCTTACATAACAGTTGATGAGCAACTATTCCCAAGCAATGCCCATTGCTCATTTACTCAATTTATTGCTAAGAAACCAAATAATTATGGCCACTGGCTCGCAGTATATAAAGAGAGCAAATACGTCATAAATGGCTTTCCTTACTTGGGAAAGGACGACATTCGTCCATAAGATGAGCGAGTATCTGATTACGTAGTTATGAAGCTAAATGAACCACACTTAGGAAAAGGAAGGAATGTGACTACAGGCAATTACTTTACCGATCTGCAACTTGCAAAAACATTGTTGGGACCATGAAAAAGATAAGTAGGGAGGTTCCTGCATGTATGAAGGCGATGAAGGCGGATTTGTACACAACTAAAGTATGTAAACACGAAGAAATCACGATGGAAATCAATATGCCCATAAGTAGTAAAATATGTAGCAATGCAAATATCCAGCGAGTAAGTGCGTCGTAATTGCAAAACTTTTCCTTCTCCTTAGAAACTAGATTTGCTTGCTGAAACAAATGTAAACCCTCGAAATGTGTTATATTCGTAAAATGAAATGGTGTTTGCAAGCTTGTCTCGCTGGTGAAGAGATAAGCAGCACGTAATGGAATTTCTAAATATGCGGAATCACTCAAAGCAACGAAAACTAATTGCCTCGCGAGACACATTTTGGCAGCTAGAGACGCGCTGGAGAACATTCAGCCTACGGCAAACTTCATCGGATGTAATTAAGGGGAAATGATTCACGGGAACGGATTTCTGGAGATTTGGTGAGAGACACAATTGGATGGAGCAGGGTTTTTTTATAGGACGAGGGATAGCACGAATGGGGGAGAAACTCCGTCTGCGATAACTGAAAGAAAGTACTCAACAATGAAAGTCCATACACAATGGTCCCAAATTAGAACGAATAAGGTACAGTTTTGGTGTAAAAGTTTTCTCTCTATAGCATAAAAAAGTACAGTGATTCCGTTCAGATTATTGAGCATCGGGATTCAAATACCACATTATTCAATACAATAACATTATACAATATTCCTTCAATTACCACAGGTTTCTCTTAGAACCCGAAAATATATTAACAAAATATCGAGTATTTCTCAGAAAAACGTCAATAAAAGTGCCGTAAGTTAATTTAAGAATTACTCTCCTACACTTGGAGTATTTTTCCAAGAAACATGCCATAATATTATATCAGAATATGCCTATAAAAGTGCGTTAAAATCCGCCTCCCCTAGCCTTCACTCTGAACATTTAGCCGTTCATTCTTAACAACCGTAAGCTGATTAGAATGCATGGTTCTCATACACCTTGTGCAAATACTGCATGATGTTCCTTTATATTTGGTTTACCTTTCGTTGTTAAGTCATGTACACTTCCACTTACTTTCCTCGAAAATTCATTTTGCCTTAGTTTTGACGTATTCCCCTCACACTTGGTTCTTATGAGAAAACAAAATCGAGAGAAACCACTAATAACTAACTCAGAAAAACATAGGCTTCGTCGTCCCTTGCTGAGGGTGGGTGGAGATTGGATGATATCTCAGGAGCCCAGAAGAGCAAGGGCAGGTTTGCGTGTACTCCTCTCAATTAATGGGAGAAAGAGTACTGAACCATCACACTGAATGACGTGATCCTAGCTCCTTAACTACACGCGCAAGATGTGATTCCCCATTGGGGGAGCTCACCTTTCAGCATGTAATTTTCTATTTTCTAGGAAAACCGGGATCGATTAGCACTAGGCAAAAGACTATTCCCGCAGCATTTGTTACCATTTCTGGCGTTACTTCTGTTGCGAAATAAGTTTTTTGTGTTGGTAATAATGTTCATTTCTTTTGCTTTATCATTCTCATCCACCATATCAAAAGTATGCATTCCATCCTTTGTTGGGGTAGGGTGCCAACTGGCAGCCATTTTCGGCGTGGAATAAAAATATATCCGCGGAATGTATCTCGAGACTCAAATGCACCAGCACGTTGATCTTGGGGTCAAGCAAAATACTTGTATATTCAATCCACACAACTGAATTTTTAATATATTTGTTGGCTTAGAGAAAATGGAAATAACAAGGTGATATTTCATAACCCGGTGCATGAGAACCAAAAGCTCCAGATGAAATGCAAAAGACCGCATCTGATCGAAATATGAAGGATAGTCTTATCACTACATATAACTCTGTCCATGACGGAATGGTTGAGACGACCACGGGAATGACGGAGTGTCAGCGTGGCGTGCACAGCAAACTACGACGCACACAAATCAATGGACGCTAAGTATTACCGGATGACGCAGACGTAGACCACGCAATCCCACGGCCGTCTCACTGATACAGCCAAACCCACCATTTTCTCTTCCTCTTTTCACCAAACCTTATGGATATGTGCCTATAATAACCTTCCATTAATTGATTTCATAATTGGGAGGAGTTTGTTTCACCACCAAGGAGGATTAAGTTTCACGATTCAGTTACACGGCGGTGTAACTGGCTAGCACACCTGGCCAGCGATTTGTAAGATCTCGAATAATAACCCATGAAGTGGCTTCAAGCTTTGCAGCAGCTCTTCGACCGGTCAATATTGACTAGAATGACAGGATTTAATCATACATTCTTCAGTTCAGCCATTTATTTTTTTCAACACTTCACCATCTAATATGCCATGCAATTTGTCGAAGAAAAGTAATTGGCTGAACTGAAGCATGTATAATTAACTGCTGTCATTCTGAAAGGGTTTATTTCTACGAATTGGCAAAATAAATATAAATAAATACCTGGGAAATTTTTCAGAATATCACATCAGGATCACCGATAGGGCTATTAATACGTAAAGTTCCAGAAACACAGAAGTTGTCTTGAAATTAATCGTAGTTATTATTGGAAGCAACTCATTGTAAAAGTCATTTGCACATTACTGCTGTTGGCTTCAAGATCCATATTATTTATCTTTGACGTAGATTCATTCCTAAGAAATATAATAAGTAAAACCATTTCAAACAGTATTATATATTTTTAGAACTGGAAATTGGTAACAATTAATGCATAAGAATCCATTTTAAATAATTAATGAAGCCGAATTTGCAGGATCATACGTCTTTTCTAAACAATCACCTAAATTTTAAAAACTTTCAGTTTTATCCGAGTTATAGTATCACTCTAGTTTAGGCTTGATGTTTTTTTTCAATTCTATAGTAAACTTCGTGAATGAAATAATGAACCAGCCTTTAAAATTTGTAATCAAATCTAGAAAGGCTGAAGGTATCATGAATATGGAATTGGAAATATAACGATACCAACATAACTAATGCACTCGGAATGCGTACAATAAATATAGAAGTAATATTTTCAACAGTCCCATGTTCCATGACTCACCAAAAATTTATTGGATAGCAATAACGAAAAACGAAACAAGAAAGGCGATAATGTAGTAACGGGTTGTAATTTAAATGTCGTTGTATATTATGTAAAGCATGGCATCAGCGTAGAAACATTTATAATGTTTTTCCAAATTAATACAAATATTTTCAGTTATTCGCCTAGATAATGCTAAGCCACTAGCGTATGAAATGAAAGACTTAAATTTACCAGAACGAGAACAGAAAAAATTAAGTCATTAATTAGCAATGCTTTCAGACTCTTTGATGGAGATAGTGCTGAAGACTCTCAAATAAAAGAGGAAGGTAAAATGAAACGGACGTCTAACTCTTTTCATAATTCCAATGAAGAACGTAAAGAGTGCTTATCGCAAGAGGGGGAGGAAGAGGAAGGCAGTGGAGTGGTAGGGGAGCAATTTCATGATAAGTCTGCCATTGAACTATTATAGAGTAATCGTGGAGTCATCAGGCATAAAAAAGGCTCGTTTAGCTTACCTCTGGAGAATGAATATTTTTGCTTTATGAATTCATCTTAACCGCGATCGAAGCTCTCATTTTTGTACATTATTCACAATAGCAAATTCTATGATTGAGACATCCAACGTGAATTATACATTACATTACTTTCCTGGCATGTAATTCATTCGAAAAACATGTGACGCAAGGTTTATCTAGGTAAGTGGCTTTCGTCTTAAGTTCCACATTAAAAACTATTATTTTTCAAAGGTACTGTTAAACGAATCAATAGGCAGAAGTAAATAATAAGTCATACAATCTCCATATTTATTAATCTGATACTCACTACTGGTTTATTAACATAACTAAAAATTGCTTCCAATCCTCTCCGATCTAAGATTCGGGATATAATATTAAATTTAGCATTGAATTAAATTTAAAAAGAAAGCTTTATCCATTGGTAAATAGCAAACTATTTTCCTGAGTGGTAAAAAAAATCTATATTCTGATTAAGTAAAAATTGGTTACTGTAAGTGTTATGCTTTTATTCGAATTGTGCGCCATAACTAGTAGGGTGAAAACTCCTATAGGTGGCACTGCCAATTGCCTCCTTCACGGCAGTGTACCGTGCGTGAATATACATATGGATCCTAAACTTGCCCCCAGTGGGTGTTGCCAAACATTCCGCATGCACCGAAAAATCAGGACCAAGCAGGTTGTAGCGCCGCCAGTTTAGATATGGTGGTTTTTATAAGGAAAAACCGTGACTCAAATGGAGATACTGGAAATAAAGGTACCGGAATTGGCCTATCTAATAACACCGGCCATTTCTCACACACACAAGTGCACCATGCCGAAGGAAAGGCCGTGATTCAAATGGAGGTACTGTAAATAAAGGGCATGGAATTGGCCTCCCAATTAAACCGGTCATTTTTGACACACAGAAGCAGAACCATGCCGACTGCAGCGCTACCTATCTTTTGCGGAAAGCTACGCAACACTGATGTCCGTACAGTGGAGCCAAAGATTTAGATCCATATGTATATTCATGGTACCGTGCTAAGCGGAAGCAGTCTCGAACGAACCTCCTTGCTGTGAGCATTGTATCTCCAAGTATTTAATATACATCGAGTTGCATCGAGTACTGAATACCTTTATTTCGCAAATCATCTGTTATCCTCACAACTACTTTATATGAGATTAAAAATGTAAAGCTATTTAATTTTTTGCTTAAAGAGTAAATATGGATATGGATAAATACACCAAGCTATATATTCCTCAAATCACGCATTTATTTCGATGCCGTGATTTTTGAGGAGTGAGTTTGTAAATAGTTCTACTCACTTGCACACTCACTAATACCTGATTACTTATAATTTGAAATAGTAAAAAAAACGAGAATGACATATAATATTCTTCTTTTGGAGAATAGCAGTTGAGAGGATGAAACTTGCCATCAACAACTTTTTGTCGCTTGAAATTTTTTCGGGAGTTCCACCGGGTTATATTGGTTACCTGCATATATATATTTTCAACAGAGACCCATGACTCACCAAAAATGTACTCTACATTTACTCAGCCTGATGATGATGTACGAGTCATCCGTTGAAACTTCGCGTCCGTGCTGTTTACCAACCCCATGGAATTCACGAGCAAATTTTACAAGCATCATTCACCGGGAAAGAATAAAATCCAACTTTTAGTCACATTGCTTAGCTAGCACCAACATAAAACAGCAATTTTCAGCCATTTAAGCGAGTTTGAAAACCTTTCCTTCGTGGTATTCGTAATTATTCTACTTTTAGTTTAATACAGTCCAAATAAAACCAATAAATTTCATCATGATAAACTAACAAGAATATATTTATGCTTCAGTTGTATAGCTTTATAGTTTTAAAGAAAATTCTTTGCGGTGCGTCAGAAGAACTATTTTACTCTAAATTTAGCATTAATACAATATTTTCAAGTTAACCTATCACGTACGATACCCCAGTAAAATATTTAAAAAGGCAATATATACTAGTATAATAAATAAGATATATATATATGTATATATATATAGTCTTGGTCGAAAATCGCTCTCGGCGACGATGCACATGCATAAATAAAACAGTAATACACTAAACAAACACAGAAACACGCAAAAAGGACACTCACAAAAGAAAACTTGGACGTTTCGGCGGGCAGGCCGCCATGGTCGGCGGTAGAAGAATCTTCCATATATATATATATATATATATATATATATATATATATATATATATATGTATGTATGTATGTATATACAATACACTATATGTATAATACAATATATGTATGTACAATAAACATAACTATATATTATATATATATATATATATATATATATATATATATATATATATATATATATATATATATAATATATAGTTATGTTTATTGTTGTGGCCTATTGGCGAAATTTTCGTTTTATGTATATATATATATTGTAACAAAATTACTTTCGTTACTTTGATGTGTGATGATTTTGTATGCTCCCGCGCATGGGATCTAAGTAGTTCCTTAGCCTCCCATCGAGGCGCGTGTGTGTTTTTTGTGTGTAATATTGGAACTAAAAAAAGAAGCAAGGGAGGTGTGCATGTGGCCGAGAGAGCCAGATAGTGAGTGAGAGGCAGATAGAGCAGACACCTTGCCGACCACCGGTGATCCCGGAGTCATGGCAGGCACGAGCGGCCGAGAGTTTTGACGAGTGTGAGTTGCAGATATCGGGGGGAGAGCGGCGTGACAGTTGGGCCGAATAAGGTGGTGTCCCAATACTAGAGTGACGAAGTTCCTCCATTGACACTTGCCTAACGGCCGTCACGTCGGTGAAAAACCCTAGAACCGGTGAGCCAGTTGCAGATATCTGGGGGAGAGCGGCGTGACAGTTGGGCCGAATAAGGTGGTGTCCCAATACTAGAGTGACGAAGTTCCTCCATCGACACCTTGCCTAACGGCCGTCACGTCGGTGAAAAACCCTAGAACCGGTGAGCCTCCTCTCGTCCGCCGAAAGTCTCGTGTCGTCGTCTTGCCCGTGTTAAGTTTGCAACTTTCCCTCTCGTACGTCTCCGGAATCTGTCCGTTAATCAGTTGGCGCTAAGTGCGCAGTGTAAAATAAACTATCAGTGATCACAGATCACAAATCATCGTAATTTTCGTGTGCATTTTGCGCACCCCAAGTGTTAATATTTGTAAATTTGGTGTTTTCTTGAGGGTATTACTTCGCCATTATTCATCATTGTGGTCACATAATTGTTCATTTCATTTCACTCCATTTCATCCTTCACCTCATCAGGGTACGTATTTTTTATACATGTCGTTGTTTATTAAATTGTGTCATTGAATGGATACGAACATTCTTTCATTGTGAATTGAAGTTCCTTGGTCCTGAGGTAAAAAGGCGCACATTTAGTTACCGGGCCAGACGGGGAATTTGGACGCGGCGCATTGCCGCATTTTACTCCCAACAAGGTAGGAGCTGATCGTCAATTCTTTATCGGAACCTGAATATTTGTTATTTCGTGTTTTCCTGTCCTGAGTGTATGTGCGATTCCCTTTCGGGGTTGGCCTGGCGGTCGCATGGCAGTGATGCGGCACTGTCCGGCGCACCCGCGTCCTTCAATAGTTAAAATATTGGAGGGGGCGACCTAATTTGGCAGGGGCAACCGTTACAATATATACTGGCTGGAGTTTTCATTTTTCCCAGGTTTTGAGGCCGTTTTTGGTTTTATTTTGTCAGAGATGTATGACGTACGAGAGTTCATGAAAAAAATTAGTAACGCATTGCCATAATAGATAATAGTCAAATATCTTCTATATAAAAGGCAAAAATATACAGGAAAAAGGGAAAGGATATTAAAAATTAGACAAAAATATTCTATTTGGATTTGGATCCGAATTGACATTTATAAAAACTAAACAAAAAGTCTTTTGCAATGAGGAGGTTATTGATAAACATTATTGAAAACAAAATTACTTTATTTTTGTTGGACATTTTTAGGATTATTGCAATAGAATATATTGGGAAAAGATCAAGAAATAAGACAATTTAAAAGAAGTAGGAGTCAGAAAGCGCCTATTGGTGGGTAAAAAATTGTCATAGGTGGGAAGGGGTCCATTTTCAACCGAAGTTTGACTAAACTATAATGATGATGTGCTTAACAGCGTAACTATTCAGTGCCTTAAACATTGTTTGGAATATTACCAAGAGTTCTTTCTATAATAAAATATGGAAATTCCAAAAAATTCCTTCACTAACCATCATGCGTTTTATTCCATATGTTAACGTCAATACCCAGTCTAAAGAATACCGTTTGAAAAACCATGGAACAGGAAGAGCAAACAACAAGGGATCATTCCGATTATATAATTTGCTTGAAATTTCCTTTTGGGATGTGTGTATACATTTTTCTGAAACAAGTTCTTACCGCATATACAGTTTTTAAATTAAAATCCCTGGACCGAATCCAATACAAAAAAATCCATAAAATATATTCCATATCACAACAGCTACCCTAGGAGTTGGATGAAAATGCCTCAGTTTGGGGAATCAAGATTTCTTTATACATTCTCCGTCGCAGGTATTCCGTTTAATGAATGTTTCCAAATGGATTTCTATTCCGACTGACAAAAATTGCTGCCGACATGCTTTGCTGAAAGATGCAGAGCAACTCCAAAGGGGTACCCACTGCAATTAATTTAGTAGTAGTACCTGCTTTCATTAATGTACTTCGACGGCTAAGGTTATGTTGCAACTAACTGTCTGGCACTTTCAGACAGGGGCAACAAAATTTAGAACGAATAAAAGGATAAACTCTCCGAATTAAAGCCCAACCCCCACGAAGATTTCTTTAAATGTCCCTTTGGATGAATAATTTTGCAAGCATGTAGAGGCCGCATTATGCTTAAATTAAAAGGTCAATATTAAAAACAAAGCGGCTTTTTCATACAATTACATTTATTTCCACTGACTGATGAAATAGTTTTCACAGGTTCGTGAGTTCTCCATGAAACTTTACAAAATATGAACCTCTTCCTTCGATGTGCATTTCCGTTTATTTAAACAATGTCTATGTGGTTGATTAAATTCTTTAAGTTAAATACATTTGTTATCATACCCTAGCGTAAATTTCGTACCATTTCCTCACTGAACTGGGAAAAAAGTACTATAATAAGTCCCAGCTTTTACTATATTCCCGGTATCACACGCATGCACGAGCCTCAAAGGTGACAGCTGTAAACAACCGATATCTAATTCGGCTAAAACTTCAATTTAATTGCTACTAATATATCACTAAATATTGGTGTAAAATCGTGCAAGCGGTGAGGATCTGATTACTTCCTGGAATAACAAAAATCAGAAATGCGTGTAGGAACACGTAAATTAAGGTTTAATTCCTGTTACGTGGTACAAATTCCGTTATTACAATGTCTCAAATTGCAAACACTTGAACAAATCTGTGTTTCACTTCTAGTCCCCGCAAAAGCGTAGCACTTTAACCCCTTCCCTGACGGGTTTTTTTTAGAAAAATGGTCAAAAAAAGTTAGATTTTTTTATTTCAGATTCAGAAGCATTAAGACCTTGAAAGTGTGACGTCATCAAATTTTTACCTCAAAATGTAAATATAATACTGTCGTATGAAACTCTCCAGTTATTTCCTAACTAATCTCATCATCCCCTTCCCCCCTTCCGCGATGACAGCCTGGAAGGGAAATGAGATCAAAATTGTTTGGAACGTTTCGCAACCCATGACACTTTGATTTCCCGGGAAACTCTTGCGAGTATGATGAAAAGAGTCAGAAATAAGTATAAGATTACACATCCATAGGGCTCGACGGAGCCCTAGGGGTGAGGGGTACATAAGAGAGGGTGGGGACATTCGTCGTAACGACTGGGAGGCTGGGGTACGGACAAATGACGAGAGTGGAAGAAATGAGATATCGGGACCCTATATTATATATACCTTTCCTCTTCTGTGTACGTCATTCCTTCTCTGCCAGTAGATGAAACACTGTCCTGTCGTCATCTCTCGGCGCACTCCGCGGGCTACTCCTGGGGGTCTTTGATCATATAAACCCCCCGCCGTTTCTAAAGTTTCTTCGTCGACCAGATAGCACGGTGGTCTGTGCATTCGACGTTAAATCGAAAGGTCTATGGTTGGATCCCTGGCCTAGTCGATTTTTTTTCATTTGAAATCGGCCGTCGTTCCATCTTCATTCCTCATTCTTTCGCCCTCTGCCAAACGAAATATTTATACATATTGAGCCTCGTCTAGGATGACCCAGTATGATTCGTTCTAAAAATCTTGCCTCACGAATTCAGAAGTAAAAACAAATGTGAAATTAAAATATTCACGTCAATTTCGATTCAAACAGCAATATTCACCAATGACATGAAAACTTTTGAAGATACCGGAACTATCCTTGATATTACCTCTAATGGAGTGACCCGCAAGTGCAAATATCCCACAAAGGAATGGTCATTCCCCTTTACCGGGACTCAAACCCGTATCTCTCAATATCGCTGGGGAAAAATCCATAGGTTGGAAGGATGCCTCAGTAGCCAAACTTGCTAAATCACCCGGCGATATCGAAGGATTGGGATTCGAGTACGGGCAAAGATAATGTTTTTCTCCGCTGTCGATTTTTCGCAATCACAGAAGATGATGTAAGAAAAGCAATAAAGAAATTGGAAAACGGAGAATCATCAGGAAAAGATGAAATAACAAACGATATTATTAAATATGGAGGGCAGCAGCTAGTAGAAGAATTCACGAAATTATTACAAAAAATTATTAAATCAAAATCGATACCAACAGAATGGAAAGAATACATCATAATACCTATTTTCAAAAAATAAGATAAAAAGGTCCCAGAAAATTACAGAAGAGTGAATTTACTTAGCAAATCGTTAAAATTAACTACGAACGAAATAATGTAAAAATTTAAATCGGAAATAGCATTGGAAGATGAACAACAAGGTTTTAGAAGCAGTAGATCTTGCAATGACGCTACATTTGTAGTCCGACAAATAGTAGAGAAATCAACCGAGTACAACATACCTGCTTGCATGTGTTTTGTGGACTTAAAAAAGGCCTTCGACAGAGTTCGTCCAAAAGATCTTACAAGAATTCTGCAAGAAAGGAAAGTTTCTCCGACCTTAGTAGCACACAGGAAACAAAATAATCATTAAAAGTAACGGGGAACTCTCCGAATCAATCAAAGTGGAAAAAGGAATTAGACAAGGGAACTCCTTAAGCCAGCTACTTTTTAACCTAGTTATTGACTAAATAATAAAAAATATAAAAAACCTTAAAGGATATAGACTCGAAAGAAATAATATAAATATTATATGCTACGCACACGATGCAGTACTAATTGCAGAAAAAGAAGACGATTTACAAAAGACTTTGATGAGATTCATGGAGATAAGAAATAAATATAATTTGGAAATTGCACCCGAAAAAACAAATACAATGGTAACATCAAAGGAACCATTCCAATGAAAAACTACAACTAAACAAGGACATCATGGAGCAAGTAATGAAAGTCAAATATTAAAAGCAGTTAAAACTAGCTATGGTAATTTACATGATGAAGTAAATGAATAAATAACAAAAGCTGGAAGGATTGGGGGCTGCCTGAACAAAACAGTATGGAGAAATAAATACCTACGAAAAGAACCAAAAACAAAAATATACAAAGCAGTTATCAGACCTTAAATAACACATTCTATGGAAACTACAGCACAAACAAGTAAAACAAAACAGAGAATGCAAACTGCAGAAATGACGATACTGAGAAAAATGAACAAGACAAGACTAGATACGATGTCTAAGGAAAATATCAGAGACCTATGAAATATACCTCCAACAACAGAATGGGCACGTAAAAGGAAAGAAGAATGGAATGAACACGTATCAAGAATGGACGACTCAAGAATCGTCAAGATAGCAAGGGACCGAATACCATACGGAAAGAGGGGCATAGGTCGACCGCGCAAGAGATGGTCCGACGACCTCAGTTAGAAAAGGCATAATCATAAAGAACAGGCAAAAATGCCTTCGAAGAAGAAGAAGGAGAAGATTTTTCGCTCTAATAATATGCCTGGCCTGACAATAAGTACGCATCAAAATTCATCACTAATTAAGATATAGGTATAGACAGAAGATAAATAGGATATTTTTGATGGAGTTTCCTGGCCTGGGTTCTAAGGCACTTGTATTTTTTGTCCTCTGTTATATAAATCAATTTAGGCCGGAATGTATTCAAAAGCCTTATCTTCAACGTCCTCAGGTTATAGAAAGTTTATACCAAGAAAGTAAATTGGAATCCAAACATAAAGTGCAATTGAAAAGAAGAAGCAAGTGAATAATAATCTCGATTATTCAAAATTTATATTAACTATCACTGAATAGCCATTTGAACTGAACTTTTATCTTTTCTCAGAGGAAACGGTTTCAGACTTATTTCGGTGGAATTTATCCATCACGGATAAAATGAACAATGACTTTGTGAATACCACTTTTAAGTTTTTATTTACACGACCCGGGTTTCGATCTGTTTGGTTCTGTTATTTTCTCTCCACAATGTAATTTCACAATCCACTAAAAGTTATTTCGTAACATTTGAGAGTTGGATTAGGGGGGGGGGCGAATTTCATACCTAGGTTGAGAATTTCTTCTTCAGGAGCTGAGAACTTATGATTCGATAAATTCATTATCCTGGGGTGGTACTTGAAGTCGACCTTAGGGTCCTTTGATAGTCTGGCTGAAATTACACGTCATTGATCGTAGCACAGTTTGGATATCTTGTTCTTGATGGTGGTCAGCTTCTTTGATGCTACTTCGCAGGCTCGGTTTCGTACTCGTTCCTGTAGGTTCACCCATTCCACAATATGTAGTCTCTCACTCAGTTCGACGTGAAGGAGGTACAGGTAGAGCGATATGGTATCCATCTTTCAGAACCAAACTTTGAGTTCCATCTCCACCCAAGCCTTCCTCGCTATCCAGGTGACATGCTTAGCTGAGGATGAGGAAGAGTTAAGTTCGATTGACACCTACTTGAGTGTTAATCCAAAGTTTTTCTTTTTCTTGCCCAAATTAATAGCAAGGGACTCCAAAAATTCGAAAATTAAAAAACTACTACACGATTCTTTTGTATAAATTCGCTTCGTAAACGTTTTTGACGAAACTGGCTTTAGTAAATTAGAATATATATCGTACACTTTACAAATTACCGTCTTTAATGCCTATATAATTTTAGCATAAAATATCAGTAACAAGGTCTGTCCCTCTTGAAATAAATGGTTTGTCATAAGGCGTTTTTCTCATTTTAACACTGAAATAAATTAAACACACAACGGCATTCACTTCATTCTACGGTTAGGACTTCCTTAAAGTGGAGAAGTCGCAGGGGGGTCATCTGGTCCTAGGAGAGGAAACGGAAGGTTTGTGGGGGACCGCGGGGATTCGAGAGAAAAGTGAGGAGGCCCTAGGTGGATTGGTTGGCGGTTGAAGGATATTGCGGCACAGAGTGGAGGAGGGTGGAAAGAAAAAAAAAGGGGCGGAGGGTGGTGGATGGCTAAGGATGGGGAGGGGGAGCGGGACCTCGATCCGGCAAATTATGAGGGAAAAGAAAGAAGAGGAGGTAAGATAGAGCTCAAGGAGTGGAGGGGGATTGGAGAAGTTAAACGAAAAGAAGTTGCCGGAGAAACTCAGAAGGGGATGGGGAATACAGACGTTGTATACGGGAAGCAGGAGGGTGGGATTAAATATGGATTATAGAGGAACGGCAGACACAAGTGCGGGGTATGAAGAGGGGAAAATGAGGCAAAGAGTTCCAAGAAGTGAGCGCGAGACGAATAGAAGAAAGGACATGAGAGAGAGTTCAAGGACGAGCAAGAAATGAGGGAATGGCTCGGGAAAGGGCCAAAGAAGGAGCCCCTAATAGTTCAAGTGGGGGTGGGGGGTCAGAGCGTGGAGGAAATAATGGGAGCGAGGGAAGGAAGGGCGGGTCTCTCCACGGTGCAGGGGCAGGCACTCGAGATTAGACATCACTCCTGCGCAGAATTTCTTTTATATAAAGCCTCAATACTCTACGAGCGGTTATATCCACCGCTGCGGCCGAGAGAGCTGGAGGCTTAGTTCTGGAGTGCAATTCTATGTAGAGCGCAAGAAATCCTACCAGGTAAGCAGAGCATGCACGCACTGACGGAGGCTGCGGACGGAAGTTTATTGAAAATTTCAAATCCTTCACCAGCGCGAGGGATTTCGGGATTCGAAGTCATTTCAAAACATCGGACCCGATAAGATCGGAAAGTCAATCATAATAACTGAAGCTAGAGTGTTTTTACGAGGAAAAAATTCTGCAAAGCATCCAAGGAGGCATTTACTTCTATTCAAGTATTTTTTTGCATACAGTCCAGGTTTGTCCCTTGAATATTTAATTGATATCGAGATTAACCACGAAAACAGACGAAACTTTCAAGTCTTACGCAACCACTCAACAGGGGTAAGATTTTTCCGGGGAGAGTGACCTGTAAAGTGTGGATCAATCCTGTGGAAACTCGAAAACCATGTTATCACTATAAACGACATTTCTTATTTATGAGATCACTACTTATATATAAATATTTACTCTTCACAATAGCATATGGCTTCGAATTTAACAGCCTCATTAAGTAACCAGCATTTGAGTAGTATACCTAGTGTATAAATTTTCAGAGAGAAGAAACAATGTGATTCTCCGTTTATTCCTTTACAGACACCATGGCGTATGTAATCAAAACTATGAAATGTTACCAGTTGCTCCACTTATATAATATGGGGTGTAGTAATCGTAATCTCCACCGTGGAACTTTCTAGGAATGTACATACCTCATATTAATCCAGCATGTTAATTTAATGTCAATATATGAGGCATGTTCTGAAAACTATTGTAGGGGAATTACATCGATGGAAATAATGGAGAATATTGCGTTAAATCTCTAAAAACATAAATGAAAATCGTAACCGAGGAATCTCGCTAAAGTTGCGTCCACCTAATTGTGTGAGATATTAAAATAAGAAATAGTAGAAATTCATGTGGTTAGCTGAAAATATAATACAGTAGAAAGCTTCAGAAAATCTATCTTCGGATAGATGAAAACTGATGATTGATGATGATGGAGTAGGAAATCATGAATCCCGTTCATCACGTGGTGAGGTCGTGCAACGGCGATAAGAAGAGATACTTGCAGAGTAGATAGACCTAGAAATCACATTTTCCTCTTTTGATTCACACTCAAAGGGACATAGATATAAAAGCATACTCCACTTCAACTTCACAAGTCAGCTTGGCAAAATTAGTGTCGAACTCGATAACCTCAGGCGTTACTTTGTAAAAGTCCATTTTGACAGAATCAAAACAAACTTTGTAAATTTTACAATGGATCCATTGTAAAATTTACAAAGTTTGTTTTGATTCTGTCAACTCTAGTGTCCTCCATAAAGCAGCCAGATACCTCGAAGGAAATCAAACATCCTTCGGTAAACTGTTTGAATGTTAAGGGCATGTAAACCGTGGGCGGAGAGAACTTAAATGCAAGACACAGTGGAACGTTTCTCTTGACGAAGGTCTCCAGTGACGAGGAGTGCTTAATGAGGAATGATTCATGAAATGCATCCTATCCAACTGATCCACATGGAGTGCTATATCCACAATCACCCTTTTCCGTCTAGTTGGAAAAGACGTTATCACGGCACTAAGTCAAAGTCAGTATGTGATTAACAGGCTGTGAACCATATTGCGCTTAGAGATCTCTCTCGAAATTGGCTCTTGGCACACTGAGGAGACGAAGAGAAATATTGGGGGGGAAATACTGGGTGGAAAAACGAACCAAACCATACACTCGTTATTTTTTCATGTTTAGTCAATAGATAGCGGGGTAGATAAGTCAATGACACATTTTTACAAAAAAATATGATTAAGGCTGATCCATATAGGGCCCTTAGCCTTGTGTAAATTAGATGAAATACTTCTCTACGGGAATTTCTGTATAGCTGGTTGCATGACCATGGAGCATCATGGTAATCTTAAATCAAGAAATTGAAAGAGACGAACCCTGTGGGTTTACAACGTGAAATCCGAAAAATGAAATTAGATTGCGTTTTCAAACGGTGAGCTGCAAACGATTAGGTGTAGCATTATTTTATTTAAATTAGCTAGCACGTTTCTTGTGCTCGGGAGAAACGCATTGGTCCGAATGAATTCCTATAGTTAGTACGTAAAAATTGAAATAATCCTCATCGTTTTTATTAAAACTCAGATTTAGTATTGATGGAACTACATATATCGATTTAGAAAGGTATTTAATAGTTTTCTTCAACTGCCTTGCATGACATTTTACTACTTCTATCGTAGGAATAGCCACCGTTTTGGATGATGTTATGAACTGTTATATTCACTTGCGATACGTTGTATTTCAAACAAATATTATCCCAAAACGCATATAAATATCAGTTGTTAGGTTAAAATGATTTTTCCCCTAAATTTAAAATTCGTAAGAAAAATTAACATGGCAACGTTTTTTTTAATATGATGCAACTATCAAGTACAAAATTTGGCAAATGAATGAGCTATTCACGGTAGTTGTTCCTTGCATTTAAAAACATACAAACTTATGCAAACATCCGTATGCGAAAACACCAGACTAATGACAGACTTGGTTATGGAAGAAATTTAAGTAACTTTTATATTTAAATAGTTGCCAATTATATACTATTCGCATACTGCTTTATCCAATGAAGGCCTTAATAGAGTCATTATAAAACGTATTCTAAGGAAAAGGAGCGCACACAAACCTCAGCAAGTCGAAAGTACTTACTTACACTTTTACTTACACTAAGTAAAAGTGCCAAAATAATTAGGAAAAGTATAATTTGACTTTATACTCGCGTAAATAGATAGATGAACCGTCCCAAATATTTTTCAAAAACAGTTTAAAAATAATATTAAAAACAGTGAAAAAAGGGATGGATAGAAAATCAAAGCAAATCTTACGCATATATAGTGATCTCTAAAATATTTGCCAATAGTTGCAATTTTATTTAAATAGTTGCCAATTATATACTATTCGCATACTGCTATATCCAATGAAGGCCTTAATAGAGTCATTATAAAACGTATTCTAAGGAAAAGGAGCGCACACAAACCTCAGCAAGTCGAAAGTACTTACTTACACTTTTACTTACACTAAGTAAAAGTGCCAAAATAATTAGGAAAAGTATAATTTGACTTTATACTCGCGTAAATAGATAGATGAACCGTCCCAACTATTTTTCAAAAACAGTTTAAAAATAAGATTAAAAACAGTGAAAAAAGGGATGGATAGAAAATCAAAGCAAATCTTACGCATATATAGTGATCTCTATAAAACAGCTAATTTTTGAATAATTCATCGAGCCTAATCAACCAACGATTATCTCAGATAGTGGACTATTTTTCCCGATCTATTTTCTCACTAACTGATTGGTACCTAATCAATTATTGACCAATTATTATTCAATCCATTACCTGGCATAACGTTAAACCATTTTTAAGGGTAGAACAAAATCAACCACCCAATCAATAAACTGTGCCCAATTGATTTGAGCTGATTTTTTAATTGCTAAACAATGGAAAACACTATACATCAATTATACATTCTTTACCATTTTTTGATCGTGGTAACACTAGCAGTATACCGAATGTGATTGAAGTGATTCTCATTAGCAGTCACGAGTTACGTTTCCTGGGTATCCATATATCACTCCTGGGTGTCCATAACTTATTCTTACTTCCTTTGTCCTACTTCTCGGGGAAAATTGAAGCACCTCACTCGGTTGAATAGCTATCGCAAATACCGAGCAGTCACGGGTCAAAGTAAGAACTATCTATCACTGCTATTCCCTCCAAAAATCTTCATTCTAATAAATGACATCCAACATTCATTTAGTGCGAAGATGAATCACTAATGGCGAGACAGATATATTTCTAGACATTATTCCATGCAAGGATTATCGTCGTCCCATTATGCATACACCACCGACTTCTTATTATATGGAAAATATTTTGATGAAGCATACATGATAAATCCAACCCCATATATGTAACATATATTGGCAGTGTAACATAGCAGGAGCAAATATATGGATCATATATGGCTAATATATGTCCATTTATATCCATTATATATCTCCTATATATGAGGCTTCAGTGTAGGTTGGCCGGGTATCCAACTCACCTATGAACATGGATACCTTGAGAGTTAGAAGCAGATTATAGAATGAGTTTACGTACATATGAGTGAATATTAAATTCTCCAACAAACAACTAACGTAAACATACAGATAATTGCCATTGAAAAAGATCCCTCGGACTGTAACGCGTGAGCCAGACATATGAATAACTGGATCGAAGCGTTGAATATTTATACCACCCAGTTTCCCTAATTTCAACGTCAATTGTCACTCTAATGATAGACTTCTGAATCAATGCGGTGGTCTGTGGCCTCCCTTGAATAGTCTGCTAATTTGTCAATGAGCAAGCCATTTACGATGGACTGGTTGTCTTTTTATTTAGTGCTAAATGCCACGGTTTTCAGGAATTTGTCGCAGACATCTGGTGCCACCATCGGTGTAGAGATCCGAATGTCTCACGAATCTATCCTCTGGTATCTTCAAATATTCAGCTCCTATCACAGGTATATTGGTGGAAATAATATTGCGTCTATTGATTATTCTTTTTTATTTTACATGGTACAGAGGTTGTTAAATAAGCATTTAGTATCGGAAACTGTCTTGGTAATATTTCTTAAACAGATTCATGATGGGATCTATTGATAGAGAGGTGGGCGGTTCATGAGTTATTTTCTATACGGGCAATCATTTTGGGTTTATTAATACTTGCAGGTTAAAGTTGGACCACATGGGTGAATATTTTATCGAAGAATCGCCTAAAAATGAGTTTAATCAACGAATAGCAGAAAAACGCGATGTAAAAGTATAAAGGTCTTGCTATCTTTCTACTTTCCGCGCATTTATAGTACCTGTGAAGAACTAACAATCATGCATAAAAAAATATCATTTGAAAATTCACAAATGTCCCACATAGGGCTAAACAATTTTCTACAAACTAGAAAAAAAATTGAAAAATTAAGGCGCTTAATTACCTATGTTCCCCACCGACCCATGAGAAGGCATGGCCGAGTCCCCTCTCTGTTCTGTGGGTCTCAAGTACAAGTCCCGCCTGTATTGGCGTTTCACCACCAACGTCTTGGGTGTCAGCGTGATATTGTTACGACTCGCTCCGGGGGTAGGGATCGTGCAAAGAGTGAGCTGCTGTTCTTTTTCTTTAAATGTTGCGTTACGTACAGCTATCGCTCCGCACACCGTCTGCTGTGGACCGTCTCGATCCGCTAGTGATGCTTCTCTCTCCGTACACCGCCTGCCTTACGCTGTCTCAATTCGCTCCCACCTGGCTCCTCCTTTGGATCCAACTCCTAATCAACTTCATCGGAGGCAGCAGTGATTTGGCCTCTAGTCCTGCGTTGCTGCTCCCCATGTGGTGTAATCGACATTATTGATGTTCGATCCCACTTCTGACATGTTTCAACTCACTCCGGGGGCTGGGATCGTGCAAAAGTGCAACTCCACTGCTGTTTTTTTATATTTTATGTCGCCTTTCGCACAGCTCTCTCTCCGCACACCACCTTCCTTGCATCGTCTCACCTTCTCTTTCCGCTATCGTGCTGCTCCCTCCCCGCAAACCGTCTGCTGTGCGCCGTCTCGATCCGCTATCGTCCGGCTCGCTCCATCTCACACACACTGCCCTTACCCTCGTAAGCGTCTTAGGGCCGTATCTAGAAACCTCGCTGAACTTACAGCAGAATCTCCGCTACGCGGTATCCAGAAATCCCGCAAAAGCAACTCTCCGCATTACTTGGTGCATGGTACTTAGTACCATGGTCTGGAGTTCACTACTTCATGCAGCACGCGTTTGGGTCATGCTGCAGCGCGCCGTCCCCGCTATAACAGTCGTGGATGACGTATACAGCGCGCTGATCACGTATACAGCGGAGATAATGCTTTAGCGAGGATAATGGATATGGCCCTTAGAGTCAGGTAGGTCTTAAAGCGTCGATAAAATGAAGAGAGAACTCAGCTATTTATTGAAACTGTGTATTTAACAGAAGTTAGCGAAAGCTCCTGATCACACGCTCCTCGTAATAATGCGGAACTTCTACAGTGGCGAGATCGCAAGCAGAGTTATATGTGTAGGAGCAGGAATTAAATAGTTCATTCACAATAAGTCGTCCCAAGCGGACGAACACGGCAGTTGACGATCGCATAGATACACCTCCGCTCGACGTATCACATGGAACTCCATTCAACTTAAATACCTCCATCTATCAGGCGCCACAGTTTTACTCATTGCCGTTAGTCGTTCTGGAACCTTCGGCGTCATCGCGAATGTTCCATAGAATGGGCCCTCGGCTAGAGACGTGCTCGACCACTCTGAAACCTCCCCGAACCCCTCGATGGCTCCATTCGACGGACCCTTGACCCTCTCCCTCGCTCGTAACAATTGAATATACTTCTGAAAATGGAGAGCTTGATGACTTGCCAAGACAGGATTTTTTTGGGTTCAAGAGAGTTTTAACGAAAAATATCTTATTCATAAACAGGTGTTAAGGCATTTCGCCAAAATAAGAGAAAGGAGGAGTTACTTAAGGCCGAGGAAGTAAAAGATATTGCTCCTAAAATTTTACATTAAAACGAAAACATTAAGTTACAAAAAAGTGCTATCTATTCCTTTCCGCTGCAATCTCTTCCATACAGCTTTGGGTCGCCACCAACGTGCTCATATCGGTGTGGAGAAATACCTTGGTTCTCGCCGCGCAGTAAATCTGAATCCCTCAAATACTGAAGTATTCAAGCCTGGCGCATCGGCCTCGGAGATCGTAAAACGTCTGCTTCTTCCTTTCACTTCTCCCCAGCACGGAGAGGCCCAAGACAAGCGGTAAGGCCTCACTTTTTCACCCTCAGCAAGAATAAGGAAGGTTTCAAGGTTCATTACGCGGTTGAGGAGAATTTTATTATTTTCCCCCTTTACTTTTTTCAATCTGCGGCTTTGAGAAGCTTTGTGGAAAGAACTTAATGACTTCACCAATGGAAGGAGAACACAGTCTTTTGCTTCCGCGGACCAGATTAAATTTCACAGATTAAATCAGTGTTTTAATATGCATGCTGAACTAACACCTCTCTGCCACGAGTTAATAATGAGAGGATTATACTTCGATTAGAAATATGAAAGAACACTCTCCAAGAAATCATTTCTTAGTACATGGAGTTCTTTGGTTTAACCAAAATTGAGGACGTACGATAGAGTTTTTTACGCTCCCACTGAGCAATTTTTCAAAGATTTTAATTGAGTCCATCAGTAACACTAGGAACTCCCTGGCTAGTAGTTTTTCATCAGATATCTGCCGCAGAAATAAACATTTACTACAAGTTGTTTATTTTTCGCTTTCATTTAATTTTTATTACTAAAACTCGTTAATAAAGAGATCCTGAAAGAGACCTACTCATTTCAAGTGATTAATCAATACTAATGGTGGACGTCATTTTAGTAACTTACGAGATGTTTTTATGCGTCAGTACTACGAAGTGGATGAAACAAATGTAGCACATTATTCCAACGATATGCGATGAGAATAATTTGGCTATAACGATATAAGGAAGTATATGCTCTTAAAGCCTACAAATAGAGATTCATAATTCAAGTGATTATGTTGTTTTTACGGATAAAAATGCCTTTTTATTATCTTATAATTTCACATTTTACTGATTATATTCATCCTGCACAGGGTCAATCTTGTAATTACCCAGCCATTTGATATGATTATAAGTCTTGTAAACCTTGATAGAGCCAATAGCCCAACAAAAGCATCAGGAAAATACTTAAATTTGTATAATCGACTAATGAACGACGTAAACGTCCTCAAATACCGTAAAGCTTATATTTAAAACACCATAGTCGTTCATTCATAAGAAAATGAGCATTTCTGCTTAGAAATTTTATTCCTATCAATAGCTAATCGGAGAACTGTCTTAAAGAGGGACAGTCAAAGAATAAAAAGTATTTACAATGGATAAACAATGAACTGAGATAAACTGAATTAATCCTCTAAAAATTTTAGTATATATTTAAAGTTAAAAACAATAAATAGACTTTTCCAAAAGAAACAAAGGCAATGACTGCACTTCATGAAGTTTTTCAGTTCGTTTCAATCAATTGATCAATTACTTCAGCATGACGGCCAATAATCTTTGATACTAACTCGTCATCGCCTGCCTCGAGAGGGAGCCTTGAAATTTGATTGGATTCTTCCAACTCACCCTTCACTGTAGTCAATTCGCGTTCGTGTCGTCATCCATTCCTCCATTCGTCATTTATCGTCCCAACCAGTACACCACGACTAACGAGCCTCAAAGAGCAATGATAGGTAGACATTGGAATTGGAATTCACCGATCAACTGCAGTAGAATTTTCCGGCGGAGTTGACATACCGCGAACGAGCTGACCTGCGCCAAAATTAATCAGTGAAGTTGCGGACAAGAAACCGAGTGTTTTCGATTGACTGTCTCGCTGTCCGACTTGCAACTTTCCGAGTTTTACTATGCAACAATGGTCACTGTTTTATTATTTCAATCCAGTTTGAGCCATGAAAAATAATAGAGGCAACCTTTCCGATGCACTTATTTGGCTATAACGATATAAGGAAGTATATGCTCTTAACCCTTTAACTGCTCCCATCGTCTATTGGCGATTTGAAGTATGGTTTATGGTTTTAGTAAAAAATAGTTCAACAATTCGTATTCAACAGTAAAATCAGACGATTATTACTCATTGTAAATTTTAAAACTAATTTTCCTTTAAATGAAAAGTGACAAATTTTAAACTTACGCAAAAATTTAGAAAAAAAAGTTTGCGTTTGGGGAGAGCTATATTTCAGATTATTTGCGCAGTTAAAGGGTTAAGGCCTACAAATAGAGATGCATAATTCGAGTGATTATGTTGTTCTTACGGATAAAAATGTACTTTAATATCTTATAATTTCACATTTTACTGATTATATTCATCTTCCACAGAGCCAATCTTGTATATACCCAGCCATTTAGTTCCGTAGCAAAATTATTCCACCATCAAATATAAGGATGGAGCCAAAAAATGTAAATGTTAGGAAAACTAGTGACAATTTCACGCATGTACTTTTCGAAAGCCAGTAAATTGGACAGAAAATTGGCTATATAAAAATGAATTACTTCTCACTAGGTAAAATTTGATAAAAATATGTCATAATGTTTTGAATTTCAGGGGAGAAAAAACATTGAATCACGTATGACCACATTAAATAATTAAATTCTATAATGAATGACTATTAATTAACTCACGTGAGAACGGCAATGCGTACCCGAAATACGCATTTAATTATCAATTTTGGTGGCACTCGATTAATTAGTTAAACATTTTTTAACGATAAATATATATTGTTATCGCTAACTAAAAACGTTGACGGGTGGAGCCATGTCTGTCGTTCTCATAGCATGCTGCGCTGAGCAAGTAGAAAATACGGCCGAAATAAGGCAATAAAACTCAAAGCAAAAGAAGGTTCTTTGTTTTGCTTTTCCCGAAAATCATTTTTCCGGAGATTGAAGTCGGGTTTATTCGTTCAAGGACATAAGGGTGGTGGATAATTAAAAATTATGGGTGTGACCAAGTCAATAAGAGTGATTAAGAGGGTGGGAGATTGATATTTGGCTGTGACTAAGCACTGTCGCCAATAAGACATGATGAGTCTCTCTTTTCCTCGCAACGACGTCATTTTTTGGCGCTTGGCGCTTATACACCCACGACATAAACCAAGAGCTCCCGAAACCTCTCTTTTCCTCTCGTATTTGGCGACCCAATTCCAAGCCGCTTCGGGGGCCCCCATAATAATCCCGCCCACCACTCCAAGTCTGTCGAGGCCTCTGGAAACCCCAAGGGGAAATGGGATTCACCCGAAGTTCCAAGAAAAACTCTTCCCAAAGATTAGAAGAATTTCCGGATTTAAAAGCCAGTATTATCCTGCGAAAGAGGGAAATATAAGAAACGCTCTTCCTCCACAGGAAGAGGGGCGGCGAGAATTAAAATAAATGTTCTCCTTTTTAATGCTCTTCCCCTCGTAAACTTCGTCTCAGGGAAATAATTCACCCCATATACCTCGAATAAAAAATATGAGTGATAAATTTTCCAGCATGGTGGCTAGTCTCCCTCCTTGAGGAGGAATAGGTTGCGATCAGACACCGTGGTCTTTCCAAGGTGAAAAAATGTTTGAATGCAGGACTGGGAAGAGGCTCCTGGGCGTCTAATGAGGAGAAGATCTCAATTTTCCCGTACAAATAAAGCAACCTTGAATGTGATACTGATCAAAACTCTCAAAAAATACTAAAATAAATAAGTTACTCTACTGAACTAGTACATAAACTATGTGCGAATGTATCTCTGACGTTTCCCTTTGAAGGCAACTTTCATCCTAATCCCTCTACTTTTCTATTATTTGACTTTTGTAAGCATATTATTTAATAATAACTAATCAGTTTAATTAGTACCCTTTTCCAGGGGCTATTTTACTTTACTGTGTATCCCCAAGGGGTGAAATTGACAGATTCACTGAAAAATTACGATTTAATAAATTGTTTTAAATAGCATCTCCAAATAGTTGTTTTTCAATTATGAGAGTAATTCGTAAAGGCCAAATCTCACCTCAATCAAATGAATTTGGATTTTTTTACCCATTGATAAGCATACTTAAAATTTCACATCACAGTTGAAAGTGGCAAGAGCTATAAATTACTTGCAGTAGTTGACGGCCAGTTTTAAAATTCCTGGGAAGGAGCTTCTCAGCTTCTAGGATTCCGGATTCCATTCTAATTACTCACTATTTTCCTGATCATGAAAAGTCAGCATAGGAGGATGACTTCGCCAAGATGTGATACGGTTTTGTTAGCCTAGCATTTAAGACACATTTAGGGCCATCAACGAATGATCCCTGGGTTTCACGGAAGAAAATAACTTAAGCTAACATCTTTAAGTAGTGTAAAGTATAGCATAGAACAAAAACTTGTTTATGTGTTTCAGTTATTTATACGAAAAATATTGACTTTTGCAAGGTGAATAAAATAACCTATAAAATATGCTCTAAATACTTGTAAATGCATGAAAAACGTACCCAATCATCGAAAATGCCTATTAGATTGGCTCCCTCCTCATTGAATATTGGGCTGGATTTGGGCCTTTGATTAATTCTCTCCCTGAAAGTCCACACTCCATTACACATCCCACACACGCTTTAGTGACCACTCTAATTGCGTCCATCTGACCTTTACAAGTTTAATTTTTTTATGAGTATAGGGGATTAATTCTCGTTGCAATGGATGGTATTTGTTTGAATTTCTTTGATCAGATTTCTCGCAGAGAAAAATAAACGCAAAATATAAAAAAAAAATATCTTTCGAAAGAGGTGGGTGAATAAAATATTAGCATCAGCACTAAAAAATGCACCTCAAATTTAGTAAAGGGGACAGCGCCGATTTTATTTTGCTTATTGAGTAGACCATTTTTATACTCGTTTAAATGATTATTTTTGGTACAACCTTTCATGACCTGATGCTTTTTTTACGAGGAAACATGAACATCATGTCGTCAAGTACTTAAAAGTATTCTTAATACAGGCAGATACTTAAAACTATTGCGTTTTAATATACTATGTCATCTATTTTTCCAGCAGAGTAATAAAATCACGGAAAGGGAATTCAAAATTAAAAGCCGGAAGAATTGTTTATCATTTAAATATTAAATACATGGCATCCCTCATTCACTAAATTTATTTGAATAAACTTGGACGAGAAAATTTAAATTAGCACACTCTTGAACGCAATAAATTGGATTGTAGTTTTAAACACCAATTTTTTGTAAGAAAACTCACTCTTATTCAGCAAATAACTGTCGATGAAACATAAATTCTAATAGTGCCATCGGCATTAAATTCACCGGTCTATATCATGAGCATAATATTCATATAAAACTTTTATTTGGTTTGAAAAAAAGTAATTTCGCTTACAATTAGGAAGAAAATGTACACAGTATACTCAATTGGATTAATAAGTGACGTCTCCATTACCTCAAACTTATGTTAGTGAGTTAACAATACACATTAAATACTTAGAACCCATCAGAAAAAAAAAGTTTATTAGGGAATCTCACCTATCTCAAAAAAGATATTGAGAAATTTGCTATGAAGATTAGAAGTGTAATTGGATCATTGTATTGCGATTTGAGTCTTTTCTGACACGAAGAAACCAAGAAATACTGTTACGCATGGAGGATTTAAAAAACATTGATGTCAGCAATATTACTAGAATCCCTCCTTTCCATAGTTGGTTCGACTACTCAGATGAAATAATGAATGTAGACTGTAAGGCTTTCAGGTTGAAACCCTCGCATCTTGCACAATTTAATGACAATAAGACACTGATAAAATTACTGAACGATGCAACCCGAGAATTGGATATGATATCCATTTTTAATTGATTGGGGGAGCAACCCAGTTAATAGGCGAGATTTTTAAATGAAAATGGCATGGTTTAATGTCACATCAAAAAATCGGTCAATAACATGTATAGATAAAACATAGTTAGAAACTCAGAAAAAGCTGGCCGCACTGAGCAGAGAGTATACAGCCTACAACGTCATAGCTGAAAATTTTATTTCAACACCACCTGGAATTTTCAGCCCTTCAATAAGAAGTTAAATTATTAACATCTAGTTAAACTAATTGAGTTACATCCATTATCCTAATAAGTGGGTTAACAATTTTCTTAATAACTCTGCTTAGCTGAAAAACACGAAATTTTCACGATATTTTTACTTTTGCGCAAATCACTGCCTATCTTTTGATAAAAGCCATCATTTTTTTAGTTCAATTCTCCAGTTGACTGTTCTGTTGTTTTTCTGTTGACCAACGCCTTGACGATAAGCAGTTTCTCGTGCTCAAGCGAGTTGGCTGTTTGATGCTGAGACGTATTCTCAAACATCTATTTCAAATGGATGGTACTAAATAAATTAGCTGTTGTCTTAAGACTCCATCCATAAGCTGTTGTGGCTACTCTAAATGTATTGCGTGAATATACAGACTAAAAATCCGCGTTATTTTATTTTTCCGAATATTTCACATTATATGGGTGGCGTGAAATTGAGCCAGGATACATCGCATGGATGGAATTGTAATATGGATGGAACTAAACATCACGGATGGAACTAGACATGGATGGAACAAGACATCACGAAAAGTCCCAGAGGTTGTGATTTACTGTATGAACGATATCTTTCAGAGAGGACGCATGCGGAAGAGGCAAAACAAAATGTATCTGCCCATCTTGAACGAAAGATAATCAAATACAGATTGCAGGGCAGGATAACAATCGAAGAAGAACTCTCCCTTTACGAGAGTAAAAATAAATCCCATTTATTTAAACGTTTCGGTGTATTATGCTAGGGAGAATTGACAATACTTACTATAAAGAATCAAAATAGGTTATATTAGACCTGAAGCCAATCTTTATATTCAAGCTGCATCATTACGTAAATGATTGGTTGAGATTTTGAAAAAATAAAAGATGCCACTATATTAGGACAAGAATGGATACTCTTCCCCTATTTTCCCTAATTGGAACTGACTCGCAGTGTTTTCAGTTCCATTTTTTAAGTACTTTTATATCATGAAATTTCAATTACTGAGTTTCATCGTGCGGAAGCATTTCAACTGAGCGAATGAATTCATGACTTTTCGTAAAACAACTTGCAGATTTATGCCTAAAAATAAAGCATTTACGCAGAAGGTAGTATTTAAAATGCATAAAATCCCTGGCGTTCGTAAGGACTCACCGCAGTTCAAACCGATTTGGAGAAAAACCAAGGATGAGAATAAAAAAGTTTCCAATACGCAGTTCCTGAGCATTTTTTCAGCTCAATGAAATAAGCGCCTTCGTTGGAATTTATCTGAGTTATATTTTTTTTGTGAGAAACCAAAATGCCATGGCTAATTTATAAAATATTTTTCTTTTATACTCCTAATTCACCAAATTTTAAAAATTCAAATTGCTCGTATAGAAAAATTAACTTTTACACAAGGCAATTTCATCACATAATCTTTTAAGAGTTATTTATTAGGAAAATGTTCACTTCGTTGACGGCACTATAATATTTTATCCGTTAAGTTTCACAGCTTTTATAATCCACTCCAATTATATGATAATAATAGTCTCTGAGCATGGTGACACATGTTTCGATACACAACGCTAAGATATTAATATTATTAAGCTTTAATAATGTTTCTAGGCAATTTATTAAAGTTAGAAATAGAAAATGAAACTTATTATTCCGAGACAAATGTGTCCCTTGGGAACATACATGATTATACATATCTTTAGAGTCAAAAAATAGTGCATACAACAGGAAGATTCAAATGATGCATCAATATAAAAGAATCCGACATAATATTTAACAAAAAGGCTAATGTATGAATACGCATAAAAATACATCAGATTTTGTACAGTGTAGCACAATATTTAGTTCACTTACAATATTTTGTTCACTTGTAGCAATATTTCACGACATTTCTTTTTAATTTTACTTTCATTTGCAGATTTTTTTACGTCGTCTGACAATTGATTCCATACTTTGCAAGAAGTGATATGGAAAGACCTAGCGTAGACAGATGTTCGATGGTGTGGTATATAAAGTTCTTCCATGCGGAGTGCTGGACGTTTATTTGTTCTAGCATTATATTCTACATATCGGTGTAAATATGTGGGAAGTTCTGTCGTTAGTAGCTTGTACATGAATGTTGCATTATAAAGTAAGCGCCTATTTTGTATTTTTAGCCATCTGAGTTTTCCAAAATTTGGTGTCACGTTTTCATAGTATGTGATGTCAAAGATATACCTCACACGGGAGTTCTGAATATTCTGGAGTTTTAGATTTAGTTCGTTTGTAAGGTCAGAATATACCACACAGCAATAGTCTATGTGTGGGAAAACAAGAGTATCAACTAATCTTTGGCGAAGGGGGACAGGGATAAGGTGTCTAAATTGTTGTAACTGATATAGAGTGTGAAACACCCTATGCGAAATG
The DNA here is from genome assembly GCA_963573305.1 of Pyrrhosoma nymphula. Classification (NCBI taxonomy): domain Eukaryota; kingdom Metazoa; phylum Arthropoda; class Insecta; order Odonata; family Coenagrionidae; genus Pyrrhosoma; species Pyrrhosoma nymphula. The sequence goes on from OY754328.1 coordinate 30,430,516, forward strand.
GATTGTATGTGTTCATTACATGATAAGGTTTTATTTAGAGTAACTCCTAAGTTAGTTACACTATCAGAATAATCAATTTGGACACCTTTTACATTTATCTTTGGCAGGGCATCAAGTATAATTATATTAAGATAAATATTACTGATGATACGTTTGCTCTTGTTTGGATTTAGTCGTAGACAGTTTTCCAGTGACCACTTACATATATTTCGAATATCGTCATTCACCTTAGTAATGGCTTCAGTCACATCAGAAGGGTAAAACTCAATGTAGATCTGAAGATCATCAGCGTACATGTGGTATTTACAGTTCAAGACAACTTTAGAAAGGTCATTGACATAAATGGAAAACAGAAGGGGTACACGGGTTGACCCCTGTGGCACTCCTTTGGTTACAGGACAATAGTTTGATAGCTCAACTTTCTGTCCTCTAACGGCCTGTTTCCTGTTAGAAAGGTATGATTTGAACCATAGCAAGGCTGAATTTGAGAGTTCGACATCATTCAAGCGATTTATTAATATGTTGTGATTCACCGAATCTAAAGCTTTAGTAAAGTCTAATAGGACCAACAAGGTTACCATTTTTTGCTCAATTGAGAGTCTAATGTGGTCTGTAACTTTTTAAAGGGCAGACTGAGTGATGCTCCTTTCTGAATCCTGGCTGGTATTGATCTAATAGACCGCTTCTAGAGAGGTTTTCCAAGGTGGCATCATGTACAAATCGCTCAAGTGGTTTTGACAGTGTACTTAGGAGCGCGATTGGCCGAAAATCTGACATTACTTTAGGGTGAGAAATATTAGGAAGCGGCTGAATTTGTGCAGACTTTCAGAGAGCTGGGAAAGTGGAGTAATTTAAAATGCAGTTGAATATGTCTAGTATCACGGGCATAGCGATAGGGAGTAGAATTTTTTAAATCTTATTATTGATCTCGTCGACACCAGTGGCATTAGTTTTAATCATTTTTAAGTTCCGAAGTAATACTTCCGGCGTATAATGTGGTAGGTACAGTCTATTAAAACCATTTTCTGGTGTCAATTCTAGCTCATTATGCAAACTTACCTCTGTATGCATCATCGTGTTTACTACAGCCTGATCTTCGTCAGCAAATGTATTTAAGAAAAACGTGTTGAGCTCATACAGATTAAAATTTAAATCACAAGAGTTTTTCCGATGTTTCGCAAGACCTAGCCGTCTTAGTTCTAGCCAGATTGACCGAACGTCCCATTTATCTTTAAAACATTCGTGATAATATTTCTGTTTTGCATTCCGTAGCGTCTGTTTCACGCAATTTCTTGGTAATTTGTACTGTTCGTGAAGAACAGAAAGACGGGTTCTTTGGAAATTTCGCCGCATGCGATCCCTTTGCGCCAACATATATCTAATATTTTCAGTTATTCAGGGGACCGGATGTCGTCTATAAGTCTATTTACGCAGTTACGCATGAATATCAAGTATCTTTTTAAAATTTTCGTTAAAATTCTCAACTTTGGAATCAACACAATAAGAATTTTAAAAACTCAGTCAAGTTCAGCATTAAGAAATCTTCTTGGAGTTCTCAGTGGTCAATGTTAATAATATCTCGTGAACTCAACTCTATAGGAATATAAACGATTCAACTTAAACTGGTACTTAATATATATCAAATCATGTTCAGAGAGAAAGGAGATTGGATGTTGGCCATATTCTAGAACTTTATTAATATCATCCACAATAAACAGACCATTAAAAGTACTACTTTTTGCTAAATTATGAGTACCAGTGAAAGGTTACAGGAAGAAATTAGATTAATCATATAAGCACTATCGTATGATTTTTTAACATATCACAGTTGAAATCTCCACACAATATGACATTTGTGTGTATCGGTAAAAAGGTCAGCAAAGAGGTCTCAAACCCCTCACTCAGATAACCAGATTTCGGTGGGTGATAAACCACCCCAAGTAGCATTTTTCAATACTGGCTCACCAGTTCAACAAACATGAATTCAGGTTTGAATGGAACAATATCGGGGGCATTTAAGATTCGATAAGTGAGGGAGTTCAGGACGTACACTCAAACACCACCACCCACTCTTCCAATCCCGTCATTATGAATCAATGTATATCCATCCAATTCAACTGCAATTGAGGGTATTTTAGTATTCAACCATGTCTCAGTGACGGTAATTAGGTGGTATTGCTTGTTTTAAAAATGCTCTCTAAATTCGTTAATATGGCAGAACAGTGACTGAGCGTTCACGTGGCAGACCTTCAACAACAACTTTGAGCACAGCTCATTTCGAGAATATCGAGAGATCCTCAGGGCAAGTAATTGTTAAGCATTCTTCCCCCTCGCCTTTGCGAACATAAGTTCTGCCATTTCTTATCCATAGGAATTAAAATTTACCTGCCCTCTTTAACTCCCTGGCCTATGCATACAGTTTTCTGTAGAATGGGGTGCGAGACTCGTTAACATAAATAGGGCGATAATTTCCTTTAGATAACTCCAGATCCCTTGTTTCAAAGTTCCGCTTTACTCTCCTACCATTAACCATGTCTTTTGCAATACAATGTCTTACAAAGCGTGCAATTATCGTGGAAGGCTGCGAGGTGTCGTTGTATTGTAAGATGTATTAACATAAACATAATCAATATCTAAACAGTTCAATGTGACGCCAAGGGCCACCCCGATTTGCCAGACAAGGGCTGTAAGTGATTCTCTGTTTGTCCGAGGAGCATGGATCTCCACCACATTTCTTAGTGAGTCTTGCTCAAGCTGGTTTTGATAGGATACAAGCTGACTCACCCGCGAGTTAGCGTGAACAACATCACATGTTAAATTATCGATACGCTCATTTATAGTTTGTATGGCAGCATGCAGTTCAGTTACTGCCTTGGTATTTTTCTCAATTGACTTCTTGTACCACAGCAAAGTTTTCTTCACCTCGCTTTGTTCGTCCTGGATAGCCTTCACCCTTGCCAACAGCTCTCTCAGCAGAGACTTGGTGTCCTCACTTTGGGCCTCTGGTTTGTATGAAGCTGCCCTCACAGGGGTGTCATCCGCTCGGGAAGATCTCGCATCGGCCGTACAGGAAATGGAGTACCAGGATCGTTGTTGTTCTTCAAGAACATTTAACTCCATCTCCGTAACTTCGGCGCAGGGTAGGTTATACACCTCTTGACATTTACCGCAAGATATAAGCTTTTTGTGCCGTTTGATGGAAACCCTCATTTAACACATGTATTCGGCATTCCGTGACGAGAGTGACTAACAGATACGTGCTTTCATGACGCGAGCTGACTCTCTGAGTTTGGGAGGTAGCCCAGTAAATGAAGGAGGAAAAAGAGGCCAACCTGTAAATATTTAGTTACAATTTTTATTTTCTGGCTGAAAGTGGTATTTGGTACCTCATTAAAAAGTGAGACCAAGTTTGCATGAAAAGATTGTGCTAGGGGGGTGAAAATGGCCCCAAAAGACCCGAAAAATCGGTTTTCCGCGAATGTCTCCCAAAATATGGCAGTTGGAGATTTTTTGTTCGGATAATAATTAAAGATCAGTTAATTTTCTACAAAAATGGACCTTATGATTTTTTTCGCAACATTAATATTTTTTGCAAAAAATCGTGTTGAAAAATCCAAAATTTTGAGAAACGTACCGAAGGTCCCGAGTTCAAATCCTAGTGGGGGAGCTTTATTTAGAAATTTTTTTGGGAACAATTCTTGACAATTTCTTTCAGAATATATTCTGATCTTATCAAAAAGTTTTTCCAGACATTTATGTAATATTTTTTATGTATTATATATATCAGAATATCGCCATAGACGTTTACACTTCTCCCGTGTGGTCTTAAGCACACCCAACTTTTTTTTCTATAATTGACCTTGAATATTTATCAAAATAATGAAAGAAAACCAACGCATTTACATCTCCAAGCGTGGCCGCATGGACTGTAGCAGACGACACGAGCGCCGCATAGAGCACACACGCGACGAACGACGGAAGAAACGAAAGTAATGAAATTATAGCGTTACATTTAGAGACTTGGGTTTTTCCCCACGTATCAATGAGATGACTTTATACACATTGATGGAAAGGTGAGAATTTCACCTTTACAGTAGTCAAGGTGTCAAAACGTCAGAAATAAAGAGCCGGGAGAAAGAAGCCACGAAAAGAAAAAGTGCGCTTTTTCCTTTAGCACGCGTTTTCCAAATTTATTGGAAAATGGCCGATTTTGTGAAAAAAAATAATTGCACAGCCGAAAGGTAGACTTTCTCAGCTTTCAAATGATATGTCATAGAGACCAATCCGATCATGTATGAATTGGTGGTTGTTTACAAAATTTCCCCGCGCTCCAAAAACAGCAAAAAATTGGGGTTCAACAAACAAAGTTTTAATCAAAATGGAAGAAAATTAGATCATACAAATTTCACAGATGACAAAGGACCTTCTGAGGACCCATAATCAAGAACATATGGAGCAAATTAGTGCAATACAAAAAAATAGGAACAAATTCCTGGCGAGGTCAAAATTGCGCGGGAGCAGAAAGTTTGACCCGTTTTTCCAATATGGCCAAAGAGTCAAAACGTGACTCAAGTCACAAGGCATGATAGCGGTAGGTTTCCTCTTTCACATGAACTTTGATTAATGAGAAAATATGCATTTTTAACAAAGTTATTGAATAATTTGTCCGCCCGCTCATGTGTAAATGCACGGAGCGTGCTCTCCGATACGCAGCGCAGGAGGTCTTCTTCTGGGTGCGCTTGGGCCCGTTTATCTCGAAAACGGTCAAATTTTAGAGAAAAATCATAAGGACCATTTTTGTAGAAAATTAACTGATCTTTAATTATTATTTGAACAAAAAATCTCAAACTGCCATATTTTGGGAGACATTCGCGGAAAACCGATTTTTCGGGTCTTTTGGGGCCATTTTCACCCCCCTAGCACAATCTTTTCATGCAAACTTGGTCTCATTTTTAATGAGGTACCAAATACCACTTTCAGCCAGAAAATAAAAATGGTAACTAATAATCTCAAGGTTGGCTCCTTCATTTACTGGACTAAGGAAGCGAAAGAGTCTGTAAAGTTGGGAGGAAGCAACGCTAGCGTTCCAGTCACAAACCTAAAATCATACATGGGCATATTCTATAGTGTGTGCATGTACTATCTTTAATGTTGGTTCAGTCGAATAAGTATTCAAATAGAAACTTTTTTCAGAGAGCTGAAAAATACTTAAATATATCCAAAAGATCATCAGCAATTTTGGTAAACTACCCCTGCTATAATTCCGATTGTGCTATGTTTTTTCATGAACAGGTAACTGGAATAAAGTTGGAAATTAAAAAAATATATAATTATAAATTATCGGTATTATCGGTTAACATAGAACACTTAGAAGGTTAATGTAATGTTAAAAACTGAAACAGCTCTCATTCAATTTAATCCTGTATTCTTCGCCTTACGCTTACACCTACAACTGACGGGTTTCATTGATATGCTACCTAGACTATGTCCATATCCTTTATGTATTCTTAGAGTTGTGAGATGTTGACAGTATTTACTACTACCGCAAAACCTAAGCTACGCTAAGCTAAGGCGCTGCTTACAACAGAAGTTTTGGAAATTTAGAGGCAATTCAACGGTAGAGACAACTGTGCGCATTACTTCATATCTCAATTTGTTGCCTCTTTTACCTCTAAAATTACTCAAAAACGAAATTCAGTCTTAGAGTGCCATTCTAAAATTATTATATACTATCAATCCTATAACTTTTTGAAATAATGTACAAAGTTGAACTTTTCAATGAAAGAAAATACAATTACGCTTTAATGAGAATGTTACTGCAACGTCTATCGAAAGAGGTTAATACTTGGAAGAATGACGAATATATAGCTATAATAAATTTCAGAAATATTGTTATTCTAATTATTTCGTTATATGTATTTCTTCAGCCAAACAATGCAAACATGAATCATATTTCCGTTTCTGTCCGATGAGATAATATCCACGCAAATAGTAAAACACTTTAGTGTTGTTCATGATTTTCCATTCAGTCAATTTCCTTCGTTTCTTCCTTTTTGTTTACTTGATATCTTTTGCAGATAAATGTAGAATTTAAACTAAGAAAAAGTAAGTAACAATTTGATGGTCACTACAGTCAAGTCTCTCGCACTGTCTAGCCGTTCAATCAAAAATAAAAACTGATAGCAAATTTAATAACTGCAGCGTTATGAACCAATTAGATCGAATGCAAAACAGTTATTAGACGGCCCAATCGGATAATTGAATGTGACCATTTTAGTGTGACTTATGCAAGTGACCTCTTGACAAATAAATCACAGTTTAGGAGATCCATCAAATCATCAAAGTGAAGGGCATCTCTTTCTCAGTAACATACGCCAGTAACTGAAGCATAAATAGAATAAAAATAAGAGGAATCCATGAATATATGGATCGGATGATCAACTGATTTGCATAGAGAATTGGTCTACGCATTTCCTTTCAAATGTGAGCCATCAATGATATCCACATATTCAGGATGTACTTCACTCTCCCAAGTTTAATGAGAAACAATTTCAGATATCAGATATTCTGGATCAACGGCTATATTACAGATTGACTTCCTTTTTGTGTTCTCTCAATCTATTAACGTCAACTTCCACTTTACAACTCCCAAATCCTTTCAATTTTTAGTTTATTCTTCACAGCCAACAAAAACAACGCATATGGCCTATTATGACGTGGTAATCAACAAGTAAAGAAGTACGAACACCCGCAACCATGCTCTGAGTGGTAAAAAAATCCACTCAGTTGGAACTGGAACCCACGGCACTTGGAGTAGAAGGCGAGGTCATTATTCCACCACCACCAATAAATTGATCACCACGAATGGGAACAGTGGACGGACGGCCTAGTGTGATAAAATATTCGGGTATAAAATCATCAAGTTAATAATTTATTTCCGTAATTTTCCATTCAGACTTAAATAATCACAAAAATATTTTCCTTCCGCTTCCACTCATGGAAATTCCTATTATCAATTAATATACATATATCAATTATATTACATCCATTAGTAAGAGCAGTGCTTCGGTTTTTCAATTAATTTGAAGGTAAAAATCTCATTGGTGAGGAAAAATAGCAAATAATTACTATTTCAATTCGTTATGAACATTTTTCTTCAGGTAAAATCTCGGAAGATTTATGACCACGATGAAGTAGAACCGCACTTTTTCTGTGATTACTTTCAAAATGATTTTATATATTACCCGTAATAAAGTAATAAGTCAAAGTATCAATTCAAGTCTCTGAACAAATATCGTTTGGCTTTGTTTTTTCGGTGATATTTTATTCTCATTCGTTTCTACGTACGCCAAATCCTTGTCATTGCACAATTATCCTGTTTGGTATTTCCTAAAATGTAGAAAATAATATGTGTAATGGTTTCGGTGAATAGACCTGTTAGTCCGGATTATTTTCGGAGGAAGCATAAGAGAGAATGATTCCGGATAGAATTTTCATGCATGTCCGTGCCTTACTGTTGATTCAACGCAAAATTACCAGAAGGGTCTGGCAGATGAGGAAGTTTAGCGGAAATATTCAAATGACTTTCACAGGGACCTCGGAATCCTCTCAAGGTCAATATATATTGTTGGCCACAAAACTCCTCATCACTTCGAGGTCAAATAAATTTCCGAAGCTTGTTGATTTATCGCAACAATTATAGCAGTCAAATGCTGTTTTAGATTCCTATTGTTAAAATGGTATATGAGCAATGCAAATGTCTCTAAAGCCGCATATTTTTGCATATACTAGGTACCATTTTTATACTCTAAGTCTCCATTCATGTAGTTTCTATTTTCCATTTGATAGCAATTGTTTCCATGAGATATGAGGAAAACGTGCATTTGCGATCTTGAGAAACGGCCAAGAGCGAATATTGGAATTCCAACGTTTCTTGTCTTCACTTCTTTTCAGGAGGCAATGCGTGTTTGTGCTCACATGTGGAATAACATATTATATGTACAACTCATACTACACCTCACCGAGTAATAAAATTACAAAGATGTTCCAAAAAGAAAACGTATCCGTCTTCGGAATTACTGTACAAGGATACGCACGAAATGCAACATTATACATGATTTCATTAAAAAAATTTCACCAGAAAGCAATTTTCGTCCGTAATTTAAACTTTTCATTAAACACCTGTGGTTTATTTTAAGTAATATGAAGCTTAATCCATCAGCGTTATATCAGTCGTTGAAAAGAAAGCGTAATCCTCATCCAAAATCCAATGTGATAAAATAAATTACTCAAAGACACCTAAATTTCAATTGCACAATTTAATATGTAGTGCCACGACTGATTACTGCCAGAGAAATTATTGAATGAAAACTTTTGTTTCCCACACCACCGTATGACAATTCCCTTCCCGTATAAAGAAAACAATGTATCACCCTGTAATGAATACAACGTCTCCGACTTCTTATTTCGGCTACAATGGAAACAAAAGTGCGGCATCGCAACTCTGCCACAAGATTGAAAGTACGAATGAGTCTCCTCTGTCAGGAGGCGAAAATGTCAGCGTCATTATCGTCAACGGAGAGTGCAATCTCGAATCACCAAGCGAGACGAGAGGGGACGTCATTGCGCGGAGTATTCCGGCCGAATCCTAAATCCAGACTCGTGCCACCACGCGCACATAGGCGCACATCTCTCATCCTTCCTGTCGTTATAAAGCATTTCCCATGGCTCTCGTCCCACTCTTTTCTCCATCGATTTTGTTGAAACCTCCGTCGGCGTGTCTAATTTCTCTGTCTCTCTGCCTCTCGTAGTCCCATGAAAGGATTTCGACGAAATAAATGCCCAGAACAGTCATTGTCAATCACAATGAGAGACAGTTGACTTCTAGCATGCCCTCTCAGAAAGGAAATAATTTCCTTCAGTATTTTCCCTGCCTTATTTCCTTTACTCCTCTTTTCCTTTTTTTGCTCTGATTTCACATGTCTGCTAGCTCATCTCTCCAAGTGAATCCATTTTTTTTCGACCTTTTTAACGGCCTAAGATAGGATTTCTTCGTAATTCTTAGCCGAGTGCCTACATTACAAAATTTCCAAACTAACTTAATCTATATATAGGGTGTTTCAAGAGGAAAGCGCAATACTTCTGGAGGAGGTTGGTGAAGTGTTTAATGAATTGATGTGTGGCGTTTGATTGTTTACTCCATTTGGTTAACAAAAATACCTCCATTGGGGTTTCAGTGGTTGGTTATTCTTTTCAAAACGTTCAAGAATAAGTACGTAATCGTAGATTGGTGTAGGTAATTGTCTTTTTCGGTAAATCAATACCAGTTCCATGCATGGAAGGGAGTCGTCAAAAAATGTGTTAATTTAACGGTACCGTTTAAGGTGCCATATCGTGGCTAAAAATTGCGATATGAAAATAATTTTACCAATTTTGGAGATGAAATAAAATGTTCTAACTTTTGTGCATCTAATAAGTTTTTCGTATAACTCAAAATAAAAAAGTTATTCAAAAACATAATTTTTTTAAGAAGAAAATTCTGACAATTTCAGTTAACATCTCGGAAAATGTAAGCATTATGCGTAAATTTCGGCCAAAAAAGAAAGATGCAAACTTTAAGTACAACTTAGACCAGTCTTTATTCGTAAATATTGCTGGATGCCACTGCTTTTGGGGGTTTTCATGGTAACTGCAGAATGCTTGTGACAAAATGTTTGCGTTGCCATAGCTCTGTAGCTAAGGAGTTGCGACACCATGTTCATAGGACAAAAAATGCTTAAAATCACCTCCCCAACCTCCTCCAGAAGTATTGCCCTTTCCTCCTGAAACATCCTATATTTAAAACGGAATGTCCTGACTGACTGACTCAATCATCAACGCACAGCCCAAACTACTGGTGATAAAACCGTGAAAATTTGAGGGTATATCCCCATCGTGGTGTAGAGGCGCACTAAGAAAGAATTTTTGTGAAAAGCAATTTTTGGGGTTGTTTTTACCCCGTTATGTTAACTTTTACTCCCATAAGAAAAGTTATGTATTCAGTGCAGGTGTTTATTTCTTTGCTTTTTTAAATTACTTGCACTCAAGATGTTGGATGGAAATTTATATCATCGAACGCATAAAAGAATGCCGTATTTAATTATTTCATTCAATTTTCTTATATGCTTCGTTTTTGTCCAAGTATTGCGTTTTTAGCTATAACTTCATCAATTTTTCTTCCATTTCAACAACAGCAATTTCCTTGGCAACTAGGCGTGAATATCTTTTTAAAAGCGATTTAATGAATGGCTATTCACGCCTACAGAATTTAAAGGCCAGGTGCAGTCACTAATTTGATAGTTGTAGTTAGAAAGGGCTTCTTTTTTTGCTTTTAAAAAAATACTAGCACTCAAGACATAAGGCTTAAACTTTCACGGTCGGATTGCTTAAAAAATGGAGGTTAAAATTATTGTATTGAATTTTCCTATACGCTCCACTTTTGTCAGAAGTTGGTGCTTGCGGCTCTAAAATAATCCACTTTTTTTAACGATTGGCAACCGCAGCATGGGATTTTAATGGGTAGGTACTTAATACCTGTGGCCTTTATGATTATGTGATCAATATGAGAATAACAGTGAGATTTTAGTCGGTGTATATTTCAGCTCACCCTCTCCATGGGTGGTTAATGAATTGTTTATGGAATACTTAATAGTATTTGCAATGTTCACGTTACATCAAGGGAATTCTTTTTTCCTTATGACACAGTTACAATTTTTTCTACTTCCCGTTGAATTTCAACGGGCACCCTATACTAGTACTCAAATATGGCAACAATTACTGAGTTCCAATAACTTATCGTGTTTTTAGTACAAAAATACCTTTCCAACATGCATAGACTTGTCCTTAATACCTTCAGAATGAGGTAATAAATATTATATATCAAGTAAAAAATTAATATAACCTTTGATTTCTTTGGTAGTTTTCCTCGAACAATTTGTAACAGAGAATTCAGAAAGCACTCGAACAATGTGTAACAGAGAATTCAGAAACATTCAGATTAACAACAATCTTCCTCAAATGGACTTAATATCAAACCATCATCGAGATAAGCATTTAAAATATTCTTGAACTACATGCATGAATTTACTACCACACACAGTTTCAGTTAAACAAGTAAAAAGTATTTTTGGGTATCAATAAAAGTATTTTTACACAATTTTCAACAGATAGTGAAACTCTATTGGCTTGAGTCCCCATTCAATTAAGTTAAATTTCATATGGCCGTCTCTCCTTGTTTTGTATGTGGAAGCATTTACCCCTTTCGGCTGTTGGATGACGCCTACGCAAACAGAAAATTCAAGGAATATTTATTATGCATTGCCACATATTCTATTGATGATGAGCCGTCCGTCGTGTCGAACAGGGCGGCTCGGGTTAAAGTAACCCGAACCCGGGTCACTTGACTGGGGGTCCGATGCCAGTACCACTTCCTGCCGTTGCCGTTGGCGGAAGAATTGTTCCCATGCCGGCAGTGCTTAAACGGAGAGGCGTGAGGACCGACCATCCTCTTTCTTGGTTTGGATTTCGGCTTCACCGGTTGCTGGTGCCTACGCCCACGGTCGCCAGCCGCTGCCCTGGTGGACGCCTTCTTTTCCTGCCATCGCCAGCCTGGGTCGTCTTCCTCGACCCCTACTTTCCGGTCGTAAGGAGCCAGGTGATCATTTCCATTCCTCCATCCCTTCACCTTGTCTCTTGGGCGACAGGTTTAGTTTTGTTTGTGCACTGGTCCCAGTGATGGGGTAATAAATCTACTGTTAAATTAATTTTACGCCCGTGACTTATTTTCCGTCACCAACCCGGCCCCCGAGTTACCTCGTTCCCCCGGACAGTGGTGCATTAGTAGAATCCGACTTTTTGGCTCTATATTACATAATGTTTCAATTCTTTTCCATTGATTTCTCTTACCCTTTCCAAAGGACTTAATCAAAGATATTCTTCGGTGGCCTCCATTTTTAGGTTCATTATTTTAATATATCTCAAGGATTTTTTATTTCCTAAAATAATTTCTCGAAAATATTGTAATCTACTGAATTGTAAGATTTGTATAAAGTTATATTAATACGAAGTCTTTTTCTGTGTACTTTTGGTAATTGCTCGTAATTTGGAAACTCGGTGATCTCACACTATTCTGCTAGCTAATTCCATATGTTCGCGAAAATTTGAAAGTGGAATAACAAATATATTCACCTTCATCATGCCGCTTCTTTGTTCTTGTTTGATTAAATGTGTACCTCAACGAGGAATATCAAACGGCATTTTCCTGTTTTCCCATTGTTTACTACTCCTTATGATGGCATTTATTTTTTTTACTGCCACCCGCATGCATCTTTCATAAGATACGGAAGAAAAGAGGTAAAAACGACCTGAATGCGGTATTTAATTGTATCGCAAGAAAATAAAATGGTGGAATTTTCTTTTTCTGAGATTTGTGTACTTAATATAACAGTTGTGTTAACTGTAGCTCATGGAGATGGTCAATGAAAATTCTGGCCCAAAACGTACCAAGAATTGTATTCGAGTAAAATCCCAGATAAGCGAAGTAAAGGTTAGTATCTTCACCTTTAAGTGCTAGCATATCTCTATTTTTTACTGCGTATTTCATTTCATGATGCATTTTATTTTACGAAAACATTATGAAATATTTAAGCTTTAAGTCATATTCTGCTCACTCGTAGGAATTGAATTCTCATGCACGCACGCACAAATAATGTGAGTAATACTGTGGCCCTGAGAAAACATGATGACAGTAGATTTGCTTATCTTATATGCTAAATTAATACATTAATTATTTAATCACGAAATAGGATGAGACTTGCCAATAGATCATGAATAAATGTGGTGATTTCTATGATTTACAATTTCACATTTAAGTAGTTCAGCTAGTGGAAAGAGTAGTACAGTAAGTTACAATTTTTCTGACGTTATCAAACAAATGAAGCTTTTTTTATAAGTAACACTATTATGGCAAAAATTACTAACATTACATTTTACTGCGAAACCTCCCTGATGCCATTCTCGTTGCATGTAGTAGTCATCGTCTTCTCGTTTACGAGGCAAGTGACCTCAAGCATCTACGTTCGGAGAGATAAATGCGCTCAGTGGATAGATCAGGCATATCACCTGGAGGCCCCCTCCTCGACCTCCTGCAACGCTCTTCCTAGGAAATTTTGTACCACGACCTGCGTGCGGAGTACAAAGTGGCCCCGAGTATGTGCTTCAATGGGCCATCCATTTCATGGAAACTTTCCAAAGGTGAAAGAGCTAGGGCTGCATGGAGGGGTGGTGGCTGGAAAATGGCGTATGTAGGGTGAAATTGACTGCGGATTCCAAATCAACTGCAGCATTCACCGCGACCTCCTCCCCAGAATAGACTAATGATCGTGGAATTTAGCACCATATTTATGGAATGGGACTTCCTTCGCCCATTTTTAACTTTACTGTCGTGTTATATGATATAGCTTCTCTTTTTCAGTCATCCATGTTGAGAATCGGAAGATTCAATCGTTTTCTTGAATTTTAAGGTAGTTCTGGCCACGAGTCAAGTTATTTAAAAAAATTTAAAATCGCAATTTTGAAATCCTGAAGTTACTTTTACGTATCAGGTGAAATAGTTGAAACAACGGTTGCCTTAACCAGGTATTTTTCGATAAACTATTCCTTAAATATAAATTTTTTAACCTTGGAAACAGCTCTTCCGGAATACGCTCAAAGTAATAAAAAGTTCATTGGGGTAAGAACATCTAGAAAAATTCTTACTATAAAAATTGATACTTAGTAATGATATCAACATAAAATACTTACATCAATCGCTTCGGGTTATCTAGACATTTTAATTTTAAATGTTTGATCTGTCGAGTTCGTCATCACCCGGAAGAAATACCGCCATGCTTCATATTCTTGCCTTACTTAAACCACTCTGCTCATGGATAATTCCAAATTAAGGATTCCAGAAGAATTTGACTATAAAGTTGTTGCTAACGTTTTCTTCAGCGGAATTGAATAAACATATGTGCCTTAATTGGAGCATGTTATAATTTTTGATAATATGTACAACAATTTACTGGTAAAAAAATGATGTAGTGAAAAACATTTGGAGTTATTTAAACAGCGTTATCTATAATAGCCTTCTCTATGATTGATATTAAGTGAAATGAAGACTACGTACTTAACATAACGGTTATTATGATTTAAAAACAACTTTCCTGCATGATTAGGCTGTTATTTCGTCAGTTTAATATATTTAGCAGCGCTGCTTAGATAATATTTTAACAGCAATTTTATTTGTGTATCAGTAAGGACAGAACCACCCGAAGCCGATCTAGACAAATTTATGAAAAGACGATATTTTACTAATCGCAAGTTTATTTATTCCCGTCTTGTTCACTTGGTCTTAGCCACTGTTAGAAACATTTACGGCGGACTCTTATTTTGACATTCTTGAGCATCTCTTATTTTAAATAGCACAAATTTTCTAGCCATCGGTCTTGTTCACAATTCCAGTTCAGCATTAGCATTACCTACAGCAGATTTTTCAGAAGGTTTCTCTTATTTTCATTGAGTTTTGTACATTTTACTGTAAAAATTTTCTTGTAATTTTGTTACAAAGAGGATTTGAGATTATAATTGACTGTCGACACCTTTGTGCAAACTCTAGACCGTTGAATCTCTAGATGAAAAATGCTGCTCTTAAAAAAATATCATACTCCGATTGCCTTTGGAATCTTTCTCTTGATGGAACATTGTGATTATTTCTTTATAGAGTAATCTAAAATATATAAGCCTGATATCAACCCGCGTTAAAGGTTTCCAATGCTTGAATTCAATAAGGTCCATTTAAGAACTTGTATGTCAAGCGTTATTTAGTCCTATTATTACTTTCTAATTTAGTAGAAGTCTCATGACGACGAATAATTAAACAAAGAGAGTTGTATACCACTATTTACTAATTTACAAGTTTGAAAATTTGTCCATTTTGTGTTGTTTTTCTCTCTAATATTGCTGTCTTATACTGTGGGGAATTAGTTCTTTTGTCAAAAGGCTAAAGATAAGATTGTTTCAAAAAGAGATATTCGAAGCATACTTGTGCTGAATTAATATCTATTTTTGGATTATCTTAAAAAATTCACTTTTGTCTTATGTTTCTGGGAATAAGCGCCTTGTTTTGTTGAAAACTAAAATTGTTTTTTTTTATTCACAAGTGCCAAAGTTTGAAAGGATGTTATGTACAGATTCTCCTTTTTGACACACAAAGTATCTCCATATTTAAAAAATATATATCTACCTATGTATAAATATACTAGCGGAAGGTACCCGTTGAAATTCAAAGGGTGTGAAAAACATCGAATTTATTTTATAAGTAAGCCACAAAGCCTGAAGAATACTGTCAGCAATGTGTTTTGAGGAGTTCGTAAATTATCTTGCACGTTGAGTTCGTTGTAGTAGACATGCTGACCATTTTTCAGGTGCATGGAGAGATGAGTGACCGTTGGTCCTCTTTCATGTACGGGAAACCAAAATACTACTTAAATAACACCCATGTTGTAAGCTACGATACGAATGAGCTACTTTGAGAATAGACATTGAAGAGTATAGGTACTTGTAAATATGCATTGAATTTATCGATAACTCCCTCAAGCAATCAATCATGGGGCTCTTGGGACTCTGGGCCCTTCTTATACAGGTATACTTTCCACGTGCTATCATGGGCCTGGATGAAAACTTAAATACCAGAGGCGTGAATATCCTTTAAATATCAAATCTCTGGTTATCAAGGAAATAATCTATTGTTGACTTCAGAGAAAAATGTGAGATTTTTCAGCAAAAAACATGATTTTCAGACAGTTACGAAGCATAGAAGAAAATCGATTGAAAAAATTAGAAACTTTATTTATTCAGCCATCCGATAAAAAAAACTCCCGCCCTCCATCTTGAGTAAAAGTAATTTTAAAAAGCAAAAAATGAGACCAGTGCACCGAATCCAATGCTTAGCATGGACCACCAGAGGGGACCTTCAGGGGCCCTGAGGGCTTTTTAATATAGCATATGTTACACCCAGATGTATATTCTTTCTACATGCCAAATTTCAGCTCAATCGTTTCAGTAGTATTTGCGTGATAGAGCAACAGACAGAGAGACAGACACCATTCAATTTCTATATATTTGTATGATTATCCTATTTCATTTCATTTCATTTTTAGTGAATCTAGTTTTAAGTACCTTCTGCAGCGAATTATTTCTAAATAAAGGAGTAACAGTATGAATGAAGCGATTTTAAGGGAATTAAATCGCGTGAATAACGTGGAAGGGAAACTATGTTTCCATTCCTTAACATGCTTTTATTTTGTCTCAAATTTAATAATAAAAATGTTGCCTCTAAGAACTTTCTTTTCCGCATATTTTAATAATATTCTTCTGCTATTTGAGGAAAGAGTTTACCCATTAATGTACATTTTTGCTGTCGCAGAAAGGTTTTTTTAGACTGCTATTTTTCCCTTATCAGTTTGGAATATAATACACTCAATTGTTATTTTTGATCCCTTCCGCTACGAAAATACGATTACGGTATTTAAAATGTTAAAAGTAGTTCTGGCAATGCCTCTAATTAATAAACATAATCATGATGTTAACGACTGGCAAATTGTGCTGGGGAAACTTGTATTGAACTAAAATATTTAGAGACAGTGATTTGAACGTATAATCATTGCGTGTGACATCCAAGAATTATCATACATAGTTACATATGTAATAAGTCTCCTTACACAGCGAATCAATTATCAAAGGATTTGCAGGAAAATAATTCAAATTTCTTTATCCTCGTCAGTTATGAAAGAAAATAGAGCTGAGAGAGCTCGTCATGAGAATACCTAAAAGCACTCCCTTTAAGTTGACCCCAGAATATTTTTAAATTACAAATTTTCAAAAATCTGTAGGAGCATGATTTATTTTCCCGTTTAACTTCGAGGAATTTGAAAATGAAAAAAAATTTTAAGCGAAATGGCTGATCGGCTCATTTGCAAAATAAGAAAAGCATTTTCGGTTCCAAAATCGATCGCTCTCTTTTTGTGCCCACATAATTAAAAATTCCAGTAGTTTAATATTATTGCTATTTTATTTATGTAGACCCTGATTTACGACAAGCAAGCATGTCACATGGTTAACGTAAAAATAACATAGAGGACTGAGAAACTCTGATGAAAGAATGTGGGAAGCATATCATGCAGCAGTAAAACTACTTGCTCTGTAATTACAAGTACATATACTGGTTTCGTAAAACTGTAATTCTACCCGAATTTGTATTTAGAGGAAATGCTTAATTTGTTCCTGGCTGCCCGGAGTTTTCTGCTGAACAATTATTTGTATCCGTTTTCATTTAACGATCCTGGATACTTTTTTAATATTTTACCGTTATAATTAAGAGCCTCTGCAGGTGCATGTTCAATCAGGTCCAAACGCTTGAAGTCAAGCTCTTTTTCATTCAGATTTTCACTAATTAGCCAATTAGTGCTCCAAGGAAGAAAGGCAAGTAGATCACATATGTGTTCGACGAAATGTAAAAGTGAACATGCTCGCCGTACGCGCTTTTATGGCATCGAGTTTCAAAGCGCATGTTTTGGAAATTCTGGAAGCGTCGCACAGGACGCTGTCTCAAAAGGTCTCTCTGTCCCTCCGCGTCCATTCTTCTCTGTCTCTCCTTTCAGTATTCATCACCCTGGGGACGTCAGCATTCATTGATTATTTCATAGCACTCTTTTTTCTGTCGTCGTTATGAATGATGGAGTGCCTTTTCCCATCGTTGAAACGTTAGATGCGTGACCTCGAAAGTGGAAAAATTCGGGAGGGTGAAATAAAAGAGAAAAGTAAAATTCCCATCCATTCTTCGCAAAGTTAATTAGTATTAGGTATAGCCTCTCACCTCCCATAGTTGTACTATCTCCGATACTCATTGTATTGATTGTATGATCAACCGTACTTTTCTTCGTATAATAATAATACCGTATAATAACTGTATGTAAGAGTGAGCGTAATGTTATTGCAAAGACTATTTCCCAGATTTTAGTGATGCATTTTTCATTCTAACCAAAGGCGTTTTTTAATTTCCGGTGTAAGTGCTGTTTGAGTATGTATTATAATGTTCATTTGTTTTCTTATTGAGACCCATCAAATACGAACTCGCAAATCAAGGAGTTGGTAGGCCTATTATTTGTTCTTAATTGGAATAATCAATGCGTGGATATCATAAGCTAGTAAGAAAACGTGAGCATCGAACGAGAGCGAGTTAAACGTAAGCATCCAGGTAGAAATAATAAATTAGTTCATAATTTATTACTTGAAGGATATGGATATTATAAATATTGATGAGCTTTATGGTTAACTCCCAGCTTTAGAAAAAACGCATTTTGAATGATAATAGGGCGTTCACACTCTGAAATCTGTATATGTAGGGAATATGTACCGAGGAAATAACTTAAGATAGTCGCCGGTTGAAAAATCGCAAGGGAACGGAATGAAACGGCAATCACGGGCACATCAAAGTATAAATCTAGGCGGGATGGTGAGGATCAGATAAACGTCACCTGACCTGTGAGTGAAGCAAGTGAAAATGAATGGCTTATTGCGCGAAAACACTTTGCCCTAGGCTTTTGAAACACGAAGTGTGGATGTTATTGAGATAAGAAGGAACGAGTTTATTCGAAGGGAGGAAGGCTCTGGCCTCTGGGGAAATGACGGTGTGAGTGATCATGGGCGGATAGGGGAGAGGGGTGGTGAGGGAACGTGGAGGATGAAAGGGTGCGACAGGTGGGAGGCGGATCGTGGGAGAGTGGGAGGAGAGTAGGCGGGGAGGGAAGGGGAAAGTGGGGGAGGGAAGGGGAAAGTGGGGGAGGGAGAGAGAGAGGGAAGGGGGGAAACTGAATAAAAAGTTATGCAAAAGTTTGGGCTGCCCCGAGAACAATTTTTCCGATACCATTCGTTGGCGATGTCTCACTTGTTAAATGTTCCGATACCACCAATTCGATTCTGTTGATGTGCAAAATTGGATTCCGTACAATATGTTCTACGATATATCTATAGCATAGCCAAAATCCTAACAAAAAGAAATTAAAATAGGTACATACTACGTACGGCCCGAAAGCAATTCAATGTCGATGTTCCATCGTAGGTTTCTTCGGCGTTGAAGACAATGTTTATTCATTCTCGGGTATTTCGCCGCTTTGGTTGTATTTCAGGGAATAGTTTCGCTCGCATTCTAACGGGCGTCTGGAAATCGAAATTCCCGTCTGAAAAACAACCAACGTGGTCAAATCGGAGAAGCATTCAATTCAATGACGACCCTGTTTCAACTGTTACACATACACATACATTACACATACACATACATTACACATACACATACATGTTACACATACATTTCGGTATTATTATCAACTGTTTTGTAAACCATAAGAGTACCAAAATATTTCATCTAATCAATGCATGCAGCAATATATGACAACTGAGGATATCTGAGCCATTGAGGACAGGTCGTTAAGGGAACGATCTATGGATGTTAGAAGGATAATAGACGTCTATATCATTATTCTCTTACATTGGGTGCCCTGGTGTCAGGGGTTTAACGTCCCATTCACCTACTTTTATTTAATTACCATTGCTAAATTGCACTCCACATTTCATCTTAGTTGTAATAAGTTCATCCCTAAAAAATTGGGTTTGAACCCATACCCTCTTTATGGGAAGCCAGAACTCAAGTCACCAAACTTATTTCAAATAATGAAATGTATTTTAGCTTTTCCTAAAACATATCGTATTAATTTCATCCGCATAATTTTTAACCAGCCCTTACCTCGAATACTATTTTCAGTATTGAGTTACAAATATCGTAAAGCCCATGGACGCTGCAAAACCTAATGGACTAACAGACTTGTACCAATTGAAAGTAAACTTAATTCACCCGTTGACATTATGAACATTGGTATTAATATTGTCCCTCTTATTATTAATATGGGGACAAAAGCCCTCGAACCTGGGCTAATTCAGCGAGAACGTCAAATAAACAGTTTAAATATTTAATTCAGAAAGGACAATAAACTTTTGAATCGCAGCAATATCGAGTTTGTAACGTCAAATTCTCTACACAGCTCAACGTTTTTTATGTGATAAGGAACATTTATCAAGGATCTGACGTCAAAATTTTGTCACTGTCGCGGCTAAGACCCCAAACCCTCACACCATTTTTCAGGAAGGTTTAGACCTCGAAAATTTCGTGGATGGGACGTAACAGTATCAACAACTCTAACATTTTAAATGGCATAGTTATAAATTTACTTGATTGGGGCTCATCATTTTCGACGCTCTGTTTCAAGACCATTTTCAATGGGAAACACGGAAATCAACAAAGACAACAGCAATGTGAATATCGTTCATCCATACATTTTTTAGCTCGATAACCTAATATAACTGTTAGCTGTTACAGGTTTCATACGCCATGAGTCATTTCATACGCCCTTTCACCCTCTTTGATGTACTTCAACTATGGAGGTAAAATCTGCCAAACCAACTATTTTTTTCCCCTGCTGGTGGAAAACGTTCGCCAGTAGTCTAGGGAAATTTCCTCCCTAATTTTATCATCTACATAATATAAAACAGAAATAACTTTGTCAGTTCAACACTAAATTTTTTAACGACCATGGTTTCAGCGAATGATCGCCAATTTCAAGGCCTTGGAAAATTGGAAACCTTGAAAATGGCGATCATTCGCTGAAACCATGGTCGGTAGTAAATTTAGTGAGGAAATTGCAATGTTATTTCTGTTTTATTGTATAATAACGTGGTTCCATCAATAAGGCCTGAGTCAATTCGTTATCCTCTACGTTTGAATCTCCCCAACCCTCCTTGACATTCAAATAGTCTCACCATCTCTCTTCTAAATGCTTACTCTTTCATTTATCCTCTGTCCTTTATCCATCAAATTGACACAGCAATGTAACACTTAGGAAATGTTTAATGATTTAAATTCCTTTTGACGCTCGGAAAAATTTTAAATTGGGTTGATCATTGCGCTACCGACCGTCTAACCACGGCTTGAGGAAAATGTGCATGAAGACGATTACTTATCCTACTTCCAGGAGTTAAACCGTAGTCCACACAATCTCTTTCATCCCCCCCCACCAAGATCCTTTTGGGAAACGACACGACGTCTCAAACACTCGAGAGTTCCTTCGGAGGACTCCATCCAGGCCATTCATCGCCCGTTGAAGCATAATAGAAGGAACCCCGACGTGAAAGGATAACAATGAGGCTGAGGGGAAGGTGAGATGATTCTGCGCTTGAGAGAGGTATCGAACGGAGAAAAAAATCAAGGGATTAGCAAAGGGAGATGTTGATGGAGATGTCACCAACAGATGAGCCTTCAGAGAATCTTTTTCCTCAAAGCTCCGGGCACAATCTTGCAGGTCATGACACAACTCGAATGCAATATCCAATATACATGCAGCCACCCTGCTTTCAAAACGCTGGGAATTTCCCACTGAATAAGGAAGAGAAATTAGCTGAATGAGACTTCATTGAACTAGACCCAAGCTAAGAACGCCTTTCACGTGAATTCTGAATCATTCATTAAGGCAAAATGCATGCATACATAAAGCAGTGCATTAATAACGTTCTGGATTGTTTTATTAGATGAGGTACTCACTTATTCACAAACTCAAAAACAATGCTTTCCATAAATTATGTTTTAAATTATATAATACAGTCTAATAAAAACAGGCAGATTAGACTTGGAAGTAAATATTGAAAATTAAATGGTTCAAATCACTTGAATTTCAGTTCTCTGAAGGAATGATTTTCATCGAACGCTTTTTTTAGCATTGGAAGACGGAAAATGAGTAGAATACTTTGAGTTCCCCTTGTATCAGTGGAATAAACAGCAAGATCCACCAGCACAGCAAGATCATTATAACTTTTCGAAATGAACATAATTTTAGATATATTTCGGTCTCTCCAGTTCTTACTAATTGTAATCGGAACTTAATAAACAAACGATTGTTTTCGTAACACCAAATTTTATTTCAAGATAGTAACTAGTTTGAGGGAAAACTTACTCATTTCAGACATAATCCTTTCTTTTCAATTTAAATCGCTTCCTCCGTTTTTAAAAACATATGAATTGAAATAATTAATTCAAGAATAAATTTACGACATTTTTCGCGTGTTTCACGAATACATTATCACTCAGCAGAGAACTAAACTATAAAATTTCGTACTTCCTGCAAATCAACCATGGCATTAGGATGGCAAACT
Source organism: Pyrrhosoma nymphula (assembly GCA_963573305.1). Lineage (NCBI taxonomy): Eukaryota > Metazoa > Arthropoda > Insecta > Odonata > Coenagrionidae > Pyrrhosoma > Pyrrhosoma nymphula. The sequence goes on from OY754328.1 coordinate 30,452,848, forward strand.
ATATGCCCATGAATGTTTTTAATAAACCGAAAAACAGCTCTATGACATGTGATCTAAACATTAATTTTCCGAGATTTAACACGATATGCATTAAGTGACAGATTCTTTTAATATGAGGCGCTTTTTGGGTCCTCTGGTTATTACACGTGCTTGCCCCAGTATAATATGCCCATACTCCAGGGAGGACAACTAAACCGCGTACATGGAAATGCAATTCTTGGAAAGTAATGACCGAAATTAAAGTTGAGCGATATACTTTCGGCCGACCATTAACATTCACGAGAGGTTGAGAAATTAACGAAGGAAGTGCACAGTACACTGCACAAAATACTGTCAACCCTTTTCTTTTGCCTCGCCTTAGGCCTCTCAAGAGAATCAGCAAATTAACTATTAACGGGCGTCGAGAAGCTGCTCACTCCACCTAGTTCTCAATTATAATCCTCGCGTGTAAGTAGAGAGAGGACCACTCCACTACAGTGAAGCAGTGAGCACTAAGAGAGTGTGCGTAACATGAATAATGCCCTGAAAGGGTACTCAGGGGGGATGGGGTGGCACGGAGAGGAGGAGGAGGAGGAGGAAGTGTAGGGGGTGGCAGTGAGGGTTGGGGGAGAATGAGGGGAGGGGAGAGAGTGACTAGCGAGTAATAACCTTTAGTCCTCACCCAGAGTTTATAATCACATTTCCCGCCTGACTCCCCAAACCCCATCCCCCTTTCTGGCCTTGACCCCGATGCGGGAACAAACCTAATGACCTTGAAACTGTACCACTTGCAAATGGGAATCTCTTGAATAACCGTGTGTACTTCCTTTTTCTATTTATTTCTCGGAAGCCTTGAATTTCCACTCACCCGGAATGGGATTTATCTCCCGAAACCCCTTACCTGCCCCACGACAAATCTTTATCCAGGGCTCATCCTCTCTTATGCCTTTTTTTCACTCTCATCCTCCCCTCACCTCCCACTCAGCACTTTTCCAGAGTGCTTTCTTTCTCCTTTTCAAGTGGCGCGTCCCTAAAAACTGAAAATTTCCAGATTCTCTATATTTCTTCCGATGCAGTCACATGAGTGTCTTCACATACACATCCAACTCTCCTTAGGAGCCTTGGAGGCGCATGATCGTTTCCGGAGTTATATTGGTAGTTCCAGGTTTGGCATTGTAACCGAGAGGTGATAAGAAAACAGGAGACTCATTCGCTTACTTTTTTCATAGACCTCAGATTTATTCAAATATTCATAAAAACGTGTCAGAGAACGGCTTAAAGATATCTTACAGCGTGAAGTGTTTCTCGGGTGAAAGATATTTCGCGGTGTGAAGTATATCTCAGAACTTTTACGCCAAACAGAATGCTATCTCTCTATCTATAAAATCTAAATACTCATAATTCAGAGTCAAATACCGTGACCTCATTAGTATTTTATAACTCAGTTCGTATCGAAAAATGAATAAGCTAAACATGTGCAAGTAGGAATTTATGTTCACTTTTAATTCATGATATGGTTAAAAATGTAAGAAAACTAAAATTTCCTAAACTCAGTAATAACTTGTAATTCTAACCTGGGTGGATAAAAAATGGATAATTTTAAACGGTAACAAAACTCAAAAGTGAAACATATCATATGCCATATTTTTTCACTTAAATTCAATAAAGGGTAAGCGCAAGCAATAACTTGTAGTACAATGTATGGACATAATGTAAATAATACCGTAATGCTATTTCTAGTAGAAAAAACATTAAAAGGTTTCCGAAAAGATTTAACAATGATTATACATGCATTTAAAAAGCAAATTTGTATTTGAATTGGAGAAGCTTTCATCTCTCGGACGTGTTTCTCTCTACCGCAAAACGGGTTAATTTAGCGCGAGGAAATAGCGCGTGATAGTAAGATTTCATCTGAGGTGATGAAATTTTCCTATTTACCCCATGTTCTGTGTTATTTATTAACGGTTCTGCCAGAAATCATGATGCAGCATCCCAATGTGGATATTTCTGTGCTAATTGCGGTGGGCTCCAGTTTCCTTTATAACGTTATGCATTCCACCCGAAGTATCGCCTGAAGAGGTGTAATTTCATGAGCAGATGTAATTTAAGTGCTAAAGTACTCGAAAACGGTTTAAACATTATCTAGTGAGTCATCAATTTTAATGGTATTTCAAGGATATAACTGTGAATATGGAGTGAAATCTTATGCAAACCCATTTTAATTTAGCTGATAAATTTTGGATTTTTGTGTTTTGCTAACTAAATTCTAAAGTAAAGCAACTTAGCACTAAAAATCTACAAAAACTACTTAGCACTTCTCTAACCGTAATTTTCCTCCCTCCGATAAAAATGTGCAAAAGTGATTCCTGAGTGTTTATTCAGTCCACCGCTCTATATTTCTTAGCTTACTGAAATCAAGTATAGAAACATTTTATATAGGAGATAGTGGTATTTTTTTAAGCATTCGCCTGCTATATATGACTTAAAATAATTTTTAACGGAAATTGTATGAAACTTGACTACATGCGACCTATTTAAACACTTCTGGCTGTACAAAGCTGGAGCCTTTCCTAGAGATTAATCCATGGAGGATGGTTACCGATGGCTGATAGGCCTCTATACCGAGGGATAGTTTGCAAAATCGGGGGCTTATGCACAATTAATCTCCTTGGGCAACATGCGGAGACCCAACAGGACGGAGAATAATACCCTTGGCCTTAAATATTGAATGAAAAACTCGGCTTTTGCCAAGAAGTGTCCTCCAAAGAAGAAACGAAGCTGCAGTCCTCTCCTCAAACGAGTTGAAAAGTCCAAAGTGGTAGTAAGTATGTACCTAAAGCAGCACAAGACAGCCGTTTATTACCGAAGGCGTGGTAATAATCGGTTTGACTGCTGCATTGCGAAGAGAATCAGGAGACCACATCCAATTTTATCCAAGAATAGCAGCTCGCCAATTTTCTTCGATGCGCTTTTTTTATAGCGGGGCTTGGAGAGCTCCCGCCAGCGAATCACAATGATGCAACTCGTATAGTCCGGTTGTAAGGTTTGTGACCTTATATTTGTTGATACCTTACATCAGCCTATCTAAAGTGTACTTAGTTAACTCTCCCTCTCGGCAGTTGTATCAGCCATGACTATCTCGCAGTTTGAAAAACCAACCAACACTAAATATTCCTGTTTATTTTTCGATACAAAAATGTAAGGAAAGATATCACACAAGTATAATTAAGATAATTACCACGTGGTTCCCATTGCCAATTCCATCATTATTTACCCCGACGGGACTTGTAAATGGGTACAATAAAATAGGAATCCATTTCTTCAGCACTGAATAAAAACCTTAATCGTTTATTCAGTTGGTGCAAATATTTTATTTCAAGCGTATGAGCGCAAGTGAAAATAATGAAAAATGTTTTACTATGTTAAGCTACCATGCATTCATGAATTTTCCCAAGGTTATGGGCGAGAGGCAATTGGCAATCCCTATAGGAGAGACACGTGGCGATAAGCTGACGTAGTGCGGGAGCGATAAGATGAAAGAATCAGCTGTCTATTTCATTTGTCTTCCGTAAATTATCTCGAAGATTACTCGATCTGTGAGCAAAATTAAACGAACGGTTCTATAGGCCGCTAACTCTAATGACTTTCTCCTTTTCAGGAGGAGGTTTACACCGCCTGTTTCTTCCTTAGTCCTCTGATCGACCTCATATATTGCAAAACGGAATGTTTAAAAGCTGAACTATACCTTATTGCTGAATATAACTTAGTTTGATCTACCTCATATATTATATAACGGAATGTTTAAAAGCTGTCCAATCTCTTATTTATGAACAGAACTTAGTATTAATATAATACCAAAGCTATCGCGATCCGCATTGCATTTCCAAGAGCCAATTTTTCTTTTCATAGTTTCTCGAATTCATTCACGCCAATTATATATTGCGAGCACGCAAACGTATGTGAATGTGGCAGCCAGTGGCTCGCAGAACTAGAATTTCACTGGTATTTATGTAATTTTTCTATATTTCAGTTTCTGGGTAAATTTCCCCCAACTGTTTTACATCAGCACATTCCTAAGTTTGCGGACCATATTTCCCTCAGACAACACTATATTAAATAGGACAAAGACTGTAGCACAGAAGAAATACACTTGTGGCGATACTCCGCGTATTCTGTAAAGTTCTGGTGTGGTGATCCAGAATATTCTTCCTTCTTCGCCACCAATATATAAGCCGCTTCTCCCTGCAACTCAAGGCAGTCTTGTATGAAGAGCTTTGTAATAAACATCTACTCAATAACGAAAAAACGACTATTCATTCCACGCTGCCTACGCTACACACTATATTTTATGAAATACTATCAACACATTATGTTAGTGAATATTTTCATATAATGCATACTTTTACACCATGAAGTTTTAATTTTTGCAAAAAACTTAATTTTCTCAAATCATTGCATAAATTTTAAAAAGCACCAATTCGCCTTAGATTTCGGTTTATTGGAGAAAGTCTGCAATAATAAGCAAACTGCATTAGAGACGATGCATTGTCGATGCCATGCACTATCATGGGTATAGTTACCGAGATGCATGAGTTCATATCACGCTTGATTATACAGGAACTGGTGATAACGACATTTCATGATCACTTATACGCTCACGCTGTTAATTTTCCATTTTCTAAACCAGTTTCCCGGAAATACCTGGCAGAGTATTAGTACCTGCTGGTAAAGAAGAAACCTATTCCTATGCAGTATCTCCTGTTCACATATTATTCATTACCGCAATGGATGTAGCAGCTAGAACTCGCACACTAAATATTAAACATGTTTTCAAGAAAGCGTCCCTATATCACACCTCATCCTCATAGATTAATGATCGTGTCAATGCTTCGAGGGCGGATCCTTGGCTTGGAATTGTTTCCACCAACGGCATCAAGTACTGGTGAAGAATACTAGGTCTTCAGCAGGATCATGTATCGAGTCGTAAGGTCTTCTCGAGCATTTCTGCAGCCGCCTAAAGTCAATGGGATGTTGTATTGGGGACGAGGTGGGACGAAGGAAGGACTTTGGAAGGAACGTGTGGAAGCGGTTGAGCGGTAAATTGAAGAGAGGAAGTGGGGTAGTGCGGGTTTGAAGCCAGCAGAGTTTTCCTTCACAAAAGGGCATGGGACTCTGGTGTTAATCGGGGCGGAAGGGCAAACGAGCTGACGGATCTCGACAGTCTGCGAATTAGAAACTCTCGGGTGAGGAATATTACGCACACGTATTTTGCCCAGGAATACGGACACAAAATCTTCTGGGACGGTTAGCAATATGGGGGTGTTTTGGAGGTGCTTCTGCACAACAAACGACAGGAAATGGAAGTCAAAAGACGAGCAAAACAGGTAATACCAGTCGAAATCGGAATTATCCGAATGTGCGTAATTTTACTGAGAAAAATTTTTCGTTCCGTGTACAATGCGTGTATGTATATGCCGTTGAATATTTACAGTTTTACTGTGAACCATTTGAATGTAAATTTAGATAAGATAAATGTAACCCCCAATATTCTCATATTTAAAAACAAAGACACATTATTAGAAGGAATCACTTGATTTGCACATTTTTCCACATGAACTGAAATACTAACTTGTGTACGTTAAGCAAAATGAATGTTATAATACATAAATTAGTACTCCAAGAGTATACAATAAAAATAGCTTTTCAAAACTAAAGAGCTATATGTAGTCCTCTTAATCTATTCGTTGTTCAGGTGAATAGGACCGACATTCCCACTAATATGGACAAGTTCCTTAAAAAAAAAAAGTACCTATCATTCTTTCTTGACCATTTTCACTAAAGACAAGTACAACTTAACTGTTAGCTAACTAAATAATAATTTTAGAAGAATCGTAGTTACTCCATGCGTTTCAATGAGATAACAACAACATATTGGACTCAACTCCGCGAAAATAAATTTAACGGAATATATCTGCTGTTCATTATAATACTTAACATCAATACAAAAAAAAACAAAAATGAATTCCAGGGAATATATTATTACTACTGATCATAGCCAACAAAATTTTTTCAGAAGTTTTAAGTGAAGCTAATTACAGAAATAAATAAAATGACATAAAAAACTAGATATTTCAATTATTCAGACTCACTGAAAACACTTTCGTGTAATGATTAAATTTAAACGCTAATGGGGCAATATTTAGACGGGTAAAATTAAATTTTAAAGCATTGGAAACAAGAATAAGATATTAGGAAAACATTCTCATCAAATTTGGCCTTTACTCTGCTGTGTGAACCATGGGAAAATTTTAAATGCTCGTTGTTACATTGGGAAGCAGAAAAGTCAAAGTTGACCTTACACATGGCATTACATGGAGCGACCTTATTAAGAACAGATTCATGATTATTTGCATTTGAGAGAGAATTGAATTTTCCGGATCAATTCGCAAAGTCATCCAGTTAAATAGTGCTACAATGATAGCATAAGTTCTGGTTCATTATCTCATTTGTTAACTTTTTTAAACACAGGAATGTTTACGCATGTTTTTAAAAGAGCTGTCATATAAACATATATTATAACTTAGGTTATTTAACTAACATCGAAGCTGCAAATGAGTTTTCCGAGAGCAATTAGTTCACGCTGCCTGTTTGTGGTTTCGAGGAAAAATGTCATGCTAGACAGTCTTCAGACCTAAACAGAGAAAATGCAGTGTACCGTAGATAATATTTCTTATATGAAGTACAACGCAGTTGTGGTTAACAATTACACAACATATTTCCAGCTTCATTTTGAAAACATTATATTCCAGTATCAAATATCATCATTAAATTCACAACGCAGAGTTTTGAGCCAAAGGAAACATCGTCATATTTTTTGCAAGCAATGCGAGACAATGATTACTATTTTTAACCATTAAAATACCATTTTAGTAAGACGTGATCCACGACTACTCATATTTATGTGGAATCCTCAAAAATAAATCCATCTTTTTTGGCACAGGTTAGTTACCTATTTTATTAGACTCATGTCATAAAAAGTAAAAGTTGAAAATACGAAGCGAATCACCAATGATACTTTTATTCGATCAAAACCTATATATTAGTCATTATAGACAAACACAATGTACCAACTCAGATCACTAATGGGTCCTTCACTCTTATTCATGAATATTTGAAGAGCATTTACTACCTTGTTTCTCGTTGATTATGATGGAATTAAATAAACAAATGTAAATGGGGTTGTATTTTCCCAGCGTATAATAACTCTTTATTACTACGTTCTTCGTTGCAGGAATTCATAATTAGCCAGTGCTAACTATATTACGTGTCCGTGAAGACATAGAGGTTGACATCAGTTCCTCGAGTAGCCACCAAATCTTCGCTCGGTGTAGAAAGTATTGCCGACCATATTTTCCTAGGATGGAACAAGTAGTCCTTCGGAAGTTATACAGCGTATTACATATTATATAATACGTCAGCTAAACCCTGTTTCGGAGCTAACCACACATTTTGTAGGCATCCATTCGTAGCCCTAGTCATAATTACTTTGAGATGATATTGAGGTATAGTACTTCAATGAGGCAAAAGAGTTCAAAAATTGATTCAACAAATGCACAACAACTATATATCTGAAGAGGCGTTTTCTTTGCGTCTTCAAATTTAATGATGAATATATCATGATCGGGATTCCATTTCAGATGAAAATTTGACGGGATTACAAGAGCTTAATAAATAATTTCTTTAAAAAATAAAAGAGAAAAAAATTATAAATACATTAATCCCGCAATAAATCTCCTTAAGACAATGATTAAAATAAATACAAAAAAATAAAATTCTAATTACTTTTTCTGACTGAAGGGGATAAGGGTGTTATGTTGGTATTGAGTGACAAAACATTACATGAGCCGATTTAAACCGGCATTTGAAACATTTGTTAGAATTTTCTACACCTTAACTAATAAATGTTAAAGCAGCGATTGGGTGCATAATTCAAATCCTAAGCTGGTAAAATATGTTTCTTAGCCTTGAGTTCAATTTTCATGTAAATAGTGGATATTGTTATCATTTTATGTCTCCGAGGTTCATAAAGTAATTCAAGCACACATATCATCGGTTTTCGTGCGAATTTTTTTGGATTTCCCTGAAGTTCAAAAACATTTTTATACAATATCGACAACTTCCACCAGTTTCAACCTAGAGTTTGGATTAAAACTTTTTACACCCATCTCACATAATTATAACCTCAAATTGAAGCCTAGTAGAGTTGCCACTAAAAACTAACAGAACATACGCTATCACCGCTCAACTAAAATGGGGTTTTAAGATATCTACTGCATACTTTAAAATTCCTTCCATGGTGTCGCCAAAATAAATTAACTTCTCTTGAGGAACGTTATTTTGGAACGGAGAAAAAATATACAAAATACTTCCCAGCAAACAAACGATGCTCATTCAATTAAGAAGATGAATCATTTTTTTCGAGTTTTCAATGCCTCCGTGAAGGGAATTTAATGGCATACATACCAGCAATCTCGGACATATTCTGCGATTCGCCAAAGGACATCGCGTGGAGATCGTTATCCGTGGAGGTGGATGCGGAGGCAGTCCCTGCTACGGCAGGGCTGGGAGGCAGGATAAGGAAGGGAGGTTTTTTTGGACGAGACCCCTTGGCAACCGTCCCCCTCCCCCCCCTGAGCCACCCACTCACGCTATGGCACGAATATTTATCATTTCTCCTCATTCCTGCTGGCATTTCCTACATAAAGGCACGTGTTCAGGTAAATTATAATAAATGTAGTAGGCTTAGCTACAGAATGTTCGATGGCCATTAATCCAGGGGTAGAACGGAGACATAGAGACGGGTCCATAACTCTATTGAGTGGCATAGGAAACCTGCGTGCCTTAATTTAGTAGTAGAGTAGTAGCCTACAAACCATGAAGTGACATAATAGGTGCAATTTTTCTGTTCTTAGTTATTTTATCGATTGATGGTAGAGAAAAATGTGCTGCGGGACTCGCGATTGGGCGAAAAATACATCGTCATAGAAGACTATTGGGTAATAAATCATTTAGTTATGATTTCAATAAATTCATTTTTTAAAGGTGACTCAAAGTTAAATGGAAATTACGTTGGTAGAAAAAAATGTACTGTAAATTAGTTTTGAATTAGTTACAAATTTCTGAATGTAGAGTTTAGAATGTGAAAAGCTTTTTAAACGTTTTTATTCAATTTCTGCTAAGGGTCCGCGGATGATGATATAATCTCATTTCAACTAATTTCCCAAAAACTTAGAGCTTTGAAATTTGGAATAAATGTGAAATTCAGTTAAAAATACAATTTTATTAAAAATAAAAGTTATTAAAAACTATTTCGTCGTTGACACAATAGTGCAAATACTTTGAGTGATTTCCAATCACCTTACACAGATACATGGGATCACAAGACCGCAAGTTCAAGTCGAGTTATACTCGTTTGCGTAACTGCAACACCTAAGCGATGCTAAAATAAAATATATATATTTTGTGATTATAGAAATTCCTATTGTTTTTATGGGACAGTAACCGCAGTTGTTACACAACTATAGGGCTAAAGATATAGTGATTATAATAACTTGCAATACTAATATGGAAAACTAATATTATGGAAATTCCTGTAGTGATTACAGAAAAATACTAATAATCCTTTATAAGTTTCCATAGTATTGTTTTCTAATGGGATAGTACTCGCACCAGCTTTGTCAAAGAACAATATTACAGTTGTGTAAGCATATATCACTATTAATTTGTTGTTATAAATGTGTCGCGCGGTGACTAAAATTCGAACATATAGTTACTTTAAGTGGACATTTACCGTGAGAAATTAAAGAAAGTGGCATTTTATATTTGGAAAGAACTAATAACTTTAAATTCATGTTGGCAGTATTGGGCTCTATAATACATTTGGTAATTATTATAGTTTAAAGTTCTTTTTATGTGGAGCTATCAAGCCTCTCACAAATCTCTTTATTCAACAGTATAATGCAAAAATGGCTTCTTCTCAAAAGAGGTTAAAGTAATCTCTTCAAAGATTAAATTATTATTTGTTTTAAAAACTTATCTTCAACTAGGCCATTTTGGTATTTTCGTTTATACTGATAATGTCCTTGGCTGGTCCATTCATTTCCCTCACCATCACAAGTTTCGTCTGCTAGCGCACATGAACGCAGACAAACAACGGTGAAGATGTGTTTCAATCTGCTTATGGCATATGGCGTCGCAAATGTGATTGGAACTCGCTCTGCTCTAAGCAGATTAACCCAGCAGTTTAGCGCAAATGCGTGATTGGAAAGCACCCTTTGTGTGGTGGCTTTAGCCCTCGCTTAGCCATCCCCCATTTCTCAGAACGAAACTCGATAGTTAGAGTTGCGAAGTCTCCAAGATTCACTATGCCTTCGAAATTGTCGAACATTATTTCTAGGGTAAATAGAGGTAGCTTTCCGTTCCATCAGTAGAAGACCACGAGGCACAGCAGCTAAACTGACATTCCTGCAGCTGTCTCACAGCATAATGGCCGTGGTCTTTAGCCAGACTCCACTATGTCTATGTGGCAAGAAAAGCCCTAGCGCTAGCCAGCATCAAAGCCCTATGAATTAACAAAACGCGCGAGACTTTTCGCTACGCACTGATCTCCCGAAAGTTAATTATGCGCAGAGGGCCATTATGAGACAGGAAGAGTTCCCTTCCAAGGAGGTTAGAATAAGATGGATGCGATAATCTACATGACTCTTGAAGACACATCAACAATTATTTACGGTATAGTCTAGGACTTACTTCTCGCAAACGTTTATAGTGTTTGCAATTGATTTCCAACAAATCTCCGTTCATATCCTCAGGAAATTCGATTTTTTGTGACTATCTAGGTCACGCCTACTCAGTACAAAATATATTCGGCCACCCGTTCTTGCCTCACCTCCACCTCTCCAGCGTTTTCTTCGGTCAACTCTTATTACAACAGGTCATTGAGGAAAGGACAGCCACAGCAATTAGCCTCCTTTATGGCAGTAGTGACCTAAGAATCAGCCCAGCCCTTATTTCTCATGCTTACATATCGAAAAGGCAAATTAAAAATGCCTTTTATCTAAGTAAGCATGGGAAGGCCGATTTAATGTTTTAGAAATTTTGTAATGTACACTTTTACCACAAACGCAGAGCGTTGGGATGGAAGACGAAAGTAGGAGGCACATCAATCAATCTAGCCCTGAGCCTTGCATGGTGCCACAATAGCATGTGCCGCAGCTGTAACGATACCAGCCTATTATACCCTTAGGGACTTAATAAATTTTTATTTTTTACACGTGCACAGAAAATGATGATGACAGGGAGTTTTATACGACTATCTCTTCCGCAATCGTAACGAATTCTCACACAATCATAACCCATAGCTATCTATAAACGTTCTAAAGCACTAAAGTTTATTTATCTTTGCCTCTCTCGCTAACATGCACATATAGGGCCAGTCGCAGCTCTAACGCTTCCTTGAACTCCTGTTCTTAATGTGATAAGATTTTAAAGGTACGGAGATTGGCTGCTGAGTTTAATAACACGTTTTCCGGGACCATTGTGACCATGAAAACATTTTTCTCCCTTTGAGGATAGGGATCGCTTCCAACGTTATTTCACGCTCGTATGATTTTAATTAAAGTTTCCAACTTTTTCTGATGGAACTAAATAAAATAAAATGCCAAACATCAATTTTTAACTCCCATTCAGTACTTAATTGTGCTTTCCCCGTAGTAGTAAAAACTTAAATAAATATGTTCGCATAAAGAAAGCATTGAATCCATTATTTGACATTTGTTCGTGTAGTTTTTGAGTTCTTTCAAAAGTCAAATCAAATTATTCAAGTATCGACTCCAGAAATAAAGCCTTTAAAGGAGAGAAAGTTTCTTTGACTTCCAGTTGGGTAAAACAACTTGATTCAAGAGAAAATCGCTGCCATAAATGGTCTCAAATAATGAACCGTTATTTCTTTACTCTCTTCCCTAGATTTCGCCGAATTCTCGTCTCCCCTTGGCTTTTCACACCTTGCCAATGATGGAGCGAACCATTGAAGTATTAAGAGGGCGAATAAGGGAGGGATGTCGTTGCTTCTGCACGCACAACACATGGCACCTCAGAATAAAGGTGCTCGTGATGTGTTTCAGTAGTCTTGAGATATTATATTTTTATAATAAAGTGAAATAATTCTGAAATAAAATCAGGATATTTTGGAGATCATACATACACCCATGACGTCCTCCGTTTTCGGGATAGGCATTGTCAAAGAGCTTGATTCTCGACGTTAGGCCTATAAAACTGGCTTCGATCTTAACAATTTCCTCCATACTGCCCTGTCCTAGAAAACCTATGCTTCTAACATATTCATGCATAGCGTCATACACGCTCTGCTACGATTCGTTCACTCGCATTCTTCAGACTCATAATATTTCTCCTTTCGAGAGTTTCTTCCACATCATTCACACGTGACTTTCTCGGTCTATCCCTTCCTCTCACAACAACTACCATGTATCTGTTTAGTTATTCGACTCTAAATATATATTTTAAAACGTTTTGGTGAAATGAAGCTAAATCCCTTTTAAATATTGATATCAAGTATTAAAACATTTTACGCATTGCTAATATTAATTAAGAAATTTAATTTAAAATGATATTGCCCAAGATTTAAAGATACATCGTGCCAAGAACAGGTATATGTCAATGATACCAGAAAGAAAAATTAAGCATCAAGTCTTAAATACAACGAAAATAAATATCTTAGTATAATCTACACTAAAAATGCTTATTGCAGACTCAGGTTTCGACTGTACAGTAATCATTATCAAGGACCTTGATGATGATTGCTGTGCAGTTGAAGCCTGGCAATAAAAATGTTTAGTATGGAATACACTAAGATATTTTTTTCGTCAGGTCAGTTAATATATTACACAAAGTTACGCCCTCAACCATTAATATCAAGTCTTAAATCAAATTCCTCATTACTTATCTAGTATTACTACACTTGTGTCATTACATTAAATGCATGAGTGTATTACACATCATAAATCTGAATTATATGAAAATCTATAAAAATTATGAAAATACGTCATATGCAAAACTTCCATTTCAAGGTCTACTACCGTATTTTGTTAAAGCGCACATATTTACCCCTAGAACTGCAATAGTCGGATAATTTCTGATTTTTTCAGAGAGATTCTTAGAGATTTTCAGATTTCAGAGAGATTTCACCGAGTTCGATAGAGCCAGGTTCGCCATACCAGTTACGCAACAGCTAAACATGAGCGAGGACGAACACTATCCTTCTTTTAGCAAAGGTCCTTTTCTCGATGAAAATTGCGTTACGATAATCAAATAAAAATTAATTTGATAAACATCAACATCCATTGTGCTGATCCAGTGCTTATGTTACGTCTAAAATAAAGGAAACCGAAGTGTCCTGTGAAGTTTCGCATCCTGCACTCCGCATATAAAACTTCCAAATTCAATTTCCTGCGCCGCATTTTGAATGCTTCCTTTCGTTCCTCTGATCTCCTCATTCATCCTTCTCACCTCGCCTCCCACCTGATGTCACTCGCTACAAGAGCCTCCTTCTTCTTCATAGCCTTTAGTTCCGTCCATCCATTTCCCAAAGATCCCTGCTCCACCGAATACCCTCTCTTCTTCATTCCCGTCCCACTATGTGCTTTTCTAATGATCTATTCTCTCCAGGAAACGCCTTCGCAACCTCCTATAAACGTAAGAGTTCTCGTGAAATTTCGTGGCAGAGGCGCAGTGGATGATTCAGTGATGCATATGATATGTATATATTAGATAGGTACATCTCCTGAAAACCGTTCACTGAGGGAGAATGGGTAGTGGCTATGAGCCACTGTTTACTTTTGATTACCATCGTATGCACAATGAGCCTACATTTCTGAATATATGACAAATCAGACTTTCAGAGGTTAGGACATTTATTTTTACTTCTCACCTACTACTTCTCCTAAACCAGAATTTGTCTACATGTGTTTTACTTTTTTAACCCCCCCTTCATCGTGAGTTTGATGAAATATTTCCTCATCGCCCCCATAAAATTTCTGAACAAGAAAATAAATTATGTTTACAGTCATAATTCAATTTCCTTGTGTCTGATGCGTCTTAGCAAGAAGTTCAATGATTTGTGTCAATAATTTAATTTTAATGACACCTCTTGATAGCGCCTCGGCGCCAGGTTTGTTGGGAAATCTGCTGGTAATCCCATTATTTTTTCGCCCCCAAAAAATCTAATTCTCACCCCCAAAAAGGTAATTTATCCTAGACTAACTCCTTTCGGGACGTAGTGACCTTCGGGAATTTATTTTTAAAATTAAGAAATTATGATCCAGGAGTATAGGCGATAAAACTCCTCTAGAGTAAAAATATGCATTTCTTCGTGACAAATACGTTACTCTGCTGCTTTAACGGTGAGTCAATTCGAGATTTCAAAAATGTCATGATTTCCCTATATTTTATATTTTTTAAAGAAAACCATATAACGCAATAGGTAATAATTATTTTTCAAGCTAAATATATTACTCGTAACGTTACCGAGGAAGTATACCGCAGCCATTAAATACTCACTAGGCAGGCCAGTCCTTCCAAACAAACGAGAGGACATGATTTTGATAAAATAACATTTTATTTTTAATTTAAATAACATAATAGTAACTAGAAGTTGGAATGGCTCTATTGTTCTAGTTCGTTTTAAAGGGGAGGTTTTTACATCGCCAATATTATATATTTATTTATATATCCAATAGGGGTTCAGATCTAGAAGTGCTTTTTACTGTCGGTACTACTTTTTGATATATTGTATTTTTAAGCGTAACAGAGGGACTGACGCATCATATTCGCCGGTTCTCTGTCGCAAAATTCACTCCGAGGTCCTTGGGATCCTCAACCGGCACGGCATGGCTCAGAGCGGCTGAGGCGTTAACGAGCAACCCGATAAGCGTGTCCACTCTGTGTGAACGCCTGCTTCGCCCGATTTGAATTGTTTCAGTTTACGGTGCTCCAATCCAACGTGCGGCAATAATCTCCAGACTTCCCACGAGCGAGTTTCCTTTGAGTCAGCTGGCCGTTTGCTACTTTCTTTGCATGGTATGGCGTTTGCTACTTTTTTGCGTTATCGCTGTATTATTTCTGTTAGCACACAGAGGAAGCGAAAGAGGCAAGAAATGAGTGTTCTGCAAAAACAAAACGTGGGGTATTAGCTGACTCGTGAAATTTGGACTAGATAACGGAACAAGCGTGATGCGGAGCTCCAAAAAAAGGCAGCAACCTGGCTCGTGTGGTGGATAGTGTGCTGATTTCCCATCCATATTTGTTCACCGCCTTCACCACCATCCAATTTCCAGCCCCCGCAGTGACAAAAATTATTAAGATAATTACTCATATCTACATGGGAGCTATCCGGAGAGTACTTCAATACTTCAGTCAGATTAAAAAAACAGTAGATTCCTTTCTTGGCACCATTCGATGAAATTGGACCTGATAACCAAGCCGGGCTAATTTTCCGCTGATAAGTGTTTTACTCTTCAAATTGGTCCAAATCAATAAAATGAAATTGAAAACAAATTTCAGTACCATTTAGTTAATTTTTGCTCTAGTTTTCCTCACAAAAACAATTATGAAAGTGAAATGTTCAATGTGCACCTTTTCTTGCTCATTCTATAATATTTACACTACTTTAACCATTTCCTTTATTTTTTTACATCTGAAATTTTGCACAATCAAAATTTTATTAAATTTGTTATGTTAAATGCTTATTAAAAGTATACCCATTCACAAAACGTGTACCAAAAATAATAAAACACCTAGAAATGTGCGAAAATTGTTATATTAAAATGACACCGCAAAGATTTTCTATAACACCGATTTCACATAGTTTTAAAACGAATTTTAGCAAAAAATAAAACCACTTTCACGGATCTCTAGCCATAAACTATGAAAACTCCCAGAACAACCAGATGAATATTCCAAAGACAACTAAAAACATGAATTGAAAGCACCTACAATATGTCAATCTGCAGCATATCACGACATACTGGGCATGGTTATGGCCTAAAAATGAATTGCCGAAAGTACCAGACGGATGTGGGTCAGTTTCCTAATGTATTTTAAAGCAGGCGGCGGAGGGGGATTAGGACCCATTCCCCCCTCCATCGATCCGGAAACGGTACGTCATTGGCGCAATGGAGAGGAGGGGTGGGAGGAGGTCACAGTTGGAAGCAGAACGCGCGCACAGGAACACGCATCGGATGAATGAATGCCGAGGGAGCACGTTGAAAACTCGGCCGACCTTGTCGCGCGCGGAAACAGCTGTTAGCCGTTACCCAAACAGACGCGGTGTGCGAAAACTTGACATTTCCACTCGGAACCACCAGCGACACATCTCGTCCGACATCCGTGACATTGAAACCCTTGAACCGTTGGACGTGAATTAGAGGGTGGTAGTGGTAGTCTCTATTTGACATAAATAGTGCGCTTCAAAATCATGGATTCAATACGGAACAGCTCTAAAAATTCCTATACTTTTCAATTTCGACTCTAATATCTTAAACCGAAAAATGTATGAACGGGTGAGGAATAAATATCATCTGCCAAGACATTTTAGAGTTCCCACTACTGGATGCAAAATCCAATTCTGTTTCAATGCGACGCTTCACTCGAAATTTCAGATTACTGCCGATACCTACGCTTGTTATCAGTTATAAAAATCCCTACTTTGAACCAGCGCAAGGACAATCGTAATGAAAGCCATTAAGAAGCGGGATTTTTGCATGGATTTAGGCATTATGTGTAACAAACAAATAAAAAGGAAGATTTTCATGTCATTGAATCAATTTTTAATGCCTGCACACTACGTAAATTCTTACATTTGACTTCCAACAGTTCATTATTAATTGAAGATGTTATTATTTTTCACCTTTTTCCACCAGAATATAAAAAATGTTTATAATTAACGTTCAAAGTTTTAAAAATTTCAATATAAAAAGTAACCGAAAAATCCTGGATTCCAATTTGACATTGATTTTTTAAAAAATAGCTCCCCGTGTGGCATTGATAACACATCCGCAGTTATATCTAGATATAATGGCACCACAGCTTAAAAATATTTAATGATGACGTGCATTAAACGACCATGAAATAGAATTATTCGGTGAAAAACTGAACTCTAATTTTTTCAGCTACGAACTTCAAACAGAACATATTTTTACTTGAGTAATTTTGTTTTATCATGAGAGCCTTCACTTTAGGCAACAATATCTTGTGCGTGAGGGCATAGCCTTGAAGTTGGGGCAAACTCATTCCAACAAAATACCTCACCAACTGAAATCGCGATCATGGTGTAGTTCACCTAACATTTTGTCTGTCTACAGCATACATTGGGGAAAATCCAATAGTGGAATAGATAATTCATTCCCAACCCGATGCATTAATGCCTAATTTCCCGGTCCTCAGAACTTTCATTAATGCAGCAAATAAATGCCATCGTACTTTCACGGAAAAAATGCACTGCTTATTTGTGTCTTACAAAAACTAGTCCATAGCAGAGCAGAACAGAACTGAGCATAGAGCAGAACCGACCGTAAACCCTTGAATACATTCCTAAACACACAAAGCTTTGTGAATTGATGACCAGTAATGAGGTATAAATCGCATATTTCTGTAGCCCCTATCTTTAGCATAATATTTCATCGATTAAATTCGTATGGACATAACCTTGCATATGGTTGTGCATTAGGGCGTGTGATCTCAGCCTTAAAAGGGATTTAATTCCCCATAGGTGTTTTTCTGATCCGATGTGGGGCAAGGCATTTTTCCCATGATATAAATTTATACTCAAACTTCAAACCGCGATTGTTAAACTGTTAGTGGCAGTTTTAGTTTAGGCAGCAGTAGTTTCGATTGCAACACATGATCTGCAGACAAAATGTGCACGCGAATGTAAGCCGATTGCCAACACATGCACCCAATTTTTCCTATTGACAGAGGCGAACAGATATTACCAACTACAATGATACATCAGGTTAAACCAAAGTTTCTCATACTCATCATGCGCACGGTTCTGAGGGGATAGCATTGCAACAACTCTATCTCATAAACCTATTGATAGTCAAGCGATTGATTACATAAGCTTCAGCTACTGTTGATAAAATATGGAATATGGTTAATAAATGGCTGGAATGTCGAGTGGACGTACGGAACAAAGAAAAAAATGAAATCAATGAAGTTCTCAAAATATGGGCGAGCGTCAGACGGGGCTAATCGGTACATCGGAACGTCTTGATTCCTCTTAAATACGAATAATCATGCATATTCTGCCGATCGCTTCTGTCATCTACCATTAAGGAGCACGGATCTAAATAAAAACATAGCCGGAACGCTTGACAAAATGACAAAAAAAAAACAATGCTGACAGGATTCTTTCAAATTTTCTCGGACACTGAAATGGTTTCTGCCAAAAATTGATGAAAACCATTCATACATAAAAACCTTTTGTCATTCCGCTGGTTTTAATCTGGAAAACTTGTTATTCAAATCAGCTCAACCTCAGTGGCGATTTGAATAGTTGGCGAAAGTCAAACAAAGCGAATCGGTCAACCAATACTTTTAATACTTCAAGACCTGTTGGAGTATAATATCTGGATAACCTCTACGGTATTAGCAGAGAGATTTTTAAAAATTCGCCGCCCTCACCTGCTTATTCTTGCACATGAGGATCATGACGAGGAGGTTGGAGACGAATCCGACGAGTCCGATGAGGAGGAGCGCCACGGCGGCCGCGGCGTAGCTTCCCGGGGACATGAGCAGCCTCTCCTCGTCCGTGGCCTCATCGCCCGCCCCCGGGGGCTGGCCCCTGCCGCCCCCGTCCGCCCCGTCCGAGCCCCCAACGTCCGTCTCCCACGGCGATCCCATGTGTGGTCCTGTTGCCGAAAGGCCGCCGCCGAACTGCCGGCCGCCCTCTCACGGAGCCATCGCCGGCGCCGAGAGCTAGCGAAGCATCCGGGACCCCCGGAGGAATGAAGCCGGCGTCCGAAGCGGTCGAGCCGCGGGAAAACTATGACCCGATGTCCCCGGGTCAAGGCAGGCGGCAACTCACGGCCAGCGTCCCCAAGCGGACGTCCCATGGATAGCCCATCGCCCGTTTCCTTCCCCTCTTCCTTGTATCTCTGTTAGCGGAGGCGAGGACAAGGAAAGGAAGTCGTGCTGTCAAATTCACTCCACGCTGCGGCTCCTTCGTAGGCGAAAGTTCGGATGGGGTCGGGAGTAACTCGCTCCGTTATGCTCATCACCGGAAGGCGGGATGGATTTTAGACCGGGTGATTGCCTTCTTCCTCGCCGTTCCATTGGAAGGAAATAGTTGGAGAAACCTGAGTAAACTTGGATAAATTATCCCCACCCGCAGACAAGACAGTATTCCGTCCCTCACTGTGATAAAACAATATTAGGTGTAAGTGGGTCTGGAAATTATTCACATAGTTCCCAAAAAGATGGACTGAGCCTTCAAATTGATCGTCTCACACACTCCCAGGGAGGGCGAAACGGGGACGACCCTTGGCGAAGTACGGGGCCCGTCCGCCTGAATAGTCCCTGCGAAGACTCCGTCAAAGTCGGGCGCAATCTTCCTCTCGTATCGCCGGTGTTGGATAATGGGAGAGCGCTCGCTTCCCGCATCCGACTGCCGGCGGCAGGAGACGCAGTGAATACGACGCGGCACTGTGAGGAAGGTATAAACCCCCCCACGCGACGGTCCCTCGCGCGACCAAACTCCGCTCCTCCCCTTCCCCCTACAACACTTCCCCAGCCTTCGCAAACCCCTTTCCTCCACCACGCCCTCTCTGACTCCACCTGCGGATCAGCCACGGCGCCCCAACTACGCCACCCTCTCGCGACCGCCACGCCACGCCAGGAGGGGAAGGGCAGGAAGGAAGAAGAAGACTGCGCTTGCGCCACAGATGGAAGCGCGAACTTGCAAAGGAGAAAGATGGGGAGACACTACCTTATCACCGCAACTCGTCCTCGACGTATCTTCTAGAAAAAATAACGCATCTTTTCCTACTCTCCACCATCATTTCCCAATCTACTGACTTGAGGCAGGTTTTGATCGCATTAATCTCCTTGACTCTAGCTTCTTTCTTAGGTTTAATACTGCAATATAAACTGAAGCAAATAAAAATATATAATGCCTTCCATTACATTTTGGGTAAAATATTGAATATTTTTCTATTTCAATAAAATATAAAAAGGCTGTCGCCCGTGGCGACCACCTTCACGCCACGCCAATAGGGGAAGGGCAGAAGTTGTGCAAAGCGCCTGCGCAACGAACGTCAAAGGCAAACGCGCACACTTGCAAAGAAAAGAGATAAAGGGAGATGCGCTATCTCATCGTCGAAACTCGTCATCCGATCTTTCGCGGTCCAACAGAATAAAATCTTCCTTTTTTCCCGCCCTCCTCCATTATATTTCCTCGTCTACCGATTAAGGGTACTTGGCAAGTGCTACGATAAAGTTAGGGAAATCAGCTACTTCTCCCTCGTTAGGCCACACATGGAATATGCTGCCAGTATTTGGGATCCTTATGAAGTAGGCTTGAAAACTGAGTTAGAACGCGTGCAGCAAAGATTGTCAAGATACGTTAAAGGCCGTTATGATAATATCGTTAGTGTTACTGACCTTTTGCAGTATCTGGGATGGGAAACGCTTTCAATCCGTCGATTACAAGTTAGATTCAATCTATTATGTAAGTTCCAAACCGGTCTATTCTCTGACAACGTTGTTAATATTTTACGAAATCCGACATATTACGGTGTATCAGATCATGGAAATAAAATTAGGGAACTTGACTGTAGAACGGATAGATTTAAAATGTAATTTTTCCCACGAACTATAAGGGACCATAACAGCTGCCAATGAGACTTCTAACTAGGTTTGTCGATAGGTGGTGTAGTTCTTGGTAAGTAGTAGTACTCCCTAGTACTTGTATCCTAGTCTGCTACCTAGTAATAACAGCACGCCGTGCATGTTTTCGGCATGACTCTTGTGTCTCTGTCCATTTGTGTGGTTGCAATATACATTAACGGTCTCTCTCCATAGGCAGCATGTCTATAGTGTAGTGCATGCTTGTGAGGCTTCGCCTCGTGACACGCATTATCGATTTATGCTAATGCATAATTATCCGTAGTTGCACTAACTTTAGGGCATAGTCTAATGCATTTTGGTGACTACTCACCCCCTGCCACACACCTTTGAGGTGGCTTGCAGGGTATTTGTAGATGTAAATGATTAGAGGCAGGTTTTTGTACGAGCTCTGAAAAGTATTACACGGGATGGAGGACTTCTCGAGCTCTCCCACACAACACGAAAAAGTCTTTTGTCCCCTCCGCTCTTATTTCCCAGTCAACCGTTCCTCGTCCATTCTCTTTCGCTGGCTGCCATTCAAAAAATCTATGCTCTCCTCTTTTCCTCACCAAAGCTCGCTTTTCATTCTGCGTCCATTATCACGAGCCACTGACACCCCACCCTTTTTCCTCCACGTAACTCTTCTTTCTTATTGAGGTTGCTCGGGAGGTACGTGCCACACAAATATTAAACCGATACCAGATGCTCAAAACAAATCACTCAAAAACTACATATTCTCCCCTAATTAGATTCGTGGAATGTGAAAAGAGAATTCTATAATCTCGGAGGTCAAAAATGTAAACCTTGCCCATTTATAACTAAGCAAAGGAATAACTGGAGCATTATAAGTCTAAAACCTAATACTGAAGCGGTTAAACATTCACCCAATTACTTATATCGTAAAACATACGTTCAATTATCCAATGAAATTTCTTCTCGTGAACATGAAATCACGTTTATAAGAAAACTTAAATTTTACAGAGCCGTTTAGATATATTTTTAATTCTGTCAATTGAGTTCACTCTGAGTTAATTGCATCAATTTTTCTACTGCAAATCGCCTGATTTCTACGATGATTTTTAGTTGCTGCATGACTCGATTACTCAGCTTAACTTTTCTTTGTAGTACAAATTTACATTAATTTTTAGTTACAAGTACAAATTAATTATAGTACAAGTTTCATTAGTAAGGACACACTTTGTGTCTTGTAAACTTGAAAAATAATATACATATTTTTGTATATGAGCTAACGAGCACTTCCCTCATTAATGATTAAATGGCAACATGACTATTATAATTTTCTCTCTTGTGATGCCAAATGTCAGTAGGCATTCAATGTCTTTTTATAGTAAACATTCATGCATTAAAAATAGTGAATCGTCTGGAAATATCTTTTTAACAAAAATGGGAGATCAACCATTTACCGCGCACCTGACGCTAACGGTTGATTTACATATGACCCCGGTCCCGTATTTTTCATTGTCAATTGACCTGAAGACCCCGACTTAAAATGTCGCCGGCGAAACTGTTGTCCCAAAAAAATGTAAGTTCACGCTAGAGAGCCCCAAAGGACGGATCTTTCCAAAGAAATACTCCACGAAAGCCTTAACAAGGATTAGTAAAAAAATGTCATTATTATTACAAACTGAATCCCACCCAATAATACGTACGATACCTTCCGTCTTCTTTAGATTTTTTTCTCATTTCTACCGCCTTTACATTGACTTCCTTCCCTTCCAATTGACGTATCCTCCTTCAAACTAAAATAGCCTCGGTGGTGGCGAGGTAACGCTCTCACCACCCAGTCCACGGGTCATGATCTGTCTTCCCATTCCTAGAGAGGTTAACTTCTTCCATCCATTCTTCCCTATCCCGAGCTAAACCCTCAACTTCCCTATCTTATCACCAAGATCCCTCTTCGTCTATTCAAAGCCCTTACTCTTCATAGAGCTTGACTTATTCTTCCATTTCCCGCTCATATATGTTTCTGCTTTTCAAGATGGGTGTGTCATAGAATGGAGAGAGAAGCTAAGCACGGTGGAAGAGGAAAGAAAATTAGTTGGGGCGGTTCAGAAAAGGCAGGGGAAGTGGATGGAGGACGAATTGAGAGGTGAAGGCACGTTGAAGAGGGTGGCAGAGGGAAGAATGCTTGGTAAGCGCAGAAGAAGATAGGAGAAAATAGGAAAATATTTTGGCGGAAGTAACAACAGGCAAAGGGTCTGAGGAGCTTAAGAAAGAAATGGACTTAAGAAGAAAGGCTTAGTGGCGGGAAAATAGAGTAATTTATAGGGATTTCAAGTCAGGGACAATCCAAAAATCTACTAATCAGCTCGTAGAATACAAAATGTTTATGTGTGCTTAACAAATAAATTGCTTCTAATGATGTGCCCAATCCGCTGCACTCTTCTTTGGCGTAAGCTACTCCGGAGAGTCCTTTCGCCTATGAAACTCTTTTAAGTACGCCGACATATGAATATCATTTTAAATGATCACGTATGAAGACGAAAAGGTAAAAGATGGTTACAAACAGAGAGGAGTCAAAGCAATTCAGAAGATGA
This sequence comes from Pyrrhosoma nymphula, assembly GCA_963573305.1. Classification (NCBI taxonomy): domain Eukaryota; kingdom Metazoa; phylum Arthropoda; class Insecta; order Odonata; family Coenagrionidae; genus Pyrrhosoma; species Pyrrhosoma nymphula. The sequence goes on from OY754328.1 coordinate 30,476,343, forward strand.
ATTTTTTCATTAAAAAAGAGTTCATATACAGAAAAAGAGATGGAGGTTCATATATACACTGTGAGGAAAATAATAATGAAAATTAAAATTATTTGCAAAGCCAAAAAATATTTGGCGATGTAAATAAAATAAATTAGAGGTATATAATTGCTGAAAATAATATTGTGCGGAAACCTGTACTTTATGTTGCATAAAAACTCATCCTAAAGCAATAGTAAGGCATACGTCAAACGATCCCGTCAATAATGCTGATCTTTAGGTAAAATATAAAGGGTTTTTAAATGTTTATCATGAAGTAAGCTTCAGTACGTGTAATTGCTTCACACAAATATTTATTTTTACGCGGAGAGTTGTTTTCTTGCGATCAATTCATAACTCATTTACAACCGCAGAATTTCCTCAACTGTGTGGGACATTAATTGGAATGCTTTCATAGCAGGAGAACGAAGTGATATTATTTGGAGATGTCGAGGAAAATGTCACCAAAATCATCCGCATTCTCTCGGAAGTATGTCTGTTCTGGGAATAATGTGCTGGAGTGACCTCCATCAAAACTCCCGTGGACATTATGAGTCTTTTCAAACAAAATTTGCTGTTTATGTTCACTTTACGAGCACTGAGAGGCTAACAAAAAATATTTACGTCAAATATTAAAATGAAAATATAAAATAAACGAACTTATTAGTCTCTTCCAATAATAAATAATGAATGCACAATTGACAGCTGGAATGAAGACTGAGCAAGTGGAGCAGGATGCTCTGAATATTTCCTACTAATTTCAACGTGAGTGTAATAAATTTACAAATTGAAGATGACAGGTTTTGGGGCCATAAAAAAGGCAAAATCTCTGATGATAAGGTCATCACATTATAATGCATGGTATATTTTGCAAAAGAAAAAATTATTACAAATGTGTGTGAATATACGATATGCTGGAACTTTTCGAAGACAATAAGACAGAATTTATAACCAATTAAAAAGATTAAAGCATCTCTGACATCGAACTTTAGAAAACTTTTATTGTTTAGAAACTTAAATGATGGTTAGACTGAGTGCAAGAGTCAAAGGAAAAAACAACAGCGGGGTCAACTTCGGTTTGTCTTTGTGGTGAGAATGTCGGCCGACAAACCAGCTGATCAGCTTCGTATTTCACTGCGTGTGCGTGATGATGAGCAGGTATGAGATAACGTATACTGAGAGGTAATTACAGTGCGGTTAGCCTCAGATGCGGATGGACACGAAAAATAATCAAAGCAAAAAACATTCCAAGTACGAGTTCCACAGAGATCTAAATGCTGGGAATTTACTTAATTTTGCCTCACCCTCCACCCGGTGCGGTGGGCGTCATGGGTGTCACATGACTGCATGACCTTTACCCGATGCCTGTAGAGACGACTCACCGCAGATTCAGCTGTAGCTGTTGTCAAGGTGTTGGAAGGGTTCCGCAGTAGGCCAAAGGCAACACACGTGTGCCAGAGTGGGTGAATTCCGCGAACCGGATAAAAGGCTATTCCTCGTTCCCAGAATTTCTTGAAGTAATCTTAATGGTACATGGGAAGGGACCGCCCAAAATGCATAACGTTCATACTTCTTAAGAGCGGCAAATCTCGGCACTAAGCCATCAAAATCAACCTAATGGTCGATTGCTTCGTTATCTTTTGGGAGACCATCTACTAGCAGTAACAATGTATTTGGCACAAATGGCAAATGTATCTGAAAGGCACAGCCTACTTATACACTACAATACAAGAATCCTTATTTTATGCTAAATCGTGATGGTCTTTGCTCTTCACAATAATTGGATATTTTAATTTAAAATGTCCATGAAAAACCATTACTTTTACTTCATAGCAATTAACTCTCGGAGGACGGGAGATTTTTACTACCTAGAAGGACGGCTGGGGTTTATTTTACCCCAAACCTTTTCTTACAATTGTGCAGAATTTGAAACGGTTTTAATATACTTCTACAGCTTAGTCTCTATCCCATCAGTTCAAAAACCTTATCCGAAGACTGGCACTACATTCATTCACCCAGGCGGAATTCAAACCCGGGACCATTCAATCAAAGGTGGCGTGGTCTGTACGTTTCCACCATGGCTACTGAAGTCGGTTTATCATTTTGGGGGCTCTTACTTCCTCAGGAGATCTACATTGCGGTACTCATTTGTTATATGTTGATACGCTAGACAAGTTTTATTTTCCCGGCCATTAGTGGCATTAAATTTGATGCTGCACCACGGCTATTTTGACTTTCTCGGTTAGACCAAGGTTTCATGTGACACATTATTCCCCAAAAATCTTCAATTTAGTTAGGAATTCATTTCTCTCTTCTCAACTAGCTATTTTAATTTTTTTATTTATTTCAACAGCCTGAATACAGCCTCGAGGACCATTTTACACCAGTAACAAAGGACAACACACTATACCATGTCCTGGGAGGAGAAAAATCCTCCCCAGGCGGGACTCGAACCCGCGAAGTTTGGGTTGACAGGCGAGAACGTTACCCCGCCGCCACCGAGGCCGACAATCTTTTTTTCTTTACACAACATCCCGCTCAGAAAGTCCTTTACTGTCCAAAAATCCGATTTACTTAATAGATAAGGAAAGAATATGTTTATTTCTAAAGACCATGCATACTGGCATAGAAATCGTCAGTTTTACAAAAATTACAAAAATGGTTTACAATCAAACATAAACACGGGCTTACAAGCAAATATAGGACCCGGTAAATAAGTGAATAGATCAGGTTAAAATCTCCTGAAAATATTCATCAACTGAATAAAACAATTTGGCACATAGGAGTTTCTTTACTCTAACTTTGAAGGAATTAATGTTGTGTTGTTTTATCTCAATGGGTAGTTTGTTGTATAACAGCAAACCCAGGGTTTTTTGCCCCTGGGAAGCTGACTTGGTGCGAGTATAGATATGGTGTAGGGCATCATGGATCCAAGTGAAGTGATTGTGAATACCAGAATTTTTAACGAACTCTCTTAAGTTTGATTTAACAAGTAACACAACAACAAGAATGTACACACATGGGAGAGGGAGGATGTTCAGACTTTTGAATATGGGACGACATGATGCATATTGGGGAGCAAATGCCATAAGGCGAACCACTTTCTTCCGCAGTTTAAAAACTTTTATTCTGCTGAAGATGAACCCCAGAAGATAATGCTACTAATTAAGTGAGAGTAGAATATGCCATAATATAAAGTACGTAATACCTCACTATTAACACTGACTCAATAAATCGCACCAGGAAACAAGTCGAACTTAGTTTTTTATCAAATTTATTGTATGTGTTCGGTCCATGATAGATTGGCGGCCAAGTGAATGCCCTGGAATTTAGTACTTTAGACCTGCGATAAATTATACCCATTTAAATTAAGCATGAGGTCGCTCTGATGCTTATGTGCGCTGGAGAAGTACATGTCTAAGATTTATCAAGGTTTAAATATAAACTATTTTTCGTACACCATACACTTAACCTCTGCAGAATTTCCAGGCCATTGGAGACCATGGTCGGGTAGGATGTTGATGAGAATAGTATATTAGCATCATCGGCATATAGGATAACCTTATCGTTCTTTGTAACATTGAGGTGTCAAGGGAGGTCATTTATGTATATTAAAAATAGTATAGGATCCAAGACCGACCCTTGAGGAACACCACAGTACGTGCTGTTGGAGATAGACTTATATTTTAAGCCATTGACATTGATAACTACTCCTTGAGACCTCTCATCCAGATAAGAACGAATCAAGTCATTGGGGATAACCCGAATACCGAACGTAGTGGCTTTTTTGTGTTTTCTCAAGGATTAGGCCATGGTTGACTTTATTGAAGGCAGAGAAGTCTGCAAAAGTCATAGTGAGTATCTTCTACTATCCATGGCAGATAGAATTACATCAAGGGCCTCATGTATTGCAGTGGTAATAGATCTATTTTTCCTAAATCCATGCTGGTAATTCAAGACTAGTTCGTGTACATTAAAAAACCCTATTAGCCTGGAATAGTAAAACTTCTAAAACATTTTAGCTATCTGTGATTGCATAGCAATTGGCCAATAGTTATTCATATATTTCACTTCACCTTTCCTTCTATAGACGGGTATTATATTTTACTCTCTCGGCGATTTAGGAAATTTACCCTAGCGGAAGTTTTAATTTATTAGGTATAACAGTGGGTCTAGTATCTGTAGACAAGAGGATAGTACAAATCAGGGAATCTCATCGACACCAGCAGTTAGTTTACAGCCCAAGTTTAGTATCATTGATATAAGTTCTGTGGTAGAACATGGTGTGAGGAAAAATGAGTGCCGATTATGTGGGGTTTTCAAGTGAGCGGTAGGTGAAGGGTGGTGGGAGGATAAGAAAAATGATGGCTAATTGAGGTAGCTAGTTCAGTATAATCAGATATGTCATTGCCGTTAGTATCTTGCACTGTCGGCAAGTGAAAGTGATTTTCAATGTTTCTATCCTTGTTAACAATATTCCATATTTCCTTAGATTTATTAGCAACAGTTGCAACTCGATTGTTATTGAATGTCCGCTTGGCCTCATTTAGAGCATGCCGATAGTGCTTTGTGCGCGTTTTGTACTCATTTATTAGTCCCTGTTCATTAGATAGTTTGCAAATAGAAGCAAGATTCTTAAGTTCACGTGACATTCGCAGGATCTTATCAGTGATCCACGGTTTTCTCATGGGCTTATTACTAATGGGAATTCACAGTCAAATATATATTTTAACTTGTTATAAAATAAATCCAAACTCTCATCAAGATTATTTTTATCATACACTTCTTGCCAACTTTCTTGTGCAAGACAATCAACAAAAGAGGCAGTATTTTCTGTATTGAAAAAGTTTATATATCTCATGGTATTTGGGGGACTATCGATAGTAACTTCACAATGTATAGGAAAATGATCAGATATATCACTGTCAATAACTGCTGCTTTTAGAGAGGTCACATTAACATTAGTAATATGTTGTCGATCAAAGATGAAGAGGCATAGGTTACACTTGTGGGAGCATCTAAGATCAATGGAGCTAGTGAAAAGGTTTGTAGCGAATTCATAAAGTCACTTTTCTCAAGAGTCTCACATAGCAGATTGCATTTACACTACCGCCGGCTACAATGAGTTTAGCATCCTGTAAAAATAATCCATTATCCAGCTAAGGAGGCTGTCAAGTTTATCCAGAAAAAGCTGGAAGTCACCTGAGGGTGAGCGATATATTGTCATGTATATTGTGGTACTGGAACCACAACACAATTTGCAGATAGCATATTCAAAAAAATTGCTCAATACACTGTTCATTGGGGGTTATAGTAACAATATCACATATTAAATTATTCCTAGCAGAAAAAGCGACACCCCCATTCCTGAGATTAGGTCGACAATAAAAGTCAGCAAGGACGAAGTCCTGTAGTAAAATTTGCGGTATCTCATCCGCCTTGAGCCAGTGCTCACAGACACAGACAACATCAACTTTGTAGTCAGCTAAGAGGAGTTCGAGCACAACTTTTTTATTTCTGATGCACTAATGTTCACATGCAAAATCGTAATGTGGCAAACTATCTCTCCGGAGTTAGCAGGTGTGGCTTCCGAAAAGAATAATAATCGACATGTACAACTTTTGGCCAGAATGAAGGCTCTATCAGAGTTTCACGGAACTCGTAATTTACAGAGATGCGGAAGGAAGCATAGTTACCGCGGGTAACCTCAAGCTTTTCTATTTCTATGTCCACAGATGTATCTGAAATGGGTATATTATCTTTAAAGAACGATGATAATGTTTTCTACACATGACTCACATTATCTCCACAACAACTTCATTTCCCTCTATCATTTTTATTTTGTTATTGAAATAATGACCTATGAGTCCATTCCATACTGAAAGCACATTTTTGTACTTTTTCAAACTAATACATAAAAATGTGATGGTTTCTGTATCAGTGTGTGTCTATTACTCAATAATGCAAAAACTCCTGAAACAAATAATCTGACATTATGCATTAATATAGCTTATATGCCTGGTTCTAACATAGGCCTACTTCCGTTTTGAAATTTTTCACTATTTCAAGATTACAGCATTTTTAGGCATTTTAAAGTCCACTTTGAAACATTGATGAGAAGGGCATATTGTTGCTACGTAAAAATATATTTTTTCGCGGAAGATTGTAGTTGTTATAAGAGGTGACTTGAGATTTTTTAAAGTTCTCCTTAGGAAACATTGAATTAATTGAGATTTTAACTCACAAAGTTATTTCATTACTAATATTTTCAGTACACAATGAATATGCCTAAGAGAATAAAGAGCAATCTTTCTCAAAAATCTGCTAAGTCAATGGCAATTCCCTCTTTGCGGAAACGATTACAGTTGGGCGCTGTGAGACACCACATTCAACGTGCTTCAGAAGCCCCAGAGGAGCGTCAGGCGCAATATTAAAATATTTACTTATGTCATGCTTCTTAAAAATATGCATTATTCCGATTAAAAATTCCAAATCTATTGGTACTGGAAAAAAATCTCGCTCAAATTCACCTTGTGAAAAAATGCTCCCAGTTTATGGCGATCTTCCCCACGCCCACCTCGCGAACCTGGAAAACTTTTTAGTTTTACTGTTTCAAAAATAAACAGTCTCAGTAAAATAGCTTAATACTATGCATCATTAAGCGGAAAAACGGGAAATTTCCACTAGGTAAAAGAACTGAGATGATAAATGAGAAGTCAGGTCCTTTCCCGTGTGAAAAGAACTAATGTATTATTACAATTTATTACAGCGAGGAAACTTTTACAAACCACATAACAATAAACTCAACCACGACCCGGGTTTCAACGGCTAAGCGTCATCATCAGGTGAACAAAAAGTGTACAGCAATCCCTTATATACCTTCAGTCAGTTGGGGGTGGGGTAGTGGCGTTGAGGGGGGGGAGGAAGACGGGAATGGACAACAATAGAGGAAAGGATGGGGGAGTTGGCGGGCTTTGTTCACCTGATGATGACGCTTAGCCGTTGAAACCCGGGTCGTGGTTGAGTTTATTGTTATGTGGTTTGTAAAAGTTTCCTCGCTGTAATAAATTGTTGTGATGGAATACCACAAAGTTTCTGAAGACTACGTTTTATTCTAATGTATTATTTCTTACCTTTATCTCTCCCGTTGAGAATCAACTGGCATTTCTTCTAGTGACAAATAAGGAAGTGACCGCGGTTGTTCCAATTCATTACAGTAAGGTGTTGCGTAGGTTTCAGTGTTTTACATGAACGGAAGGAGGTATTTTTTCCCGTCCTATGTCATAGTTCCTAGATGAGACATTATATCCTTCCTCAAAATTTCTATTTGATGAATAGCTGAGAAGTGAATATTGTAAGTGGCTTTACGTGAAATCTTGTATGACTTAATCAAATGTAATAAAACGTATCCCTCCAATGTCTATCTTCATGAGTTACCGAATAAGGAAATGCAATTGTAAGGCAATATTTCGTTTAGACTTCACCCAATACCAAGTCTTTTCCATTGTCCCGTTCATTATAGATTTTAGAATCCTATAACAGTGTAATCGCAAACATATGGTTCAAAAGAGTATTTTAAAGCGTTGAAAAATTAGCCATTATTATTATAAAAATTATAGGAACAGGCTCTGACCAGCCTCTTTCACGAACTCAATCATGTGGGGTGGGGAGAGGGAAGGATGGTTATTTCTCCCAGTTTAGTGTCTCTAAGGGAGAGTTTTTTACTAAATAGGGGTTAGTATATTTAGATTAAGGTAATTTCGAGAACGCGTCCAGTACACCATCCTGAAGGCGAGTGATCTATGGCCGAGTTCGGACACCCTGACTGCGAAAATTGTTGATTTTGGAGAATGTAATCCTGGTTGAAGAGCAAAATAATTATATTAAACAATGGTAGAGGCACATTTTGTGTATTTGTAACAGCGATGTCCCTGGTGACTTCTTTTTATAGAAATGTAAGTAATAGTGAATGAACTACACCGATTAAGATATCTCCGAATGGAACATGTGATGTCATATATGTTTGTAGCATATAATACATAAGTTTGGAACCATAGAAATAAATTCGCTCAATAGACATATATATGCTTTTCTAATCACCTACAAGTTATTCACGACATTTAGTTTGGTGTATGTAAATATTCGTCACCATAGCTGTCCTTCTATATATAACTTATCGTAAAAATGTTCACAAAAATGACGAAATTATATTTGTACCTCATTGAAATATAGGTAAAAATGAAAAAAATGAATAAGTTTCAAAGAAATAGATTTAAAATAATTACAAAATTATTCTCTTGTATTTCTACAATGGGTCACATAGCCCCTCCCATCCTAGTGTTAATACACTCAGCCGTTCTTCATACAGTTCAAAATGCTCATTTTGTACCCTTACGTGTTCGATTAGCTAAAATTCCCTTTTTGCATAAATACCTAAGACCCCTCGGCTCTTAATTATATTTCACATAGGTACTTTTTACGCCGTTTTTTTACCAAAAAAATTACTAAAATCGTTAACATACCTCCTGTTTCCTTCCTTGCACCACTAAGTTGGGTAGGTCTACGTTTTTCTTAAATTATACCTGTTTTCTTCTCCATAAGCAAATATTTGAAGCCTTGAAGATTCACTTTCCTCACGAATCAAGTTTTGAATTCACATCCTAGGCTTGCCGTCTATGTTTATCCGTTTCTTTTTGCATTTGCTTAGGGTTGTGCTTATAATATTTTGCCATCAGGAATCCAATACTTACTTATTCAATAAATCCTTATTTAATCAATGAATTCTTTTTCCATCTTATAAACTCTCTATATATTTACAATTCTTTTAATATTATCGCATTGGCAAAATAAATTATCACTGCATGTCTGTTGACTTTTAGACGTTATGAGTTTTGGGAAATCTTGTCTCTATCCTGACGCGTAGAAGTGTCGCATAAACGACAGACACTTTGAAGCATACTTGTGCCTAGAAGAAATGCGCTGTGGATGCGATGAAAGCAAGAAAAATATTTCTCCTGCTGATTCCTAAGAGGCAGGTGATAGGAGTAGACCTGAAAGACGATAAATAATATGGGGAAAACAATAAATTTATTTGAGTAACAACGTTTCCAAATAATTGTATTCTTCCACTGCAAGTCAGCTAACAGAAAATGACCATAATTTGAAGCACTAATCAGAGGGCAATAATCATGAATGTGCAGACCAGCAAGGAGCAGGTTAGTGGGAATTAGGCCACCAACAATGAAAAAGTTAGAGAAGAAGATAAATAATTAAGGAAAACATAGATTCCATTGAGCAATATTTTGGCATCATCAGCCATAATTAATACGAAGATTGGTTAGTTTAATCTCTCCATTCCGTATTTTTCTCCACTAACCACATCACTCTATCATAAAGTGCACATCATTTATTCCCACTAGAAAATTAAAGGTCATGTAGTTTCAAAATAACAGAAAGGATTTTATTTTAACCCCTGACTTTTACTGATAGAAGTGACAAAAGAAGATAGATACACTGCCGAACTGATAGTACAAAATTCTTTCTTTCCACGTACCTTTGAAGACTATAGCAAAAGCAGCGAGGTGCTATGACACTTCATTAAAATGCAACTTGCCTATGTCCTCTCCCTCTTAATGCTCCTTTTCCCGGTTCCTGCACCTTTTCATGGCTGGTGTACTAGTATTTCCTGTCACACGCTTCTGCTGCGGCTTGCACGGTAGTATGTAGATTTGGTTAAGATTTTTTTCCTCCATTTTTTTTTATGATTATTTATAATCATAATGATGAACATAATGGTGTAGTAGAGAAATAATGAATGTCAAATGTATGGCAAGAATAACCAAGAGTACCTCAGCTAACTTTGTTGTGATATTGTCTGAAAAAAAAACGGAAAATCGGAGTTGAATCGGGGATAATATCCTTCATTAAAACTACGAATAAGAAGAAACAAACATATTCCTTCATATAAGATATAATATAATATTAACAAAAAAAATTGAAAGAAAAATAATTGGGAAGAATCAACGGGGAACAACAAATGATTGCGGGCAATGATGATTGTTATTAAACGGCATTTTTAACTTTTGAATTTTGTTCTAAATGTCTGTCAAAAGGTCCTCAAAAGGTATCTTGAGTTGGAAAATGTACAGAATACGTCACTTTGAAAGATATCCGAAGTAAAATTGGTATTAGCCTGCTCTAAATACTCGGCATAAGGCCCAGATATTCATGGAGCCAGTGGCGGATCAAGGGGGGATGCGGTGGGGGCGGCCGCCCCCTCCCCCCTTCGCTTAATTCCTAGTACAATCGTAAAAATGGTGGTCGTAAGGTATAAATATTCAATACCCTCCAGACCCTCGGAAAATAACGAACAATGACCTTGATCTGCTACTGTATGGAGCACTGCATTCGAGGTGTACCTCAGGCACAGACAGGGATCAGAATAACACCGAAAAAATATCCGCTACCACTGGGCCCCAAATTGTGCTAAGAGCATCATACAAACGTACGTACTAAATCGATCCCCTTAAGTCTTCAACCTACGGTCGGCTAGATAGGTGAGAAACATGCTCTCTTGTCACTAATCCCTAGGGAAAACCGCGGCGTGCGAAATACATTACATTCGGTTCAAGCGGCGAACAGTCCTATCTAACTGCCACCTGAATTTTCCCAGGAGGATCTACTACCAAGAAAATTTCCTCCCTTGATTTTATCGAGGTACGTCCGGAGGCCCTCCGGGAAGTAGACAGACGAGCTCTAACCATCAGTTTACAATGCAGGCCTAAATATATCAACAGCTTGAATTGAAAATAATAGGAATATTTCAACATCAAAGCCCTTCCAAATCAAATAAGCTAAAAATACTCTGCAGATAAAGAGAATATCTGAATAGATACTAGTCTACAACGCAAAATTGCAACTATTTCGTCCGTTTTTGTGAAAAAGTAGTCTTCGAGGTCTACTTTAGTCGCGTGTATAACTCTGGAATTGTTTAATATGTATTAGCGCTTCACTAGGTAGACACATAAATTAATTAAATCGATATAATTCCTCTTTAAAAAAAGACATTTTTCGGTCATCACCATTATCCTTCTCAGTACCATCAAGTTCCGGCTCCCAACCCGATGCTTGAAGAAGGGGAAACGAGGACGGTTCATTATTTCCGACGAAAATCGAAGATTACATAACGTAAAATTACGCAACCAATGGGTCCCAATCGAGCAGTAAGGACTTCAATATTGCACAGTTGGGGGAGTCTTCGCAGCGGAAGTTTCTCATTAAAGCAACGAGCGCGCATTAATTATCCTCGCCACGATTACTGTACCACGACGGCTGTCATATGACACGGGAAACAGTATACTCCCCAAAATGGGAACGAGTGCCTATTTGCCCTCGGCATACGGAATACAAAGAGGGGCCAGAGAGTGCTTCTACCGAAGGACGCCAAGCACACCGTCCGTTACTCCACCGTCCAAATTTTCCATTGCCGAGATTCCAACTGAAATAATCATCAATCATCGAATTGTCACCATATGAAAACATGGAATTTGGCTTTTATAGATATTTTGATGCGTTATTTTTATTAGTTCCGTCAAAAATGACACGAATAAAAAGTGTCATCAATTTATAAACTTTGACATTGAACTAACACTAACCACATGACACGAACAACGTCCACATGGCGACATTGAAAGGCAAAATATCAATCATAATTCAATCCATATTTTATTGCAGGATGAAATAAATTTATAAATAATAAGGGAAAATTGATGTGGTTTAACAAAAAAATTAACAAATTTTGAATCCTGGTGGCCGGGAAGTTTTTTATGTACCTATTGCTCCTATGCTGTCACCGATTGAGCACTCTGACATTAGTAATATGTTCACTAGTGAAAACGTTTTTGACCGATACATGCTATTTAACTAAAGGAAAGCCAAATCTTTTCGAAAAATGTAGCACTAATGCCATGAATTCGCTCACAAATATGTCACAAACCTTCCAATTGCTGCCGCTTACGGCGACTATTGATTTATCCTTACAAAGGCCTTAGCAACATCAAATATTCAAATAGGTTTTATTTAATATAAAAATGGAATAACAAATTGCAGGAAAAGGTACTGCGTATCTACAGTACTGAGAGTACTTAAGAAATAATTGTGTACCAATAATGATGATATGAAGTTTCTTCTGCATTCTCAACCACCTCAAAGTCAATGTGCAATTGCTGCACGTTAAAATAGCCCAAATTAACAGCAAACCAAAACCTACTACTCAAAGTATTCCTGCAAAATAGGGAGTTTTTAAATATTTGTAGCAATTGAGATGAAAACTATACATTAAAATCACATATAACCTTTTTTAACTTTAGAGCTCATTGCTCGGTGAATCAATTAAACTATGCAATTCTAGGAGTGGTCGTTCCCGAATTTTTCACGAAATTTTGCACCCATCGTTACCTGAAATGGCGAGCACAGCCGCAACTTGGAATCACCCGCAATTGGAGCAATTCCAGATTGCAGATGAAATTGCACAGCTGCCTGCACGCGCGTAACTCCACCGAGAAGTAGATATTTCGTGCTAGGATTCGCTACGCACCTACCGTTTCCGGCCGCGAAAAATCCACCGACGTATGAATTCACGCGGTGTACGTTTACCATAAATAATTTGCACGGATGTGCAGGCAACTGGCCGATAGTAACTTCCTGAAGAAAGAGTACAAAGGAGCCAGTGGCTTAGAATATGGTACGTAGCTAAAACAAATAAGAGAAAGAAAGAAAGACCCATTCTTGGCCCATGTTGCAGTACAAACGATGCAATAAACTTCAACAACAGGCGTACTTTTCGTAGATTTGTACAAAGCGAAAAAGGAAATACTCGAGAATGTTACTTCTTTGTACATCCTGTACCAATAATGTTGAGCTTGGGATGGGATAAGATTACCTCTTCTAATATTTCACAACCGCAAGCATCCACCATCTTTCACGTATTGCTCCTCCAACTCGTAAGAAGTCCAACTTTTTTTATCTATATCAAAAAGCCTATTCCCTCTCATTATTTTCCTGGCTTACCGAGCATCATATCCTGTATAATAGCCTTCACCAGCCATAGACCCTCATCACCTGTTCCATCCCTTTCCTCTGACTACTCCTAATCTCCTCCAGCAGCATCCTCCCCTATCGCTCCCTTCCAAGAACTTCATCGTCTTCCTTTTCACCCATTTTACCTCATCCATTATACTATACATCCACATTACAAACGCCTCAAATTTATTCTCATCCTCTTTCCTCAAAGTAAATGTTCTAAGCGCTATAAAACTACGCTCTATATTTGACTCTCCACCTGTGTTTTTTTAAATAATCTTCAAAAGGTTTCGAACCATGAATTCTCCCGTACTAAGCCTAATAAAAAGCCTCAATTGCTATGTAGCTCTCTGTCTAATATCTGCCCATTTTTCTCCAAGATAATGAATACCAAGTAACTGAAAATATTAGAACAATAGAGAGACATTTCATGGTAGATAAACCTAAACGCCTAATGCGAACGACGAGGTATTCTGCTAAGCGAAACAGCGCTGTTGAGGCTCGATAGACAAAAGAATATGCTAACACCTAGTGTAGCCCCATCGGGTTGCTCAAATGCCATATCTTACGACACCTTGATGATTATGCAAGAGCTAATATGTTATTAATTAATTTCAAGTATTCCAAAATATGTTCCCTTGGCTCATTGGTGAGCATACATATATTCAAGCAGCATTCACGACTCATTAGATTCTTTGGCATGACTGAAACAGACTATACGGAAGGGGGCGCGCTCTCCGCCGCCGTCATAGGTTTACTCAAAAAGTATGCTGTCGAAAATGCTTCAGTTATTTTAGTTTTAAACAAATATAAAATAAAAATGTTAACGAATTTAACTTTTAACTAGCCAAGTTGGACCTAAGAATGTCTATTATAAGGATTATTCCTTTTCATACATAAGTACTATTTCCCATCTACCAATCTGTTCTGGAAAATTAAATCAAAGGCAAAGCTGGTGTGCGCCAATTAGGGTCATACCCGTATAATATTCCACACGCTTAGCTTCTCTTGTAGCTATTTATTCAGTAAAACTCAAATGTTATGCAAAAGCACGAGAAGAATAGTGAGTGAGTGTTTTATTTTATTTCATGACTGATGCCAATTTCGTCGCTACTAGACTCAGTTCTACCGATTCAGTTTCAGTTTATCACATCACTCGATATGCTATGATTTGAGTTACATCCGACAAAGATTACTTCACCCTCATAGCTTACTTCCATACTGGGCATACCGGCACCACTATTTCATACTTAGTTCTTAGCATAGGCTTTCCATCCTTAAAAGTATCGCCATATGTAAATAACGCTATCACTAAATTATTTTTGTTTTAAAAATATATTTCCCCATATTTTTCAAAACATTCACCAAAAATGAGTAATAAAATGCGATAGTGTACATACATTATAAGACGGAAAAATAAGCTAGGTAGCAATATTCTTACAGTATTTTGGAATCTTTACAAAAGAATTTGATGCCATGCTGCGATTAGAATTACAAGATATCTTGCTTATGATTTGATGTTCAATATTGAATGAATAAAATAGAAAATTAATCAAACAAAATTAAGGAAGGTATGCAGTGGTCATGCAACTTACTAGCTACAATAAAAAATATTGAAAGCAAAATAAATTAAACAAGCTACTTTTAGCTGATGAAATTGAAATACAATATAGAGTGGAGAGAACCTATATGCATCTTATATGTAAGTATCAATAGCTTCTTGAAAAAGGCACGCCAGTTAACAGGGAACAAGAAAGAGTGTATTCTTTAACTTTCATCGGAGGCCATAACACTTCATTCTAAGGCATTGACATTACGAATATCGCGACGAAAAGATTAAAGATTTAAATAGTTACACCTACAAAGGCACCAACTTGGCTCAAGACGGGAATACTAGGCCTAGTTTAAAAGGACAGATTAACAGGAAAGCAAAGGTATACCCATAATGAGATAAAATGGAATCAGAACGTGCAAAAAAGAGCAAGATGCAATAAATATTCCCAGACACATTATGGATTTATAATAACAAAGTGAGACGTAAAATAAAAGGATAATCCTCGGCAAAAATAAGGGATAAATACAGATACCATGAGAAGAGGACAAAGGAAAGAGGAGCTATCAGGGTGTAAGAGAAATAAAATTGTATAGGGATGAAGGGAGGACTTCTGCGAACCAATTTTCGGATTGAAAGACTAATAATAGAATTGAAAGTTAGCGTCTCTTCTAAGCGTCCCCTCCATGCGTCATCCCTCCTGCACCCTAGCAGCACCGAAGAGATCCTTTGAAATTTGTTGTCTTATAGGTCTTTGATCTTTTCCCAATCAAAGGTGAAGCAACGGCTTAAGCATAATATTCTGCACAAAGTCGTGGTAATAATCCTTTTTGTGGCTACGCTATTGCTCCCTCACTGCCCATCTGAGGAAGTAATTAAAATTTGTGGCCGGATATGTACTTTAAAAAAATTGCATGGGATGAAAGAGAACAGAATGGACCATAGTCGCTTAATGACATATATACCGTCCTCAGTGCCAGCTTCACCGTTAGGGTGCACATGGTGGCGGCCTGTGGCGTCGACTTCGAACAACACTTTAGGACGACAACTTCCTATGGCGCCACCACCTTCCCCGACCGTCAACGTTATCACTTCGACTTATCGAGGGCGCTGATAGGTCTCCTAGCTCGGGGCGCCTAAAACCTCAGGATGGACCTACCTATTGAAATTTACGCCGCAAGAGAGAGATAAAAAGTTGAGATTAAAGAGGGGTTTTGTAGCATACCATCCATCACGACAGTGACACCGTCAGTTTTCAGTCTTTTTCCATTAACCGACACTTTTTTAAATTTAACGCTCATGAAAAAACATTATCACTGAAAAATATATGAGTATGTTGTAAGGAACCTTAGAATATTGAATCAATATTCAGTCAACGAGTAGTGGGATAATCAGATAAAGTAGTCTTTCCGTTATCTTTTTGTAAACTTAAAAGAGTTTTGAATTTTGTTGAAGACATCAGAATGTCGGTAAGTTGTCTTCAGTGCTATCGATGGAATAACGCATTAACTTCAGTTTGCCCACGAGAAAATAATTTATATTAAAAGACCGGGACAGTTTAAATATCCCAAAACAACAAGTACCATCACAAGTCCACGTTATTCACTTTCTAATCACGAATACGCTTTGGGAAAAGCACTGCTATTCCTGCGATAGTATCCAGCATTTCGTTCCCATTCTTAATTAGGTCACGGAATAAAAAACGGAACAGGTTTGGAAAGAATCACCACAGTGAATTTAAATTAGTACGTGAGGAAAATTGCTGCTTAAAACGTGTAAGACCGTGGTTTTCAAACTTTTCTGCTCAATTCTCCTCTTTCACCATAGTTCATGTAAAATGATCGATTATAATCTGGGTCATTCAACAAACTTAATTGAACGCCCCAGAAGAAATAAAAACAAGCTATATTTGTTCAGATTTTATAAAAACCATAGAACTATCACATTATTCTGAACAGTAGTCTCAATTCCCCCTAAACCCTCCTACATTCTCTCTGGAGGGGGAATTCTCAACTGGTTGAGATCTCCTGCTCTATTGCATATCTCTACCCATTTAAATACATTTTTAGGAGCTTAAATGCGCGGATATATCTTTAACATCTATAGAGCATTGATTTGTATATTCTCCATGTGATTAGTACTCACGGCGCTTGTTTTTGTTAATGTATCAGTTATGAAATTAGCCATTTGTGCGATAGTACTCCTAAGAATATTAACAAACTTGTATACCTACGAAGTGAATAGTGCAGAATTATGTAATCGTAATAGTTTTAAGGCACACTTAATTTCATTTTTTCGGATAAATGAGTTAAATTCATTATAAAAAGTTGAACTATGGTGCGGGATTTGCCCATAAGACTGGAAACTGAAATACGTTGAATCCTAATTGAAAGGACGAATTATAATAATAATATTATAATATTTTATTTCACACACCAAATAGTACAATTTACTTTAAACAATTATTTTTAAATAACAATTAATAAATAATAAAAATTATAAATAACAAACAATAAACAACAATTAGTTTAATTCTATTTCGGTATGGATTTTGAGTATATTCTATTGGAGTACTTGGATAAGACATGGTTTGAATGCATTGGTAAGGAAGCTCTTCTGATGTGATTGGTAAATACTTATAACACTAGCCAAACGAGTCATTTTTATGGCAATAACTCTCGACGACAGCCTCGAAATTTCATCTTAAAAAATTGAAGAACTCTCTTCCCCAGACGTAAAACACGTGGCTACCGATGTCAAACCCACGAATTCTCGGTAATAATCGTAAGCCAGCAATTACTACCGCATCCAAGCCAACGTTTTGAGTAACACAAGAGATGGTGATTGAATAAAAATTTTCCAAGGGGCGGTGGTGCGGGAGAAGGCAAAGGGGGGGGGGGGGGCGGGAGAAGGCAAAGGCAGACGCCAGCGGCTCAATCAATGCCCTTCACCGCAGGAGACTTCTGCCAATTTATTAGCCGTGTCGTTCATTAGGGGAGCCCTGAGTATTTGATCTCCACCAATTAGTCTCAAAAGGCCCATGTATTCTCTCAGACTGAAATTCACCCATTACGGAGGGAGTGATTCGGATTCACCTGGAATTTTGGGAATGTCGTGACCCACTCAAAAAAAATCTCCGCGTAGTGGGCTCTTTCGCCATGGCCACTAAATCCAATATATTCACCGGGCACATAATCGCGCTCAAAGTTTGTTGGAGGTAATCTTTTTGGGAAAAGGTCTTCGTCATTACTTGGCGATTGCCAAGGCAGATTTTTCGAAAATAATTAAGGAATAGGGATACAATTCATTTCAATTATAATCATCCACTATGATCAAATGGAGTGTTGGTAGAAAAAATACAAAAACAATGGGAAAAGATATACTCCCGCCATTCGTCAGCATTTGGAGATTTTTCAAAACAAATCCCTCCGTCAAATCCTCCGCATTAGTAAACTGACCAATATGTGGGATGTACGCAGGGCGCATAACCTCCCCTCTGTGCAGGAATTCATCACTAAGCTTGTTTCTAAGTTCAAACGCAGACTGCCCGGCACTTCTAACTCACTCCTTACACACATTTGGGATTATGATCCTAACATCCCAACCACATACAGACTGTCTCACCAGATCACTCTCCTATGATTCTATCCTATGTCTTTACTCTCAAATTTCTTCTTATGTTAACTCTTAGTGTATGATTCCTTTGTAAATGATTCTTAGAGTATCATTTTCTTTGTACGACTGCCGCCCTGAGGCCGCATTTGTATCGTGTCATTTCAAAGCATAAACTCCTTTCCAAGACACTGCATTCTCTTTTGGCCTGCGCGCCGCAATTCCAATATGGCAATTTGAGTAGTAATAAAAAACAATAGATGCATTAATTTCTAAAAATTAATAGTATTTATACAAAAAAAATATGTATCACAAAAAAATTAAAAGATACGATATAAAACTAAAGATAAAAATACAAAACAAAAAAAATGTATACCTATACGCTATAAAATAAAAATAGCGTAATGACAAATTATTGCTCTTCTTTTGGTTGCATGCCTCACCCTCTTGTTTTGTTTTGTTGAGAGGCTGCCCTATATATTGTTCATTGTCATATCATGTAATCTATTAGCCTGTATTTCATATTTCCTGCTGTGTATTTACAATGTTACCTAGTTATTAAGTTTCCTCTTTCACACAAACACGACATACACGGCATTTCACTCTTCCCATGTCAAGTGCGCCAATTGTCAATTGACCGGTAGGGGTGAGTCTCGCACTGACCGGAACGGTACAATCTACGCGCCTTCGGCGCGACCAGAACTGTTTTTGTTATGGGCAAAATATCGCACAACAACCCTAAGAAAGAAGAATAATGTAATAGGCATTCACTAATGCCGATTGGATAAGCAGCCTCATGTAAACTAAAACGTTGATTGCAGCCTTCAGCCATGAAGACCGCAACCAGGACTCCCGTAGTTACTACCCACAGGAGTTAAAAGCAGAATACCAGGTTGAGAAAGGCAAATTACTATAAAAATTTTAGTCGTTTTCCAACAGTATACTCCAGACTTACTTCAGGATAGCGGAAGCAAGTTATACATTATTTTCCGATTAAATATTCTTAGGGTGAGCGCAAAAATCAAGAACTTGAGGTTTTTATGCGTTTCAAGAGCGTTTTTACGCCCTATTGCTACAAATATTACAATAGACTAATTGCAAAATTGGAAAATTGTCATCTTCATAGAAAGAAAATGGAAAATGAACGTTGAATAACATGCAACAGGGTAATGTTCAATTAAGTGACATAGGTACCTATCTATAGTATATTGAGGTCACTCTCCATTTTGATGACATCGGTAGTGTAGTGTTGCATGATTGTGAGGCTTCGCCTCATGACAAGCATTAGCGATTTATGGTATAGTGTAATGCATGTTGGTGATTACTCACCCCCTGCCACACACCCCTGAGGTGGCTTGCAGGGTATTTTGTAGATGTAGATGTAGATCTGATCAATGGAAATGTTTATTCCATTGCCTGGTAGAATCGTGAACATTCATTTAAGATTGAAATTTCTATTACGTTTATCAGTGTTATTTCATTAAATTTCATTCTAGTACTTCTCTAGAGCTGAATTCAGGGATATTTTATCAAAGCCGCAGTATTACGTTTTCACAATTTCCAAGAAGGATATCGTTTAAATCCTTACATGGCAAAATGTCAGTCACAGTGGGATTCAACCTTTTGGAAAATATTAATCCAATGATACGTCACTCATATTAGCAAATAAAATAGCTCAATTTAACGCAAAATAGCAAGAAAGAACCGTCATACAATTAATTATCCGAAGGAAGGGTGATGAGTGCAATAAGGTACCTAGGGGGTTATTTTGTAATATCAGTTATCACTTAAGTGAGAATACGTCCTAACATGTGGAAAATTACGTCATTTTTCGTAGTTCAACTCCGCCACCCAGGCGGCGTGACTATCTTCGGCTCTCAAGTGGTAAACTGCCGGTCTATTTATTCATCCGCTCTTTCGACTCTTAATACGTATCTTTCGACTCTTGATCCGTTTCATTTGCTCAGCATTTCATTAGTTCCATGTCACCTGTCGTTAGGAACGTGAAATGGAGCCACCATCGGGCCTTGCCGATCGTGAGCCGATCACTAAGAGAGCGAAACGGATCTCCCGCCTTCCCGCAAAGAATCATTAAAAAGGTGAGATTACAAAATAGCCCCCCTAGTTGTAGTCAACAATGCAATTTCCTCAGTATTATGCGCTAAATCTTTTATCCAGGAAATGATTATAATCCCGGTTACACATTCACTAGTCGATGATTCGGAGAGCAAAATAACCTGTGCTCTTCGAAAATACACTGTGCTAAGGAGAAAGGTAGGATATGAAATATTAATATGCTTTATGAATTCTGCGGATCGTGCACTGACGCACAGCTAAGTCGAAAACCATTGCTATCGCCGAATATTTTACGATTTTAACGAAACTTTGAGTGGTAAAGCATATTTTTTGTTATTAAGTCACTCAGATTTACTTTGAATAATGAAAGCAAAGCTCACAACAGTATACGGAGTAGCTATATTGGGGTAATTATTCTTGGAAGGCTCTCAAATAATTAGGAGGTAGGGATAGGGTTCGTGTGGTGGCCTCTCATTCTGAGAGATCGAATTCCTCGCAGTTTCTTAGTCAATCTCCAATCAATCCCCTATCGGATGCTACGAGGAGAAACTTTTAATTGTAATTCTCCAATTGTGGAATGGGGCACACGACCAAATATCCTATCCTTAATGCCAAAAATGATTTGTTTGTCGTTCTCCTCCCTCAATAAGCATACAGCTGAAATAAGAGAACCGTTAGTCGGGGATACTCGGGTGTCGTAATACGGAGATTAGGATATTTCCATGTACCTTGAGTTATCTACATCCCATCTCGATCAGACAGAGAGGATCTGTAATGATGGAATACAAGGAACGATTGCATAGCGATGGGTAGCTTTGGTTAAAATGGCTTGTTCCCCTTTGAATATCCCAAGGCATTCAAATTCCCAGATGATGAGAACTCACGTTTCTAGCGCGCTTGTGGAGTTCTTACATGCACCGTGCTAGTTCGGCGGCCCCAATTGAGGACCAAAGACAATGAACATATTAGGAAACATATGTTAGGAAAGATATTATTTTGTGGATTTTAGCCATACCACTAACGGTTACTTATACTTATAATAGCTTTTACGGTTGGATTAAATGACGCGGATGACAAAAAGATACATGGTGGGTCGTGTGGTTATCAATTGTGTATACTTGACTTTCTGTTCATCCATGGGGAGATTGTCCACATCTCTAGTTAGCTTCAGCTTTCCCACACATTGAATTCTGATGTATCAAGTAAGGTTTTTCCTCCATCACTCGAAATCTCTGTTTACTACCGAATCACGGAAGAAAAACGGAACGAGAGGTAAACATTGGCAAAAGCAAACGTGTATCAGAAGCAATTTCTTTGCTAGCATGTGGGAAATGAATGAAAAAATAAGGAAAGTACTCAAGTGTGAGAAGATCGTACAGTCAACTTAAATACCGGGATAGTAGTTCAATGTTATCAACGCGCTCGCAAATGGAATATAATTTCAGGAATCACCGCAGTTCATCGTACACTGCAATGCACCTGAAATTCTAATTTTCATCAAAAAAAATCATATCCCACAAGAGGTGGCATCGCGGATATGGTACTTTCATTGTTTTCAAATGTGAGGCAGTGAAACATTTATAAATAAATAATATATAATAAACATATTTAAAACGCGGCCCTGCGGGTGTTACACTTTCACCTTCGACACCGTTATGGCATCGACGACACACCAGTGCTGCCCTATGCCCCTAGTGATATTGAGTCCGTCGTGGAGAACGATAAATGCACCATCTGGTGGAATTACTCCTTCTCCACCACCAAGCAGTTGGAGGCGACCAAGCCTGATATCGTTCTCCTCAACCACCTCACACGCTCCATGTTCGTGATCGAGTTCTCGGCTCCGGCTGAAACTAACATGGAAGCGAAGGAGGTGGAAAAACGGACGAAATATCAAGGCCTGCTTTTCGAACTTCGACAAATGTACTCCGGACACTGTAAAACTAGTGGTCCTCATCGTAGGTGTGCTCGGTGGAGTCAAGGGCTCGCTGCTTAGTAACATCAAGTGCATTCTGTCCTAAGTCCTGACGAAGGCGGAATCACTAGTTACACGCATGCAGAAGGTCGTCATCCTAGGGTCACTCCGTCTACTGCGTACGCATGACCCAACAGCAGCGCAGCCACTCATCCGATGGGCGTCGGACGTGGCAACGATTACTGCCCAACCCCTCTCGAGTCTCCGGCCATTATGACGGCAATGAAACCTGATGCTTTCCGGGGACTCGGAGGGAAGTGTTACAACTGTAACAAATAATAATAAGTTGTATTACTCCATACACAAAATAAATTTTCAATAGCAAATTTTGAGTAACTTTAGGTAGCCTTGAAGGAGAACCTGTTTAAGGCTACCATCAACTAATAACACGTTATGCTTACACTTAAAAATACATATAGCTCATGTAATGAGACCATGAAAAGTATTTAACAATGTAAATGCGTACCTTTAGAAGCCACTTACTAACAGTTTATGGGGTTATTTATAAAACACATACTTCAACATTTTCTCCTCATTCTCTTTGGCTCGAAGCCAAGACTCGATACTCGATACTCCAAGAAGTATTTTTCAATAATATCTTTACGCATCTTTCATTACACTATCAATAGGAGAAAAAGGAGAACCTGTTCATGGCTACCATCAAATAATAAGATGTTATGTTTTCAATTTAAACTTACTTAAAGCTCATGTAGTAAGTCTAAGACAATTACTTAACAATTTAAGTGCTTAAATTAAGAATCTTCTAACTGACACTTATGGAGTTTAGTATAACTCATTTTTAACAATATTTACAACAATATTAACAACAATATTTACAACAATATTTACAACAATATTTACAACAATATTTACAACAATATTTACAACAATATTTCCTCTACACTCTCTTTGGTGAGAAGCCAAGAATGTACATTTTCCGAAAATATTTTCACAGACTTAGAATCAATGCATGAATGGGGTAATAGGTTGTATACCTTTGGTCCTATATGCAAAAAAACATCATTTAAATATCGTCAATTTTGGTTTGGGCAAGGGTATACTTTTTTACGCAGGGTAAAGAGAGAAGGCAGGCACATAAATACTCCAGAGTTACCACGTCTAGTATTAAAACCCCGTAGAACCTTATAAATATATAAATGCCTCAATGGAAGCAAACCTAAATGAAGAAAGAGTGGGAAGGATTTTTCAAATCTGTTCTTTTTCACAATAACACGAATATTCTTTTTTGTAAGTAAACGGCAGGTTTCAAGGAGTTCAAATAAGCGCCACCCCAACAAAAACTGCCATAACGTCTGGAACGTGCTAACGCGTTATATATTATACTAAAAAATTTAAAGGACATTTATTCCTGATGAAGTAAAATTTGTCAGTGTTTGTCGCATAATATTTGTTAGACTATCATTATGTTGTTGCCACTTTAAGAATTCGTCTATGGTTCCTCCCAGGTACTTTAAACAGGAAACCCGTTCAATGGGCAAACAGCTATTGTATGAAGTTATCGGACAGTTTTCTTCATGATAATATAAAACCCAATCGAACTTGTACCTATTACATAAATTATAACACATATATTTCGTTTTAGTTATACTCATTTTCAATTTTTTTTGTGCAAACCAACGTCGCAAATTGATCAAATCTGACTACATATTATATTTTACATAATTCCAGTTTAAACTTCCATAGTTTAAGGCGACATCATCAGCAAATGCTGTCACATGACCTCTAAAATATAAATTACATAGATCGTTTATATAAACTAGAAAAAGGGCTGGACCCAAGACAGAGCCTTGTGGAACTCCAGAAGTTATCATATTGTAATTACTATAAACATCACCAATTTGTATACATTGCATTCTCGATGACAGGTAACTGGTGAACCATTTTAGTGGTATTCCTCGAATACCAGCCCTCTGAAGCTTAAAGGTCAGAATCTTGTGATCAATGGTATCAAACGCCTTGCTAATATCAATTAATAGGCTGCCAGTGCGTCGATTTGAGTTAATAGACTAGTAAACATGAGTAAAATGATTTTCTAGAGCATATTCTGTCACCTTTCCACTTCAAAAACCAAACCGATTTTTGCCGAAGAAGCACTTTTTATCGAGAAAATTAATTAATCTCGACTTGACGAGCTTCTCTATTATTTTCGAAAATATCGACAACAATGAAATTGGACGATAATTTAGTATACATGACCCATCCCCTTTTTTCCATAAGGGCATGACCACCACCTTTTTCATCTCGTCAGGAAAAACGCCACTGGTAAAACTTAGAATAAATATATGTGAAAGAATAGGAGCTAATTCCTGGATAACATGTTTCAAAAGTTCGCTGTTAACGTTGTCGTAACCAGGGGCTTTGCTAGAAGGAAAAGATTTACTTATTTCAACAGGATGGACTGGTTCTATGTACATAGATTCGAAGCTATGTGAATAATCACAACACTCAGCGACGAATTCATCAATGCCACTGTCATTACTATTATTATTACTATCATAGAAGGAAACAAAATAGTAATTAAATGCCCTAGCTATTTTAGACCGAGCAGATGTTATACTACCGTCTATTTCCACGCAGATTTCATGGGGACTGAGTGGTATGCGGCCAGATATTTCCTCGAGTATTCTCCATTGCATCTTTGAGTTGCCATTGGCTCCTTGAAATCTGTGTAAATAGTAGTTATTGGAGGATATCCTAAGTTCATTTTTCAAATTATATCTGTATTCACCTCCCTTCTTGTAGCAATCATTGCCCAAGACATTGCAGGAGGAGGACATTTCTTGTATACAAATCCTAAAATTCCAACTGCTCACGGCACAAGAATTTGTAATCTTATCCCAAAAAAACTCATCATCAGCGTCATTTAATCTGACCATAGAAGCTATTATAAGTATTAGTAACGTTAGTGGTATGAATAAAATCCCTGAAATGAAATCTTTCCTGATATAGTTTATTTAATATGTAAAATATGTTCATTGTATTTAGTGTTCAAATGGGACACCGAACTGGCGCAATGCATGTGTGAACTCTACAAGCGCTAGAAATATAAGAGAGTTCTACACTAGAATAATGGCACATTGCATTGACCTGCGTAAGAGCTATTCACAGAGCTAGGCGAGTCAGTCTCCAGAAACACCTAAATTCGATTTTGATTCCTTCTCTTATCTTATTGCGGAAATAATATGATCAAAAATATGCTCCTCTTTTGCGTATACAAACTTTAGGAAGCAAGTAAATCAAGCGAAGGTCTTGCTCTTTCATGAGAGTTAAACCCATCACTATGAGGATTGATGAAGAAACGTAAAAACGTTCAGGGGAAAATTTTATGAGCGAATATGCTGTAATTAAAAAAAAGAGTGAAAAAACTTTTTACGTTTCAATTTTGAAATTAAATAATCAAATCTAGTATATATTAAATAAAAACAAAAAATCGCCGTCTTAAGAAGAATGCCGATAGTACAATTATTGGTGTGAAAATGAGAGATAAAATTTTTAAAAACTCTAATGAAGAAAATTGGGATTTATTTGAAACTTTCTATCAAACACGTTATGTCTTATCGTACTCTTGTACCAAGCTAATGAATAATGGTTATTTTCAGATAAACAAATCTTTAAGTTTAAAAGAAATTTAGACAACAAATAATTGGAAAAAGAAAATATGAAGGAAATCAGTCATATTATTAACTTTGCGGGAAAGGAGTAGAAAGGAGATGATAATAATGAATTCAGGAAAGAATGCTTTTGTAAAAATAGGAAAAAAGAGATAATGAAGTCACAGGAAGAGGAGTGAGCTGATTATTCCATCAGATAAAACTCAAAACAAAACTTTGCATGGAGAGGTTAATTAACCGAGTTGTAATGGTTAAATTAATTATTTCAGAATGACCAGTATCAGTGTGCCAATCTCTAGCTAGTCCAGTGCATCTTTGAGGTCTTTAACATGCGGAAATTACTTGAAAATTTTAGTACATTGATTAAGTCATTAATTCTCTCTATGAAATGTATTTACTTGAAAAAATATACCAGTAATGAAATAAGCCATTGGTATTTCAGCACTCTTTTGAATTTTAACACACTTTTAGACATCGACCATCGTGAAGAATTAGTAGTAATTGTAGTAGTTTAAGAGCGGATTTCATTTTTTTCCGATGTATGAATTAAATTTAATATGCATGTATATCATTAAGTGATTCCGGCTTTTCCCATAAAAGACTCAGATTGAAACTGGAATAGCTTAAATTCAAGTTGTAGGGCCACATTTCTCCTCCATATTAAATGTAGTAAAAGGCTTCGGAAGCACGACAAATACTGCATGCGGAGTGGTCAAAAAAAAATTTACTTTCTATATTGTAACTAACAGCAATGGAAACGCTTAGCAATAATGAGTTCCTTTCAGTGCAAGTGAGGCTAGATATTAAAGCGGGTCGAACTCCCTAGAGGCGCCATATTGATTTCAAAAATTGGGTTAGCGACGTAGGGGCTTAATCAAGTCCATCGGTAGAATTGCAGAGCATCATTTTGTGCTCAAACGAATGCAGCATTTATTATTAAATAAAAGGATTTATTTATTAATAACAGGATTTATTTATTAATAATTTATAAATGGATAATTCATATGTCTTAGGCAATTGTTGGATAATCTCATAAATACTCAGTAGTTCTACTTGCATCTCAATCAAATACATGCACTCATCTAAAGTTTAAAGGTAACCGCGGCAACCCTGCCTTAAAAGATATTGATAATCTGTCATGGTATTTCGATGCAACAGAGATTTTAATTCTCTACTTCAAAAGCGAAGATTTAATTCAGCCCTTAGAATTTGGCACATATTAAGGTGGTTCCACCGTAAAATGACTTAAATGTCATTTTATTCATATTCTGTTTACTTGAAGAAAAATTTGTCTTCAATCTGATATGAACAAAAAAATAATACCTTTCCACGCTGTTTTATTCTATTTTTGAACTTTAAATTACATGGTGTTCAGTGGCGAAATGAAAGAAACACGGGGAAAGATAGTATTTTTCCATAAAATACAAATGCCATTTTCGTGGAAAACTGTTTATAAGAAGGAAATAATCCAGAGAAATTGAATAAAAATAAAATACTGGCATCTTACCACCTTCTTTTTCTAGTTATTAGGGAATTAATGCCGTAATTGAAGTCAAAATGCGGTAATTCGTAGGAAATGGCGCTGCAGTCGGCTCCTATGGCTGGAAAAAAAGTGCTCATTTAAAATACATTCGTGGAATAATCTGCATATTTTGTACCTTGCTTTTGGGTTTCTATATGTAACGCATTGCATCAGCGAAAGTAGGATTTTTTGAAAAAATATAAAAAATGTGGAATTTAGTATTTGTTTTGACTCACATAGTCGCGGCGGAACCTCCTTAAGGCATTCTTTTAAATTGTACGACTCTTATGGAGTTAAACATTGAATTATTTCGACGCTGACTTAAATTTCTTTATATTATACCAAGAAAAAGAAACATCCACGATCACATCAGCATCCATACGGCAGTAAAGAGGTATTAAATTTTCCGGGACATCATGGTCGTCCGTGTGCCCTCGATAAAGATAAGCCACTATTGCCCTGTCATCAAATATCCCGGATGGAAAACAACGGAGATTAAACATCGCCCGAGTCTCAGTGATATCTGAACCCTGCAACACAAGAGTTAATAACCGAGCACATCACCTATCTGATTATACCAGCCAGCAACGTTCCTTCAAAAGTCTTCAACATAACTATATTTTTTCCAGTATTCAAAAAAATACTGACAAATTACTTTCATGCACGATTTCCATATCAGGCGAAAATCGAACGCAAAAGATCAAAAGAAAACTTTGTAAATGCAGCGGCTCCCGAAATCCCTAACTAGTGGCGTCGTTTAAATATATGGCACAGTATTGTACTTTCATTCCATCAGGAAACTTTGTCACAAAAACGAGTTGAGATGACATTCCCAAAAGTATGAATAAGAATGATCAGTATAACGGTGACAACGCTCCATATTTTCCACAAATAATGTTTCATAGTCTACGGTCACAATGTCGTGTACATTAAATAAAAGAAATCTATCCGAGATTATGAATAAAAATGGCAAACTTCATATAAATATTATTAACACACAGGTTATTTTGACAGTGAATATTATGCAGATTTTCGGAAAGTGAGCTATATTTTTTACATTTTATTACTTTAAGAACAGAAAATGAGGAGAGCATAGTTACGCATCAAAATCCATTAATACATATTTATAAAATAAAAAACAAAAAAGAAGCGGAAAAATAATTAATACTCCAAACAGATGCAGAATAAGGCGTCGCGTGGTTTTGAAACTATGACTTTGACGATGGGAGAGAATGAGTGACCCATGAAAAGTAATGGAAGAGAGATATGAAGACAACTAATTGAACGCTTATTAAAAACGAATGGCACGGAGAGAAAGAGAAAGGAGAGAGACATGAAGGATGTAGAAATCAATTCCTAAAACATGGCATTGATTTTCCAACAATTCAATTTTCCACATTTCTGACTGCTGCCTTGAAAAGTGTTGTCAAAAGGTCGCTATTTAACCCTCGAGAAGGTTAAAAATGTAAGCAATTTAATGGCATGAAGACTTGCAACATTTTAAAGGCAATGGTACTGTTACATTGAGTTAAAATAGAAGCTAGAGGCGTATGAAACACCCCGCGCGCCCTTCCTCATGTTAAACTCTGTAATATATTCGAAGAAAATTTGACGAGTAAGAAACGTAATGAGGAGCATTGTAACCAAGGGTCTGACACTCGCATTACTCCAAAGGTTATACATTTCACCCAGAGCACTCTAGCGGTCAGGCGCTAACTATCATCGCAACAGCGCGACAGGTATACTCTTTAATTGAATATCTTGCAGATTTAAGTGTGAAATTACCTATTTATTTCTCACGGGAAACTTAAAATGGTAATTGTATAATCAATTCTGCATCCTGAAAAATTCTGGAATCAGATTGCAGCGCAATAATGCCGTCCAGTCCTTCTCTTGGCGTTTTCGCAGTGTACTTTCTCGGCCATCTTCTTTGTTTACTTACGGTTGCGATGGCGATGTCTCGTGTGGTCCCAGGCGTATTTTAAATTGAAACTTGACCGAATTGACCGTCATTGAAGGGACCATAACAGGGGGGAGGGAGGATATACCATAAGGCATTCCAAAATTACGGCGAACAGACCAATGAAACAATATGATAAAAGAGCTTGTTCAAAAGTGGCCACCGGTTATTGTAACTTAAGAGCTATAATCCAGTCCACAAATCAAACAAGACAAAAAATAGGGAAACCAAAATAATCATAAAACCAAAATAGTCATTATTACTCAACTTACCCATTCCGTAATTCCGCTTATTACGCTTATTCAGTAGACTAAAATTAAGATGAACCGTTTTTTGAATAACTAAACTAAACTAAAAAACCAATTTGGAGAAATCTGAATACTCACATGTTGAAATTTTAAGGCTCTTAAAGGGATGTGTTTTCAAGGGAACCAGCATTAATGGTAGGTACTGATAGCGAGTTCTAATTAAATATTGCACATTTGCAACTAATGAGCAAAATAGGAGTAACGATTAATACGCAATGATTAGCAATAATGCCGCATACAACTGATGCGAATGCCATTTGTAGCACATGGCCATTACCAGTTGCAATAATTTTGACCAAATAAGTGTACTCCCATTGCTTGAGTTCAGAGTGCAAAAAATACTTTGAAATGATACAGAATTTCAGTGGAAGAGTATTTCCCTGAGTATTTTCTTCGTGAACTAATGATTTGCATACCTATTTATTCACGCGGTTACTTCTCATTCCACTGAGCGTAATGTAATTGCGCCAGCTCATGTCTCATACAATGCTAAAGGTCAAACTTTATGGAGTTCTCCTTAGTAAATGCAGCATTAGATGCGTGTTTTTTCAAATTCTCGAGAGACGATATGTTCATCTGTTTGAATAAAATGTACGTATCATCAAAATTAAATGGACATGTTCTAAAAATAGTGCATTAATGAAACCTTACAAACCGATCGTGTGGGTATGCACTTAAAAATAACGTTTCAAAGTTAAATAAAGGGAGTTGATATTTGGCCACTTTCATTTTATTTATGTATTACTTTATAATTAACAATGGTAGGTATATTACAGTATATCAGTTTTTACAGTAACTATACAATGATTGCCTCAGTCTTAGACTTATGTTTATCTTCGGTATGCTAGAGATAGGTATTCATTTTATCTCAAGAAAAATAATAACTAAGATAACATGTGCTATAGGGCATGTAAATAACGAAGAGCATACAAAATTGAGGCCACGGCTGGAACTAAAAGTTGGCTTACTTAGCATGGCCGGAATAATAAGGCATATGTGTAAACATAATATACCATATATGTAACATATGTGTAACATTCTAGAGACGATAAAAGGTGGTTAACACACAAAAAAAAGCTTTTTAAACGCCTCATGCAGTGATACTCAAACACGTATCATGTGATATATCATGGGTTAATTAGTTTTGTACAGCACTCACAGGGTAAAGGGGAAAACAAATTCAAAACGGGAAAAAGATTTAGCTCCTGTTTATTCTTTCTCTGAATTCTATTAAAATAGGCCAGGAAAAATATCCATCTATTTGCAAGGTAGTATAAGCACCAATAAAAATATTTAATCAGCGGAATGAAAGTACATTCCAAAAATGCCAATGTTCCAATTTATTTTAAACTGTGAGGCGTCATTTTTTAAGCGTAACTCTCATGGATTTCAGATGTCCTCTGAAGTAATGGGACTGTAGCTAGCCTAAGCCTAGCCTGAAGTCCCGATCTGGGTATTCCCCATGGCATTAGTTGTGGTGTGATTTCAGAAGAGCGTAAACCTCCAATCTTCGGCTTGAAATAAATTTCAACCAAAGTGGTTTTTATAGAGACTATACTGAATCGAGTAATTTTCTTGAGCATGCACGACCTTACTCGTATAACTGCATTACATTATTTACCGAACACTATATGTGTTGAAAGTGCACAATGTGTATCATAACAAGAAATTTTAAAGTTTGCCAGAAATTATCGGAATAACCATAAAAAAATTTCAAATCGAACGCAAAGTCAAAACATTCACCTCAGGTAAATATCCATAATAAAGTTAGGGGTTAATCAACTCAAAGTAGTAAGACAAGACGATATTCCTCGAAGGACTAGATTCGTCAGTTAAAATTCATTATTCTGCTTAACCTTTCCATGGAAAAAAATGTATCGTTATGTCTATCGAGATATCGTTGAACAACGATAGATGACTCGAAAAGTCTGTTAAGGTCGTTTTAGACGGTGAATGATCATGCAAATAATCATTCAGGCGTTAATTCATGAATGAATTTAAATGATGACCTGGAGGAGAGTCTGTTTTACGCGGTGAGATAAATTTCGTGAATTTTCTGCGCTGAAAGGATGTACGCCAATCGATAGCTCGAATCGATTCATGGAAAATTTCCAGCCGGCGTTTGTTAAACACCGGCTGGAAATTTGTAGTCGTAGACGATAAAATTTGTATAGTCGTAGATTTACCGTAATCCGAGGGAAGACAATCTGCTAGTGATGGACAGGAATGATGTAATTTTAGGGACCGCTGCTATAGCGTCCATCATTATGGTGGCAGCCACAATTATGTCGCAGAAAGCTAAAAGGACACGCAATGACTGGGTAAGGCACTGGATAGAGAGCGGGAATTGAGGTCGAGGGATACTAAGTCTGGTTCAAGAGGAACGTCTGATAGGGGACCGTGAGGCCTACCGTATTTTTTAAGGATGACGGAGGAACAATTCAATGCTGTCGTAAATTGAATGATTATGAAAGAACAGACAAGATGATGAGAGGAGCAATATCTGCTGGTAAGAGGTATCATGTTTTCCCTGTAGTGAAAGTACGTGAATACCTGTATTTGGATCATAATGTTGCTAATTTCCAATTAGCTGAAAACTAGCTCTCACGTTGAGCTCTTTAGTGACGTGAGAGTCGTACCGGAGTATTCAGCACGAGTTCAAGGGAGTACAAATTCAAATATTCCCGAAGTGATTAGTAGTATCCATCGGAATATGAAATCTGATTAATGATAGGTTTGGAAGGTTTGATACGTGTTAATTGTCTTAGTTTTCCCATGATATGGTAGTTGTGATAACAAACAACAGTTAAGTAAAATTACAAATATCATAATAGTAAAAGGAGAAAAGCAGTTGAATAAGTTTTAGTAATAATAACACACAATGCTTCTCCCTTTATTGCGGTGAATTACGCAAAATACTTCCTCCTTTAGCATCCGAAATATTCTGCTTGAAAATGACCATCGCACATCTGTAGGCATATCATTTGAATGTATCATCTCCGCATATCATTTGAATGAATTGAAAGAACGAGGAATTGACATGAACCAAATCATTGAAAGGAACCGAAATTGCGACCTATAATTAGGTACAAAACAGTCGTATTCCCACAGAATTCCTGTGGTTCAATTTGCCAAAACAACCAAGATGGACCTTGTGCGCTCATATCATGCGACCATTCACGGGATCATGCGGTCAAAAATAGAACATCCTCTAATTTTGCTCGAATGATCTCGCGCATGATTTTTCATAGATGGTATTTTCATTACAGTGAGTGTAAACACCTACGTCATCAAATCAAATTTCCCTGTGAACAGTATGAATGTTTAAAGTATTGTTAATCAAGCTAGGATTTCACAATACATATAATGGAAAGTAATAAGAGAGAATTTGTGACAATTTCAGCCGAAGTAAAACTTCAGTCAACACATCAATTGCCGGCCACGAGGCCAACCACAACCGCAGATTAATCTTTCATAGCCAGCAAATAAGGTTACAGATTTATTTTTTAGAAAAATCAATGTCGTCAAAGGATTACAATGAATGTGTACAAATATGTATGTTATTTTCATGTTATTCGAATTGAGGAAAAATCCTATTCCGTGACCGCAAACAAAACATTCAACATTTTTAGTTAAATTAAATCTTCCATGTAGTCTTCAGGTTGATGGGCCCGACTCAATCAAACTTTATAATAAGCGAAGTAAAACTCAATTATCTTCCCATTATTGCATCGAAGCACCAATTATATGAAGTAACAAATTTTTTTTTCACGGTCTCTACAGAGTTTTACTGAGTTTAGCCCATTTCAATTTTCTATTTCTTCATTCCTCTCCCATGATCTCAGGTCGGTTTGATTTCATTTCCTCTCTTTTGAAATTTTATTTGAAATATGCGGCTTTCCCTTATAAATATCCAAGATTTTCAAGCTAACAGTCTTATAGAGACAAAGCATTTACCGACTTGCTGGCTGATTTCTCTTTACAAGCGAATCATTTTGCGGGTATGTATCATTACGTAATCCGCACCAATAGAGCTTCATACGACACAAAAGGGTGATCCTGATCTCGGTAACAAGTTCATATTCTCTTTTCATTCTTATGAAAGTCCCTAATGGCTTTCTCTTTGGATTTTTGCTGGCTTCTCCGATCAATTTACCATTTTGCACTCTGGCAGAACGCAAAAAAATACAGGCAACTCATTTTAGAGCATTCATATTAGAGTCGCAAAAGGCAATTCTGCTAAATATGACTCATTTTATGAGTACTAGTCCATGCAGTTCCGTTTAACATGTTGCCATGCGAACATCATCGTCTTAAAACGATGCCATTCAGTTATTTTCGAGTGGAGTACTTGTTTGCATAAGAAATGTCCTCAAAAGTAAATTAATCTTGATATTTATTATTTTCGAGATACTTCAAGCGTTAGGGAAGATTTTACAGAGCATTCTGTTTGACATACTAGTATCGTTGACAGTAGCATCGAGCGTATGATAGTAAAATAATTTTCAAGCTCACGCTTATTACGTCAACTAGGGCACTGGGGGCGATTAAAGTATTGCGTTCGGCGAATCTTGCAAACATTTTAACCCTCCCGCCAAATAATGCAACCTAAAATTTAATTACCCCACCCTTACCAATCTATAAATAGTTTTATAATGTAGATTTTAGAATCCTTGGCAAGGATCAACTGCTTGACAAGCGCATGCTAAGCGCTCTTAAAGGATCCGATGATACATACAATGGAACTACTGCTGCGCTGTTTTCTGTGCAATAAACTGATTAGCTTATTGGTCATAATCAGCGACAAAACCACCTACTAAAACAATAACGAATGGAAAACTGGGGGGAGGATTAAGGAGAAAGATCTTGGATGGAACCTATGAAGCAAATTATTAAGGATGCTAAAATTATTGAAGGATTGAAACAGCTAGCTGAATGGTATGTAGATTAGAGAACAGCATCAAACCAATCTTCGGAGTGATTCCACTGCTGATGATGGCAGACTCAAAATGTGCCAGAAGATGAGCTCACGATTATATACCTAATATCTACTATTTCAATAGCCTTACGTAAGGAAATTGCTCACCTTCATCCTTTTCCTACTTCGGACACGTAAGGAGAACCAGAACCCTTCTTTTTCCCAAAACATCTTCAATGAGACTTGACTAGTACTGGACGTACGGATTGGCCTTCATTTAGGAATACAGTATAAGTACTTAGAGCAGATGTGATAGAGCATAGAGGCATCAACGGGGACTTTATTCTTTTTCTTGTGACTCCGAGCAAGAACTCACCCTTCCAACAAGCCCATCGCTTTGTGGCTGCATTTCGGATTTCGGCGAATTTCACGGAGCTGGTGGGACCGGAAGTTTACCCCCATTTACCGCCCCATCCTTAACTCCAGGAAGAGGAAATGGTGCCTTTATTTTTGGTTCACCATCTCCCTCCGTTTCCCAGGTAATCCCTCACTTTCTTCTCCGGGCACTACTTATAATCTCCCCCCTCCCTCCCTACTCCCCCCTTTCTCGCAATCCGACTTTTCCCTCCCCACCCATGGCAAACCCCGGTGACTTCGCTGCCAACTCACTTGACCCTTCGCTCCTCACACACACACCCCCCCTCCCCCAATCCCTAACTCGCGGTCGTCCCTTCTCACTCTTGTCGGGTCCGTTACCCAGAGAAACCCACGCCTACACACTTCTCCAAAAGTTAATCCCCCTAGCCCTCATCTCCACAGCCCCCAGATAGTACCGTGTAAGATAGATGCCGCACTTTCACCCCGAGGCCTAGCTAGCTTGGTTTCCATGTCGCTCCCTACCCCTGTTAATATAAGAGTGAGGATCTCTCCAGGAGCTCTACCTATGAAATTTAAATCCAAGGGATTGTTTTTGTACGCTTCTGAAGGTCGACTTAAGTCTCCATCAAAGGTAAAAACTAGATGTCTTTAAGCAAAAAGGCAAAGTTGATAGGCAAAAAGGGCATTTTAAAGCGTGTTCATGCTCATTGTGGCAATATGTTATGAATGTTTACACAAAATTTCTACACTCCGGACCTTATAAATCCTCGGAATTTTATATTATAAACCTAAACACCTGCAACACCGACAAAATACCTTTTTCGTCCAATTACTATTAATTCTTCAGATGGAAAACGCACTGCATCTACATACTACCCTGCGAGCAACAACAGAGGCGGGTGGCAGGGGGTGTTAGGAAAACCGGCCATGGAGAGCGGGGATAGGGAAAAAGATGGGGAGAGGACAGGGGTGATTTTTTTGCGCTAACGACGTGTCTTATGTTAGTGCCACGCTTTTTTTGTTATAACCACTAATTATGCGTGCTAAGGAGGAATTTTTGTACCCTAAGTTTGGCCGTGTATCTCCTTTACTTTGTCACTCCCTGTGTCGTAATGAAACTCACCTGATCGGAGTTTTTCAAGTTCACCTAGCGTGTAGCCTCCGAGCCTCTAACCGCTCCCTGCCTAATCCTTCCATCAGCTGTGTGACACTTTTCATTCGCTAATTGCAGTTTTTAACTATGCTGGCGCCTTTTCTTTGTGTTTTATTAACTTATCGAATTGAAACTTTCTGTGCAGAGTCCTAAATACTAGCGATGTAATTGAGATGTGGACTAACCAGAGCAAAGTAGCATCTCTTTTTCACTTTTCCATAAGAGAAACTTCCAACTAGTATACACTAACTGCCAGCATAGATTTTTGTAACAATTCATTGCAGGCACATTTTTTTAGTTATATTTTTCTTAAAACTATTGCAGTTGTTGCCAATAACAACGAACAAACATAACTAATATTTATTATGCTATGTATTTTTCATATTTGTTAAGTAAATATTTGTAAAAAAATAAATAATAACAGTATTACATGATTTACAAATTTCAATTCTGATTTTAAAAATAATTTTTTATGTTCCTAAAAAATATCTGCAATCATAACAACATTCATTCAAACTTTCTAAAATGGTGTTATACACCTGTTCAGCTGAATAATACTGCCAAATTATATCATACTACTTTCTGTGAATCATGATTTGAATGGTCGTGCTTCTCTAATGGAACATAAACTTCCCTCACAATCTGATGTAATTCAAAGGATGTCAGCAAAAACGTATCTTCCCTGCGCAGGATATCTTGCCAAGGGAATTTAACACAAAAGGTTGAAAAGAGACTAAGAAAAGAGAAAAAGCAGTTTTGACGGGCAATAGAAGAAAATACACAGTGTCATCTTTATCAACGTATTAACAGCAAGATCCGCATACGATAAATCTAGGACTTAGAGCAACAACAAAGCCAACAAAAATAAATTTCTCAATAAACTTCGATGAGTAACAATTCTAAAGGACAGTAGTATCCAATAAAACCTTATCTTAAAAAAAACACTAGATATCTACTGCCCAATTTGCGTTTCAAAGTCAGTCCATATTTACCTATTTGTCAAACAAATGTCGCCATTATAAGTGAAACATTTCATTTCACTCAGACACCTGGTTTCATACACAACACTGAAGAAGGAAAAATGAGAAATATACATTTTATGTTCCATTAAAATGTTTGTTAGAACTAACTTTTGTCTATAAGACAAATACCTTAAAATCAATGTATGAACATTGAAAATTTACATGTATTCATTTATTATTTAGTAATAAAATGCAGCACTAACCGAATCATAATTATCAAAAAACTTTGAGCAATTGAACCCCATTAGATACTAATAAGTGGCATTATATTTTTAAATGCTCAACTTATTCAAATAAGAGTAACATAAAAAAAGATTTTCCCTACTTCTAAGCAATCATTTTATTTTATTGACTGCATTATAAAAGGATTCATCCGAAGGAAGTCATCCTAAATAGTAATCCAAAGAAAGGTATACTTATTTCAGACGTTTTGACATGCATTTAGCTTCATTTATTTTATTCAGGAACACTTATCCATTAAGAACTGAGGAATCATAGATTGTATCTCAATTGAAAGCGAGTTCAAAATACGTACACCAGATGACCACAACGCCTTATTATAGATGTATCAACGATGAAACCTGACGATCAACCAGAAAGCTGGCTGCAATGGGTAACACGAACCTTGCATGAGCATTGAAATTTACATTTCCTTTATCAGATAAGTTCCCTAAATCTTTATCTCCACCTGAGGTTTCCATCAAAATGATCATACCCCTCCGAAGGCAGTGATGGATTCTCATGGGTTTGTGCCTGGATTTCAGTGCTTACTTACTAAACAAATGCTATAATCAATAGAAATTTGAAACCTAGACTATTACATTTTGACCTAAATCCCACAGCCAAAATGATGACACGCTATTATTTCGTTAGCATCAAATATAATGTGAAATATAATGTAAAATTTAATAAAAGTAAATAAATAAATCAACGCAAAATATTTCGTCTTCACTCAACACTCTTTCATCTTGCCTAAATATGGACCTAAATTTCTACATACTCAAATAGTATTATGTAGAGCTACATCAGCTGATATTGGAGTGGTTTATGGTAGACTATTAGGCTCCAACATTTTTTGCACCATATCAATGCACAAGGAGAAGACAAACGATCAGAAACAAGGAGAGGCAATGGAGAAAACGCAGTCCTTCAATACTTTGGCAGCAGCATTTCAGGAGATGGCAGACCACAACGAATCTCTAGATATGAAGAACCCAAGCTAAGTAGACATTAGCAATGCGTACTGAGAAAGGAAAATTAAAAGGCAATACTTATAAATAGGGTGTGGTGATAAGCCAGGAAATAGTACCCAAAAGGTAAGCAGCAAGGCTCTGCAGGGATTAGAGACGTGGACCTTTGGAAACAGAGGTCAGATACGAAAAGAGGTCTGAGAAACCCCTGCGATAAACACAAAGATGAACTAGTCTTTTTTCCTTTGAGGGCTTCCACCATTATAATGTGAATTTGAAGCACTTCATTTGAAGCATTCACCTAGGACTCCTTAAGCTCAATTTTCCCGAATGGT
Organism: Pyrrhosoma nymphula; assembly: GCA_963573305.1. NCBI lineage: Eukaryota > Metazoa > Arthropoda > Insecta > Odonata > Coenagrionidae > Pyrrhosoma > Pyrrhosoma nymphula. The sequence goes on from OY754328.1 coordinate 30,515,074, forward strand.
TTGAGTTTTTTCCAGCAGGACAATGAAATGTTTTCCTCCCCGACTCAGCTATTCTACTCAGTTTATTGCATAAGCCATTAATTCGAAACCACCCTCTATAGCTTTTGATTGAAGTTTAGATTCCTCTTATGATATTAACAGTGTAGGTATACGCACCTAGTGCCGTGATTTATATACTCAGCCTGTTCCGCATATCCTTTCCCCCTTTTTAGGCAAACTTTTACGTACCGTTTGCCCTTTCTGAGACTGTTTTACCAATAGATATATTTTTACATAATCTTTTTTCCAATATTATTTTTTAATTGATGAATTACTACTGTTATAAGACAAGATATTTTATTCTATTTCCCCATAGCATTTGCCCAGCCACCTCCCATCATGGCTAATCCCCTAACAACCAATGCTACACGCCCTCGCGGGATCGTGTATAAATATACATTAGCGGAAATATGTAATAATCATACTAAATCAAAAATACATGCACGCCAAGCTGCGTAGGACTTTTTATGTTATAACGTATTAATATAAATAATTACAAAGGTTAAAAAAAATAATATTTTAAGCAGCAAAAATAGATTTTGGCTGGATAGAATTTATAATTTGCTCAGAGCTAAAGAGGGTCACACCCTTCAACTCTAAATTATTGTGTTACAAGCGATGGCTGTCAATGCCCAACTTAGTGAACTGAAAACTAATCAAGTCATCGCCACCTCAAATACAAAATTGAGAGAATGTTTTCAATGGTTTTCCTGGTATTTGGTGCAAGCAGTGCGCATCTCCATAATGAAAACACAAGGCCTCTAGCCACATAAAATTAGTAGGTATTTTTAGAAAAACTACACTTTCAAGAAGTTATTACTTGAGCATTAAGCCACAAGGCATTCACTATGTAACAACAAAATTTATTCTATCTTACAATCAATTTAATCCAACAACAACGCTGTTACAATCTTAGAATGAAAAATTTTCAAGCAATACGTAAACAGCCTGGAGACTTGCATATCACAATCATAAGGGGAACACATATTTTGCAATTCAAAACCCTGAGGGGTCAACGGTTTAATTGGCAAAATAATGTGTTTTGTTCATTACACTCTACCTCCGTAAAACATTTTAACTGCCCCAAGGCTGCAAGGCTCCTCGTCATATTTTAAATCTAATCTCTCTTCTTCCCGCTCCTTTCGTAAATACAGGGCTCATATTAGCCCGTATGCCCCACCATTTCGCAACTTTTTGGCTACTTTGCAAATATCGTATATGTTTCTCAGTATTTTTATTAACATTTAGTTTTAGCTCAACTCATTCATCTTTCTGTACTTTCCATTCCTCCCTTTTTACCTTAAAGTCATGCTCTAACGTTATATACGAGGCTGAAAATTGAAAACCACAACTCTTGATAAATGTTCCCCTCTCAAGAATCGAAAGTAAGTTTCGATTCGAGCAACTGAAATCTCAATCTAGACACCGTGAGGTGGCTAATCTTTTCATCTGGTATATCTGAAATTCGATACGCTCTTGCCTACTTAGGATAGGTGTAGATTTCAAGGCTGGGCGAGGACCTTCTGGAGCCCTCCTGGCACTCCGACATCTTTGGGTTCATTGTGCCGTCATGCCTAGGATAACTAAGGAAGGTATTTCCCAGTTTTTGTGCCCAGTTTATTGCGATATATAAGCCTCACAAAAACGCGAGATGATGTCCAGAGTTAGATAAATAAATTTTATTCGGTAAACTCAATGCTGTCGTGTTTTTGTAACGACTAAATATCATCGAAACAATGGGTAAATAACAATGATATTACAAGACTAATTAATCTGTCATTCCAGAGCTCTTCATTTTATTAAGTTAGGAATTGTTGAGTCAATGCAATATTTACCCTCAACAAAACTCCTTTTTGGTTAACAGGGGATTAGTAGATACTACTAATTCCCTGTTACTACTATTCCCCTGTTAATCTACTACCACCTTGACTTCAAAAATGTTTAATACAATTTTTCTTAACTGAGGCGAATAATTAATAACAATGGCCGGTAAATTAAGCATTTTAAGTGAGCAAGATATGATAATTATTTCTTATAATATATCACGCATAATATATTATATTAGCTGTGAGAGTTCAAGGAAGTAGCTCAAAATGAAATCACGATTTTATATCCTAAATACATTTATTTCTCACTAGTTTCAATCGATAGCTCTCATGGAATATCTGGGAATAACATGAGCCTAAATAAATATTTTAAATCACTATGGTCTGAATCACTCATGCTTTACTAAGAATCATAAAATTGACATCCAAATCGGTTTCTATTCCATCAAAAACCATATCATTCACTATTGAAAATACTAATGTAGTGAATGCAGCCGAAATTCCATGAAAAACAATTCAGCAATGTACCTAAATCATTCATACTAAGATCATAAATCGTTAGGTTGCAGATTATTACTGTTATGAATAAGCTACAAATCCGCTACTTCACGCACTGGCGGTTCCGCTCAGAGATGCAAGTCACCGCGGACGTCGGTTGCAAATAAAACATGAAGTGTATCGTTGGTTGCGTTCCAACTAGGTGACCGAAACGAGGTAAGCGTCGAGGAAAGATAAAAATATTTCCGTTTTTTCACCTCTGGATGAACTCACTGGGGTCGGCTTGAATGTCACGTGACATACTCAGCTTGGAATTTCTAATTATGTCGCAGAGGTAACCGCTCCCCGTTTCGTTAAAAAAGTCTCTTCGGCGGACTGGTAATCCCCGCAAGATGAAGATAAATAAATCAGTGTTCCTGGGTCACATACCTTCAAGGTGAGATTTTCTAATTGAAGTATACTTAAATTTTGCGGATGCATCAAAACTTTTCGATTTAAGGATCCTCTCTTGTAAAATACCTAAGAAATGCTTACAGCTAATTCAAAGGTAAAAAAGCGGATATAAGCAAGGGCATATTTTTTAAAGATAAAAATCATTTATTCAGCAATTTGCGCTTGCATAATATAAGGAACAGTACATAAAAAGGACAGCTAAGGAAATAAAATGATACAACTACACGACACGAAATTCAGGAGGTGGATAATGTATATTTTTCGCCATAAAACCATAACCACCGATTTAAATCAATCAATTATTATGTACTTCGGAGATATTTTCCTCTTAATAAAAACTTAAAAGGCTAACATAAGGAAATAACGCACTCATTTCATCAAGATAATTCCATTTTTTCCACCAATTAAAATAAATAGTCATTTATTTTCCTCAGCGTTGTCCTTCGCCTGGCTTCCTTTCTTAAGAGGAATGGGCCCTAATTAATCAGCAATATAAGTGTTTGCTTGATTTGAAAACCTCGAGGAAACAGCGTGTTACGACTTTCGGCAAAAACACGTCGTCCGCAACTCAATTCTCTCGTAAAAATTGATGTTTTTTTCAATAGCGGCATCTTCCTAGACACAGGAACTGCTATAAAAACGGGAGCGCTCCCATCTCAGCCACACTACGTTCGCTCCCCTTGGCCTCTGTCAGAATAGATCTCTCTCCATAGGTGAACGCGCGACTGCGACGAGAAGAAAATACGCCACCAAAGCGAAGAGGCGCACTTCCCGCGCACGCAAAACGTGTTGCCTTTTGGAAGGTATACCTCCACGACATTATTTGTATCACAAGAAGAATCTACGTGGAAACCTATCACCTGTCTAGCAGCCTTTGGTGTTTTTTTTACTATTGTCCAAAAAATCATATTTGTTTTTTTTTAATATTGTCCAAAAAAATTAGGTTTCGTGTGAAGAATTCGATAATGGATGATGTGAGTAATGTAACCTTACACTGTCTCTGGATGAGATCGGAAAAAAAATTTCCGCTATTTATTAAAGCATTGCAGCACTTTTTTTATCGCTATTCTCTGCATTCAAATAATTTTTTATCACTTTAAATGATATTAATCACCAAATAATCATGATTTTTTTCATCCGATTGATCTTTGGTTGGAGCCTTTGCCAAAATTCGTCGGTGAGGAGCCAACAATTGGAGTGATGGCGGAAAATTTTTTAAGGGAATCTCGATCCCTATACCTGGATGTCTTGTGGAGAGCATTTCAGATGCAGTACTCCGTACGGCAGATGAGCGTTAAACCGTGGCCTCTTGTTGCCTTTTGTTAAGAGCAGGCTAATATGGACGCCGAATTTCTCTCCGCCGTTCCTTCATTCCTCCTCACCCCTCACAAAGCAGCCTAACCACCTATCCTTAATGGCGAAAATGACCTCGTCCCCTATCCAATACAGGCAGCCATTTAATTCGTCTATGTTAATGGGAAGATAGGAATGGTGTACCTTCTTCGGTCGGAATAATTACGGGAGGTGAATAATACGTGAGGTCATTGACGCCATAGAGGGTAGTTAAGTACAGATTATAGCTGATGATTGAAGCCGATACTTTGTTACTTCGTAGCCAAAAGTATTACTCTTATATTATTTTGGTGGTAGAAGAGACTAGGTACTCGAATGCCGATAACAGCCAATGGCATCGAGTTAAAAATTTCTTTCGTATGAATTTCGAGTCTATTTATATTACCAATGGATAATGTAATTGGCTTTGATTTTCAATAGCCGCTGCGATACTAATGAAGTAAGAACAAACGATAGAGGCGGCAAATTTCTTCGTCACCAAAGATTTATATTAGCTTTGAGTAACGCTGACTGGGATGCAAAACTAGCAAAACGAGCATAGGTGAGTCATTAAATGACAAAAGAACCGCATGCAGGCTGTAGAAATAGATATTGGTAATTATTTTTGCGATAAGGGAGAAGCTTAAGTAAGCAAGGACAAGGATGTAATAACTAGGAAAGGGATGTGTTTTGTCTCCCATAATTTTCCATTTTTCCGTCGTGAAAGCAATACATGAAGTTCCAGAAACTTTAAAATAGGACTGAATGTCCGTGGAGAAATAATTGCGGTAGACTACGCAGTTAACAAAGAAATGTTGACAAGGAAAGGAATACCTGAGAATTATGATGAACTGCATGGAAAAGACAATTAATAAATAAAACCGAGTACCGAAAAGAACGCTTAAGTTCGAAAACATTTCATTGCAAAATATATCTGGAGCATGCCACAGAATGGAATTGAGGTCTGTAAGATAACAGAAGTAGGACGAATAATAATTCAAGCAATGGAAGTGAAGAGCCGTGGAAAAATTATGAAGATCGAATGGACGGAGGAAGTTACTAAAACACACAAAGACTTGCACTCCGATATGGACGACATACACTTAATGGACATATCATGAGACATAATAGCGTCGTAAAGCAGCCATGTAAGTAGGAATGAATGAGAATAATCAACGGAAAAGAACAAATGTGAGTACCACAAATAAGTTATGCCAGATGTAAAAGCAAATATTTGGAGCGAAAAGATGAAGAGGAGAGCATTTGATATTTGAGATTAAATTTTGTATTTTCAGAAAAAGAACTCAAAAAATAGGTTTATGGGACATTAAATGACATTATTGCATTTTCTATATGAAACCACATGAATAAAAATATATACGTGCTAAAGTATATTGATTAACTTTCACACGGTTCGCTCGGGAGTGTGATAGTTTCATATTCTTTTACCTATATGAAATATAGAAACTATTCAATTCGTAACGGAGTAACGGACTCACCATTTTTTCTTAAATTGTAACTTTTAATGAATCCTCACGTAAATGTTGATTCTTCAGAATATTTTATTATCATTCTTTCAAAAGATAAAACATCAATATTTTTAGTTTTTTCGAGAAATACCCTAAAAGGTTACCGTGCAAATGTACAACATAGGCCTGTATGTGGTGCATCTCGTTACTGTCGTGTCCGCTTTCTCCTCCTCATTCCCCACTCTCTCACCTCGTAGTTATTTCATTTTCATGTGAATCTCATGATCCGCGCTGATAAATGCATGATGAATGTGAGTATTTTTGAAATACAAGAAGAGAAAATATGCCTGTGCGGGTACCTGACTAATTCCAAAGAAAACCTGTTTCTGTACCCACCAATTTTCCATGCAGTCCACACCTACGCAGGGTGCGCTCACCTCAAGAGACTTAAGTCACGGACTCCACTGTGGAGTACTAGTAATCTGAGTATCTCCTGGTCGCAGCGTGGGAATCATTTCCCTCGGGTAGCGCAAACTGATATCAAGGGCGCATCTCAAAACAGCGTCGGCTTAAAATGCAGCTCAACTGAGGCGCAGGCGGGGATTATCTGCGCGAGAAGCTTCTTTGCCCCCGGTCCTCCATCCTCGTGTCCCTCGAGTGCCAAGGCCACGCCAGCCACCTGCGCGTCGCACCGCTCCGACAACTCGTCAATAAAACATCTGCCTGGCGAGTAGCCGCTGCGATTTGGTCGGAGGCTCAGAGGCGGGAGGATGGGGTGTGATTCTTCGTAAAATTCACCACGCGTTCGGGGTGGGGTGGGGGGCTACCTGGAGAGGGCGCTAAGAGAGTTTGGCACAAAGTACAGGTTTTTAAAAAAATATCGTCATTACGAGAGCGACAAACAAATGCGTTCCCTCTCTCGCGAGAACAGACGCCGTTAACCAATAGGCTTATTGATAAATATTTTCCGAAGCGATTGACTCGAGTGCTCTTTACCTGAGTAAGTTTTTAAAGAATGCGCATGCCATGTTTTTTTACACGTCATTCCAATCAACTAAGCTGAGAGGATCTCCTTACATTATTAAGAAGTTTAATAATTTGAGGGTATTAGGGTAGGTTATATCAATGGCTAAATGCACAATCGTTGTAAGCCCACTTTTGTAAACTTTCGGAAAATGCAAAAAGAAGATTTATAAATTGGGGGAAAACCCCATACCAGTCAACAATCCCATTAAAGTATGCATTAGATAATATGTATTTTATTAGGCAACAATAACACTTTTAAGCTAATTTTCATTAGCTCTGCCTACTTCAATACCAATATCTCATTTGGGCAAAAATACGGACATACAATGATTGCGCTTTTAGCCATATATATGCAATGTATAAACGTGTATTTTGCGCACTTCGTATTCAGCTTCGATGGTTTATTTTTCAATTTGTCAGAGGCACCACTTACGGAAGAGACAAAACACCAAAATAATTAATAAATGCTTAAACAGGCATTGTTGCCGTGTGAATCAAAACCTTCCATTTGTAAAAAAGTTAAATATAATTAAAATTAGCATAATGCATCAAAATCTCCCAATTAAAAAATAAATTCGAGTTTCGCATATCAGGAATGTTTTCTAAAAATATGACTCCCGCAAAACTTACTGACGGCTGTTACAGTCAAAGTACTATGGCCTTAAACGTTCAAGAAATGAGATTCTGATTGGAAAAATGTGAATAAGGCAGTTGAGAGGAATTGCTAAAGGCTGAGAACTACCGAGAAAGGAGTCCAACAAAGACAACTTTGAAGGTCGACGAATATATCCGTCGCCGATTTCAAGTTCAAAATTTGATCAAGCTACGCGTCAAAAATGAATTTCCAGGCCGAGAAATTTTTTTTCACTCATTAATTCACTCAGATAAAGGGAGATACCAACCTAATCTTTCACAGATCTTGAACTCGACCGGAGTTACAAATCATCTCTCAAATTCACATTGGGAAGGGATTCTCGCAGCTTCATTTACAGAAGGAAATATGACGAAGGGGAACACCCAAGGGAGGAGAGATGCCTGGGTGAAAAGGTGGAATAAAAAATGATCACGGATTCTGGCTGATCAAACGGGTTGTTGGAAAGACTATGAAAAGGTATTCCTCAGCGAAGGTCAACAAAACGTCAAGATCGGTGCCCTCTAAATAATAAATATTCTTGTGAGCTTCTAACCTACGTCTATTAATAGCCAATAGCGTATAAGGCTCAAATTTTAGGAAAAATGCTATTTCTTTTTATACAGATTCACAGATTTTCCGTTTTATCTCAGACGCCTTTTCGCAAATTTTAGAGTTGATGTAAAGAAATTCTGCGGTGCGCTCACCATTTTTGCCAAGCAGTCAACTTCCATCAAGAAATATTTATTAATGTTGAAAATACCTAATAAACGTAAAAATGCCAAATTAAACTTTCAATAACCGAAGAAAAGCATGGAGCAACATGAGTTGTTCTTGAGTTAGAGATTCGCAAAATATTTCTATCGTTTAAGTTTAAGAAGGTCTCGTTCCTCTTCGCGTCTTAATTGCGTCGTGCTGAAACATTTTAGGGTGAATTTTTTATATGCGTGAAAGCTCAATATGGAAGAATGAGAAATGAATAGGTAAATCAAATAAAAAAACATAAAGGTAGAACGGGTGTTTGTAAATCGAGTTAAGAAAATGAAAATCCATTGATAATCGATAGAAATAATTGATTTGGCCTACGAGGCCGGTTTATGCTAACAATTGGAAAACTGAAAGCAATTAACTTTACTGGGTAGATTTAAGTTTTTTAAGTTGATAAAGTGTTGGCCAAGTGGGTACAGCGCTTGGCTACTGATCGATGGGCCCTGGGTTCAAATCCGAGTGAAGCCTTTGGACGCCCTCGAAAACTCGCCCTCGGAGAGCGAGGTGGCCCAGGGAAAGGAACTGGACCGCTACCCTGAGCGTGTGAAAATCACACGCCTGTGGCTTAGTCCGGGGTGAGCTCTCCAAACCAACCTTCGGGTTGAATCACTGAGTGAGTGAAACCTTGGTCTTTCAATTTTGCATGAGTTATTTTGTGGTGGTGGTTATCTTTTATCCCAAAATATTTCTATCCCAAATCATGAGTATTAAAATATGATCACCCCCAACATCAGTTTCTGTCCGCATAAAGTTTATAAAGGCTCGTGATCTTATTTTCCAAACGGGTGGAGCTGCACTGATTATTGCCCCTACTTTCTTTCATGTGCATTAGATATTAAAACCAAATCAGATTAAACTAAAAGCAATAGAATAATATACCAAAATGATACATGGAAATATAATTTTTTCCGAAGAACTTCAGAGCTCAAACCAAAAAGTAGGTCACTGACACTGACCCTCAACGCAGAGAATACGATTCATGTTAATCCCTTCAAGTCACCACGCAGAAGCTAGTTTGTGTTAATACCCATGAGGCATGACCTGGGAAGATGCTAGGCATTTGAAGAGGGAGTTGCAAAGTCATCCGGAGGACATGAGTGCGAAGCGAATGTGGATTAAATTTCCATCAACGAGGCTGCAAGATTTGGGCATTCCTGTCTCTTCAATAATATATTCTGAGTACCTAAGTCTGGCGAAGACTCAAGATCTGGTATGCATTGGCAATTTGCTATGCGTCCATACTACAAGGATGAGAGTGGACTGAATTATGCAAGATCCTCCAACTTTAATGAACCAAAATATTTGGTCTATGTCTTGGCAATGAAAAAAGACTCATAAAAAATCAGAATCACTCAATTTAACTATTAAAAGTGCTTAAAATATAAATTTTATTGATGCCCTTCAACTTGCACTGTATAAAAATGAATGTAAATTACAATTTAATTCATTTGTGATAAAACGTTTTATTTTTCCTTTCCGAGCAACGGAATAACAAATGGACCAGGGGTTACACAAACTTAGATCGGCTGGTCATCGAGTGTTTCTCGGTTATGATCAACAGAAGTAAAAAATTATCGAAGTCATTTTTCGAACTGATCTTAGACTAATCGTCAAGCGTCAGGCCCCGTATTCACTTTTCACTCTTAGCGTGGAACATTTTGGTAACGATTAATAATTTTTCTACATTAAACCTTTGCAAGAATTAGCGAGTATGGACGAGTGGTCCTAGTCATTCAAGGGAGGTTAGATTCTTAATAAATTGCCTGACCCCTTTTGCTGCGACGCGCTCAACGGATGAGTTTGTGCTGAATTATCCCCGGGATATTTTTCCCTCCCATGCTGAATTCCCAAAGTCTCAAAATGCCGTGAGAAATGTCCAAGCTGACGCTCAGGACAATAAACGATTAAACACTGTTCAGATAATCGAAAACAACCCCAATCAAAAGCAAATATCGGTAAAAAGTCCAGAAATGAATGTCCAAAACAAAGCAGGGGTCTATGTCAGAAGAGAAGTGCAGGAGAGCCCAGAGATATTATCAATAAAATACACAGTGGAATTATATCCGAAGACAAAGTCCAAACATTATGCGATGGGTCCAACTATGAGCAAGAGAAAGCGTATAAAATCAAACTCACAATGGAAAGCACAATAGAAGACTGAAGCATCGAGCAGAAAGACGCATCGAGAAATAATAATGGTAAAGAAAGTCGTAGATGCATTAAATCTAGCAGCTGTGGGTAAAACGATCCTCCACAAGCACAATTGCGAAGCTAAGGGATAATCATGGACCCTCATTCACTAAGGACGATAAGGGAAAACTCCAAGGCCGACGTGATAGAGAGAGGGAAGCTCAGCAGGAAAAAGACAGCTGACAAAAGAAAGGCCAAGAAATACAAGCGAGCGCCCTGTGACGGTCAAGAGAACTTCTAAGAACCATGTAGAAACCACTAACCGACCATGAAGAACCATGACGAGTTCGTCAAGAGCATTCGGCGACATAACTCGCCTCTCAAAACACAGCGCAGCGAAGCGAAAACTCGCCGGGCGCGTATGCTCGTCTTGCGCACGGACGGCACGAAATCCACAGAGTGCGTTAATGCGCCCACAGCACTACGGGCACGTCGGCGGCGGGCGTGTTAACATACCTACACCAGCAAAAGGGTTAACTAACTTTAATGGCATAGTATTTTTAGAAATAAAATGGTCAAGCTATCGAAAAAAAAGAGTAAAGTGTGATAAAATACAATAAAAACACATACTCTACTCGATAACATTATCACAAAAAAGAAGGATATTTCGTAAATTTCCACACTGAGTTTATTTCACTAAACTAGGTTACAGCTAATGTAAGATTTAAGGCTTTCCCGGTGAATACTTGTGATGTAGATTTCTCTGGTTTCCATCCGTGTGATATCGGTGTGTTGCATCGACGTTTTGACGGCGTCGTCTGCCATCGTCCTCAGGGTGAATTTCATTTCATTCAGGTGCAACACACCAATATCACCCGGATGGAAACCCGAGAAATCTACATCACTAGGTTTCAGCTACTTTTGTTATTAACAGAGTTTTGATTTTGACCTTGATAATGGCTAATTCCTGATGTTTAAATGCACACGGACATCAAAATGGTACTCAAAACCAAACATATTATGGAAACATAATTGACACTTATAAACTTTTTCGTAACTCTGGAACTATTTCTACGGATCAATAACTAAACGAATCTTGTTTCCAGATACTGACTGCTAGTCTCTCTGATTGCCCTCAGAAAACTTAATTTAACAAATACGGCTAGTTGCATTTCACCAATCACTTATTAACTCTCAACTTCTAACGACTATACCCAGCGGCTACTTTTCTTTTCAGGAAAACTATTCATGCATAGTTCCCTAAGCATAAAATATTTCTGGCTTAAATTACACAGGTCTACAAAAAAAATATTTTTGGTGCCGAAAAATTTTAAACTGATTTTAACTATATTTTGGGCGCTGAATCTAAATATGAAATCCGTTTTTTTTTCTATCGGCTCTACTTTTGTAGATATAGCATTTTTATCCCTCGATCATTTTGATATTATAGATATTTAGGAATTGTTAGCATAAACGCCCACTTACATATTATGATTAAATTATTTTAGCATCGCTTCCTGTTTACTTTCCCTTTATGTCTATTGTATTATTACCAGAGAAACTTTTATGTAACATAAAATATTTTTTTACAAACCAAATTAACAAAAAGAACATAAGGTATTATGTTTTTCGTGCATGGCGTGCCAGTATTTCATCATGTATGTAGTATAATAGTTGATTGCATCACTGGGCATCACAAAGCAACTTATAATGGGAGTCTTTACAAAGCTTCCACTGTTTAAATCAGGAGAGACATTCTGCCACTTTTGGCGACGCCGAATTTCGCATCAGTTTTTCGATCGCGCGATCGAGACTGGTGCAACCCGCCGTCAACGCGAGGTTTGGTGGTGCGGAAAGTGTGTGGAATGAATTCTTGCCGCAACCACTCCACTATGATGATTTTCCAGACACATAAAGTGAAAATACTCTGCACATCGGTGCCAGTGCCAGATACTTTGGAGAAATCTCGGAAAAATAGCATATTTTATCGCCTAGGGTGGAGGTCTAGGAGATACTTAAAGACAGCATTCTTCTGATACACTGCGGGCATTTCTCTTGTGACCTACTTTACAGATCCTTCCGACGAAAATGTGGACTGTTAACGGAACAGAATGCATGATGACGAGCAAGAGGATGTTTTTCGAGGCTTCCAGCCCACAGAAGGTTCCCACGGTTGCAACTCCTTCACCCACCACAATGCGATTGGGCGTAGGGTCGTTTTATGGCACCAAGGGGCCCTTTACGCGGTCATTTGCCGATATTTTTTGGATAATGCTTTCTAGCCACCAAAAATATACACTAAAGCATTCATTCTCAGCATACTTGTGCTGGCTCCGCTCGTTGCATCATACATTTCATTTCCTTTCCTACTGCTCAGCCAATATTTTCCGAACTTCTAACGACACAAATTATATTGACAATTTTAGCATTTACAAATTCACCGGAGAATCATTTTAATCATGTCTAAATTCAATTAATTGTTCTGAGGAGTGGCATCGGGAAACGGAAACTATGACTATACCACAACGAACAATGCAATTTGCGTAGTTGTAGGTAATAATAGAAATATTTTACCACAAAAGGTTTCTATTTCGTAGACATTTTTATTATTTATATGCTATGTAGTAGTGACTACATCTTGCTTCCACATTCACACGCCTTATATAACGAGGATGTAGATATTTCTTTCGATTAAGACAGTGTTCATATACATTTGGGAGTAAGGTATCATTGGTTTGCATGCTCATTATTTTCTAAGTAACAAGAGCAAATAAATATAATTTGAACTACCCTACAAAACACCTGGTTAAATCGAATTCGTAAGCCTCATTAGTAATTTTTATGTGTACCAAAATCCTTTCCATAAAAAATAACACCTCCTAAAATAATAAAGACAAAGTTAATGGTAAATGTCTCCGTAAATTTCTCACATGCTTTCCGTTATTTTAGAATTGATGCCGATTTGATTGCAGGTGCAAATATGAGCCAAACATGCAACATCGAAGCATGAATTTATTAATGTGGGAACCAATTAATCGCACCAATTAAAATTGAATTAATTGGTTTAATATTAACTAATCCCTGATAAATATTGGTATAGCCAGCATAATACGACTACATTATAACTAAAACCAAATTTCAGTTTTAAAGAAGCCTGCTGGTATTACTGTTCAATAAATGCCTTCTTTATTAGACTAATACCTAATAAATATCGCTATCGATGGATCGACGTTTACGATGTATAACGATGCCACTCATTGGCTGTATCGCAATGGTAGTAAAATTTCTCGATGTAACTCATCGTACTAAGAGCCGACACTTTGCAGTTCAAACACTATGTAGGAATGATTCTTCCGTAAGTTTGCATCCACATTTTCACAGAGAATTCTCTCTCTATCACATTTATATTCATAACCAAAAGCTACTACGCTAGAAGAAACCCTCTTCTATTCCATATCTGGTAAATCCTTCGAGCACTTTGATCCCATAAAGGTCAAAAATCAATTCTAACTCCTCGACCAATCTATACATTATAAGTGATGACAGTGACGAGAATAGGAAAGTAGCCTGCTTCGTACTATTAAATAAGCCAGTTTTCTATTTACATTTAGCAGCGTAGCAGCAGCGCATTCTTTAAAATATTTTCCGTAGTCTAAGTGATAAAAATACAGGTAGATAAAAATATAGTACAGCTTTAAAATAATGCAAAACAATGCATATTTTGATCACCCATGCCTGTTTCTTCTTTTCCCGTCGAGAAAGGTTATCGGTCAGCACACAATGGGTGGCTGGAGTCTATTTTAGTTTTCTTGATATATTTAGCAACGCAGCTTCGATTGTCCGCCCCTCTTCTGTGTACTGGGTGAATGGAAAAGCCACGTAAATTGAATAGTGGCCTCAATCCGAAAACTCTCCTGCACCCATAAGGAGTGCCACTTGACCGGAGTAGTCCTTTACCTTTCCTGGGCAAGTGGCGCTGGAAGAGGAAGCGACGCAAAATTGGCACTCGTGGACGAAGCAAGCGCTCTATCGAGGTAATGAAAATAATGGTGTTGGCTGCCGCACGATTGTCATACTAGACAAAGGCTATAACTGATGTCTTCTTCAAACAGTTTTCCCGACATAAAGAAACACTGCATGAATGACTAGCAACTATTTCCTTCGCAGCACCAAGAATATACGATATCTTCATTCTCTTGCAGGGACGACAACAACATCTAGTGTAAAGCAAAACGTACCAGTGAAGGCCAAAACATATCTCAAAACATTTAGCCAATTACTTCTTTTTATATTATGCTGTGCATCCAAGTTTGATAACTTCCGGTATTCAGTTACAACTACTAATTAATATAACTGCTTGTTTTAAGTATTGTAAAAATTCTGGAAATATCTTGGCTGGATTGGATGCTTTTTTGCATTTTTAGGAGCTGTCTTTTCAGCATGAATAAAAAACCCTAACCCTGCAATATCAATACTTATTTGTCACTCCTTTACCATAGTAATGCAAAGTTTTCCTCCCCAGAATAATATCTGGGGATTCTAAAGCCTCTAAAAATACTAACACAGTCCCAGGTGGTTTGACAGAAGAACAGTATTGGTGGGTAGTTTGGAAAAGGGAGCATGTTAGTACTCTCAACCTCTTTTTTTAATTAAATACTAATTAATCATCGCAATTTGTAATCATGAAGAAAATATAACCATTCTCATTAATTTACTCCGTCTCCACACCTTCTACGAAAGCTCCAGCACACAGACTTTCGTGGAGCTTTTTGGTAATAATAATGCACAAAGAGGGACATGGGTTTCTTTAGGGTTTCATTTCATACCAAATACGATGGTTAAGGTCTACCTCTGGCATTTTTTCTAGGAAATTTCTAGTTTTGCCATGCTGACGCTAATCTATTGTATGTCAATACGAATAAGTCTGAAACATTCGGTATAGAAACAAGAAATTTTAATAACCTACAGTTTACGCATCGAGTTAAATTACAAGTTGACAACAATGGACGCAAATGAAGATATTTCAGGGGGCCTGTTTCTCAAAGCTACAAGTACACAAGTTACAAGTCGGAATCTTACAAGTGTTGCTCAAAAGAGAACAGAGGACTTTTGAATTCTCCGCAAGTAAACAAAGATTTTACAAGGGAAAATGGTGGACGTCATCCAGTTCATATTTAGCTATTATTTGAATCCTGCAATATATTACGACGGTTTCTCTTGTCATCGTCTATATCCAAGAGTAGCAGAACCACGTAGCTTGGTGTCTATAAATGCGTGAATAGAAGATAAACGGTATTTTTGGGTCACAGTTTACCTTAAATATCCCAAGCAAGGACAAATCATCGGCAAAACTTGAACATCATAAGAAAAGCCGTTTATTCCATCGCATGAAGTGAAGCGTGTACTCGAACCGAGCACTATTCACAAATATTGCATGTCAAGACATCATGATTTGCAGTGTTTATCTTTCATAGATACGAGATAATAGCTTTATGTTATCAGACAAGTGGAGACTACGTAAGTTGATCAGCCATTTTGAATGCTTTCTATTAATACCCAAGGGAAATATTATGTGACTGTAGTAATGAGTTGGTCTAGTGGGTAACGGGCTAAAATGTGGAACCGAAGGTAGCTAGACCGAGTCTCTCGGGCGTTAGATTTTTTTCCTTTCATTTGGATGAAGACGCGAAAGACTTTTCCACCGAATTATGTAACCTCGCACTAGGATTTCACCACACTTTTTGCATTTCACTTGCTTTCGTGCCAGACTCGTTTGGAAAACTGGACGACAGATAACTTCACTTGAAAGGTAATGGACCGATTATTTCAAAGTCTGTCAATGCTGTTTAAACTCTCGAATCTAACACATACCAACACCAGCTGCTTCTTTTACCTACTTTTTCATAATGCTGAAGAGATGAACGCAGCGAAAAATGACATTCGGAATTAGAATTGCCAAGATAGGAGTATTTAAATAATCATGGATAAAAAAACTGCGAGAGATATGAAGTTCATGGTAAATAACAGACGGAACGTGCTAATCTTGGTTTAATCCTTCCTAACACCTCAGTACTAATATTTACAAAATAATAAAGCAATATTATCGACAAAGATCAACACTTACTCATTATTTCCGGCTCTTCATAGCGATTTGCCATTTTAGTAGGGAAACTTATTCTCTGCATTTTTACCTCTCAATGTATAAACTAATGACCTGAAATAACATGATGAGTATATTGTAAATTAGTAATAAATAATACCAGTACAAGTCGTGCAAAGATTTTGGCATATTCAACCTTCTCTCCTCCTCAATATGATTTATTCTTTATCAAATGAGATGGTTTATAAATGGTACGCTTAAAATCAACATATCTCCTGTCGGCAGTAAATATTTCTTCTTCGTTGTTCATTCACAAAGTCGCCATGGGGGTGTTCTTCCTTCGTTACGAATTAGTGTAAAATGTTTTTCTTTTAACTAAAATTATAAACAAACAATGTGTTTAACATAAACTGAGCATGTTATGTCAGAATTCGGTGAAAAGTCCTATCTATTGATACCTTATTAGTCGCTATAGCCTTTTTATTAGTTGAGAAAAAGAGATCGCATGTCGCTTTTCATTTGTTTTCCCAGTTATTCTTTTCCGATTTACTCACCTCGGAGGACTATCAGAAATCTCCTTACAAGTTAAAAGTACTTGTATTTTACCAGACGGATTGAGAAACAGAATGAGTCGTAACCATGTGGTTAGTGGCTTCTTAGAATTCCTTATTTCCCTCACGAGTGGGGTCCTTGATCAACCTAAGGGGCTGAACATCTAGTTCCCTTAAAATTCTCTCAAATTGCCTTAAGAATCGGAAGCCTGGGTAGCGTGGTAGTCTACGCATTAGCCCTACAAGTCCGTGGTTCGATTTCTAGTCCAGGAAGATTTTTTCAAAGGTAATTTCTACGTAATGGACTCATATATAGAGGCCCTTATTAGCAGTACTTTCGAGCTGTTCTATAAAAACTCAATCTTTTTAGTTTCAAGTTTTGTGATAAAAACCGTTAAAACTTCAATCTTTTACATTTTAAACTCATGAGTTTCTACATATTTGCTTATCAAAGCCTTTCCAACTCCCTCGAAGATTTTGAGAAGTTTCAAAGGTTTTCACAAAACCTCAAGCCGCTAATCCTTCCTCCCGTGGTCTTCACATACACATTTTTTTTACTGCAGAGTAACTGGCAATAATATTCTTTCTTTCAAACTCAGGAGCACCAGTGTAAGCTCAGCCTGCTTCTTGAAAAAATTGATGTACAGGCTAGAACTGTATTATGAGTAAAGATCAAAATATAAAGTGCTTCGTCACCTCCTATTTGCCGAAAACTGATTAAATAAAAGAATTTCTATGAAACGTTTTGTATTACGGGCGAAAAAAAAATATTTTTTAAACGGAATTTCTCAACAGGTCACTTGAGTTTTAAGAATATAATCCCACTAGTAGTTCATTCATTATTCAAGCACGTATGAGGTTTTAAAATAGAGAGTGGTATATATCAATTTGGCTCAAAGAGTTTATCAGCGAGGCATTCCCTCTACTTTCGATACTATAATTTAAATTAATTTTCTCAAAAAAACACAAGATTGAATGTAAAATGAACTATGTGGGGAATGGCCGGAGCTACGCAATACATTCGGAGACGAAGTTATATGGCGCAATAACTGGAGAGATAATTTCTTGGGTGTAATATAGTTATCCTCTGCAAAATCCGATATTTTTAGTATTGTAAGATAGGGTTGACTAGTGTTTTTTTTTGTTTTTACAATGAATGGTTTACGTTGACAAATTAACACACATAATCAGTATTGATGTATAAAATGTCAAGTTGGGTGTAATCGCCTTAGATGGACTATTTGTCCACTACATTTGAAAAGGCACACCACCATTTCGGCATTGATTGGTATCACTAGGTACTAAAAACCTTACCATGTAGTATAAAATTGAAAATCTCTGCATATTGTGTATGTGCATGAATTATATTGGCTATTCAATACTTGCGAGTTTTCCTTCTTTCCTCTAATATTGGAAAAATTCATCCGAAAGCCTTGTTTTAGAAACTACGATCCTGTGTATCTAATTTTGGAATATTGTTAAAACTGGTCAGTTCCAACGACTGTTCGATTTTATTGATGTCATCACTCAAAGTCTTGTGAACTATTCGCATTTTGCAGACGTGTTCAAGTCCTGGCTGCCTGATTGCTAATACAACATTATGTGGCAAAATAAGCCTTAAATTATTATGCTTTAACGCAAATTTTAATGCAACACTCGGTCCTTTTAAGAATCCGAAGATCAATAACTTTCAAATTTAAAATTATTATTTTTACAAATTTCAAACAATACATTGTAAAACCTTTTCACTCCGCAGATAACAGGCACATCCGCCATGTTCAGGTTCGACTCCAAATCATTCACGATCATATCCATAAGAAATGCATGTAAAGATAACTTTTGTCGCTTTCAGGTGTAGTTTCTTATACAAATGAAAATTAGGAACTTGCAGACCTGCTACCTGCTTTGCAGGCAGTCTCATAATTAAAGGAATGTGTCCCACTCTAATATCCTATATGTTCTTGCACTTTTTTTCTACACCATATTTTCATTATCTCTCCTTCTTGAACTCTCTCCTTCTCGAACCCGGAGATGGAAGAACGAGTAGGATCATTTTCCTGGACGATCCCGGTGGTTAGGGTCTCCCACTCTCAAAAACCACGTTTTTGCATTTTTCTTTTCACCACCAACTGCTAAAATTTCAAAACTACTACCAAATCATACAGACAGAGAATCATCATTTAATGCACCAAATCTCATTTCTCTAGCTCAAGAATAGGGAAGTAAACTAATTTTTTTTATTGCTGAATTTGAAAGTTAAGACTAAAAAAGAAATATTAGTGTTGTCGCTTTTATTTTCTGCATCCGGGAAATGCACTTAAAAACGTTTTGAAAGTCGGAAAATTTAATGTTGCGCTGAAACACTGTACCACCATCTTGATTGAGTTGTGACGTCACAAGGCAGTAGTATCGCTGTAATCTGTCGTCTTCATTAGCGAGGTGAGAGGTTCAGAGAAACGGTAACTTTAACGTGGCTTTGCTTTCTGAAAAATGTCGGTGAATACGGAAAACTCTGCAAAGGAGAATTACAAATGGTCCACGTCCAAACTAACGCGATACCCCGATTCATTATTTTTTTGCTCGGGACATATTCTGGCTTTCATGCTGCAGATGTTGTTGTCCCTTCGGATTTGTGCGTAATCAATGGCATTGTCACCGTAAGATTCCCTGGTATTGATTTAAACATACAAAAGAGTGGGTTAATATTAATAATGAGCCCGTAAAAATTGAACATTGCGGCAATATCTACTAAATTACATGCGATAAGGTGTTGATACAAAACCACTCACCACTTATGTTAGCTCTAACTCCTCGTATTTCAGGAACGTTGAAGAGTCAGTGCTATGTTGCTCGGTGTCTATAAATGCGTGAACACAAGATAAACGGAATTTTTTATTCACAGTTTACCTTTAAATATATTTTAAGCGAGGACGAATCGTCTGCAAAAGTTGAACATCATGAGGAAAAGTCGTTTATTCCATCGCATGAAGGGAAAGATGAACTCGAAATGAAGGTTTTTCACAATTCTTGCATGTCAAGACATAATCTTGTGCAGTGTTTATCTTTCATATACACGAAAGAATAGCGTTTTATCGTCAGACAAGGGAAGAAATTTTCAGCCATTTTGAATGTTGGATACTAATACCCAAAGGGAACCTGCTATCTCAGGGAAGTTAGTTGGTGTAGCGGTACCGTGCGATCCTACTGTCAGAATGCCAAAGGATACGCGATCGATCCCTTCAAGAGTAGATTTTTTTTTCTCTTTCATTTTGATGGGCTAAGAAGATATTGTACCACCGAATTATGTAACTTCGTACTTGGACTTCTGCACAATTTATTTTTAATTTCACTTGTCCTTGAGTCCCAAGTTGCGCCAAGGATATCGGACACATGACTACGGCGTATTAGGAAAAAACCACAGCACATTAGCATAGCATTTGCATCTCCCGCATCACATAAAAATGACGACTTTAAATCCGTATGGAGTTTCCTATTGAACTTTCGCGACTTAATATTTCATAGCGATTTATCAGTTTAGTACGGGAACTTATGCTCTGCATTTTTACCTCTCAATGTATAAACATATTGACGTGACATGAAAAGCAGGTATATATTGAGAAATAGTAATAAATAATACTAGCTAACTAGTGTGTAACTCTCGCATATTCAACCATTCCCACCTCCCCAATATAATTATTCTTTATCAAATGAGATCATTTATAAATTGCACGATTAAAAGCAACATACATATCTCCTGTTGGAAATAAATCTCTCTTCTTCGTTGTTTATTCACAAAGTCTCCGTGGGGGTGTTCTTGTCTCATTACGTTTAAGTCTAAAAGACTTATCTTTTAACTTTAAATTATAAACAAACAATGTGTTTTAACGTAAACTGATCATTTTATGTGAAAAGTCTGTAAAAA
The DNA here is from genome assembly GCA_963573305.1 of Pyrrhosoma nymphula. Taxonomy (NCBI): domain Eukaryota; kingdom Metazoa; phylum Arthropoda; class Insecta; order Odonata; family Coenagrionidae; genus Pyrrhosoma; species Pyrrhosoma nymphula. The sequence goes on from OY754328.1 coordinate 30,535,819, forward strand.
ATCCTATCTAATAATACCTTTTTCGTTGCTATCGCCTTCATAACAGTTGAGAAAAAGAGATCGCTAGTCGCTTTTCATTTGTTTTCCCAGTTATTCTTTCCGATTTACTGCGATTTACTCACCTCGGAGGACTAGTAAAGTGCGAAGTGCGCACATTCCGGCCGGCGTGAATAAATACGGATGTGCCACGAAAACGTCTTGCAGCAGACGTCTATTGCCACTCTTCAATTTCGCTCAGTTCTTACAAAAATGTTTTGGCATGTTAAACGGCAATCTGCCAAAATATATCCAGCGAAAAATAAATACCATCATGTATTTATTAAAGATTCATTGTGGTCTTCGCCCTACTATCCGCAAATTTAATGAAGCTGACACTTGAATGAATAATAATATATTATACAATGATGCAGCCATGTACTCAAAAGAGAAGCAATCAAATACTTTTCTGTTGATACTACATTCTGATGATATTTTTAAAACAACAAAAAAAAGTACATGCTCAAACTCAGTAATTTTTCCATGCAAGAATAGTGGTACAACTAACGGCGTTGAAGCTGCCTTCTGTTACTGCCTTGTGACGTCACGGCAAATATTCAACATGAACACCCGTTTTGGTGGCCTTTAAATTTATTCAAATTTCCGATGGGTATCTCGAATCAACTATACACTCTTAGGATTTTAACTGTGGTTTTACGGCATTTTGATATCCTGAACTCTAATTTAAAAATGTTTTTGGTGCATTTTAAACACTAGTTTACTTCCCTTTTGAGAGAGATGTAAAAAAGGGATACAGAATGACTGACTGACACGCTACAAAATTAATATATACATAGATGATGGGGTAATAACTCTATTCAGCGTGGGCTAAAGGAAAATTTGGCTATTTTCCAAGCAGAGCATTGAAAAATAACAGATACTATAATAAATAAATAACACGAACGAGGATGAATGGGTCGATGTGAGCGGGTGAAACGTTCAATAATCTTGACTCTTAGGGATCCACGGCGTTGATCTCTCCATTTTTTCTGGGGTTTTCACCGTGTTACAACTTTGTTGATGACGACAGTTTAGCTGGTTTAAATAAGTGTACTAACGAAAATAAATTAAAATGAACTTTTTAATTTCATCATCGAATTTTGTTTTCGATTCGATGTTGCGGAAACTTTTACAAAATAGTCCAATGCGTCAAATTTCCAGCCAATTAATTACGTCACAGAATTTACGTCAAATTTCCAGCCAATTAATAATTTTACTTTCTCAGCAGTGAGAATCAGAGAAAACTTAAAATTTGGGTGTATCCTAGATAATATGCAATTTCTTCAACAAAATTATTTTATGCATACTTTACAGGATAAATAAGGCTGACATTTGGTAGAGTAGGGCGGAGGTATGATACCGGAATTTGCATATTGCGGACGACTGCATGATCTATCGATGACTCGAGCAGTACTGTGACTACACGATGATCCTCCAAAATTGATAACTAGTCCGAGTAGATCAATTGAATGAGATGGAAATAATCATAAGTAAAAGTAGGCACATTACTTTTCAAATAGAAAAAAATGTACGTGATTTAAACAACACTTTTGGGTGAAAAAAACATCGATGTAACAATTGCTAACACTAATTTGTACATTATAGCTAGGATCGTTGATTTAAGGGCAGAATTAGTTTTATCCAAAACCTTTATGGCCTTCAGCTATTGCTAATCTCAGAGCAGGTGCATAATTTATTTAAATTTAATTTTTAAGTCGATCCATTTCGTTGCAAGGGACAATCATAGCCGAATCATCCCAATTAATCCAGATGTAGATGACCAGAGACACCAGGGAAACCAATTAGGTCATTATGACTAATAACAGAAAAAATAATCATGCTAACAATTTACTCTGAAATTAATATTATTATTAATATTAATATTTATTTTTTAATAAATTCAATTGGATATTTGACCGGAAACGCACCGTTACCCAGGTATCTGTCTGTACGCGTTTTTCACGGAAACCACACTAAGTAAACAACTATCTAAGATAAAGACTTGAAATTTGGTATAGCTGTTGATGATAATGTTCAAAATTAGCTAGGGATATTTTATTATTTTCTGATGCACCATTTCAAAATGGCTGCCAATCAAACTTTTTAATTCTTAATATCTTTGAACACAGAATTCGTATTAAAAAAGTGCAAGCATAAAAAAGTTGCGCCTTTTATTTACAAATAAAATTGTATCAAACAAATGTACATACCTACTACAGAAATGATATTATCAGCAGATTTTCAACCAATGTCAAAGAGTTAAATGCACACATACAACAATAAACAAATCGTATAAATTAAATTTGTATACCTACTACAACAATGAAATGGTCAACACATTTTCTAACCAACATCAACGAGAGTTTAGTGCACACTCACAACAATAAACCATCATTGATTGCAAAACAAAAACAAGCTGATATTTATAATTTATATTTTTATTCAGCATTTAAGTGGTCCCTAACGATATATCCATATTGTGCGTGGGCTCCATCGAATTGGAACCAGATGCACTGCGCAATGCAAGAGGTAGCTCATCCAAGGTTTTTTTAACTACAGTTTGTAAGAAGTTTAGGAAACGTACTGCATTCGATGGACCATTGCCTAGAAACTCTAGATAAGTCGCCCATGTATTTCATGTTATTGATTGTGTGAAAGTAAAAATATCAGCTTGTTTTTGTTTTGCAATCAATGATGGTTTATTGTTGTGTGTATGCATTAAACTCTCTTTGACGTTGGTTAGAAAATGTGTTGACCATTTCATTGTTGTAGTAAGTATGCAAATTTAATTTATAAGATTTGTTTATTGTTGCATGTGTGCATTTAACTCTTTGACATTGGTTTGAAAATCTGCTGATAATATAATTTCTGTAGTAAAGATAATACCCATCAGTATCCAACAATTTTTCTTCCTTTTCAACAATAGAAATTTCCTTGGCAACCAGGCGTAAATATCGATTCAATATGGACTGGTAAAGTGTGACGTCACATCCCCCGGTTGCCATGGTGATCGCCATCTTTCTTTCCAAACAAATCTGCGTTACAGCAGTTTCTCCCGTAAGGAAATAATGAATGGATTATTTCTGTTTACTATGATTGTGTTAATCACTCTTTTCACAGCTTTGAGGTGTCAACTACTCTCCTATTTTTTTTTATTTACCTCGTGACCAATGTTGATTCATAAAACGCATTCGTATTGCCGTAGCAGACGACGTCGTTGGCAGCGGTCCTACGAATTATGATAGTTTCAGAAGTGGGCATGCAAAATGCGGATTTAATTTAGTTATAATGGCTTAAAGAATAATCTTCCAAGCCTAATACTTCCTCTAAATACATGGTGTGTACTTGTATATGGTCCCAAATGGTATTTTCTAACTTTTGTTCTGTATTATGCCAAAATGTACCATTATTCCTATAGTTAACGTACATTCTGAGTGAGAAAATTGAAGTTTCTACTCATGGAACTCGGAGATTCATCGAATTTTTCCGTCGATAAACTCGATCTGGCAGCGTATTTTTTACCAAAGCTATAAACACATATGGGCTGGTATTTTTTACCCTGCCCGCTTTGCATACTTTTAATGGAAATTCACTTAATGGATGTGTTTTGTGCCAGATTGCAAATTTTTTTATTTATTTTTCCAGTTCGAGGTAAAGGTTGACCCCGAAGAGAATGCAATATGCTTTAATAGAGGAAATCATCTCATTATCGTAAAATAGTCGTGTACTACAACTTAGTCATGTCCTTCACAATATTGTTGCAGATTATTTTAATTTTAATGCTAATCGATGGAATTACTAAATAATACTGCTATAATTTGATAACAACTAGTTGACTATTGCTTACTCCAACATCGCGCATCAAAGTTACTAAATATCCTGTTTCATGGCGCGGAAAGCGTCTAGTTTACCATCTATAACTCTACTCAGAAACTCTAGTTCAGTATCGTAATTTTATGAGAAAATTCAATATATCTCGTCATCGAGTAATTTAAAAATAATTAATCGCAATAAATACTACAAAATAGAGTTATCGAAGGTCCATAGAGCAGCTAATAACATTTGTTTAACTAGAACTAATTTATAGCCGTAGATAAGAATCATACGACACAGACGCTTACGGAACAATTTGTAACTATTAGGGCTTACATTTAGGGAACATGGCGGTGCTGCGGAAATTTTATGTTTTGAAATCAAGATCTCGTAGTTTAAAACGCCTGATGATGCCTAATAAAAACAGAAATCATTAACGCCATGATTAATGATACTATTTCAGTGAAATTTAATGCTAACATGTCTCTCTATTAGCGAAAAAAAATTGATAAATTGTCGAAGTTCAGATTTTCAATGCTATTAGATAGGCCGTCTGAAGCTGTTTGGAAAATGAAACAGTTGACTAGCAATCGGCTGACGTCACCACTTTACCAGTCCATTTTTACACCTTCAGCATTAAAAGGCAAGGTTCATTGGCTAATTTGATAGTTGTAGTCAAACGACTAGAGTTCCCTGCTAGGCTTGCCTTCTCAAACAAGGTCAATCACTTCAAGTGTGTGGATTAAATCTGGATAATCCATGCTTTTCGTATGGTCAATTATATGCTGCATGCTCACGAGTGGGACAGCCTAAAATTTTATTTGTTTTTGCAGAGGGGGGTAATGCCAAAAATATTATATATCCCAAAGCACTTGAATTAATGTTTTCAAATTTAATACACAAAATATAATTTTCTTTCATTTATTTTGTACATTTAAATGTTTTTGCCTTGTATATGAGTGCCTATGTGTGAAAAGAAAAAACGTGGTCTGCGTCGGACCAGACGGTGGAAGTTATACTTCTTTGGCCGGTCGCACACACCCGCTCACACACACAGGCAGACAGGATATATAAATGAAATAAAAGACATTTTTTCTCTATTATTCAATATATTTCTCTTCGGTATATTGTTATGAGTGATTTAATTTTTATAATATACACCTATATATTATCTGTTATATACACCTATATACTATATGTACGTTTTTGTATGGTTTTTTGTACGTTCGAACTTTGAAAAGAAGTTTTGTTTAAAAAAAATCGCCCCAACCGGGAATAGAACATGGGACTCTTAGGTGAAAGTCGAGTGCGCTACCGACTCACCCATCGATGCTCTTGTTCAAAGTTCGAACGTACAAAAAACCATACAAAAACGTACAATTGTGGATTTTTCTCACCCAAAAAATAGCGTGACGCAGTTTCTCGACCAACATCCCATCCCAAAAGTCTCCAACGGGCGCAAAGAAGTATAACTTCAAAAATTGCTTAGCAACGAAAATGAAAAAAGATCGAAATTTGCATTAATTTTGCGTTTAAACTTCAAATATTTCAATTTATCGATCGATAGAGAAACATCGGTTGCAAGAAGTAAATGCATTGATCTTTTGGCCTCATTTCAGTCAAAGAATGAAACTTGTATCTAAATTATTTCATATTTTAATGAATGAATGAAAATTACTCTACACGTAAATTATTCGTTTTTCCCATTTAAACCCATTAAAAAACAAAATCCTATCTGGACTCGAAACCAATGAAAAATATTGGGATTTTCGATTTTTTCCTGACTCGACACCAAATTTGAACCCTTCCCTGAAAATTTCATCCTTTTAGCTCGATTAGAAATACCCAGGAATTCGTATCAATGAGTACAATTGTGGATTTTTCTCACCCAAAAAAGAGCGTGACGCGGAAAAGAGCGTGACGCGGTTTCTCGACCAACATCCCATCCCAAAAGTCTCCAACGGGCGCAAAGAAGTATAACTTCAAAAAGAGGCATTGCATCGCATGCCGGGCACAACGCGAGAGCTGGCAATGATGTTTACCCACTATATCGACGAAGAAGTTCAGAAGACAATGCAATAGCAAATGCTTTGAAAGCGAGTGGAAATGACAATGAAGTCTATAATCGTTGGGTTGTTCCATGTTCACCTCTTTTATCGAAAACTTTTAAATCACATATCAACGTTAAATCCATAAAATACATTTGTAAATAAGTCAAAAAAGGCAGTGATATGGCCGTGTTTTGAGTTTCAACAAGAGGTTATTTAGATCAAATCTTTCAACATCATATCGGCATTTATATCAGCAGCAATGACGTTGTGTGGCGTATTTTAGGATTTCCAATCAACGAGAGGGATCTGTCGTTCATCTTGCTGTCCATCTTGAAAACTGACAAAGAGTGTATTTCACGGAACAAAACATACATGAATAAGCAACAAATCCACCGAACACAACATTAACAGCGTTTTTTCTTTTTGTCAAACAGATGATTTTGCGATAACTTTTATGTATGCATACATTCCGACTCTTTACACTTGGAACGCAACACGGTAGAATTTTGAAAGAAGGAAGAGAGGCAAAACAGTAGTTGGACAACCTGGAATATTTTCATCAAATGCTTTAGGAAGAATATACACTTTACATCCGATCAACGCCGAATGCTTTTATTTACGGTTGCTTCTGATTACCGTTCGTGGTCCAACGTCATTTATATATTTGCGAACAGTGGATGGAATAGTATATACCCACATAGCAGAGAATGTCTCTGAGACATCTCTCACAAGTCTCAAATGTCGCAAATATTGCATTCGTCTCAGAGACGTCTCTGAGACGCCTCCGAGAGATCACTATGAGACGATCAAATATTCATTTACCCTCAGATTCCAGTAACTACCCTTATTCATCAATCTTGTGCATTTGTAAATACTTTTTACATTAAAAAAGAGGACGATTTATTAAAAACGAAAAATTGACTTAGAGTGATGTCTCAGAGACGTCTCTAAGAGGTCTCATGCAAAATATCACGCAAAACTAATTTAAAAAATAAAAAATATGCCCTGATTACCCAGATTAATCTTCACATCTAATTTTGACGATTGACTAGTCAAAATCTATTAGGGTTGCACTTCAGAATATCCGGATACACATGGTATGTACATAGAAGGCACTATTTTATATCCATAGCGCGGAGGTTTACCGCGGAGCTGTCGTGTGACGGTGCCTTTAGTGCTCCAACCTTAGTTTGCTCTTCTCTTTAAGGCTATTTCCATTTTTTTACTCAAATTCCATCTATCACCTTCATTTAATCACTCATTATCATCAATTACTCATTGATTTCATGGATAGAGAGATTTAAATCCTGTCTATAACACTGCCAAAAACGGTGTTTCGTGCCCGATTTGAGCTTCGTCCGCTGGTCAGCGAGTCCAACCATCCTAATAAGGGAGTTTCTTGCAAGGTGAGTGAATTTTTTAATATTATTATTATTATTTAACCTTAACTATATGTGCCTTCTGTAGAGCCTTAAGAATGCAAATCATATTTCCAGAAGGGCCACATGGCGATTTCCATACCATTATTTTTTACGGCATCCCATTGCGGCATGGTTGGCATGCAATGACACACGATTGGTAGCTAAAAAATTTATAAACAATCTCATTGAAGCAACAATTCTGATTGGACGTCATAAAGTAGAAGACGTACTACTTCCACGAATACCACTCATTCCGACTGACATTACACTTGAGTTCAAAAGACTTCAATTTCCAAAACGCCTTGCGTTCACTATGACTATCAATAAAGCGCAAGGGCAATCTTTGCAAGTGTGCGGATTGAATTTAGAAAACGATTGCTTCTTTCATGGGCTATAATACGTTGCATGCTCCAGAGTCGATAACCGTCTGATCTATATGTTTATGCAGAAAACGGGCAAACAAAAAAAGTAGTCGATCCACTTGTTTTACAATAAAAATGATTTTCTATGAAAAATGTCTTTTTTCTTCCTTTCCTTTCATTCCACAGCATAGTCACAGCAACGCAAGGCTTTGGTTATACCCTATTGGATTGAATGATGTGTTTTATCTGTGAATCTATGTTCGCTAGAATATTTTTATTTACTTTCCCATTCATTTCATAACAGACTGAGCCACAGCGAAGCGTGGCCGGGTTTAGCTAGTAAAAATTAAAATTATACCTTTCATTTTAGTTTGATTCAAATTAGTCCACCAAAAAATGAATGTAATGACGATTTTCATACTATACGAGACACATTAAGAGAAAATTGCAAAATATCTATGCAAAAATGGAAAGGATTTAACCGACGAAAAATAAATCAAAGATTTTTAAAAGATGACACAACATTTCAGCTCCTCAATCAGATTAACAAACTGAAAATCAGAGAGTATGAGAAAATGAGAGATTAAACTTAAGTCGAATGAGTACACATGTACTACGTTGTGTACCAACGCTTAGGCGTTACAAAAAAAACGAAGGCGTGAGAAATCAAATTACGACTGTATAAGAACGAGATGGAGATGAAACCGGGTTGAAAAGAGAGGGACCGGGAAATGAGGAGATGTGGGGCGAATTTATGGTAAGGAGACCGCCCTCGATTAGCTTCTTCTCCCTTTGAGAAGTTCACGGGGACGAAGAAGCGCCCAAAACTAAGCGGAAAAGAGAATGGCGCGGGGAGGATGACACTGGCGGAAGTGAAAATAGCGACTACGGGACCGCAAGAAAGTGGAAAGGGCGGTTCCGGGAGGGCGCTCAGCGGATGGCAAGGGAACGGGGAAAGGAAAAACCCAAAGAGCAACTGTAGTCGGGTCACAAGGGATAGGTAGATAAGAGAAGGTAATGGCGCCAGGCAAAGAGGCAAACGGGAGCGATTTATTTTAAAGTGAGGAGTGAAGATATTAAGCTAAATCGTTGTTCGTGAACTTTTCCACTAAAGTCCTATTATTATGCACACCCCTAGTTCTCAGAGAAATACCACAATTGGAATAGATTAAGTGAGACGTTGAGAATCAATAATTCCACTCACTCACTCAGTGATTCAGTGGTTGGTTTGGATAGTTGAAGGTAGAGCTCAACCCGGACTAAGCCACAGGCGTGTGAATTTCACATATTCAGAGTAGGGGGGCCAGTTCCTTTGCCTTAGCCACCTCGCACTCCGAGGATTTTTTGCTCAATAATTCCAAACAAGGTGATAAAACAGCAATAAAGGGTCCCAAAGTCTAGAGTAAAACGCACGAAAAACTTTTCAGAGCATTATTTATTTCAAGAGACAAGTTTTAAAACCTATTTACACAAAGAACTAAGACAACAATAGAATACAACATAAATTGTACAAAACAAGAGCAAATAATCAGGGATGACCTTGGAACTATTTTAGGTAACGATGCAGAAAACCTGAGTCAGGACCACTTTTAAGAGAAACGGGACCTATTTATTCAAAACAGATTTTGTATTAAACACGAAGGCTTTGTTAAAATGCTAATATCAAGTATTTTATATGATTGGATTAATAATATCATGAATTAAGGGTTGAGTAGCAAATGATGACACCCCTATAAACCCAAACCTACCCACCTACTTTATTCAAAACTATTTACCAACCAGGCATCGGAAAAGTTTAGAATTTAAAAATGACTATTCAGAATAAATGAGTAAAACAGCCACTACAGAAGGTCTCTTAATCTCTAATACAAAAATGAGCCTACATGAGTGTTAGAAGAAATATATTAATTTTTCAGTCAAAGACCACCAACGAAATTTTCTTAAAAAGGCAAAAAAACATATCTTCCTACTTTAGTTGGATGCCAATTTATCTGCATTTAAGTAACAAGAGGAGACTGTTTAGATGGTATTGAGTTTTTTTCCGAGATGACGGTAGCCGGGATTTGGTTAGTTTGAACTGTTGAATTCTTCTTTTAAATGTAAGAAACTAGTTCTTCAGTACACCCACGTACATCTTTATTTCAGTTACTTACTTACAACAATGCCCCAACAACATTGGTTTACGTTTTGGTTTCTAAACTGTTACATGCCAATGGCATATTCATATTTTTCTATTTAATATCAACACTTCCTCCAAAAGAAAAATAAAAAAACCTACTCAAATTTAATCTTCTGCACCCCAATCCTTTCACGCAGCATCTCGAATCTGACCCTTTCCAATGGTTTGGTTAGCAGGTCAGCTAGCTGGTTAGTCCCGTTGATGTGTTCTTATCCAAGTTCTCCATTCAAGAATCTTTCCCTGACGTAGAAGTGACGAACCTCTATATGCTTTGTTTTTCGATGAAATGCTGGATTTTAAGATAACTTAATTGTACCAGTATTGTCAATGTAGAGCGTAGAAGGTTTGTCTTGGTTGGTAGTACCATTTAATTCAGCTAGCAATCTTTTCAACATGAAATCCTTTGCTCCTTCACTTGCTAATACTATTTCTGATTCTGCGGTTTATTTTGTCACTGATTTTTGCAACTGACTGGTCCACGATAAAGCCCCATGAGTGAGTGTTGCAACGACACATGTCGTTGCACGTCTTGTGTCCTTGTCACCGGCGTAGTCGGAATCACTGTAGACCTTTAAAACTTCTTTATTCTTGTAAATTATTCCGTAATCCATTGTATTCTTTAAATACATAAAACTTCTTTATTCTTGTAAATTATTCCGTAATCCATTGTATTCTTTAAATACATAACTACGTTTAACTTGATTCCAATTTTGAATTGTAGGATCTTCCATAGCCCGAGCTACTTTGTTCACTGCGAAAGCTATATCCGGACGTGAGGCTGTAGCCAAATACAGCAGGCAACCCACCGCCTCACGATAAGGAATTTTTGCTGTGATCTTCTCTTTGACATCACTCTCTTCACACCCAATTGGGGTAGAAACTCCATTCGACCCGGCCATTCCAAATCTCTCCAGAATTTTCTTTGTATAGTCTTTTTTATTCACTGTTATCGATCCGTCTTAATTTTTCTGTACCTTCGTACCCAAGAAATTTTTAGAGACCCTCTAGTTGTATGAAATTCCAGCTGCAACATTTCCATTAATTCTTCAATTTATGCTCTGTCGCTGCCCACAACTAGACCATCATCAAGGAATATTGCAACATATAAATGTATCTCGTTATTCCTACGGTAGAAGAGACATGGATCAGCATCACAATTTTTTAATCCAGCCATCTTCATGAATTCCACGAAACGTTTGTTCCAACAACGCGGAGCCTGTTTGAGACCATACAGACCTTTCTTCAGTAGACATACTAGTCCCGTACCATCTTCAAAAGCCACCGGTTGTTCCATGTACACATCCTCTTCGAGCACACCATTCAGGAAAGTGGTATTTATGTCAAATTGGTCGAGCTTCATTTTCTCTGCAGCAGCCACCGCTAACAAGGTCCTGATGGTATCATAACGTGCAACAGGACTGAATGTTTCCCCATAGTCAATTCCTTGTTTTGGCACGTATTCTTTGACCACCAGTTGACCCTTAAAGTGAACTTTCCCAGTATCTACAATTTTCTGACGTAAAACCCATATATTTTGCAGCACTTGTAAGCCATTTGGACTGTCAACAAATACCCAAGTACTATTATCTTTTAGTTACTCTAACTCTTCATGAGTTTCCTTCAGCCACTGACTTTTATTGTTGGACTGCAATGCTTCAGATTATGAACTTGGATCCTTGTCATTGATAAGAGATCCAGCCACGTACACATAATCTCCACTGGTCATCCATTCTGGTTTCTTCTTTCAACGTTTCCTTCTTCGTTTCTCTTCATTGTTTTCTATTACTTCCTCTCTTTTACTTGATACTTCACCTCCTCCGGAACTGGGCGTCGTGACATCTTTTTTTTGTTCACTTAAACTTTCTGCCTTCTTGTCATAGCTGACTTCACCTGACATTTTATTCACGTTGAAGTTGAATTGCATTGACTCTGACTCATAGTTTCTTCACGATCAACTTCAAACTCAGCAACTTCGGTACGCAAGTTGCAAATAACTTCAGGCTTGACTTTTACATCGTGGCTTCCAACAATTTTCTGCTGAGATGGAATCCACACCTTAAATCCGACCCTTTCGTTCACATAACCGACCAGATGTCTATGAACAGCCTTGTTGTCAAACTTCGAGCAGAAATGCTTGTTCAGGAGCACATAACATTCTGTCCCAAAGATTCTCAGATGATTCAGGCTTCCTACTGGTCGTCCATACCACAGTTCATAAGGAGGTTTGTTTTCAATGGATGACTTCCCAGTGCGATTTAAAATATGTGTGGCAGTATTGCATGCTTCTGTCCACAATTCTTTTGGCAACTTGCTTGGATTCAGCATATAACCCGCCCATTCCACAAACAACACCATTTTGCTGTGGTGTATAAGGTGGAGTAATGCAGCCTTCTATTCCTCTCTTCGAAAGGAGATCAGAAACTCTCTTGTTGTCAAACTCTTTTCCTCCATCTCACCTGAATTGTTTGATTACATGACCGTCTTAGCTTCATTCAGGAACAGTTCCAATACTGTACTGACTTTACTTTTCTGCTTCAGGATAAAATTCTACGAAACTTGCTAAAATCGTCTTTAAAACAAACGTAGTAGCGCGCTCTTCCAAGTGATTCCGTAGACATGGGCCCACTCACATCGGCGTGAATTTGCTCACCAGTGACGGAAAATTAATCGGGCGATTAACTCGACTCTTCAATGGCAGCCAATGCATTTTTCCCAGGGCACATCCATCGCAGAATTCTTCTTTGCACCCGTCTACGTTGATATCCATTTGCTTCAAGACGCTTTTTACGTGCTTTTTATGTTGATGACCGAATCTTTCATGATTCACTTGCAGTGTATCCAACGATGTCACCAAAATTTACTTGAATAGGTTGTGCCGGTTTTACAACGCGTATGTCAAGCAGGTATAGACCACGGCTTCCGTGCCCAGTCATCATCGTTTCCCCCGTGTCTTTGTCTCCAAGTTTTACACTTTTATCATCTAGTCTCGTGCAAAAACCTTTTCGTGCAGCTGCTTTTACGGAGAATAAGTGAGCACTTTCTTCAAGAGCATGAAGAATGTCTTTCAATTCCGTATTTTCCAAGTCATGTTCAAATGCATTTGAATTTTAACAGTTCCCTTTCCGTGAGCCAGCATGCTTACACTTCGTTTTCTGAGTGAAACCATTGTAGGTACAGCATATCTTGTATATGATACAAAATATTGTTTATTCGCAGTGACGTGATTGGTAGCACCACTGTCGCAGTACCATCTGGCGGCTTCAGCATAGTAATTAAATGAGGAACCAAGAGCATGTGATGAATTTTCTGCACTCTTTTCAAGTTGGTTGTTGCCAGTACTTCCATCGGTCGTTTACATCGGACACTCAACTGCCCAATGAACGATCTGTTTGCACTTATAGGCATGGAAATTCTTGTTTTACACGTTCATCAATTTTTCGCAAATACCACGTCTATTTTGTTGGGTATTCTTCTCCGGGTCATTGAGTGCAACAAACGCAGCCGAATCCAGCGTACTTTGGTCTTGCAATTCAATCGTGCACAGTTTCTCAATCAGTAAGTTCAGACTTTGATTTCGCGACGGAATCGTGTCCCATAAGTCTTTAAAATTGTCTTATTCTTTTCCTAGCGTGGATAAAATTCAACAATCTTTCGGAAAAAACATTTTCTTTGTGTTTCTGCAGTTCGTTATTCATATCCACGAAGAGCTTCTGCAGCTTCGCGACATGTGTGCTGATGTCCTCTTTTTCGTCACGTTGAACACGAAAAAATGATTTGATCAACATATTTAGCCGTTGCGTACTGCTTCACTCAAATCATGCATGTAACTTATCCCAAATTTCACTTGCGTGGGTGCATGTCAACACGAGCTATGCAATGGATTTTCCCAGCGTACCAGCTAACAAACTTGCCGCCTTCGCGTCATCTTTCAACCACCGACGACCTGCCGCCTTTTCCTCCACTGTCGCGTTTTCCTCAATTTCATAACGCTTGCGCGTGCCGAAGACAATACCTTCAAGTGCGTACGCTCTCAATAACATCGAAACGTGCCATTTCCACTTAGCCCAGTCTTCAGGTCCTTCGAGTTTATCCAGTTGTATTTTGTAGTCACTACTACCGGCAGCCATTTTCTAATGTACAATTTACTTCCACGGTAAATTCACGTTGGAAATATAATTAGTGATGAATAAAAGATTTCTAGCTATTCACTTGCAATCTGGTCCCATAACCTGTTGAATTCTTCATTAAAATTTAAGAAACTAGTTCTTCAGTACACAATATCAACAAGAACGTCCGCAAAGATTTTCATTGTGTCTAAATCTCAATGTTTACTTCTTCAATCATTCCTTCTCGCTAACCATTCTAAGCCCTAATATATGCCTATTAAAATTGACAACTACAAAGTATTCTTCGCATTGTCTGCAAATACAATTCACATAAATTAATAATAATTAATTGTTTGATAATTAGAAATTAACAGACATTCAAAATTCCTTTGCAACGAATTATTATTTCCGCATCCTTTCCCCCTCGTTTCAGATAAAATTAATCTTTCCCGCCTCACCAGTCCTTAATCATTGTGTCTTTCATTTTTCCTCCCCTCAACCCTGCCCAAATATATGGTTTTCCCCCCTCCTCCTCCGTAACTACAAAAAAATAACAAACTTATGTTTACTTTGTAAACCTGACGATGCCGTATAGCAGCGAAACGCGTTGTGTAATCATAAAAAGTTGTAGAAAAGTACTAAGCTAAGTTAATTATGAGAAATAAAATTCAATTTAATTATGATTACCTGACTTTTGTGAGTAGCAAAACAACCTTGACTCAACTACTCAATTTCCCGCGATAATTAATATGGAGGTGAAGATAAAATTATCAGATTATTTAACAAAAGAAGTACCCAGCTATTTAAAAAAACTTTCAAAAAGATATAATAGAGAAATATTTCGTTGGGTCACTGCTTACAGCATTTTTACCGATATTCATGGTTTCCAATATCATAAGACTTTCATAAAATACAAAATCATAAATCTAGTAATCCCTTATAAATACTATTAAAAAAGTCAAGTTATATGTTATAAACAAGCAATTAAAGCTAAGAATACACAGAATAAAGAGTACAAAAATCTAAGATTTAAAACGAGAAAGAGGAGCAAGACTATGTCTCTAAATGCTTACTTTCATAAGCATATTGAAGGGCAAGAACTCAGAGAGGCTGGTCTTGGCTTGTGATTTTTTAGATAACTGTATAAAAATATGATAATCGGAATTTTTTAATTTGTTGTACGCTAAATAAGTTTCCCATAACGCGGACTAAAACACAAAATTGTTCAAAATAAAAGTGTTGTGAACTAAAAATGTCAAAAAAATATGCAAAAAAACGAGGAGTATTCATAGAGGTGTATAAATGAAAATTTATCATATGAGGCATAGAAACCTGGACAGCAGCCGATGAATATTAGTCGTGATGGATGCATGGTGTCACTCCTGGTTCCTCCGTAGTGCAAGGAAGGATGAGAATTTTGAAGGTGCTAAAACAAAAAGTAAAAGCAAGACTGAAGTCAGCGAAACCTTACATAGGCATAGAGACACTAGCAGAAAACTAAATAACAAGGAGAGCTGCCATAGAGAAACGTCATGTAAGCGAATACGGACATCTCAACGGAAACCAACCACTTGGAAAATGAAATTGTAATTGGAAAATTAAAACTCATATATACCTTTGCCTTTTATAACTTCGGTCTACATCTAATAAATAAAAATTCTCCGGTAAGTTTCAAATTATTGGTCTTAAAATTCAGTTTTTGGGGAGCAGTCCTTTTTCAACCTCTCAATATCTCAATCCTGTCAACAATCCCCTTTTTCTTCTTTCAACAACTACTTCGCAACCAATAGGCAAAGCCAATAAAAGCTAAAACCAATAAACAGAATCAAATTTACACACAAACACAAATTTAGTTACCAAATAAAAATAAAATTATCCAGATTAAGTTTACTAGAATAAGAAAAAATGTTTGAAAGCGATAATACGTTAGACTTTAAATTATTGATATACTTTATACCCGTTTACGTGTTATTGTTTGGTAGGCATATGAACCCTTCCCTCAAAAAAGGACGCAATGAAAAATAAAAGCTGTAGGAAAATAACATATTTAAGTTCAATGCATGAATTGTATATTTTTTAAACCAATATAAGGCTAATTTTACCAGCATCATATGCAAAAGGAGAGCACCGGACAGCCAAACGGACGGCTTTCAGGCAGCTTATTAACCTATGTTACCTATCCTGGTTGACTGACCTCAATGGGACAAATTTTAACACCTAAATTTTTTTATCCAAAATACTATGTTGGCTTCGATTCAGAAGTATTTTTTGTTTTCTCAACTCTTGAGTTATCACAGGAATGACGAGTTCATATGCATTGAAAAGGGAAAAAAATTCACATGATTTGGGTGTTGGCCAAATAGAACCAACAGTTAAAATTTAGGCGTCCATATTCAATTAAATGGTCTTTAAATATGGTGAACATTAAAGAAACACAATTAAATTTCCTGT
The DNA here is from genome assembly GCA_963573305.1 of Pyrrhosoma nymphula. Classification (NCBI taxonomy): domain Eukaryota; kingdom Metazoa; phylum Arthropoda; class Insecta; order Odonata; family Coenagrionidae; genus Pyrrhosoma; species Pyrrhosoma nymphula. The sequence goes on from OY754328.1 coordinate 30,552,238, forward strand.
AAATAAATAATTTAATAAAATAATAAAAATTTAATAAAAGTCCTGGCTTTGGCTCAATGAGTAAAATATACCTACACGCGCGAGTTAACGAATGTTTACGAGAAAAGCATATAATGGAAAATAACGAAATAGATCTCACGTAACTTTTAAAAGTTGTAGTGATTCCCTTAGAATGAATAATTCCACTTCATAAAATAAAACTCAGGCGAAAAATAACGAAATGACGAAATTCATCAGGGAAAAGTTTTCTATGGCTTCTTTCCGAGGTAAATTTTTTTAAACTTCACTCATTGGGAAAACCCACGAAGAAAAAACTTATTTACCGTTGTTCTACTATTGTATTGTATTGCTACTTGACCTTATTCAACCAATCTATGAATAAAATAAAGTTCCATTGCTACGCAGAAGAATTGAATTGAATGAGATGTAACGAATCGTTCCAACGATAAGCCATCCCAAGTTATGTAAACAGATTTGGACAAGTATTAACTACGTGTTTTTTATTTCTCTCGCATGGTCTAAAAATATATAAATCTCATGTCATATCAGTTAAAATTAACCATTGCATTTCAATGTTTCAAACTTTACCCAAAGAATTTCTGATTTTAATTCCTTCAGGGACCTAACTACAATGCTCAAGTATTTATGAGCCTTCGCGGATCATAAGCAACAAAATTTTGAAGAAAACTTAGGTCACGAGTACATTATTCGTTAATTCAGCAGAATATGTACTCCTTGATATAAATATAGACTGGCACCTAGAATAATAAGGATAAGTTCAGCCCACCGTAATTCCTCCACAGGGTGGCACTTTCTGACTTCTGCCAAAATTTCAAAAATGAATTGACTCATTATAGCCACATTTAATACATGTAACTCGATTTTTTCTTCAATAGATCAATTTTTTTAGACAAACATAACACGGTAGATATTAACCACGAATATATTACTGTTATTTTTTAAGACTAAAAATTGTAGGAAATGTATCAGTGGAATTACTCGAAAATTGTAACAAGCGTATCTACAAACTGCTATCTTTTTTCCATCAGGTCATAAGGACACGATCAATTGAAGAAGATTTTTAATCCCAAATATTATTGAACTTGCATTTACTTCATGGTAAAAACTGATTCTAGAACTCGTTAGGTTCTTTCTCGTCACATAAACCTTCAACTTTTGTACTCTCGATCGAAAAATGAAGTAAAGAATCTACTAAGATCAGAAGAATACTTAAAATACGATAAATATTTACTCGTGTGATGATAGTCCTAAAAATAATATTCAAGAGGCTGTCTAGCTCAACCCAATCGTAGAAAAAGCCGTTCTTGCGGCTCAAAGATAGATCAACGAAGGCCATCTAAACCTGCAATTGCCAGGAATGTCATTTCAGGAAAAATGAAGACTTTATGTGAGTCAGATTTACTTTGGAAACGCAAATAGTTATTTTTTAGTTCATATTCCCGACCTTGGGTCAAAAAAGGGCTTAACTAAGGGAATAAGAGCTCGGTCTTAACTTAAACTGCTGCCTCTCAAGGCATTATCCATTTTCAAAAGGTTTTCAGATCTGTGCACGTGTGCATGGGAGGCTTTTCCTTCACATTCATCCTTCCCTTGCGCTACATGAATTATAAGCTTGGAAAATGCATCCTTCCGAGGCACTTATATTCTATTTATAGTTTGAAGTCCTTTATAATTTATCCAAAGGAGATTTGCATGATAACTGGCATTCGGAAATATTAACCACAGTTGAGCAAATTCATAAATTATTCCTGATCACAGTTGCATTATCACTGATATAGAAGTGGAACTAATATAACAGATTTATATAGATATAAGAAATATTGATAAAATAACAACATAAGATATGATCATTGGAACCCATCAAAATCAACAGATTGCTGCTCAGGTACTCGACGAAATAAATATAGACATATACATTACTCTTAAATAATACCGCGTTTCATCGCAAATCTGATTATTCATTGAAATATTAGCTATTTACCTGTTCAGGTATTTTATAACTTACATCCGTGACTTACAAGGGGTACATTTTCCCAAAAAAGGCTAAAATATTATTGCATCATATGGCTTTATCTATCCACGCAATGTTTTCCTCAGAACTGCATATATTCTGACATTTATTGCATTGCCTTTAGTCCACGTAGAAGCATTCACTGATGGCGGAAATATTGGAACAACAGCCTTTTTTAACTCTTAATTTTTAACCCTTATCACAGAATGAAGGAGGACGTATTATGCCAGGAATAACCCTGGAAATAATCGAAATCATTTTTATCACACCCTAAGGTGTATTAAATGCATTATAGTGATGTTAGCTTAACCCCAACACGTTAGACTCTTTTATATGAAGATGTAAAAAACTATTAAACATGAACTTACAGTGCCTCTTCAAAATTCACGAAAAAATTGAGGAAGTATGATTTAAAACGTAATATTGATTCAAATTACTAATTCAACAAAAATTCCCATTTGGTGTAATGAATAAATAAGATATTCCTATCTTAAAAGATAGATTACTCTATTTCAGCCATATAAAGGAGTGAATTTATATAAGATGCTACTCCCTCCATCATTCATCCACCGTCATCATATTTTACAGCATGGCATTAAATAGAATTGCCACAGCTGTAACTAAAGGATCCCTGGAAACTGTAGGTCATTATTTTTTCAACCTTTCAGGACCTTAAAACTTAGCACATTCAAAATTTACCAACTTCAAAGCGTTGGCCAACAAAATTTTTTTAAAGCTTCGACCGTGTGTATATTTTTTTAAACTGAGATCATTTTTCAGAAGTTTTACAGATTTGCATTCCATTCCTCATCTGCATACCACTCCATATTTCATCAAAACCTTATAATCCTTAATCCTTTCCGTAGCTGCTTACCGTGCTTCTCTCTTCCCAGGATAGTGCCCAAGACACGCCACAAATTCCACAATCCTATTTAGCACCACCCACTTTATTTAGAGATTATGCCACACTTCTGCCGGTTACGCATTCACAAAATGCGACAGCTTTACAAAAATACGAGCAACGAGCCAAATCTTTCGCCAAGTTTTTCGTTAATATCCTCAGACGCGTAGGCCACCTTTCGTCTCCGAGAAATGTCAAATGTCTTCGTCATAAGCCACATGGTGACGGAAGAGTAGGCTCTAAAAGCGGGCAGGCCAAAATTGTGCAAATACGGTAGGAAAAAAACTCGCCATCCTAAGCCGTCAAATTTTTCTCAGAATCATCCGGCGTCTAGACAGGAAAAACATTTGGATTTAATTAATGGTGAATATATTCACACTAGCACCGATGGTTTCATCTTATAGAAAATGTTAATGAGCAAAATATCATAGAGTAAGTATATCCATCCCAGACAAATGAACCGAATTCAGCACCCTTTATTTTAAATGAACACATTTTGACTTAAATTATTGGAATTATTTACTAATAACTCAGAAAAAATGATAGGCAGTGGCTTAAATTTAAATCACCATTCAACTCTTTTGTATTATTCCTTTTTTTTATTTTTTTCGTGAAAATGATATTTATAATAGGTTGAAACATTCTATTTCCCAAGTAAGATTCACTCTTGTATGTAATCATCGCGTTGTAATTCCGTAATTTACGTTGTACGAAGGACACGTTTCGGCATAAGTAGCAAAGATATTAATAGAATGGCATCTAAGTCCTTTTACAGTGGAGCTATCTTAGTTCAATGTCAACTACTCCCTTTTAGTAATTTCCTCCTTTTTCAATACAATTTATCCCATATTTCCATATCAATACATCCATTTCCATTCTAAGCACATTCATGGTGTATAAATAGTTTTTCCTTCACTTAATTTCTTCCTTAAGCCACTCTTTTCCATATTATGACTTCACCCTTATTTTAAATCTCTGCCGTCAAATCAGGCCGCAATTTACTTATCCCGGTAGTCATATTCTCCATATTTTTATCCCTAGCTTTAAACAAGACAATTGTCAAATGTTACAAATGAATCGGTTTATCATGCTTTTAATTAGTTTTTTCCTTAGTTTGTAAATTAAAGTTGTCAATGATATGAATTTTCCTTGAGCGTATAAATTTTCAGCTACGGTTCAAATGAACAAGGAACCATTTCAAGAAATATTTTTGCCATATTTCTCCATGTATTCACAAAAATGTACAGGGAATTGCAAAAGGAACGTCCTAATTTCTTTGTTCTCAGGAGAAAAGTAAAAGAGATATGGCCAGTTTTTTTACGCATAAGTGTAGCACAGCATTTCAATGTTTTGTAAAAATCAATAGGTAGACTTCTAAGTGAGCCTCGTTGATAACATGCAATATGCCTAGTCTGTACTCCATTTCCATGCAGGTGACCTCCAACCAGCGTCGTAGCGAGGGGCTGGCCAGGCGGGCGGCTGCCAGAGGTGCAACCCTCAGGGGGGCGCACTTGGCAGACGCACAGCCTGAGGGCCGCTGAGGCACAGGCACACAAAATTGAAACTAGATGCTAACACACATTTTAAAAACTTGTACTTGATTACGATAGGCACCCCCACAGATTAGGAACGGCGCGCCAAACTTAACACACAAAATTTGTACCCTAAATAAAAGATTTTTAAAAAAATTATACACAAACCAAAATGTTGTCACACTCTTGCATTATCAATGGCCGTTTTTCCACTCTTCGGCTCACGCCGACTAAAGCGGCCGCAGCGTGCCGGCACCAAACCGGCCGTGTTGGCTGGCCAAACTCTTTGAGAACGAACAGCGAGTGTAGCAAAACGCTGAGTGGAGAATCCCCAAAAGTTATTCATTCTGATACTCCGATACCTAGTATTAAATTCAGTATAGTGCGACAAACGTAAGTTCTAATTTTATTTAATAGTTATGCTATTTTAATTAATTATGAAGTGAACAAAACGTTGTTCTTATGTATTTCCAATCTAGTCAATATATTTAAGTTATTATGTTTGTTTATTTAGAATGCCACCACCGAAAAAACGTTTGGTTCCGAATTCCGAAAGACCTGAAATTCACGCAAAGATAAACAAAAAATTTTATCCCAACATTAAGTAAATAGATATCGCCGAATTCAGAACAAGACGGAGTGGCTGGTATGTACATTGCAGCTACAAACTGACACCACAGCTTCTTCTATAGAAGGTGCTGATGCCCCACTGGATAAACACGAAGAAAAGAGCAATAGTGACATTGACGATGAACCAAGGGCCAAGAATGATGCGGCCATAATGACTCCACTTCAAAAGTTTAAAATTGAGCTTTTCTGTGCACTAGACACACTTATTCAGCAAATGGGATGGAGATTTCAAAGTTCAGCTGCCGTAGCTTCTGATTTTGGTTTTATAACTGGACTTTTGTTACACGACACCTACACTTTAGAACTAAAGAAATCCGCAGCTGATCTCACATAAAAATACAAATATGATTTAAATGCCAACGATTTTGTGTGTTTGTGTCTAGAGATTGAAAGCTACAAACATGAAGTTACATCATTATTGTCAGGTTAAACAAATGCAGATTACATTGCACTTCTTAATTGCCATTGAGAATATTCCATAGTGAGCAGTTATGACAATAAAGAGATTCCACTTCGCCTAGCATGCATCTACAAAAGCATTGACACTACCTGTGACTTCTGCCAGCTGCTTAAGATCTTTCAATTATTAAAATTAATAAAAAATGATTAACGATTGCAGATTGGTCAGGAACGTTTTAGTAATCTCGTTATACTACCGGTCGAGTATGACTTCCAAAAATTATTAATGTAAACCATATTATTTACAAATTAGCCTCAGAAAAAGCCATGAAAGTAAACTATTAAGAGATTTTATAATGCCTAAATGAACGAACTCGTATTTCATTATTTCCCTTCCAACATAATACGGTGTTGACGGTGTAATGACTAACTTCCTACCAGTTTCCCGGGCTGTTGCCCAAGAATCGATCTTAGGCCCATTATTATTCTCAATTTTTATTAAAGACCTTCCCAGTGTGATAAATTACTGCGCCTATCACTTTTATGCAGACTACTTGCAGATTTATCTGGACTGCAATCCCAAAGATTTAGAAAATGCTGTACAGAAAATAAATAAAGACATTAATGAAATTTGTACATGGATATCAGTGAATAAGCTCAAACTAAATCCAACAAAAACCAAGGCTATGATTATTGGTAGCTCAAACTACGTAAATAGCTTAGCTTTAAATGAAATTCCTAAAGTTATTGTTCAAGGTAGGAAAATTGACTATTCTAATTTCTTAAACAATCTTGGAATTATTATCCATAGAACACTGACGTAGAAAGACCATGTAAGCTATGTATCTAACAAAATACATAAAACCCTGTATCCACTGATGCATTTTAGACATTTAATTCCAGCTCGATTACGGCAAAAATATGTACAAGTGTTGTTGTTTTCGCACTTTGATTACTGTTCAATAGTGTACTCCGATATTACAAGCGACCTAGATAAGAAATTACAACGACTGCAAAATTCCTGTTTTCGCTTTGTTTTTATATCAATTTTTATGAGCATGTCACACCATACTAACAACTGTTAAAATGGCCAAAACTGGAACAAAGACGATACATAATAAAAGCTACCTTTACACTTAAAATGATTAACCCAATTACCAGCTTACTTGTATAATCAAATAACATTTAACATTAATTCAGACAAACGCATTACACGGAAGATGGAAACTCTGTCCCTTCCATCATATCGAACTAATTTGAATGAAATGTCCTTCTTCACGTAAATTATGGAACTCTTTGCCAAACAGTTTAAAATCTATAAATAATGTTAAATTATTGAAAGAAAAAATATCCGAAAATATATTTTATTTAATGCACCCAACTCATGTAGTTTATTTGTGAAATTATGCACTTACGATGTGCTGTACACACACCTGTATTATTATCGTTATGGTTCTTTTTGTCTTGTCCACAGTCATGTATGTACCATGTATCTTATTGAATACTGTGACTAATGTACTCTCTGACAGTATAAGTTTCTTCTGCTCCAAGGGACCGATTTGTCCCATAGCAAATTAAGTTATTATATTATATTACACAATAGTAATTAAGAACTAATTTCATGCTTGAAAGTATTCATAACTTCAATTACACTTACAAAGTTATTGTGTTGTTTTTCTTCCAAGAAAATAAGTCTTGGGGGGCGCTAAATTGAAATCTTGCCAGGGGCGCTCATTACCCTAGCTACGACGCTGGCTCCAACACATCCGGAATAACGGTTTAGATTGCTTCCCTAATCCTGGAACGGAGGCCAATGAGATCTCGTAATTTTGTGAAGTAAACTGTGTCTTTAACGTTTTCCCGCAAAACGAGGTCCAACGGGAGGGGTTTCCGTGGAAACTTAATCATCTCTTCCTATCCACCGTGTTGAAAAAGTTGCATCCTATGCTTGCCGCACAATAGTGGGGTGGAGGTAAATGACGTTGGGCTGCAGATTTTCCAGCTGATGGAATGCATTGAGAAAGTTCCAGCATATCCAAGTATGAGGTAGCCGTGACAGTTTTCTACTGAAAGAAAAACAATCTATCATGTTGCGCATAAGGCCGCACCCACATTATGCTTCTTCACTGCACCACAAGGATGAAAGGTAACTTCGTCAGAAAACATTCCCTCGGTTAGGTAGTCATTGCCTCTGTCGATTCGCTCCAGAACCTCACACGCAAAATGATATCGTAGATTGATTGTCCTCGGGATGCAGTTCCTTCAAAATCTGCACCTTGTAGGCATTGAGACACAAGCATTTCCAAGGCAAATTATGAACAATCGATCTGAAGTACTCGGGAAGCCCGGCGAATCGACTTCCCCGGACTGAGGGCGAATGATTGCCGGATGTTCTAAATGTTTTCGTCGGGGACGAGTTTCCAGCCTCCGCCTTCACCTTTCAAAACACCGCCCGTGGCCAGAAACTTTCGGTACCATTTTTTAATAGCCTTTGAATCAGTTGCCGTGATCATGAAAACACGTCTGAACTCCCTATGCACCCTCAGGGCAGGCTTAAACTCTGAAAACCATACACCAACTTGCACATTTTTGCTGAATCAATGCCATATTTGCGTGAACAAACTGCAGCGCTCCAGGTGGTGCCCGTAAGATGCGGGAAAAGTGCGGAAACTAAAACGAATACATAACATAGGAAAATCAAAAAACTGAGAAAAATCCATTAACCATTTTTTTTACTCCCGGTCGAAATAAGGGCGTTCAATTTGGAACACCTTGTACATCACGTGTTTGTTTTCCATTTCACCATAAAGTCATGCATGAGTTGGTAGCGGACAAATTTATTTTATTTCAACCGATTTATTCCTTTTCATTCGTGTAGTTCTTCTCCTATCCTTCCTTATCTTCTCATCCCTATATTTGATTATGGTATTCATGATAAAGCACAAAGTATTTCACTCATTTATTTCATGAATACAAGCATCAAACACTTCTACGAAGTAAATCCTGCCACTGTCCAGTTTATTCGTCTTATTGTATTTAATATAAAGCCCATACACGTATTCCTCTCGTATTTTCTGACACATAGTCGTTTCTATTGGTAACTTTATCGACTTGCCCTTCAAAGTTGGTATCGCTACAAGTTATCTTTATGTTGGCAACTATTTAACTTTCCAGTTCAGCGCGTCTGCTCTTCCACAGTTGGCATCGCTCTTCCTTATCTCCCCCCAACACTTTTTTAACTTATTAAGTATTGTTTACACGTCTCTTTGCTTCAAAATTGTCCATAGCATCGATCTCTCATTGCCACCATGACCTTCTTTCTTTGTTCATTTCCTGTCTGACGTTTTCGATAAATATCATGAGAATTTTACTTCAAAACGTAATACCAATAAATTTCACTATTTATTTACTCCTCTTAAGCATCCTTCTAGTCAACCATGCTAAAATAAATAGAGTCCTTATTGAAGCCATGCCTTCCTAATTCTTATAATCGTTCTTATATAAAAATACCTATTATATAGGAATTATTATATTGGAACTATATATTATTATTCCAATATAATAATTTCTATCATATATCCTAATTGTAATTAATCTCGTCCACTTAGCCTCAACCTTTATCTCTTAAGTGTCCCCCACCCGTTAATAAATATCCTTGTTTCCTCCCCCTTACATCCAAATTAGCCAACTAACAGCAGTCATTCCCTTACTCCATCCCTTTCCCATTTTTATCGTAAATGACAGGCAAGTGACGAATGGTACAGGCTCCACAGCGATGTGTTTCTTTAGCTGAGAGAGTAATTTTTTAGAAGGTCAACTCAAAACTAATTTAATGCAATGGCTATCATAGGGCATACGACATCATTCGCAAGAGTGCAAAAGGATAGTACAGATAATAGCATTTCAGGGTTTTAATTTAAAATTTGGTTCGTCAGTACAAGTTGATTCAAATTTTCCTCGGACGCTACTTTTCCTAAGTGTGTTTAATAATATATAACGACTTGTATGATAATCGAGGGGAAAAAGCAAAAGGATCTCCCGGATTTGAATATTGCATCTCGATATTACTACCAAGATGATGTAAGCTCAGCAACTCTATCAAATCTGGAGTATGATAGGCGATAAATTGGGGCAACTAATGCCAATTCTAATTTTTTCTTTCACTAAACTACCACCTCCGCTTAGGAAATGGTATCGATATGATTTTGTATTGGGAATCTGGAATGAAAATGATGGGACTTCATGCGGGAAGAATTAAGTAAACATTGATTTCGCTTACGATTCTCTTTACTTCCTACGAAATAATTCTGGTTTTTAATGCGTTTTGGGTATTTTATGGTTAGATATTCCTCTCATTTTTTGTAGTGAGTGCGCAAAGAAACTGTGTTTTCACTAGTTTCCTCAAATCCCTAAATTTGTTCGTCCTCTACCCTTTTCACCATTTTGGCTTGTTTACGATGAAATGAAATACGAGCATTACGAGGCTTACGGGCAAAGCAACTGTTGGACGGTGAAACGAGTGAAACGACGGTGAAACGACGGTGAAACGACGTTATAAGACGGTGAAATGAGTGACAACTTTCTAATTCACTCCTGATGATGCTCACTTCAGCGTGAAGGAAACGTCGAGCCATTGAATTGTTCAAAATACGGCACTTTTCTCAGCATCAAAACGTGACTAAAATACTAGTTTAGAGGATACCGGGACTAGCCACGGTTGTTACCTTTACGGAGTCACCCGCATGTCCACGTGAGTGCGATATTCCACAGAAGAAAAATCATTCCACAGAGGATAAATCATCCCGGTCAAAGCGGAATGTTTTTTCCACTGTGGAATATCGCACTTGCGACTAAAATTGTTTATGCGCAATATCAAGTCTGGGTACACTTCATTTATTTCATTTCCGTATCATATTGTTTTCATTAAACTTGATTCCAGCGATCTTTCTCAAGGTAGCCAAATAGTTATTATTATACGAATAATCTACTGGTTAAGATTGGTCTAAATGAAAGTTGACACATTTTCTCTAGATTTAGTGCAATCAAGTACACTAAGTAGCGCAAGAAGTACTATCTATATCACATTTGCCATTACCTATCTCCTTTCAAAATTTATTTGTTCTTCTCAGCATACGTCCTAACTCTCTTCATACTGTCCATAAACTCTGTATTATTTCTTCCCCTTCATCGCTTTCTCAGCGCTCCCCCTTTACCGCGGCCTTCAGCATCCTCTCACCCGCCATTACCTGCACCAACCACCTACTCTGTCACCTCCTAATCTACTCAAGAAGTTTTCTCTCCTCACCCACCATACCACGCACTTCCTCGTTTATTTTCCCTTCCGTCGACCGCAGTCACTCTATCCTCCTCCACGCCCACATCTCAAACCCCCTCAGCCTATTACCTATCGTCCTCTTTTTCTCCGAGTCCGCGTTTCCCCACCATGGAAGTACATAATATAGCGTTGTTTGGTGAAGAAACGCGCAAAAGTAGCCTCAAGCTTAATGAAAATTACATCTTCGACTTGCATTTGGAGAGTACAGCAGTCGATTATTTTCCAAAAACATATACTTCTAGCGTATTCTTTTCTCCCGAGAAATTAATTATTCGATTGTTACCATTCGTATTGGAACACAATTTCTTTCAATTTTATTAATTATATTTATGAGGTTATTCTTTCGTTTACTCGGGAGTAACTTTGTCGTTCGGTGCTAGTTCGGCAACTACTTTGAATAAGCTGACAATTGTAAATATAGACAACCCAAATGTGTGAAGCGGATTAACGAGGAATCCCAGAGTGTTGGCGATTGTATAACTATCATTATAATTTGTGTAAATAAATGTGTATTCGTTTTTAAATTATCTTTATACATGTGCCAAGTAAAGTATGCCTTAGAAATACGGTGTCATTCTCTGAGCGAAAAGGCGTGGAATGTTAGGCATGCTAGTGACGTCTGTCTGCACTGAGCGTCTTATGGACGGCAATGCAATGAAATGCCTGTCAAATAAAAAGGTGCACCTAGGTGCAAGATTTTATTATTGTAAAATGTTACAGAGTCATCAGCCATCATGGTGTATATGATGCGGCATTGGTGTTCGGTGGTGTTTTTTTTGTAGCTCACTTGAAATAATAGTTCTCGTTAATTTTTGCATACTCGTATTTAATACGTAATTACAATGGTTAAATAAAATAATAATTTGATAGGACTAATGGTATTGTATAATAATTGATATATTTCAATTATAAAATAAACATTTTTTCCTGTATGGGCTCCCCTGATAGCAAACCAAGTACATTAACAGACGTGTGGTAAGCTAGCGAAAAAAGAGTAACTTCGGTAGGGCCACTTTCAAGGCCTGTACAACGAATTACACTATTTTAACAGCCTTAAATCGTATTGTTTGTCATGAAATAGAGTTTTTCCTACCTAATAGGCATAGTTTTGCGTTTATTTGATGAATTTCGAAAAATTTAAAATTGTCGCGCTAAATCGGCATTTCAGCCCACTGTGCGTCGTTGGGATCGGCACAAAATCGGAGGGGTTATCCTAATATTCATTCGAGTGCTCTGGTTTGCCTAAATTTGCAAATGGCAGCAGTGAAGTGCGAAATGACAGCCGTGGACGAGTGTTCAGTTGAAGTACTACTAGGCACTACTCAAAATAAATTTTAAGGTAAGTGCTTCTTATGCAAAGAATAGAAGGAAGGTAATTACTTCGAGAGATACACACCAATAGAAAACTAGTTGGTATATGAGCAAAAACTGAACGTTTCTGACTGAAATTCCAACTGTGCATCATCCAATGACGTCCCACTTTTGGAATATTTTAAATTCCCGTCAACTCCCGTAGTGAAAAATAATTAAATGTTATCTCATCGGAGGAGCAATTTCCAAACTACTGGCGTTCGCAAGGCACATTCAGGGATAAAATACCAACCAAGTTTAAAAGAATACTGGAAAACAGCTTTTGTTTTACTGAAGCAGCAACAAGTTAGCCAACGGAAATTGAGAGCACACTCGATCATACTACTCACAGTGCATTTAATTGAAGCAGAAAATCGAAGGAGGAGCCGCGAGAGCAAACGACGAAACGCTAATCCCTAAAATTGGTCATTTACGGAGAGATAGAGAGAAGGCTTCAAAACTCCCAAGGGAGGTCCCGAGGACCTCGCCCTCTCGATGACTGAAATGGAGATAGGTCACACGGAAATTGGGAGGAATTATCGCGACCAAATTGATTTGAATGCCACTTCAAACACGATTCCCTGCAGCATGTAATCCAAGTTGGAAAGACAGCACACAATCCAATTATGGTCTAAATTGCGCCATATAGCTCGAATTCGCTGAATGAAATAACGCACTAGCCCTTCGCCGGTTGAATATTTAGAGAATTGCCACAATTTCACTTAGCCAAACAATAATAATAATAAATGTTACGAAAGCCAGCCTCGACGTGGCGTACCTGGTAAAGGCTTTTGCCGGCTAATAGTAGACGTCTCCGTGTGGGGGTCACCACACCACACGCAGTTATTCTGGTTCCTAAAAAGATAACCAGGAAAGCCACATTCAACAGGCCCTCCGATGGGGGCCCTAGTACAATTGGGTGTGGCAATGAAGTACCATCTGATAAGGGAGCTCGTATGCAGTAGACGGAAGCCCTAAGGGGTGACCTCCTCGCATGCCATGCTGCCAGCGAGCCCGACCGCAGGGGATATATGGCAAGGATGCACTCTCTCTGGTGTGAGATGCATCCGGAACACGACCATCTATCGCAGCAGAATCTGCGCGATTATGCCAACCACATGCGAAAAAAAGAAACTTAGAAACAAAGGAAAGCCAGTTCAGAGGAACAGACCACCAACCAGACCACTCTCCCCGACACAGGCAGCCTTCCCACCGCCTGAGGCGAGAACGACATTTGTGTCAGTCTCTCGTCCAAATGGGGAGGAAGTTGGTCAGGCCGTCTCTGAACTACGAACGCGGTTGTTAAGCACCATTAATTATGACGAAGGACAACGTAGGCAGAGAGACATCCACCGAAAGATCTCTCTGCGGGGTAACCACCTGCCCCAGTTGAATGGGCCTATCGACGAAATCCTGACGGGGACGTCGGACCTTTGGACGGTAAATTGCTCGGTCTACGCTGCTGCCAAAATTATGGCTCACTCCCAAAAGAACACCTCTTGGGAGGACAAAGCAGCAAAAAGGCTGGAATAGTTGGAGGCTAAGATCACACAGACGAGACGACAGGCGTCGATAATCCAGTGCGTGATGGAATACATCTTATCTGGGCGAAATTTCACTCCAAAAGTTCGGCACAGAGCGCGGAGTCTCAGATACAACCATCACACACTGAATAAAAGCGTGCTTCTTACCACTAACCAGCACGCGGTCGATAGAGTACGAGCACTCACCACTGCCCGGAAAAAACTCCTCAAGAGGAGTAGGGCCATTAGGGAAAATTCCACCTTTCTCCTTCACCCGTCCCGTCTCTTTCGACCACTTCCACCTGTCTTCGAATCCCCGCCACCCGTCCAAGAGGTTCAGGGGCGGATTAAGGTCGTTGTTTTGGGGGGGCGGTTTACTACTTCCCGCGGCGCCTGGGGGATATGCAATACATCTCAACTAAATATAGGTTCGGGTGGACTTCCCTCGGAAAATTAAAAGAAATGAAGCGCTTGGAACGTAGTTTTGATGTGGTTATATTATATATAAGAGAAGTGATAAATTATTGAGTAAATCTATCTCATCAAATTTGAAAAACGTAAAAAAACGATGTAAAGAATGCCATTCTTGTGAAGAAGTGAAGTATCTTCCGGGTTTTACACCGCGTTGGTCCATGTTTCCTTGGACGACAGTTTCGCCGGCGTTTCAGTCTGCTTCTTCAGGTCGGTGAAGTGAAGGTGCAGCCATTTGTCGTCTTATATATCTCATCTGTTGGAGTCAGGTCTAACGCTTGAGATATATCAGACGAATTGCTGCACCTTCACTTCACCGACCAGAAGAAGCCGACTACAACGCCGACGAAACTGTCGTCCAAGGAAGCATAGACCAACGCGGTGCAAAAGGCGGAAGACCTGCATCTTCCCATTCATCAACCCGCGGCATCCTACACAAGGATTTCGAACTCCTTGGAAGAAATCTTCTTTAATGCCGTACAATATGAAAATTGGTTGGAATGAAATAAAAAGATAAGTACATATTCAGAAAATACTATTTTCCTTTTATATTTTTATATTTTTTATAATACCTAGCAACGGAAACGCAGTAATACTCAGAAGTTACCGTCATTCGTCAAGGGCTCTTCCAATGATAATGCACCGTCGCGTCGTCCCGATGACCTCTGAATGATATGTTCTGACGGCCAAGAAAAATCACATTTTTAAGTATCAGCTTCAGATTTTCTCTATTTTCCTTGATTTTCTCCATTCTGTAGCCGTCCAGTTGGCTTGTGTTTTGATTTTCAGGTTCTTTGTATTTTTCCAGAAAATTCAGGGCCAACTGGGTACTGCACCTTTGTGATAGAATGTGTGTTGGTGGTTTTCCAGATCATCTAGTTTCCCTAGCAGTTGTGAAAACTTAAACGGCTTAGTAACGAGGGATTTTAACTGAAAATTTGTACCGCAAGCTGCTGTTGATTGGGAAAAAAAGGGAAATGCCTACAAAAAAGTCCATTCATTGAGGGAGAAACCACAAGCCAAGGGTACTTGTCAAGATGTTCTATCCTGACGTAACGACGCTCTTCCGCGGTTCTCTTCCTATGAGTTGAAAAGGGATACTTGTAGTCGCTTGTGGATGTCCAAGGGCTTTCCAAAAGTTCTGCTATTTTCCTATCATCAGGTCTTTCTTTTCCTGGTACAATGAAGAGACCAACGTCACAGTTGAAATTTTCAGCTAAAGGAAGTGAAGAAATTGAAGCTTCAGTCGATGTTTCGTTGGTACGTGGAGGGGATTGTAAAAGGACCATGGACTCAGCTTGAGTCTCATTGTCACTTGTGCAGCTTGAAGGTATGGTGTTAACAAAGTGTGTATTTCCTCCTGCTGCTTCTGGCGTCTTTTGTTTTTGGACGCAAGAGAAAAAGCTTCGAAGGTACTATTAGTTTTCCGATTTGTACCAGGCCTACTAGAAGAAGACGCCTGTAAACAAAAGTAAACCTTAGCTATTCCTTCTGCGACGAGTTGCAAAAACATTATAAGTATATCTTTTTCTCACCCTATAGCGTAATACTTGAAAATTATTTTGCTTTACTTAGACAGTCCTCAATATTAATACTATCAAAAGAAGAGGGGACAAAAATACTGTGGGTGGACCTCTTACAGCATTTCTATGATAACACACTGAAAATGAAAGTCCAGTAAATAGGTGGGTGTTCAATTCCTTGATCAAAAAGCTGATAAATAGCAATGGAGGCTAATGTGGGCCCGAGCTTGAAGCCGGCTGCCGTCCGACCCTAATGGCGAGCGCGAGAAAGCGCAAATAAGTTATGTCGTTGTAATTAACCGACTGAACCTAGCATCTCTAGCTGACAGGTTGATCTGCACGTTAGGTATATCACAGAATAAAGGACGCAGGGTCCTAAACATGTGAAGAACTCTTAAACTTGTCACTCACTACAAATGAAACAATACTCTCGCTAGAGCAGGGCAACTGACATGTCGCGACGAGCACGAGAGCGGAGGGTGTCGCATAGTAGGCAATGTTGAAGGAGGGCGTGACGACTGTATTCCCCTCTCGCAGACGTACTACGGCTCAACTGCCCAAACTCGTGGCACGATTCTCTGCATACATAGTAAATAGGTGTATATAGGTCTGCATACATAGTATAATATCTTATAACTATTCCGTTACGGCACCAAATCTTTCACAACAATGTTCATCAAAAGGTTTACAAAAGTACAATTGCGAACATCGAGGATACTGTGTCTGTTTAGACAAGTGGCTTTTAGATATTTTCCAATTATCTTTAAACATTGTGTATTGATTTGGTGAAATAAAAACTTGCATTGGAGAACCATCTTAATTATAAGCATCTTTTCTATTTTCCCGGAAATTACGGGGGGCGGCCGCCCCCCCCCCTTAATCCGCCCCTGAAGAGGTTAAACGTTTCTGGAAGGAGATCTACGAAACTTCGAAGCCATTCAACGGAGACAATCCGACCATAGGCCTCATTAAAGAGGTATGTGACCACCACCTACAAGATGTGGATGGACTTCTTTCAGTCACTGAATGTGACGTGAAGAAGGCCTTCTCAGGCAAGAAGAACTTCTCGGCTCCAGGAATGGATGCCGTGAATAACTTCTGGTGGAAGAAGTTTACCTCCATCCACCAACACCTTGCAAGAATCTTCACGTCCTTTCTGGTAGGCAGAGAATCTATCCCACCTTGGCTGACTGAGGGACGCAAGGCTCTGATGCCTAAGAAGGGAGACTTGTCCAATCCAAAGAACTACCACCCTATTACCTGCCTCAACACTGTATATAAGGCGTTCACCTCAATCTTGAGCGACCATATCCTCCACCACGTCCAGCCTTTGTGGGAGGTGTACGAGCAGAGGGACTCAAAGCGTGGAATTGGGGGATAAAAGGACAACCTACTCATTGATAGGTGCATATTCCAGGATGCCATATGGCATAACCGAAAGCTATCAATGGCCTGGGTGGACTACAATTAGGCTTTTGACACCGATTTGCATGAGTTTTTGATCGCCATGCTGAAGTTGATGATAGTCCACCCAGAGGTAGTGTCCTGCATCCAACGCCTGTTACCACTCTGGAAAACGCGCTTTGTTCTGACTTCAGGGAAGCGGTCAGTTTCCATGGAGTTGGTAACATACCACAGTGGCGTTTTTCAGGGTGACAGCTTGAGCCACTTACTGTTTTGTATTTCCCTCCTACCCCTGTCCCTTAGGCTGCGACCATGTAGAGAATACATTGTGTATGAAGGTGTAAAGTCAAAGTGCTGTGCATTGCATATTTTCGCTATATGTATACTTTTTGTGAGCTCCTGTAAGGCTGCTTTAAAATTGTAGTCGAGTCGTCAGCGACTGTCCTCCCGAGCACTGACAGACTACAAGATTCATCAATGTAATTAAAGTCTCATGCGAATGGCTGCCATCTGAAATCAGCCTATGATACAGTGTAGCCCAATAGAGGAATGTGGAAGACCCAAACTTCGGAAATTGACCCTATGTGATTCACCGGTAACTACTCAGTTTCATATTGGTGCACAGAAAAGAGCGTACATAGTTGTTTCCTGACGGCATGTAGTCACTCATTCCATTTCACCAAATTCAGTGCTCCGCTTCAAGTCGTGAGTGGAAGACATTATTGAAAAGATTGGATCTGATAAAGTAATAGGATGCGTAACAGATAATTGCTCAGCAATGGTTAGTGCACGTCCTAGTTCTTAGTAGTATGCACCCCTATGTACAAATTGACAGTGAGACGGAGAAACAACAGCCAGAGACGGTTCTTTTTTACAATAAGAACAAATGCGGAGTTGATACGGTTGACCAACTGACTCGTAAAAACAACGTTCGGTCTGGCACACGGCGATGGCCCGTGCATGTTTTCTATAGCATCCTAGATCTAGCCATGATTAATGCTCGTTCATTGTAGAAGTTAGTCTTTAACTCTAATGTATCACGTAAATCGTTCATTTTAGGAGTTGCAAAAGAACTGTCAAAGACTAACGTAGAAAGTAGAAAAAT
Organism: Pyrrhosoma nymphula; assembly: GCA_963573305.1. NCBI lineage: Eukaryota > Metazoa > Arthropoda > Insecta > Odonata > Coenagrionidae > Pyrrhosoma > Pyrrhosoma nymphula. Next base: position 30,570,443 of record OY754328.1, read on the forward strand.
GCAGCGTGTAGCAGACGTCGGTCCTCCTGACTCAGGTAGTCGCAGGCAGTGCCAAATTGGGCTCTGTGAACAAAACAAAACAAAGAATTCATGTAACAGATGCAAGAAACGTATGTGTGGTAAGTGTGAAAGTGATATTAGGGTTTGCAAGAAATGCGAGGAAGCCTAGAAATAAAATAGACCTGCCTCTTAGAGGTTACGACTTTTTGTTACTAAAAAATTTCATTTTTATTTGTATCCTAATAGCACTAATATAATATGTAGAAGTTAAGATTCTCAATTTTTTTTATCTTGTACGTTTTTTTACATATAGAATATGACACTAAGCAAAAATCTTTGTTACTTACCTCAAGAACAAAAACCATGTTCTTTCGTACACATTTTTGTTCTGTTCCTGAAAAAAATGTAATGTAGTGGAAAGCTTTATGTAAAATGTCTTCTAGTAGATAAAAACAAAGTAGAAATATGTTAAACAAATCATACTTACCGTTTTAAGCAACTTTTGTACTCACCTGCAAATTTGCCATGTTCTCTGTGACATTCACTTTCTCACTAGAAAATCTTCTGTCGAGAATTTATTCTTACTTTGGTGTGTATGATGATTTTCACTTCTTAAAAACCAGTTTTTTAAATCATTTTCATGTAATGGTGTTATAAAAGAAGATATCTGTATATTTGTTTTTAATAAATGAAAAAAAATCGAAAGAAAATTAAATTATTTCCGACCAATTCCATTTTATGAACTGTAAAGCCACTCTAATCCGCCTAAAATCCAACTATAACCGGGTTCAAGTGCCATAATTTAGTAATAGAATAGCTCATGACGTAGAAAAACAATAAAAAGGGGCATCTTAAAGCGCGAATACAGCGAAGTCCTTATGATAACGCATAGCGGTCAATTGACCGCTCGCGGACCTTTTAGGTAGGCAACATACCCCGGACCTTCTGGTGTTAAACACTTCGTCCAGTCGATGCGAAAACTGTAGGATTCCACAGCATTCATTGATGACAGGTGTCTTCGTATAATATCCCATTCAATATTTATCTCTAAAATGCCGAAAAACTTCAGTCACAAGTAGCTAAAAATCTATTGTAACGGATACTAATTATTATACTTGCTATACCTATTTGATAAAATTAATTCATTCAATCAGTTTCTTTATTGGCTCTTTCATATAACGAGTCGCTAAGATTGACGTGTTCGAGACCACTGAGTGTCCACATGTGATGTTCAACACTTCATATTCCTCATTTTATATGCCATTTGTAATAATCTCACATTATATACTTCCATTTTTTCTTTGAAGAACCATTACTTGGAATAGATAATGTTTCAAAGAGGTATCAATTTATATTTTCCAGTAATAGTATAGACAAATGTTTGGACAGCATGCATTTCCATGTAAAAATATAATGTATAGGAATAAAATGTGAAAAAACGTTTTTATGATAAAAACGTTTTTTTTACGTTTTAAAACGCTCGCATGAAAAAAAGTTCATTTCCAATAACTAGGCAAAACAGATAAATTACCTCATATTATCTTTTTTGATAATACTGTTTTCACTGCTACTAGGTCTTATCACCCGGAAAACAAGTTCTAAGCAGCAAATCCTAAATAAGTAGAAAATATGGCAAATATATATTTTGCATTAATACTTATTGAGAGTAACACGATTTGTAGTGAACTAACGCGGAAAATCAGAATTTGGCTGATGTATCCAGGTGGAGAACATATAGTATGAATACCTCCTTCAGGGTCTCCGCACAGAGTCGATCGTTAATAATTCGAAGTGATGTGGCCTCAATTTAAAATGATGGTAATATTTCAAATACTCCCAAAATGATCACAAAGTCCTGAAAAATCAGCCGATTCATCGAGGAAATCAATAACACCATAATAATTTGTCTTTAATTATTTAATATTTATAGCTTTGAACCATGAGTGCTATGTTAATATGCTGAAAGTAATAGCAAAATTCAGATTCATCCATGAAATCAAGATAAAACTCACATATATTCCCAGCGCTTAATTATTAATTTAATGTAACGTAAATGCATATATTTTAACGATGGGTCGTATAAGAGGAAGAAAATCAAGAAAATACTAACAAATGAATCGACTCATAAAATGCGTACCATCAAAGTGAAGTAATATTTATCAGAATAGCTTTAATAAGGAATAACCCTAAAGTAAAGATTTTTTATAAAATAATCAAGAGCCTAAATATAAATACAAGCTTTTTAGACCTATAGTTTACATCCATTTGGTCTAGGCCGGGGAGGAAAAAGTGCATTCTGAAATTAGCTCCATAGGGTATCTTCCCCGTCTGCAATTCTAGTCTGTTATAAATATTTGGTCAACGCCACGCAAAGAGTTGTATGGTCCGAAGGATCACTTCCTCTTACTCATTGCATTTACCTTAATCATTAACACAAATTCAGTCCAGATATTTTGTTTCTCTGCCTATTTTCCTGGGTAAGAGAAAGGGAACTGAAATATTCGTCGACATTAAAGTTGCAAATGAAGTATTCTTGCATTACATTTCGGGAAGGGTACATTATTTTAAGAGTTTTCGGTCGCTCAACTATCGCACAAGGATGAGCAAAAGGGCTGCTAAAGAGAGTGCCGGGCCATACGCCACGTTTAACATGGACTGACCCTTTAATACTTCGACGGGACACTTTCAGCGACCCTGCTCTTTCGTCCACGGCAATAAGGGCACGCAAAAACAACTGAGCGACGGACGTTGAGTGAAAAAAAAGACGGCATTCACGCGCTGGGATGGGATTCCAACAGGATTTCGAATGCGCGGTATTCCGCTCGTTCCCATTCATCCCACTCCACGCTCCTGCGGGAGCGTCGCATCAAGCATTTCCATCGCAGTTTGTGGATTCTTCTCCATGATGTCCTCTCTCCCTCTCTCTCTCTCCTTCCTCCCAAATTATCTGGAAAGCTACTTGGGAAAGTCTAAAACCTAATCCCGAAATAAAGTCTAACAGACGGTGCCCATATTTTAGGTAACTTTCAAAGTTTACTGTTTACAGTGAACTATATAGGCATCGGTGAAAATACCATGAAAAAAGAAAGAGGCACTCCGGGAGTGCCGACAGAAGTGAATACTTGAAATATCGTGAGCATTTTTGAATGTAGGGAATAATTTCTAATGAAGTGTTTCATTAATCAGTAGAAAGTAGTTTCATGTATATAATAAATTAAATATTCATTTATTGCGCTATTGTACACAATTATTTTACATAAAAATTGTACACTTCAGAATAATCAACTTTCATCCATTATTTCAACAACTCTTTCATCATCACCGCCATCATCATCGGCAATATCTAAAACTGATACAATAGGCTTATGGTAACTAAAGTAAGAAACGAATAATTTTGATTCGAATTTGCTTAAATATCTTGTAAATACTGCATCAATAGTAGTTTTATATTTCGTTGTGCCAAGATTGCGATCATTAGACATCGTTAAACCAAACTCACTATTTAAAAATTCAATCAATGGTAGATTTTTATCGTCTGCAAAGTTTATGTTTATGTATATATGAATAAGCTACTCAAATTGAACGTATTAAAAGAAATTGAGTTATATTGTACTAACCTTCACTATCCTTGTATCGTGTACACTCTCCTGCCCGAGTATGGACTATTATATTATCCGGCACAATATTTGTAGCAACCCAAATTGAATGAACTAAACCGTATATTAGATATATATATATATATATATAATGTAATATGAATAAAATTATAATACAGTTTATTTGACGGTGACGGTGACGCGAGTCCAATGGTTTTTACCCATCCACAAGTACTGTGTATATAGCGAGTATACTGTGTATATACAGAATATACAATTATACATATATTTAGCAGCAGTGACGGAGACGCGAGTCCAATGGCTTTTACCCATCCACAAAAGTGTATATACAGAATATACAACTACACATATATTTAGTAGCGGTGATGGTGACGGTGAAGCGAGTCCAATGGTTTGTACCCATCCACAAGTACTGTGTATATAGCGAGTATACTGTGTATATACAGAATATACAATTATACATATATTTAGCAGCAGTGACGGAGACGCGAGTCCAATGGCTTTTACCCATCCACAAAAGTGTATATACAGAATATACAACTACACATATATTTAGTAGCGGTGATAGTGACGGTGATGCGAGTCCAATGGTTTGTACCCATCCACAAGTACTGTGTATATAGCGAGTATACTGTGTATATACAGAATATACATAATTATACATGTATGTAGTAGCGGTGACGGTGACGCGAGTACAATGTCTTTTACCCATCTACAAAAGTGCTCAACGCGACGTAAGAAGTTTTCACTTCAAAACTAATAAAGGCTATAAATTCCTTAATACTGGTACTTATTTTTTATTCGTACCAAGTCATTATTCATATACATTGGTTAATTTATGGAGGTTTGGTCATATCTTTTTTAAGAAACTCAACTTCCTTTTTCCGCCGACGTTTCGCCTTTTTTTAAGGCTTCTTCAGAGCTCAAAGGGTTAACTTTCTTACTGCGATAATATAACCTCCATAAAGTAACCAATGTATTATTAAAGTGCTCAATAACTATTCAACGAAATTATTCATATACCACGTTAAAAATGCTCTCAACAAAATATTTTTTGCTACCACAAATAATTTGGCGTTCCAAACTCAGGAATAGGTACTCGCCGACAGCATTGGAAAAATAATATACATAAATGAAAATTTAACTTAAGCTTTTAAACATTTCGTCAACAAACAGAAAATAAGAAAAAGCGGGACATTTATTCGAGGCATTTTTATCCCGTTGGTATGGATCTCAATTAAATCACGATAATGATTGAACATCAGCAGAGTCGCTTTTAAATAAACAAAGTTGAATGGAGATGTTCCACTGAGTTATTCAATCTCCCCGAGAGGTATCCTCAAGATAAAGCATCTCGTAAATTTGGAATATCATTCCCATTTCTCTGCATGGGCGCTTCAGTCATTATCTTCTCGTCGGATTCCGTATCTTGGAATTCGCCACCCTGTGGGACCGTGGAGCCTCCTGGCCAAAATATTATCCATTGATTTTTCACAGCCATTTCTCATCTCTCCCTCCCTCTCTCTACATCGCGCGCTTCATTTTGCGTTCCTTCCACCCTCAAAAACCCACTCTCATCAAGTCACTCCATCCCCCTACCCACACTCCCGACTCATTTTCGCATTCATCTCTCACCACCCCTATTCTTCATTACATTCTTCGTTCGTATTATCCTCCATTTTCCGGGCTGAGAGAGGAGAGAAGTGAGAAGAAGGCCAAGGCTTCTTTATCTCTCCTCTCTCTCACTCTCCCCCGTCTTCCACCCTCAAGCTCCTTCCAGTCCTATCTCTTCATTCCCATGGTCCATTTTTCCTCTTTCGTCGACTCCTTTTAACCCATCTCCCGTTCCAACTGCTTCTCATTTCTCGCAAGGAAAAACCCAGGACACATAATTTTTCCTGCCCCAATCCCTTGCTTTACTCCTCCAACCCTTACTCGTGAGCGAAAGGGGCCAGGGGAGCACTCGCTTAATCTCGGACGGGGGTCGAGTGAAAGCGAATTGTTCACTCAAAATTTTTCCCTGTGTATATTTTACGTTTCCATGTTTTCAAGGTCCCAAATATCACCGCCAAATTATTTCAATTGAGAGAGCATATGCCCATGTAAATATACTCTTACGAATGTGTATTAAAACACATGTAGGAAGCATGCTCTTAGACGGCAGTGAATCATGGATAGTAATATCAGCAGAACATTTGAAAGTTGGAAGCAATGGAAGTTTGGTGATATAGAGAAGTGATGAAGATCAAATGGTTAGAGAATGTCACCGATATGGAAGTTCTAATAAGAGCTGGGGAAAATATTTCCTTGAGAACGGTGGAAAATAAAAGACAAAAATTATAAAAATACATTCTGAAGCACAACAGTCTCCTTTAAATCCTTTAACCCTCCAAAACGAATGGGAAGAATTATCGTATATTGGAAAGAATATTATGGGATGAAATACGCAAATTACTTGGGATGGAAAAGTAAAGACTTATAAAGGAATGACGAAGTTCGCTACGCGGAGAATTAAGAGCAAATCTGCAGGAAACCAATCTTCGAATTGATAACTTTGCTCGTATTGATGTTAAAACCTGAGACTTTTCGAAAAAATGCCATTGAAAAATATTAATTATGCTAAACATTTTATGACACTCCAGGGTTACCACAGTTACCACACAGGGTTACCACAGATTGGGGTGCTGAAATGACCCCTCGTTTCTTTACTATTTCATTTCTCAGACGTGGAGTAGGCTGGAACGTCCTTGAATTTTTCTTTGACTAGAATTTCTTCTCCTGATAAGTTTTAATATTTTTCTAATAAATTACAGAAAATCACACTGAATTAAAAAATGCCACTTTAACCAATGCAGCTCATAAACCTTTCTCGAAGTGCTTTAAACATTCACCATCATCGTCGGGCAACGCAAAGAGCTTCGCAGACCTCCAATTCCTCCCATGTGGGGCATAAAAAGTGTCGAATCCGTTTGACTTAGGTCTGCTTACATTTATTCCCTATCACCAAATGAATCTAACACGAGTCATGACGGAAAAACGTGACAAAGGACTCGAAAAGGTCGCGACGGCAGGAGCGCTTTTGAGGGAGGTCAACAAGGCAGGTCACTCCAATCACGCTAAAGGTCTCGGAGAGTAATATTGAGGAAAAAGAAGAATGGATTGGCAGGACAGTGGTTGGAGGGACGTGCAAGCTTTGAATCAGTCCAACTGCAATTGAATATAGACAAAGAGGAGAATGCAATTAAACCGAATATAATGGTCTACGGCTGTACTGTAAATAATACTTATGAAAAAAACAAGAGAAAGCAGAAATGGCGATGAGCAAAGCAAAAAATGAGTCAAAGCTGGAACGTGTAATCTCTAGTCCACATGAAATTGCGTGCATTTATGAGTGCCGTAATCGATAACCGTGGGGAAGTTCATATGATTTGTGAGGAGGTGAAAGATTCGGTCGTAGCGTGAATCGTTCCGATTTGTTTGCAAAACCTGTGATGTCTACTTTGAAGGCTGTAAACTCGAGAAATTAAGGATACGGGATGTTCGTGTTTTAACTTGAATATTTCATATATAGTCTCATTCACCAAGGCCTTTGATGAATTCAAATACTCTTCATTTAACCTTGGTAATTTTTTCTCTTTACTGTTCTCTCAATTTCATATGGACTAGCGATATGGAAATCGACATGGGGATAGACCATGGAGATTTTATCCTCGCTTGCAAGTCGTCCACGCGTATCGTTTATTAAAGGTTTTTAGACAATTATGGTAGCAAAATATTGACTTCAAACTTGAACATGTCTTTTTGCTAAAGCAATCACTATTCTTAATGTAAGAAAAATTAAAAAAATAAATAAAAACTGCCAGGCATGCAACCATAAATTCCTGAAAAAATATTTTTTTTCAGGAATTTATGTTTTCATGCCTGGCAATCGTTTTTTATCCTGTTAAAATTTTTTATGTATTTATTCGTGGATAACCTATTTCATTTCATTGTTTTTGTCAGCTTTTATCCTCAGTAATTTCCCCGTGATATTTTCTAAATAATATTTTACCCTTTGTTCTGCATAAAAACATACGTTTTTTTCTAAATAAATTTGTCCTACTTATGCCTGCAGCTACCTCTCAAGTCCGTGAGGAAGACGTTATCTCGAGGGTTGCTTCACTTTTCGCTTTGGTTTCTCCTTCACAATCCAAACGGACTAACTATCTCATCTTAAGGTGGAAATTCTAGATAAATACTCTCCAATGCAAAATTTGGCTATTATGTTCGTCATTCAGAATTCAAACGTCGACGAACACCTTACATTTTAAGTGCCACATATTTTAGAATAAACGCAGGTATCTCTTCATTTTTTAAATTGCACCAGTTTTCCTTAGGCCGATTTTCCGATGATAATTAAACCTTTAAAGTGATTTTTTCACATTTTTATCAGGGAGTTTTTCCGATACTCAACTTTTGACTGCGATAATTACTCCAGAATTTCATAGTCAGAACATTCGGCAATAGTTTTTTCCAGATGTTTTACTTATAATATTTAAATGTCAATCAATATACGTTTCCAATTAATCCTATTACATAAGAATGTGCTCCTACATATTCATTTAATATAAACGAACATTTCATTTTTTTACATTCGCTAGATTACAGATATCTTCTCTAGGACTACAACCTAGTCGTGGTGGAAGAGCTTGCTCCGACGAACCCTAGAGCTGCACTAGCGGGAGTAATGCTCCTGGTAGGGTCACCCATGCCTGATTGGTCGAAGGTTAGGAGAGAGACGAATGGTTGTCCGCGCAGCGTCTGTACCTCAATGAGGCGGCTGCAAAAGACGTCTGACCCCAGTGGGGCGGCCTCTGAAGTGATGGTGTCACGTAAAAAACACTAATGAGTAAGGCCACGTAATACCATCTCAATAAAAACAAAACCCTTAAAATCCTGGCAACTACGGGACTCGGCCCAGTGGGCCGGGTTTCGTGCCCAGCAGCGGTGGGAGCAAGGCCCCTGCGGTCGTCATCACACGAAATCCATGCTCAGACGTAGTAACAGCAGAGGAAAAGAAGATAAAGAAGAGGAACGAAACAATCAGAATAGGCACGTGGAATGTTAGGACTATGCTGAGGGTGGGGAAGATAGAGAATATAAAGCAAGAAATGGAGAGGGTGGGTGTAGATATAATGGGTCTGGTTGAAGTAAGATGGATGGATAACGGGGACTACTGGAGCGATGGCTATAGAGTAATTTATTGTGGAGGGAATGAAAGTCAGCGGGGGGTTGCATTCGAAATGAATAGGAAACTAGGTAGAAAAGTAATGTATGCAGAACAGGTAAGTGATAGGATAATAGTCGTGGAACTAAAGGCAGATCCAATGAATTTAGCTATAATCCAGGTTTATATGCCTACCTCTAATCATAAAGAGGTGTATGGGGTTTACGATCAGCTAGAGGAAATAATTGGTAGGATATCTGTGAGTAAGCACTTGGGGAATTGGAACGCGGTGGTGGGTGAAGGAAGAGATGGGCGGGAGCAGGCGATTACGGGCTAGGAAGGAGAAACAACCGTGGCGAGAAAGCTGTGGAGTTTTGCCGTCTAAATAACTTAATAATTACAAATACTTGGTTCAGACATCATCCTCGACGTAGGTACACTTGGAAGAAGCCGGGAGATAGAGATAGGTTCCAGATAGATTATATAATGGTTCGTCACAGACACAGGAACAGTGTTAAAAACTCTCATACTTACTCAGGAGCTGATGCAGACACAGACCACATCTTATTAGTCATGAAATGTCGGGTAAAACTGGGAAAGATAAGAATGGGAAGGAGGGTACGAAAGTGGAATATGGAGGCATTAAGTGGGGCAATGAAGAAGAAGTATTGACAGAAGGTGGAGGAGGTAATGGGGGAGGGTCATGGAGTTAGATCAGTGGAAGATAAATGGGGAAGTCTGAAAAATGGAACTGCAAAAGCGGCGAAAGCAACGGTAGGCGTAGTCAGTGGAACAAAAAACATTAGGAAACCGTGGATCACGAAGGAGATGATAAGGGAGATGCAGGATAGAAAGAAATGGAAGGGCGTAAACTCAGAGCTAGGTAAGAGAAAATACCGAGAATTAAATAACAGGCTTAGAAGAGAAACAAAGAAAGCAAGAGAGGCGTGGTGGAGAGAACAGATCGACTCGTTAGAGAAATGCCAAAAAGAGGGAAGAGCAGATGCATTATATAGGAAAGTAAAGGAACTGACGGCTGGTACTAAGGGAAGGGGAATTACAACGATAACAGACAAGACGGGAAAGGTGATCGTAGAACCGAAAGAGATCCAGGAGAGGTGGAAGGAGTATGTTGAAGAGCTCTATGGTAAAAAAATAAGGCCCAATACGTTAGATATAGAAAGGGAAGACGATATCGACAGAGATGGCATCGGACCTGTTATCCTAGATAGCGAAATCAAAATACCTCTACGTCTACGAGACATGAAAAGGAATAAGGTGGTGGGAATATATAACATACCTGCAGAGTTTTTAAAAAGCATGGGGAAGAACGGAAGGTGAAAACTTTTCGCGCTTATTCGTAGGGTTTATGAGGATGGAGTGTGGCCTAAAGACTACGAAGACTGCAATAATTCCTATACCAAAGAAGAGTAAGGCAAAAACGTGTGAAGACTATAGAACAATAAGCTTAATATCCCACGTAGCCAAAGTTGCTCTGAGAATTATAAACAGGAGGCTAGAGAATAAGGCAGGAATACCTGGGTGACGACCAGTTCGGGTTTAGGAGAGGGACGGGAACGCGAGACGCTATAGCGGTGATGAGGACGCTAGCAGAAAGAAACCTAGAGTATGGGCAGGATGTTTTTGCAAGCTTCGTAGATTTCAAGAAGGCGTTTGATCGGGTGGACTGGACGAAATTAATGGGAGTGTTGCAGAAATTAGGGGTCGATTGGAGGGTCGATTCGAAATTTGTATATGAACCAGACGGCGCAGGTTAGGGTAGCCAATGGAGAATCGGAATGAGCCACGATAGGACGGGGAGTGCGGCAGGGGTGCCCACTATCGCCGTTGCTTTTTAACGCGTATTCAGAAGAAATGGTAAGGGGGCATGGGGGAGGAGGAGGTAGGAATAAAGGTAGGAGGGGAGGTGATAAAATCAGTGAGATTTCTAGATGATCAAGCATTGGTTAGTCAGTCTGCCAAGGGGTTACAGTCAATGGTGAATTCGTTATAGGTGTAGTGTGAAAGTATGGAATGAAGATCAACCACAAGAAAACGAAAAATATGAGATTTTCTAGAAGTAAGAAGGTGGGGCTGAATATAAGGGTGGGAGGGCAGAAGATAGAGCAGGTCGAGCAGTTTATGTATCTGGGTAGTATTTTGAAGGAGAATGGGTTTAGTGATAGGGATATCAGATACGGAATTGCGCCCGCTAAAGAAGTATTTTCGATGAGAAGGGAATTTATGAGGGGGAGTCTGAGAAGAGACGTAAAAAAAAGGCTGGTGTAAAATATAATATGGAGCGTGGAGCTGTATGGGTCGGAAACTTGGTCATTGCGAAGGGATGATGTGAGTAGACATGAGGCGTTTGAGATGTGGGTTTGGAGAAGGATGGAGAAGGTGAGCTAGATGGCGAGGAAGACGAACGAGGAGGTATTGGATATGGTCGGAGAGAAGAGGAAGCTTGTGGTAGAGGTTCGGAGAAGACAGAAATTATGGATGGAAGAGGTTTTGAGAGGAGAGGGCATGTTGAAGAGAGTGATAGAGGGGAGAACACTGGGGAAGCGTGGAAGAGAAAGGAAGACGATACGAATTCTGGACGAAATAAGAGGAGGTAGAAGATATGAAGAGTTGAAGAGGGATCTAATAGCGGGGTATCCTTAGAAGGGAAAGCGAGACAATGTCTATGAGGTTGGGATGTAGAATGGGGACTGTCCAAAAACCTACCAATCAGATGGTAGAATACTTGAATAAATAGATTTCAGATAAAAATGCACTCACTGAGTTTTATTATTTTCAACTAAAGGAGAAGAAATATCTTTATGCGTCAAATTGCTCCTCAGCGACCATTTTGAGCCTAAAATGCTGGAAATTTCTCTGGTATTGCGTTTTCCTCGCAGATTGAGATTATTCCAAATAGAATTTCCTCGATTCAAGGTATAAGTGCACAGCAGTGCCATTTATTTTTACACGGAAACAGATTTCGTACTTGTCACCTTTGGGATAAAACTAAACGATACCAAAAATTTGTTCGATAATATTTGCCCGTTCCCAAACAATACCAGAACATGCCCCATCAATAACAGCAGACCGACATTCATGATACGCAAAGCTCCCGCGCTGGTTGCCAGTTATGTCACAGATTTATTACCTCAACGGCAACGTGAGGAGATTTTATCCCTTCACTTTTTCAGCCTTGCCTTTATGGCACGTGAAGCCTCCCATGTCACCCAAACCCGTGGAAAGTTTACTCCAAAGCACCAAATCCGCATGACTCCTCTCATAAATGCAGTACTCTAGTTTCACTCTTGTGAAAGTATTTCCGCCTAGGCAACATTAAGCCATCAATTCAGAGTTATCATTGTGTCACTTACCTCATTTTCGGCGTTCCTACCTCATGTTCTCTCTCCTGGCATTTTGATGGGATGGGCATTTTGATGGGTGATCCGTCAAGAAGATACGACGTTCAACATGACCACTGCTACACATCCAACCTCCGTCGGATATACCCACACCTGTCGCTTCATGCTCTTGTCGCTGATGAACACACAAATGCGGACATTTCCGATTATGCTTATGATTTCATGGCTATAATTTATCCCGGAATCACTCATTTTATTTCATTAAATCGCTATGATAATATCCTATAAGAAATGTTTAACACCTTCTCAAAACCACCATGAGTATAGATTAGTGAAATCATGGGCATTGGGCAGGGGCATTCTATTCACATTTCCACATCGATAAGTTATGATTAAAATAAAAAAAGGAAGCAAAATCACTTAAGCCAAAAGATGGCTGAAGAGATTACAAGCAAAGCAAAAAAAGTCTATCACAGATAGTATAAATAAAAAAGTCTTCTAGGTTAAATAAAAAGGAATATTACTCTAAAAGCAAAGCTGCGAAGTGATATAACTGTCCTGTACGAGTTGGAAACCTGGAAAATACGTTCGGAAGATTAAAGAGGTAATTGACATTTCAACTATACTGTTGATGGAGAATTCTTAGTAGAAGTTGGAAAGGTTAAATAATAACTGAATCTTCACTCAGTGTTTCCACCCGAAGGTTGGTTTGGATAGTTGAGGGTAGAGCTCACCCCGGACTAAGCCACAGGCGTGTGAATTTCACACATTCAGGGTAGGGGGGGCCAGTTCCTTTCCCTGGGCCACCTCTCACTCCGAGGACTTTTTTGTTCGGGGGCGTCCAAAGGCTTCACTCGGATTTGAACCCGGGACCCTTCGATCAGTAGCCAAGCGCTCTACCCACAACGCCACCACGCTCCCCCTGAATAGGTTTATAAAATCAAAAATGAAAGTAATGTCATCAAGTGAAGTACAAGAAACTGGAAGGCAAGACAAACGAGACATTCTACATCATGAGAGCTTGATTATGGAAGTGTTTAAGGAATTCCGGATGGAAGGAGATGTGGAGGAAGTACAAGATTCGGTACACAAGAAACAGCCACAGCAGCAAAGTATACTCAGCAGAATTTAGATCCCTCATAAAATGGCTAGTGATGCCTAGCCAGTTAAAAACAATGGAGATCCGAATATTCCTTGACACATTTATTTTTTATTTTTCTTTCTTATCTTTGTAAACCATCTTTTTTCTATTCTTAAACTAGTGCTGAGTCAGGAATTATAGCCAACCATCCTTATTTTTCCATTGTCACGCGGAAAAAAACTTCCCATCTGTCCCTAATGTATGTAGTTACCTCGGCCCTCGGAAGAATATTATTGCATAACAGGCGTTTTAGATCCAAACCCCCACATCAATTTTCGAACCTAAGCTCCGACTCACGACAGTTAGGGTAAAGAAGCCTCAAAAAAGAAAAAAATAGTTCCATAAAGACAATGGGTGCAAAAAGATGGGTAAAAATATGAAAGTGTATTTATCCATCTTTTCGCTTCCATCCTAGACAGCTTTTCTAACTCAGATCCCCTGAATATGCGCCAAGTGCTGTTATAAGTTTATGCTATTCTGGCGTCCTCTTTCCCTATGATTTCAATGGAACATTTCAATGTAGGTACTAAATTCTCACGGAGTACCAAAATCCACTTTTAATTAAAAGGATGCTTACTTTGAATTCGTTTGAAGTACTTAAACATTAATTAGACACACCAGCTGAGGAGAAAAACACGAAGTTGAGAAATTTGAAACGAAGAATAATCCACCTTATAGGTATTTGAACCCAGATCCCACTAATACGCGATGATGGAAAACTAATTAAGAAAAAAAGAATTATCTCAGCGCAGGTGATTATCCTATTCACCGTGGAGGCACATGCAGGTCAGAGATGAAGTTTACCTGGAAATTGGGATCATTTTAGATTCGGTGGCCACGGATGGAGAGAGAAGGTGAAAGAGGGAGTCCTTCCCAAAATAATCATTCGCGATTCATTTCCCCCTAATATCACTTCCAAAAAAAAGCAATAATAGCCTTTTTGTTAGCTCTACCTATTTTCCGTGTGTTTAGTCTCAAAAACACAATCTCAAAGGTCTCGCTTCAACCCTATCGAACCACTATAATATCCCGAGTATCTTCTTTAAATTAGTCTCGTCGTCAGATGTTTTCAAAACCTTCTTTTATCGTCACATACAATTTGAAATCACTTATTCTCTTCAAAATTTCACCAACTCCCATAAACACTCGAAAAGTTAATTTATTTTTCACTCATTTGTAAAGAATAAGCAGCCAAATAATGTAAAAAGGTGATAGGAATACACTTGTACCACAAGATATTTTATGCGAGGCTATAAATATAATTAACATGCCAGTACATATATAAATTTAAAATCATAGATATATTAGAAAAGAAATTTTAGGGCAAGAGGGTAGGATAATATCTCAAAAACGATAGTTAGTTAAGTTAGTACAATGAATAAAATGATTTACAAAATCTGTACTGAAAGCACCATTAGAAAGTAGAGAAAAACTTTCAAAAATAATTTTTTTCCATTTCCAACAAAATAGTCTCAAGTAGAAGCGTACTCTTACTCAACACAAACTAAAAGTTGAGCAAGCCAGGATTAAACTCCGGCGTAAGTACCGTGAGTATGAGGTACTTGAGAATTTCTAATGGCAATGTAAGAGATAGGTGGAGGAACGCTTTGGCCAAAAAATGTGGTCCAGTAATTTCAGTAATAGAAATTCAATAGAAAGGCGTAAAACAATCACGCATCATTGATTCGTTCGCGTTGAGGGTATACGTAACTTAGTAGAAGAGTGAAAGTTCCAGCGTGTAAAGGAGATAAGTTGATGGGGCAAGGAGAAGCAGGAAACTAAGGACGTTATGGGCCAACGCGGCTGAGGGGACTCGCTGGGAGGAATGTTGGAATATCATATACAAGAGAGCATATGAAGCAATTCACGAAAGTGACGAACGAGGAATAAGAATTCGATGATAGAGTAGATTGAAAGGAAACTGTTAATAAGGCCTATCTTCCTTCGCCATTACTTATACATACTTAGTTTTTTTTGCCTTTGCATAGAAGCGACATGAAAGGATGCATGCACTCAAAGCAAATAAATGAGCTTCTTACAAACAACTATGAATTCTAAAGCGCTCCACTTTTACCACGAGTGAGTTTCAAACATCAATGGCCTCAAATATCTTCCCTCTCCAATGCCACGTTTAATACGAAGTTCCCAACGACCCGAACGCCATTTCGTCAATATAACATCATAACTCTCCTTCTAACACTCTAGAATTTTCCAAATTTGAATCAACATTGAAGGCTAAATAGCTAACAATTTTTATAGAGACGGGTTATTTAGCAAACAATCCCAAATTCATCTGGGAGAGCTTAATTAAAAATACCTTCCCCTCATCCATCCCTTATCTAAAATGGAAGCAATTATTTTTTTCTTGAATACGCAATGCATAAATTGTTCACAATCTATAAAAAGGCGAGCCATGAGCTTCAAATTCTCTTTCTCATTTATATATGAAAGCGAGAAACAGTCCACCCAGCCTTCCTCCCCACATTTCCGAGGCCTCTGCAGTAAAGATACCGACCGTTACCCGACCTGGAGCACTTGAATAATTTATTGGTAAGACGCTTCCGTATTTATCGCGCAAATTTCGGTCAATTTACGTTGAGCTCCGTATTGAATGCTAACCCACCCTCCTTCACATCACACTCCAGGCATTCTTCGGGCCTCGAATCGATCGGGTAGAGATCAATCAAACATGTGCCGTTTCCTGCTCAATTACTCCCAAATACATAAGGTCCTTGCTTCCCATAAATAAATGAAGGTTCAAATATAGAGTTTCCTAGCTAATGAAAGTGGATCATGAACTAGATTTTCAATATTTCATGCCTGTACGAAAGCGAAAAAGGGGGGTTCTTAACACTGGTCATCTTTGCCATTCCTATGCTCCTCATACCTCAGCAGTTAAGCACAAAATGAAATATAAATTACCTAAGGATTTCATTTATGCATGGAAGAAAAATTTGTCTATCAAATTTTTAGTATTTTCAACGAGGCTATACGTTCACTTTTGTCATGGTTTCTATATACTCCCACTAAACAACATTTCATTAAATCTTCTTAGTTTTCCCTAGCGTCTTCAACTATTTGACTCGAGAATGTCAGTTACTGTCACCAAAAAGAACATTAAGAGTGAATTGCATAACCCTCGAATATCTCTTAAAACCACCTGCATTTGTACTAAACATCCTTGCAACGAAAATTCTTGAACATATACTCCCAAGTACAACTTAATCCGTGCAAAAGTTTTATCTCGTATTTTCGGACCCGTTGTAATTTTTCTCCCCCGGAATATAAAAGCTCATCGTTTAAACTTCACATCTTTATATGCACCTGATATTTCTACGATTTATTATACGCTGGATGAATTTTCATTTTGAATAAAAACTTCGTTTTTTTCAACATGAAAAGTACGACGTTCTAATTCAAAATTAATATCACTTCCACAAGGTTAAGCCTGAAACACTCAAATTTATTGCATTCATTACCAAATGAAGAACTTAATGGGTTACAAAAGAAAAACATTGACGGTGGAAGGTACAAATCAAGACCAAAATGATCAATTAAATGTCGTTTATTTTGGGTATAATATAAGGAATAATATAAAAGAGTGACAGTTTAAAGAAGTGTATACTTAAATAGATGGACTAAATAATGACCTACCGATAAGTAATGCCGATTAAAAATTTTCGTCGAAGGCCTA
Organism: Pyrrhosoma nymphula; assembly: GCA_963573305.1. Classification (NCBI taxonomy): domain Eukaryota; kingdom Metazoa; phylum Arthropoda; class Insecta; order Odonata; family Coenagrionidae; genus Pyrrhosoma; species Pyrrhosoma nymphula. The sequence continues at coordinate 30,587,463 of OY754328.1, forward strand.
ATATATTAACGTTTGTTGCTGAATAGTTAGAAAACGACTCTGAGGTGTATTTGTGGAAATATTCCTACATGCTGAAGAGCTAGCGGGAACTAAAACTTGAGTATATAAAACTATAACCGCGTCATTGAATTCTGTCTTAATAAGCACTATTTGGAAGAATTTTGAATTAGTTTAGGAAAAGCAAAATTACAGATATTTTTTCTCATTACTAAGTTTACTTAACACTTTCATGATACAATGCTAAATAACAAAGCACCTTAATGGTTTATGTTTAAATTTTCCCCGATTGTTTCTCAATCGCACTCATAGTAGTAGCCTTATCATAGGTCCGAAGATAGCCCCGATAATCGACGGAATTAAATTGGGAACAAGACGTGATTAAACAAATCGCAAAGTTAAAAGGGCACTATCAGCCACCATCAACAGAATTCCATGAATAAACAAAGGAAAACAGACACTTCAAGCGTAATGTCTATTCCCATGTCCCAGCCAGTTAAATAGAATTGCAACAAACGAATTCCGTTTGCCGGAAATTCGTTCCACAAACTAATACGGAACTTTCCGAGGAAGAAGTACAAATTCTCATTCCTCGCCCTCAGATTCTGGTTAAATCTTTTATGCAGAAGTACGGATTAAAACTGATCCCACCATACAGCCTTAAAACCGTAGCTCTACGAAAAAGTAGATTCGGAGAACTGTTATTTTGGCTGAGAATAATTGAGCTTATGATCAGGCTCATAGGACAAAAGAAATGCATGGATATAGGAAAAGGGGCAAATTTACTAGCTAAGTCCTCACGTGAGTCATTAAAACCTTGAATATTTGGCATAAATACTTCAAAAACCTTGCGTTTTTTCTTTAAAGAAAGAAAATAAGATTAAGATAAGTAAAACAAAACGTTTATTTTCACAAAAAATGTGGATTTCAAAATATTTGTTTTTAGTGCCAATTTCATGCAGCCATATCCCTTGCTTGTCTTACGTCCGTTGTTTGGGACATTAAACCATGGTCCTCTTGACATCTTTTGCTGTGAGTAGGCTAAACCCAATGCCGGGTTACTCTCCACTCTCCCTCTTATCTCCAAACACTCCTATCCTTACCGTCCTACCCACCAACTACAGTGGCACAAATGACGTCAGTAGTCGGTCGCCAACCCAAATAATCAACCTATCCACTTTTTATCGTCATATATAATGCAGAAGAAGTTACTACAGTCCATCCAGTTGCTTTTCTACGTTACCTTAAATTTCGCCTGCAAAGGTGAGCTCAACGTTTTTTCGGTGAAGACCGACGGACTCTGCTCACGATTTGAACTCGCTCACCACCATCCTCTGCCTTGTCGTGGTGCTTGATTTCGGAGGGGGTTCCGATGATCTGTTGTTCCTCGGGGAGGGGGAGCACCGATCACACCCCCGCCTTCCGACGACCAAAGAGGCTCGGGATTCGAGCTCAAATGCGTGAAAAAGACACTCGAGTTAACTGAGTTTGTCTGAACACGCCTTGATTAATCAAATTCCAAGTTTTGTGGAGGGTGTCCCGCCACTGTAATTTTCCGTTGGGCACCAAACACTACGACCTTTTTCCAATTTCCCTTACCCTTCCCCCCAGCCAGATAACTGGGTTGAATTTTTTACTTGGAGCCGGCTTGGTGGATTTCCCCGATGCGGCAGACGTTTAGCTTCTTTATCTTAAATTTGAAAACTCTTTGGGTGGTATGTGCGAAGCAAGGAAACGGGAAATTGCCCAATTTTCAATTATTGTGTCAGATGAGGGCTCAGTGGCTTGAGATAAGTTACGATTAAGCCCATTTTATTTTAGATTAGCAAACAATCTAACTATATAAAATCATTCCAATCCCCATTCCAATTCCCCTTTAAGCAATCCAAGCTTAATGTCCATTTCAGCTAGTAAATGGAAAAAATCCATCTTGAATCATGCATTTGTAAAAAGTTTTAACTCAAAGAAAATTCATGAGCTGCAAGCTTGATTCCCTAAACGAAAATCAAGAAGGAAACAGCACATGAGGAAATCTCTAAATAAAAGCAGGCTAAATGTTTAATTGAACGCGTATCATGAAGAGGATTTACGAATTTTTTCCGGTTAGCGCACCATTTTAGAAATTTCTTTTCTGATCCAACGATTCGTAGCCTTACTGACCACATAAACGACTGCTGAATATGTTGAAGGTCTCGATATGTTGACTTGGAAAGCTATGAGATACATCCGGAGATATTTAATTGTACAAATAAATACTGAAAGACCGTTTCCATTTCTTGACGTATGGTTTCCCCTATAACAGGGTAATGGGGGAGAATATTATAATTTTCGGTACCAAAAAATAAAGGGATTAAAATCAGGGTTCCCTCACAACTGATTGCCTAGGAGCAATCGATAGGTGACATTAACATTGAATTTACTCACATCAAACCGAACATTTAACTTCTAGCTATGAAGCATCAGGCACTTAATCCCATTGAATAAAGAGATAAAATATAAAATATTTACTTGCTTAAAGTTTCATTGGGTCCGTTAGGAAAACTATTGTCTAAAAACCCTTTACGGAGGGCGATAGTCCAAAAAAATCCTATCCTTTGACTTTAACTTCACCTGCACTAGATTCTCGAGCACGCTAATTTTGATAGTTTCTGGACACAATAATGCCATAGAGTAAGTATATTTAACACATAATATTACTCTATATTTCTGTGGTAGGATGGTTAAATATGACGTCCTTTTGTTGCGAAATTGAGTCATGCATATCGTTTGATTCGTAATGCTAGTACCGTTGGATTTGGAAAGTTAAAAAAATATAAAACAACCCTATTTTTCATTTATTACAAAAAGGTAAGACCTAACTTTGAGATTCTGATTTTTCAGACCCTACTAAACTTTAAAATTGCTCTCCTGTAAAATTTTAAAAACATGACATACAATATTTAGCCATCTTCCCACAGATTTACTCTATTATAAAACTAGGTAACTTTGTGGAAAAACACTAGCAATTAATTAATTGTTGTTAGCTTTCACAATCCCCAGCATTAAATGCAAACAAGATCCAGGTTTCGATGAATGATTATCAGGTGGCCTGAACTTGTCTATTTCCAACAACAATAGGAACAAAAGTGCCACGCGTGGGGCGTAACTATTAGTCACCGACTTCTCAGTCGTCAGTAGCCAAAACGCCGGAATGGATGCAATATCTCTCCGTCTCACTCAGAGAAAGGGAGGAGAAAAAATGATGGGACAGGTCGTTTCGGAAAGGAGCAAGAAAAGACAAGGGGAGCCCTAAAGAGGCCGACTGGGAGGATATAGCATTAGAGGGGAAAGTTTTTTTTCCCTTCTTCCCTCGCCGTACGGGAAATCGCGTTACACGTAGAAGGAACGCATTTTGGGGTATTTGGCAGGTTAGGCGACCTTGAAAAGGAGAGCTGTGAAGCAAGGAAGAATTCCTCGGGGAGCAGCCACTAAGGTTTAAAGATAAGAGAAGAAAGTGGTCGGCTCTCTTCTGGGATTTGGACTTCTATAACTTTCAGCGGTGATGATCACGGTTAATGTAGGTAGGTACTCTTGATAAAAAAAACTAAAAAAGGTACTATTTTTCTTTCATGGGTTTTGGAATGTTTTATCAACATTACTTTCGGATCACGAATCAGCATTTGTTCTCAAACATAAAATAATCTATCAATTTGTGATGATGGAACGAACATTTGTCCCTACATTTGGATATCACAAAATATGATTTCCAACTGAGTTTTCTTCAAACCTAAAGAATTAAATCGGGTTGTACGCAGTGATTTTTAACAAATAACATAAACGGGAGAATATCGCCAATTTATGAAATTTGTATAGGGGTTCCATACCGTAGTGATTAATAAATTGTCATTTACTGTTAGATATGCGCAAAATAAATCTCACTCCATTTTCATTTAAACTTAGCAAGATACATTAGCACAAAATCCTACGGTAGGTATCTAAAGTAATTCGCGTAAAATAAAAAGCATTAAGTAAATACTGGCGTTATTACTTAGCATGTGGGAAAAGTTGGAAAGAATGGATTAGAAACTCTTCAAATGTAATGAAAGAAGACATGGCTTAGTATCCGTTACAAGCCCATAGGAAAATATGCTAATGTAATATGCCCATTGAAATTACGTCATAAAAATAACTATGTATTTGCTTCCCTCACAAAAAATGCTCCATAGCATAACTGTGAATGCCAATAATAAATGAATTTCACTACACACACATCCTCTGTGATGATGTTTCAGGCCAACTTCCAGAAGAGTAAATAAAAGCACTTTCAATCTGTTCTCAAATCTATAGCTAAAACCTCAAAACTATAAGTCTCGCAAAATTTTCATTTCTCTTTTCAGTCGTAAATCACTGATATAATTTCATATTTACAAACGTAGAATGTAGATAGCATCATGTAAAGATTTAAAGGCCAAAAAAACCTCTTTAACCTGAAAGTCAAAGATTTACTTCAAATTCACGTAAAACAAACAACCATGAGTAAACACAGACACTTTTAACATGAAGCCTATAATCTGTTGTGACCTTATGAAAGAACACCGCATTCGTCAAAGTGCTAACTTAATCTCTGCATACACTGAACTACTAATTGTCCGAATCTAGTTCACGTTTTTCTTAAAAGTTCTGTGAAAGTTCTACCATACTATAAATTATATACAATGACGACACTTTGCACATATTTTATGAGTCCGTCTGGTTCTGAGGCAATAACACCCTTTCTGCTTTTGTTTGGTCAGATTAGAGAATCTTTGAAGGAAAAATATCATTAATCCTGGGGAAAGGAATCTGAATAAAATGTATTCTCTTGGAGAGAGAGATTCCTTTAAAACATAGGCTTTTGTAATGCACTTTAGTGTAAATAGTGTGGGATTTATTCCTTGAGGCGGAGGGCGTGTTTTAGAACAAGATAGTTCCTAGAACTTTAGAAATATATTCTGAAGGAAACTCACCCCCCACCACACGACCATAAGGTGGCTCACAGAACACTATGTAGAGGTGGATGAGCATATCGTTCGATACAACTCTTCTACATGTCGCATTTCCGCATCTCACCCGACACGCAGCTGAGTGGTGTGAAATTTTGAAGAGGTGCTGTCACATGGACTAGGGTGAGATGGGAGGGAAGGCGAGTGAAGCAAAGGAAGCGAACGGTGAGGCACGGAGAAAAAGAGAGGCGGGAAAGCGGGAAGGCGGGAATGGGAGTTGGAAAGGAACATTCAGTTCCAAGAATCCCTAAAAGGTTTCCGAAGAGGTCGGTGTGACACGAGGGAGGACAAGCCGGACTATCAAAGTTTGCCTCTGGAATCCACACTTTGGCGATCGGACATCCATCCGGCTAGGGTAAGGCGGAGAGTGGCAAATGCGAACGCGCCTGGCAAGAGTCTTCATTAAAATCGAATCTCTTCCTTTCTTTCCCATACAATCTCCATAGCACGCAACAGTCTGGATGTGATGGTGAACAGGCGCGGTTGCTCTCGAAGTGTGCCATTAGTATTCATTGCTCGCTAGTCACGATGTGATGAATAACCAATCAGAGAGAAATTAATAGACTTTCACTTAATCCACTCCTTCGTTTTTTATTTGAATATGAAAATTACTGGAGAAAAAATACGCATAGTACATATGTAATAATAATAAGTAAGGGATTTGAGCGAATATAAATGCGCAATTTAATGCATGTTTATTATTCAACACAACTTCTGTGTTTTCTATTCCGTTAAGATAATTATATTTTAGTTTAAACAAAAAACTTTTCTTTGATTTTTAATAATAGCCACCAGAGTCACTTTTTATGCATCCTAATTATTGTTTTGCTTGCAATCGTAAGGCATTTAATCATAAAAAGGAATGAAAACAGTACAATAAAAGTGTAGGCATATATTAATAGGTATTAAGTATTATCCGAGTTGAAACCATCATGAGAACTAATTAAATACTAATAACAAATTAATATTTCTATTTTAGAATAATTAATTCAATAAAGATAATACTGTAAGTAATCAGCTATCAAAACAAAGATAACAGTAACCATCATAGGAGTTTCACTAGTTAAGAACTATTCCCCGATTGAGGGTTGTCTTACTCGAAAATATTTCCACGAGCTTAGGTATTTTTCCATATTTTGGCAGAATAATCCATGAAACAGCAAAAATGATAACAAACTCTAGCTTTATCGGGGCATGAAAAAAATTTTACTGCTGGTAAAAGAACATATCAAAATGAGAAGCATAATTTTAGAAATGAACACCTTTACGACTAAATGGGAGGTTGAGAACTGACGAATCCACACAAGGCATCTTGTTTGCACATTCACTCAGCCCTATGGGTAGGAAAGTGTCTCTATGACGAGAATAATTCGTTGGGATAGTAGTTAGTAAAGAGATACTATACTTGTCTACGGGTTCAAAGGAGAACTTTCAGCCCCATCGTTTAACCATTAAGAGGAGAGAACGCCGCATGATGCTCTAGAAGAAGGAAGCTAAAGGAACAAGCCTCAGAAAAAAAGAAAAATAAAAGCCAACTCAAAACCATAAAAGGACTCATTGCATAAAATGTATTAATTATAAGGAAAGCGTAAGACATCCAGAGGTTCTTTCATCAGTGGTTTTCAAAAGAATATTAGTCAGCAATAAACCTAGATAATGAAAAGAAAGCAATATTGTAACAATCTACTTCCATGAAGGACGTCGCATCGACGTATTTGTCTTTGAGATATTGGAAATATTTACAATATAAACGTCTTCCTTGGCATTTCTTCGAATCAATTCATTTGTCTCAGTCTCTGGTAAGCTGGTAGGTACCAAAGAGAAGATAATTATTATTACTGATGGTATAGTATAGCATTTCATGGAATATTACTAAACATTTGTTAAGACAGAATTTTCAACCGTGAGTATATGATAGCATATGGTGAGTGATGACATCAAACCCCGAAATGTTGCGTCCATCTAAGGTTTTGAGCTTTCATTTATAAATCACGAAAATTTACATTAGCAATAAGAATATGCCAATTGCTTCCATTCCTGAAGCAACATATTTAATGCAACGCACGTTCTGGATGAAAGATTTATTTCATTCCGAAAGCGTGTCACCTGAATGTCAATTTACTCATCGAGCTCGTGAAATGCTGATCACACTTTCATTTTCCATTTCAACCTCCAATGAATCCACGAAATCTCAAATGCGGTGACCAAATTGGCTTCGAAGTAAAATTTATTTAAAATGAAGGCCAGGCGAAAACATTAATCACTTCCCCGCCTGAGAGTTATTGAACTATTGAGTGGTTATAAAATATCAACGGTTTTAACTCTAAAACTTTTAAACCATCAATTCATCCGGAAACGTTGTTTTATAAGTTTGTTTCAGCAGTTGTGTTTGAATCAACCACTCGGCTAACTTAGAATCTGACATGCTTATGTTTACACAAAATCTGATCATTAAAGCAGAAATAAGTCATAATTAGAAATATTTATTTGAAATAAGTATAACCAAAAGTTTATTTTAATACTTGCGAATAAACTAAAACGTTGTAAGACAAAGTACCAATTTTTTAATTCAATTTTGCATTCATCAGCTGAATTTCAGTGGTATTTTCTACCAACTTCTTGCTCAGTTTGACCGTGACCGCAAAATCGATTAATTTCATAACTATCAACATTGAACTCGATTGGCTCTAACTATAAACCACAATGTAAAAATATGCAGTAATTTGGAGGCTATAACGAAAGGAAAGGGCGAGAAGGGACTGCAATTAATTTAATATAACAGAACCCTGTGCGTAATTCATCCTGCAATGAATTGAAGGCAAAATTATTTGATTTAGTTTACGAATAAGTATTCGTTCCTAGCCTAAATGTTCGGTCAAATACATAGGCGAAGCAAAGCGATAAACTTAACCATTACATAAAACTGTCGAAAACAAGTTACCGTACATTTTCCCAGGGTTATGATTAGGGGTTGGTGTAATTTTTCACAAAATAATCCACTGCAAGATAAGTGACAAGTTACGATTGGTAGGGGAAAAAAGTAAAGTCATGGAAGGAATTCGGAAATAGAGGACAGAGCGAACGAAGAAAATATTAAGAGACCATGTAATGTTGTAGGCCCCAATAAATGAAAGAACGTTAAACAAATGAGAAATATAACCTAACTAATGGCATTATGGAGGACGTAAACGAAATAGAAAGAAGAAAAAGCTATAGGTACTTGTTACAATCCGTATAGTAAAATCTTAATTCATTCATTCAAATCCAACATTCATTTGTTATATTGATGATTAGAATAATAACTCTTAACTATATGATTATGAAAAATTCCTAATGATACAATAGCAAAAAAGGAGAATATCACAAAACCATTGAATATGCAAGAAATGAGACGTACTTGTGCCTAGATTACTGAAATAACGGTAGCATCTGCGAACGACCCACGAAGTGCCTAAACTTCCCTGGATGCAGCGTGGATAAGGAAAAAACCGAAGAGTTTCGAACTCTTCAATAAGATAGGTGCGGTGGCAGATAGTGGGGGCATTTTGAGAGGAAGATGACGAGATGTGGAGAGAAGGGCAATGACACGAAGTGGCACGTCAAGCAGGTGGAGGGGAAATGGGAGTGATGGCGGGGAGACAGCATAAAGCGATTGGAGCTAAAGGGGAAACCCTGAGGAAGAGATAGGAGGGATTTGAAATGGAGGAGATAGAGAAGCAGGATAATAGAGTAGGTAGAAAAAGGGACGAGATAGCAGGAGACGAAGGAGCAGCAGCGGAAGAAGGGAAGGGAAATGCGAAGATGTTAAAGTCAGCGTCCGGAGATGCGTACAAGTCGAGCATCGGGTCGTGGGCGGGATTCGTGGAGGAATGATGAGGAGGGATTTTTTGGTTGGGGCAGAGCTAAGACTCAGTGTCGCGGAAATTAACGAGACGGTCTCTGAAGGTTAAAAGGTCGACTGAATAAGGTAGAGCTTTCCGTAGAATATTCAGCCGAAGATCCACTGAAGGAGGGAGGGGAATGACTTATTTTTTTGGGTCCTTGTCTCCTTCTACTCGGACGTTCGCGGAACTCAAGGAGGAAGAAAGGGAGGTGGTTTAGATTCAAGGGAGAGGAAGGACCAGGGAGTTAGGGCTGTGGTCATGGACCGGCCAAGAGACAGAGGGGACCGGCAAGGATAAGGCGGACGAGAGGCAGGCGGAGAATCGGACTCAGGCTGAGGGATAATCCGTATAACCGCGAGTAAATTAGGACTCGAGAGGACAAGCGATGGAGGCCCGACCCCGGTCCGGGTGTGTTTTAATCATTTACGCTTAATTCACTATCAGTAGTTTCCAAATTAGAGTGAATTAAATTTTTCAGTCTAACTATTCACGGAGTTGATGCGGTCTCCTATGTAATCTAATAATGACGGCAGGCTCAAGTTTCACCGTGGCTTCCGATTGAACTATGTGGGCACAACCACTGGGAGGTCTGAAGTCACGCCAAGTGAGGATAACTGGATCCCAGGAGAACCTAAAACAACTGAATTGTCTTACATACTGTTATAATTCCGCAGGCAGGAAAATCATCACACACGTCCATGGTCACGGCAAAATGTAGGTATAGAATTCAAGCACACGATTGTGGCTTCATTGAACCCCTCCTTTCCCTTGCGTATCTGTCTTCAAGGGGAGCAAGGGCATAGCATCTAGTTCACTTTAATCTCCTAAAAAATGCTAACAGGATCGGGAAGACTGAGTGGCATAGTGGTCTGCACATTGGCTCAGCAAGCCGAAGATCGGTGGTTTAAATTCCGGCCCAGATGGATTTTTACCCGTAGCAATTTTTTTGCATTTATATACCTAAATCAATACTGAATACATTGGAACACATATACATACTTTATCTTAGAGGCAAATGCTTTAGCTGCTATGGCCTTCAGATTCCCCTTTTTCCCGTTAGAGGTAGAAAAGAACGATATCTCTCCCTTGATTAGTATAATGAATTATCTCAAATGTAAATTACTCTTCAAAAAGATACATAAAACAAATAGATTAATTCTGGAACTATATAAGAATGAAATAAAATATGTAAAAAGCTTCTATGCATAAAAGCATTATGAGATAAATATTTTGCATTAGAAAAGCGAAATATTTGCAAGTACAAATGTCTTCAAAATATTCCGGTGGTTTTCATCCGTTTCTACATATGTTGTTATTTAGTGGTAATAAGTTAAAAACATTCATTCAAATTTTAATTTCTTTGAAATGTTTTGGAAATGTTTGGCAATGTTTGGTCAAATTTGATGCTGTTCAGCATTAAACCTTTTTTACTCATTGCAAATTATTTTTTAGGTGTATTTAGGTGCAGTTACATAATATTTATTTTAACTTATTTCAATTCAGAGGTTAAAATTAAACAATTACATAGTTTTATGTCACTGCATAAAATGGAGGTAAAAAGAAGGGAAGTTTGAATGAGCACATGGGAATCCGGAGTTTTGATTAAAACTAAACTCGAAAACATTCTGAATCAAAAACGTTTTTGTCCCATAGTAAAGTTTTCTCATCATTTTTCTACCCGATTATCCTTGCCATCGGGAATGTATCATATAAACGCCATACGATATCGCCAAACATATCGCCAACGAATACATCGACTTTTTAATATTTAGGACGTCTGTTTCCCGGAAGGATTTTGAGATGGAGTCGGATAGAGTAGAGCCGTCAATGAATATGATCAAATGTCGGAATATATTTGAAGAATTTATTTATAAACTTGCTTCAAGAAATAAAAGCTTGCTTGCTTCAAGAAATAAAAGTATGAATCGAAGAGTAAGTGGTTACTGGAAGGATATTGAATGGGAGTACAAGTATTATCCTTCGCTGCCAACATTGCTTCACACAGAAAAGAAAGGCAAATATACGAAAGAAAATGGCAAGAGAGAAAGCCGAAAAAGAAATAGAAAGAGAGTAAAGCCAGAAGGTAAACTTAAAATCGGTAAGAATCCAATTAAGTAAGAGAGATTTTAGTTAATCAAGCTGAAGTAAAGAAAACAGTCAAGGGATCGTCTCTGCTGTTAGCATTACCTGCGTTACTGCGATAGGTGCGAAACAGAGGGAAATGAAAACAGTTTATAAAATACAATGAAAAAAATAAATTTATCTCGAACAGAGAAAGAGGAGTGAATAAAAACAAGCAGTAGGAACCTTTCCTCCACTTTAAATTGGGGAGTTTCACAGAAAGTAAAGGAGCAGGAATAGCTGCTAAAAGTCACCACTTGACATAAGAATAATAGATTATAAAGTTATTCATAATATTACACATATTAATTTTTTGTTAATACATCGTCACTCATGCCTCAATCCTGTTTGCGATTTTTTTTACGGATCGCAAGAATTCAGCTTTGGAATTCAGCATTGTAATCAATTTACTAGTTAAGGCAGACGAGGACATTTCCATTAGAGTTACTAAGACTTGTGTACCTACTGCTTTTAAAATGAAGAAATAACCGTGAAGTTAAACCATACAGCTATTGGCCACCCTGCATTAATTGGCCATTTTGTATTTTGGAGAGCATAGTAAGACTACAGTTGAACAAAATTTACCATAATCACACTACTATATAGCATGGACAGAGATTTCTGCCCTTTAGCTTTCTTGAAATGATAAACACTTGTCACAATATTCAGTATGACAGGATTTTTCCGAGCTCTTGTCTTTACAGAGAAGTTTTTCTCATTTTCTTAAGGAAAGAAGAAACGTTAAGGCATCACTGCGGCTCTGCCTTTCACAAGACAACTATAATAACATTTTGAGAGGTAAGGTTAGGTTACTGCTCAAGTAGTTATTTGTGCTTAATAAAACTTGCCACATCAATTAGCCCAAACTGACGGTGACCAATAACTGATTTACTTCACTTCATTTTAGTTATTGGCCACCCCGGAAACTATATTATATTTTTTGCATTTACGCAACATTAGCCTTTATTTTTCTTCTTGGTGATCATTTATAAATAGTTTTGCTTCATTTTCATTCTGAATAGAGTAAGCAGTTATTGGTCACCCGGCAAATAGCTGTCACTCATCAAGCCAATAACTGTAATACTTCACGCCTAAACATATTAACACACGCCTAAATACAAAAACGCCTAGAACAATGAAACTTGCCAATGATTACCCCCAGGGTATGAATTCCGCATTTCAATAAATGTAATCTGATAAGGATTGCTTTAGATGAGTGGTAAAAAAATACTGAGATCCAAAATCAACCTACAGTTTAAATGAAATAAATCTGCGTACAAAGATACTAGCGGCCCATCACCCGTTCTCTCCAGCTAATAAGAAAGCACGCTGGTTCACCTAAAATACTCGAAAGTGCAAACTGGTTTTTATATTAAGTTCGATTCCCACTGTAAATGAAGCACAATTGTTTATTTATGTAGATAATAGATCTTTGCAGGAAAGGGTTCTCCAAGTAACAGATAATAAATAATTTCTAGTGTACAGGAGTTCTTGATTATGCACCCAAGGCCAAATCCATATGAGAATAATCGTCCTGGATTGGGATGGTTGAAAGTAGCGAGTCAGTGTTTTATCTAAAAAAGGAAACATTTCTGTTTAATTATTCTCTAGGTTTTGTAAATTAAATGCAAAAACTGCAAATCGTTCAGTTGGAAGAAGAATTTCACTTCTCTCATTAATAAAATTTTATGGAGCAAGTTAAAGTTTATCAAGATTTAAATATCACTGAGGTGCCATTGAGCTATTGCTACTTGTGGCTCATTCACCTAAAAAAATAGAGAATTTTTTATTATGATATAAATATTGATGAAAATTAATTTCAGTTGTGACCACCTAATTCCAAACTGACGATTTATATTGTAACTGAATATAACCGGGTTTCCGTAACCGAATGATAGTATATTCATTTCGCATTTTGTGAGTCACAGTTTACCTATCATAAAAACTAATTCGTAATGTATTTATAATATTTCGTAATCATAACACGGCAATAATTTAACAAGTAATCGGACAGAATGGTATGGCACTTAGGCATGAGAAACAATGATAATTCATTCTCCCCATAGCATTGCCAAATCACCTATCTCTAATCACGTTTAATGTGAACTAAATGCATCAGTGGAAATTATGAAAGTTTTTTTCCATATAGAACAGCTATGGCGTGGTAAAATTAATGAGTGTGAATTTCAAAACACTATCACATAGGTACTCATTCTTAGGATTCGGCTTTTTTGACGTTGTGGAACAATTGTAGGGGCCCGAATGCTGATATTTTTGGAGTCACAGAGGCGTTGAAATATTAGAAGAGAATAGATAAAATCTAAACACATGGGTCCATTTACTGTCATGCATTTGGCTATTTATTCTTAGAAAGCATAATGGTTTAATTATAAGATTATTATTGAGATACGTTGCTGATTGCATATTTACGGAAAGAAAGAAAAAGTATACGTAGCAGAATCGATCATTCGGAATCATTATATATGAAATTTTCTTAACTTATATAATTGTATCGCTATAAATCATTATTATCCTCCTTAAATAAATATTGATATCTAAGGGCTAAGTTCTTTCAATATATTGCCGTTGCAATTGACTAAAAGTATGATGTGTGAATTCTAAAAACTATTTCTCCAAAGTATCCTAAGCATTTCTTACATTAGTCAAACCATACTATATGTAGCTACGTTTGGCACAAAAAAGCTCTGCGAACTACCTTTCCTTCCTGTTGCTTTCATACACACGTAAACCACACCTTACAACCACTAAACCACCGTAAACCACACTAATGAGTGTTCTCTGCAGTGAGCTTCAATTTTAAATGATGTCCCAATTATCCCAATATTATTCTCATTTTACAGCCTACAAATTAGGCAGTCTTACGGCGAATAGGAGTGAGGGATTGGTAGTCAACGTAATCCGGAGAAAATTTGATTAAGGCGTCATTTTTGCCGCTTATGAAGGAAGTCATGAAGGACTTCATGGAGTACACAGCTAAGTCTCAAAGGTTTCGGAGCATACGGACTTAATCCATTTAATCCTGACGGATGGGATTATAGTAAATACCTGGGTAAATCTGCCTCAAATAACACACACTAGAGTGATGCAAACGAGATAGATGGTGCCATAACGCACTGCACATTTCTCAATATTGTTGGGAAAAAAATAAAGGAGAAATTCAGAATAGTAAAAGCATTAAACTGACCAATCTTCACGTTGTATCGAATCCATAAATACTTTAAAAAAGATAACGGCCATGTGGATTAGTCTTCTGATAGTGCCGTCCGCAATGGGAATCGTCCTTCCTTTTTCGAAGGAAGCAATTTAGGTGGCAGTGTAACGCCCGAAGGAACTGAAGCAAGGAATAATGACCGCAATGGGATTTTGGGAAACAGAAATTTCTAAAGATAGTACTGGCCGGGCTAATGCTACCACAGAAGGGTCAATGAGCTTTAGTAATGAGAGCATGAATAAATTTTTAACATGGCTGGAAACTACAATTTGCAAAGGAAAGCGTCCGGTAGGAAAAAAAAACCATTTGGTATTACATTTAACAAACATCGGGTAATATTTGCAAAGAAACGCATGGCCAGGGCAGCAGAAGATAACGAGTAAGAAGACAGAAAAACAATGTGATGAAGCAAAAGGGAGAACGAATGAATTCAAAATAAAATCAAACGTAAGAAATCTTTTTCACAATGGGTGTGTGTATAAGGAAAGACAACTCTAACTGCGACTTATGCCGTTAGCTAACCTGACCAGGCTCTGTTGTTAGACCTGTTAAGTGTCAGAAGTTCTTTCACAAAATATTTGTGCCAGAATTCCACAATAAACATATTACAAATATCGAAGAAGGTAATATCTTCCTTGTCATAAGTGTAACAAAGACATTTCTACAGATCTAAGTGAAGAAAAAAAGTCACAGAAAATAATCGAGATAAAAGTTTGAGGAGCAAGATGATGAAGAGATTAACGAACTGCTCACACATGCAGTTAAGGAATTGAATGGAGAAACATGGTGACTCGTGGTTAAAGTTGTTATAATTGCAATAATGTATGAAAGCTACGATGAATGGGTACTTTAGAGAAAGAAAACGTACATGGCCGATAGCTATCAGCACAGAGTAAGAGTACCTTACTCTACGCTATCGGTCTCATGACCAATAACTGTGCAAGGTGGCCAATAACTGTACCAATAGGCAATGTTTTACTCTATGTCCTAAATAATTTATCTGAAAATTATTTATATTTTTTCATTGCGGTGTTTAAAAAGGAAGTAACTGAGGTTTTAAAATATTTCGAGCGACATTAATTTAAAACTTTTTGGTTTAATTGCATTTCAAACACGAAAATTTCCTTAAGCGGCCATTAACTGTGCGTTTTACCCTAATTCATGCCCATTCCAATTTTGTAATAGGAATATATCCTAAATATATGTCAAGTAGCACAGCCAGAGACTTTAAAAAGTATTTTACAAATCTCTCAACTGAATGCAGTAACCTAACTTGGAAGATAACATTCATTTTCATAAGAGGAATACTGTTGTGGAATCGCCTAGTGCAGGGATCGGAAAACTGCGGCTCGCGAACCAAACGCGGCTCATTAGTTACATTAAAGTAGCTCTGAAGTAAAACTGAAAAATAATGTGACTATTTTTCATTCCTAATTTTCTAATTTTAATAATCTAGCTAATTAATTATCTGATTACTTCATTTACTAATTTAGTAATCCGCAGTACTTTGCTTTATAATAGAAAAAATTACTTTTTTCCAGCAACATTTGACCGCATTAATTTTCTAAAGGAGTATAATATAATAATTATGGTTTTTTATTCATCTAATAAAGAAATAGTTAATGTTATAACTTTTTATACTATTGCTTTACATTTTCCTTATTTCTAAAAATACATTTTTGGCCCTCGATTAATTTTTGCACTTCTGTGAGACACAGATTTGGCTCTTCCGCCTCCAAACTTTGCCGACCCCTGCCCTAGTGAGAAGAATGAAGGAAGTAGGAGACCGATGGTTTTAAAGAAAAAAGAGGATACGCTTTTATGGTGTAGGGAAGCAAGATCTGAAGCTGAAGGAAATATTGATCAAAAACTGTCGCAATAGGAGAAGGCATGAAGCGAATGTAAGATAACATAAAGTGCGAAATGAGATAGCAGCACGAAGGACGCTTCGCGACAAATCCTAAGAATAATTAGACGAAAATAGTTCCTAACGGGACTTTTCAACCTAAGAAGATCACCTGAATTCTATAAACTTCAGATGCAATAAATATTGAATATTGTGCCGAGACGAAAGCGAGCGGGAAGAAATGTAAAACTGAGCCAACGAGAATGAACATGTTGGAAACTTCGGAAGCGTTAACTCCTTAGCTTTGCCTCTAACTAAGAGCCCAGTAGATGTAGGAACATTAAGGGTACTTCCGACGGTTCAGTCTCCCAGAAATTGCTGGTTGCACTAAAACTAGTTACTATGAAGTTATCCACAAACTTGAGAACGAAATAAGTTGAACTACATCTAGCGAAGCATTGTACCTCAGCAGGTATGGGAGTTAATTACGACTCAGTAGCTCACTAATTGCCCACTCTCAGTAAAATCAGACATAGCAGAAAACATTGAAGCTATGATATACTACACCTATTCACAAGAGTTACTTCACGCATAGCCGTCTTATAGCCGAGAAATATCTCGTGAAAATTGTTCTCATGTTGCACTAAACTGTTGTCTTTACGTGAAATCTTGATGTGTTTAATATCTGCAGGTTACTTGAAATGTTTTCAATAAAAGTCCATCCAACCATCCCAACCAAATTTTAATTCATCTTGTCGTTTATACCCCAATTCCCATATTATTTTCCATGTTAAGCTCAGGGGTGCTTTTAATATTGTCCCGTAGTTACCTCACTGGGAATCTGATCCCGAAATTAATTTTCAGAAGGTTCGGACCTTATTGGCTTCACCTTTGGCCTCGTGCCTACGTGTCTTGGGGAAAGAAGCAAGGGAATGGAAGTGAGGGAAAGGAAGCGAAGAAATAAAGAGAAAGGGATCATGGAGCTTCGCTTGGGTATCAAGGAAGGGAGAGGACGGATAAAGATGGTCGTGAAGTTAGTAATTCACTGATTAAATGTACGGGAGGATTCGGGGGTCCTCATTTCGCCAGCAAAGACGTCGCTCGCCAATAAACATGGGGGCGTGTTATTGAGAGAAGGGTGAGGAGGGAACGTGGTATACGAACGGGGTTGAAATGAGGGAGGGCGGGCTAGAATGGGACGCTGATAGCCGAGGGAGCGTAGCTATTGGAGCTAAGCGAGGGGGGATGGGCTAAGGGAATACGGATCGGCCCGGCATTATTTAGATGGGAGTTGGCACCCAAGGCAATTAGCGTCAAATGATTTAATGAGAACTGAGTTGGAATGACGTTAATGTACACATTGGGCTCAGCTTCAAATATTTAAAGGGCACCCTGAGATTAACGCTTTTATCCCGTACGCCTGGAGGTTTTTCAACCTAATTACAACCTTAATTTGGTGCCTCCTGACAGATAAATATCAAATTTGCGATGATGATTCTCTGTTTTAAGAAAGTAATGCACTTTCTGAGCCTAATTTCAGAGCCCCTTTGATTCTTCACCTATCACCGAATGAATTCATTCTTGTTACGTTATCCGCAGATACAAATGACAGTGGAGACGAATCTTCCAAGCTCATTGAGTGCCCCTTTGAGTCACGCATTCGTTGATCCAATTCCTTTCACTTAGCCCATTTTAAAATACCCAGAAATATTTTTCGTATTCTGATCAAAATCTAAGGTTTAACTAAGTAACCTAGTTAATTAATTAAGTGAATATTTTTTAGTATTAAATTATTATGCGCGTGAGCATAGTTTGACAAGTTCTTTTGCAATTATAATGTATACGTTTATTAAGGCAAAATACTGAAACTGACTCACTGACCGATCAAAGTATCTCGGAAACCACTGAAAATATCGCAACGAAATTTGCCACACAGCTCCATATTATGCCTTGAACATTCATTAAGTGATCTTTTTGAAAATAATAATTCTGTCTACACTTTTTTATAAAAATTGCTTAAATCCAAAATCCACTGACTCACATATTGATCAAGTTGTCTCTCCAACCACTCTAATATTGCAGTGAAGTATTCCTAACACCTTTATATTGCCATTGTTATTCACAATGTTATTATAAAAAAATAATAAATCTGACAGACTTCGGACATGTAATTAAATATTTATAATAGACAGATACCGCTGACTCACTGACCAATCAAAATATCTCAAAAACCTATAAACTAATCACAATAAAATGATTCCATACCAGACCTTAAGTGGTCACTTAAACATTTTCTTGGGATCAAATAACTCTAAATGGATTTTTTGATGTACGTGATGGGAGTCAACAGGGAAATCGAGGCAGAAGATTCCACTTTTCGACTTGAATATATGATGAACTACACTTAAGATGATGAGCCCTCGAGTAAATTACGCACTAAAGTTTTAATTTTATTATAATAGCGTCCGATTTAAACATTGACATAAAACTTCAACTGGCAAGTATGAAGGTTATATTTAAACCTCCGCTAAGATGCAAGAGCTTCTTAAGTTTTGAGATCTTATCTTACCCATGTGAAAAACATCCCATGGGGTCTTGAGATCTTATGGTTTCTGAACGGGTTTTAAACATAGGTGAGAGGCCATAGGAACCCACCATTAGAACCCACGACGTCCAATATTCAGCGATCCGGAACTTAATGGGAAGCCTCAGGCGCCACAGTGAAAGGAACCGGCCTTCCTTCCTTTAATGCGAGCAATTCACAAGTCGCAGGACATGGTATAGTGCGTAGTAAACTCTACTCCCACACATAAAACCAAGATCACTGGGGTTACTTTAAACGTGGAAAAGCGTTTAAAATAAAACAAATGAAAAAAAAAACATTTTAAAGCATACTTATCTAAAATAAAATGTATCATTAAGAATCTAAAAAGAAACGTACTAAAAATATAAAACAATATTTTCTCAAAATAATGAAAGTTTATCCTAGAACTGGAAATAATCAAATTAAATTCAAGGAAATTAGCCAAACCATGACAAGACCACAACTAAAAGCATGGGGTTCTCTTTCATATTCGATATCAACATAAATTTATTAAATATGAAGGTTTTGGTATTCAATGAAATAGTGAGCTTCAATATACAATTTCTAGAAAATCTTTAAATGAACTCAAGTTAAGAAGCGAAATATAAATGAGGTCGCGCCCTACGCTTTACATTGTGGTCTTCTCATTTTATGGTTAATTTTCTTGAATTGAATACATAATTATTTCCAGTAGTAGGGTAAACTTTGATTCACTTAAGAAAATATTATTTTTTACTTTTTAGTACGATATTAATGATTCCTTTCTTTCTAGATTTTTAAAAATAAATTTTACTTTAGACAAGCATGTTTTTAAAAAATTTCATTTTTTTTATTTTTTTACTTTTTAGTCCTAGTAAATAAAATTTTTATAAAAAAACACTTGCTGTAAATATAACTATAATATAAGATAATAAAATACATGTATTAAGATAGAAAAATTAAGTATAATAAGATATTAAAATATTTATAATAGAACACTAGTTGTTTTATAAACATTTTATTAACTAGGACTAAAATAAATTAGGACTGTTTACAAGTAAAATATCGCCAGGGTGTGGAATTGATGCGACGACTTACTAATAATTCCTCGACACAAGAGTCGAATGCTTTACCACTATTCCACCTCGAATCACAAAATATAAGGGGTATTTCATAACATTAGCATTATTTAGTTATAAATGAAGCGTTAATCATGCAAGTGACCACGGATCTACGGAAAAGCGAGTTAAAGAAAAGCGTTTAAAAATAATAATTTCTACTTGAGAAAACAGTTTTTTTTTTAATCCTGGTCGCTAACACTTCCCATACGCATCTCCTCCGGCTGAAAAGGGAAAGAGAGGAGCAGGAGGAGGGATCCCTCACGAGGAGGGGTCGAGGAGACAGGGAGTTGAGAGGGGCGGGAGGGACGAGGAAGCAGGAAACGTGGATCGCTAGAGGGCGGGAGTGTGGGAGGGTGGTCTCCGGAATTTAAAACGCTCTCCGTTTCAAGAGAAGTGAAAGGCCGACAACACGGAGGCACGAGGGGGCGTGGGAACGGGTTCAGAGTGGAAAAGGGTTCTGGGACAGTTAAGGGGGGAGGGAGGTGTTGAGGAAGGAGGAGGATGCGAGAATGAATAGGATGCCGGGAGGAGGGGAGACGGTGGACAACGCCACGAACGAGAAGGTAAAGAAAAAAAAGGAAGAGCAGGGCGCAATGCTGTTAATCTACAGCGATATTTCAGCCCTCGCTCCGGAATGTTGCCAAAGGATGATACGGCAACGTTGCTAGGGTCATTACTACCACACGGGGGGAAATTAAAAAGAAAAAGGAAGGTGAAACAAGATTCATGACCCCAGTCGGCGGGAATTCTCATAGTTTATCCCCAGAAATACCTTCAGAGCCGATATACGTGCCTCAACTATATGTTTCAAGTCATGGAAGAGAAGAGCCTATAAACAGGAGACATCTCGCTCTTATAAGGTTAGGCCCTTATTGCTAAATGTGACCCTAGATAATGTGAGATAATCCATCACTCACTTCCACGATATCAACTAGATACTCGCAGTTTTCATATTTTAGCAGTAAATTTAAAACAATGCCGATTATTTGCATATCCAAAACATTCAATTATAGGTAATTAAATAATGTTTACTCCTCATACACAATGGGTATTCTCCTCATACACATACACAATCATTGCGAGTAAAATGAGACTGAGGTATACTTGAGAAATAGAGGAAGGCCAGTTCTCATGCCTTTTTTTGCCCTCGATATTTGTCTTTTACTCTAAGGACATTAAAATACCTATAGCATACAGTCTGCTTCCTGGAAACAAAAGCGGAATGTAAACGATTTTCAAGAAAACGCACTACATTTGAGACAATCTCTTGGTTCACAAGGGGAAGTCCTAATAAAGATGATCAAGTTCCAGTAATTGCCAAGCAAATAACATGTTCAAGAGAGGAAAGCGAAGAAGAGAGATGTTGTACAAAAAACATAATTAGGTAGGCATAACATGGATCTATAATCATTAAAACTCATATGGGAATAATTTAAGAATTCATTTACTACACTGAGAGCCACCAAAAGGGCGTGTGGTACAAGGTAATAGGATGCAAGTTCATGAGTGAATTTTTCAAAAAGATGAAATTCTTTTAGGAATTAAGCTTTTTTATTAGCTTTAATATCGAAAAAGGATTCGAGTTTAGCTATAAGTACGGAAGGAAGAAGGAATAGCAACAGACAAAGCGAATAGTTAGCAATCATACAACAAAAAGATCAATTTATACTGAAAATGGGAAAATAAAACGCTGGTTTACCAGAATAGAGCAGAATGAAGAAATCATTTTTTTATCAGATTACAGGCTGAAAAAATATACAAATCTAATTTTGAACCACCTTTAAATGAGATGAAGGGGAATTATACGTTTTAAACACACAAGAGAGAGTGGTGGAAGAGAGGAGGAAGAAAAATAGGAGGGGGCAAAGGCAGGGATGAAGTCGAGAGGCCAGAATAAAGAGGCTTAGTAGAAGGCATGTGGTATCTTGTGAGTGAGATGGGAGGGAGGGCGGAACGAGAGGAAGCTTGGGAAGAAGGGATTTGGGAGATGCGAGGCGAATTTATGGCGAGCATCGTGAGAGGATGCCACCGGAGGACACCAATTGCCCAGATTGCGTAGCTGGACTTGAGTGCTTCCGCCTGCCAGCTGAGTGAGTTTTGTCCGACGGTACTTAAAAAATTTCCATGTGCGCCTCTGGTCGAGCAGGACGCTTAACTCTGGCCCCCATAAGAAGTACTTTCGACATGGGAAGTTAAAGCGGATACTGATTACCTCTCTACACTTCATCGTGCTCCTCTGGCTCCTTCATCCGTCTAGTCAGCCACTAATTTTAACCAACCAAGATGGCTGCACTCCTACCGTGCTCTTTCACATAGGAACGCTCAAAGGAGATAAAGAGAGGACAAATGTTGCGAGCTTTGAAGAAAAAACGACTGTCACGAATTACACTAAGGTTAACCACTAATATCGATTTTTTATTTAAAGGAATACTCTATCCTCATCAGCTGTACATCAATGCCAAAATAAGTTCAAAATTCAAGTTTTACCAATAGTTGAGATTCATAAAAATTATAACTGCTTCGGCCATATCTTGAATAATACCCAGAGATGTTGAATCGCAGCTTTTTTGTGATAGGCAGGCAGTTTGATGTTAATTACGTTAGCACTAACGTTAAACTAAGGTCCTCGTGTCCATAGCAATGCATTTGTTTTATGAGGGTTGCCATATCACTGGATAACCTAAATCATATACTATTGCCTTTTGATTCCTTGGAATACTTTGTATATTGCCGTAAAAATAAAATGTTAATCGACACAAAATTCAAACTCATACGTCGATCAGTTCACCTCCCTACCTAAAAACTTGTTTTATCCCTTGTGTTAGAGTCAGAATTTCAATCAATTTAGAAAAAAATAAAAAATGACACTGATATCGACACAGACTAAAGTTTCGTGTTCTCCTCAGCCATTTTTCTCATAATCGCTTCAATTCACAGACATATTTCGAGGGAGAATCGATTCCGTTTAGCATGTACAACAATTATATCATACGGAAACTCCAAAGATATAAATAAGTGAGTACCTCGATAATGTGAAATTTTCAGCCATCTCAGTGAGCTAAATATGGCAAGAACAAGGCAAAAATAACAGCAACCGTGGGTGTACATAAAAATGATCATAAACATTTCTACACAGTGGCCGTCTTTGAAGTTTCTTTGATTTGAAGGCAGAACTTGTACCGTTTGCAAAATATTGCGATGACCTTGAAGGTAAACACTGAAGACATGGACAAATCCAAAGAAATCTCGAGCAACAAAAGATGTAACAACCTAGATCTCATTTTTTTAAACCTGAAAACCGCATTAAAAACACAGGGCATTTTTAATATTCATAAATATTACGTACACCACCAATCATTCAAATTACATTTTCTCATATACAACAAAAATTTCTTGTAGAATTTATACCGAATAATTCGTTCCTGTTGACTACTTGGGCAATCCTATTTGGTCAGTGGGCCATATTGTGGGATATGGGACCGAAGACTAAATGTATTTTGGGAGTAAAATACTGCCCGGTACTTTTGAGTTATTCTCAACATATACCTATTTTTACGTTTGGGCGAGGTATAAAAATAGCATTTAAAATAATAATTAGTTACAAACCATATGCACTTAAAACTTTCAAACGGGCCATAAGTGGGTTGCCCATGTTTACTCTAGACCAGCGGTTCCCAAACTTTTTCTTTCCGCGACCCATTTTAGCCCATACGTTTTAGCCGCGACCCCCTAAAAATAACAAACAATGTGTACATTCAAATGATATTGTTTTTAAAGTAATTACAATCCTCATCTCGCGACCCCTTTCCGAACGGCCCGCTACCCCCCTGGGGGTCGCGACCCCCAGTTTGGGAACCACTGCTCTAGACTATACACTTTAAGAAGTACCGAAGCCAGAAATACTGGAAGCTCACATACAGATGGGGTATTCCCTATATTCCCTTAAATAAATCACAAATGATAGCGCATTCGACGAGGAAAGTTCAAGAGAATAAGCTCTACATGCATTTGAAGCACATTTCTCCGCGTTATGATCATATTGTGCAGTGGAAGATGCTCATGGGAAGAAAGCACTTAAAGGGAAATAAAATGTATTAGAGGCGATACCGCGTTGAAAGGGGTGGGGACTTTTCAAGAATGGACTTCCTGCAATGAATTGGATCTTTTTGACATTGTAATGTCGAGATATCTTGAACTTATAAAAGCATTCAAGCATACAAACCAAGCATCAGTAACAATAATGTTTTCTAAAACTTCCTGGTGCCTCAATAATTAATAAATACTTCAGCATTCGGAAAACTTTGCCCACATTTTGCGATCAATTATTTGCGACATTATAATTTTACTGGGCTAAAAATGACGATAGCATTGAATTTTGATCTCAGAAACATGGAAAGAGTGATGATAAGAGATTGACTCAACCACAAACGCTGTAAGAACTCTTTGATAACAGTGCTGGTAACAGACGGATAATTTAATGAATTTTACTACAGCTAACCAATGCTTTTTTACCATAGCTAACCATTAAATTTTACTATAGCTAACCATTTCAATCCGGCATAATCAATCGTCATCAAGTACATATATAATGATTAAAAGAAAATACATTCAATCAATATACCTTCCCGATTAAAAACTGTTACATTCGTATTTAAACATTAGTGTCTAAACAGTGTAAAGAGTAGAGTATAAATATAAAACATATATATATATATATATATATATATATATGTATATATATATATATATATATATATATATATATATATATATATATATATATATATATATATATATATATAACCATATAAATGCAGCTTTCCGGTTATCGAATCCTTGAATACTTCGTACCGCTTGAAGACTCCAAACTTTCCTAATCCCAAGTAATGCCATTTCTGTTATCTTGAGGATGTCCCCCATGCCTACGCCTCCACAGTATATCACAATGGACGAGAAATTTGCTGACAGTCACAAAATCTGGCCAAACTCGCACAAGAATGGAGCAGGACAATTTCCTCTAGCAAAAAAACATTCGAAGAGGGATTATTTGCGAGTCAAAGATGGCCTACACGCTCTCCTTCACGACCCGCTTCCGTGAATTTCACCCACAAAATGCATGGCGTTCTTAGAGCGCCGTAAGGAGAGCAAGCTGTCGCAAGAACGTGGTTTGGCTCCACCGAGCACGGAATCCCGGATACGTTTGGTAACAGAGCAAAAAGTCGTAAGCCCCAGCTACTCCTTAAGATATGAAAATTCGGGTGTCTCCCAATCTCTCCTACGACAAAAGGGTGGAATAATATGTCATTCCACCAACCAACAGTTGGCTAAATAGGGTAAATCAGCAACATGTAATTAATGAAAGCTGATTCAATTTATGTTTCATTTACTTGAGAAAAAAATCAGATGCACAAAAATAAACATAATTTTCGCAATTTTACCTTTTTCATAATTGTAGTCCTTCTGTTCTGCAGAATTGAATGGCATAAGATTTGTAACAAGTATTATAAAATTATCTCAATTTATACCAAATTCATAGCAAATTGGAATACATCACGTTCTAACCCTTTAGGTCCGCTTTGAAAGCGAATTTTTTTTAAAATCGTCATTGAGCTTATCTATCAAAAAATATTCATATCTGCAAAATATCACGCTCATGGCTTTAATACTTCGGAGTGGGCAGTGATGAGAGTTTGGGTCACTCAAAATTTAGCCTTAGCAAAAGTAGATTATACCATCAGTAGCCATGGTTGGTATATTTTCTCAATTTATTTCATTCAGCAGTGAAATAATGAGTCTTCTAGGAGAAAATATTTAATTCTCGATCCCCTGTTGAATAATGAAAAGTTTCCAGCCAAGAGACCCCAGAGAAAATTTCTTATCCAATTACTGATAAATAAAACAAGATATTGTTTAACTTTATGATACTCCATTATAAGAGAATTTAATGGTAACTTTTACAAAACAAACATTTTTTTTTTAAATCACGACGGCTTCGATGCGTAAGCATCATCATGGAAATCCGGGTCTTGATTTTTTTAAATTGTGTGATTTGTAAAAGTTACCATGAAATTCTCCAATTACAGATTTCTTTAGGCTTTTGTCTGTTTTTGGAAGGAATTCGGTTAGTGTTAAAACTCCAATTCTCTCATTTAGATAAAGGCAAACGACACGATAATGGATAGCTGAAAATAATGGCGCAAATTTTGCGTTGTGAAAGTACATCCCAGGCAGTATATTACTTATTTTATACGTATAGGCATCATATGTCTAGCAGTCCTGACCACCATGCTACTATAAAGCCACAAAATAATCCACCTCGGTAGCTTAACTGGTTAAGCACTCGGCGCGAAATCGAGGGATCCGGGTTCGAATCCCGGTCAAGGAGAATGGTTCCTCTGTGGAATCTCGCGAGTATAATACTTCCTTTTAACGGACTGAAAACTGACTTTGGGTGCACGTGTAGACTGAGTAGAATAAGAGGAATCAAAAAATTGTACTTTACACTGCAGTAATTTATTATTCTTCCCATAAATAATTAATAATTTCAATAATGTAAACAATATAAGTTATTATATCACTATTTTATATTAATTGTCAAGGTGACCATTCAAAATATTCAAAGTGGTTGCAGGGGATAACTAAGTTTTTCAAAAAACGTTATTTCAACGAAATAATGTAACATAAATTATAGTTTACCTTTACTAGTATCACGTATTAAGCCCTTCTAAGTCACATGTCTTGTCAGTAGGTTCTTAAGTTACCATATAGTTAAACCGGCAAATTGCAGAAGTTATTCAGCAATCTAAAATTCTTTACAAGATTATTAAATTATATTATGTAAACATTTCGAAGAATCGACAAGTATTAGACTCAAAAAAGATTACAATATTTTTCTTTCAATCAAACTATTCTTTTCTAAAGTAAATCCTAAATCAAAAATTTATTTTGAATTTTTCCATATACTTAATTTAATCATGTAAGTTCTTTGTGATTAGGTATATTTAAAATATGTAGCATAGTGTATTTTTATAATATTTTACTGTAATTTAAAGTAGTTGCAAGTATTTTTAAACTAGATAATTTCTAATTTATGTGTTTTGTACATATTTATTTTAGATCAAAATAATAACAAATTTTATATCATTCGACAGTTAATTAATTTCAAATTCTTTTTTATTTCTAACTATTGAGTTCAAAACTGTATTAGATGCCATTTTCCACCCTGTTATTCCATATCTCAATATACTATCACCCATTGCAAATGATACATTATGAGTTAAAACATATTTTAGCAGAATATCTTTGAGTATAAATAATTGTCATGCTACAATTCTCTAAAGCGTTAATTTTGGCTCCGTGGAATGGAAATTTAAAATTATCATCTTGTATGACGACAACATATTTTTCCACCTGACCCAGAGTTAAAAATGCGCCGTTATCACCTAAATTAATGTAATAAGTGTGAGTGCAACTGTAGGAATGCACTTATATCTTCATCTCTTTCATCAAAGAAGACATCGTGAAGATATGCATTTTAGATATTTTTCATTCCTTTATAATTAAGTTATTACATTGGACCAATACATTTAGTCTGTTGAAATCTAATTGAAGTCTCTTATGGGCTGTTTCAAATTTCTAAGATCACGAATGACCTTTTAACAAGTACTTTAATTACAAACGTTTCGAATATCCATAGAATCAATTAATTAAAATAATGGTATCTATATTTCTTTCTTCGCAACCATTCTAACAGAACTACCTTATTTTGATACCTTCCGGAAAGCAAGTTGACGGAGTAATTGTCTTGTTTTCATAGAGAACTTATTGAAGGACTGAATTGAAATTGTAATTAAAGGCCTACAATATGAGCAAAACATTCATGAGTAGATAAATGTTATTAAAAGACGCAGAGGGATCGTGATAAATTTTCAATTGTCACGTGGTTCTAGAAAATAAAACTTGGATTAATTCTCCAAAAAGCACCGCACGTGTTTGACATTTTGGATATATTTTTTAAGATTCTCCGATGATCGTTTTAAACGCCAATTATTTTCATCGTGGCAGCCAGATCAAAAACAAAACATGTACAGCTTACATTTAATCTCTCATGCCATGAAATCCACTAAGAGCGTCTCATCCCAACTGATATAACAATGTGACTCGAAGAAGCCAGCTTTGAATAATCCTTAACGATAAATGAGAAAACGCTACTTACGCTTCATCGTGATGGCTTAAACAGATTAAAAATAATTAACGAAAAAATCAATCTCTCTTTTGATTTTAACAGGCGGTGCTGTAAGGAAGTCAAGGGAAAATAGATTAAAATTGAAACGCTCATTAAAACAAAACCAGGGGTCTAATTACTTTGTCCGTTCTCAAACGTTGTCGCTAGACCCTTACGCTTATAGTATCGTTTGTTAAAACTCTTGTCAAATCAAAAGCATCTAGAAAAAATTTTGCCTTGACAGACTCGACCAAAGCTGCACTGGAGCCATTATTTCACGTTGTTAAGAGAATTTTATTCATCCACATTTCTACAGTCACCGCTAAGAATATTGATGGAGACGGCGAAGTTGTCCGGCAGGGATTTCATGCCATTATATTGCTAACACTCTTTGCGGACTTTTCCTAAACCTGCTCGGATGCATGGCGTAATACAGAGCTAAATCAGGAACGGTAACTTTCGTTTCATCGTGATTGCTAACAGAATAAATGCCAACACTATGAGACATTCAAAGAGTGACCTCAAAAATGGGAAAATTGTAATATCCTATAATCTGCACATCGTGTATTTTCAAAGCCCAACACTTTTTACATTAAACGGCATTGCATAAATATTTAAAATGGTCATTTTCCCTGGAAAAAAATAGATGATTAAGTTAACAAACTGTACCTTACCATAAATAATCCGTTCATTCCGTATAACATCACATTCCGTAAAACAGTTTCAACGTTTATTCCAATTTCAAATTGTAATAAATCACTTAACTTTCCAATTTACAAAATTTCCATCGCATACCCTTACAACAATTTCAACCGGAAGTTACATGGAAAAGATTCAGATTCCCAGAAAAATAAATAAAATTGAAAGGCAGAGACATGACATCTTTAAAAATATATAGAGAGATCCCTTTCCCATAAAAACCCAAATACTTTAGAGAAATATGGGAGCCTCATGGTAATTTTCCAAGTTTCGTGGCGATGGACCTATCACGTCAGGGAAAGAGACGCGTCTGAAGCGTAGGACAAAATGAATTATTGGAATTCGTTTAGTTTTATCGGAGGGTTTGACCTAAAACGGCTACATAGAGATTCTCTTTTTTACATTATTCGCAGCATTTGTTTCAACTCTCTCAGTGGCAACAGCCGTGCGTCAAAACTTACTCCGACACTTCACTCCTCAAGGCTTTCTTTTTGAGCCACTTACGGTTTAAATCTTCTTCCTCTATGATTTGTACCAATTGTTAGCATATTTTTCTCATATTAACCACTGAGTTCAATGACTGTGCCCCCGAAGTTACTAGAGCGTGAACCATCTGATCCAGAGGTAAATAATTTTAATCTTAAGGAAATCTTCAAGTATCTCAAGGAACTTAGACCAGACATTCAGAGATAATAAGTGTCACCATTTTAAAATGTATATACTTCCCCAACTCAGGGCTTTCTCCATAATGTCACACTTCCTTTCACTTTCTTGCCTTTGCCTTTTCTCTCTCGTAAGTTTATCATTGAATTTACTAACTTTCTTCCTTCAAAATGTGTACTCTCGTCCTTTCATTTTTCTCTCTCTTTTCCATTTCCCCCATCGTTCACCCGATCATTCTAGTCTTTATACATTCCAGTCTTCACCTAATGCTCTCCATCCAGTTACCATTTGTTGAAATTGCACCTATTTCGACGTGACCAGAATAAAAATTGCTATCACTCTCGCAGGCATTCACCCATGATTCTCTCTTCATGTAGATGGAATGTGGGAAATTTCTAGATCTACAAGAATACAGACTCACGCAAACACACCAGCTCACAATTCCCGGATGTTTCTTTTGCCAAACACTGAATTCCGTGCCCCGAATAACCACTAGAGCACAAATACGCAAACATTGCCCAGCGAGGACAATTTCCGTAAAGATGTAAAGATACTAGTGTCAGCTTACGTATGTACATACATCCATTACACATGCACTGTAAGGGACTTAGATGAATCACAAAAAAGTGTACCTATTACTGTTAAGAATGAAAGAAAATTCTATTTCCAAAAAGCATTTATTGTGACCAGCTTCACCACAAAGTACTATAATCAGCGCAGTCTACAACAGATGATACAGCGTAACGAAAGACAGAACTACTGTCATCCAGTGTAAACTCCATTATGTTGCGTATTATATTTTTGGGTGAACCATGTACTTCCACAAGGTATCGGTCTCTACAATCATGTTTACATGGAACACAATCATTTTTTATTGATCTAATTCCTTCAGTAGCAATTTTGCACGTATATCTTCTCTTGTCAAATACAAAACTATGCTGTTACAAATCCTAGAATGGTGCATAGACGTATAAGACTTTCGATAACAAAGCCGCCTTCTTCAAAAAACCGAAGACTAAAAGCCAGGAGCCAAGTTGAGTGAATGGATGATGACGGCACGAACCAGTATTAATAAAAACACGAAATGGAGAAGATGATATGACTCGAGGCAAATAGAAACTTCCGGGCTTAAGGGAAGAGATGAGGTTCAGAGACATTCAAAAGTGAAGGGTTAGACAGTGATAATTGGAATGAATATTGGAAATAAATTAGTTTAGTCCCAGTTAAAGCTCCGGCATTTCTCTTTCGATACCCCTCGAGCTCTCTGGAGCCTAAGGCTTTGTAGTCACTACATTTAATATCTGAATCATGTATCGGAATATGAAAAGAATTTCTGACGCTTTTTCTTCATCTACAGCCAGTGTATGCCTTTTCCACAACTCTCTATATCTCTGAGAATTTTTCACTTGTACCCAAGCGTGTGATGGATTTTGTATTAGGATTTACTGGATATCAAACCTTTTTTCCTGAATTACTCAACTGTTTTCACAATTGCTTCATTGATTTTCAAAAATTTCCACTCTGCCAAAAAAACGATCCAAACACCATTTTAAAATATTGCTGTTTAAAATCCAAGGGAACGCACATTTCCTTGATAATTCCAGTAATTATGAAGAGAATTAAAATGTATTCGAGATGTAAAATGGCATTAGCTTTTGCGGCACCCAAGTGTCGTAATTGGTATCACCTTGTACCACGTCTCATAAACTTATAGACTTTCTCTTAATAAAAATTATCTCCACCTCCATTTTCATAAATGCATAACTTTATGATAAAACCTTACATCTAAAACTGGCAGACCTTGCTCCATGCTCACAATCATTAAAAGATAAAAAGGTGTTTCATAAACAGTGAAAAGAGCAGGCTAAAATTCTGCGTTCCTATCATTCTATTTGTTACTCCGATTGAAACTCTATTGCAAACAGATATTGCCGTACATCAATATTATGATATTCAGTCACTTCAATTACTTCAATTCATAGATAAATGATAATGAAAGTGAGGCGAAAGATCTTATAGTTAAAAAAATATTTAACGCATATTTTAAAATAAGAGAGAAGTTCTCACATAGAAATTCATATTTTTCTGAATACCATCACGTAGGATAAATTACCAATTGGTAAAAATACGGCGAACCCACGAATGTGTTTGAGAAGCAGTTCCTCTCGTACTCGCTGTTCTCTTTATTTTTCTTTATTTTATATTGGGATTAAAAAAGATGCTGGTATGCACACGGAGTCAAAACAGAGCAAGTTTTCACAAAAGATTTGAATTCCTATCTTCCTAAAACTTCATACGTATATAAAATATTTAAAAGATGAAATTAATAAAATCGAAAGCGTAAGCCGATGAAATGAAGAATGAAAACAGAGCAGAACATTACGATGCTCTCATGACGAAAGTGCGCAACAGATAGCCATTCCGAGAATAATAATAATCTTTTTAAGTTGCATTGTTTATTACAAATTATGCGTACAAACCCTTTCTATGAACGCCTTTATGGTGTTTTTCAGTTACATGATCCTGAATGTTGAGATGGCAGCAAAGTTCATGTTTCATTTATCATTGTATTTTTGAAAAAACCATGTCACTTAAAAAGTTTTTATTTTATTTATATATGATGCTTTCTAGCCATTGAGTTTATACATATATTTTATTACTTCACTAAAACCTATCCTACACTTCCTCTGCAACAAAGGTAATGATTCTCTGTTTTACAATTTTTCATGCAAAAGAATTGAGTCTATCCAGTGGACCTTCCCTTTTAACGTACAGTAACTTTTGCCGAGTTCATCTTGGTATTTAAATTAAAACCATGTAACTTAATTTTTTTTCTGTAATCCATTAAGCTTAGTTTTCATTAAAATTATTACAAATTATAAATTGATTTAAAAAACAACGCAATTTCTTGGGGTTAGAGCCCAAGACTTTATCGGCATAAACACAACTAACCACTCGAACAACACAATAAATTTTAATTTAAAATATTTTTGGCTTAACCTTTCTTTTAATGCTAAAAATGAAAATTTTTGAATTATAAAATAAATTGTGAACACTGAGATGCGAAATTTTAGACTCACAGTTTGAGGTCAATGTCCTCAACCGCTTGACCTTTCCGAAAATATCAAACATTGGATATAACATTTATTTATTATACATGAAAGGAGAAATTACAAACTTATTTTTGTTCCAAATTCCACTGTTCCATAATGAGTTATTAAGGAATGGCATAGAAACTGAACAGAACCAATTTGAAAGGAGTTAAATTTTATAATTTGTGTACTCAACCTAGATTTGAACTTGCGTTCTCACGATGGAAGGCCATGACTCAACTCACTTTACCGCCTCAACTGCTCAACGTATCATTTATACTTTCAATTTTTATGGGTAAAATAGAAATTTTCTTTTTTTTACGTTATTTACGTAATTATAATGAAATATTGTATTGTCATCAAAGTCACATCCGTGTGCCAAATTTGAAGGAAATCTGTTGAGTGTAACTGGGTGAAATATTGATTAACAGATTCCACCCAACCAAACAAACAGACGGACAGACAAAGCCACTTGAATAAAACCATAAGTACAAAAATGGCATTTCGTCAGCATGTCCAGCAGGATGTGGGGTTGTGGAGGATGCTGAACACGTGATTTTCTGGTGCCCACGTTTCAATGAGGAGAGAAACGAACTGGTAGATGTATTCGGGATAAAACGCGACCCCGAAAACCTAATTCATCTTATTGGGCAACAGAGGAGAACTGGACAGTGGCGAGCAGCTTTGCATCAACTGTCATGGAAAGAATTCGCCAAGAAGACCAAACAAGGGGAAGAGAAGTAACGCCTTAAGAAGTTGTTCCCCTGGGTGACAAGATGAGCTGACCAACCTCACGAGAAGTGGAAATGCCAGAAAGGCTACGATCGCCCCCGTGAAGTAATGCGTTGCGGCGGTCCCGCGGGGGCAGAAAAGGTCAATGGAGAAAAGTGGTTAGGGTTTTAGTTGGTATGGCGACTAGTCATCGCGAGTCCAACTAAAAAGGTAGTTTTTTGTCAACACCCATGGGTACACACCCTTAGGGGTTTTCCTCACTACCAAGGGTGTACAGTGTACACTGTACACCTATAGGTGTAAATGAGCATATTCCTATGGGTATGCACCTATCCAGGTATATATGTTTTGCTCTGTAGCTAGGGTGTAACTGGTCTGTATTGTAACTGGTATGAAACTAAGAATAAATGGAAACTAGCTCCATCAGAGTTGCACCCCAGCTACAGACTAGATGGGATGGAACTGAGGTATCTTGCCCTTGCCAAAATTTTCAAAACGTTGGTCATCAATC
This sequence comes from Pyrrhosoma nymphula, assembly GCA_963573305.1. Lineage (NCBI taxonomy): Eukaryota > Metazoa > Arthropoda > Insecta > Odonata > Coenagrionidae > Pyrrhosoma > Pyrrhosoma nymphula. Next base: position 30,621,169 of record OY754328.1, read on the forward strand.
CAGAAAATCCTGGTATCTTTGGCTGTGAAATGTTTATTTACGGCGGCAAAATTGTAACCATCGAAATATTTTTCTTTCTTGGATCCCAAAATAAAAATGTTATTTATTAATGCAATTAATGTTACTACTACAGAATTACATTGACAACATATAACATATAGCTCCATAGAGCCGATTCTTTATGTCAATATTTTCAATGCAATCTTCTGCCGACTTCCTACCTCACCGCTAAGTTCAACTTATATCTCTTGTCTACCTACGTCATGTCTAACTCGCAAGTATAAGTAATGCTTCAAGGAAGTCGTACATACATAGTTGAGGAAATACCATCCAATCACGATAACAGTTATCAGGCATTAATTAATTGAAACATATGCTGCCATATGGGATGAATATAATGTCAATATTAATTTGAATAAACAAGATTGCTTCCAATTACCACACGTTTGTTTACATTTCAATGAAGACGTAACATATTTGCGGAAATTTTACGAACATGAATATACATGTATATTCATAGTTATGAATGTGGAAAGGAGAAAATTGATGAGTGAATGAATTCAAATGAACCAATGAAACAAAAATCTAATGTTTTGATAATCTAATATTATTTTTTCCACATAAAAAATTGATACTTTCAATAACCCACTGAAACTTTGAAACAGTCTTTACTTGAGTAATTCCATGCTAACTGATCCAAAATTTTTATATTTACATAGATTTCTACCAAATTGGATTAATTATATTGGATAATTGGATTTATTATATGTGCCAAAGGATTGTGCTGGTTTTTATCTCCCCCTCAAATGCTAGAGGTTAGACCATTTTTATGGCTTTTCATAATTGTGCGTGTGATGTTACGAATTCTTGAATTCCCCATTTCCTGAAATCTAAAAGTACATACAAGTGTTTTATATCTGTGGAAAGAGCATGAAACTTTCTCTTTCATGGTTTCCTGTTTCATCTCACCCTCATTGGCGTGTACCAGTTAGAATGAATGGTTATGCACTTATATGAGGGTGGGGCGTGCACCCATGAAGGTGTGGTGTGCACTCATCTCTATGGGTGCACACCCATGCCTGTGCAAAGAGAAGCATGGGTGTGCACCCATGTGGGTGGGGTGTAAACCCATTTGGATGGGTGTATGCACATGTAAGATGGGGGTACACCCATGGGTGCGTCCAGCACCCATGGGTTTTGTTCGAGCAGGGATGATGTTAGACAAAAATCTGGTTAGACAAGTATTAGAAAAATCGGATTGCACGAATAACGATTTTGCGTTCTGATATTTGGCCAACAGTATCTAACAATTACCTCATGAGGAAAACAAAACGGAGGTGAACGCTTCAATAAAAAATTGGAATGCACTTAAGCACGTATGATAGACAATACAAACGTTTAAATTCAAAATAATCAGACATATGCTGTCAGAGTTTGGAAAAATATTCTGGCTTTAGTCAAAACGAAAGCAAAGGAATGACAGCCTTTAGAAGCGCTAGAGACGGCCGCATGTGACCGAAGTAGATCTAATAATGCTGTCGTACAGGACGGGTGTAATTACGGAAAAAAATGGAATGGGCTTATAAGTTAAATCGCACCCTCGCTAGGGTACTGCATTGGCGTAGTCGTGACCCAAGTTGTGACCTATCTTTCTCCGCGCAAGCGAGTTCCATGCGGGAGTCGTTAAGCGCTAGATTAACGCTTATGAGGGCCTAAAACATCACTCACGTCTCCTTATAACCCCAAAGTTGGCGCGAGACAATTTCTTGCGACCGAGACTGTGTAGAACTTCAAAATGAATCACACCATCTAAATATGGTATATCTGTCATATTTTAATATTAATAGCATAAAATTCAAATATACTAGGATTCTAAGACATTTTAGTGTTTTTTAATTGTTTTTTTAAAGAATTGTGGAAACGCGTAAAAAACTGGCAGAATTTTTAACGTAAGAAATAATACTGGAAGATTCCACTAGTGCATACAATATTGGCACTTTTTCCATTTTCTCATGTTAATTACGACGAAAATACTTAACTCAATGCTCGTGCATGTTCTGAGAAGAATCCTAGTAAAAAAAACAATTTGTGTGAGAAAGACGTGTCCCAGATCAAATCTTCCACATTAAAAAAAAATAGAATAACTCTTAATGCAAGATTATTTCTAGTCCACGAAATCACGTATTTCAGTCAAGACGTAAGCTGATAAGATTTACCAAAAGTTGGGAAAGAATTTAGCGAGGAAGTAGAATTCCAAAATTTTTCACTATTTTGGAAAAGCCTCACAGCTGAGCTTCCAAGTATCACAGGCTACCTATCTTATTTTATCACGTTTATATTAGTTCGGTTTCCGTCATACCTGTCTGTCCGGGTGGAATATTGCAACCGAGTTTAAACTAACTTCCCGATAAGCTAGAGACTTGAAATTTAAACCATGGATCAGAAGTGGATGACAATGCAATATTAGCTATCTATTATAACAATTAATTAATTAATTAACGACTAATTAATTATTTCAATTCCACACACTGTCAGCTGAACAGAATCTGAAATACATCGGAAATTTCCAATGTGTCAGAGTCTCATCAAGATGTATAAAATCGATTGGAAACTTTCACCCGGGCATAAGACTAATAAGCAGAAAATAATTAATTATACAAAAATAATTTTTTAATATATGTACCACGTTTTTAAATTGGACTAAAAAGTATAAAATAATTTTCCCTGGGCCCTTCTAAATTTTTGAGAGTGAATATTGAGTGGCTATGGAGATATTTGTAAGACTTGAAGAGAAAAACGTGTGGCGCAGTCAGTAGATAATAGAATTAGATAATCCGGATGAATTCACAACCAATTTCAGTGCATTGCAAATGTTATTAATTTTGGGAGTTTGCTCAACGACACCTGGTCCCTTTACTCCTCCTTAATTATCATGGGTTGCCTACGCCCCACGTTTTTCTCTTCAAGTCTTACAAATATCTCCATAGCCACTAAAACTTCACCCTCAAAAAGTTAGAAGGGGCCAGGAAAAATTATTTTATAATTTTTAGTCCGTTTTAAAAACGTGGTATATTAAAAAATTACTTTTTATTTAATTAATAATTTATAAGTCAGTTTAAGAAATAAATCACAAAAAGAATCATTTTCAGCATAGTAAAGCTAACTTTAATTCGTCATACAAAAAGCGTTAAATATAATGCAAGTTCTTTCATAAAGCTGAATTAATATTATTGGTATATTTGTATTATTTTACTTGCAAAAACACGAGTAAATATTTAATTACACCAGTAAGTAATTTCCCTCATAGTAATGTTCATCTTCTTTTTCTTGTTTTTTTGCGTCCATTCAATTCTGGAACTCTTCAGATTGAGAACGTTTCGAAATCTTAGTAAAACTCAAAAAACCCTCAAATTAGCGCTCACGGATTCCTTTCATGTGAAAGTCGTTTCCGCAAGAGCTCACTTCCTTACAGGCTGGAGCCAAAATACATTTCTGCACGACAAGAAAATAGGCCATTGCTAGCTTGGACAGGTTTTGGGATAAGACAGAGCGACCCTAGGGTATTGAGATCCCGAAATCCATTTCCTGGAATCATCTTTGGCCCTTTGATTGGGTGGATGTATATCTCAACCTAATTAATCTCTAGAAGCAACCTCTCTAAAGACTCTTCAGTCGGACCGAAGACGGCGGATAGGATTAATGAAGGCTTTCCCAGGAGGCGGTTCGTTTATCACGGATAAATTCCCGCAGAAGGCGACGATGTCTTCTCCCATTAACACGTATATACAAGATCCCAGCCCCCGATACAAATAGGAGAGCACTCTACTCGCGTCTACTAGGTCGATGGATGGATAGGAGAACAGGCCGTGGGTCTAGAGCTAACGGAATGTTTTCATGGAGAAAGCTCAGAAGGACGCATATAACTATGGAGTAAGCATTTCAAGAATATTTGTTCATCATAATTTATTTCGTTATGAATAGCAAAATGAAACAGTTCTACCAGTATATTCCGCACAAATAAAATTGGATTTAAAATTGAAACCCTCTTACACATAACAAAAAAAGCTCTCCCAAGCTTATTTCTTTATTATTTACAAAATGTTTTCCAAATTTTCATCTCCTGAAATCGTATTTGTTTTGTTATATGTCACCTGCTTACACATTTTTCCTCTTTGAGCTCAAAAGGGATATCGTTGACGGGATTAGTTTGTAAAAAATTGGTTTCACTCATTCGTGAGTTGAAATTTTCAGGTGAATCAAGTTTTTCATTCTGTTCCTTATCACTCAAATAGGTTTGGCAGCCTAGTTTTTTCGGCTGCTGATTTGAGGAACGCCAGTTCATATCTAGGTTGATGCCCTCTGGACATCCGCCCCCGTGATTACCAGGTAGAGGAGTCTCCCATTAAAACTGCAGGCTGATAGGAGAAAGGAATTCACCTCCACCGTAGCGAGTGAATTTCACATACTGCAAAGATAGTAATAAGATTCGGTGGCAAGCTCTGCACTCAACTACAGAACAATATTGCGTGAGGCTTAGGCTTTATTTATCAGATTCAATAATGATCTACAATTTCATTTCAAGACCTGATAATTTGTTTCATTTACCAACTTCAACTAAGTTTTCGATGGTTTTTGATTGGTTCTTTCGATATTCTTGAAAATTCGTCATTCGTTTGTCTACTATGGAACTCAAACTCGATATTTTGAAAGGAATTGAACTCGATATATTTTAATTGAAGAGCTTTCAACTTTATAAAACTATGATTTGTGTATGAACAGAAAATCAACATCGCCTATCAATCTGTGCTCCAGGTACCAACCTTATTATAAGTTCGTAGCTGCAGACGAGGCTAAAATTTGAGACGGACCCGTTTTAAATTCCGAAATTCATTTTAAACTTGTTCTTCATCCCGCTATCGAGAAGTGAGCTTGACAGTGTGGAGTATATTGGTTTATTGGTGATTTTTGGTAGGTAACCAACAGCTAGGGTTATTTGCGCCATTGATGAAAGTAATACAATAGGTAGGCTGGTAAAGGAAGGATTATTTGAGGAATTGAGGAAGGAAACCAGGTGCATGAATTAGCCTTCTCTTGAAAAACGGTTACAAGGAGACAATAATGCAATGTCTCATCCGAAAGACGGAGAGCTGCACTTGAAGCACTCTCGATATGGCATACAAGTAAGATTCAACATTCCATTTAAAAATCTCTCCACTGTCGGGATTCGAACCCAACCTCCGGGGTGGGGAGCCAGTACTCTGGCCATCACAACAACTCGATCCCCCATAAAAGAGATGGGGCGGGCATACATAAAGATACCTATGCATACAATAACTATCATAAAATATTTATGTATATAAAAATTCCATATTCACTGAGAACTCATAAATTACTTTGATACAATTTTTTATTAAATTATATATTTTTCAATAACTTTAAATTGTTGTCCACTGATTTTTTATTATATTTCTCATTACATAATGCATTTTCCACGAATAGAGGAAAACAAAATTTTGCTTACATTTCCGGATATTAAAAATTACTTTGAATAATAATAATAACTTTGAAAAAACATTATATTCAATGAAAACAAGGCGTGTTATAAATGCATTTCCAAGCAAAGTACGATATCAAACAAAGAAAATTCAAAATCTTCTTGGCTTTGATTCTAGTAATACAATTTGGATACCCACCATGTGGTGTAATCAAAGTGTTTTTTGTCTGTATCTCTCTGAGCTTAATTTATAATAGTAATCACAATCATTGGATAAAATACTTAGCCCTCACTCAAAACAATTATCCTCTTGAATTTTTATTACTATTTTATTGCCCGTTGAATTTTCTGTTGAGATTGATTTCAGTACAAATGCATTATCCCTTGATTATAAAGCTTCACGTAGATTGCCGCAGCGAGAAAAATTCAATTTTTTAAAGGGAAATTGAACATTAAATCTGGTCTTTTTAAACACTTCCGAGAAAATACGGCTTGGAAAAAGCATTTTGAAATGTAATTCTGTCCCACGAGCTAAAATTGAATAAGCAACTACGTTTCACTTTCAAATTTAACTAAAATTAAATAAAAATTTATATTTCGATTTTTTTTGCTAAATAATTGTAAGGATAACTCAAAATTGACTGTTTTTACTACGGGTACGGGTATTCATTAATGTGCCTATGAGTTAATTACTGCTAATATTTCAGAATCACTAGGACTGTTAGGGAGGCCTCAAGTAGGGGTAAGTCACCGTACAACTTTCATTCAATTGTCCACTAGTTTACAGCTGCCATAAATCTCTTACCAGATAAATATCTGACTCCCGAGTTTTTACCACATGTTGCATTTTGCAAAACTTATATTGTGTAAGTCACAAATTTTTATAGCTCCCCCACCGGAGAACATGAAATCTAAAAATGGCAGATTTTGACCGCGAAGCCATTTTCCTTTGCTTCTAGGAAATAATGGGTAAATTCGAAAGCTCTAAAACCTTTTACAATTACTAATTTTCATTTCTTTAAGTAGACAATATCTCATTTCTGAGACTTTTCTCCTTCGCACAGTTTTTTCGTGTCAAAAATAAGATTTTTGAACCAAAAAATTACAAATTTCCATTTCAATTTAAACAATTAACCATTGCATACGGAAAAAATAACGAACGAAAACACTATATGTTGTCTATATCATTATCATTTTAGCTTCATTCCTCTTTAAAAATTAGTTATTGAGATATGAAGGATATAGTAGACATCAAATTACTAACAAATTCACGTGCGCCATTTCATAAATATAACTGTCGCAAGAAAACAAATGAGGATAAAATTTTAAAATTATCACATAAAACAGTCAAAATATATGTAGGTATGTCCGTTCAAAAAATTTATTTTTTTTAAATGGTCATGCAGTCTTCATTTAACCGTTAGGCATCGAATCACCCGAAAGCGAGGGACAATGAGAGAGAGCACAGTCGGACGGATATGAATGATAATTTTCCCTCCCAGCTCCCTTCACGGCTTTAACAAAAGTAGATCGAAACACTAATCCGTGAAAACACTTCGGCCTTTTCTTTCTTCCTCTCTTCTGATTCCCTTCCCTGAACCCTCCCTTGTCTGGCTGGAACGCTAACATCCCCCACGACACGCCCCTGGAACATTTCAAAGCGTAGTGCGTAGACGTAGACGTAATTGCCAGAATTGTAAAAACCAGTGTTATATACAAACCTAATCAGCCTCATACATAAGTGCACACAATTTTTTCCTTAGGAACACAATGCTAAGCTAGACGATCGTAAGTTTCAGGGCCTGCTTACGACCTGTCAACTCAGCTCTGCTCCATATCCATCCGTGCGTCGCGACCCTAACCCCATCACCGTCTCCTCTACTCTCCGCACACGCAATAACACGACCTCATTTTGGTCTCCTTCCCTCGCCCCGTGCGGGCAATAAGGACCCGGAAAAATCGTCCATGCGGCGGAATCTGTGACGTGTTCCACTGCACTGGATCCGTCGGCCAGCGGAGCAAGCGAATCCGGGGCCCGGATCATTTGCATCGAACGTCACAATATGACGATCCGAGGAGCGTCCTAATTCGCGGACGGCCTTTGTCTAATGGGTGGTGATCCGAATTCCAATCGTCATTCACTCACGAACCCAAATGGGACTCCCCACCGTGATCACCGCGTTGAAATCTTCATCAAAGGGGTCCTTCACAAGCCACCTGACCGCAGCTCTCTCCGACACACGGAAATCCACGAGTGACCACACATCCTAAAAGCTCGAGGCTTAACCGTAAAACCAGGGTATGATCCAAATTTCATCATCATGCTAGTGCTGTGGTAATGGACTGCAGTGATTACAGCCCTGAAGCTCTCCACAGCTGAAGGACGTGTTCGGGGGGATCAGATTTCCGTGGTGATTAGCGTAATGGCTACCTAACCGGAGAAGCCAGGTTCGAATCCAGACAGTGGCGGATATTTTTCCAGTGAAATATTGATCTCTACTTTCTATAAATCTATGTGAAATGCACTTCAAGTGTAGTAATCCATCCATCGGACGGGACGCAAAATTGTGGACCTTGAGCCGTACACACAGGCTCTGAATAGAAAAAGTTGGCCGCAATACGGTTTCTTGGAGATCAGCCGAAATTTCCCCCTCCCCCTTCTATCGTGTGTCTACGGGACACACGATATAGCCATACTATAGAGTAAAACGGGTGAATCCTTTTACTAGCCCTGTAACATGCATCGCCTCTAAATTGTTATATAAGGGCTGTGCGAGAGGAAAGTGCATTCTTATTTTTATACGACCCGCGCCAGTGGTTGGTTGGTAACTTGAAGTCCTTCGCCTTGACGTCGCTCCTGATCCATCACACCAAGTACACGGGTTTCCGTCTTCTCCAGTCTTTATATTTTCTTTAACCTATTATTTCGTACTTATCCCCTTTCCTATCCCTGCCAGAGGAGTCTATTTGGTTACCGAGCATTTTGGTTTAATTGATAAGAATTAAAAGTTGACATACATACTATTTTGTCTTATACTTCTTACTGTCTTATACCCCATGGCACCTTTTATCAAGAGTTAAATATAATCCCCACGTCATGTTTTTCCATTCCCTCATTCTCCTAAAAATCTTGCCCCCTCCAATCTACCCTCCTTTACTAAATTTTACACATGGCCTAAGTTGACGATCCTCTCCACATGTAACCTAACAGTGGCGTTTTCTCCTATTCACTCCTATCTCAGGCACCCATTCTAGCTCACAGAAATACCATTCCCCCTCGGGACCCACGGTTCCAAGGATGGTCAAGACCATACATGTATTTCCCCTCATTTTCCTCCCAACCCTTTGGACTGCCCCATTTCTTACCCTCCCCGCGAGACCAACGCCCTCCAAAATCATCTTGTATAAAGTCAAGGTCTGGAACGCATTTCCGCAAACAATGGTTCCCATGTTCAAGCTTTTGTCTCCACACTTCCCTTATAAATTTGGAATACTCAGATATAACCAAGGGGATCCGGTATTTGTGGTGGCTTGAGCACTGGTTTCCCATCACGAATGACCGCGTTCGAATCCCGGAAGCGGCTAATGCCGGCGTTCTCACGATGCCGATTCTCTCCTAGCTAAACCAACCTACCCACCCTAACTTCAATGGCGCAAATTACCTCAGCTGTCGGTGATCTGCCCTGTTACCTACTGCTATTACGATGAGATTAGCCGAGCCATTACACAGCAACCGCACAATACCAATATCGCTGCAACGCCTTACGATCTCCATTTGATGCCACTAAAAGTATATCGTTTCATTTAAAATCAAATTATTTTCGCCTTAAACTGAAGTATGGAAATAATCATTATTTTTACAGACAGAAGTGTTTCAATGTGATAACATTGCAAATAAAGTTATTTTCTATTGCAAAAAAGAAAAATAATGGGACATAAAACAGGTAATTCCAAGGAAATTAAAAATCACTATAACAAGTCATAAAAAAAATCACTTTGTCATTTTTCACACTCAGATCTTATTTTAGGAATGATGTTTTTAATCCGGAAATATTTTCACACCAAGTAGAGAAATGAATAAACCTGCAGGAGATATTGCATTCTAATTACTCCTAACAATCCAGTTTAATGACCGTCAAATTTAATTACCAAGTAAGAAATATCATAAAAGTCAAATTACAATACGTTTCATCTATTTTGGGGAAACTAGCTACTTCGCTACGATAAAAATCCTCTGAGAAAGATTTCGGGTTTTCAATGTTTACCGAAAATACTACTATAGTAACATCAGCTACGATTTACGACACCTCAAACTTTAAATCCACCTCAAGAAGTGAAGGTAAAAGCGCACTTCGATTTCAGATACTCTGTCTCTTCCATTGATTTAAACTCAAATTGGGCAAAGGCCTACCACGATGGAAACACTGGTTCCTAATCAGTCACCGAAGTTAAGTATCGTTGGGCTCGGCTCGAGTTTGGAGGGATGATCCTCCGATTCGTCCGAGTGCAGTTGCTCCTGTCTGCACGTACCAGTCAGTATGTGCGAAATGACCTTAGCCGTCGAAGCACGTTAAACAAAATACAGTTACTACTTCTTATGATGTGTTTTCTCGAACTCTATGTATTTTATGTTGTAAATATCAGGAGTTTTAGGTAAAATTAAAAACTTAAAACTTCTGCTAACGTTTCTGATATTTATTTATACATCCTCAGGGCTATAATGAAATGTTACTTACTTATAATGTTTGGTGAAATCCTTTTTTGAAGACGAAATGGTATAAAAATATACATAACAGTCATTAAAAAGAAAAAAATATTTTAAGAAATATTCAAATTAAAACTGTTATATTATAATTATACTACTATACTTCTAACAATAAGCTCAACTTATGTGTGGAAATATTTTCAGAGATCATGCCATCGTATGAAGCTAGGGCAGCGGTCCCCACCTCAGTTACGCGTACCGTGCTTCGTGAACTAGAGTAACTTGAAAAAGGTTAAATAATGGCAGATTAAGTTATTAAAAATAGGCAAAATAAAAAGTATACGCCTTTCTTCTTTGTAAGAGGTGTAGTTATGGGGAAAAGGCCATTATCGTGATACACCAATAGGAAAACTCAGAGAACCATTGAAATAGATGGACAGAGGCACGAACATTACCATCTGTCATGCGAGCCTGTCCGGGTGCTCTGTAAGGAGTTCCACATTCAGCACTAACCACCACGCCATTTTTTTCAAGCGCTACGAAAACATATTTAATCTGGATATTTGGTAGTAGCCCCATTATTAATATTTGCTGGTCTCATCTGTATCCAGATCAAACATCACTCCCTCAGATAACGACATTTCTCTGACAAACAGTAACGTCCTCACCCCATTATTTCCAGCTTACCAACCACCGGCGGATTCATAATATCGACAGCTACCACCCAACGCAAGCGAATAATGCCCTCCCTTCCTTTTAATACGCATCGCTCTCACATGAGTCTGTTCCGAAGCATCTCTCTTATTCCACGTATTTAAAACCTAACACTTGCCCTAATCAAACTTTCTCAGTTCCATACTTGTGTGAGGTGGACTACTTCAAATTGAATTTAGTTTCATGTGGGACCACAATTTATTTATGTATTGTATTCACCACCAAAAACGGCACAAATGCCATTACATTGGCCGACATAATCAACTAATAAATAAAAATCATTGTCACAAAAACACGGTACACAATTCTACTAATTATTTTATTGCTGTCGACCGGTTTCGACGACTAAATCGTCATTTACAAGACAAAACAGAAGGTAAAATTTCTATTGCTAGCCGTATATAATAAATAAGGGGGGGTTGGGAACATGGAGACCCCCCCCCCTCCTTCCTCTTTCGTCAGAAGTGTACGTCTTAAAATGCTTTGATTGTAACGTTCTAATGCTTCTCTTTGTTGATCGTTAATATCCTATGGTTCTACCATTGATAAATGTGATTACTTTGTTACAAACCCACTTCTTCCTTGCATTTTATCCCCCCCCCCACGTAACTTAGTCTTACCCCCGATCCGTCCTCCTTTCAACCAAACCGTCAATTCCGGACCTCCCCTCATTTCTCCATGTTCCCAACCCCCCCTTCTTTATTATATAAGGCTCTCAATAGCAATTTTACCTTCTGCTTTGTCTTTTAAATGACGCTTTAGTCGTCGAAACCGGTCGACAGCAATAAAATAAATTAGTGGAATTTTGTACCGTGTTTTTGTGAAAATGATTTCTATCTTCAATTTCCACAAAGTATCGCCACAATCGATTAATTTGATTAATAAATAAAAGTTTATAAAAATAGTAAACAAAATAAAACAGTAACGATGCAAGTGTAGGAAAGGGACTTAGGGATTGGAGAGGGGTGAATTACTCAAGTGGCGTTTCAAGGAGGATTTGAAAGCGCTGGCAGAGGAGAAGAGGTCCAAGGAAGGGTATTTCGAGGCCAAGGAGTTAAACAAGGAGGGGATTCGGTGGAAAAGAGAGCGTTGGGAGATGAAATGACGGAATCGGGGAATGTGAAGCAGAGAGTTACTGCTTAAGGAACGAGGAGGAACATGCAAACGAAAGAGAGGGAGAATTTCATTGGTCCGTAGACATCCGATGAAGATTCTTTATAGGAACATCATATCAGATAGGACACGGCGGTAAGTCATGTGAGAAATACCAAGGGAGGAAAGGATGAATTCACGGGTAGAGTTTCCGAAGGTGGGGATTCGATGGCGGGCTATGGCGAGAAAGAAGTTGACATCTATATCTACATCTACAAAATACCCTGTAAGCCACCTCAAGAGTGTGTGGCAGGGGGTGAGTATTCACCAACATGCATTACACTACAACCTAAAGGTACTGTAACTACGGATAATTATGCATTAGCATAAATCGATAATGCGTGTCACGAGACGAAGCCTCACAAGCATGCACTACACTACAGACATGCTACCAATGGAGAGGGGCCGTTAATGTATATTTCAACCACACAAATGGACAGAGACTCAAGAGTCATGCCGAAAACATGCATGGCGTGCTGTTAGTAATAGGTAGCAGATATGGATACAAGTATTAGGGAGTACTACTACTACTAAGGGCTACACTACCTATCGGCAAACCTAGTTCAAAGTCTCATTGGGAGCTGTTGTGATCCCTTATCGCTCGCGGGAAAAATTACATTTTAAATCTATCCGTTCTGCAGTCTAGTTCCCTAATTTTATTCACATTATCTGATTTACCGTAGTATGTGGAATTTTGTTAAATATTATCAACGTCGTCAGAGAATAAATCGGTTTGGAACTTACATAATAGATTTAGTCTGAATTTTAATCGACGGTCTGAAAGCGTTTCCCATCCCAGTTGCTGCAAAAGGTCAGTAACACTAACGAAATTATCATAACGGCCTTTAACATATCTTGCCGATCTTCGGTTAAGAAAACTTCGGTTCGGTTGACTGGGTGGTTAAGAAAATTCAAGGTAGTGGGGCAGGCGGTAAACCAAGTTGGGGTACAGTATTCTAGGATCGAGGGAATACAGCCGAAAAATGCTGTTTTCAAAGCCGTAGGGTCCTGAAAGTCAAGTGGGGGGATACCTATCCGATCGTCAATGTTTGTGTTCACCCGCCTGGGACGTCTAATAGTGAAGAACTACTTGACGTCTGTTCATGAGTATATAACCTTCTTGCGAGATCTCCACAGCAGACGTTGTCCTGCATTGACATAGGTAAGGTGTGACCAGGCAAATTTTCAAATCTCTGTGAAATACTTAAGTTTCCCTGACATGATTGAGTTCTATCTTCTTTAAATTCAGCGCTACGAGACCGCAATTCCTTTAACACATGCGCATCTCACCTTCAACTGTCTCACACGCCTGGAAAACACGGAACCGACTTCATATGCCACCTCCATTCCAGGAATCCATATGGCGAAAAAATAAAAAAGCCCACAGGTACCATTTTTCTGTTCCGCTAGACAGCCCGCATCCACAAATCTAGTCGCGACATTCAACTGCCGACAGTCTCCCATAAACAGCAAGCAAATATTTACGATATGTTTCACGCAGCCATCTCTCCCAAAATGCTTATCTCCCGTCCTTTCAGCCAACTACACTGCTAAGTATCCTCTCTATTCCTCCTTTTTGGAATCCTTTAAAAGTTTACAGCACAATATTCATTACAATAAAGCTTGGTACTTTTCTACGTTTTGCATGTTTTTAAACACCACGCGTTTCACGAATTTTATGGCATCGTCACTGTGTAGTAGTTTTTTTACATATATTATATTGTTGTTAGATACAGAACATTAAATTTGATTTTAAATAAAAGTTTACATTAAAAAATTACAAAAAGGAAATGAAACAAAAATGAAAAGGAGGCTAAAAAAATATTAACATGAAAATAATAACAACAAAAATTTACATACAATGCTTGGCAAAAACAATGAAATCAAGGGGTGGTGGTATGAGAAAGGTCAACGTTTTTTAACGAAAATTTTCCAGAAAGTAGTGGGGAGGTATGTGTAAAAAGCTGCTCATTGCATAGATTTGGAGAGTGCCTGATAATTTCAATTTGTTCTAATGCATCCATTATCCTCCTTTTCATTTTTGTTCCATTTCCTTTTTGTAAATTTTTAATGTAAACTTTACTTTAAAATAAAAATTTAATATTCTGCATCTTGCAACGACAACAATATAATATATGTAAACAAACTACTAAACCTGACGATGCCATAAAATTGGCGAAACGCGTAGTGTGTTTAAAAAATAAAAAGTGTAGAAAAGTACCACACTTTATTATAATGAATATTGAAAATTTCTACAGAGTAGAGCCTGAAACTGTGAATTTTACAGCTCAATTCTATTTTCAATTTCATGTCAAGGCGGCGGTATTCGAAAGAACGGACAATGTTTCCTAAAGAGTAATCATCGTCTACCTCCCAGCCTCTGCTATATTCAATCCAATCACATCCACTTTTCCATCCCAAAATACTTCTAACTTACTAATAGATAGCTACAGATGGCTGCTTCTCCGGCTTTTGATAGTTATAGAACACTTCGAGTACATATTAACATCGTTAATAGTCTCGAGACATGCGAAAGAGTACAGACTACATATTTTTGGACGGCAATGAAAGAATATGTCACACCAAATAGTTCATAAAAGTTCATAAAATATGGCTATATTCAATCTAACCTCTGTTTTACAAAATGATATTATGAATAAAAACAGCATTACTGCGAAAGTACCAAGACTAAAAAGATACATAGATCGAGAAAAAAGTACGCTATAAAATTTAGGAGGAATATATTTTGGTGTTCATTTCCACATTAGTAAGACTTGAGAAGACTATAACTCCGGGCTCTCCAAAAAATGTCGCTTTCATATATTTCTGAACTTCGTTATCTTCGTTAGGCTTTCATGGAGCTCCGATACTGTCAAATAAAAGCGCGTTTTCTGTGGTGAAAGGATTGAATCGAAGGTGATAAATGAAATGGGGGTGATGCATTTAGAGGTGCAATGTAGTCAAGCTATGCTTTTCTTAACAGGTACACCCGAAAACAATCTGCATGGACTTTTTCCTAACTCCTCACAGCAATTTAAACTCCAGGATCAAATGGGAATGAATAGAAATATTTTTTTCTGAGGAGTAACTACATTATAGGAAGCATTTATCATGAAATATAAAAAAGTAATAGGGCTCGGTCTACCCTGGTAGCTGGGCCTCTGTGAATATTTCTACCAGTAAATTGCCATAAGAAAACAAATCCACCAGGTTAAAATACTCCTAATGTTGTCTTAGGAATCAGAAATACTGGGTATTTCAACGGGTCAGCGCTTTAACTCAGAAGAACTAAGATGTGCCAATACCCAGGATTGATGTATTTCAAGCCATAATATTTGCACCGCCTTGTAATTATAAATTCGATACGGCGAGCAAATGTACATCTACCTTTTGCTTGCGGGTGACCTGGATCAGTCACGGGAATAAAAGATTTTTTGAAGGACTTCATCATCGCAGTTTTGTTGAGATTTTTCTGTTACCGGAGAATCAAGTCAGGATTCCCAGATCGAATTACTAACGAGGAAGCCCAGCAAAGATTTGAAGAAAATAATTCCACGGAGAGAAATGAAAAAGGAGGAAAGAATTCAAAAAGACAAATTCTGAAACAAGACGGGAGGTGTGCTAAAATTACGAAATGCCGTAGGGGGAGGGAGACCGCGCTCTTTCGTTTCTTTCTCTTTTTATGGAGCGGGGAGCTTTAAAACGAAACACATCTTGCTCTATCATACGCGTACGTATCTTAACATTCTAATTTTTTTCTTATAAACAACTTAAATGTGACGGGTCGTATTTAACTTATTTTAAATCGATTGAAAACACTTTCGTTGGACTCAAATGAGCTTTTTCGTTAAAATAAAGTGACTGATTTACATACAAGACACTATGATGGATATGTTCTTGATGATGATATATGATTTATAGATCCTTAATGAAGGATAGAAAGATAAAAAAGGCACAAATATCCTCATTCAATTGCCCCGTTTACACACACTTATAGTTATGCATGTCATCAAGCTAAATGTATAATTAAATACATCAGTATGGTCTAGCACCTTACCTACTCCATTAATCATATACTTCCAACAAAGAATTCGATGATAGTGAATACCAATTTTATTCCCGTGTAAAAAACTGACATCTATGATGAGAACTTGTTTCTAATCGGAAGGCGGAAATTACTATTGATTCTAGTTGTGAAAGTTAATATTGGACATTAATATCTCACCAAAGTATTTTGGCATCAAACCCAATTTAATTTAATGTACAAATATTAGATCATTTTACTCCAGAGCTTTCTTGATGTCCAATCCATTGCAACGTTATCAACATAAAGCCATATTTGGCCATAAGCCATATGCCAAACTGTCATATTTTAATATCAACCTCATGCCTCTATTCTGTAGTAGGTACCTACTTGAAGTCTATTTCTGTCTGCACTATTGGCAAGAAACATGATTGTACCACAGTAACTAATGTGAGGTAGAATAATACAGTTAATTATTAGTTTAGTTACGTAGAATGTTAAAAACTTATTTATTCTGCATATGAAGCTCAACTTTTTTTCAATATTTTTACAGGTATAGTCAATATGTTAACAAAATTTCAATTTCCTGTCAATAATCCGTCCCAAGTGCTTTATAAATTTTACCAACTTTACCCCACAACTATCAATTTTAATGGTCATTTGGTCATTTATAAGGCTTATATTGATCCAGTGTGCCAAGTAGCATTGCTATGGATTTTCCTGCGTTCAATTTCAATTTATTTGCGGCAAAACATCACCTAAAATATTCAAGTCCTCATTTATTTGCCCAATTACTTTCCTCGGACTCTACCCTGCCACATTAATCAATGTATCGTGTGCAAATAAATGACTATTACAATGCATCATGTTTTTTCCCCATACCGTTTATATAAAGGAGAAATAATAATGGTCCCAATAGACTACCGTGCGGAACTCCTACGTTTATTCTCATCTTGGTTGATAGATAGTCTTCACATCTCACTAACTGATAACGATCTGTAATTTAATTGCTAATCAACTCAATAACCGTCCCATCTATCTCATGTTTCCTTAGTTTCATTATTAACCGGTTTCTGTCAATTACTTCGAAAACTTTTTTAATATCTAAAAACACGGCACAAACTACTTCGTTTCTTTCCATGTACTCCTTCCATTCATTCAGTATATGTTGCAAGGGTGTCTCACAACTGTGTCCTGTTCTGAATCCTGACTGATATACATGAATTAAATCCTTACTATTTACGTAACGAAGTATTTGCTCACACACTACTATTTTAAAATATTTTAGTTGCACACAGCATGTTTATTGTCTTCCACTTTTTTCGTTCCAGTTACCTTTCTTAGAAGAACAAATATTGCTATATTTAGTTGCATGGGAACCACTCACTGTTCCGTGTATGAATTAATCAAATTAATCAAATGGCCTAATAACTCATCGTAATACTGCTTGAGGAAACATAAATCAATCTCACAGCATGTTTATTGTCTTCCACTTTTTTCGTTCCAGTTACCTTTCTTAGAAGAACAAATATTGCTATATTTAGTTGCATGGGAACCACTCACTGTTCCGTGTATGAATTAATCAAATTAATCAAATGGCCTAATAACTCATCGTAATACTGCTTGAGGAAACATAAATCAATCTCATCAGGACTTCGTTTCTGGGATAATTCTGCCATTATTTGGAAAAATACTTCTCATCAACTAATTTAAATGAGTTCAATGATACGTCTATTTTTTCCAATTCTAATTCCCGGGAAGACAAATTTTGAGGATACTGGGAACCTCCACCCCTAGCTACCCCACTGCGGATAACCAATTCCTTGCATCTGAAGTATACGAGAATGTATGTACCTACGTGGAAATTGAAAACTTTTTGCATTCACGCAGTGTACATGGGTTCAAATATGGTGCAAAACTGGAAAATATTAATTTCGTGCCACTAGCCAAGCTTACCTTCCTGGATCTTTTTAGTGCTAGCGGTACACTTCGAAAAAGGGCAAAACGTTGCCATTTATGAGGCAAGCATGCAACTTTGTACAGTTGTTCCTTGGACCAATCTAAGCGATTTTGCCCGAAGTTCCGTCCGACCCACCCCATAGGGTTCGATTTCGGGGGGGGGCGGGGGGAGGGGGGATGAATTATGAACAATTATTTTTTTAACATCAGATTACTGGCCTGGACTTGTCCAAGGTGTAGTTTCCGGACAATGCAAGCCAGCGGTAACTATGGTGAAGCTCAAATTTCACTCCGACGACCGGAAGTAGCGAAAATGGCGCCATCTTTAAAGGTGGCGGTCATTTTGGCTAATGAACAATTTAACGCTTACTTTTGGTTGTGGGGTGTCGTTTCTGATGTTTTCGGGGTCGCTGAGCAAGTGAGAAGAAATGAAGACTACGAGCTGAGAAAATTAAGTTTTTGATAATTATAGCGGGAAAGAGTAGAATGGGCAAATAAATAAATACATCAGAAATGAAATTGGGGAAGTAGCTTAAAAATTAGGTAGAAGGTAATATATTAAGATGGTGGGGCACCCAAAACATTGAAAGTCTGAAAATTCCCAGAATTGGAGAATAGGAGAGAGAAACTGTAAAAAGGCCTAGGAGAAGTCCACTTAAACGATGAATGTTCTTTGATGTTCATGAAGTGAAAATAACAGGCATACCTTTGGATGAGGTGTGTAAAGAGAAACATGAAATGACAGAAAATGACGGAGAAGCTTGGCAAATACCTGGACCCATGCATGGTGGAACCGCTACGGCTATGGATGAATTCTCTGGATCAAGACCGGAATTAAAGATCGGTATGCCCAACCCATCCCCCTTGAATTTTTTCGATATTTCGTCGCACTCAAGATATTTAAAATTAAAGATCTCCTATCAACCTCTCCCCCACATCAAAGTTTGTCTTTTTTTGTCTCACCGTCCACTCTTTCGTGTGGTCTATTCTCAGACTCTTATCTCGGCAAAGGCTCTAATTTTCTGGAGTGATGCGACGGAACGTTCAACAATACTCTCGAGCCTTTAGAGATACTATAAAGAAAACAGTTTCAATTACAGTTCTCATCACACTCTCCGGTATTTTTATCATGTCCCAAACGAGAGATAATCCATCAAAATACTCCCCTATCAATCCGTTTTCGTGCTTGAGGAAAAACACTATGAATAATTGAGGAAACTTTCCTTTTAAAAGCAATAGGATCTCAAAGGAGTGTGCGTCAGAGAATCAAGAAATTTCTCCCAATGAGTAATTACGCTGTATATGGTCTTTCGCTCATATACGAATCCGAAATCAGCCAGTAAACATAAAATCGTTTTTATCTTGAAATTTAACAAGTCTTCGCTCATATTTTTGGAGCTGAACATTTATTTTCAAATATTATAGAGCATTGTTACAAAACTTCACACTGTGGATCTTTCAAAATCGTCGTAAAAAATACTTCGTATAATATTGATGCTAGATTATTCTTCGGTGCTCAATGACATAGAAAAAAATCGGATGTGTATATTTCGGGGTCACAGCCGTGGGCTGCGCCTGCGTTAGCAAGAAATATTAAGTGGCCGTCGAGGTACTTGTGTCAACGTCGTTTGCGGTGCGCACCGCGATGACGTTCCGACGTTCCCGAAGCTGTCTCACCCGTTCTGCCACGGACTTAGCTTACCTTATCGATGAATAATTAGACACCCTTTCCGATTTAAATGCTTTTCCAATTCTATATTTATTATTATTTATTTTTCCGAAATAAATTTTCGATTGCTCATATTTGGTCAGAACTTTTTGGCGAGTATGAGCCGACATCTGACATTTCACTTATAACGTCATTATTTCTTTTTGGTTTTTCACGCTACCACACGGGAGTCGGGAGTTATACTGCTCACAGTGTCGGCCCAAGGCGTGGGCAAAAGCCAAAGGTCGTAGGGGCGGCCAGTATCCGACTTATTAGTAAATGTAAAAAGGGAACAGAAATTATGAAAATCGGAAAATGCTTTCAACCTCCAGCATATATTTCTACCGAAAATTAATTTCTTTAGTATATCGTAAAGGTGACTGACACACTCAATTCAACAAAGAGCACAATAAAACCTACGGACTAACATTTTCTTTCATAAGCATTCTTGTCTACAGCCCATTGAAAGAAATGTGGTGTAAATTTCTCCAAATATTACGGTTGAAATTATACCAACTTTCAAGGAGTAGGTATAATTTAAATAATCCATATAAACACTTCTCATAGTAAAACTGTAAAACTCGAAATTTGGAGACAACTAATAGATTAAAAACTAAGCTCCTGGTGGGAAAGGAAATGTTAACAGGTTCGCTCTGAAATTCCAGAGTATCCCTCAAATTAACGCGTGGTTTGAGAAATTGCAATCGGCAAATAAATTCTTTGCTAAGGGTGGCTAAATAAAATTTGGCCCACACATACAGAATAGCTTGGGCCGGCACTGACTGCGCGAAAATATCGCCCTTGAACGAAACAGCTGCCAGTGACCTCACGCCCACACCCACACTTTGTGCATACATGGGATCGATTGTATGTCATGCTCAAATCGTATTCGTGCACCCAATCGAACGATACTACATTTATATCAATCGAGTGATTGGTCGCGAAGTTATAACGTCGGAATGGACTACCCTGTAAACGGTATATCACCGATTCCCATTGTCAGTTGGATCTCAAAAACGTATATCTCCATAAGAGATATTATATTACCATTGATACGAAGCACTCACAGCATTCTTTGGCTTTCATATTTTCTCTGCGGGCGTCTGCAAAGTCAAAATATTAACTAAAATGTGTTGATGCACTAAAAACGCATGCATTTATGAGTTTTTAAATTCATTCTATTCCCTCTGGCAACACAAAACGTAAGCAACAAAACCAATAAAATATATGCTCTATAGAACCATTCAACTCCTGGAAAAATGTGAAATACTTTTGCTCCCCGAAAAATTCGATTAAAAATTAATAGTTTTCCATTCTTTACTGTTCCTTCAAGCTGGGAAGTCACACCTTTGACTCGTATTTTTCATGGCTCCTTCGAAACTTTTGAAAAGACCGTTATTCCCTCTTTCGTCGGTTAATAGCCACGCTGTAAGAATGACAAAGCCACATGCAGGAGCCAAGAATTTTTTCTCCTGGAGTTTTTATCCAATGAACGTAACCCGTAGCACATGAGTCGTAAGGGAGGCATAAAGCCCTGCCTCAAGACCTTACGCGCTGTCGTAAGTCAGATGGTCAAGTCTCATCTTTATAGAGTCTTCAGTTTACGGCAGGCGAAGTGCCAACCGATTAGAACGCGTCATTGCTCCTTTTGAGTGTCGGGCCACACGCTCACGGCTTCCCTGGCAGCGGGCGAAGTCATCTATTTACCTCCTTACAGCCACGAGGAATTAACAATGTGGAACAACTTCGTAAATCACGGAGAAAGATAAAATGACAAAGTTTGAGGAAATGTCTTCTCGTGTCACGTTTAGGTAAGAAGGAAGTCCCAGCATTAGAGAGCACCAAGGTACAGGGTACAGGTATGAGGCATTGAAAGAGAAGGAATGGAAATCTCGAAAACGTTAAATTGAAAATTAGAAAACTTGTATATAAAAAGACCTAATCATTAAAACAACATATTAAACAAAAATAGAAACAACAATATTATTTAATAAATAGTGAAACTAATCCTGTGAATGATTAACGACAACAAACGATAGACGTAAGACAACCTTGTCGCAGAAAATATATGAGGTTCATTCATCATTGAATATTGGCCACCGGCAACATTGAAATATTATTTCAAAGCGTATGTATGGACCATCTCATATTGTAATTCAGTCTTTTTCTAATAGGCTACTAGATTAATAATATTTACGCACTATTTTATTGTTCATCTAATCTATGTTAATTTTGGTGTAATTTGTTCATTCTACAGCAACATCTTTTGTTGAAGTTAGCCTAAACACAGGACATTTGCCTTAGAAGCTATCTAACCTCCCTCTAATGTAAATAGAAAATGTAAATTCTCGATGCATGGAAAGAATAAATATTATAATAAGATATAATATATTCTATCTGGTGTCTGTTCCAAGTATGTTAGGAAACACTACTTATTGTTACACTCGTTATTGTCTCATAATTTGTTATCACTTTGTTAACTTCCTGCCTCAAACACAATTTTTTCTTAAGGTAATTTTTTAAATCTCCATTTTATCACTTTGTTAACTTCTCCCCTCCCCCGAACACAAATTATTTTATGAAAATCTTTCATCATCATTGTATCGATATATTAACTGCCCCTCCCCTTCCATATCGCTCTCCAAACCCTATCGTATTCCTCTCCTACCCTCCATACTCTACTTCTCCGTAACCACCTCACCCCCCTCAAACACTTGTTATGTAAGTAGGGTTGCCATATTCTGATGTCCAAAATCCAGAACATATCTAGTTTTGAAGAGATTAAAACCGGATGTTTTTTAAATAAACGTTAAGCTAATGGTGTCCAGTCCAGTCTATTATACTTTGATTGCAATTACAAAATAAAATATTACTTATAGCTGCAGCGGATAGTTTTATTTCCAAACTTGGAGAGCCGATATCGAATTTCGTCACTAGTTGGGTGACTGAACCCTTCTTTGCCCCTACCGAGTTCTGTTCCCCTCGGTAAAAGTTAAAAAAATAACGTTGCTTAGCTCGGCTTCTATCATAGCCGTTAATTCCTTTAGTCAGATGATAAAACACTCAATAGTCAATTTTCGTGGATGCGTGATACTATTTGATACAATGATTTATATTTGCACATTTCTCGCCATAAATTTGTCGCAGTGAATTTCTTTGTGCAGTGGACGGCGGACTTGAAAACATTCTGGGACATTTTAGCGAGAGATGGGGCATATTTTCCAACCGGGCGGGACACCGGGACAGACCCTTCAAACTGGGACTGTCCCAGCCAAACGGGGGCGTATGGTAAGCCATATAAGGAAGATTGTTCACCGAAACCTGGTTTGTAAGAAAAGTTGTTTTTTTATTGTGGAAATTCACCATATTTTTAAACATTTATTACATTTTTAACGTTAAAATATTGCTAAAACGTGATTTAAAAACTCTTAATTACATTTCAATGAGTAAGAGTGAAAATATGTGCCACGTGAGATGCTCAAAATGATCAGGAAAGTATTAAATAAGCTAGGAAAATATTAGTTCTGATGATGTAAATTAGTTAATATACAAATACCGGAAGGGTTGCACATTTGGATGATCGGAGAAAAAGGCACCATAATTTTTCGCTAAAAGTTATCGACCAAGTTAGTTTTTTTAAGACTATAATTAGATAAAAACTCTGAGGTGACAAAATTCGAAAATGAAATCATGTCTCAGTCACAAGCCGGGCATAAGTCAATGGATTATTATTCTATGACACCAACGGTAGAGTTTTCTATTGACCCGAAAGTGATCCGAGGAAGCCAACTATAGTTTCGAGAAAGTGTCCAAAAACCTTTATTAAATTCCCCATTTCCCTCTTGGAAAGGACAAACCTGCCACATTCACCACGCAACACTGGCACGTTCAGATCGTGTTCCATCAGTTAAGCGGATACGCCGCAAATTTTTGGGAGCATATTAAAGGTTTGAGCATGAACTGAACTGACTTCCAAGGAGAATTTTTCTCGGAATTTGATTCAGACGTGATTAAATCATCAGTCCACAAAAACATTTTTGACCGAAAATCAACTTAATGGCATTCGGGCGGGCACGTCAATAATATCAACTTTTCAGAAGAATTTATACAGAAAAGAGTTGTGATACCTTATATAGTTGAATTGTTGCATTACAAAATAAGGCCATAGGTAAAGATAGCCCAACCTAGGACATTCGAAGAATTATGAGAACTAATGAGAAAACAAGAGGAAGACCGTGATTATAAAACAGTATCGATGCTCTCTTCTAAAAAGCAAAATGTGAAAAATATTTTAATTTTGGGGGAAATTACAGTGAAAAATGCTTTGCGTAAAGGAAGGGAATTTTAGGGACACTAGTCTGAAGATGTAAAGCTAGAACCCAACCATTCTATCCAGAGTGGGGATCGTTTTGGGTGTCTGGGAAATCCTAGAGTGAAGGAGAAGAAGATAGGCTGACATGTAGTAAAATTTATCTTGCTTATACTTTGTTATTCCTTTTGAATTGTATGTTTGCTTTTTTAAAAGCTTGGGAAATATAAAAAACGTAAATGACATTGAGTCTATTGAGCTCGTGTTTGTTTTTAATATTCAAGTCCTTAATTTTGCCCAACATTATCATTCATCCGTTCCAAACACTCAAGTCAAGTTAACCAGCATTCCTGTAACTTTTTCATTTCCAAGGACCATCTTTGTCGTCTTAAGTGGCTCAGTTCTATGAATAACTCTACACTATTTAAAGTAATACTATTCCGTATGAGTGATTCAAGGAAAAAGTGGCGAAAAAATATTGTTTCTGAATTGTTCCCTGAGTACACGTCATTCTAAATACGTCCGAGTTACATTTTTCTCACATATCACATACACTTTTCTCATACGAGTTACACTTTTCTCACAAGTCTAGCACGGTTCTTTCAATTAACGTATCTGGTGAACTACCATCCTTCTGGATGAGCCGTCATTCCTCAAAAGGCCACGCCTTGTCACTGTCACTGTATTCATTTGTCTCTTTCCGAAGCTGCAGTTTTCGTCTTCACATAGGAGTTGCAGTTCGTGGACATCACACTGTGAAGCAAGAACATTATAGGTTGTCCTTACGTCTTATTCCCCACCACTTTTCCTTCCACTATGCTTTTCATGAACTCGTAATGACTCATTAGATGACCAACGAGTTTAATTTTTCTGGAATAAATTCCTTGGAGAAACAAGAGGTTACGCTTCCTTTGTAATCCTTGTTTGGCCAGGGCAATCCTTCTCTTAGCATATTTTCTGCTTTTGTTTCCATTTGCTATTTGACTGCCCAAATAGCATAATTCAGTAACTTGATCTATGGTTGAGTTTAAGGATGTGCACCTGAATTATTATTTTCAACTTTATGCCAAACCTTTACCAGAACTCATTTTAAAAGGCTCTTTGATTAGCCATTTTCTAACCCTTGTATTTTCCATTTAGAATGTATTTTTGTGCTGATCTTATCCTCCACAGCATGGAGTCACTCAGATATTTAACTGTCAAATCCTTATGTAATATGAAATGTTTAACAGGAGAATAGAATTTTTCATAAATGTGTCTTAACTCCATGCGAAATATTGTCCATTCAATCAACGACTCCTTTTTGCGAACTACTTAACTGAATCATCATATTAGTTTTTTAAATCTCAGATCATGTATTCTGAAAACAAAAACGCTGAGATGCATCTCCATGCTTTTCATCTGAAAACATATCAATGATTTAATTTAGTACTTGAGTATGAGCTGTTTTATCAATCTGCATAAAAGAAGTAAGACTAAAACAAACTATTTATCAATGAGATCCGTTATCGCTAAAAATGACTACTGATAAAAAAAACCGCAGTGAATGAATTACAGCGAAAGGTAGGAAAGGTAGCTGTGACCCGATCAAATAATAAATTTAAACTGAAAAATCATGGCAGCAGGCGAAACGAATGCTTATAATGTATATTCCTTACAATTTTCAGCCCAATATTCTGAAGTTCCAAGCTACTAAAACGTCACTTAGGTTTAATTATTCACCGCGACAGGGTTATCCGGAAGCGTATCAGGGAAGGGATTCCGGGTATTCGGGTTGGGGATGGGGGGTTTTGGCACTAACGGGTTGGAGCATATCGGCATGGGAATAGATGTCGAGGAGAGAGACGAGAGTCGTCGCATTCAAAACGTTCACACGTGAGCGAGCTACAATGCAAAAGGTGCAGACACAAGGAGAGGGCAGGAGGGATAAGGGAGAGGGGGATTTATGACAAGAGGGGAGGCACCCTAAATACGCCCTTAGCATTTTCTCAGCTTCCCTCCCCTTCATCCTCTCTCATTAACGACTTTAATGGGGGGGGGTGAAGAGAATGGTGAATGGGGAGAAGAAAGGAAAGACAGTGCGAGAGATGTAACTATAGGGGTTCTGATGGAACAAGAGCGGGATGCATGATGAAAATAACGACCTCACTCTGGGGGAAGGAAATTTTGTGACAGTGATTGGAGCACGTGTTCAAGTGTATCCAATTCAACGCCACGTCGTCGCCACTGTGGGAGCAGATAAAGCCCGCTGTCACGTTGACAGCGGGCTTTCGCGGGTAATGAACGAATAATGGGGTTGTTTGGGGTTCCGAAGCAAGGGCGAGGAGGAAGGTGGATAAAAAGTCTCCTCTGGTTATGATATTGGATCTGATATGGGCTACGTTTTGGGAATAATTCGCGAGGAAGATATCAACGGAAGGAAAACGGGTACAATATCCCCTCGGCACCGTAACTCTTCTCGGATTTAATGCTCGACCTGAAGGTCTCGATTCCAGATAAACTAGTCCTAGCCAATAAATCGAATTAAGCCGTCAAAATCATAAATTGATTTGAAAAACAAAATATGAAAGCAACTCAGTTTTAATTGAATCATAAGAAAAATACGCTGGGGTCTTAAAAATGTTGCTTAGGTAAAATAATAGGCATAAAAAATTAGATATGTTGACGAGGCACGAGTGCTTGAAGTAGACTGGACTTGATTTTTCAGGATATAAAATACATTCATAAAAATAAGGATAAAATTTCGATTAGCGATTTTAAGCAGCTCCTAATTTGATTTGGTATGATAGTTAAAAAATATGATTTTGATTATTTAAAAAAAAAAAGTAGTTTTTAATTATTTGCTTGAAAACTTTGCTGTAACTTTGGAAAGGCAACGCAAAGTGGAGGGAAATCATGCCTTGGGGCCATATTTTCCAAAAAAATATGATACCGCTGCCAACATACGTAATATCCTTACATAAAAATACAAAGTAGGTATTATAATTAGCTCCATCAAGGATAACAGAAGACATAACAAAGGAAAAGTTTGATAACTTCTGTGCTAAAACGGCATAAGGAAAAACACCATTGCATTTTTTTTCAGATGTACACCAGTCCTCAACTCGGGCAATGCCCTCATCTCTTGTCCCTTGACATTCAAGACAATCGGCGTTCCCTTAACCTCGGACGCATCATCTCCCACAGACAATGCCACAGTCCATTCGCAATTGTGCATTTATAACCTCAATCGGCCGAAGTTTTTGTGCAATAACTTAGCGCTTCCACAAAGTGCAACGATACAATTACTTGTATTGGCTCCCAGGGATAAAAATAGATGAAGTACTAGTAATTATTAATGGAACCAAAAGTACTTTTCTACAAATTAATAAATAATACCAGTGTTTCTTATTTCAGGAATGTATGCTAACTATTTCTACAAATTGGAGCCATTGGTAAACGTTACTTTAGAGTCAAATAATAGAATTTAAATCCTAGCAATATGGTAAAAATAGCGAATTGGGTATGAGTAGAGTCGATTCAACCCATAATTGTAGGCCACAAATATTCTTTACCTACTTTTGATGATGAACCATTGAGTATACTGCATTACTATAAAAAAACAACTGCGTAGCTCATAAAGAGTAAATCAGGCTGTATCGTTTTTTTAAACCCCGTGACTAAGAATTAAAGTCGACAATATTGAATGACTCGGTTTCTGACTCCATGTAGTTAGTATTCCTATAAAAAATTATAAACGCTTTTAAAAACTAGTTAAAGTGGAGTATTTTTCATTTAAAAAGTGATCAAATTACTTGGACTTTGACATCGAGAATAATAATTCTTTCGCGCCCGTGTCGTACTCTGGAAAAGCTTATCCTAGCATGGGTTAACAATTTTCTTTAATAATAAAGTACGAAAAATCTTTAACGGTTGGTTATCACACCCATATTTTTGGAAAGATATCTTATCCACGCACTACTTAACCAGTGATAACCATCGTCCCTATTAAAATTTAAAGGATGTTTAGCTATTTCCACTGCCTCTCGAATCAGTCGTGGATAATAAGAAGCTGTATTAGCTATTATTACTTTGGCTTCATTCAGGAGGATTTTGTGCCCTGATCGCGACATAAAATGATCAGCGACAGCCGAGGTTTGCCACTGTCTTGCTTTAAGTGCCCTTTTATGCTCTTTTAAGCCTTGTTTCAATTTTTCTATTTGTTTGTCCAACATAGCTAGAACCACACAGCATGGAATTTCATATATCCCTTCTCTTTGGAAAGGAGGAACATCATCTACAACAGATGATTGACTTGAGGAATGAAACGTTGTACAAAATAATTTCTCCGCGCAGCAGTTAACCCGGAAATATATAATATTAGTATATCTCATCGCTGCGAAAACCTTAAAAGAAAAATTAGTAACCTCTACGGGGAGGATATTTACAAGAAAATAAGGAAGCTGGAAAGCCTTAGAATGAAGAAAGTCAATCATCTGCTCTCCTTTCTACAACGATGCCGAGACTCAGATACTCTTCCCAGTTGTGTGACCGTGATAAAACACCACATCCAAACTCCAAAAGGCAAGAATATTTTGAAGCATGCTAGCCGAGCTCTGCTGAGAGAAAGGGTTCGTTTTACACGATTCTCTCTCCTGAATTACTCTAAGGAATTATACGAACTACATTTAGAATTACAGAGTATTCTCTCGTTGTATGACTGGAATCTCATAGATCGCATCACAGCTGTGTCGGCATCAAATGCCTTCTATAACACGCAACTCACTCAGACAGAAGAAGAAATTCGAAGCTCTTCAAAATAAGAAGCCTCTACACGATTCTTCCCTTCCTACAGCAGTACACAACCTTACCGATGAAGTTTTGAGCAATGAAACCATCTCAGTGTTATCCAGAGGACTTAACTTTGCAGTTACACCTAAAACGATACCAGTAGAAGAGATAATAACAGGTGTGGAATCAGCAATACGCGTACTTCCCTTTGGACAAGCTGAGGATATTCGCCATGAAGTTGTGCAAACCCTTCGGAGAAGCAAGCCACCTTCACCAAACTTACGTCTACGTCTGAAAGACAAGCTATGAAAGAACTCAAGGTAAAAAAAAACTATTTTCAGTTTTCAGGTATCATATTACCAGTCGATAAAGGAAATGCAACATATTAATCTACAAACATGACTATGATCGTAAAATTCATTCCCTCTTGGACGAAAAGGTATATGTGAAATTAAAGAAGGATCCAACAGCTATATTGGAAAATCGAGCGAAAAAAGAAATCAAGCTCTCCTGCATTCCAAAAGAAGATCATTGGAAAGCTATTCCTTATGCTTCAAAAACTCCAAGAATGTATGGTCTTCCGAAAATCCATAAAAAGGAATACCTTTGCGAACTATAGTAAACACCATCGACTCACCAACGTATAATTTGGCACGCTATATATCTAGAGACATTCAGTCCTTCATTGGCAACACCGAATCCTACGTGAAAAACTCAAGTAATTTCATTGAGCTACTAAAGGATTTAAAAACATCAGAAAATGATATTATTGTCAGTTTTGACGTTGTAAACCTTTTTACAAAAGTTCCTGTAAATGATTCAGTGCTGGTTCTGAGGGAACTCTTCCAAAAAGTGCTGCCAAAATACGCACCCAAACTAGCAGAATTGTGCCTCAAGAAAAGCTTTCTGAGCTACAACGGGAAAATATATTCCCAAATCGAGGGAGTGGCAATGGGATCTCCTCTATCTCCGGTCATAGCAAATCTTTACATGGAGAAATTTTAAACAGATGCTATGATGTCCAGCGAATTGAAACCTTTACGTTGGTTAAGGTGCGTTGTCGACACATTTGTCAGTTGGCCACACGGAAAAGATTTCCTTGAAAAGTTCCAGGATCATCTGAACAACATTCATGAAAACATCAAGTTCACCGAAGAAATCGAATAAGACGGTTCCTTACCATTCCTGGACGTTTTAGTAAGGAGAAGGCAAGACGGTAGCTTGGGGCATTCAGTCATTAAGATAAAGACCCACACAGACCGGTATTTGAATGCGGATCCACATCACCACGCACCACCCGCGTCAGAAGTCATGCGTAATCAAGACTTTGAAATATAGAGTCCTAGCCGTTTCTAATGAAGTTAGCGTAAAAAATGAAATGGAACGTCTCTTTTCAGTATTAAAAGGAAATGGATACGCTAATTCTTTCATAAGGAGATCTTTAAAAGAAAGAAGAGAAGTCAAGGCCCCAAAAGATAAGACCAATCCATGCGCTTTTGGATTTCTTCCTTACATACTTATCCGGAACAACTGACCGCATTGCTGGCATCTTGAGAAAAGCCAACATTGAGACCAGGTTGGGCACAATGAAGAAAATCAAAAGCTTCATTCCATCCGCCATATATGATGTTCCTCCTTTCCAAACAGAAGGGATATATGAAATTCCATGCTGTGTGGTTCTAGCTATGTTGGACAAACAAAACGGAAAATTGAATTAAGGCTTAAAAGAGCATAAAAGGGCACTTAAAGCAAGACAGTGGCAAACTTCGGCTGTCGCTGATCATTTTATGTCGGGATCAGGGCACAAAATCCTCCTGAATGAAGCCAAAGTAATAATAGCTAATACAGCTTCTTATTATCCACGACTGATTTGAGAGGCAGTGGAAATAGCTTAACGTCCTTTAAATTTTAATAGGGACGATGGTTATCACTGGTTAAGTAGTGCGTGGATAAGATATCTTTCCAAAAATATGGGTGTGATAACCAACCGTTAAAGATTTTTCGTACTTTAATTTTTTATTTAATTTTTGTTTTCAAGTTTTTGTTATTTTTCTAATTTTATTTCATATTTTTCAGTGGTAAAAACACGAGAAGGAAAGAAAAATGGGGTCGGCAATTGGACCGACCGACTGAGAAAGAGAGACCTCAACCCTCAAATTCCCGAGGCACCTCCCAGCCGTTGTCGCCTCAAGAGCCACTGCATGTTCCGATCAACCCTCCTCCACAAACATCTAGGAGGTTAGAGGGTTCCAAAGCCATCACCAACGTAGTACAACTCCAGAGGCTTCTTGGGAATACGAAGGAAGCGGGAATGACGACGAAGAAGGGAGGCATTTCTCGGGGGTGACGGAATGAGTGTGGGAGAGAGTGGCGAGGATGAATCAGAGGCGGAAGGGGATCCCACTCAGGGTTATTTACTGTTATCCCCAGAGGCTGGCCTCCCCGTCACTTCTTTGCAAGCCGCCACTCCCACACTGAAAGAGATTACGAACTATTGGACTTTCGACAGACAGACAAAAGACCCAACCCCAATCACAAAGATCCCTGGCATGACTTCCCCACCCCAAGGAGACGAACCCCGACACTTTTTCAACTTACATCTAACTTTTACTGGCTGACGATATCCTCGACCATACGGTGACGGAAGCCGATAGATTTTCCGATGATCTAATGTAGCCCCTAAGGCGAGGATTGTTAAATGGAAGCTGTTGACCAAGGAGGAATTCCTTGTTTTCCTTGGTATCCTGTTTCACATGGGAACCATTTCTTTAAGCAGCAAAGTCGGTTTTTGGAGCATGGACTTTCTATTTAACTTTTCCTTGTTTTGAGGCTGCATGAGTCGTGGCCAGTTCTCAAATATTTTGCAATGTTTACACTTTGTAAAAAAAACCGAATCCGGTCAGCCTCTGCCAACTGATCGACTCTATAAAATGCGCCCCCATCTTGACCTCCTCCTCCATAACTCAATGGCCAATGCAATGACCCCAACGCAGACGCTCTGCATTGATGAGTCTAGGCTTATCTGGAGGGGACGACTAGTTTTCCGGATGTTTTTGAAGGGGAAAAAATATTAATACAGTATAAAGTTTCATAAGCTTACAGAACCTTCTGGTTTAGTTCTCAGATGTATCTTGTACACTGGGTCTAGTGACGCTGATGCAGAGGCCGAGGCCACGATGACTGTTGTTAGTAAACTAATGAAGGGTCTACTTGGTTCCGGAATCGACCACATTGATCAGATGAAGTCATACTATACAATTGAGCGAAAAACGCTCAAATGGTATAAGAAATTGTGCATTCACATCTTCCACCTTCTTCTCCTGAACAGCTACTACCTTTTCAAGTAATCCCACGCCAGATCCACTCTATTCAACTTCCAGCTTTTGGTAATTAAATTTCTTCTTTCACCAGTGATTACCCGCCCTCCCCCTTCAGTCCCTTCCAGAGGCTTATCAATGTATTTCCCTCAATCTCTCCTGACAGGTGACGAATCAAAAAGGAAGATAACAATGCAAAGAAGGTGCCGATAATGTCAGAAGATGGGGATACGTAAAGACACTATTTATTTTTTCCAAGTGTGAGAGGGACACCCTCCCCTCTTAATTCATCTATGCTTAGTTAATTTTCATGAAAACATCAAAACATAAGTGAGAATAAAAATGCATATAAATGAAAGGAAGGCAGTGAAGTAAAGTTACTGTAAGTTACTGGTAAAAATACATATATTGTTATAATATTTTGGTGACTTTAAATTATTAATTTTGTATTTTTAATATATTCATGCATGTATGTAATGGGTGAAAAGCTATACGTTAATTTGTAAATAATTATTTATAATTTATGTCATTTTCAATAAATATTATTAACTTCAATTAGTAAATACATAATTTGTTCAATAAAATTTCTTAATAATCATCGTGAACTTCTTAAAAGCGTAATAAACGTCTATTTAGCACATCGGCACAGTATCCACCCGGCTGGCAGAAATAATGCGCTAATCATTGTAACAAAAAGTAGTAGCCAGTGTAAAAAAAACTTAGATCGATACATGAGCTGATGGGTATGAAAATAATAATGAGTTTGTACTGTGGGGCATTATTTTGAGGAATTTTCCTGTACTTAAAGTGATGAGCAAATAGGAAAAAAATTTGGACGCGAAAAAAAAACAATTCTAAGGACAGGAATGCTACCGAGCATAGAATACACGAGGCTCAAACGGACGGATGATGGCGTGAATTCACGTCACTTTAAAAAAATATGAACTACATTTTCAGATTTTTATAAATTTATGACGGATGCATGTTTCATAATTGGCGAATTAGTACAAATACCCAAAAAACTACATTCAGTCAGGGGGAAGACTTAACAAATAAAGTCTCAGCGTTGAAAGGGTTAAGTTATTTAGCATAAGAGACATCATATCAATCGTTGCAAAAATAAATTCGTTGTGTTATTTTTCCCTAGGAAATGATTCTGCGCATAATTAAACGATGCTCGTGCTTGATGTACAATTATTCTTTTTTAGTGTTTTAATGTCATGAGGTGCCCAATTTAAGAAATCATAACGTGAAATATTTTCGCAACTGTAGTGCGAGATATATTTTTTTGCATAACGCTTAGTTCTGGATCCGCCCAATTCTCAATCAAGGTGTACAGGAAGCACGTACCTAGCATGCGGTTCCACTTACTTTTTATGTAAATTATTATAACTTTATGTTCGCTCTCTTAAATTGTTAATACTACAATAATTTCCCATCCTTTTTTGTCATCCGGGTACGACATAAGCATTCAAGAAGAAAAGATTTTTTCAGGATAGCACACATAACAAGATGAATGTTTCAGGAGAGAATTGACACGGCAGTGGGAATATTATCACCCCCACCCCTTTTGAGTTACATAAAAAAGACTCAGGTACGATAAATTGAGCTTTCTTTTCTCCTAATATTACCGTAACACATACCCTTGAGGGGAATTTTCATGGTACCACTTAGTACATCTTAACATTGATTTCACGAGAAATAGCAGGGTATTACCAATATACTCTTGTGTCGGCCATTTTAGTTACCTAAGCACAAGTAATACAGAGAGATAAAATATCGGTTTTACACTCGTAGAAATACCTCATACTATGAACAACAAACCACATATTTTCTTTGTTCCTCGTATGGAACGAAAAAAAACTCCAAAACTGGTTAAGAATTTCTTTGACTGATGAACTCTGTTAATAATAACGGTAGATCCCAGTTTAAAAAATGTAGATACTCAACAAAGCATAGGGAATGGAGTTCTGGAACTAAAATTCCAGAGAATACAACAAATATGTTTTTAGCTATTCCACTAATCAATCAAACAGTTGACCGCGGATAAAAACAGAGGGCAAGGCTGGCACTGGGAAGACGGCTCGAGATATCTGTGCCCGAAAGCCGAGGAAGGGTCCGAAGACCCGCGGGTTTATAAACGGCCTTCGACTCTTCGTTTAGGTATATGGGCGGAAAATGTGTGCCGTTAAAATGGTGTTCGTAGTGAGATGGTTAATGGCTATAAACGTGAAAGCCCTTCGTAAATCACAAGAACATCTTTGTACTGAGTAGAAAATCGCCGATATTTCATCCGGAAACCAAAACTGCATCCGGTATGAAACCATATTCTATAACTTTCGAATAATTTTATTGCATATTTGCGCAACCTGGTATCGAAGATATAACTTCTGCTCATCGTTTGCTAACAGTTATTCGCCAAGAAAGCCGATATACTGTGCATGCCGAATCTAAGAAGCATTTGCGCAGCTGATTATCAAAAGGTGTCTGGTTTTCCCCACCAAAAAGCATTTCAATGGCTTTCTAGATGACAAACCCGCACCAAAGCGAACCCTAGATGAGTTATGTGCAGGTTTCTGAGTACCCAGAAGATTCTCCCACTAGGCAAAGAAGCACACTCGAGCAGGACGGAGTGGATTGATCCATTCAAGCCGTCGGGTAGCGAGAAGTATCCGTGAGGCCTTCGAGACAAGTTATCCCTTGAGGACGAGGGCATGCTGTCAGTCAGTTTCAAAGGGAATTTCAGGGAGCTTCACGTCTTGGCGAGAAATTCCTCTGAAGATGTGTCTTCTACTATAGAACAAAAGGTTATACTTGAGTCTGTCAACCCGCCCGATATTCATGATTGTCACTTGCATTTCTTACGTGCGCTTCGCATTAACCTCCGTCTGGGATCCATTTCAAGGAGCTTCTCAAGGATACACGAGGAGGTACATTATAGACTGTCTACAATTCAGTCTTCTCTGTCTTCTTTCACTTCCTACGTTCAGTACAAAGTTATTAGGTTAGCATGATGTGCATCAATTCGGTAATTCTGCTCCTGCACGTCACTGTCGTATGTCATCTCAAAAGCAATTAAACCTGACGGAGAAAATAGTTCTCCATTCATCAATGGCTCCAAATGAACTAGTTACTATACAACTCAGTGATTGCCATTATATACCCTTCCATACAACATTTCTAAGACGTTTCATTCATAAATTCAAACATACGCCCTTGAAAACTTAAATAAATCACGTCAGTTTTTACAGTGCATCTTCATAGAGTTATTTATACTTATTTCTAACCCTATTTTTGAAAACATAATCACTACTAAAGGAACTAAAACTTGTCTTTTGATGTCTACAACACACCATTCTCCCTTATTAAACATTACTTATCTCGCACCCCTATTAATATTTCATTCCTACGCCCCTCTTCAATAGGTCTAGGAATTTTGTCTTCCCTGAGAACTTTTCTAAGACTAGGAAGCTCAAATTAATAAGAGAGTTAGGATGCAACCTCTCACTAGCAATTTTCAACATATACTTGGAGGAGGCGATTAGGAAAAAAAAGCAATGGAATTGAACGGAAATAAGGTTAGCGGTGAAAAAATAAATATTCTCCACTTAGCAGATGACATTGCAGTCATAACAGGAAATCGTGATGATCTTCAAATCTCGTTGAACACAATGGACAAAGTTTTTCAAAAATATAACATTAAAACAAATAATCTGAAGACCAAAACCCTAGTAATTGGAAGAGAGAAGCTGAATGCAGAAGTCACGCATACCTTCACCTACCTCGGAAGTACTATCGCGTGTCACAGAAGATGAACAATGGACACCATGCGTAGAATAACCCAAGCTAAGACAGCGTTCGCGATGAAAAGGCAACTACTGTGTTCAAGGCTATAGAACTATGAACAAGGAAACGGTATATAAAAACATTCGTGTGGAGCGTGGCACTCGAAATATCAGAATCATGGACCATTAGAAAAGCAGACCAGAAAAGGGTCAAAAGCATTCGAAACAAAGTGTTGGAGGATGCTAATGGACGGATAAATAAGTAATGAACAAGCTTACAGAAGAGTAGAAGAGGAGAAGACCATATGGAACACTATACGTAGAAGAAGAACCAGATGGATTGGGTACACCCTGAGGCAAGATGGGTTTGTGAAGAATAAAATTATAGTAAAAATTAAGGGAAAATCCCCAAGGGAAAGGCCAAGGGATAAATAAATAGACCAAATAAATAGGGAAGTGCATAAGAAGATAATACCATGGAGTAAAGAATTAGCATTCGATAGGGAAGGATGGAGGGCTACAGTCAACCGATCTTAGGATGGGACGACCAATGATAATTTATGAAGGATTTTTCATAATATTTTGTTCCGGAAAAAACGAGAGGGATACTTTCCAAAATTTTCTTCCATTGGTCTTATTTGCGCTTCCGCTTCATTTTTACATCACCGTAAGCACAGTAGCATATTTTTCCTGCTCTGCAGCTGGGCAATAACATTGAAAAATTGGCAGCTACGGCAATGAGGTGTCATTGATGAATAATGAAGATCGGATGAACATAAGGAATCACCAATGAAGCGGTCCTCCGAATAGTTAGAGAGAAAGGTTTTTTTTATGAAAACTCTTACGAAGAAGAGGAGACAAAGTTTTTGAACAAATTTTGCAAAACACGAGCCTCATGGAAACAATAATGTAAGTGTTAATCAATGGGAAGAATTACCGAGTCTTAAAAAGGCGAATTAAGAGGACCGTCGAAGTGAAGTCTTGTGTTGGAATGAAACGTTTACCTGATATGAGGGAGGAACGGCGTGCTGCAGCATATTCAAATCCGGATTAATGATAGAATGAAGCAGCAGTTGAGAATGTAAACGTTGGGTTTACTGTATCAGGCACAAA
Organism: Pyrrhosoma nymphula; assembly: GCA_963573305.1. NCBI lineage: Eukaryota > Metazoa > Arthropoda > Insecta > Odonata > Coenagrionidae > Pyrrhosoma > Pyrrhosoma nymphula. Next base: position 30,658,219 of record OY754328.1, read on the forward strand.
AATATTTCCAGCCCGGTCTCAATTGTATTTCTCAAGAGAGAAAAAGTCGCACAATGAGCAGCGACAATCTAGGGGCAAAGCAAATAAAGCAAACACCAAGATATTTCTTGAAAACGTTTGATGGTACAGCGTAAAACGTTTTAACTCGCAGCCAAAATATCGTATGGTAAAAAACATTAAAAAATAAGCAATTTTTTAAAAAATTCTTGCAGTCGATAAGGAAAAAGATAATATAACATATAGCCAATATATTATTTAATCCTTCTCACGATTTGAACCCTATGATATATTATTCCCTCAGGACAGATAAATTACCGTCGCGTGAATATTCCAAACCATAACCCACACCCTTTCACAGCGATAATCTTCACGTACTTTCCAATGGAAGAGCTAATTTAATTTGATGCCTTAACTTCACAAGCGATATCACTTCTCGGAACGAAAATTCATTTTTTCATTACCTCATTGGAGCCTTCTCATCTTTCTAAACTGCCAGTGACGAGATACAATCGGGAAAACTCAGCGATCTTTGCGATGTATCCAGCGCAAGACACAGCTTGAATGATCTCCAGAAGTCCTGCATGAATTGAATTTCATTAATGATCCCCCTAGAGATGGTGGGGGCGGAGATGGAACAGGCTCAGACCTGGAACCCGTGACGTTAATTCCACGTGGAGGGATAGAGCGAGAGAGAGCAAAGATAAGACCACGGGATGAAGCTTAAGTGCAGTCTGGAGAGATGAGGAAGTAAAGGGGAAAAAGAGCAGGGGATGCACGCAGGACGTCCCCGTCGTCAGAAACGTGATGGGAAACTCTTAAAATTGTCCTTTTCGAGTTTCTCCGGAGCGACACGGAATAAAGTGCAGCGGAGAGAGAGATAGCAGTAGGCTGAAGGGAGACGCAGTCTTCCTACGTCTCTCTCCATTACCGCGCGGGAATACCAAACTCCAGAGAGAACAGCGACTGAATTGAGTTGGCTTCTCTTTTGTTTTTTTTTATCTGCTCCACGAACTACCTCTGTGATCTTTCCGTCTTCTTCCCTCTTTCCTGTGGAGGACACGGATGGGAATTTGAAAAAAAAATTAAAAACACACAATAGGAAGCCCAGCGACGTATATTCAACCAAGTTTGACAATGATGAAAAATGGCGCGCAAGGACGGAAATTCTTGTCCAAATGAATGACAGAATAAAGTTTCGCATGCGAAGTTTAACATGCAATTTCCAGAAATAAGCCGCAATCATATTTCGTGGGGAAATTGGAACAGCAGCAAAGAGCGCACGTAAGATATCCGTCATCCATCTACCACATTACATGAAACTGACAGAGAAATTGGAAATCCGGTCCGTTTCAATCATTTCCCCAGAGACGCAGCAGAAAGTAATTCTAGAATGGTTTGATACAGAGTCAGTAATGATATAATGGCACGTCTCTTACTCAATCTCTTTCCATGAAACAAAATACCCCAGTTGGCAACGGTGTTTTCATATATCCTAATTATGTCTTCCCCACCGGTGTTTATGGAGTGCCTGCAGTGGATTTTCCATTTCCCAGCTACTCGAAAGAGAAGAAGAACTTGCTTTGAAGAATTAATAGTTAAGATTAGTACATACGGTATTCTAACTTCTCACATGCAAACATAATTTCCAAGCAAAATATGCTTAACTTATATCACATAAAATTTGTAACATAGTGAAATAAATGTATAGAAATTTTCAGAAAAGTTGGGAAAACATTATCAATTGAAGTTTGGCAGCGATCAGATTCACTCGACGAAATGGCATTAGAAGCTTTGCACGGAGAAAAATAGTCACTGGACTACTTCAAATAAAAGGAATTGATAAATAATTAAAAAATACTTTCCTAAACTCTAATAAAATTTACGTGAAACAGAACGCAGAAATAGGTAATGCAAAACGTTCCCACTTTCTAGGACGGCAAATCACATAAAAAGTAAACCTAAATATAATTTGTTGGAGCAATTAGGTGTATTTTTAGGGAGGATTAAGTGAAGAAATATTCTAGTTTATATTTATGAAGTTGCCACAACAAAACATTCCTCTCAAGTGGCACGGAGGGACTAATGTAACTGCTATAAATTTACTTGCAACAACTTCTATAAAACTTCATCTAATTCTCTTTCTGATCATGCTCCGGTAAACATTACCTTTACAGAAAAATAGAGGGAGATATTATAGTTGCCAGACATGCAGTCAGCCTTTGCTCTCATTATACCTTAAGCAAAACTTTAAAGAATAAATGTATCTTTTTTTAAACCTGTTACTGAACTTTTGGCAAAGAGCTTACTGGCACGTTTAGAATGTTATAAAGCCCAATAAAATGCCCAAGCCCAAACCCAGTAAAATGATTTTTCCGCTGCACAGCAGTAATTACACAAAAGCAGGCACTCTATTTGCAAATGGTCGATCCACAAGAATTTCTATTCGGTATCCGCGCTTTAATCAAAAATGAGGAACTTTATCTCGCTTGGAAAGATTCCCATTTGCGTCCTAGAATCATGGAATGCGTACTTTGTGTTTCAATTTGCAGGACAGCAATTTACTCTAAGAGAAACTTGAGATTTCGGAGCCGGTTAATTTCGCACCCATTGCCGAGTTTTGGGAACAAAAAATTTAAAAAAAGCTACTTCTTTCATCCGCTTATGGCCCGGGAAAAAATTGTATATCCTAAAAATAGAAATAGTCAAAACAATTGCACCCATGCCGCGATTGGATTGTTATTTAGTCGCAAAAAGGAAAGGAGAAAACAAATTAGAAAACGAAATTTAACTTTTGTTAAATGCCTACAGTTTTTATATTTATTATATTTTAATATATCCCATGACCTTTTTTTATAAGAAAAATTCGAGCATTACGCTTTATTCTTATCCAGCATGAGCGTGACATTGCAATAGAAAAACCACGCCACCATCTGGAGGGTGGAATACGCAAATGAAACTTCTGAGTGTTTCATCAGTGTAGTGATAAATCTGGAAGACTCTCCTGACTCCAGTTCATAGGACTAACATGATATGCCTTTTTTTATTATACTCACAAATAATCAGGTACTCTGATGAATCCTGGGTCCGCTCATAACATCCGCAAGCATGGGCAAAAGCGACTAGCGGCACGATTATGTAAATATGATAGCAACGACGCGACGGCGGGTAATAGCTATCACGGCCTGCTATGACATGACGGTCGGCGTCATCGAGCGATCATGTAAGGCACCGTCATAGCACGTATGACGATCATGATATAACGGCATACGCTTAGATCCGAATCGCGTTTCGAAACTTTCTTTCTGTAGGTTGGTAGCAATAGAAAATCTGAAGAACCAATGAAAATCAGCGACACATTCTGAAATAGATAAAATTATAAATATAATTCTTTTTAACTTTATTTTTTATGTATTAAATTATTATATATTATATTAATGCTTTTTATAAACAATAGCATGCAGTTTACATGTTCGAGGCAATATATTCCACATATTCTATAAAATTACTTACGATAGTATTATGGCTGAGCAGTGAATGCTAACGTGTGTCTTCTGCGGTAATAAGATTATAGCCTTACATTTTTATTCAGTAAATAATCCCTTTATACTCAGCAATTTTATATTCAACTAGCAGTAATGGGCTGGGAGCTCTCATTGACATTTTTTAAAGCTCGTAGTGGCATGACCGCATTAAGGTAAATGTAAGCGAGAAATGGGCGTAGAAAAATGTTAATATTGATTTCAGTTGAAACGATACAGATACAACTTTACTGCGTTTATAATTGTTGAATATTAGCTATTAAATAAACACCTGAGGTTTTTGTAAGTAATGACAATCTTATGAATTATTTTCCCCGAAGACGAACCCATTTACGTGATGTTTTATAATTTTCACGGGGAGACATTGAGCTTGTTTGAGTTGATTTTTGCTTAAGTTTACCATTATGATACACGAAAGTGTTGAGTTCTTTAAAATTGAACCCTAGTATACTTGTGCATACACATACATGAGAAATTCTAAGTAAGTGTTCGTCTTCCCTAAGAAGGAATAAGCGATGGGAAATATGCCTTTGTGCTGGCAAATTGCAGTACGGAGTATGAAATTATTCTATCGTATATTAATGCTATCTTGTAGCCAGTAGCAATTACATATTATGTTCAATCAATTATGGGTATTAATGCGCGACTGAATGGCAGATAAATGATAGTTCTCACATTTAAATAAAAATTACTTTCCACACGGCGTATCAACACATTTCTCTGGAAATAGTAATGAGTCAAGCCGGAGAAGTACGTTTTCCATCTTTTTTCCCGGTCGTAATGTCATTCAGAATAGCACTTTAAGGCATTTTCTTATTCTGTATAATTAATTGAGTTAACGAAAAGTTAGATAATTGGGCATGGAACTTTGTAATTCAAATTTTATTCAACGTATTTGCACATATCCAATACATTATGATACTTCTCACCATCAGTTTCGAGCGTCATACGCTATGACGGCGCGAAATTGCTGCCAACGGAAACATAATCGCTTCTACCACCCTCCGTCGCGTCGTTTGTATGACGTTGCCCTCGGCAACGACGTCGCTCTCATCCTTTTCACAGGAACATAACAGAAATGGTTCGTGGCATGCCCGGATAGCTTGAAAAGGTTTACAGTAGTAGACAAAACACTCTCACTCACTCAGTGATTCAACCCGAAGGTTGGTTTGGATAGTTGAAGGTAGAGCTAATCCCGGACTAAGCCACAGGCGTGTGAATTTCACACATTCAGGGTAGGAGGGCCAGTTCCTTTCCCTGGGCCACCTCGCACTCCGAGGATTTTTTTTTTGGGCGTCCAAAGGCTTCACCCGGATTTGAACCCGGGACCAAGCCAATCAATAGACAAGCGCTCTACCCACTAGGCCGCGTAGGGAGCGTGGTGCTCTACCCACTAAGCCACCACGCTCCCTACGTGGCCTGGTGGGTAGAGCGCTTGGCTATTGATCGAAGGGTCCTGGGTTCATACCCCGGTGAAGCTTTTGGACGCCCCCAAACAAAAACAAAAATCCTCGGAGTGCGAGGTGTCCCAGGGAAAGGAACTGGCCCCCCTACCCTGAATGTGTGAAATTCACACGCCTGTGGCTTATTCCGTAGTGAGCTCTACCCTCAAAAAATCTACCTAGTAGACAAGAGCATTCTTAATTTTCATATTTTATTCAGTGAATGTTACATTATATGCAAAGTGCCAATGATTTCAAATGTCCCAAAGGGCTATGCTCTAGGTGAATGTTCATTTCACCAAACTTTCGGGCGTTCCTCCGCGTGATGTCCATGTTCGAAAACAGTTTCTCCAGCCATCCTGCTGGCGTCTTCAGGTCTGAAGTGGTGATGTCTGTTTTCTGTCCATCTCTTATAGCTTGGTCTCTTTGGTGGGAATTTTGTTGATTGACTCGTTGCTGGTTTCCTGTATTTCCTTTTTAAACATCCTCTTCCAGGCGCTTGGGAGATTATAACCGTCCTTCCATTTGAGTTTTCTGGGTTTTTTTACTATTTCTATTGCTTTCCGGATGATTCTGGGGTAATAGTAGCTTTCCCTCGAAAGAACTCAGAAAGCTTCAACCTGGAGGATGGTTATAATCTCTCAAGCGCCTGGAAGAAGATGTTTAAAAAGGAAATACAGGAAACCAGCAACGAGTCAATCAACAAAATTCCCACCAAAGAGACCAAGCTATAAGAGATGGACAGAAAACAGACATCGCCACTTCAGACCTGAAGACGCCAGCAGGATGGCTGAAGAAACTGTTGTCGAGCGTGGACATCACACGGAGGAACGCCCGAAACTGCTCTCCAAAGTAAACCCCGCAGAAATCTTCGTATCAACTTTCAACAAACTTTTCATCGATAAGATATAACGTGAAAAATCATCGTTAAACTTATCTTATCCCAGCTCTATTTAACATTTATCTTTTCCAGCACTAAAATATCTTTGAACTAAACAACGCTGAGATTTTTCAATCTGATCTATGTCTTACTATCTACGACAATGCCTCAGTTACAAATGAGAGCCCAACACGGAACATACGGAGAGATTTGACTGAAAGTCGGTAAAAATAGCGTGTGCATAAGGTCCATACATACCTTCCTCATTTTAGTAAGAGAGAGGCAGCTCAATATGCCCAGGTAAATGCGTTTATGGCACTAGACTAGTGGGTTGAAAATGGACAATACCTTCGCCAAGCCTGTCGTGCACATCTGGTTTTTCAGGAACGCTTTCACCAATTGATCAATTTAAAATTCGTCTCAGCTGTTTTTCCCGCACTCCGAGAACGTTCACGACACAAGCGCCATAGACGGGACACTTCTCACGCTAATAGGTAGGTTACAACCCCCATATTCCAGTCTCGTGGGACCTGAATAATAGCAAGTGTGTCTTTCTCCGACAATACGCTTTTAAATATTTTAATCCAAGCCCCCTTATTGAATTTTTAATGGAGGAGAAGATTAATTCTACCCTTCCTGCTAATAAACCTTCCTCACTACCACAGAAACGAAACGGGGGAGAAGGAAAATACGCCTCTCTTTCACTCCACACCCTCTTCCGTTCTTGCAACACCCTCAAGACCCATCGTTATTTCTGAAACCCAAAAATAAAAAAGACCCAAGAATTTCCGAATCCCCAAAGTATTATAACCTTTCTTCTTCCATAGCTCTACAGCCCGGTGTGGGCCTTGGCTTCCTCAGTTTTATGCCCCCATTCGGCTCTCCTTTTTTCTTTTTCTCTCCTTCTTCCAATCCCCATTGTCTTCAGGTCCTCTTCAGCATCTTGCAACCATCTTTTGCATGGTCTTCCTCTCCCCCTACTCCCTTCCATATTGCTATTTATTAACAATTTGGGCATTCTATACTCTTCCATCCTTTCAACATGGCCCAACCATGACAGTCGCAATGACTTCGAGAACCTAACTATATCCTTCTCTTCCAATATCTCATTTATATCATAGTTCATTCTTATTCTCCACGTTTCTCCTTCTTTTACTCGACCATAGATTCTCCTTATTATTTTCCTTTCAAATCTTCTAAACGTTACTTCATCTTGCTTGGATAGTACCCATGTCTCAGCTCCATATGTAATTACTGGTCTTATCAATGCTTTATAAATTTTCAATTTAGTTTTCCTGGACAGAAGAGTTGATTTGAGGAGGGGTAAATTTGCGAAAAAGACCTTGTTACCTTGCATTACCCTCTGATGTATCTCCTCAGACATCTTATTTTCATTATTTAGTATTACTCCAAGGTAAGTCAATTTTCTGACGCCCTCAAAATGGCAATTCCCAATAATTATGTTTTGTAGCTCTCGTTTGTCCAGTGAAGAAGACATTTTCAAGTATTTGGTCTTATCTTAATTTACATTGAGGGCCATTCTTTTCCCAATACCTTTAATGATAGCAAACATTTCTTTAAGATCCTTCACACTTCTTGCTATCAGAGCTATATCATTAGCATATGCAAAACCTTGTTTGGATTTATAAACAATAGCTACCCTTAATTTCAATTCTTTCATTGCTTTGTGCAAAACCAAGTTAAATAGCACAGCTGAGAGAGCATCTTCTTGCCTTACCCCTCAGGTCACTTCAAAAGCGCTGCTTGTTCTACCCAAAACAAAGGCTTCACATTGGGATTCCTTCAATGTTATCTCAACCAAATTAACCAGCTTTTGTAGAATACAATAACCTTTCAGTGCATGGATCATTTCTCTCATATTCACACTGTCAAAAGCTTGACGAAAGTCAATGAAGAGTATATGCAAATCAACGTTGTATTCGTATCACTTCTCCATTGTTTGTCTCACTGCGAATATATGATCAATGGTGCTTCTTCCGCATCTAAAGCCACACTGATATTCTTCTAGAATGTCTTCGGCATAGATACTTATTCGTTTCATGAGAATACTAGTGAAGATTTTATATGCTACATTCAGTAACATAATGCCTCTATAGTTATTGCAATTGAACTTATCACCTTTCTTGAATATTGGGCAAATCAATCTAGTCCTCCACTCTTCTGGAAACTCCTCTGATTTCAAAATACTACAGACCAGTTGCTGTAGTGCTCCCATTAGTTCTGGGCCTCCATTTTTATCAATTCTGCTGATATATCATCTTCTCTTGGTGCCCTTTCTTCGCCTTTTCACACTTTCAGTTACCTCCTCTATAGATGGGATGGGTACATCCTGCTCTGCACTATGAACTAGTGGGTGCTCTTCGATCTCTGAAGATATTTCCTTATTAAGCAGTTCATTGAAGTATTCTGCCCATCTTTCTATTATCTGATACTCCTCCCCTATGACTTCGCCATTTTTGTTCTTACCTGAGTTTAGTTTTGGGTGATATCCTTTGCTCATGTGTTTTACTGCTTGACAGAACTTCTTACTTTCATTTTCATTGCTGAGCTGCTCTACAGTTTCTAATATATTTTTCAAATGCTCCTTTTTCTTTCTTTTCAGTATTTTATCAGCTTTTTTCCTGCTCTGTCGACATTTTTCTCTCGTTAATCTAGCCTCCCTTTGCAGCATAATGCATCTGTTCTTATTTTTCTCGTCTATTGCAGCTTTACATTCACCATCGAACCATTCTGCATTCCTTTCTAGTTTAACTTTGCCCATTGTATCATTTGCTGTTGAGAAGATGGCTTTTTTAATTCGTATCCATTGATTTTCAACAGAATATTCCTCTCTCTCTCCCTCCACATTCCCAACTAACTTTACATTTAAATCTTCTTTGTATTTAGCGGCTTGCACCGGTTCCCTTAAAATTTTGAAGTTCCATTTCTCTCTTCTAGGTCCATTGGCATTCTCCAAGGCAGTCAGTCGTTCTCTAAAATTTACTTTCACTAAGTAGTGATCAGAGTCACAGTTTGGTCCTCGTGCCGATCTTACATCTAATATGGAGGTTGAATGTCTCCTAGAAATCAGCACATGATCTATTTGGTTCACAATTCCAGTTCCTGGCATTTTCCAGGTACCTTTATGAATACGTTTATGTTCAAAACATGTGCTTTTAATAATTAGGTTGCGTGACACAGCTAACTGGCAGAGTAGTCTTCCGTTTTCACTTGTTTATTCATGAGGGAGTACTCTCCAGCTACATTTTGTAAAAAATCTCCCTTGCCAATTTTTGCATTGAAGTCTCCAAGAATGAGAAGGGCATGATATTTCGATATTTTCTCGCATTCCTCTTCCAAGTTATCATAGAATGCTTGCTTCTCTTGTTCTGAACTGTCCTCTGTTGGGGCAAGTGCTGATATGATGTCAATATTTCGAAATTTTCCTTTTAATGTTAGCTTGCATAGTCTCTCCCCTAATGGATCAAATTTTAACACACTATTCCTTATACTAGAGATGATCATGAAGCCAGTTCCATATAACCCAGTTCTATGGCTGGGACCACTATACACCACTATAAAATTTTTCTTTGTCAATTATGCCAGATCCTACCCATCTCACTTCTTGGAGAGCATTTATATCCAAACCGTATTTAAACATTTCATTGGAAATTTCATTCCTCTTTCCTGCTTTCAGCATGGTTCTTACATTCCAATTCGCTAGTTTCCGCATACTCATTGTCCGTGTCCGTTTGCCAGGTCGACATCTTAGTGATCCATCATAATTCATCCGAGGCATATTTAGAGGTTTCATAGCATACATAGTTTTTACAGGGTAGAGTTGCTAGCCCCACGCCTTACCCCCATCCTGGAGGACCGGGATTTGTGTTCAGGGTTTACTCCCCTAGAGAGGTTTGCGTCTCAGCACATAAGAGCCCCCTCTGCCCTATTATTGTGATGCACACTTTGTCTGGCGGTTTAGGGTGGCTTTACAGCTCCGCACTGCGCGCACGCCAGGACTCGCGAGCCAATGAAAACCCGTCTTGAGAATTGATGACGTCATGTTGCAAGCTCGCTGGCGTGCTCGCAGAAATTCCGTTCTTGTTGGATTCTGGCGTGCACGCTGCTATAGACCGGGCGGTTTGAAACTACAGGCAACCATGGAACGTAGTTTTATTTACAAAATGTTCTGTATTACCTCGACTATGATAAAAGAATGCGATTGATTTGTTGGTTTGTATTATTGTAAGCTTCCGAATATCGATGTTGTGAGGCTTTTCCTAAATCAACTATTGTGTGCCATGCGTCTTTTTGTTTGCTTTGGGCGAAGTAGGTACCGTGTTAAATTTTAACGCCATGCCGGGGAAAATATGAGCGATATTCGATGACTACTTTCAAGAATTTTCTATATTAACCATGTAACTTGTCTTATTTTCCGCTTGCTTTGAGTGTAGTAATTTAATTTAAAGGCCCTGCTGTTGCACGTCTGCGGTACTTATCTCGTGTATTGCTCAGACTATAGCCACCATATCGTTTCATCTGAGCGAAATGATTAGTTATTTCTCCACTGACCCTCTTCAAAAATCTTTTTAAAAATTAATACAAAGTGCTTGACAAATTAACCCTCTATACGCGAATAAGATCTACAAAGTCTCTAATTTAAATATTACTATCGGAACAACTAAGGTAAGCTAATAAGAACTCAGTGAAAATTAACCCTCTATCCCCACAATATCAATCGAACACGAAGTATTACACACAAAAATACTATTCAGTTCTACAAAGAAGTCGCTACTTTAACAATTTTAACGGGTATAACTATAAGAATGAACACAATGGAAATTAACCCTATATCCCTAAAATATCAATAGAACACGAAATATTACACACAAAAATACTATTCAGTTCTACAAAGAAGTCATTACTTTAACAATTCCAACGGGTATAACTAAGTTATAATAAGAATGAACACAATGGAAATTAACCCTCTTATCCCCACAATATCAATCGAACACGAAATATTACACACAAAAATACTATTCAGTTCTACAAAGAAGTCACTACTTTTACAATTCTAATCGGTACAACTAACTTAAGCTAATAAGAAAGAACACAATGGAAATTAACCCTCTATCCCTAAAATCTCTTCCTTGAACTACGACCTTGACGTGGTGGAAGGGCTTGTGCGTTCCAATGACCCCTAGAGCTGGACTGGCAGGAGCAAGTACATTGCTCCTGGTAGGACCACCCATGCCAGATAGGTCGAAGGGTAGGAGCCAGACGAAAGGTAGTTCCGTGGTGGTGTCACGTTAAAAATACCGTTGAGTCGCGTGGGATACCTCTCAACTATCACTTCCCAGAACATGAAAGTCATCCAAAGAGATCTGATTCCTGGCAACTACGGGACGTCGCCCACTAGGGCGGGTGTCGTGCCCGGCAGCGGGGGAGGCAAGGCCTCCGCGGTCGTCATCACACGAAATCCTTGCACAGAATCAGAATCATCATCAGAAGATACAAGGGAAAGGAGGGAGAAGAAGAAGAAAAAGAGGAAGAGGAGGAGGAAAACAGTGGTAAAAATAGGAACTTGGAACGTAAGGACCATGATGAGGGCCGGGAAGCTTGAAAATATTAAGCAGGAAATGGAAAAAGGAAAAATAGATGCTTTGGGATTGTGCGAGGTTAGATGGAAGGATAGCGGGGACTATTGGAGTGATAACTACAGGGTGATCTATAGTGGGGGAGATGAGAGTCAACGGGGGGTAGGCATGGTACTGAACACAAAGTTGGGACTGAGGGTGGTAAACATTGAACAGGTGAACGACAGGATACTAGTGGTAGAAATAAAAGCACGCCCGACGAATTTCGTACTGGTCCAGGTATACATGCCTACGAGCAACCATAGGGAGGAAGAGGTGGAAGAGGTGTACGAGCAAGTAGAAGAAATAATTAGAGAAGTGCCGGGGAAGAAAAACCTGATAGTGATGGGTGACTGGAATGCAGTGGTGGGAGAAGGGAGGGACGGATTAGAAGTAGGAGGGTTTGGGCTAGGAAGAAGAAATGATCGCGGGGAAAAGGCAGTTGAATTTTGTAGAAGAAATAAATTAGTAGTTACAAACACTTGGTTTAAACATCACCCCAGGCGTAGGTACACATGGAAAATGCCGGGTGACACCGGGAGATACCAAATTGATTATATAATGGTGAGGCAGAGATTTAGGAACAGTGTAAAAAACTCTCGTAGCTATCCAGGGGCGGATGCGGACTCGGATCATAACTTGGTGATGATGAAGTGTGAAGTTAGATTCAAAAGGCTTTGTAAAGGGAGGAAGATAAAGAGGTGGAACCTTGAAGCATTGAAAGGGTTGAAAAGGAGGGAATACCAAGAGCTAGTAGAAAAGAACATAGGTGAAGAGAAGCGGATGGGAACCATAGAGAAGAGATGGGAGGTTATAAAAACAGGCATTGCAAGAGCGGCAGAGAAAGCAATAGGAACGGTGGAAAAGAAGAGGGTTAAGAAGCAGTGGGTTACAGAAGAAATGATGAAGAAAATGGAGGAGAGAAGGATATGGAAAAACGTGAACACCGACGTAGGCAAGAGGAAGTACAAGGAATTGAATAATAAACTCAGGCGAGTGACGAATCGGGCAAAAGAAAACTGGTGGAAGGGACAATGTGAGCAAATGGAAAAGATGCAGGAGGAGGGGGAAGTGGGCGCTTTGTACGCCAAGGTGAAAATGTTATCGGGTGGTAAGAGAGGTCAAGCGATACCAAAGGTTAAGGACAAAACAGGAAAGTTATTAATCGAACAGGAAGATATCTAAGAAAGGTGGAGAGAATACGTAGAGGAGCTATATGGCAGCGAGAATAGACCCCTTAGCCTAGAGCTAGAGGACGAAGGAACAATAGATAAAGATAACCTCGGACCAGAGTTACTTGAGAGTGAAATAGAGAGGGCACTAAGAGAGATGAAGGGTAGAAAAGCCGTGGGAACCGATAACCTACCTTCGGAGCTACTGAAGAATCTAGGTAGTAGGGGGAGAAAATCGTTTTTCGAACTTATTCGCAGGATCTACGAGGAAGGAGTATGGCCAGAGGATTTCGTGAAAACAGTGTTAATACCTATCCCGAAGAAGAAGAAAGCGTCAGAATGCGAGGAGTATAGAACAATCAGTTTAATTTCGCACGCAGCAAAAGTGTTGCTTAGAATACTAAATAGAAGGTTGGAGAGCAGAGCAAAGTGCTATTTAGGCGATGACCAATTTGGGTTTAGGAAGGGGACGGGAACCAGAGATGCGATTGCGGTAATGAGGACACTTATAGATAGAAACATAGAGCATAATCAGGATGTTTTCGCTTGTTTTGTAGATTTCGAAAAGGCGTTTGACAGAGTAAACTGGGAGAAACTAATGCAGATACTGGGGAAAATAGGAATAGATTGGCGTGATAGGAGACTCATCCGAAACTTATATATGGGTCAGAGGGCTCATGTAAGGGTAGCGGACGGTGAATCAGGGTGGGCAGTTATAGGTCGCGGGGTGCGGCAAGGGTGCCCGTTGTCGCCTTTACTTTTTAACATCTATGCTGAGGAAATGGTAAGAGAGGCATGGGATGAGCTAGACGTGGGAATGAAAGTAGGAGGCCAGTGGATAAAGTCGGTTAGATTCGCAGACGACCAGGCGTTGGTGAGTCGGTCATCGAAAGGACTTCAAACTTTAGTAGATGCACTGGAAAAGCAGTGTGAGAAATACGGAATGAAGATAAATAATAGGAAAACAAAAGTAATGAGATTCTGTAGGACAAAGAAAGCGAAGCTGGTGATAAGAGTAGGAAGTCACAAACTGGAGCAAGTTGAACAATTTAATTACTTGGGTAGTACGCTAGAAGAAAGAGGACATAGTAGCAAAGACATTAGGAGGAGAATAGCGCTAGCGAAGGAAGCGTTCAATAATAGAAGGGAGCTGATGACGGGGACCTTAAGTAAGGATGTAAAAAAGAGGCTAGTAAAGAGCTTGATATGGAGTGTGGCGTTGTATGGGGCGGAAACGTGGACCTTGAGAAAGGAAGACGAAAATAGGCTGAAGGCTTTTGAGATGTGGGTGTGGAGGAGGATGGAGAAGGTGCGTTGGACGAAAAGGAAGACAAATGAGGAAGTGCTTGACATGGTGGGCGAGGAGAGGAAACTTATAGATGAGATTAGGGGAAGGCAGGGTAGGTGGCTGGAAGGGGTAATGAGGGACGATGGTTTGCTGAAGGTCGTGATAGAGGGAAGGATGTTGGGTAAGCGGGGAAGGGGAAGGAAGAGAATCGGTTTTATGGACGGGATGAAGAAAGGTAGGACTTATGCTGAGATGAAGAAAGAAATACAAGAGGTAGAAAGGGCACAGCTCGTGTAAGAGTTCGTTGGATATTCTCTGACTTTCATCACAACCTACCTCTAACCGGTAGATTACTGAAATGAAAAATGAAAATGAATCCCTAAAATATCAATCGAACACGAAATATTACTCGCAAATATACGACTTAGATTTACAAAGCAGTCGCTACTTTAACAATACTAATTGGTACAACTATGTTAAGCTAATCCGAAGGAGAATAAGCAAAGAAGTTGGATCCAATAATTAAATTGATAGCATTTGTGAACTCATGAACCAAGTTCAGTAATATTTGGCCCCGACGCTTTTGGCCTTTCATTTGTTCGCGCAGCGCGGAGCTGTAAAGGACCCAAGGTACCGTCGTCGCGTTCGCTACCCGTGGCGTGAGCGCAGCGCGGAGCTGTAAAGGCGCCCTTTCGGGCGTCAAGACCTTTCCGGCAAGGGAGGCCCTACCAGTAGTTAAACTACCACCGGAATAGCTCTTGGCATCATAACCACACGTAATCCTCCCCGCCCGGCACATAAGGTGCCTTCGAAAAGGCGGTGCCTCAAGGGGAGGTTCTGAAACCCAAAAATAAAAAAGACCCAAGAATTTCTGACTCCCCAAAGTATTATAAACTTTACAAGTGCGTTAATGCGATATTTTGAGCCTCAGTATTACGGGCGTGTGGCTCAATAATAATTATAGAATGATTTAAATGCTAATTAAATGTTTCCTAGTGTTCAGAAAAGACTGATTATGCTAACAAACAATAATCGGATATAATTAATTGTATTTTACTCCTTTTAAAAATTCACCAGAGATACGAGCACCATTAAGAAATACTTCACACAAATATACCTGAAAATGATAACTGCCTCTAGGAATAATGCATTTATATACTGTTAATGACGTATTCCTTCCAGATAGGATGGAATACTTAAAACCAAGACAAAATTTCCTCCGAAAGATCCCAAAAAGATACAAATGGGCATCAAAAGTAATATACTGCCAGTTCACCGGTAGAAGTATTTTTTTATAACGAGAAACCCTAACTATTTATTTTCGACAGTTTTGATAACACAAGCATGATTTTGGATTATCTCCCTCTTTATAATGGAGGCTCTTGCAATTTCACTACGCTCAGAGAAAACTCATAAAAAACCAAAAACTATAACAATAGCAATAGATCAAACAGTAAAATATTCACGCCCTGCTAATCCTGAGTTTCATCAATGCTAAAAAATAGTTCTGTTCAAGTACTTTTTTAGTTCATGAAAGAGCCCTGTAGTATATCGAAGAAAATCATAAAGACCCAGTTTTATAATATCTGGTTTAATATTGCCCTTTGCATTCAAATCAATGCTAATACGTGTGGTAACTCTGGCTTCAAAAAATCGATAGTCCAATGCAATAAACAAAACACCAACTCTCGTATAATATCAAGTTAACATAAAAGCTGCGGCACGCTGTAGTTAATGTCAACAAGACAGCATAAAATCAGATGGTAGTGTCTTTAACATATGTGAAAAATGCAACCAAAAGCCCAACGACAGGTTAAAACATATTAAAGACATACCTTGGGGTGGAAAATTCCCAGATGTATATGTATTATTCTCTACCAGAAGAACACAATGAAACTACATAAACAAACTTGTTGCATTAATTATCGAGTTGCTGTAAACCATAATTACACCCAATGAGAAATGAGCGCGACCTAGAATCTAGCAATGTCATTTGGCGTCTCCAGACAGCAACTTATAATCATTACCCGGATCGGAGCTCGGATTTATAATCCAAGCCTAAGCATTCTTTACGGTCGTCTGTACATAAAACTCCAACTTTTCCCGGAAGGGATAGCAGTTACAATAGAATAACTATTTTTGTGCTGAGTGTTAACAGTGATTTTAGAGCTTCGTGTGGACTTTATGCAGCAGTCTCGGGTGCTAATAAGAGAAAACTATTGTCAAAGAGTACCTACGTAAAAGGTCATAGGTGACAATGGATGCTATTATTTTTTACGCATTGCACCATGTTCTTAGCGAATTCCATCCAAGCCATTCGATATCAAGCAGCGGTCAACGATGAGAGAAAACGGTTTTTTCCCAGAAAAAAATAAATCTTGAAAATAATCTTCAAGGTGAACATCATATCTAAGTTTGATTTTCCTTAGTCTAAGGACGGATTTATGTGTTGTCCTTAAATATTTTTGGGTAAGCAAAGTTGCACGGAGATTCGCTTGAAATCGGAGTTACCTTCTCTTCTTACCCGTAAACCATTGTTTTCATTTAATTCATAATTTTTACTTCTCACCAATTCCAAGCACATATAATTCGCCACAAGTCACAGTCCGAATTGTGAGGATTTCAATATTTGCGCACTGAGGAACTTTCTAAGAACATGGTGGATGCAAACAATAAACATTACATAAAATATCATACCTACTTGGTCTCTCTGTATAAACTCTGTGATATTGTTGCATCCGTTGGATAATATCCTGTTGGCAGTTATTGTTAGTAAATTAAGTTGAAATTACATCTAACAAGGAACATGACAAATGCAGTGAAAGTAACGATTTGGATACACAGTATGACGCTTTTTGTGACAGTTCCACCGACAAGAACGTAGAGCTTGTACATAGAATGCAATGTAGTTTAATTTCGAATTCCAAAGGTTAGGGATATTACTTTCAGAATTCGAATTCTCAGCTGTCATACTTTCTGGAACAATTAGTGAAAATCAAATGTTACTAAGGGACTGTGCCGGGTACATAAATATCGAATACCTGCAATATGAAGGTTATGACGGAAAAGTGAGGAGAATTATAAATTTTTAACGCAACGGTAAAGATTTATCGAAGTCGTGACGCCCAGATTTGTCACTACCACGAAAATGTAACTAATTCGCTGAATAACGCCCGTTAATTACACTTCATCTCCCAGTTTTAGTACAAGCCCAGGAATATGTTTTGAACACGCCTCAGAATACTTGAATTTCGAAAGGCCTCCCGGATTAGATTCTACAAGGCTCAGGGATGCGCAATACATGATACATGATAAGAGCGTGTTGTGAAAATGGTCGATAGCCACGCCCTATCCCTGTCTATTCTCATTCTCCCCATGTTCCTGGACCGCCATTTTCTGGGCCTCTTTATTCCACGTATCCTCCGTAAGTCACCATTCTCCTAACCTCATACGAGCCTTCCTCCGGGCCCTTAAGGTCGTAGATATAGATCCTCGCATTATCCTCTCCTCCCTCCACTCGCAGAACAATCCTGTGAATCTATCTGCCGTATCCTAAGCCTTCGTCAAATGTAAACATTCTCATACAAAATCTCAGGAGACAAATGATGGGCTATCATCGTTATACACCCCATAGTTGAATATTTCTAACCTCCAATCCCTCAGTTGAATTTACAAGTAAACGATAAAAATTTATGAGTAGGAATGGAGCTGGTAATGAACTGTATTTTGCTAACTTAAACCTTTTAGACCCTGTTTCGTTATGCATGACATTGGTAAATAAATATTTTTTTTACGTATAAGTAATAATATAAGAGAAAATTAATCATAATAATATTTTTTTAAAACAAGATTTTAAACTTTTGAAAGACAAAGAGTAATTTAGACCTATGACGTTTTTCCTCATTCAATATTTCACAATACCAAGCAAAGTAATTTCAATCGAGTCATCCCATTACTTCACTCGTCTTAATGTAGGCACATGAAAAATTCAGCAGCACGCTTCATTCGTATGTATACTTAGGTAAATGAGATTGTGAGAGAGAACCCTTAATATAATTCAATTCCTCAGGGCAGGGAAGAAAAGACTCAATTTCAACAGCGCGGGAAAAACAGTTGAAACCCCACCAGTCTTTTCCGATGAATTGGGACTATGAGCAGGATAAACCTTTGCTCGAAGTTTGGAATTATCCTTGCATTCTCAACGGGTCATGTGAAAATGAGCACCTAACTACGCTCTCAGCAGGGGGCGTATTATGGGCGACCCACTCTCAGCTTCACAATATTCAGGAGAATGATTTCTCCACCACTCCCCTGAATGTTTCTCCATCATCTTTCAGCGAAGTTGCAAGCAGTGCAGGGATAATGTCCACCACGAGTGAGGAAGAATATCTGCCGCTTACCACGACCTAAGCTCCGAAGGCCAGTGTGTGGGGCGTGGATAATCGATTCACTAGAGGTCGGTTGATGAACCGAATCACTAGGATTAACAGCAGCAACAGATTGTTCGTTTATGATATCGAATACTGATTCCAAAGCCCATGTCAATCAGAAGTCGTACCAGCAGCCAGTCCCAAAAGATGATGACAGTAATCTATCACGTCCTAATTCAACAGATCATGTATTTTTCATCAATCACAGTTTCTACTGTGGTGTTACTGACGCCAACTTTGGAAGCTTTTAATACCAGCAAGATTGGCGTGATTAAAATATCATGCAAAATTCGTGATAGTGCCCTATCCAATGGCATAACTGTCCAATATGATTGAAAAAAGTGCCGAAAAGTATCAAAAATATCGGGTTAAAAGGAAATTTCTCTTAGCAACGAAAAAATATTATCGATTTATCACTTTCATCGTGAAAAAATGTCACGTTTCGGAAGGGGTAAAAACAGCAGCCATGTCAGCATTAAAACCTCCAGCAATACAGTTATTCTAAAAATCCTGTTTTTTGCTGATGTATATAGCCAGAAAAAGGTACAAAATTGATAATGTTGGCTGAATGTGGAAATACTATTCAATGGTCTCAAAGAGTCTCAAAATGGTATTACGTAAGAGAAAACGGAAAGGCGGAATGTGTTTAAAAATAGAGCATCAGCAGAAAGGCCATGGGCCTTATTAAGGACTAGAAACAGTCGAACCTCAGAAAATCCGTGGTTGTGAAGTCCAAGCCCCGACAAACCTCAACTTTTCAACGGCTCTATTTGAAATTTTCGTGGGTGTGACGTCAAAATTTCTTCACTATCGAGACTCGGCAATTCCGAGGCCACAAAGATGGTCTCCCAGGACGACTGGTTTCTGAAGAATACTGTAACGGGTTATAACCCTTATCCGGAGTGTGGGGTCGCTCCGTCACACCAAGGATTCCTCGCGTCCCAGGAGGAATTAGAAAAGCGCGAGGCCAAAGACCACAGGGTGGTTGGTCATTAAAACTACGGGTGTCCTCGGACAGAACGTTCGGTGAACAGTGAAAGTCAACCACGATGTTCACTCCAGACGTGGAGTCCCATCCGATATCCTCAGCCAGTTCTCAACTCTCTCAAAACAATAGCTCCGGAGACCAGAGTTCGGTCAAATGTTAATGGCAGCATAAAAGAAAAAATGACCGACGGGCATGGGGGAGACGAATAGGATCGAAAGGTACTCTCCTCCTTCAGATAAAATTATGCGACTCATAGTCTCACAGGCATGCGCACCGAATGATAAGAAAGAAAAAAGCAAGACGAGAAGCGCGGTCGAACCGCGTACACAAAAATATTGCCATGAAAACAATTAACGCTGATGGAATAGGAATGAAAGAGTGAATACATTGATGAGGATGAGAATACCATAAATCAATTTGTCTGGTCTTTACACAAAGATGTTACCCGATGAGACATGAGTGAAAGAACGACGAGATTAATGAAAATGAATGCTCAAAAAATTTACTGTACTCTGTAATTGAAGAAGCAAACAAAAACAAACTATCACAATGGTCTGATGGACCGTTACAACAGGTAACTAGAGCGAATCCAGCGCCTTTCCTGAAAGCGATACATGTTTTTTTTACTCTCTTCAACTCAATGCGTATGGAAAAGTAAAGGTGCAACCGCATCAACACGTGTTAGGGACAGCGCTATGACAGAATTTCAATTCACATGAATGTGGAGTTGATCGCGCAAGGCAACACGAGAATGGCGTGCACAAGACAGGACATGAAATTGTAGGTGAAGAAAGATGGACATGGAAGGGCGGCGACTGGCTTACTTTAACTCCAAGGGAGGTGAAGAAGGGCTGATGCGATGACGGCGGATGGTACTGAGCAGAACCGGCACACAGCTACCATTCGTCCGTAGGCGATGGAGATATTTTCCAACTAGCTTCGCATTGAATTCCTTCGAAGGCCCCTGGCAGCGGCCCTTCCTTACGAAGGGTGGGGAGGGGTGGAATGATGACAAATTTGTTGAAATGGCGATATCCCCGGAAATCGTTGTGAGTTCATTCTTTCTGCAGTGTCTTCCTGTTGCCACCACCCATACCTAAACTGCGCTTATCGTGAGAAGTTTTTCAACTGCGGCGAGAACCCTAATGTGGCCAAGGAGGCGACATACCACTTGATTCTTGAAGCCAATTTCGCCATTGCAGTCGGCACAGTTTAGACCTTCCTCTGGCTTACGTGTCCTGCGGTCGCGTTTGATTTTCATCAAATCTAAGTTAAAAACCACAGAAAAATCGATGTTTTGTGCTGGTTTGGCAACACCTACTCGGCACAAAATCCCTCCCAAGCACCCCTATTCTTGATTCACTTTCGACCATGAGCGTTCACGCTCACCTCCTTGAATGTGGCCCGTCGCGCGATCGAATGAGGAGGAAGGGGACACGAAAATCGGGAGAGTGGATTGCGTTGCCATTCCACGCAGCTCACTGATACTGATTCCACTGGCGTACTCCGGAGCATGTATCGTCGCGTTTGACCGCCAATAGTTTCCAATGCTCTTGTCCTACGGATCTCGGTGTTGAGTGCAGATCCATGTGTGACGTTGAGCGGAGAATAATTCATCCAATCGTCAGTTATTGTGTTTTCCCGCGTGGGACTTCTAATTGTGAAGGACTACTAGACGTGAGTATATTTGCCTCTCCTTGTAATATAAGACCAAAACAGACGTCCCACATTGACACGGGCAACGTGTGACCATGCAATTTCGTTGTTCTCCGTTAAAAATTTTCCGAAATGGCTGAGTAATATCTTCATTATACTAGACGCTCCAAGACCACCCTCCCTCGGGCTAGCTCACTGAATGCAAACACAAATGCAAACACACCATCGAGAATATCTCCCTCGCGACAAGGAAGGAAAATATGAAAACACGTTGAAGGTCACATGACTATAAGTAGAGGTGTTTGTTTTTCGCAATACGCGATCAAAACTACAAATAACGCTAATTTCGGCAGTTTTAATAGGCAACACGAATTTTGGTGGTTTTCGTTAAATTTATCGTTTTTAAAAGAGCGAAATTTGTTTTCGTAATGATTAAAATAAATGTACAGAATATAATTTTATTATTTACACATTTTTTGTCATGATGTTGTTCACTCATGATATCTTTGCCTACGCGTATTCGCCTTGAATATTTTAGCAATAAATTGGCGAAATTAAATTACTGTCTAAAATACATGTTCAGCAAGGAGCTGGTCATCGGCAGTGTTGCAACGATATTAAGTTTCCCACTGCCGCCACAATGAGGTTACATTACAAAAATGTATGTACGTGCAATACATTGTGGAAAGACGCGCTATCGTTTTACCAGAAAACGGATGAATGCAAAATATTCTTTTGAGTAGAGTAGAATTGCACAGGTGTGTCTTTACTCTGTCTCCCGCAGAATGTGACAGTCAATTAATTAAAGTCAGAGCGAACTAAACGAGAGACAATGCCGAAACAACATCATTTTATCGGACCGATCAAACAAATTTCAATCAGAAGGACAAGAAGTATCGTCAATGTGTTACTGTGTAAAAGCTGTGATTGCCGGTATTTTTTATTTATTTATTTATTTCATTACCACCGAAAACAGCACATATTGGCCTTTACATCGGGGTATTTTAACAATTAACAACGGACAAGCACAAACAACCATGTCCTGGGAAGTGAAAAAACCTCCCCAGGCGGGATTCGAACCCGCGACCTTTGGGTTAGCAGGCGAGGACGCTACCCTGCCGCCACCGAGGCCGACAAATCCTACCGACCTACAAATCCTACAAATTTTGTAATCCTACCGGCCTCGGCCGGAAGGATTACAAAAGGAAAGATGCACTCAATAAACATTGTAAGGCCGAAAAAAATTTAAAAAGCAAAAGGAAATCAGGGCGTGAAGTGAAAACGTTCAGGTTGGCTACATTAAAAACAACATTAGTGAAGGATGGGCGTGCCAAAGATTTAAAAGAAGAATTTATCCTGGATACCGTAGAAGCTTTTGTGAAAGCTAATATCCCAGTTGAAAAGTTGGATAATGCTGCTATTCGGTAAATACATCCGTGGAATTGGTGACCTGCCGTCTGCAATTAGAATAAGACAAAAGTATATTCATGTGCTCGGATAAAGAAAAAGACAAGAAATAAAGGAGAAAATCCAAGGTAAATACGTTAGTATTTTCTGCGACGAGACCACAGAAAAAAAACGGTAACTGCGCTCTCACCGTTTTGCTTCGTACTTCTGTTGCGTCTACGGAACAGAAGACGCACTTGGCGTCATCCGTAGCACTTGACACGGCAAATGGCATTAATTATGCTAATGCTGTAATAGACACCATTGGCGTCTATGAAATTCAACGAGAGAATGTCGTTGCAGTCGTTACAGATTCGACACCTTACATGACGAAGTGCTTCAAGACTCTGCAAGGACTGATGGAAGAAGTAAACCATGTCCAGTGTTGGGCCCATAAAGTTAATTTAATCGGCAGAATATTTGAACATAAGGTAGAAGAGTTAAATTTGGCCAAAGTGAAAGTGAAAAATGTATTACTAAATATCCGAAAACGCAAAAGCATGTGGATCGATTTTTCTGAAAGAAAAGTATCAAGGTACTGAAGATAAAGGAAATTTTGCATTATTTCCCATGCCTGCTCACGAGGTGGAACTCTTGGTTTGAGTCAATTATTTATCTCGCTATTCACATTGAAGATTTCAATGCGAGTAGCTTCATTTGGTGGAATATTTCAAAACTTTGGATGATGGTAATGCAGGGGTGGCCTTCCTAAAAGAGGCTTCATCAACAGACATCCAGATGATAAAACTACAGACAGCCTACATGTCAGTGAATTGTACACCTCTAATGGAACTAATTACCTTTTTGGAGGGCTCCACTTACCCGTTAATACACCTTCTTGAGGGGAAATTAAGTGATATTGAAGTGAAATTCAAAATTCTTAGTGAGTGAACATTCAGTCAAGCCGTCACATGTGAACTGGGCCAGCTTCAGATGACAGCAAAAGTGACAGCACAAGCAAAGTTCGTCTATGCAACTCAATCTGCACTAGAGAAATTAAATAATTTAAAGACCACAGATCCCGCAAGAAAGATCTGTTGAAAGATCCGCAAGAAAGATCCGCAGTCTGTTGGATCACTGTTTGATCCTCGAAATGCGGTAAAAAATAAAACTGCCACAGAATTACAAAGCAGTAAAAAAAATGCACCATTTCTTCAGAGAGTGGAGTCACAGCATTTCTTAAAAGCCCACACAGCATTTTTTGGCTACAGTCAAGGAACAGCTTGGCAGAGAAGACTGTGGAATGGTTAACATTGAAGAGGTTCTCACAGGACTAAAACTTTCACACTAAGAATATGCAGCAGCCGGCCTCCAGTGTATTTGGTTTCCGTGTTCCAATGTGGATTCAGAGAGATCATTCTCTAAGTACAGCCTGGTGGTTAGTGACAGGAGGAGGAGACTGACACCACTAATGCTGAGACACTCACAATGCTGGTATTTGAATAAGGTGCATTTGGACAATAGTTTACTAAGCATGTAAGTACTGTTGCTATAACAACACTGTGCCATTTTACTTCCCAAAGGAATTGAACAGTCTCAATGAAAGCTAAGCTGACTTACTTAACCTTGGAAAGAAGTAGTTTATAATATTCTCAGACAACTCTGGAGAAAGAAATATGTTTTGCTTTTCCTAATATATATCGCGTCAATGTGTATTTTTCTCATGAGAATATCATGTTTTGTTGATCTGCAGATGTGAAAACATTTTTCCATAGGTATAAACAATAAATTTCCTCGTATAAAAAATAAAATTTACAGTTAGTAATATCTCGAATGCTTTCGATGTTCATGCTACAATGTGTCTAATATAGCTCCTTTGCTTACATGAGACTCTGTGGAAATTATAGTAACACCAAATTTAGAAAACGTAATAAAAACACATAACACCACAATTTGGTTTTCTAATCAACAAATTTCAGAAAAAATAGAAACATTTCCAAACGTCTCTAACTATAAGGGATAGGAAGTGATATTTTAAAGGTACAAAGGTTTAGAGAAATAAGAAGCCGTGCATTCTTTAGTCAGACAACAATACAAGTGACGATACACACGTATCGAACCTTTTGTTTATTTTCATTAGAGACGTCTTATAAATTGATAGAATTGCATATATTCCAACACTCCACCTCAATTCTAGCAATGTTCAAAAAAACCAAAAAGAAAAGAAACAAGCATTCAAATGTGGAAACACACATGACACAAAAAAAAATTCTTTTAAACGTGTTCACAAAAACAGAAATATCTTTCTTTCTGAAGAAAAAGAAAACAACAATAAATGGAATCAATTTATACAAGGTCTAGTTCAACCTATTTGTTTCACACCCAAACCAGTGCGATGATTGAAGAAAGATTCACCCACTAGTCCTTTAGTTAATATGTCTGCCTTCTGTTGAGCAGTTGGTATATATTTTACTGAGAGAATTTTATTCTCAACTAAGTCTCTCACAAAATGATACTTAACATTAATATGTTTAAGTCTTTTGTGTTCCCACTTAGTTAAACAGGCAATACATGAATTATTATCTTCATAGACAATAGTTGGGTCCTCTACCCTAACACACAAATCAGCAAGAAGATACTTCAACCACAAAAATTCTGTACATGCCATTGCAAGGGCTACATACTCGGCCTCAGTTGTAGAAATGGCTACAGTGGTTTGTTTACGAGTGGCCCAGCTTACAGTTGCTCCATACACTTGGAAAAAGTAGCCGGATGTTGACTTGGAGTCTGTAGTGTCTCCAGCCCAATCTGAGTCTGCATATCCTACTAATATTGGTGTTGAGCTTCGTTCAAAAACAAGACCATAGTCTTTGGTTCCCTTTAAGTAACGTAGGATTCGCTTGAGTCCCACCCATTGGGCCTCTGTGGCTGTAGTTTGATACCTGCTAAACATGTTGACACAAGCACTAAGATCAGGCCGTGTGGTGTACATCAAATACATAAGACATCCTACAAGCTCTCTGTATGGCTTCTCATTAATTATACAAGGGCCTTCCAAGGTTGTTATAGGTCTGGCTTCCATTGGAATCTTGGTTGGATGACAATCTTCCATGCCAAAACGCTGCAGCAGATTGTTGATGTAGGACTGCTGGCTGAGAATGATTCTGTCACTGTACCTGTCAATCTTTATATTCAGGAAACATCTCAGAGGGCCTAGATCAGTCATTTTAAATTCATTCTTGAGTTTCTCTTTGACAGTTTGAAGGTCCTCTTGAAGACTAGCTGCAACAATAATATCATCAACATAACATAAAACATATATTACACTGTTATCGTTACCTTTAATATACAAACACCGATCATGTTGGGACTGAGTGAAGCCCAGTCGTTTTATGAAGGAATCAAACTTCTTGTTCCATTCTCGTGGAGCCTGTTTGAGACCATATAGGCTTTTTTTAAGTTTGCAGACTAGTTTTTCATTGCCTTCAGTATAACCTTCTGGTTGTTTCATATAAATATCTTCATTGAGGTTCCCATGAAGGAATGCATTTTTGACATCCAGTTGCTCTGCAAAGAGTCCATCTTGATTGCATTTTGCTAGCAGGATTCGTAGAGTTACAAGACTTGCTACTGGTGAGTAGGTTTCTTCATAATCATACCCCTTGCGCTGAGCACATCCCTTCACAACAAGACGAGCCTTGTAGCGATCAACATCCCCATTTTCAGTCCGCTTTATTTTGAAAACCCACTTGCAATCAATTGCCTTCCTTCCAGGGGGAAGTGGAGTTAAATACCAAGTTTCATTTTCATGAAGAGCCTTCATTTCTTCATTAACTGCATTGTACCACTTGTCTTGATCCTCTCTCCCTTTGATACTTGAGAAATTCTCGGGTACATCATCAAGGAATGCTTCAACACTCATAGCACAACCTATTCCATATTCTGTGTCATAGTCTTCTAAATAAGCAGGTCTTTTCCTTTCTCTGGTTGACCTTCTGACTTGATCATCTATTTCCCATTCTCCACCTAAATTCTTATCTCCACCTGAATTCTGCTCTCCACCTGAATTCTGGTCTCTCTCTGCCGGGTAGTATTCTTCATTTTTAGTGATACCTTGATTTTCATTCCAGTATCCTAATTCCTTCTTAGCTTGGAACTTCTTTTCATCAAAAATTACATCTCTTCCTCTGACAATCTTTTTTAGTTCTGGATCCCAAAGTCTGTACCCATTAGTACAGTACCCTACAAAGATGTACTTCTTACATCTGGGTTCTAGCTTACCACTCATTAATTCTTTGGGAGTATGCAGGTAGGCTGTACATCCAAAAATCTTCAGTTTATTGAGGTCTGGTTTCTTTCCATACCAGAGGTGAGCTGGAACTTCCTTTTCCAGGGCTTTTGTGGGAGTCCTGTTGATTAAGTATACAGCAGTAAGTACTGCTTCTGTCCACAAAGTTTTTGATAAGCCTGAGCTGTGTATCAAGCATCTTGCTTTTTCAAGCATTGTACGATTCATTCGTTCCGCCACCCCATTTTGCTGTGGCGTGTATGGTATTGTGAATTCAAATTGTATACCGTGTTCTTCAAAGTAGGCCTTAATTTCATTGGTAACGTACTCCCTGCCATTATCACACCTAAAACGACTTAGCTTTGTACTAAAATGAGATGTTGCCATTTTTTCATAAATCTTAAGGTAGTGAAAGGCTTCTGACTTTGATTTCAAGAAAAACACTGCAGTAAAGTGGGTATAATCATCCACAAATGTCATTATATACTTCATCCCATCATATGACATTGGAGATACTGGTCCTACCAGATCACTATGCACAAGTTCTAATGGACGTTTTGCTCTGAGTCTTTCATGCAAGTGTGGTTGTTTCGTTTGTTTTCCAGTCACGCAATGCTCACATGTACTCTTGAATTTGTCTTCTTTAATTCCATCCACCAGTGTGGTTAATTTCTTCAAACCATCTTTGGAGATGTGTCCTAGTCTTTGGTGCCACAGATGTTCTGCTTCTGTTGAAAGGCAAGCTGTGTGTGCCCTCTGAAAAACAATCCTGTATAATTTTCCACAGCGCCTAGCAACTGCTACTGTTCGACCACCTTTCAATATTTTTCCTATTCCATCTGCAAACAGCACACCATAACCATAAGAATCCAATTTTTGGACAGATAGAAGATTCATCTCAAGATCAGGTACCCTTAACACGTTGGCAATGTGTAACTTAACCCATTTTCCATTCGTAAAAATAACACCATTAATATCCCCTTTTTCTTTGGCAGTCATCAGCTGGCCAGTTTTAGCAACTTTAATGTAAATGGGTATCTTCAGTGGAGTGACATTACTGAGAGGAGTTAGTTCCCCAACTAAATGCTCGGTAGCTGCAGAGTCTAGAGTAAAGCTTATTTCACCTTCAGACTGTGAGCTTGTTCCCATAGCAGTTGATTCCTCCTCCACTGTCTTCTCTTTATCTTCTATTTCCACATGTGCTGCAAAACTGATCCCGCCGATCCCATAGTCGTCTGCTAAAGATTCCTCGTCATCGTTGGCTGCATAAGCGTGCCCATTTTTACTTTTACCCTTCCAGCATTCAGCCCTCAAATGACCTGGTTTACCACAGTTGTGACAGCGAATATAAGATTTGTGATATTTATTTTCATTCTTTATCTCAGCGATGTCATTCTTCGGTGTATTCTGAGGGTTGCTCTTTACTCGTTTGGACTGTATAGCGAATGCTGTCGAAGGTTGAACCTCGGAATTCATGTGCTGTTCTCCGTTAGCCAGAAAAGATCGCTTGGATTCCTCATCAAGTAATCTGTTCTTCACAAAGGCTAAGGTTAGTCTATCAGTAGAAATGGTCTCTATGGCTGTGACAACCACGTTATATTCCTGCGGCAGGGTAAGCAACAAATGACAAATAATGTCTGGCTCACTCACATTGGCGCCCGTTGATTTTAGTTGACGAATCAGTCGATCGAAATGAAGAAAGTGAGTTTCCAGATTTTCCTTTTTGGGGTTATGTTGACAAGCTGGAGATAAAAGCTGTCTTCTAATTTGTAGCTGAGTAGCTAAACCTTTCCTTTCAAAAGTGTCTTTCAGCTCCTTCCATACGCTGTATGCTGATATTTTTCCTTTTGCATATTCCAAATGACTGTTTGCTAGCTTCCGAATTATAAGTCCTTTGCATCTTTTGTCTCGACTCCGCAATTGAGTGTTCGCTTCTTCTCGAGCTGTACATTCCGACGCTGTTTCATTTAGGATCGGTCCTGGATAAACTGGTTCTTCCTCGATGAGTGGTAAGAGATCTAGTTCATCCAATAATGTTTCCATACGAAATTTCCAGTCGTCGTATTCGGTTCCGTCGAACAAGGGAACTTTGAATCTGTCGTCTTGATATTCCGCCGCCATCCTTTAGCGTAAATTTTTCCGACAGGATTTCAACGTTATTGATCGCGGAAAAATATATTCTCGGAAATTAAACTTATTGAAGCTTAATGTCTGGGCCCATAACCTGATATTTTAAAGGTACAAAGGTTTAGAGAAATAAGAAGCCGTGCATTCTTTAGTCAGACAACAATACAAGTGACGATACACACGTATCGAACCTTTTGTTTATTTTCATTAGAGACGTCTTATAAATTGATAGAATTGCATATATTCCAACAGGAAGCATGGGGAAAAGTAAAATTGTCGACGAACCCTGTCTGTTACAATGCCAAAAAAAGGTGCAATTGATTTAGGTTATTGCTAAAAGAGAGAATAGTGGCCAAGTGTCTAGCATGCTACGTACAAATGCCTCTCTTTACAAATCAATAACTGCATTACTCAAAAATCCATGGTTGAGCGAAGAAAAGTGCTTTTCGTGAGCTTGAAAAGAAATATGCAGGAGACGATGAACACAATTTACGGAGGTCTCAGTAAATATGGACTGACAAGTCGTAGAATGCAGTAAAACGAAAGCGTGACAATAGACACGCGAGAGTAGTGATAGGAGCTTGATTGACTGGCTGGATATAAATCATTACACCCAACAAGAACGCGTGATTGCAACACGGCTGCCTCGTCTCAGTAGATAAGAGCGTTCCACAGGATAATCAAGATGTAGGGTGGAATTGGGTGTGACCACGGTCGTAGAGAAGAGTGCTAGCTCTTTTTTATCCAGTTGACAGTTTTCCAACTGAAAGCCAGCAGGATTCACAGGGATTCCAGCTTAGGTTCCAAGGCAAAACATATAATGATTATGAGTGCAGAAAAGCAAAACATGCATTTTATGGGGATAATCCGAAGAAAGATTGTGTTCGGGGTAAATGGCGAAAGTATTTATCTGGTGAATCACAGTTTACGGATACCTTATTAGTCTCTTGACAGAAAACGCTCTCAAGAGACAAGAGGAAAGTGCAAAAGAAGAACAACCATGGAGTAAGCGAACTAGCATTATAAAGGGAAGGATGGAGAGCTGTAGTCAACCAATCTTAGGACTGAACGCCCGATGAAAGAAACTCAACCTTATATTCGGACCCGGTACAAAGGCTACGGGGATGATCGAGGAAAGTCCAGGCAGAAACAATGGTTACGGTCTCAATTAAATAGGGGTATATTCACCGGAAACGAGGTAGAAAGGGTGTTATCAGCTCAATAGGTACATGACGATGCAGGACGAGGTAAACCGAGCTATTTCGTGTTAGGCAATCACAGGGCAGGTGAGCCATAACCGAACTAATACGATTTAAAATTTTACGGTGAACTGAAAGGAAAAGTTTGTTCGAGGTTACTCGTATCGCCTGTTTGTTTCCTTAGGGGGGGTCACAAGTTCTACGAGAATACTCGTAGGTTAACACCTGGGGTACGAAACCAGGCAGGAGAAATCGTACCAGCTGATAGGGCTGTAGTGGAAGTCACCATTGGCGAGCAATAACTAAAGTATACAAACCTAGAAGACTAGAGGTAGCAGACACGCAATAAGAAACCAGGAGTGACGAGCCTTGTTAAAAAAAACTAACTTTTAATCTTAAATTTAATCAAAATACACACTAGACTAAAAAAATAGTGACCACTTCGTAAAACAATCGGCTATCACTCTTAGTCTTTTTTAAGTGCCTAAGGTTTTTCTTATCTCACTCCTGTTTCGCAAGTAAACTATTGCCTGGAAATGAAAATTTTCCCTGGGATTCTGCGCTATACAGTCCAACAGATTATCTAAACACTAAAGATCGGTTCTCGCTGGGGTGAGAGGGAGCATTATCCAATATTAGAAAGGTTTATCAGAAGACCTTTTTTCTAAGATATTCACAGACTTTAGGAACAAATTTTGTCTTGAAGAAGTCATAAAAAATCTCCCGATTCATAAAAGCACTTAACGGTGCTCTTTAATTGTGAATTGATATATTTGATACCGATCTTTAGAATAAGCATGTTTTTTGCCCTTCCTATCATCAGTTTCATATTGTATCTCCCGATGCGTAACCACAGCATAGAACCGTCACTCACTCTCTCTCTCTTTTGAAGTGTTGCACCAAGGAGCTGATTTTTCATTTTCCGCATTAAGTGAACGTATAAGTAAGCACAACGACATTTGATAGAATTTTATCTGGAATCAAATTATTTGACTCTATTAACACTTGAAAATAAGGACGAAATTAATCTGCTGATTCTGTATCGGCATTAGCCGTTCCCCCACGACTGCCACTACACGGATTACATGATGACTTTTAAACCGTATCAACCCCGACGATGCACAAAATTCTCCGTCAATCTCTAAATCATAGAAAAATTTCGCTTTCTCTGCTAGAACAGGATCTAAAAATGAGCGGATTCCTTCGGCTCGCTTTTGGCTGAAGCACCGCAGCAACAGTCAGGATTTTGGTAGGTAGGTTTTTTCATCCACTTTCTTTTCATTACACCGGTGACTCTTTCACAATCGCGAGTGAACATAAGTTTAAATTTTGGTTCGTGAATGTCATGAACTGTATGCACCCCTATCCTCAATAATCCGATATACAAAATCAATGGCGATGAACGAACAACCCCAGCCCGGACAATGCGGTCATGTATGATCTGGAGTTCTGTAGTTGCCCTTCTTTTAATGCAATATAATTATGCGCAACTAATTATATCCAAGATAGACACTAAAGAGCAATGATCTAATGGAGGGTAGTTTTTATTTTTTTATTTTCAACATAAAGTGACTGCTCAGAACGGAAATCGAGAATTCACACCACTATAATTTATCCTTAAAAGATTTTACATTGGAACAGAACTGATATTTCAAATAGGTTGCGGTGTCAACTAGGTGAGCCCTACATACGAAATAAAATAAAATTCCATTACCCTGTGAACTGAGGAAAGAGATATTCCTCCCCATCTTTTATTTACCACGTAACATTAATAGCAAGCAAATGTAGCAACCATGATTCAGTACCATTTGAAATTATATTGAGACTGAATATATGTGGATAACACACACTCATACAAAGAGACCAAGATTGCCACCCTTTTCACATCATAAAATATTTCTGGCTCCAATATGGCATTAGATAAATCAATGAATGACTGATTATCCTAGTAAAATTAGCATTATATCACAACATTTCCCGCAATAAAGGTCCAAAGCCCATAGCTAATGTTTTTAAAATCCATTTCCTACTTCAGTACCGATACTTAAGATCACCAATATAGCAGCTCTATAATGGAAGGCACTCATAAACCTCCTATACATGCTAATAAAAGTTCTGAAAGACAGGGGTAAGTATATAATTTATATTTTAGACGTTATGAGTGTATTAGGAAATTAAATGAAGTGACTAATACATTGGTTGTAAGGTAATAACAAAAAATTATTTCTCAAAAATGTACAGGGAGCAAGAAGATAATTCATAATACAATTAATTACAGAATAAAATCACATTAGACTGTATCAACAGTCAAACTTCAACCAGCAACAATTTCATGGACTGGTATACACTAAAAACATGGTCCTAATTACTTGGGTGGAGATATTTCGGGGCGTAGAGAGGCGGAGCCCGACCTCCATGAATGGGCCCCTTGCTAAGAAAGAAGACAAACATACAGAGAGTGCATGACTGGGATACCTCAGCACTTCTTATTGCTTTCATAGAAATAGGAGCCCACCCTTCGGTAATAAATAACATAATTCATTTTTGACCTTCCACGGATGGAGAAAAATCTTCACGCACATCCAAAGTAAGAACTGTGTGCATTACAGAGGGGAAGGACGGAAAGACAAAAACTTCTGTCACCGTCAAAAAGAATTCATTTAGGTGGCAACCCTGCCTAGTGTGCACACGTAATTACATTGTCTCAGCAGAAGCAATGACCGTCTTCTGCAGGCAATCACAGGCAGCAGTCTGTGTGTAGATGCGACTTCTCAGGCTTTGGCCGGGCACACCCACTTCAGTTTCTCCTTGGATGGGATGGGCTCCCGCTCATGCATGAAGGGGCAGTCGTACTTGTTGCATGCATTCCCGAATCGGCATGGCTGAGGAGAAAAAATTAAAAGGCAAGCTCAAATAAAAATAGTAATGGATTTCCTCAAAAAATCAATATCAGCAGCCCAGTAAAAAATATGGACACTTTTTTCATGCCCAGTTTTTCAGAAGTCAAGGTTCGATTTGACATGAACAAAGGCACATACTAACGGAAAACCTTTGAATCAAAAACATTACTTATCATTACTCGACTGTGTCAGTCGCTTACGATACATATACACTAGAGATGGATAGTTCTCAAACGAACGATTCAAAATTAACTATTCACTTAAGTAAACAAAGCAAACTATACACTTCTCCAGATAATAGTTAACTTTTAAATAAAAATCTATAATCCGCCTACAACTCCGTGAATTTGAAATGCTTGTTCAAATAATTAACCGCCACTCGGACAACGGGGCCGATTCTGTAACTGATAACGCCTGCACTATTATGACGTAGGGCGCTGTTTCGGCGCTATATAGCGCCCCCCTGATTCTGTAACTTCAAAGACCGTTACTTATGGACGTTGAATAGCACCAACAATAACGTCAGCTTTCGGCGTGCGTTATGCCAAATATGGTATGGCGAAACTTGACGGCAGTCAGATGCGCGAAGCTTGACGACGGGGAGGGGAAGGCCCGCGTGGAAGGGGTTGACAAAGGAGCGGAGGGGAGAGGAAAGAACATGACGGGGAATGTTGCCAACATGACTGTAGTAAACTTTAGAGGATGGGACAGTGTTAGCGGTACGTTACGCGGCAATGATTTGCGATCCAAACTAAGCCGCAGCAAAGGATGCTGATAGCTTTCTCAATGCGTCGGTATAACATTGAAAGGCTGTTTTTTTCAGAATTGGATATAATAAAGTGGGAAATAACTTAAATAGTAAGAATGAAAGCGTTAAAACATTGATGTACTCAGAGGAGGGGCCTAAGGGGTTCGGACCCCATGGACTCCAAATTTTGAATTTATTTAAAGAAAGGGCACTAAAGAAAAAACTTATATTTGCTTTAGTAAAACAAATTATGTTGATTTTATTTATTATTAATTAGGAGAACTTTTTCAATTATTGCTTGCAATTTTCAAAGATAAAATACTTTGGGTATTGTATTCCTTCAGATATTTGCGTACAAAAATCTTTTTAAAATGGCTTTTACATTCAGTCGAAACGGCACCCTTTGATGCCTAAACTCACAATTTTGTTACTGATTTACGGGAAACTTTTCACCCCCCCCCCTCTCATCCTCCGAAACGAAATCCTGGCTACTTCACTGATCATAAGAAACAGACATGACAATTCGTCTCCCAATTCAATTTCACAACACATAAACGAACGCACACTCTTAGATACCCAAAAGTAATCCTTTGATACTGGTAGCTGGATATAAATGGTAATCTGTATAGGAGTGACAGTGGCTATAAGAGAATTTTTAAAAACTTTTTATTCTAAACAAATAATATGCGAACACAAGTTTATGAGCGTCATTCACTGTCACACTCCTCACCCTCCTACCTGAAACTAGCGTTTGACGCTTTGGCGTTATGTTTTGGATTTATTCTCATTATTTTTGTATTATTTTCATTAATTTAAAAGATATATTATTTTTTTGATTTTTGATATGTTTATTTGTCCGGTTGGTTGTGAGGGGTTTATTGACAGAGAAGAAGAGGGGGATTGTTTAGAAAGAGTGGGGATGTGCTGTGGACTTCTGTAAGAAATTTGCTTTGCATTTTGAAGAAATAAATAAAATGCTGCATAAGGGATTGCAGAATTAATTAAAAGTAATTCGGCAATACAAAACAAATACCTAATCTTCTCGATTTCCACGCTAGTAACCACGTTCAGGTTCAATAAATTCATTGCAGAGTGGTAATGCCTTAATATTACGTTTCATAGGAAAGGTTTACAGCATTTGATTACAACAAACATTACTAGACTTTTCGTCAAAAGTCTTTAAAAACTATGCTGGTCGTCGCTGCGCGCGATTCAATTCTGAAATCATACTTGCTTCGTCAAGATCCCCAATATTAGAGGCGCATAAGTGTGATCTAATTTGAAAAAAATAACACCTCTCTTCAACTTTCTCATCGCATCTTCCGAGTATAATTTCAATTATTTTACCAAGATATCTGTTATCTTGAACCCAAATATGTTTACTCCTAGAGAGATCCTGACTAACTGTGACCCCAAAATATTTAATGTTGACTCAACTCGGACTCGACGTTGTCTATATCTGATTTCCTTATTTTGTAAGATCGTTCTGGTTTATTTTCTTTCCACAAAAATGTACTGCGGCGCATTTATTTACGTTTAATTCCAATTGCCATTTTTAGCACCAGGATTGCTACAAAAGCTTTGTTAATAACTCATCCGACTTCAAAATCTCTCTGTATACAGCCACGTCGTCAGCAAATAGTCTAAGTTAACTGTAAATTATAGAACTGATGTCGTTACTCTTGTCATGTTATAATATATTTTTATTACTTTATCATTGCATATTTCAAGTTCACTTGCATGAAGTAACGTAGCTATAATTTGTTAAGACATATTCGTACTCATGTTGAGCAACTTCAAATTTCACGGCGCTTCCTCTGATACGATTAACTATTTGACAATTTTGATGTTGGCAATAAAGGAATGCGACTGAGAGAACCCTGGCGGTCTCACGCGGAGACTGCCTTCTTCCCCCGCTCGGAGCGAGATTGAGGACAATAGACTCGTCCGCTGACAATGGTCTTCTGCGCAAATGCCGTCAAGTTTCGCTATACCTATACCGACCCCTCCGATTGCATTTCTTGCTCACGGATCGGCACCGTCTTTTGATTTTCCTTCGAGACACTTCGGAAATGGCACGACTGGGTATGTGGTTTAACTGATTGAAACTAGAAAACGAGCTTTGTTTAAGCGAAAGATGAGTATTCCGCTTGGAGATAATAATAATGGCATGATCCCTTTCTTATTTTACAAGGAAGACGAGGTTATTATTATCATTTTATGACGAGTATCCAAAAAACGAGGTTACTTTGCAATTGATCGCTTCGCTACTTGTAAATATAATGGTTCTCTACATCTAACCAAAAAGTAAACTGAAATGGGTGATTCTGTTTTGTAAACCAAAAAATATTGCTCAACATATCGCAATGAAGTAAGACGTGCAGCCATGGAAAATATAATTAAAAGTTTAGTACTGTCTTTAAAATTAACGAGTAAAAGATGGCTAACACCTAGTAAGAGATAGACTTCCAAAGCATGAAAAAAACCTCCATGAAAAGAACAATGTCATTATTAAACCACCATGTGCTAGTAACAACCACAGGAAATAAATTTTTTTCCCTCGTCCCTAATGACAGGCAAGTTCTTTTGAACTTAAGTTTTTAACTTAAGTTTTAAACTGAAGTTCGTTCACATTGCTAGCTTGCATTTGGGCTGTCACTTCAACGTATATCATTCATAACACTGCCTCTAATATTATATTTGCAACCGCGGGTTTCTTACCGAAGGATACTTTTGGATAAAAAAACGCAATGAATGTCTTATCCACGACGGTACCTTACATAAGAATCTCGAGACAGAACATTTTGGTCACAGTCATAGCAGTACACAATAACCTGAATCACTGAATCACTATCGGTAGGCTTATATCATCCCTTGCGTTCACAGAAGATCGCAGCAATCATGCCCTTCTAATCAATAATATACTACAATGGGATAGACATAATATATTCATAAGGAGTGAAATAGATTTGACTCCACGGGATTTCATGCGAAAATTCTCGAATAAACCGTTCCCAACCAAAAGCCAAAACAGCTATTAACATTTCAAAACTTCCCTACCTTTTCCAATGCAATCCTTCATTTAAGTTCTCTCCTAAATTCCACAACCAATGGAAACATTTTTCCAACACATACTTATTACATACCTAACCATAATAAAAGTACCTGATTTGCTGAAGTTTCCGTTCACGAAATATATCTAAACATTTATCTAAGAATTTATTACGTTGTTACTAGTAGGTGCCCATATGTAACTCTCGAAACCGAAAATAATATATCACTTGACTTATATTATGCAGTACATTACTCACATTTCCATTTATTTGTATCACGAAGAATGTTCTTCGCGATTTGTTTACAGACACGGCGAGCCGTCACTATTGATTGAAAAGAAAACCTTTGTGAGTTCCACATAAATAGATTTTTATTAAGACCTAGGTTTCGTCGCTGAACGACATCATCAGGTGTCTCTAAGCGTTCCACCACACTTTTGCTTTTCCATATAAACTTCCATAAAGTTAAATTTAAATTATCTCTTTGTTTTTTGGACGCAAATAAATATAAATCGAGAATAAATAAAAATATGGGCAAAACCAATATATTCCTGCCAAATAATAGAGTTTTGAAAATTTTTAAATTATAAGTGGCATCCAATTGGCAGAAAAAAAAACGTTTTTTGCCTTCATAATTTCTCATACTGTTTTCTGAAGTTGCGAAAGAGCTAGGTATAAAATAACGTTAAATTAAACGCTTTTCGAGGACGTAACACTCTAATCGGATGATGAAATCGGCGGAACAAAGCGCGGCGGTATTTACGGAATCGCAAAAGGCGTTATTTGTATGCGGAGAATACCGCCAGCGAAACATAACGCTAGGGTACATGAGAGCTAATAAGGCAACGTTCGACAGTTTCAGTCTATTCTGGTTCGTGGGGTGCTTCAGTTTTGCATCCATCCTTGGATCCATCCTGGCCAAAATTGAGTCACGACGTGCTGTACCAGCTTGTTTTTTCGATGTACCCTAACATAAAGTCCCTAACATAACGAATAGGCCTCTAAAACCTTGACGTGGCGGAAGGGCTTTCGCGTTCCAATAACCTCTTAAGCTGAACTGGCAGGAGCTATTACAATTGCCCCTGGTAGGACCACCCATGCCAGATAGGTCGAAGGGTAGGAGCCAGACGAAAGGTAGTTCACGTGATGGTATCACGTGAACTACCTTTCTACCACGAGACTTCTCGGGTCCTCGTACCCTTTTTCGGTCCGCGGGAGAGGATTATCTCGGCCCTTCGTCGCAATGCGAGCCCCACTCACAGCAGGTGTCCGCGGTCAGTTGCTTGTTGGTGCGGTGAAATAACAAACATAGAAGTTTCTGTGTGATTTGCAAATTGAGCGTTATACGTATACCTATTCCTTATGTTTAGCTCTACAACTAAAAATTTTAAACGGAGTTCTACGTAGTTCGTGTGTAAAGGAATCTCCGAACTAATTATTTGTTAGTTATTTAGTTGGTCAGGGAGTGATTTTTTCTGTTTTTAAGTTAGTTAGGGAGTTATTATGTTTTGAGGTAAACAACTAAATGTTATTCTTTTATACGAGTTGACGACCATATTTTTAGTGAGTTAAATGTTTAATTTTCCCTGTAATTACTCATGCTTATTTGATCTTGATAGCCGACTTTACACTCCTGTTTTCATTGGTCAATGGTTTCCGCCTAAAGAATACAGTGATTCTTGGCAGTGTTTGAATCCCGAGGCACACAAATGCTGAAGCTATAATATTCGCTTCGCTTTTCTTATTCCTAAAATCGGATGATTTTAGGAATAAGAAAAGTAAGAATAATAATAATAAAAAAAGGCTGGGAAATGTTTACATGATCGACATATTCGTACGTGATGAATGTGATCTGTGCATACATTTCCAAAACCAAGAGTTCCGTAGACCGTACATCTCATGAATTAACACGGTGAAAATTTCTAAATGCCGATTGTTTGATTCGTGCTCTGATGATGCCAATATCCTGAATAAGGACAATTTAAATTTATAATAATTTTTATAGTTGAATAATCGTCAAAATCATTTCCGAGTGCGAAATACAATGACGAAATTATTTATTTAACGATTGATACGATTTTTGTTCCTAGAGAGCTTAATATTAATGGTAGAATTGCGTTTAAAAGCTGTAAAGGCATTGTAAAACTAAAATAATTTATTTCCGACTAAAAAAATATCGAGGTTGTAGCAACAATGTTTTTAGGAAAACCATCGCATAAAAAATAGTTGACCGCGACCGCATGCCGTAATGGGCACCCCAAGCGGGAAGGGGCGGAGATTATGTCTGCCCGGTGGCCGAGAAAAAGGTTAACTCTGGCCCCAGACCCAAGTGAGGGAAATAGGTACCTGAGAAGATCCTAGCGTAGTGAAAGCTATACATATATCAATTACCAAGAATATGAAAGTCAATCATAGATGTAACTGGCAGTTTCAGGCGTAACTTGGTGGTACTTATTCGTTATGAAAATGAAAAACTTTAATTTTGTGGTTCCAAAATGATATTTTTTATTAGTACGACGCCGGTTTCGACGTACTATAACGTCATCATCAGGTGAAGACTCTACAAAACAATCATGTTTATATACTGCACTCAGGTGGGGGGGAGTGTTGGAGGGAAGGAAGGTAGGCGGGGGAGGAGTTTGGAATTGGGTCAGGGAGGCATCGCGTGCAGGAGGAAAAAGGGGGGATAGGATCCCTGTAGGGT
Organism: Pyrrhosoma nymphula; assembly: GCA_963573305.1. Taxonomy (NCBI): domain Eukaryota; kingdom Metazoa; phylum Arthropoda; class Insecta; order Odonata; family Coenagrionidae; genus Pyrrhosoma; species Pyrrhosoma nymphula. The sequence continues at coordinate 30,697,655 of OY754328.1, forward strand.
GCACTCTTCTTGAGGTGAAGGAATGTGGAGGGTGAGGGGTACTTAATAATACAAAACAAACCATAGTACCCTACACATGTTTGGCGGTCAAGGCAAAGCTAAGCAAATGGGAACTATCGAGGGAAGATGGGAGATTACAAAAACAAGCATGTAAAGAGTGGCAGAGAAAGCAATAGGATCTGCGAAAACAAGGAGGGCAAAGATGCAGTGGACTACGGAGGAAATTATTAGGAAAATGGAGGAGAGAAGGATGTGGATAAACGCCCACACCGACCTAGGCAAAAGGAAGTTAAAGGGATCAAATAATAAACTCCCGGTAGTGACCGATCAGGCGAAGGAAAGCTGGTGGCAAGGACAATGCGAGGAAGTGGAAAAGCTAAAGGACGAGGGCGAAGTGGGTGCGCTATACGCTTAAGCGAAAATGCTATCGGGTGGTAAGAGAGGGTAAACAATACCCAAGGTTAAGGACGAAAAAGGGCAGACATTATTCGAACAGGAAGATATCCAGGATGTGTGGAGAAAATACGTGGAAGAGCAATACGACAGAGATAACAGACTTGTGAACCCAGATATAGAGGATGAGATAAAAATAGATATGGATAACCCCGGGCCGGAGGAGCTACTAGAGAGCGAAATAGAGAGGGCATTACGATAAGCCAAGAAATGTCACGGGAGTAGATACCATGCCTTCGGAGTTAATGAAAAATTTAGGTAATAAGAGAATATGATACTTTTTTCGAACTTATTCGTCGGATCTACGAGGAAGGAGTATGCCCAGAATATTTCGTGAAAACGGCCCTAATTCCTACCCCGAAGAACAGAGCGTCAGAATGCGAGGAGTATTGAACTATTAGTTTAATTTCTCACGCGGCAAAATTTTTGCTTAGAATACTTAATAAAAGGCTGGAGAGTCGGGAAAATCACTACCAGCACGATGACCAGTATAGGTTCAAAAGGGCAGGGCAACTCGGGACGCGATTGCGGTGAGGAGAACACTTGTAAAAAGAAACGGTGTACAATAAAGATGTATTTACTTGCTTTGCGGAATTCGAAAAGGCGTTTCACAGAGTAAATTGGGAAAAACTAATGGGTAAAATAGGAACAGATTAGCGAGATAGGAGGCTCATCCGAAACTTATATATTGGGCCATAGGGCACAAGTGAGGGTGATTGACGGCGAATCGGGGTGGGCAGTTATTGGTCGCGGGGTAAGGCAAGGGTGCCCGTTGTCGCCATTGCATTTTAACGCTTATGCTGAGGAAATGGTAAGAGAAACATAGGAGAGCTAGGCGTGGGAATCAACGTAGGAGGCCAGCTGATCAAGTCGGCTAGATTCGCAGAAGAACCGGCGTTGATTACTCGATCATCGATGAGATTGCAAGCTTTAGTGGATGTAGGACACTGTCTCTGGCGTTACTCGTTGGAACTCCTTCATAATTAATGAAAAAGCAAGCACTTGGTTATGATTCCACACTTAAATTGAAACAACACGACCTAGGTTTCGGCATATCATGCCATCATCAGGATTCACTTCCATGGTAAAATTCCACAGTGGAGAGTTCAAAACGCGTTTCTTATGAATATGCATGCATGAAATTTCATCGATCCATCATTCAGTTTCAAAGTAATATAAGAGAAAGAAAGATACCCCCCGGAACTACGATGAAATGGACTACTGCATAAAATATTATGAGGACAGTGCTACTAGACAAAACTGTCACTAAAATTCAGAGGGAAAAAGTTGAGGATCATAAAACTGATGTATAAAAAACTGACACTCGTAAAAGCAGAAGGTAATGTTGGCAAACATACAGAATGAAATTCTCTCCGCAGCCCATTTTGACCGAGGGTTCGATTTTTTTGCCTCTAAGGAAACATTTGAAGGCAAGTTGACACTTTTTCTTCGAATTGGAAAGTCGGGTAATAAAAACACAAAATCGCCATAAAAAAGCACATGAAATCATCGACCCGAATTATTGCCCCGAAGGATAGAAATCGGGACCTCTGCCAAAGGGGAAATGCACGTTCTCCTGAGGTGAAGGAGGGAGGCTTTTTTGCCCCCCCTGAGAACTTCGGTAATAAGGCATAACACGGGGACGTATACGCGAACGGGGAATAAGAGGGGGCAGCGGAAGGGAGCGAAATGAGGGCAGGGCGAGGCAGAACGAGGACGTGGGGAGGCTATAACGACCTCCCGATCCCGAAGAGTCACCGTGCCCTAGAGTGCAGGCCCTCAGAAGGACCCGCAGCAGCCTCTCGGTCGGAAGAGGTCCTTTTGAGGACCGAATGGGCGAGCTACCTTCGACCGATTGAGACCGTCGAGGCCGAGTCAAGATGCAAAGGGAAGGGGTCGCCACCACTATACACACGCTGGTTGCCACTTTGTCGAGTTCCCTTGAGGACACCAAAAATAACATTCTCGAAGGCGAATACGACAAAGGACGAAGAGTCCAACGATAAAACTTTCAAAATCTTCCGCAAGCATATTACAGGGGGATTTCCAAAGGCTTCTCCAAAACTCACTTTTACCATTGGATTACTTTAATGGGACCATTTCTGCGAATCGTTCGTTGTTCAATCGGAAATTCACAAAAAAACATGAATTCAACGCAAAAGAAAGCTCCCACTATTGTCATCACAGGTTGTTGGAGGTCCACTGCTTCTGGAGCACCCCCGTCGCCCGGCCAGGGTCGATATCTTCAGCTACGAGAAGTTCGTATGAAGCGGCGGTGGTCACAATTATATCTACAAAAAACTCACTATTCGCCATCCTTTTTATTTCTTATATTACCCTTCTTCCACTACCTTATAAGCCTACACGCTTTACGTCTTTTTTAAAACAAAAATCTGCTGAGATAAATGAATAGCACTAGACTCTGTCCAAGATAATAGGGTATTTGGGCATTCAAACCCACTACCAATAAGGGTACCGTCTTGCACGGGAGTGTCTTGGGGTGAGGCAGACGTGACGTAGTGGCGACGCCTTCTGGGATGGGTAGCAGCCTATGCGATTTTCAATTTTAAGATGACTTCAATCGTTTTCCATATTTTTCGATGAAAGTCTGAGTGAAAATCAAATCATAACATGTTTAAAATATAAGAAACTCAACTGTATAATCCATAACGATTTCTATTAGGAAAAACATTGGGGTTTTTAATGAGGAAATTTTCAATCAGCTGGCGGGGGGAAAACATATTTTGAAGGAAAACTTGTGCATCACCTGAATTACACACACGTATTATGTCCTCAAACGTAATAATAATCTTACGACAAATGTGTTCCAATAATTAATATGAGACTGATAGCCATTGTAGATATAATCATGCAAAAAAGTAATGTGCGACACCAATCACCTGGCACCTACAATATCAAGTTATGGGGTTCATCAAGAAATTCTAAGAAGATGAATCTTGATGGCTCAGCAATTTATGTGTCTACTGGATACATAATCAATACAATGTTATTTATTGTGTTCGGACGGGGCCGCTACCAAGACGATAATCGCTGTTATCGTCTAGGGAGTAATGCAATCGGTAGTGAATAACGCCGGTGAAATTCGCTAAATTGTTCGTGATTAGTTATTTCTGTTAAAAGGTTTTGTGATTCCTCTCACATATTATTATATATCTTACTGGTTAAACATTCAGCAGATGTTGGACTTGGAAGTATTAAAATTTATTCATAAAATAAAACTTGGGCTGATGCCACCATATTTATCTAAATTGATAATCACAAATAGAGATATTCAACAAAATTTTCATATTCCTTTTGTGAGCAAATCAGTGACACAAAACTCTATTTTTTAAAGGTCTAGTTTTATATAATGCATTGGAAAATGATGTAAAGGCTGTGCTGTGCTTTGATAGATTTGAGGCTGAGGTGAGAAAATGGATTGTAAATAAATGAGTGGTTTTGTTATTGTGATTTTGCAATTGTTGTGTACAATTTTCTTTGTATTGAGAATAGCAGTATTGCTAAATAAAGACTGGAAAAAAAAATATATATATATATATAAATTAAAACTTACAGGAGGTAGGAAAAAGAGATAAAGAATTCGTTCTTACGGGAACGTTTCGGACCGGTTGGTCCTTCGTCAGCTTTAGAAGAGCTTTCGTCAATATATATATATATATATATATATATATATATATATATATATATATATATATTTCGTTCAAACAGGTGGTGAAAGAAAGATGATAGGTAACATATAAAATTGGACAACACAATGGTGATGTGAAGATGGAATGATGGCCGATTCCAAGTGAAAAAAATTCGTCTAGACCGGGAATTGAACCACGGACCTTCCGATTTCGCGCCGGATGCTCTGACCACTAAGCTATCTAGACTACTAAGGAAACACTGGAATCGGCGGGGGGTTTATATGAACAAACACCCCCAAGATTAGTCCGTAAAAGTCGCCGAGAGATGGCGCTGGACATTTTCACTCACCGGCAGAGAAGAAATTACGTACACAGAAGGGGAAAGCAAAGTTTGAATCAGGCACACAGACAGTGGTAAAGATACAGAACAGGCGTTTCGGGGCACGCAGAGCCCAAGAAGTAGAAATGAGCCATTCCGGCCATACAACCATTCATTCAATTTAGGTTAATCCTATGAGATTTCAATGTTTTCATATTGCAAAACCTCCAAGATAGTTTTAACCAAATGACCATTCCACGTCTGCCAAAGCGTGTGCATTTCATCCTGCTTACGGAGATAGTTATTTCCAAATACATTGATACGGCTTCACTTTCCCTCAATATAAGTTACAACGAGTTTTCTTTATCGAAGTGAGGTGAATTCAATATCAAAACAACCAAGATGGACGTACTGCGCTCGTACCATCACGGGATCATGCGCATGACCAAGAATACGCCGAATTTTCCGTATTACACGAGGCATTAACGTCATACGCATGATTATTCGAATGATCATTCGCAAGATCATTCGCCGTGTAAAACGGCCTTAAGATGTTCATTCGCATTCACATCAAAAATGAAACGACACGTTCGTACAGCAGCATTGTATTCAAGAGTTACTAAATAACTTATTCAAAGTATTATGCTCTTTCGGTCAATGAAATTAAATTTCGATAGTAAAAATTGTTTTGCCTAAATTGTACAAGCTATAATTACCAGAAAAACCATAAGATGTCATTCGAAGTGAAAACTCGCCGCCGCTCAGTGGGCTGAAATCGAAAAAAGCTGGCCAAAACCTAAAAGCAGGTTTTCTTCAGTTTGGAAGTTGAAACTAGTCATTTTCCATAGATTAGTGCATGTGATTTTTCATTCCATTTGTCATAGTTCTTACGCGTTAACGATAAACATGGGCTCAAAGTTGGACAAATCTCGCAAAAATCGCCCTCCTTAAATTTTTTCCGGAAATCAACAAGTTCAAGCTAATTTCGAACCTTTTGTAGTAAAACTGTGGAATAAAAACTGAAATTATTTCGTATAAATGTTCTTTTTCATAAAATATATCTTATTTTTTGGGCAAATTTGTAAAATTGTCATCGATACATGACCAAATGGCGGACCCTGTTTTTCGTCAGTTTTTCGCATTTATGTAGCAAAATTAAAAAATGGACATCGACGGACACTGAGATACTTGCATCACCATAATTACAAACCTTTTAGAGTGTGAATCCGAAGAAGTCATCTGCGACCGTTTACGACGCCGAAAATAAAATCGATTTTTCGATCGTGCAGCCCAGTCCGGAGCTGACCGCCGGCAACGGGGAATGCTGTGTGTGTTGGTAAGCGTTATTGTTCCATAACCTTCGTTATGGATATTTTTAATCCATATCAATTGACTTGTATGTACGTTACAATGATGTTAATCCGTGGAAATCGATCTCCTTATACGGTTTCTACTGTTAGCCAAGTTAGCATTTAGCCCACTTTCCTCGGATGAAATACAGGCTTCTAACACTGGCATTTCAAGCGTTTATTTTAGCATTTGAAAGTACATATCAGTTATATTATGCTAACTCTAGCCATCTAAGAAACTAAAACTTATTTTGAACGGTACATACATAGCAGCCAGCAGCTGGTGTCTAATTGCCGCTTCGCCCTCACTACGGCGGGCTTCGCAAAAGGGGTCTTTTTATGACCCCGCGGACCTTTTGCGACTTCTGCCAGAGAATATTTCCCTGCTTCTCTCTTTTTGAACGAGAGAGATGTATAGATTCCCTTGAGATACCATCTCGATGGAAATTTCCAGACTCCTCAGGAAATATGACATCGAGGTGATTCACATACCCGCGAGTAAGATGAGAGACATGCTGGTTAAAGCAAAATATTCCATCGGTCTGAAGAATACAGGCGTCTAACAGGTCCTCTGTGAGTGCCGAGAGGTCTACAACGGGAAATCGGGCCACACTGTTGAAACTAGGCTCAAGGAGCATCAACAACACCTTAGGCTGGGCCAACTGGAGAAGTCAGCCATTGCTGAGCATAGTTACATCATGGACCATAAGATCAGCGGGGATAGTGCTCCTTTGCTTTGTCGCTCAAGAAGATACAGGGATCGCCTTACCAAAGAGGCCATTGAGATTCGCCTCAACGGAAGGAATTTCAACCGGGATTCACGCTTCCAACTACATGGAACCCCAGCGATCAATAAAGCGCGGGAAATTCAGCACGGGAGGAGGGGGACAATAGACTGGTATCATAGACGTTGAATATAGACCTTTATTCAAGGTCTATGACTGGTATTGTGGTGACGTCAGCCGATTGCTAGTCAACTGTTTCATTTTCCAAACAACTTCAGACTGATCTAATAGCATTGAAAATCTGAACTTCAACATTTAATCAATTTTTTTTCGCTCATAGAGAGAAATGTTAGTACTAAATTTAACTGAAATGGTATCATTAATCATGGCGTTAATGATTTCTGTTTCTATTTGGCATCATCAGGCGTTTTAAACTACGAGATATTGATTTCAAAATATATAATTTCCGCAGCACCGCCATTTACCCTAGAGGTAAATCCAATTATGTAGTTACAAATTTTTCCGTAAGTGTCTGTGTCGTATGATTCTTATCTACGGCTATAAATAAGTTATAATTAAACAAGTGTTACTAGCTGGTCTACGGACCTGCGATAACTATATTTTGCAGTATTTGTTGAAGTTAAATTTTTTTTAATTACTCCAATATGAGATATATCGAATTTTCTCATAAAATTACGATACTAGAGTTTCTAGGTAGAGTTATAGATGGTAAACTAGACGCTTGCCGCGCCATGCAACGAGATATTTAGTAACTTGTGATGCACGATGTTGGAGTGCAATGGTCAACTAGTTGCCATCAAAGTTAACAAATTATAGCATTATTATTTAGTCATTCCATCGATTAGTATTAAAATTAAAATAATCTGCAACAATATTGTGAAGGACATGACTAAGTTGTGGTCACGACTTTTCTATGATAGTGGGATGATTGCTTCTATGAAAGCATATTGTATTCTCTTCGGGTCAACCTTTATCTCCAACCGGAAAAATAAATAAAAAGATTTTGCAATCTGGCACGAAACATGACCATTTTGTTCCATAAGTAAATATCCATTAGAAGTATGCAAAGCGGGCAGGGTCAAAAATGCCAGTCTATGTGTATATGCTTTGGTGAAAATACGCTGCCAGGTCGAGTTTATCGACGGAAAAATACGATGAATCTCCGAGTTCCATACGTACTAACTTCACTTTTCTTTCTCAGAATATACGTTGACCACAGGAAAAATGGTAGGTCGGTACATTTTGGAATTATACATAACAAAAGATAGAAATACCATTTGGGACCATATGTAAGTACACAGCATGTATATAGAGGAAGTGCTAGGTTTGGGAGATTTTTCTTTACGCAATTATAACAATAAATTAAATCCGCATTTTGTGTTTTTATGCCCACTTCTGATACTACCGTAATTCGTAGGACCACTGCAGACGACTTCATCGTCTGCTTTTATCGGTCATACGAATGCATTTTATGCATCAACATTGGTCACGAGGTAAATAAAAAAATTAGGAGAGTAGATGACACCGCAAAGCAACTATCTTCAGTGCTTAACACAACCATAGTAAACAGAAATAATCCATTCATTCTTTCCTTACGGGTGAAACTGCTGATACTCAAATTTGTTTGGAAAGAAAGATGGCGATCACTATGGCAACCAGGGGATGTGACGTCATACTAAACCAGTACCACGGATATTAAAAAATATTTCTATACTCCCTGATTAGTCCATTTAAGCAGTCACTAACTCCCAGGATAGTAAATAAGTCGATCAATTTTTAACACAAGATGGTAAATAAGGCGGCCAATTATTACCGGAAATTTGAGTCCTAATGATGATGAGCGAGACGATTAGCGAAACGTTGCAACGCGTTGGTTAAAATGGAAATATTAACCCAGTGTGTAACCCATGAAGCGTTACCCTGCAGTATTCGCCGGAAAAGAATTACCGTATTTGACGGCATATAAGACGCACCCCCATTTCAGTAGGGCTCACTCAAGAAAAACGACCATTAGCCTGTGGAAGGCCATACCTTCACATATAAGACCCCGTGGTGATTTTTAGCCCTAATTTTGGAAAAAAGGAGCATCTTATATGCCGTCAAATACGGATGTTCTTCTAGTATGAAAAGTAAAGCAATATACAATTGGAATACGAAGTTTTTGCGTTTTAAGCGCCACGCGAAGTGCAATACGCCAAACTTGTAGCATTCAACGAAATTCTAAACTTCACTCCGTGTCTATCCCATGTTTAGAATTTCAATCAACTTTGTGTTTTAGTATGGCAATAGGGTGGAGCAAACGAGCAACGAAGCAAATCAACGAATTTTCCTAATTACAACCGCATTGGTGAGGCTTAGGCCACACACTATAGCGTGTTAAATGTGATACGAAATATAAATGGAACATTGCGATGTCATGTTACACGCAACGCGATAAAAGTGTCTTTTATGATACGAAATGAGCATCGCAATGCGGTACTAAAATTCAATATTCCACAACTTTCACTCCAAACTCAACGATTTTCCAAATTTCTGCAATCAACTTAAGTCACACTACCGTATCGCAAGTCTTCTCGAAACCGTCAAAAAATAATTAAAAACAGACATCATGCTCTACATTTATTTCTACTAACGCTGCCGTTAGATAAAGTTACTGAAACATTTGCGGTTTCAATTCGTAAAAAACGCTTTCTCCTTTTGAGATTTCCCGCGACTTGATTTTAAAATGCGACGTTTTTTCTCCTTCACTGGAGATCCTTCTCAGGGTTCATGAATGCAGCATTTTTTCGTATCGGACCTCATACTCTCACGTAGGTGAAGGGTGAGGGGGAAGTGGGTGAAAAACGTTTTGGATGTTGCTTATTTTCCCAGAAAGTACCTACTAGTAGCTACGACTCACTGATCTTTTGTCCCTGGTCTCTATTGAAGCTATTCTTATGCTTCTTAATTTTCGATTCTCAACCACAAAAATGGAAGAATTCTTTTCCTAAGACGAAATAGAGCTGAAATTCGCAAGTGCGCCCATTACTAGAAATGCGAAAATGCAGCCGCAAACAGCAATCACAGACCACACCAACGGTTCCTCCGTGTTATAAAACGACCAACCCTTTTCTCACTTCGTTTCAGGGGTGGACTGGGGGGAAGGGAGGAAAGGCCGCATATGACAACAATCACCAGTCAGAGCACTCGGAATAGAGTGCTTCTGTTTACACACGCTGCATACGATAGGTACGTAAACACATCCTTCACAAGGCAGAAATGTTTCTATGAAATGTCTGGGTTATTTTTTGCATCGTATCCGAGAAGCACGTTTAATGATATAGGCTATACAGTGGGTCCTCGTTTAACGTTGTTAACTCGTTCCGGAAAAAACTCGACGTTAAGCGAAACAACGTTCAAAGATGCAATATTTCCCATAAGAAACAATGTAAAAAATTAAAATCGGTTCCAAACTTGCCAATTCTTCATTTCAGCACAATAACGATTTCCGTGCAGCACAACGATAAAAGGTTGGAAATGTGGAATTATTGAATGAAGCGTCCAAACTAAATTACTAAAACATTTTTACGGCATAACTGTAATATTTTCATTCACAACAGAAATTTTGGAATTAATCCTTATCCTGGCGGCACAGAAACTACAGGTAATAGGAAATAACTGTTAATATTTAATAATACAGGAGACCCGGTTGAAAGACGTTATCAATGGAATAATGCTCAAAAATGGCCCATTTCGTTAAAAATTGATGTTTTTATGGAATACTTCGCGTTATCCTCCGCAGATTTACGGCGTATTTTAGTTACGCGGGCAGCCGAACAGATGCCGTCACTAGTCAGAGAGCTTCATATCTTAGATGAAACAAACCAAAAAGGCATATTTAAAACAATGAACACCAGGTTTCCCTCAGATATCTCCGATATATAGTGTTGATAGCACCGGTTTCCCGCCAACTAAATAGAAATGTTTTCCCATCACTGCAGGAGCGCGCGCGCTCCCGCAGTGAAGGGCAAACATTCCGCTCGCTGCGATCGCGAAAACGTAGGAAATCAATTAAAATAGTGAGTGAAGGAGGAAAACCCGGTGCTGTGTACAAAAGTTTCGTTATTTCATAACAACTTTTCAGGAACAGTATCACCCTCAACGATTTACTGCAACAGGGTGGGTTTAGAACACCTCCTCTTACACACTAACACGAAAAACACGTTTTCGATTCACCTTAAACAGCAGTGAATCAACTTTTTCTACCACCAATTCTGCCTTATGGCGGCACGGGATTTTCAATTATTTTTTACGTCGATATTTGCCCCTAGATCTACCATTCAGAATGGTACGCTAACATTGGTTTGAGTTTTAAATCACCCGATGCATTGCCCCAAATAATAGAGTACTAAATAATAAGCAAATATAACAGATATAAAACAAATAACGCAATAATTATTCACTAAGGTGAACCTTTTACACACGCTATGGGGAGTAACGCCAAAACTTTCCGCCGAATGGAAATTACGCCTCAGACGCGCCAAAGTCCTATTTGTTATTTATTTGTATGGTCACGCATAATTTGAACAACGTTATCGTGAAGCACGGACGACGTTGAATGATTGAGGGTTTTAATTGTTGGACAGCGTTATCGTGAAACAACGTTAAAAGGGACAACGTTAAGCGAGGACACACTGTAGGTTGCTGTAGGAGTAGGTCAGAATAAAACATCCAATGTGGCGATGGATAGGGGGGTACGACAGGGATGTATATTAAAGTGGCTCTTGCTGACACTGATATAGGCATAAAAGTGAATGGTGTCTGAATTAATAATATTAGATATGCAGACAACACTGCAATATTAGCTGATAGCCTCCAGGGAATAAAAGAGCTGATGAATCGTATCAGTGCAGTAGGTAATGAAATGGGCCTGAACATCGATGTGGCCAAAACCAAATTTATGATATTTAGCTGACAGTCACATAATAATGCCACCCTTCAGCTTAATGAAGAACCCATAGAACACATCCACATGTTCAAATAATGAACAATAAATCTCCACATGAATCAAATCGAATAGACGTTTAACCCTCCATCTTCTTATTAAGCTTCCCCATTCACTTACCATATAAATTTAAAAAAGCATCAGCAATAACTAGAAAACTTGTCCAATCCCCCCCCCCCCAAATCATTAACTAAGTACCTTCGTACAATTCACATTAAATACTCAGCTAACTTTGCTCAAAGCTTATCATCGACTTGTAAGACAAAATATTTATTCAGTATATACACTACTATGTTGCATCATTTACTTTCTCGCTGGCTAACAGCTATTTACCGGTGAAAAAGTTAACAAATCGGTTTCGCCATCACCTCTCAGGAGCTTATCGTGATCTGTTCACTGATATTCCTCAGAATGGATAGCCACAGTTTCTCGAGATAGTATAGTAATTTCATAAATTTTACCTTTAGATACATCAGAAAAAGAGGAATTGTCAATTTTTTAGGAAAACCACCAAATACATAGTATCCTGAAGTAGGACAATGTTCCCTATTCCTCTGTAGTCCCTTATTCACCTAATGGATATAATATGAAATTTTGCTTGGCGTGCTGTTAAGCTGGAACCTGCTGGGGGCATTAATATGGGGAATCATATACATCCGGTCACTCAATCACAGTAAGCCCCATGGAAATATATCCTATTTTTCCCAAAAGGCTAATGATAAGATTGGGATAGTTTAGTTTTGAGTTATTTGATCACAACTATTCAATTGTAGTAATAGTGCTTTAGTTACGCATACCTCAATGGCTAAGGTCATTTTGCACTTAATGTGTGCCACTTAGACAGGTTCAACAGCAACCGGACAAATTGGATCATCGTCCATCCAAATTCAAGCCCAGCCCAATGGTGCATAACTCTGGTGATCTTCTGGAAACAGGTGTTTTCATTGTGTAGCCCTGACAACTATTGAAACTCATTGCGAGAAAAATAATTTTAATTCCAAAATTGAAGGGGGCGATGTCCCTATCAGTTTTCATTTGTATAAAAAGCATACTTTTAACCTTTCGTTTTTACTGAAAACTTTTGCTAAATTCGACCCAAAAAGTAACATATTCACAAATAGTCACATGCTTTCATGTATTTAATTCTGATGGCCATTAACAATGGTCATTAATAAATTTACATGAACTGCAAAGTATTGTAAATTAATCACGGATTATACCTACACATGGAAAGAATGGTAGGTAGTTCATGAATATTTTACGGTCATAAAAATGGGTGTCAGGAGGGCATTAGTATTTACAGCAGAAAACTGAAAGTGACAGGTGCATTTTTAGCGAAGGATCACCGTATTTATCTAATTTCTTCGCAAAGTTAGACAGACTAGCCAGACTAAATAGTGTATTTCGTAATATGGAAGATTTTATCACTCTTATTCCACTGATTTCTGTTTCTGCCCACAATAATCCTCTTTTAAGGATTCTCTCTTTTTTATCTACACTGAAGTAAAATATTTTATAGGGAAGGGCAGAAACCAAAAATTCGATACTCGATTCACAATACCAAATTTTTACGATACTGTTATTTTTCGATACTCGATCCTTTCACCCCTTAAGTAAATTAACTCATATATTGATGGGAATTAGGACTTTAGCAATAATATTATTCCATAAATCAAATAATTATAATAAGGAATCCATTTGGGTGGAAACTTTCAACCATTTCTATTGTCAACAAGTTAGTTAACTGGTAATTAATTAGCACTCTCCCTTAACTGGTAGAGTGCTAATTATAACTTACTTAAACACGGCACTACTTAAATATAAATGTAAAATTGACAAAATCTTAAGATAGTAAGAAATAAAAAATAATTTCTAATAGACATTGGGGCCCAAATAAGTGTAAAGTATTGGAAAATTTAAGATGGAGATGGTAAACTCGAATTTACACTCTATTTTCTCATTAATGTTTGCATAGGTATCGAATTAACAGTATCGTGGAATTAAGTCGATACTCAATACTTCCGATACCACCGAGTATCGAGTAGTATCAAGGGATGGACAGTAGGGCGGATCGGAAAAATCGATTTTTCGCGGAGAAACTTGGCCTTCTGGAAAATGTTGTCAAAGTGACTCAAAATAAGACCAGAAAAATTTGGGACCTCTAGGTTAACCCTAGACCCTTGCGCCGTGGCCATTTATGGGAATGGGGGCTGAAAATGGAAAAAGTCACGTTTTTATAGCGGTTACCCATAGATTTTGCCAAGTTGCGACCCTTTTGGGCAAATATTTCGTCCATTTGGACATATCTGCAGCCGTTAAGCCACAAAATGTCTATTTTTAGTGCGCGGCCGCGCGTAATTATGCAACGGCCACGTAGCGTCGCGACACGTCGCAGCGCAACGGACAGCAGGCGCCTTCCTCCGGCTCGCGTCTGCTGCCCACTCGCCGCGAATGCAGAAAAACTCATCATGCATAGGTCTTCCGTCGTTGGTCTAACTAATATTAGATAATTAAGCATAATGTCCATGGAATAACTATTACGGAAGAATTATTAGAAATCTATATAATACACCGTCGTCATTCAGGAATTAGAGTACAACTCCCTGATCGTGCAGGATTTAGTCTACTTTTATAATTCTTTTTCAACATTGAGCAAGAATCCAAAAATAGTTACCAGAGCTGACCGCGTCAAGGTACCTGAACTATGACCTCCCCCGCCCACCCACCAACTCATATAAAATTGAGTATTTACTTTATCAGATTAGATGCTATCTGAAAAATAAGCAAGTGGTCATTTTGTTGACCAATCGGTTTATCTGTCTGTAAGTATTCGTCTTTAAAAATTATTTTCATTGAACTTTTAAGGTCATTATCGATATATTTATTTTCGAAGTCAGGCATATAAATGTAAAACTTACTCACCCTATCACAGGATGAACTGAGACTTGGTTTCAAAGGTCGGCATTTTGGTTCTGCTTTCTAGTCTTTTCAGCATTTCTTATTGTCTCTCCTCGTCTTTTGCGGATGTCAATGAAGCTTGGGATACCTCTTTCACTAATCTTTCCATTGCTTGCGTGTGGTAGGAAAAATTGAGTTCCAAAGTTGAGCATTGCTCAAGTAATTCTCGAATTTCTTCAGCCGTATGCGATAGAGCAGGGGGGTCGGTGTTCTCGTCCCATTTGATCAGCAGCGTGTAGTCTTCGAAATCAAAATTAAAAACTGGTAGTAATTCAAAAGTTCTTGAATTTTCGGTCGCACGCATATTTCTTCGCGCCTCTAATATTTTTCCACGCATCTCTTCGCACTTCCTCTCGATGGTCAGCAATCATTTAGAGGAGTAAAGTTTCTGGGATTCCTAAAACCCGTTTCTCTGAATAACAGGATCAATGGCTTTTTTAAGACCTTCCGGTAGATATCTCGAGCAATTTCCATAAATTTACAGCACCGTCATGTATACAATGGTTTCGTTTCACTGACAACGAGACAGGTGCGTATACTTTTTGAATGAATGACACCAGATTTTGTAAATTAGCACTTGGATTTTCAGTGAACACGTATAGCCACTGTAGTCGGTTGGCCGTAGTGAGCCAGCGAGAATGAGCCACTTTCCCTGGAGTTTTTCTGGCCAAATTTTCCGAGTAAAATCCTTTCGAAACTGCATTGGAAATTTCCATAAGTTACTGCTGGTCAGTGCTCAGTAATGTCAAGTATATTTCGTAGGATAAATTTAGTTGGGATTGGCTCGAACCATATGATATCAAGAGTCTGGCAGTCTTGAAGGGCGGAGCCAATAGGTTCAGCAAACAAATTTGGACCCTTAGTTTGCCCGTCTAATTTTTCTACCAAATGCCGCAGCGTTAAGTCAATCAAGTGTAATTGGCAAATAGACCACTGTAAGGGACGTTGGAGCTGTGCTTCTATTAAACGGATGATGCCTCCTTTCTGACCTGTAGTCACTTTGGTGCCGTCGCATCCAATCACTTTTAAATTTGAAAGTTCAATATTTTATTTCGCACAATAATCAAGTTTTGCAGATTTGATGTTTCTTGCAGATCCTCCTGTGGGGGAGACAAACCCCAAATAGTGGGAGCATCGCTATTCGACTAACACGACATGTTCCTCCCAAATCTTAGATTGATTAGTCCTCTTGCCTATATTCCCCAGTTTAATTGTTTCATCCTTTCTTCCGTCAAAATACAACCCTTCAATTGCACTTTTTGATTATTCTCTCTTTGCTTATACTGAATCTAACATCTTCTTTTTCTGTCTTCCTAAGTAATTCCGGTCCACTACCTTTGATGTGTCTCACGGAGTTATGAGCTTTGCGTCGTCTACGCTGACGCTAAGTTGCGCTGACGTTCATTGCTGCTGCTTTGAGGGACATGCCGGTTCTTGCACATACCTCCGCCACAGTTGACAATTGAAGACACATTAGCCCCAGAGAAGGTCCAGGTTGATTTTCATCCCTAATCGTATGAGGAACGTTGACGTCCAAGTCAGCTGATTCCTCGTCGGTTGAATTTTCTCGGGATGTTGAGGAAGAAAATTCTTGATGCTCACTTTTTTCCTCTTCAAGACTGAATGATTTTGACTCGACGCTCTCCGACGATCCTCTTCTGAGTTTTTTCTTCATTCGCCGAGTTCTGAAGCATACAAATCACCGGATATCATCTTTCGTTTTGTCCTTTGATCCCTAAAAAATTCCACTTCATTTAGGGGAACTTTATTCTCCTTCTTATATTTACACTCGTTGATTCTTTTGCACTTCCACACACAAATATCACATAGTTTCTCAGATACATTTAAAAATTTATTTATTTTTTTTGTCAATTTTGACACCTTTCGTAGACTTGGTTGCACTTATTCTTACGCCGCAGTACGTCTTATGGTACTGTAAAACCATTTTAATCACACCACGTTCCGAAATGATTGGAATAGAGGTGCGTTTCCTAAGTTCGGACACTTTTTTTGCCACTAGACTAGCTACTTGATGAACTGCAGGCTCCCTGCCTGCGTTTTCGGATATCAATATGTCGCAAGCATAAAAAATATTTGATTACTTCTTTAAAAGTAGGTAGCGACGATTCGTTTAATGTCGACGAGACATCCAAAAAAGGGATATTTTTCCTCACTACACATCCTTTTTTTTGGCATTTTCCAAGTCCAAATTATCGCACAGTTAAAATATTCAAATCACTAAGGGATTTGACTTTAAGAGCGGAGCACTTATTTCCAAATTCTCACCAAAAATGACTACCACAGCACTGACCAAAAGGGAGAAGGCGTAGAGAAAAGCACGAATTCACTGAATGCCTAGTAGAGAATTGCTGAGATAGCAAGGTCCAATTTTCCACTATATGAAATGGTGCAAAGCGCTGACAAAATATACATATTTTGGAGGCGGTAGGGGAAGGAAGGGAGAAAGGAGAGGCGATGTGAGGGAGAAGGGGTGAAAAGCGAGGGTATTGGGAGTTTTACCAGGGTTAACAAACTCAGGCAACAAAATATGTATACACTGTCAGCGCCGAATACCCGCCAAAAGCCACCTGAGGCAATTTAGAAATGTTATATTGATTTCTAATAATTCTTCCGTAATTGTTATTCCATGGACATTATGCTTTGCTGCATTCGCGGCGAGCGGGCAGCAGACGCGAGCCGGCAGGAGGCGTGTGCGGCCTGCTGACCGTTGCGCGGTGACGCGTCGCAACTCTACGCGGGCGTTGCATAATTACACGCGGCCACGCACTAAAAATAGACATTTTGTGGCTTAACGGCTGCAGATATGTCCAAATGGACGAAATTTTTGCCTTAAAGGATTGCAACTCGGCAAAATCTATGGGTAACCGCTATAAAAACATGACTTTTTCCATTTTCAGCCCCCCTCCCCATAAATGGCCACGGCGCGAGGGTCTAGGGTTGACCTAGAGGTCCCAAATTTTTCTGGTCTTATTTTGAGTCACTTTGACAACATTTTCCAGAAGGCCAAGTTTCTCCGCGAAAAATCGATTTTTCCGATCCGCCCTAATGGACAGGTATCGAATCCCATCCCTAAGTAATATTTTACTGTGAATTTGAAATTTTTCAAGGCTATTCACAAAATGCCCTGACTTTTCCAAACTGATATAGTCCATGACTTTTCCCAGTTTTCCAGGACAGCGGGCACCCTGTGAATACAATGAACTAAATCGAAGCATTTGAAATGTGACTCCATCACAGAATGATGTGAATTCCATGGACAGATAGGGTCAACAACTCTGAAGTGTTGCTAAGGACTAGCAGGGAAAGAGAATTATATCCAATATTTAAACAAGAAAGATGGCATACTAGGGACATATTCTGCGCAACAACAAATACAGTCAGCTGCTCCTCACATGAAAGGAAAAACAAATTGAGAGTAGATGCGGAGTGAGTAGGAGGCAGTATGTCCAGACTAAGAAATATTAGGGAATGGACCGGAACCCAATGAGTGGAGGAGCTGTTCCTGTTAGTAAAGGACCGAGAAGCCTATGCCAGAGTTACAGCCAATGTCAGGGGGACCTGCTTTGACACTCAAAGAAGAAGGCTAAAAGTTACCCACTTGTGTAAAAATACATTTCCTCAAAATATCTAGATTTGAATATCTAAGAAGTTCCTTCTAACGTACGTAGCTTTATTGTTGCCATTATGAAGAATACTTGCCCACAGTGCATAACGGAGCTTGACGTGTTGCTGTACTCAGAGCTGCCGGCCTCATGAACCAGACTTGGCTGCACATTTGAAAAATTGATTTTTTTCGGGGTCGCCAACGGTCAAACAATCTCTTTCGAATCCCTTTCTAGAGACTTAGGAGTGTCTCATGTGAGAATATCTCTGTGTCTATCGGTGTCCAAGTTCATTTCCCACTTAAATGCAAAAAATAGACTGAAAGAAGTGTTTGCCATTAGGTTGCATAATAGCAGTACATACATCCAAATAGCGATAATAACATAATGAAAAATTATATACAAAAAACGTTATTGGCCGGTATAATTTTTTATTCCATAAATAAACACCAACAGATTCTGTATAAGTTTGACTCTGGTTATTTTCGGTGCATGTATAGTGGATGTAATTCAACACTATCAACAACAGAAACTCAGTTATTAAAACAAAAAAAATCCATAGTCACCTTTACAAAAATAATAATACATACGTAACACAAAGGCTATTCATAAAAAACTGGCATGGAGAAATATCTACTCACCTTTGGATGGTAAAACTTGCAGTTAACATTTGTGCACTTAGGATAGAATTTGCACTGCAGTGGTGCAGGACGAGGAGGAAAGCGTGCAGGAGCTGAAAATAAATTAAGATAAACATAAGATGCAACAATATAAAGTACCTAAAATCAGGGATGCATTTTTCAAAGCCACAGTCGATTCACAAATTCTCAAACCCTGAAAGATAGCTCTTAAAGAGCTTGACAATCACTGGTAATTTGCTGTCACAGCAATTAAAAGTGCAAGAATATTATTAACAAAGTTTATTCTATATTTCTATCATTTTTATAGAATAAAATTATAAAAATTTAGACGATAAACTTGTACCTTTGGCGAAAGAACATCAAGGAAAAAATTTGAATGACCATTATTTGGCTTACAATTAGTAATGCCTTACGTCAGAAAATGTATACAGCGGACTCTCGTTAAGACGTTCCTTGATAGCACGTTTTCCTCACTTGGACAATCACTTCCTCAGGTCCCTGTCACAGCGCATGTAAATAACTATGGTTAGCACATTTTGGTTACCTCTTTCGCACATTTGGAGGAGGACCAAACCAAATTGTCCTAGGAAAATAACCAACTCGTAGGTTAATCAGAAGATTGATAAATCTCAAGAGGTTTACTTCTCGCATTAAAAACTACTGACATCGCTTACAATAATATTTTGATAGGCATATTATGGTAAAAAAATGTTTATAAACTAAGAAAAAAGCAATCTCAAACATCTGAATCACCTATTCAACAATTGACAAAGTCCCCACAAGCAGCACATTTTATTGTGATATTCGTTTGTTACATCATTGTCGCCGTCGTCTATGAAATCAAAACTGCACAAGCAACAGTTCATGTGATCTTCATCTATGTACTTTGTGATCAAGGTGATATAAAAAGTGAGTGCTTGAAGAATAGTGCTTAGAATCAGCCATGGAAAAGTGTGAGGTGAAAAGACAAATATCGACAATTGAAAAACTCAACCTTCTCTGAGAGGTAGACAAAAATCCACAATCCACGTCGAAATAGTGGCAAAAATGAAAGTTCCACCATCAACATTACAACTCAATAATTAAAAATAGGGAAAAAATTGAGAATTCAGCTCAAGAAGGTCACAAATAGGAACAGAAAAAGAGTTCGAGGAGGAAAATTTTGTGAGTTGGAGGATGTCCAGTTGAAGTGGTTCAAACACGCATGCACATCCAATGTGCCATTAGATGGTGTATTAGTACATGAAAAGGCCTCATATTTAGCTGATAAAATGGGCATAACTGACTTTAAGGCTTCGAATGGTTGGGTTGAGGGATTTAAAAAGTGCCATGGGATAGTTTACAGGTGCATTCGAGGTGAGTCAACCAGTGTCAACCAACTTAAGTTTGGGAAACATGGAAAGATGTCACTCTCCCAAGCATCATCAAAAACTACAGCCCGAATGACGTTTTTCATGCCAATGAGACAGGTTTATTTTTTTAATTCTCCTATGTTGCAACGAAAGTGGGACGGAAAAATTGATTCCGCTTGTGATCGGGAAATATAAATGCCCCAGATGCTTCAAACATGATCAAACATTACCTTGCACGTACAACTGCAACTCTAATGCCTGGATGACCACAACAATGTTTGAAAAGTTCCTGCGAGCACTGGATGACAAGATTGGTGGACAAAATCATAAAATTTTGTTGCAAATTGATAACTGCGCAGCACACCCATTAGACACTGCATTTTTAAGAAATGTTAAAGTGGTGTTTTACATCCAAATTGCACGAGTGTTCTTCAGCCCCTCGAACAAGGCATCACACAATGTATGAAGCCTAAGTACAGGAAACTACTTGTCAATGAGAGGTTGGTCAGCCTTCATGAGTCAGGAAGAAAAGTAAATATATTGAAAGCGATGCATTTTGTGAAATATACTTAGGACTCCGTCAAAGCCAAGAGCATAAGAAATTGGTTTTGGACCTCGGAATTTCATTGCAGTACAAACGAAGACGATTCCGCATCACTGAGTGATGAGGCAGCACATGAGCACACCCTTGAGGGCTGGTATCAGCTGTTCGGAGAAGGGGAGGGTATCACCTTCGACAAGTATGTTGCCTGTGACGACGAGATCAAAGTCTGCAGGTTGGTTGTTGGAATTTATGTGACTACTAAAAAGGAAGCTTTATTTATGGAGATAATTACATAAGAAATGAATAACAACTATGTATTCCAAACACAATCTTTCATCTTCCTAAATGTAATTGAAAAAGTCGGTGAATCACATTATCAAGTATTTTTATCTGTAGATTGATGTCAATAGATGAAGACTATGAACAGAAAGTAAGAACGGAAGAAGAAGACAACGGGAAAGAAATCTGCTCCAACATTCGCAAAAGCAGTGGAAGCGATGGAGACAGTGCAACAGTTTGTCACCAGTCACGAGGTCGATGAAAGTGGACTGTAAATAATAAAAATGGACTGTAGGTACTATCAATGAATTAGGGATCAAAATGAAAAAACAAAGCCCTCATAAGTGTGTATGTATTTCCGTTAAATTGTTTTTTGTTTTCAATATTTGTAGAGAACATGCGGGAAGTTCCATTTTTGTTTTGTTATAAGCAATCAAGTTTACACCATAACACACATGAAAGACGATGTTTTGGGCAAGGAGCTCAATTTGTTTTTGTTTCAAGGAGTTCTGACAATCCTTATAATAAGTACCATAATATTTATTCACGAAAATGTTTTCATGGTGAATTCAAATATAGCATTTTCTGTGCAATCATTGTAATTTACTGCAAGGAATTTTATTTTTGTAGTCACGATTTCCATAGACATGAAGTGTGTATTCCGCCACGGATTCATCTGTCCTTCAACCTAATTACTTCATTGGAAGTGCGAAGAGAAAAATATCGCTAAGTGGCTTCGCTAACTTTGCCGCTGAAGTTTGTAAAAGCAGCATCTGTAAACTAAATGTGCTGTTTGGTCATTGTCGTCATCATTAATAATGGAGTACGCATCAGCGTTAGGTATCCTATGTATTTTCTTGGGAAGCGGAATAGGTGGAAAAGAAACTACTTTTACAATAAATAATCACCAGTTATCTATGGCATGAGCTAAAATGAGTGGCAGGGTAACGGTCCCCTGAAAGTTATGCAACCAACTGTACGGATTTGACTTTCCATGGAATGCCTACCCTGTTTTGCACGTTTTCCTGGATACCACGTTCAGAATCCCGGGTGCCTTCAAGAACGTGCCAGCAAGAGTCCGCTGTATCTATTTGTAAGAATTGCAGTATTTACCCTCAGCTAACGTATGAATCACTTTTTATGCAACAACTTTTGAACATACTATCTGATTCAGCAACTAAAAATAATAATTCATCAAAAATTTTAAATCAGCTGTTTTCTTATATTACAAAATCCCATCCTCCATGATAACATTGTCACAATTCTTGCAATGAACCAGGAATCTTTTCTGATGAATTCAGGAATAAAATTAAGATTAAAATCAAGAGCAATGCATAAGAAGATTGAAAAGTTTTTAATAAAGTGAAACCCCTAAATTACACCTTCCCAGGGAACCTAGAAAAAAAGTGTAAATTGTAGGAAAAGTAGAATTTTCACTTCTACATTCATGTTCTTTTACTGGAGTAAGGGTAAAAATAAGAAACACTGATAACCTAAAAAAAGAGCAGTGTCATAATTTATTTCTTGAACTAGCACTTCCCATAATTTATATATGATGAAAAAAAAACATTAATCATCTTAGATGAATAGAAATGTGAAAATTAAGAAAGGATAAAGATGGCAGGGTGATTTACATTATATGTATTTGTTATTAGAAACAATGGAAACTATCTAATGAATGTAGCATGATTATTTTAAAAATTTTGATATTTTCAACTGCTTGGACTTCCTCTGCCTATTAATAATATTATACACTTTATTTTCTATTTTTGCAGTTCCTCAAGCATTTGTTCACAGCAATCACTACCTACAAAGTAATGTTTTAGAGTTTGAATATCTTGTTCTTGTTTGAGTCTTGTCTATCATAGTTATAACTCGGGAATCGAGGCAGTGCAAATGATCTCAGTTGTCCACCACGAGTTTTTTTCCACCATTTTCATTCTTCCCAGTTTCTACTTAGGTAAAAAATTAATATTCCCCTGCAGGTTTAATTACAGTCAAGCACCCATAATCTGGTAATCCAGGAGCACACTATAGTCCGGCGGTGTTGCGAAAACAACCTCGTACATATTCCGAGAAATCAAAAAATCTTAACCATAAACGTTGTTTTTAGAGATTTTGACTCTGCACTTTATTAAAATATTTCCTTTAATTGCTGGAATATAATGTAACTTTTTCATGGTAATTTCATTAAAAAATAATTGTACATGCAATCTAAACAAATTATATCATTAAGTTATGCACATTTCAGTTTGAAGTCCTCACTGTTGGCTGAGAAACTACTACTTCAGGTTTAGTGACTTGGCGTGGCTACGCTACTTCATGGCCCGCACATTTAGCCATGCTTCAATATAATGCTTTATTGCTTATTCTCTGGCTGTAAGATGCAAGAAACTTCATTAAAATTCTTTGCTACACATGCACAGATATTATGACCTTGTCCGATCTGAGCAGGCGGAGCGATGCCAGCAGAGTTAAGTGACAGCACAAAACTATCTGTCGCAGAAAAAGTAGAAGTTTATCCTCACCAGCCTCCAGTAATCGATGTGTATATAGCAGACTAAACTTCTCCATTGAAATAAACCTTAATTTCTAAACTCCCGACGCAACGATAGCATCAAAAACGATGAAACAACTGATCATCAAACACATTACATAATCAATTGGCCGCGGCAAGGAGTGTTGCGTCATGAAAATTTTTCGTACTTTTCATTTTAATTTCGGTATGCTCAAATTTTTCTTATTATATTGACTAATATATTTTTTCTAAAACTGATTATTTGCGAATTAAAGCTTTAGGGGTGTCCAAACGGGCGAAAGGTTCCATTTTTCGGGCTTTTCGATGTCCGACTTGGCCCTCGTAATCAGGGGCATCAACAGATTCGCCGGAAAAGTACTATCTTTCAGTGATTTACGAAGTGAAAACTAGATATTTATTCTCATTTTTATGCATAGAAACAGTAAAAAACGATATTATAGAAGTATCACTAATTGGATTGAAAATTCTTTGCATAAAAAAAGACTGAAACACCTGTTATCCAGAAAGTCTGTAATCCAGCATATCACTTAGGTCCCAGTGGTGCTGGATTAAAGATACTCGACTGTACATTGTATAAATTGAATAGTTAGCTCCTAGCCTTACAATGTATTCATTTCATAGCTTGAATCACATCTGGCAGATTATGAGTTCATCTTCTGTTACTACTAGTGGCACTGTTTACTATCCCCACCACATTCAAATTCTTTCTTAAAACAGGTCCTTTTGCAGCTCTCTTTCGTATTTTTTCTGCATACATGTAAAAGACAAAGTCAAAAAGTGTTTTACAAAGGATGATATGCATGAGTAATGGACTAAGGAAGTGAATTTTATTTTTTGAAAGAGCGCGTTGTGGTGCAAATTGCGGGAAAACTGAAAAATGTAGTCTAAATTAGGGGTTCTGCATACGTTGGAAACATAGGAAATTGAATGGGACTTTGTAAAAGTGGTGTAAATTGCAGGAAAACGTAATTTCCGATAACGCAAATACAAGATTTCACTGTATATGTCTATTCCTATAAATGCTGCAGAATATTACTAGAAGATTACACTATAAATATAAAAAATATTACTCATTTGTTCATACCAGCAGAAGTACTCCAGCCTACAAACAATCATAAGATGAAATTTCAAGCATGTAAAATTGACAACATAGGCCATCCCCTACCTGGAACGGGAGGCACAACTAGAGATCGAGGTAAAGCATGCGTGAAAGGACAATCCTTGCGGGTGCACGCAGCATCAAATTTACAGTTGGGATGAATGTACAAACACTTGTCACCAAATTTGCAGGATGGGAATGCTCTGAAAAGACAAGACCAGCCAATATGATTAGAAATATTATTACTTAATTTACAATTTAAAAGGTTCTAAAATATTTGCAATATTAACTCCAAGAAAATGCTCCAATGTTTTGAAAGTTTGCCTTTTGCTGCATGAGGCATGACTGTAAACATCAATTTGATGTATGTAGCATAAAATAATAAACCTTTATCTGTCCAAGGATCATATGAGTTTATGCTACATAGATATAAGTAAATCAATAGCAGTAAATTAGCACTTCATAGTAGCAGCAATAATAAAAGCAGCAATAACATCAAATTAGCAGTAAAATCATAGCACCAATAGCAAAAACAATGAACTTACTTGCAAGGAATTGACGGGTGGTGATATTCACACCTCTCCCCATGCCTGCAAGCAGGCCAAAATCTACACCTTTCTGTGACCTTTGGCTTTGCTGTGGACTCTGCTTCTTCTAAAGTGAGAGTAGAAGAAAATAAAGAGAATATTTTCACTCATAGGAAATACAAAAATAAATCAACAAGCTTAATATTAGAATAATGTTCAGGGCTTGACCATAAAATAGCTATACCAAATTTCATTTTATAAATTCATTGAAGATATGGGAACAAGTACTTAAAACACTTCAATATAGAACACTTAGACATTGATAAACATTTGTAAGCACATACTTTTTTTAACTTTAGCCTCAAAAATAATATTGCTCCAATGCTAGCAGTTGAAACAGGTAAACCTGAGACAACTCTGCATGCCTTCTCAGATTCAGTCAGGGAATATTTCAATCAACTCAAAAACAGATGTTACTTTTATTCGCCCCAATTTCTCAATTGCTCAGCACTCTTCAAATTTCTGTTTAAATTTCCCTCTTTCTGAGGTCAAAAGTATAATTATTTTTTGCCTTCTTCCCTTCCGATCCAGTATTAATTCAAAACTACATACACTGCAAAACTGCACTGCAAAGCTGCACTGCAAATTCAAAGTTGCAAAACATCTTCCTCTCTGGTGCTTCTTACACTTAATAACTTAGGATGCTTCATTCCTGCATGCTATTTTTGCATTTAAGATTTTTCTAGGAGATTTTTTGTCAACTGTTACAAAATTACTTTTGCCAGACACACTGAGTGGACAAAGGTGTTCAAAGTTACCTAGGAGTCAACAAAATGTGGTACCAGGAATCTACATAAACTGCAGCAAGGAAAATATTTTGAAATAGCATTTCTTCCCTTTCCTGCATAGACTTTTTTATATCAGCCGCAGCTTGTTTCTTCTCTAATTTTTGTTTTAACTTTTAACGATGCCACTTTTATAACTTCAATATGTGTCATATTGCTACTTTGAATTTTAAGGGAGTATTCACACGGCTATCTCAGAATTTCACCAAGGCACTCAACATTTTCTCACATCTCTAGAGATTGGTACCAAAAAGGTGTTTATTGTTTAATTCTCCTTATAAGCAATTCAATTCAAAATCCTTAGAGGACATTACTTTTTTTATGATTTCACTATGGAAGATAATAAGAATGAAACAAGTCTTCAAAAAAACATGTGCAATGTAAAATATTTGGTAGATGGAAAAATTCAAATGCAATCGTTACATGATTACAATTTCAACGTTTTAAAATCCGTGCAAAAACTGAAGTGCATCAAATGTTCACCTACGTGACAAAAATAACAGATGCCTAAGAAGGGAGTAAGAGCAAAGTTTCCACTCAAATCTGTGAGATTTCCCCAGGTACAGTGATGTGTAGAATTTTTTCTCATGAAGCCCAAAGAAAAAATACTAAATTTTGAATGTATGTATTTTTACAATCATAAGTCCCTGTAGTAACTTTTATCCACTGATGTTAAGATGCTAAAAATATTTAATATTAGCCTTCATGTGAGGAGTGCGCCAGCATGACTTCTCAAGGATTAACAAATAGTTCGTAAAATATTATGAAGAATTAGGGCTTCTCGGGTTTCCAGCCAGGTGAGATGGTCCATAGTCTCCGACATTTTGAGGTCCGACACGACCCTCGTCATCAGGGATGCTGGGATGCAGGGATGACGAGGGCAGTGTCAGACCTCGAAACGTTGGAGACTATGGGCCATCTCACCTGGCTAGAAACCCGAGAAGCCCTAATTCCACATATTCGCCAGGAAAGCACCAGATCTTCCATCATGAAGAAAATAATAAATAAATACATATACCTGAGATAAAAATACAGTGAGATTCCTAGATTCCATTAATTCATTCAAAGATGGCATTCTGATGCTCTCCAGACTACTGAGATATTTATTGAGAGAAGAGCCAAGACCTGAAAACCCATAGCATTGTAGGACCGTAAGCACCCCAAAGTTTGGCGCTATGAGCCTGTAACTGATTTGCTCACCATCAAAGTTTATGCACTCGCAATACTTCCTCCAGAGTAGAGTAAACGTGGCTAAGGATTTTAGACAGTAAATTTATTCTTCAGCCTCAACAGAAAATCTGGTGAGGTAAAGATTCATGAGAAAAAATAAGCAAAGGAAGAAATTGAGGGATTCAGATTCACGTTTTAGATTTTCATTCAAAGGAGTAGACAACATTGTGACACTATCAAAAGTACTCTTGAGTAATTTAGATTTTCTCAACACGTTAAATGTTAACCAGAATGAAATTTGTTTTATTTTAGTGTGGCACCGATAATCACATGATTGACTAGGCTAATAAAACATTGGTGGTTGGAGCCAGAGCCGACAAATTATACAGTTTCAAGCTCCAGCAAAGATTTGGAGCTACGGGAAGCTCCTGCTTCAGTTCCAAAGCTCTGACTCTGCTACTATATGGATTATAGACAAAAACATCTAGTTTGTATAATCCCCCATTGAAATTAGTCTTGAACTAAGATGGCTTGGAGGTGTAACTGGTAAACACACCTGGCCAGCAATTGTGAGATCTGAGTTTGAATCCAAGTAAAATGATTTTTTCATGACAAATTTTTTCCCCTTAACCTGCACTGTGGCACGCTCAGCGGTAGAGTCCCTCCCTCATGTGGAATTACTCCTGGGAGTTTTTCCCTCCCGTGCTGAAAAACTTTCGCTGAGCACACTAGACATTTTTGTGTCCTTGGCATTCGAATCGAAAACGTCCATTGAACAACAGGAGACTCTCGTCAATGCAAAGGTTTTGGAAAGGGGTAAAGGCATCTCAGAAGGGCTTCCAACGAGTGTTAACTATGGTCCTAATTTGTGCCAATTGATCATTTTCATTCATCATATTCTTCACCATCGTCGCAGAAATGCATATGGCAAAGCAGATTACGGTATGTATCCCATGACATTTCACGAAAATTTTGTGTTCTGATGAATGAGTCCTTTGACCAATACTCATTGTAAGATAAATTCTTCATCCTTAGCATCAGTAACGTAACTGCAATGAATAGTAAATTAGCAGTAAAGTAACTGCAAAACATCTCTTCATCGTAGCTTTCCAACTTTTGATCCGTGAATGCTCACTTTCTGGAACATTTATCGTGGTATATTTGTAATAATTATTAGTGTCGTTCACGATAAACTTCATGAAATCCACTGAAAAAAAACAAATGGAAAAAACCTAGTACTGCAGAATCTTTGCCAACTCTCGCCTTGAATCCAGAATCTCGGGGACCGAATCAGTGTATTTCCAGATTCAGATCCGTAGAGTGCCACATGAATTCCAGGAAATTCTTCTCCATAGGTGGTGGTAAATTGTCTTCGTCTGAGCTATCACCAGATTCCAAAGGTGTGCTCAGAAATTATTTTTCTTTAGCAGAGGCTTAGATGCTCGAGTCAAAATATGATGGGTCAAAATATGAGCAAGAGGACATGCAGAAAGTCAAACTCACAACGGCAAGGAGAGTAGAAGACTGAAGCATTGAGTAGAACAGTGCATCGAGAAAAAAATAACTGTAAAGAAAGCCATACAGGCAATAAATCTAGCAGCTGTGGGTAAAACGATTCTCCAGAAGCACAATTTCAAAGATAAGGGATAATTATGGACCCTTATTTGCTAAGGACAAGAAGGGGAAAATTCAAGGCCTTCATCCTGAGAGAGGAAAATCTCAGAGCTCAGCATGAAAAAGAAAGCAGACAAAAGAAAGGACCATACATAAGAGCGACCGCCCTGTGATAGCCAAGGGAACTTCTAAGAATCATATAGAACCCACAAGAGTTTGTTGGAGCAATCGGCATCATAACACACCTCTCGAAACACAGCGCAGAGAAGTGAAAACTCGCTGGGTGAGTATACTCTTCTTTAGCATGGTGGGTACAAAATCCACAGGATGTGTTAACGTGCCCACAGCATGATGGGCACATCGGCGGCGGGCACATTAACACGCCCACGCAAGGGTTACGTGTCTTATGTGTTTAAAAAAATACCATGCATCTAAAATACCTACATCACTTGTCATTAATTTTTTCACACAATCTAGAACAAAATATTGCATATAACTCTAAAATGGGGATAGCCAACAGCTAATGACAGCCGGGCATTCTGGTGGTAATGTGAGCCTAGGCATTTTAGCACTAAGTTTCATTCTTAAACTGTATTATGTAATTATCTATTATGTAATCCTTTTCTGCCATCATCAGGAGGCATCAATCCAAAGATTGGTTTGCTGCAGCTCCCCATTCCACTGCCACAAAGGCTAAAAATGTATTTCAGTACAAGTCTTCTTTTATATTTTCGTCCATCATCATTTCCTGATGCATTCCATCATTAGTCTTCCTCAGTCATATTTCACATTATTCCTCCTTCCATTATTGTAGTCTCTGGGTTATTGTGTCACAATGTGTGTCCAACAAGTTAGACTCTTCTTCTCAGAGTTGCATCATACATTTTTTCTCTCCAATTCTTCATAGGATTGATCATTTGATCTTCATTATTCTTCAATAATACCACTTTTCCATTGCATGCAATCTTCTTTGCTCTGTATCTGTCATTGTCCAGGCTTCACTGCCATGTAAGAGCATTCACCAAATACTTCTTTGTTTTAACAAAGAGTTCCTTATTCCTAGTTAGTATAATTGACTTTTTGTGGACTCTTCTTCAGATAGAATGACATCTTCTCTAGAGCCATTCTGCTCATAGCATCTTTCTTGTATAAATACAATTAGGGTAATCACCATTACCCCTTCAAAATACAATCTACATTCACTATTTTTTGCCCTTAATTCTTAATTGTGTCCCTCATATTTTAAAAATTAACTTTAACAGTAGAATAAATATGTATAAGGAATATTAAGATTCTACACACTACAGTACTTCAAAACCACCCTCCACCAACTACAGTATTCAAAACTACATTGTGTCCCTCATCATTTAAAAATTAACTTCAAAAGTAGAATAAAGAAATACATAAGTATAAGGATTTTTAACATTCTAAAAACTACAGTATTCAGAACTATCAGCCTGTCAATGGCTATGGCAGTCTCAGCACATCCTACCTGGAATTTACTGACAGTGAAAGAGTTAACTTCATTTTTAACCAAACTGATTGAAATGGGAAGGAATTAGGAATAAGTATCACATATCTCAACTAGAGTGTTCTGTGATGGGAGTTCTGAGCTATTCTTTGCACAATATACATTGAAAACAAGAGCAGATTGAAATGACATGAAACATTTACTTAAAGAGAAATTCCAAAGCTTACCAGATTCATTGGCAGAGGCACTTCTGAAGACGATTGGCCCTGTAGAGTGGGCCCCTCTCTTGTCGATGGTAGCAGTAGAGGCAGCAGAGATTTCCATCATCCCCTCATCCTCTCCTTCTCCTATGCCCTCCATAGCGTCCTTGGAGTCCTCATCTCCAATGCCCTCATCTAAACACTCATCGCCGACCTCCATTTCATCCACATCAGAGACGAGGAAGCACCTCGTCTTTGCACCCAGATCACTCCTCACAACCCTCGCAGCACCACCGGTGGAGCACGGGTCGTAGCCACTGAGAGTCACATAAAACTGAGGACTGCTTGCACGATCTTCACTGGCAGCCTCCTTTGCAGCGTGCGCCACTTGCCTCTCAGCAATGCCCACAAGAGCCTCTTCTGGAACAGAGCACACCATAGGCGGTCCAATCTGATTCCCTTCAGAGTAAAGTGAGTGATCGGATGTCCTTCCTACACCATGATTACCTTGCTGAATTTCATCCACACCATCCATTATTCTTGGCCCTTCAACTTCAGAGGGGACTGAGTTCATAAGATTTCTTGACTGAGATAAACTAATCAATCCATTGTCATTATTCATTCCCACATCTTCTAGTACATTACCATTGGCTGCAGATAAAAAAGTGAACATATTAAAATAGAAAGCTGGCAGTGCACAAAAGCAATTACCATTTATGTAAATGCTATCTTTATACTCGTAGGATCAGGAAATAAAATATAACTGAATTATCTGTTTAAGTAACGAATCAAGTAATAACTCTCACACTTAGACAAAAGATTGGCACAAAATAAGCAGTGTGGGTAGTTAAAAAAATAAAACTTTATTTATTTTGATAACTTTTTACAAAGAAATTAGATAGGGTCATGCTGCAATTTATGGCAATGATCTTAGCCAAACCACTGGCAGAAGAATCTTTCCTAGTGCATGGGTTAAGTGCCAATGACATTTCCAACTAATAAAGCAAAGATGAAACTGTACACTACACCATCACAACTTAAATGTTACGACTTACATAATTATAACAAAGAACGAAAGAGGTGAGATTGTGTGGGATGAATGCAATTTCAGGGACTGTTGGAGGGAGAACTACGGAGATTTACATGTTTTTATAAATATAATATAACAGTTGGTGGCAGTGAGCCATACAAATTATTACTGGTTAATGTCAATAGGAAAGTAGAAATATAACAGTTGGTGGCAGTGAGCCATACAAATTACTACTGGTTAATGTCAATAGGAAAGTAGAAATATGTAAAAATGAGGTTGCAATGGTAGCAAGTAAAAAGGGAGGAGTAGTGAGAATGAAAGTATAAAGTATAGAGCCATTATTAAACTGTAGTACTCAATTAGTAATTTGAGTATTCCACAAAAAGTTTTGTAAGATATTAAACTGCTAATAAAAAATATGGGTGTCCAAAGAAAGTATTTTGTGCATTAGTGGATTAAGAAAAGGCTTATGACAGGGTAAATAGAAATAAGTTGTGGAAGGTTTAGAGTGACTTAAAGTCAGGCAAGTGTGAGAGTGAACAGGACCTTGAGTGACAGGTTTGAAATAAAACAAGGTGTAAAACAAGGATGCTTGTCTAAGTGGCAATTCAACATTTTTATGGAAACCTGAGGGAAAAATGCATATAGTGACAATGTCCGAGTAACAGCATGTGGATATGTAAATGTGTGAGTTCTACTGTTCACCCATGATGCTGTGTTGCTGTCTAAAAGCCCTCAGGAATTATATCAACTCCTGGATAACTTTTTTGAAGCAATGATAGATGAATAGAATTGACAGTTACATTAAATACCAAAGCAGCAGATTTTTGCCAGGAGAATGGGAATAATGATTGTATTAAGAGAGTGAATAGTGTTAGTTATACCGATATGGGCAGAATGCTTATCACAATCACTGGAGCAGTTAACTGGTTAACACATTCAATGCGGAGCACATCAATAGACGTGCTCCTGGCTACTCCGACTGGCGGAGCACGTCAATTGACGTGGTCGTTCCCTTCCGAAGAACTTTCACTTTTTTCGAGCCGATTTTGATGACTTTCATGAAAATCGGGCCCGCATTGAATGTGTTAACTAAAGGGCTCAGTTAATGGTTAATTTAAAAATTGAGACTGTTCCACCAGTTGTTTGGAAAGTTACATCTACTGGTTACCCAATAAATGATTCTTAGGTTAACTGGGGCGTATAAACCCTATTTTGACCATCAAATCATTGATTACATAATTCAAACAGGCCATGTAATGTAAAACACTATTTTATTGGGCACAGGCCAATATCGATATTGAGATTCATGTATCACCCTTTACCCCAACACATGAATATACATATGGATCTAAATATTCGGCACCACTGTATGAGCGAAGGTGTTGCCTAGGTTTCCGCAAAAGATAGGTCGTGCAGCAGTCGGCATGGTTCTGCTTCTGTGTGTCAAAAATGGCTAATTTAATTGGGAGACCAATTCCGGTACCTTTATTTCCAGTATCTCCATTTGAATCACGGCCTTTCCTTATTAGAACCACCTCATCTAGAGTGGTGGCGCTACAATCTGCTTGGTCCTGATTTTTCGATGCATTCAGAATGTTTGGCAACACCCACTGGGGGCAAGTTTAGGATCCATATGTATATTCATGCCCCAAAACTTCTTAGCAGTGATGGGTCACATCCCAAATTTCATCATTTCCAAACTTCAAATCCCAATCTCTTCTTTTAAAGAATCTAAAACGCCAAATTTCAAATCCACATCCTTCTTCCAAATTATGAACCCTGGTTCC
This sequence comes from Pyrrhosoma nymphula, assembly GCA_963573305.1. Lineage (NCBI taxonomy): Eukaryota > Metazoa > Arthropoda > Insecta > Odonata > Coenagrionidae > Pyrrhosoma > Pyrrhosoma nymphula. The sequence goes on from OY754328.1 coordinate 30,730,838, forward strand.
CCTACATTTCCGATTGCATATATAAAACAAATCAAAATACATTTTCACATTTTTATTCAGTTTATCTCACCAGTCGGAGATCAGTAAAAACCTGCCACCATGGTATAGATAACAGTACAGTAGAAGTCCGTTATTACTAGTCCTTAAAAAATTCAAAATAGTACTCACTCTAAGGCACACTCTTTAAATTCGTCGCCTAATTTAATGTCTCAATCGTCATTAGTTCTTGGGCAACGGCTACCTTATAAATAAACCATATGGGCAATTATAAATGAAATATTTCATTAACGCGTCGTAATACGTGGAAAATAACATTGTGAGTTCAAAAAGTAAATTAATTCATCACCAAGAGTTTAGCAGATTAGTCAACAACACGGGTCTTTAGCTGGGATAAATTCTCCATCTCCTATGATGTTTCGACGAAAGTCTCGTTCATCATCGTTCATCAGCCATTACATGCCACAACTCAAGGTCTGTCTCTCCTTGGAGAATTTATCCCCAAGAGAAAAGTAGAGCTGTTTCCGAAGAAACCCTTGACTCAGTTTGCAGACGCGTTATTCTGTTTGTAGCTTGTCCTACTACCTACTACTGTTGGCGCAGAAAGAATGTGACTCTGAGTTTGAGACTTGTTATCTATAAAACAGCTGGGCTGATTTTTATGACACTGACATCACATCGCCAAGGTGGCATGTTAATAGATAAAGGCATTATGCTTACACCATTTGGTGCCGGAAGGATGTCACTAGAACTTATTTCATTGCACGTTTACTTGATATCAACCACATCGGAGAAAAAATTAGTAAACTTGCCAAAAATCGATCATTTCGGAAATGTTACTTGGCCATGAGAAGTAATACAAAAATGAGCTTTAATACATATCCTTCTGCATCCTTTATCTTTCAATGTGGATACTTCTCAAGTACGTAAGTTTAATACAAGTACTGTAGTAGTGTACAGCGCTTTTTTCCACAGGCCTTGGCGCCGAGCGCTGGGGCTTTCAGCAGTCTAGTGAACGGCTACGAGTCCTTGGCCTGCCTCTCGCTCTCCCCCCACCCTCGCCTCACCTCGGCGCTCATAGTTAGAGGGTCGGAGTGAAGCGATATTTTTTTCTTGAGTCAGCATCACATTTCATCAGAAGTATCACATTTCACTCATAGCTTTCCCATGCCCTAACTCCTCAGGTGGCTTCCACTAGTTGGGGAGGAGGGGATGGGGGGGCATTGCCCGCTGGGAGTCCCTTATCAGTTATGCCCACGAACCAAAAGTATCACATTTCACTCATCGCTTTCCCATACCCTAACTTCGCAGGTGGCTTCCACTAGTTGGGCGGGAGGGGGGGTCCTTTCGGGAGCCTCAGCAGCCAACTTCCCATGGTTCCCACTAGTTCCAACATCGCCCGCAACACAGGATGACCATTATTTAGGACGATTTGAATGGTATCCACACCGCTCAAGGTGTGAATCATGTCGCACTTCTTCATTGGCAGTTTGCTGTGATGGTAGCGCAAAGGCCAACCTGGGTCTCCGATTCAGCAGACTTCTTCGTCTTTGCTCTCTCTCCCCACCCCTTCAGACACCAGATACTTTTTTCAGGTTCGCTTCGGGAGGATGGTGGTAAATCATTCTGTGATGAGCACAGGCTGACAGTTTCTTCCCCCTCTCAGATCGTATTTTGGCTTGGGTGATTCGCTGACACCACCCTTGAACATCCGGTGGTCCCATCCTGCTGCTCCGAAGCTTGCTGACTCAAAAAGCATTGACAGCTAATTCCCCCACCTGCCTCTCTCACCCTCTTGCTTAGGATGAGAAAACATCACTGATAATTTTTGGACAAGATGAAATTCATGAGTGCAAGACACATTCTGCGAGAACGATATAGGAGTCAACCGAGAAAATCGCTCCTTCGCCTTAGGTAAACAATGGATGTTGCCATTTTCAATTTGCAATGTTCATTGTTTACTTTCGTCATAATTTTTACAGATAATTCGGAAATACGGCGAAAGCCTAAAGCCAACACTGGATTGATATGGCCGATGCTTGAACGAAACGAGGGGAGCCGTTACTTCAGTCGATTCAAATTGTAACCTTACCCCGGTGGTAGCGGTGAGGTAGACTTTGCACTTCCTTGTGATTTTATCCACAATCTGAAATTATGTTGGGTAGTGCCCGAGAGAGCATAGAAAAGCATCGTCACATCAATAGGACAAGTACCATACCTAGAGCATCGGCCCATGCGAAGAGAGAATCGGAACTCTGATCACAAATTAGGTATATTTTCTTTTCAAGGTGATACATTGCCGCAAAGTAATTTCTATTTGAATAACTTAATTGCTCGTAGCAGAAGCCACATGTAAATTATGCAACCCTGATGACATAAACAAAAAATCGTACTCCTTATGGCGATACGAGAGAAATAACCACACGCTACACCAGTCCAATTTCGTATGTTATTTCCATGACATAATGATGAGTTATTATTTACCATGATATAATGATTGGTAAAAAATCACTCGCTACAGCCAGATTCTCGCTATATACCACACTCATAATGACGGACTTCTACTGTATTAGGAAAGCTGGTATCCACCTACGCCTAATTCTTATGCTCCTCGTACAAGTACAGAATGTGTGCTAGTTGGCTCTAACTCCAAAGAAAAGAATGAGGCAAGCAGGATGATTATCTTACCAGAAGCAATACTTGACTGAGAAGACATGCCCTCATGCAAGCTTGCAACCAAGTCCGGCTGTGGCTGGCTTTGCAGTAGGTCTGATGGAGTCCTCATGACTTCAGATGGGCTTTCGGTGGATTGGGTCTGAACCTGAAGCAACTGGGCCTGAGTCTCAACCAAAAGCCTTTGAGTGTGAATCAACTGATCTTGGCTCTCAATGGTCTGAGCTTGATTGTGAACTATTCCTGTAACATTGTGGCCAGGCTTTTGCTGTTTCTGTACAGAATTCTGGTTTTGAAACAACTGGACCATAATCTTTGGTTTTTTTTCAAATGCTTGCATATGCCTGACTTCCTCCTGTGATGACCATTCTTCTATCACGAGAAAAATATTTAATATAATTAAAAATTTATAATTACTTGATTTCTAGCAACACATTTTAAGATACCACAAAACTAGTTAACCGAATTCCTACCTTGTTCATATTGAGAAGAAATTCTAGGGTTAGGAAGAGTGACAGCAATCTTACTAGAATTTTCCCTATTCTTTCTAGTCAGCAAACCAGGATTCCTCTGAAATTCACATTTTGCACACAAGATTAAAATAAAACATCAAAATTCATAATAAGGTATAAGCACTTACATGTGCCGTTAAATCAAGACAAATTAATGAACATAAGTATCCAGGGCAAGCAACAATCAAGTGCCCAGAAATTACCGTGCAGAACTTCCTTATGGATTGGCAAATCTTATGAAATTGGAAAATTTTAAACAATTGCTTACCACTCGTGGCTCAAGTCTGATTGGAGCAGTTGCCACAGACTTCTGAGCCTCAGCCACTGCTTTAAGTATGAGATTCTTGTTTGCCTGAGCAGAAAGAGGGACCTTCGGTCTGCCCTTAACTCTCACAACACTTGGCACCCCTACTGGTCTAGAAGACCCTAGCGATGTCTGAGATTCCTCCCTTTCACCAGGTCTCTTCCCAAGCCTTGACTTAATAGATCCAACACGAGAAACTGGTATTACTTTGCTAGAGGGTTGGGTATGAGTGTCTGAATACTTGATTCCAGTTAGGTCAGCCTTTAAAATAAATGAGAGGAAAGATGAAAAAGGAAACAATGAATCTATTATGCATACTTTAAGTTAAAAGATAAAGTCCTCCTTTACATTACAGAAGATCTGCCTCAACATTTTGAAATGTGTACTCCTTGTGAATGCTCACCGCAATGTAAGTGTTTTCAATACCTTGATCAGATTTCAGAGAATCAGCAAGTAAAAATGTGTGATGGCAGTGGTATAGAAATTTTAATATGCACTCAACTTTATTTTGTTATAGATAATACACCTGAAGTCCTGAAATATGGTTTTCCAAATATTAATATGTATTGAGATTTATGAAAGTGTCTCATTACATTTTATGTTTAATCAATATAATTAGAATGCTAACAAGGAGACATCGGGTGACTGATGTTCGGGATCCAAATGACGCAATTATTTTCTGAAACTATAGAGAGAATGCGGGAAAAGTGTCATGGCTTTCTTCCATTTGGGCCCGAGTTCGAGAGAAAAACACAACTAAAGAATTTCCCTCCATATAAATCCTTTGCAATACTACTTACTAAGACTACCAACAGAAGCCGTGGCCGAGTAGTTAGAGGTGCTGGACCTGTAATCCCCGTAATGTGGCACGGGTTCGAATCCCATTCCGGTCAATTTTTTTTTCATTCTAATATTTTACGGAGTCACTGTATATTGCCCAATCCCATAAATTTATGGCAGTAACAACAATATTTTTTAATTTTCAGCCCATTTTCTGGATTTTCAATCAACCCCTTGGGAGACTTTCGAACCTAATTTCGGGATTTTTGTTCAGCCGAAAAGAGGTTTCACATGCCGACAGGCCTAATATGTTTAGATTTTGAAAATACAAGGATACTTCCGTGAATAGGATGGGCGTCGATTGGTCGTGGCTCTTTCCCAAGGTGGCAAACAATGAACGGATAATTACTTTTTAATATACAGAGATGCATGCACTTCAAATTTCCCAGGAACTACATTCAAATAATGACTTTTGTGACTCAATTTTCGTTCAATAGTGAACATGATAAAGTAGAAAAGAGATCGTAACTGGTTCTGAGGTTATGTAAAAAATAGTTGCTATGCCTATCTGTGGAGCAACATATTATATTGAAGGGAAGCCTGTAACGTGGGGGAGAGGAGTATATAAGATTCCAGCACAAAAAATATCACGTAATAATAACACTATTTCTTTTCCCACCTCATGTTTATTTCGTGGCGTGGCGTGGAATTGGTTACTTTCGGATGATATTCATCATAAAAACATATAATGCAAAGAATATTTCTGCACCAAGCCAATTTGTTTTCTGTCGCCAGAACATTTGTATCTGCTCAAAGGCAGATCCGGTCTACAAACTCCAGACCATTTATTTATATTTTCTCATATTTTAAAAAGTAAAAAGTTTCCCACATGATCTGCGTTCACGCAAATGTAATTGTTCAGGTGGGAGCTTTATAAAATGTGCTTGGTGTAGAATTATTTTTTATTTTAAATGTTTTTACGATGCATATCATCCAAAAGTATGAAATTCAACACCATAATTGAAATGTTACATTTCATCAATGAAATAAACATTATGTAGAAAAAGAAATACTTTGTTATAGGTACGTGATATTTTTTAAGTTGGAATCTATCATAAGGTCTAATCCCTTCTCACCCCCAAAAATGCTTCTTTCTATCCTGAATTTTCTGCTTCTTCACTACTTTCATCTTAATATTCTTTCCATTGGGGTTTTCCCTGCATTACCTCCTCTCCCCAACCCACCCACTGTCTTTCCAACAAATTTCTCCACTTTCTTCTTTCCCACAAAATTTCCACCCCTTAATCTTGTCCCTTTAATCACAAGCCTTCTTCCACACTTGAATTAAATCTGCTGCAAACAAACCCCAACCCTTCCTCCACTGCTGAACCTCGCTAATCCCTCAATGGGACACCAATACCCAACCGGGTAAGAACGGGCGCGAATGTTAGACAAAGAGATACCATTGAGAGAACTCCTTGAACAAACCATTGAAATGTAGGGTCATTGGCCATGGCAACCCCTAAAGAGAGAGAGGGACACTGGTTTGGGTTAATAAGATCATAAAGATGTGTAGGGGCTGAGGGAGCAGAAATGTATGAAGAGCGGCTCAAGCGTAGAAGGATGCATTTCCAGGAGTTGCACATGTACCTGTGTTTTTTCCCACAGTAAAAGAATAAAGGCTCGCTCCAACTTTTTAAAATCCGAGAAAATATAAATAATTGGTCTGGAATTTGTAGACCAGAAATACCTTCGACCTCAGCAACCAAGGAGTGTAGTGAGTATTCATGGTATAATCATGGTATTATTTATTTTATTTAACATGGTAACAAGTTCCCGCGAGATGTAAGCACGGCAGAAGATATTATGTATCATGATGGAATTCACTTAGGAACTTTCTGCATCATGCTCGAAACACAGCAAATTACGTATTTGTACTATGGAATACCAAAAAAATAGTGAGCCACAAAAATGTTTATGTGCCCTGCCACCTAGCGGCTGCAACATGCACTATCACTTGTAAAATACGTGTTTCGCGGGAGCTGATACCGTATTAGCTAGTGGTAAAAAGTTTCACATCTTATCTAAATGCAGTCGATCCATGAAAGTCCGCGTTGTGTTCCCGTTCCATGCTTACAACTGTCATATATGGACTTGCTTGTAACAATTATGTTTCCATAAATTCAAGAGAGTATTCCACGCATAATTATTGTAATAATAACACAAATGACAGTAAACTGTTAAGGGCTAATCATAAATGTTGGTAATATTGGGCTCTTATGATTCCGAAAAGCCGAAGTCAGCTGTTTTCTGAGGCAATCTTACAGACGTTGAAGTCCTCTCCTTTATTTCCACTATTTAACTGGAGAAGATAGCAGCCCAGTGCTTAAGTGGAACAAAATCCCCGTAGGTTATATCTTGGTCATTAAGTTATTTAGCATTTTTGAAATTTCAATTAATAGAACTTTCTCCAAACCATATATCAATTTTTATACACTTTTTAGAGAGGTAGGAGGCATGAAATTTTTTCTTGTTTCCATAGTGTTTGCCGTTTATAGTCCGTTGCATTGCTATTACTTGCAGCCGCGACATATTTGGCGCACCCAAAACATCAGGGCAATACCAATACAGCAATGCGCAGTACAGTACACGTGTCCTGAAGTGTCAAAATTTGACGTTTAATATTCCAGTGTATGACATCTAACATGGAACTTGATGTCATTGAAAGTGAATATGATCATTAGTAATTGAAGTGTTCGAAAATATGATTTTAATGGCTATCTCAATAGAATGTTTTCACCACTCACCAAAAATTCCCACAATAATGACTAAATTAGCATTACAGTTGTAGGAATTGACAGTGGAGTAATTATTAATCATCTTCGGTATTAACGAGAGTTCCATTTAGCGAGTGATTTTTCAGGTCCCGAGAGCTCTCGCTAAATAGGGCTTCTACTGTATATGTAATACAATCATAACATCATACCTGAATAAAAGAAGAAGGTGAGTGCCTAGAACCTGCCTCAGTCACAGGAATAGCAGGAGTCCTCTTGACAGAGGGAATCCTGTTTCCAAATGGCTCAGAGCTTTTGGCCACTGCCCTCGGTTGAGATGAATGTGATGATGACGAAGCCCCCACAACTTGTGACTCTGACCTGTGCCACCCACTGCTGGATTTCACCTCCTTGCTAGCAGTTCCCCCTTCATCAGTATGTTGGAGTCTTGCATCCTTATGAGTCAAGACAACTGACTCCTTGACTATATCCTGGATGGGAATCACATTGATGCTTTGCGGACAGCTAGAGTGTACCCTATCAGGAACCCTCTGAGATCCAGAAGCAGAACTCTTTGAGGCAGAAGCAACAACTGAATTCTTCTGAGGAATCATTCTGATCTCCTCTTGCAATTCACTCACGAGAAGATCAGCTGAAAAGTCCCAAGCAATTTCATTAGGCTTTGCACTGCTAGGCATTTTTACCAATTAAATTCAAAATTGCACATCAATTTTCCTAGTGAGATGACACACGAAGTTAATTTTGGGAGATGCTGTGTATGAATCTTTGTATTTCTAGCATTTGTGTCCATTACTGGCTGCATCATCATGGATAAAAGAAGAAATTGACTGCAGGGCAGTTACACTCCATGGTATTTATTGAGGAGACCTAAGAGGAAGGGGAGATTGAAAGGTCTCCTTAATAAATACCCAGAAGTATAACTGACCTCGACCTGCAAAAGACGTTAAAGCTAGGAAAATGCAGAAAAGGAAGCTTCACACGCAGTAGCTCCCAATATTGACATCAGAAAATAATCCTCACTGTGAAAATCTAATTAAGAAAAAACCACAATGCATATTTCCACCAATTTTATTAAGGCACCGTTATAAATTAGGTGGAAATATAAATTGTTTTTACTTCAGTGATAATGGATTTCCATATACATAGTTAAGCCTGAAAACATTGAATACATGAAAATCTACTGCCAGAGATGACATATGCTCATTAAAAAATTTGAAAATGTTTCTAAATTTGGCAATAAGGCTATGTATTACATCTATGTATGTCACTAACACAAAGTTTTATTTAATTCATATTAAAGCTAAAAAAAACTCTCCACCATTCCCTGAAAGGTGGGGAAAACCAGGAAGACTCACTGAAAATTACTTTCGTCAAGACATTTATCTCTCCGAGAACTGACTGCTGTACTCTTCGTATTCCAAAAATACTCTTCTTTCAGATGTTTACTTCCTGGAGCAGTTGGAGATAAGGAAACATCAAAAAGAAGAGTACGTCTTGAACGAGAATATTTTTTGAAACTATTCCCCCCTTTAAGATGTCCCACTGTCTGCAACCTAGACCCTTCCCCAACCTTTACATCTAGGCCAAAACTCTTACTAAATTGCTGCCCCCCCCCTGCCGTGAGGTCGATTTCTTACCCCAAGTACACATAATGCAACTCCTTCTTCCCCACCCACTTCAAAAAACCTCCCCCCCCCCCTTCCACCAACCTCCACATTCCTCCTCCAATTACCATCCTCTCCCCCCCCCCACTCTCCCAGTTATGGATATATATTCTGTACTGCACTTGAAATGTACCCAAGGATGTCACCTTTGTGATGAAACCGGTCATCATGCAATAAAAACCATTGTGACACTGTAAGGTTATAATTATAAACGATTCAGTCATTGCGAAACAGCAGAAGTACTCATTGTAATGAATTGAACTTTTTTCATGGATGTTTAATACAAAGAGAATCCATGCACCGTGCTAATGATTTGAGGACCTGCTATCTAGACTTCCACCGGCTCTCAATTAATAATAGTTTGTAAAAATGAAGACTCTCATAATGACCAACCGATACAATGCAAGTCAAGGAAGTGCACGAGCTGCTTTCATTTTTTCAGTACATACATCATTTTGGCAGCAGCCAAAGCAAGCAGGCAATACTGGCATTAGACTTACAATGATTTTTTTACTTTTATTCTGGAGAGGTGAGGAGGGCATGATTTAAGGTGCAAGCGGCAGTTTTATCCGTCAACCCAATTTAAGCTTGAGTGATATAGGTAGCACGAACCAAACTTGAACCAACTGAGAATGACTGAAAATATTTCAAATGGTATATAATAAAAACCAAACCAAAATTAAAATTAGTGAGGTATAACCTTCATATTACAAATTATACTGAGAGCAGAAAATGGATTTGTAACTAGAATGTTTTTCACGGCAAGGTCGAAAGGAAGTATGATTATTTCACTAGTGCCACTGATATAATTTTTATAACAAGAGATATATTACCTGAAAAGCTGCATTATATTAAGTTTTAATTGCACCTAGACTATTCCACCATGTTACAAGGAAAAAAGGAAGGCTGTAGATAACCTTCATTTTCAAAGACTAACAAATTATTGCAAAATGGATAAGAGCAAATCCATGAATTTTGATTGTATGCAATTTACATATCCTGGATTTTCAATGGGAAAAGTACCTGCTTCAGCATCAGCTCTGATATTTATGAAGTCTTCATCATCTTCATCACTGACCATCAAGACAGGTTTTAGATTTACACGTGAAGCAGTCGGAAGGTTCAGGGCTATACTTTTGGTGGCACTGGCTGACATTTTCTCCTTAGGTTTTCCTCCAGGTTCCTTCTTTTCCTTGGCACAATTTTCATCGGGCCTCTTCTCGACAGCTTTCACTGCTTCCAACTTTGAAGACTTACTCTTCAATCCTTTCTTTCCCTTCTTACCACCAATATCCTTCTTACTTGCCTCCACCTTTTTCTTGCGGTCTTTCTTTGCCGATTCTGCCTCAGCATCAGTTACTGATATTTTCCTTTTCTTTATTGTCTTTTCTTTATCTAAACCACTTGAAGAGGCCTTCCTGGCATCTGCCGAAAGAACAAACAGAATTAAAATTTACAACATGGTTCAAAAGATTACGATGGCAAAATTTCCTATATGACATGCCATTCAACTACTGGAGCATCAGAACACTCCATGAAATTTACCAGTTTACTCAGGAGATTTGTCAATAAAATTTAATAACAGGTTATAACACTTTGCTATAGTTAGATATGTAACAAACAAAATTTATTTCAAGGCTAAGATTACTACCTAAGCTGGCAAGGGTAACCTCCTGTAGCTTTTGAAGAACTTGAAGCAACCATGATATAAACTTTTCGGTATGAGCTCCAAGAAAAAGTTGTAAATCTTCTATCATTTCACTTTTACTCCTGTTATTGGCTACCATTACCATAATATAGTCTGGAAGTTCCTCATCTGAAAGTAAGTAACAAGAACAGCAGATAAAAAAATGCACTATATTCAATCGCTGATTTAAACTGACCATTAACCCTTAAATGATTCTTGAAAATATCAGTCAAACCATAAAATTAGAAGTTGAAAACTTCAAATTTATACAAATCAAAACCATAATTTTTGGGCAAACTAATAATCTGTCCATAGTCATTTGTATTTCATCAAAATTAATTGTCTTTAAACATATTACTTTAAATGTCAAGAAAGGCCATTGCATTGATGGCAATAATATGCCCAAGAATCATGTGAAACACCAAGGTCCCTGTTACCGTAATATATTCACTCAGGTCTCGTAGCAATTCAGGGACTTAATTTGACACAAAGCCTGACACATTGTAAAGTGTGATTGGAAATAATGATTAATCTCCACCATCAACTATCATTTTGTTTGGTGCAACATTGATAAACCTAGCAGTATGTACCAGTAGTCTGCTTTCTTAATTGGGTATGCAATGAATAATTAAAAGATTCAATAGTTCAGATTCAATTTTAAAAATATGGTAAAAACATTTTCTCAGAGGCAAGTGAAGAGAGAGATAATAACTAATATAAGCCCATGAGATCTTTATACCTTAGATGCTACTATATAAACAGCATAAATTATCTCAAATAAACACTAATTGTATTGTCTTTAGGCAGAGTTCCCTGTGGGCTCGCTCTATGGCACTGAGACCTATAGGTCCATTGGGTCAGATGACAAATATTACTGATAACAATTATTTCCAAGCAAGAGACCCTCTTCGTCAGAATAAAACAACCAGAATTTATAGAAAACAACTTCCAAACCCATCTTCAAACTCCAGTACTTCATGTATGCAACATCATGTATACATACATGCCAAATCTCTACATTGACACACAGCTGAATATATCACATTATTGCATGGTACAAAGACATTCCCATGTTTATTGTTGTTTTTTTCTGAAAGCAGACTATATTAGAATGTCTCACGTCTTGCCACCTTTCCCCACGTTTGTGTACTTAGATTTTGACAAACAAAAATTTAATATCGCAACCTACAACATCACGACTGGGCAGAACAGGAATGTTTCGAATAATGCGCATTCCATACGCCTAATTGGGTCATAATCTCCTCTTTTAAACCATTTTGCAATTTCAGAACTTCACATGGCAATACTATGCAGATAATAAACCAAAGAGTAAAATTCCCACGTATGGGGCAAAAAGTGACCCTTAAACAAAATTACGGGCCCTGACATATTGCTAGCATTCAACATTTTTTCAACGGCTCTAAAAAGAAACGAAATTCTCATATTTAATTACAACAGAATGGCAATAATATCGCCAGCACAGTGGTTGCTTTAAGCAGGGAAATAACTACCATACGTTATACGTCGTGCATCATATAGACGATATAGATTATAGACGAACAGTTCTGCCAGATGTAATCCGCAACACCCCTTTTCCTTCCTTGCCCACAATTAGAAGTTAATGATAGAAATTATGATTTGATAGTAACTCACCTACATATACTCCAAGCTCCACGAGTTTTGCTTTGATTGCAGACTGAAACCAACAATTTATCGTCATTTATCATCGGCATTATGAAGATGAAAGAAAAATTGAATAAGTGAGCTCTTTGAGATTAATGACATAGAAAAAATGCTAGTTGGACACGAAAAATAAACAAGTAATCACCTTAATCTTTTGACTAACTTCCACACCAATTCCTTCCATGTTGGTCACGTATTAACTGGACAACGGGTAGCAAAAACAGCTGTTCGCAAGACACTAGACAGGTTAGGGTATTGTTAAACAAACATATGTCGCAACAGTTACAAACGTATCCACTGAGTCAACTTGCCTATATAAACTTTCGTCAATCTAAAACATCTGAAGCATCCGAAATGCCAAGTGAAATGCATTAAAACACACGCAATATTGGAGCGCATTTGTTCACATTTATCGATCGAACTCATATCGCACCACTTTTGTCTATTTGACTATTGGGGGAAATTTGAACACATCGACTTCCGAGTCGACACATAATTCATTTTTCAATGCATCTGTAATTATTCATGGATGAAAGCTGCATGATAAAAAAGCCTCGAACCATACGACTGTTGATACATCAGCATAAATCGCTAATGCTTGTCAGGAGGAGGAACCTCATCAGGTACGCTACCAATATTAAAGGGACTGTTTGTATACAGCATGTTTGCAGTTTAACTCTTGTATCGCTCTCCATTGATACAGTTGCAAAATAAATTAATACATGATGCATAAATTTCACCTCGCTTCGCATAAAAACCATTGGCTCTTGCAAACATTTTCACTTTTTACCGTTCAGTTTAGGAAAGCATACCTGCGTTATTATCTTCTTTAAGGAAAACCACGTCTTCAAAAAACAGGTAAATAAAAATTTTGGAAAAAATCGTTTTGGGTGACAAAAAACGGGATTTACTGCAAAAAAACATACATTTTGAGAAAACGGTTAACTAAAAAAACAGGTTCAGGTGCAAGCACTGGTTCAGGAGAAGCACCGGTTCAGTAGAAAACGCCGGTTCAGAAGAAAACACCGGTTAAGAAGAAAACCGGTTCGATCTATTGAACCGGTGCACTGCCGTCGCAAACTGTTTTTTTTTTTTCAAACCGAGAATCGGTTCAGTATTTCCTGCACCGCCCAGCCCTAGGTCGGAGTGAAGCGATATTTTTTCCTCGAGTCAGCATCACATTTCATCAAAAGTATCACAATCTCACTCATCGCTTTGGGGGGGGGGGGGTACGGCGTTGCCCGCTGGGAGTCCCTCATCAGTTATGACCGCGAACCAAAAGTATTACACTTCACCCATCGCTTTCCCACTCCCAACTTCACAGGTGGCTTCCATTAGTTGGGGGGAAGGGGGGCGTCCTTTCGGGAGCCTCAGCAGCCAACTTCCATAATGGTTCCAACATCAGCCGCAACACAGGATGACCGTTATTTAGGACGATTTGAATGGTATCCACAACCCTCAAGTGGTGAAGCATGTCGCACTTCTTCATTGGCAGTTTGCTGTGATGGTAGCACAAAGGCCAACCTGGGTCTCCGATTCAGCTTACTTCTTCGTCTTTGCTCTCTCCCCCCACCCCTCCCGACACCAGATACTTTTTTCGGGTTCGCTACGGGAGGACGGTGGTAAATCCTTCCGTGATGAGCACAGGATGACAGTGTCTTACCCCTCACGGATCGTATTTCGGCTTGGGTGATTCTTTGACACCACCCGGGATCATCCAGGGGTCGCATCCTGCTGCTCTGAGGCTCGACGACTCAAATAGCATTGACAGCTAATTCCCCCATGTGCCCCTCTCACACCTCCCTAGGCCGCCCTCTCGCTTAGGATGAGAAAACATCACCGCTAATTTTTGGACAAGAAGAAATGTATGAGCACGGGACACATCCTGCAAGAACGATATGGGATTCATGCGAGAAGATCGCTCCTTCGCATTGCATAAACAATGAATGTTGCCATTATCAATTTGCAATGTTCATTGTTTACTTGCGTCATCATTCTTACGGATGATTAGGAAGTACGTCGAAAGCCAGCACTGGGTTGATACGGCAGGTGCTCGAACGAAACAATGGGAGCCGTTATTTAAGTCGATTAAAATTGTAGCCTTACCGCGGTGGTAACGGTGAGGCAGTGGCGGATACAGAAAAAACTCAAGGGGGGGGGGGGGCGGGGGCGCAAGTTATCGCGACGATTGTAGCTTTCTAACTGACTGCCTGGCAGCGACTCTGCTTCCCTTTTATATGTAGCTCGGTTGTTTCAGGAACATTCGGTGCCAGAATGTTCGCTTCCAGACTTTTAAGGAGTGAGAACAAATACAAACAGTAGAATATTCGCGACTTTTCTCGAACAAATGCCAGACAGAATAACGTATCGAGATCGCTAGAATGGCCGCGACTTTTCTCGTAGGTTAGCTATCTATGTGCCGGACAGAAACGTATAAAATACGCTGACGCGCGCGCGTGCTACATAAGAAAGTACTACTCGATTACTCGACTCAGAGTTGACTGACGAAAGACACGAACGAATAGCGTGCGTTCTGACTGGCGGGGGCGACGCGGGCGGCAATGCGGGCGGCCCCGCAAGGGGGGGCGCGCGCCCCCCATATGTATCCGCCACTGCGGTGAGGTAGATTTTACACTTCCTTGTGATTTTTCCACAATCTGAAATTATGTTGCGTAGCACCCGAGAGAGCTTTGAAACGCATCGTCACATCAATAGGACAAGTAGCGTAACTAGAGCATTGGAGCATGCGAAGAGAGAATCGGAACTCTGATCTGAAATCTGGTACATTTTCTTTTCAAGGCAAAGTAATTTATATTTGAATAACTTTGTCACTCATAGCAGAAGGTGCCTGTAAATTATGCAACCTTGACATGAATGAAAAATCGTACTCGTTATGGCAATACAAGAGAAATAACAACTCGCTACAACCATCCAACTTCGAATGCATTACCATGACATAAAGATGAGTGATTATTTACCATGTTATAATAATTTCACTGGTAAATAATCACTCTCTACATTCAGATTCTCATTATATATCACACTCGACTTTTATTGTATAGGGTGACCAACTCTCCCGTATTTCCCATATTTGACCCTATTTTTTCACGATCTCCCAGGTCCGGTCCGGTCTCTTTGGGTGAATTTCTCCCGTAATTGTTCGTCCAGTAAAATCATTGTTTCAGTAATTTAAATTTTGCTGTCGAAATTCGTTTGAGAGCAGACGCAATTGATTCTATAACGAGTTTTTTCTATCGATTATCATATTTCTATATTTTGTTTCGGTCGTGCTACTCACAAAATGTTAGTTAGGCACTGTTTGTTCTCAGTTCAAATTTGAAATCTAAATGTAAAAGCAAATTCCTTGAATTTTATGATTCTTTGTATTCTTACGTGTTTAACGAATTTGATGATAGTTTAAAGTGGACAGATGTTAGGAATTGGTGCAGTACAAAGCTGATCAAATCATAGAACTGCAAATTTCCATGAACTTCATGTATTCTTACACAGAATTTTTAGAATTTACAGAAAGTGATGGCAAACTATTGTCTGAACCAAAATCTGTTGCAAAATATATTTAGGTTCTCTTAAAGTATAAAATAAAGTTCTTTATAATTTATTTACAAACAATTCATTGCTTTTTTCTTTTTTTTTGTGAAATTTTGCTGTTCTAAATCTCCCTTATATTTCGTCAAGAATATAGAAATATCCCTTATTTTCTTCAAAAATAGTTGGGTCACCCTACTACTGTAAAAAGTATTGATAGTCGGCTTGTTGTCTAACTTCAATTGCGATGGCTACTCTGGGCTGTGTAGGAATTTTGGATACACAAGTTCTCAACCCAATGCAGCCATTAAATAAAACTGTCGACAAATTACAAGAGGTTAGTTCATTTCGATTGTTTTATTGGAACTGTTCAAGACCCATTCATTTTAATTCATCTTCTAATTCTGCCACGATTACAATAAACATTCCTTATCACCTTTTCCCTTCTAAATCAGACTAAATGTTCAGAAGAGAAAATGCACTAGGGGATTGGGAAAACGAGAATATTGGTGCATGTATTATAATATTGCCTTGTTGGGAAATTGCCATAGTTCATATGACTCGACTTGATACTCGTAACTACAACTTGACTCGATACTAGACTCTAGATCAAAAAGTACTGCTCGGACATCCCTAACTACTATGCGATCCACGTGGTGGTAATATAAAAAAAGAATAAGAAAGGAATAACCTTCCATTGTTACACAAAGAAATTGAAAAATGTCCTTAATAGTCTTAGATCTGAAAGAAATATGCCATTACTTCAAATGAAGTCATACCAAACAATTTGAAATATAAACCAACTAATGAAATGTAGAAAAGCAATGCATTTGCTGGGTGATGTGATGCAAGAAAATGCACATGGTGAATTTCTCCATTAACTTTATTACAGTGGTTTCTCCATGTAAAAATGCTACAACAAAAGCTTTAACAGTGTAAATTCCACCTCCATGATGCATAAAAACGCTTCATGTCCATATAATAAAGACAGTTATTTGAGTCTACAGCAACAAAAGTTACAGAAATAAATAATCGTAACTTTAAAAGAAATTAGCACTTTAATAAAAAACTACAAAATATTTGTGACAATGCTCCATACATCAGGTACAGCGTATAAAATGTGGTGTGCACATTATATTACAAACAGCATTCAATTCTATACTCAGTAAAATAAGGACTTCTTCATATCTATTAATATATCTACCTGAAACAGAAGTTGCACTTTTTTTTAATTATAACACACCCTCACATATAAATATGCTGATGATTTTATACATAAGAAATATTTTCAACATGCAATATATCGTGTATATTCTCTTTCAACCAACAATATTGTATACAGGTATAACTCTTAACTGCCGAAATAAAACAATATGAAACATTTAAAAATTAATGAATCTAATACAGCTGATAAAACTGAAATATTAAAATATATGAATTAAGTCATCACTACCTCATTGTACAAGAATGGCTTCAGACTTTAAACCAGAAAAACATTGCTTCTGAAACTTAAGCATTTTTCCTAATAACTGAATGTTTAGAAGAAAGGTAGCAGACTGACATACTAAAGGTACCATGACAACATGAACACCTGTCTCGCATTTCAATGTGAAGTCCTAAGCCGGTGACATGAAAATAGTTTGCCAAGGCAGCCCTCAGCTCATGAAATTTGGTCATCGTGAGGAAAAACTGGATGCTGGACTGAATTATTTCTTTACTCCTAATCAATGTTCCACCCATTCAGACAGTCAGTAATGCCCATGTTTTGCCATTGTATGCATGAGGCTGCAACTATGCAGGCTACAGAGAAAAGGTGCAAACTAAATAAAATTAAACATCTATTTATCCTGAGAAAAATATTAATTGAATATTCAGTCATCTAATGGCAACAGTCATCCTCAAAAACCCTTCCCCTCTCTTCTTCTCCCAGTGACATGTGTTAGCCTCTTGTTTTATTATTTAAATTTAGGAATCAAACATGACATTTATCATCATATAATTCTCATCTTACATATATCAAGACTCAAAACAAAACTTACAATTAAATAAAAATATATGTACATAGTAAATTTCAATTTTTTAAATGACTATGTCTACAGGTTTGATTTGCTAGTAAGACTAGTGCACTAACAGTTAGTAATAATCAACCAAAGAAATGTATTCATGGAGGTCATCTGACCTTTGGCATCTGCCAATGATATAATTTTGCTAAGTAAAATTCTTTAACAGAGTAAATGAGACAAACAGAATCATTTGGAATGGCTTAAATATAAGTAACAATCACACTTTGGAATGTGTAATCGAGCCTAGGCACTAATCTTTGAAGACTTCGTAATAACTCTACGAAAGAATGTTTGCAACACTTTCTAGAGATTAGCAGAGAAAGTTAAGAGACAGGACCATGCAATTAGCATGTGATGAAATTACTAAAAAAAAAATTCTTCCTCTCATGGCCATGAAATTATATTTAGATACAGTGGTATACCAAGGTATTAATTAAAACGAAATAACTCTGAATTTAAAAAGGCCCAAATACAAAGCAGAATGAGCATTGACTAAACTGGATATGTAATCAAAATTTGTGAAGAAACAAAAAATTACCTATAAATACAGTACAGTTTACCATTTAACAAAGCTATTAAAGAATATATGAACATATTTCATGAGTATAGATGAAAGAGAAAACTGAAGAGGGTCACCATTGATACCAGGTCACCAAATACGTTAATAGAAACCCCAACTCTTCAACTGGGGTAATTAATGAGCCATCTCTGATTGTATTTTTTTAAATAACATAACCAAAATACATAAAAAGTTACATACCTACCAGGAGTGTACTAACTTATTTCATTCTTCCCTAAGAGCATAAAAAATTTTGTAGACTCTTATCCCATGAGAATAACCCTACCATTTGGTATCAACACTTTTGAGTGTTAGAGACATTTACATAACAGATAAAAGGCATGCAACAGCATAAATTTAGAAATAAATAAAATATGCTCATGAAAAATGTAACAGGATTCCCATCTCAGGAAAAAATAAATATGTACACACATTAACCTGCAAACATTCTTTTTAGAAACTTTTGACTAGAGAAGTTATTTTTAGCACCACTACAATAATTGGCATCTGTAAATGGGGAATCTTTAAGTTATTAATTTCACTGATTACGACAGAGAATACTGCTTGTGAAAAAATTAAAATTAATTAACTTCAAAACAAAACAGTTAAAATAACAAGACTTCATCAGACACAATCATAATACAATCACAGATAACAACTTCTTCGCTGATAATTTCTTCTCCCTTCATTAAAAGACATGCCACAGCAAACATTTTTTTCCCTTATGGACTACTTCCTTGGGTCATGGCGTACACGACCTCCTTCACGAGCATCCCGACCACCATTCATCTCACTTGGCTGCAGTGATTGGTGATCTCTTGAGCCTTCAGTGGCAACTTCTGCCGTGGCCCCACTCGTCACATCTGGAGCCTTTGCTAGCCTTAACTGGTGAGGTGTATGCACAGCTGGATTTTTCTCCCCCTTGTCACCAGTCTCATCAATTTCCCTAGCAGGATTGGATTTCAGAGTGGACACACTTTCTGTCCCAGGACTGGTAGTCAGCGCTGGTTTCATTGACGATGAGCAACATGGCTCATCAACTTGAGCTGGGCACTCGAAATGCACACAGTGGAAGACCTAATGGTTTAAGAAAATAATGCAACAAATTGCCATGAAATATGCATATTTAAAAAAATAAATGCACCAATAACATTCATGTCACTGAGTATGATTAATGTTGCCAATATGTTTAAATAAATATGAAAATAAGAATTCTGGAGCCAACTGTGAAGCTTGGTGTCCATTGCATTCAACGTTTTCAATTCCATGACTTTTCGTTCAAAGTTTTTCAGGCCAAATTAAAAATTTTCCAGACATAATTTATACACTCTTCATGCAACCTCAAAAGTTGTATTGTGGGTAAGAAGGTAAACCTCTTGACCCCAGCTTCCCAAATGCTTGAATGGATACTAAACAAAATTTTTTGGAAGAGCTCGTGTGGATTTACTAGATGGGCAGCACCTGATATATAATGCATCCATCCAAGTGAAAATGACTAATGGTTGAAAAGTTTGTGCCCCGATTTCAATAAGGATTACAACCATGTGCCAATAAGGTCAGATAAATCTACCAATTACAGTGATGAATTAATCAGTAAGTACAACTTAAGCCCTATGAACATACACCCAAAAAGCAATATTGTAATCGTAGACACTCAAGAAATCCCAACAAAGCTAAATAACCAATAGTCACCATGGTGTGAAACCACAAACTTAGGCACAAACTTACAGTAAATAGTTCTCATGTCATTATGAATGGGTTGCTATGAGAAATATTGGTCTCATTTAGCAGATACTTGCAATGAGTGATCGATTGTTCACCAGTTACTTACTGATGATCAACAAACAGAGTGACCCAATGCACAGTTGCGATATGTGATTGGTCATGTGATAAAATGGCAAACAGCTTTGAAAATGGATGCATTTTTTGTTTGTAGACTTTCACAGCTTTAATTGTCTATAAATGATGTTTTTGGGTTATGCTGCGTAATGTTCATTTATTTGAATGAACATTACGTAGTTTATTTAATTTCATTTATTTATTTCATTATATTTCATTTTGCCTAGAAAACATATAAACATGATCTATTCTATTATTAAGATTATGATGGATTCATAGTATTATAAAAATATACTGTAAAACCTTGATTTAACCTAGTTGGAGAGACCAAAAAAGTGGCAGTATGTAAAATCAAAAGTCCATATTCATAAATTTCCACTAAAATGTGCTAGTAAGACAACTAACTTAGTCGGCTACTAAGAGTTCATAGTCGTATACAAAAAATGGTATGCTACTATTGCCACTATCGTAGTGGAGTATGTATATAATTTTAGGTAGCGGCTGTCCTAAAAACAAAAAAGCAACACTTGACAACACTGTCCCTGGCTCCCATGTAAGTGAAGTCATACACTATGCATTAGCCACGCTCAAAGTACTTAAATAAATGCCACTTGAGGTAATTGATGAAAGGCTATTGTAATTAAATTACATTAGGAATAAATTACATATACTTATTCCAGTATTCCATATAGCCTAAGAATATCTTCATGGCTAGTTTCCATTAACATATGTTTCTAATTGTACTTTGATGCATAAACCCACGCATTTAACAATTTTCCCCTTCTATCACATTCAATTTATAATCACAGTCAAATATAAATTAACATGCCTACTTAATGTTTAAAAAAATACACTAGATCCTATTTACTAGTTTGATTGAATATGCTGTTTCTATGATATCTTGAAAAAAGTTTCTTTTGGATGATAAATGTCGGAGGTAACCTTCCTTAACCGATCCGTAAATGGATAAGGGACACCATAATTGAAAATGGACAACCAAGAAAAAGTACCAACATCTACCATTTGAAAAGCTATGTTCATTCTATGGTGGTGCTGATGTTCATGATAGTGTTCCAGTAAAATACTCAATTTTGCACCTTTTATAGCATTATCATCTAAATGGCCACACAACAGCTTCAGTACTTCAAACTATAACTTACTACAAACAATTTTGTCTAATAAAGGTATTCATCATATTCAAGCATACACTGAGCTTTAAGCGGAATTAGATACTCGGTTTGGATTAGCCAAAAATTATATAAATTGAATTGAACAACCAACCAATATCAAAATAATAGCGAACACGGTGTAATGGGGAATTTTCACATTTTTTGTAAACACTTTAAAAATGTAGAAGACCACTAGAAAATAATATCTACCAAGGGAAATTTCAATAAAAGTAGTAGTTTTTGAGATATTAAAGGTCAAAGTGGAGGAGTGGGGGGTGCGAGCGAAAGTAGTAAGTTCTAGAGGTGTGACGTCATTTTTCCCCAAGCGAACTTGCCAGCTTGCCAGCGTTCGAGGTTTGCTACGTCCGTGTTAAGATGGGCGGGACAGGATTGTGTAGAATGCTGTGTAAGATGTCGGACTATAAGTATTGTGCGGTGCCTCTGTGTACAAATACTTCAAGAAATTCAAATAAAATATTCATAGGGATTCCAAACAATGAAGGGAGGATTAATAAATGATTTAAAGCGATGAAGAGGAAGAACGACCTATCGACGAAAACAACGGGATTTGTTAGAGAAGATCGTTTTAACGTGAATAATGAATGACAACAGCCATAAAGTTATAGTCAATATATGAATATTTACGTTATTTTTGCTGTGATTCACCTGAGTATTCACTCGGGTAGCATTCTTAGAGATCATTATCCTCTTGACGTTAATATGACATTTAATATTTTAGCCCAGGAATTCAACATCTCACCCTCAGCAGTGGCACGACATTTTTCAGGCTCCATTATTCCGGTGGCTAGTAACTTGAAGGAGCTAGTTTTTTGGGTTGATAAAAAGAAAGTGTTACTCAATCTTACAATTCCCTTTCGCATTCGTTATTCTCATGTAGTGTCAGTAATCGACTGCTTAGAAATTGAAATTGAGAAACCAAGTAACCCAATATGGCAAAGTTTAACCTGGTCAGAGTACAAAAAAACAAACACAATAAAATATTTAATTTCATCCACCCCAGATGGTTATGTAAATTTCATGTCAAGGGGTTATGGAGGCAGTGCAACAGATAGTGTCATTCTCAAGGACTCTGGATTTCTTGAACAAATTCCCTAAGGGTGTGGGGTAATGGCAGATCGAGGGTTCAAGCAAACTGCTCACTTATTTAGTGGAATAAATTTTGAATTGATAAGGCCACCAAGTGTTTCTAAGAATGTAAAGAGCTCAAAAGAGGAGGTCAAATTAGCAAATAGCAAGCCTAAGGATCCACATTGAGAGAGTAATAAGAAGGGTCAGAGAATATCAATTGATTGTCCCTCATTCCTGTATTGACAACCATTTGGTGAAAAAAATTGATTTTGTTGTGAAAATTGTATGTGGACTAATTAACTTGCAGAGCAAATTAATTAAATAATCTATTTCTAATTAAATGAATGCTAGGATGAAGAAAATTTAATTCTTTCTTGATGTGCCAAGGGTTTAGAGTGAATTATGTGTTGACAAATAAACTGTTTACCAAGTTGATGGTGAAATTTCAAAACATGATTTTATTAATTTTCAAGAGCCTTCCTAACAGAGATGTTTGATTAAATTTCCTTGAGCCGATACCACCTTTCATTCATTCCCATTACGATACTTGCTGAAAAGTATTTTTCTCAATACATTTTCACTTTAACCTCCTTTTCATGAACAGTTATCACCATATACGGTTATAAGACCACTAGGGTTTTATAACAAAGGTAAACAAGGCTGCAGGCATCATTTTTGAAGTGAATAAGACATTTACTTTGACTCGGTTAAATTTGAGGAAAAGATGTTTTCAGTTCTTTACTAATATATAAGGTGAATGCAATAATCTTGGTTTCAGCAGTCACCTTGACTATGGGTAGAAAATATGAGGGGATGAGTCATGAAATCTGTTTTTGGTCTACGAATGCTGATTTTATGGATGCTAAACAAAAACTTCATCTTTGGAAGACTAGATCACTATGTCCATGGCTGAATATATTTACTGCCTCTAGTAAATATGTTCATACACCTATGATTAATAAGAAAGAATGTCTACCTACTCCCTAAAATATGAGCCCTTTACAACTATGGCCAATAATAATGTCTTCAAGGCTAAAGGCTTTGTAAAGCTAAAGCTTTTTCCCACGATTAATACAAAGATTTCATGCTGCACTTTCACTGATAATATTATCTTTGAATGTACAGCGTGAAATCTTCCTCAATTAATCCTAAGCCAGGATACCACTGGGGATTTATATCGATACTGAATGTGGTTACAGGCACCATTTTTTAAACGAATAAGCCACTATCCTAGACTGCTAAATCTAATGAAGTGATGTTTTCAGTTCTTTACTAACATATGAGGTAAATGCAGTATTCTTGGTTTCAACAGTCAGCTTGACTATGTGTAGAAAATATGAGGGGATGCCTTAGACATGAAATCTGTATTTGGTCCACGAATACTGATTATGTGGATACTAAACAAAAACTTCATCTAGGGAAGACTAGATCACCATTTCCAAGGCTGAATATTTTAACTGCCTCTAATATATATGTTCATACATCTATGATTAATAAGAAGGGATATCCCACCTACTCCCTAAAGGATGAGCACTTTTCAACTTTGGTCAATAATAATGTACCTATTCAATGTTAAAGAGTTTGTATTAAACGTGGAAAATAGCTTATTGGTGAATGTACAGCGTGAAATCTTAAAAAATACAGAATTAAAATATTAGGTACCTGATGATGACACCGCTGTGTCGAAACATGTTGTACCAGGAAAATAAATCCATGGAAGGAAACCAAGTTACTTTTTCATTGGTGAAATTCAACTTCCACATAGTTGAGCTTGAAACCATGGAACGTGAAATCTTCCTTACTTAATCTTAAGCCAGGAAACCACTGTGGATTTATGCTATGGGGATGCTAAACTAGGCTGCTGGCCACAATGTTTTATTGTAAATAAGCCACTATCATAGACCCTGTTAAATCTAGGGAAGAAATTTACCAGTTCTTTACCAATACAAATGTCTATTTTGTCCATGAATCCTGGTTATATGGAATCTATTCAAAACCTCATCTGATAATATTTTTACACATGGCATAAAATTTTCTTTTCACTTGCTCAGCATAAGGTATATGAAGTATATGTACCTACGTTTACATACTTGATGTGATCTTTTTCCTCAATACTTCTGGCCAGTAAACTATTGTTATTTTAATCATAATTCAGTCTTCAAGGATATCATCAGTGCTACCACAGAATAATAATAATGCCAATGTAGTTATTATGTACAGGTCAATAGTAATGGAAGCTAACATTTCTCTTTGATATAATTATTCAATAAAGTTACACTATAAAGGGTTAAAAATAATGTGCACAGTAGGAAATATTCTCTTCATAAATGTTCCATGATATACTTTTTTGTATAGGAAAGGTTAGAGTAGTCAATTTTCTGGCTTATAAGACACCAATTAGTTTGAACTTAACCTTAATTCACATTTGCAAGGCAAATAGGCACTTCTATGTTCTCAAACGCTAGTCCACCAATAAATAAATATTTATACTAGAAAAACTTACCGTGAAGTTACTTTTAAAGTATAACGCCATCATGATGGAATCCACTTTAGGAAGATTGTCACTACAGCCTTTCACGAAGCCTTCATCCATTTAAAAAATTCGATATATTAACAGTCTACGAATACGGAGAGAGGTCGAAAAATAAATGAATTCATTAAAAAAAATAAAATTTAATAGGAAAATCAAGGAAAATACTGCACAAAATTCGTAAACATAGACCCAACGCCTTCAAGCTTCTGCTGCCGTGCCGTGCATGCCGAGGGGAAAAATGACGTCACGACCAATCAGAGCGAACTTCACGTCAGCAGACAGATTTCATCATTTTAAGTGATTTTTTATGCAAAAAGCGGTGTTTAACGCGAAAATTGGATGGCATAACCGGATTTCTGGTCAAAATTCCTAAATGAATCATTCATTTCTTCGATGAAAAAATTTTCATGCAACTTCCCCATTCAAGACAGAGAAATTTTTAATAAATGATAATCACAATTTATGTTATCACATATGCTACCTGTGCTGTTTCTACCCTTTCACGCCGGAGCCTTGCAATGAAAAATGTTTCCCTGGTCATGAGTGCCATGAGCATAACCTTGTATTCCTCTGTATGAAACTCACTCGTGAAAAGGAATTGCACAGGTATACTCCTCGTCAGTCTTGGATCACAAATCAGGGAAGCCAGACCCTTTCCTCGATCACTGGGCAGAGTTAATAATGACCCTCTTCTCAGTACCATCCCCACTCACGGCCAACTATTCGTTTACTCAGTGCATTTACTAAAAGTATTTGCTTCTGGGCCTATTTTTTTACTATAGGACCAGAAGTTCATTCCTTGTTTCGTTCTGCATTTACTAATTTTAAACGGAACTTTACCATTACTATTAACAAAGTTCTTGCATAATGAACACTCGTGACAATTATGTCTATAGTAGTTCCGTTTAAAATTGGTAAATGCACAGAAAAAAACATAACAGATGTAATTCAGAGCTTTTATTTTCCCAGCATGCTACAGATATTGTTTTAGTAAATCCAATGAGTATTTAAACAAATACTTGACCACGGACACCTGCAGTGAAGGCATCTACCACTGAGACAAAAGGTTGGAGATTACCCCCACCCGCAGGCCAGGGAAGGGTGCCAGGGAAGGGTCCGACGACCAGCAGGTTGGGGAAACGATAAAGATGTCATTTTTAGGATCCATCCGTCAGTCGGGTCTACATAATGGATGCATTTAAACTGGTTTTCCCCAAAAAGACTCCTCTCGCTCACCGCATGACGAAATTCATCTGCGGGTGACTCATTTAGCAAGAAAGAGAAGGGTGTAACCTGAGAAGATCGCTTCTTCACCTTATCTGTTATTGTCTACCCCCGCCCAGCTTCGCTTCGACACAGGTGGCCTCCACAAGTGGGGGATGGGTTGGGCCTATTTTTGGGGGCTTCCGCAGCCAACACTGGGGTGATGCACACACGAAATAAGGGGAGCCTGGTCGATTCATATCGGAACTTTCTCCCTTAATTACCCCTGGGTCTTTTTTTTTTGCTAGCTTGCATCTCGCTTAGCCACAGAGCCGTGTTGGCATGCCGTTCACTCTCTAGTGTGGAAAGATATACACCGTGTATAACTGGCATTATTATGCCTCCGTATGCATATGAGCAACGTTAACTTCGTAGTGAAAGGGTGGAATACGAAATTTTATCATTCATAATGTCGCTTGTATTTATTTGTTATTCCTTCTCTTAGACGAAATTTAATATGAGAATAGTGAATCTTCCTCATCGAAACGGAAACCACTGCATCTCAAAGACTGGCCTTATAGCCAGATTTTGCTATTTTAATCGTTTGGGAGCACCACAAACTTCAAGTCTAGAGTACACAGGACTGGATGATGGCACCTTGAAAAGTTCTCATGGATAAACAAATGAAGGAGATGGCTGTAGCCATGAAATGTTGACTGACAATGAAGTAGATAAAAGTGATGAGGTCATCCCTGAACCCAAAAAAGAAGAAATCCTCTGGGCATTAAATATATTGCATCATTTCTCATAACTTCAAGAAGTTGATGATTTTAAAGAGAATGTGAGAAAAATTGAAAAAGTTATCCACTCAAAAATGGAACAATTAAAAGTGCAAAAAAACATCACATAATATTTTAAAAAGACGTAATTCTGTAAATGGAAATGTACTTTCAGAGAGTTTTTTCATCATTTTCATTTTTCCCAGGCAGCTTATTAGTTTGCTATGCAATGTTATTTAACTTTCAATGAGTGGTATACTTTTCTAATTAATATCTTGGCTAATTAATATTAATAATTATCTAATTAATTACTTTTTTTAAATGTTTTATTTTCAAATTTTATCTCTCAGTATTAGTCACTCTCTCCCACAGGCATGATTGTCTAATTATGAACACACTTGATTTAGCCATAAGTTTAAATGCTTTACCTATACTTTAGCCTGAGCAGCCAAAAAGCTATGATTACGTACAAAAATTCTATTGCACATTTTGGTTTAAAATATAATTATCTCTCCAACACAATTAAAAGTTTTATTTTCTGCAGTGGAATATAATATACAGTAAAACCTCCATACAACGAACACCCATACAGCGAAATTTTAAGGAAAACTCCCTATTTCGAAGTCATTGGCCCGGTCCCGGACCCTTCTAATGGACAATGCACGCAAAAAAACCTCCCGTAACGAACCTCTCTAACTACGAAAACTCCGTACATCGAAGGCTGCGCTTGGGCCCAAAACATGAAAAAGGCCCCTCTAGAATGAATTATTGAGAAAAAAAATGTAGCATTCTTCATTTACAGGTAATTTTTCCATAGAAATTTACGTAATAAGCAGGAAGTAGAACCACAGCAGAGAGTACTGCGTCCTAACCCTTCCGCTCCGGGCTTCGAAAATGTTCCCATCAGAGACCTACAGAGGAGAGGGCATGAAGGAAACTTGACGCTCTGGCTCCGAGAAGGCTCGTTTACACGTTTCTTATGGTGGGAACCATCATCTCTGACGGTTCCCACCATAAGACTCTGGCACTGACTAGTATTCCTCCCCTCCCTTCTTGGTGCATTACTCACTCCACCCCACATCATTTGCGAAGGTGCAGGTGGTGAGGATGGAGCTCAATTTTCCCTTTTT
This sequence comes from Pyrrhosoma nymphula, assembly GCA_963573305.1. Classification (NCBI taxonomy): domain Eukaryota; kingdom Metazoa; phylum Arthropoda; class Insecta; order Odonata; family Coenagrionidae; genus Pyrrhosoma; species Pyrrhosoma nymphula. Next base: position 30,758,843 of record OY754328.1, read on the forward strand.
AAATCATATCAGATTACTTCTCCGTATTGGGTTACATTCCCAGGACCCCATGAATGGGAGGAGCTCCATTTTTTCCTCTAAAATGGTTTCAAATTACCTTTCGGTAGCAGATTTTATTTTGGGAGAGGCAGGTGGACAGTTATTGTAATACTGACCACCTGCCTGTGGACCGTGTTCATTCCTGTCAGCGATGAATTTTTTCATGTTTATTTTCTTTGTTTTTCCTTTGTGGAATTCTATGTTAACATCTAATTTTTACTTTTCTATTCAAAGTTTTTTTTAACGAGTGGAAATATTTTTTTCCCGAATACCATAGGGCTTATTTTTTTTCTTTCCCGCGAAGTCAACGTAATTTCTTTGTTTCCCCATTCTTTCACCACGAAAACTTGATTTGTTCCTTCATTTGCATGACCGCCTGATGATATCATAATTATACAATAGTCTAAATAATTGTTACATCATTATTTATAAGACCCACGATCCCCGTTTTCTTGTTTTGTCGTGCATTGAAAAAAGGAGGGGAAAATGTGATCAGCTTGTCTACTAATTTCTGTAATCGAATCACCATTTCTCGATCTAAAGACATACAAATAATTACATTGTAATAAGGCTCGTCGAGAAAGGCTCGTGTTATAAATGGCGAGAGTTACCTCTTGCAGAAAATTTTCATTATTGTATAATTATGATATCAACAGGAGGTCTTGCAAGTGAAGTAACAAATCAAGTTTGCCTGGTGATAGAATGGGGAAACAAAGAAATTTCGCGGGAAAGAAAAAAAAATAATCCCTAATAATGGTATTCGCGAAAAAAAATATTTCCACTAGTTAAAAAAAAACTTTGAATATAAAAGTAAAAATTAGATGGAAACATAGAATTCCACGAAGGAAAAACAAAGAAAATAAGCATGAAAAATTTGTCGCCGACGGGAATCGAACACGGTCCCTCCGCACCGCAGACCCGTACGCTGATCAATGGACCACACCACCCTTGATGCCGGAGGCTGATAAATAGAGTTTTTATAACATCTATAAATGTTTAAATGGCTTTTTTGTTTAAACTATTGGATTTATATGCCCTTATGTGGGGTGATTCGTGAGAAGCATTCTGAGTTCTACATGCATACGAATTTTCATCAAGATCTGCGACCCGTTTATCGGACACTCCCCTTGTTAGGAGGGCGAAGTATTCAAAACTTCATTTGTTGGTGTTCAACCAATGAGAGAAAATTTTTATCTTCTCTGTCCCCATCCCAAAGGAAAATCTGGAGTAACCTCTCTACTCTATCCAAATATTGCTATTGCGGTCTTAACCTTGATGGATGTGATCTGTTAACCGGCAAGTGATGCGTTTCCTCTAGATCGCCCTAATATTTGCTTGCGGATACCTTTTTTCCCAGATCTCGCAGCCGAAAATGAGGGTTCGCCTCTTACACGAATTTTTTATCTGCCAGCCTTCGAGCCTCGGTCACGATATGAGCGGCGGGCAGCAGAGCAGTATCGCGGCAGGGCGGTAGTGGCCACGAAACGAGCAGTGATTCGACCTAATATAAGTTTATTATATTCGACCTAAAATAAGTTTGTATGTTCATTTACGTATCACTCTCCCAGTTTCCGGTTGGACTGCGCACAAGTCTCCTGACTGCTTTTGGCCTGCACCTAGCGCCAGGGGGAGCGTGCGAGGTCCTGATTTGTTCTGGGATGAGTGCTGCATGCCTGGTGTGGAATCACCCCGTGCCACACACCCTAGTGGTGGCTTGCACGGTACATCGTAGATGTAGATGACGTTCAGAATCAGAAATGGCAGTACATACTGTCAGAAGACAGAACGTTCTCGGCCGACATTTTGCCACAGAATGAGTAGAATGGCACAAGAAAAATTTAATATCTGGGATTGGCGGCGAGCGGCACCTATGCTGCTCACATCTATCATGGCTAGGTTCGAGTGTGTTCCATGTCAAACATTAGGAACATGAAACTCAGCGTTGCCACTCTATCGCTCGCCTACCGCCACGCCGCTCGTATCGTGGCCGAGGCAAGTCCCTGGAGAGCTGAGTGACCTTGGTGCTTAGCGTGAGTCATCAAGGGGAGGGTATCATTCGCTCGCTTGTTTACGGGGGACGCAGTTGCCTAATAACTTTGAAAACTTGTTGTATGACAAGGCAAGGGTGTGGGGTGCAATTGGGGGACAGTGATTTGCCGCGCGACATGTGCAAACACTGGAATATTCCACCCCCCTAACTTTCTCATTTTCTGTCACCAGACAACTTTGAGTGACTCAACTGTATGCACCTGCCTTAAGCTCAACTGAGAGAATTTTGTGAATATTAACATTTGTGCATGCGTCAACATAGGTCAGTGTTGTTCCAAAAATGAACAAGGGCTAAAAGTTGTGGTCTTTCACGGAAGTTGAAAAAATTAAAGTGCTTTAAGTCATCAAAGACGCAGAGGATGTAGGAAACCGCGCTGCCGGACTAAGGCATGACGTGCCGGAATCGTGCATTAGAAGATGGAGGAAGGATAAGGTTGCACTATTCCATAACAAAAGGGACAGAAGGTTTTTTCAGGGAAAATCTACGAGCTGTGACAGGACATGCACGAGCGTGCCGCCGTACTGCGACGCCCGTCTCACTAGTAAGTCAGCCGTTTTTATGTAAATCATGATATTTTTTTATTTTGTCATTCATTGAAGATTTTTGTTGGACCATATTGAAATAATAAATGCTTTAAATTCCATAGACAGTTATGATTTCTTTCAAAGTTTGATTTTTTTCAAGTTTTGATGTCGTATCTACGCCTTATCATTCGTTTTTTATGCGGCTGACACTTGGGTATTTTGCATTTAACGTGTTTGCATTCCCACTCGTCATCGTTTATAGCAAAATATAATTTGTAAAAGTTAACCACGTTTTAAAAGGTGACTTACAGCGACTATGACTTGTGCATTAGGGAAACGGTGGGGGATTCGGATTTCTAAATCAGAGCTCGGTGCGACTGTCCGCACTTACCAACTAAACACGAATTGTAGCGAGGTCGGATTTGTTTTGTTTTAATCAATATCAATTACTCCACTCATTCCAAAGGACAATAAACAATGCAAGCATTGTAGGGCTAAGGCTAAAAGTGAATACTTGCCTCCGAGGTCCATACATGCCCATGAAAAATGCCGCGTAAATTATAAGAGAATATCGCAAGCGGCTTTGATAATGGCTGAAAATTCGAAGTTAGGCCCGCAACACCTTGCAATAGGAGAAAAAAAGCCCCAAAATTTTTTCTTCAACTTCGACGCATAAAAAGAGGGGTGCACCTCTTACGCGTGTTAACGGCATCGTCAATGCATTGTCATCTGAGATTGCCATTGTGACCTCAGTGCATTGCCGACTGCCACGGTTTTCCTCCTGGTAACTAACTCGCCCCACCTAACTTCCATCGTCGTTTCTACCTAGTATATTCTGGTCACGAACATAGATATTTACCGGTATTTCAATGGGATTCCAACAGTGCGTTTTATTTCGGAAGTCTAAATGGCAATATGTGCTATTTCAAGCAAAATTGCTGCATAAAACTGCCAATTGATATTGACTTAAATTATTACACTCTAAGAATAATATCGACTAGATACTAAGAAAAATTATGGAGCACTTTAAAATACGTAATCCTTAGGCATTATTTTTGGCGCTCCTTCACTTTCAGACTGTAACTAAAGTAAGCGATGAGGCGTAGAGCAGAATCGACGAAAAAAACAATAATTTCAATTAGAAATACGCAGATTGAAAATAACGCGGTGATAGCCACGGTATTTGATGGTAAATAATAAAAATTGTTTATCATCGCTCTAGGAAAGGTTTTAATGGTGAATAAAGCAAGACTGAGATATTTACTCGACTTGCATCGTAAAGCACGCGGAGCACTTGGACGCCCCTGTGGAGATGCAACCCGCACACCACCTCCATACATCAAAGTCATGATTTTTCCGGTCCCAACAAATTCGTTGAATGGGGGTTTTACTGTATAATGATCTCTTTGTAGTGAAAATAGTTTCAACGTCATTGTGTTCTCATATGTTGTGAAATCTCAGCACATTTTTCAAAATCTGCTAATATCTTGATTTTACATAATTTGATTTTACATAACACCCCATTCTTGGGTCCCAAGGTGTTACGTAAAATCAAGTCTCAACTAGTATGTACCATAAATAGGTAATAACAACAACTATTTCCTTACATGGTAAGCTATTGACATTATGAGTGATGATGTCTGGCATAATAAGTGTAATGTCTAGATTTGTTCAAGAAATGAAATCCTTCCAATACCTAGCTCAGCACCAAAAACAAAAACCCTACTAACCCTACCCTAAAAATACTGTTCAGTCTTATTCTATGGTCAAGTACTCCATTAGTCTCCTTAATGATACCATAGTTATAATGTTCAATGTTTTGATGAGTTGCTAAAACTGCTCTTTCAAGGGTTCCCACCATTCACACTGGATGGATTCACAAAATGCATGAAATTGTATACAACATGACAAAGGATAAAGTATTTCACTATGTTATTCAAAGCTTTTAATTTATATTAACCAATTATTTTATTACTAACTAAAACAACATCAAATGCATATTCAATGGTATGTGTACCACCTGATTGATCCTTACCTCATTAGCTGTGTTGTGAGTGCCCACAATGCGTATGAAAACCACAGCACGACGTTCAAACCTCAAAGTCTGCCACGAGCGGCACACTTCACGAGTCTTATCAACCACCAATTCCCAGTCACAAGAATTAACAGACACTTCAATGTAGTAACTATAGCTGCGATCATCACAATCCCAGAGGAGTAACCTGCATATTTAACAACAATTACAATTAAAAAGTTAGATATAAGTACTCAAGATTATTGTAAAAAATTAAACAATTGTTTTCATATTAAGGCTAGTAATAATAAATATTCACTCAGTAATTTTCTACACCAGAAATGTTGTGGAAAATTATGAAATGAAAATTTATTATTACTATGGATAATTTCCACAAAGGTAGCTTATCGATGATTAATTTTATACTCAGGCTACTTGAAGAAAAATCTCACTTCTGATAGCATCAAACAAATTCTGCCAAGACCATGAAATTAAGGCTGGAATAGGTGAGGCAGAGGGAAAAGTAACACTTTTTCTATCATATGGAGATAAAAAATTTCCAATAAAACTGATATTAAAAGAAAACTTGTCCATGAAACTTAAAAACCTTATGACATGAAGACCAATATTATTATTATTAATTATGCATATTATAGTATTAATTAGGCTTATTTGTATTGCCCTGCGCCCTTTCAACAGAAAACAGTGTAGCAATGTTCCCAGCTCTATAGAAGAAAAAGCGTAACGGAGGAGAGTGAACAAGCAAAGCACGTATGGGGCACAGGACAACACACATATGCACATAACCATGCCAGGTGTGTAGTGGGCAGTGAACATTTAAAGCAAAACCTGAGCTAAATGGAAACCTGCTCTATCAGTAACAAAAGATATAGTCCTGGCAGGGGTAAAAGGTATCCATGCATAAGGTTTAATTGAATTTATTTCATATACTCAAAGGGGCACTTAACCATGTATACACTTGCATTATACTGAATATAAAGAAAAACATGCAAGAGTTGGAATACCTATGTGCCCAGTTTGTAAAGTATATTAATCTGTTGAAATAAAAAACTTTATGCACATCCAGTATTTCCATGGATATTGAGTACATATGTATACAGTTTCATCGGATCAATTACAAACTAGGTATTTTAATAATGAAGGGCAACTGAAAGAAATGAACCTGTTGGTTATGATATAGTTCAACAAAAATAATATCAAAGTGAAGGGATTTTCAAGGAATGTGTCAATCATTTTAACATTGGAATTAACATAAAATGAGCATTTGCTTTACAATACAGTAAAATACAATAAAACTGATTTTATTTGGCCTGACTTAGTGGAAATAATGGATATCCATGTTAAGAAAACCAAATTTGTAATTTCCACAAACCTTATTTCGCTAGAACGTCGCACATCTTGCCACACTGTGGCATAGTCATCACCCATTTAAATGCACATGACTATGCCACTGGATGGCAAAATTTCATTCACGCCAGTGAAAAAAAGTTGGTTTTTCTAAACAAAGTAAAATCCAGATATACTGTGGGTCTTGGGGGGAGGAAGTACACCCTCGTTATAGGCAACCTGCGCTATTACGAGAAGGAAGAAAGGAGTATTCTGGACAAGTTACAATTTTTGCCCACATAATTGAATCTTTCACTAAAAATATACGGCAATATTCACATTATTTTCTTATTGACGATAAGATGGGTTTTACCTTTGTATATTTTTATATTTTGGCTTTTGGGTCTAGCGGGGAGAATAACAGGTTGAAGGTAATCTAGGTTCCAAATAGTCTAAAATCTGCTTTGCTTTTTCATGAGTATTCTACTCCGATACTTTATCACCACAAATTTATCACCTACGCATGAAGCCATTGTCGCTAGATGTAATTCAAACAGAATAACCAAATTTCCAGTCAATTGAAGGTCGCGACTCAGAAGGAGTCCACCTCATAATGATGAAAACTCGAAGACGACTCACCGCACAATGAAAGGTAGGATCAGAGATTTCTAATCGCAATCAAACTAGATGCTGCCCAGACCCTGAGCCAAAAAATGTGAGCGGTAAATTGCCAAATACATTATTAATCATCCATTAAAATAGCACAGTTGAGCATTTAAGGCCCATTCTACACGAGCGTGAATCCCACGACGGGATTCACGCTCGTGTAGAATGGGCCTAAACCTACGACTAATTGGGTACCAGCTTGCTAAGGCCTTTTGGTGAGGCAGAGAGGACATAGTCACCACGCTATCATGGATGGGTAGAAGCCATTGCGATTTTCAAAAAAGTTTGTCAATACCACGTTACTCGATGAAATTCAGTGTAAGATGTCAATTAATACACAATTAAAGCTTTAGAAACTCAACTGTATAATCCAAAACGATTTCTATTGCACATTCTACACTAAATAAATTATCCACTATTATTACACAAAAAGGCTCATGATTTGGTGTATGCCTATGTACAAATGCATAAAATTGATGTCAAGAACTTGTATATCCGATCATGCCCATTAATTGTACATCAAGAATTACATTAACGGTGTAATCACGATCCATAATGCGAGCCCTATCATTGAGCAAAATATATCAGCCTGGTTTACTGTTGTTGCATGTTGTTTCCCAATTTGGAATTATATCATTTTTCAGAAGACATTGCAGACATTGTTCTTTGAGGCCTCTTTGAAAATCATTCAGAAGACAGAAATTCTCTTTACCACGTAAATAGGACTATGTTCAGGCCTATTTGTACCATTAATTGTAAGTAGGCAAATCATTAAGAAAAAAGCAAAGATAAAACGTTAACTCAAAAGACCAAAATTTCCTGGAAGAGCTGACTCACCAACATTTCTTCGACGATTGAAAGCTAAGTGTCTTATCTCACTGCTGACTTATTTTGTTAAACACACAAAGTATTCCCCAGTATCTAGGTTTGTACACAAAGAAAGCAAAGCATCATCAAACAGTGTGTAACTAACTAATGAATCTATTTTTATTCAATTTTCATTGTAAACATGATTGGCAAGGCTAACACAAAGGCTTTTGATTTTAAACATGAAATCATGTTATGGAACTAATGTCATTTATGTGGAAATCAGCATTGTCATGAGCTAAAAACCCAGTTTCACCTTTTCACCCAGCATCAAAACAATGTCATAGAAAAAATATCGTCATCATGGCTGCAAAAATATGCCTAGTTACTTAAGTAAACAATATATTAAATACTCCATCTCGTTAATATCTACTGATATGGCAAAGAAAGTAATGACAAAAAATGAATGTCATGTTCATATGATGTAGGTATCGGGCACCATCTTGGCTTTGCTGGCTGTGTGATTCACTTCCCCGGCTGGTGCTTACTGATTGGCTGCATTTCTGTCAAATATGCTTTTATAGTGAACAAAGTGTGCATTTTGATGCTTTTTTCTTTCACAATAATGCAATTACATAAAAAGAAATGTGTAGCTGCCGTCAGCGTGATAAACAAAGAATTAAATAAAGAGTATCACGAAATAGAGCACAGGGCAAAATATGGCGATATGAAGTACACTGCCATTGAAAATCACATCACACATCATTGTTAACACCTTCACTGCAGCGTGGCCCACCGGTGGGTCACACAAATCCCACAAGCGACGCCACCGTGAAATTCATTGAATTATTCTTACTATTGTATTACTAGTGTAGGGGAGTATTGTGAGAGTAGGAATCAAGAACTTCTCGAGTGACTTCACCCAGAGTGTAGTCACATGTCAAATAATAGACATCTATTTGCCAATTAGTGTGAGACTTAGGCCCACCAGTGGATGACGAACAAATGTACATATTTGCATAATATATCCAAAATATAACGTGGCCGCTCGAGAGGAAGCAGAGCAGCTTGTTTCCAGGGCCTGTCTAACCGCTGTTTGCTCGTCGAAGGTACATCTTCTCCAGTTACATCCCTGCATAGTACCTACCATAGAGGAACGTCATCTTCACTGGATGACATTGCTTCAAGAAGCAATAGTAATGATAGTTAGTATTCAGCTCACTGACTGCTTTGATAATAAGCACACGCCTTTTTCTCCTCAACTTCTTGGCTGTCCGTCACTTGCTCGCAAGCTAAACAATCCAAACTGCACTTGGCCAACTATGTTCGAGAGATAGAGACACTCTCTTCCATCTCCCCCTCCATGGAAGGGCAATAGGGAAAGGGGCATGTACCGTTCTTCAGCCAATCCCTCAGTGGGTGGATGAGCGACCGTGGCCTTGCTGGGCGAACGTCTTCCAAATTGCAGACACAACTATTTTCTTTGACCAACTACTCAAACCTCTTTCCAAAGGATCCCCCTTCCCTTCTCTCATAGTCAGTGCGCGGCAGGCTGGGGGATGGGTGACACTTGGACGGGCATCTACGTCTCATGGACAGACGCAAACAAGTGCATGGGCAATGAACGGGTGGGAGTCTCTCGGGTTTTTCGTCTGTCAGCAAATCTCTAGTACATACATACATTGTATCAGCCCCGCAGCCTTTAATCAGCCCCGCAGTGAACGTGTTAACATAAAAAACTGGTTTAAAAGCATCTTAAATCTGGCAGTGAAGTAGAATCAAAAGTTAACACCGGTATCTTTTAATAGATTGTGATATTTTAGGAAATAATAATAGAAATAGTCACCCAAGGCAACCATAGAAAATTGAATTGCATTCCATGGTCAGCGAAGCTGGACACACATTTGGGTACTGCATAATGTAGGTAGTGACAAGCCATGTTTGGTGGAATTTCACTGTGCTCGAATAGTACATGTGGATAATTAATTGAAACCCTGGCAGTTGAGATATGTAATGCTCAAAACATATACCACAGCTAACCAAGGGCCGCAGTAGACAGTATCGCAGTTGAGAAGGGAAACCTGAATGTACTAATTTCTAACATTATTGCCAAACAACAATAGATCTAGTGTGATTTGGCCATCGTACATAGGAGCATGAAGCTATGGAATTGCTCGCGATAAGTTCGATACAAAGCCAGTCCAAGAGAAAACTGAATTTCTAATTTCGTAGGACAAGCCCACAACCATGGCACATCCAAAACCACAGTATTCCGAGGTGCATTATCACTGGATTTGACTGGGTTTCACTTAGTGACACATTTTACATTTACCTAAACCTGTCACTAAGCAAAGAATGCCTGTATTTTATGCATAAATTGAATATTTTATACTATTAAAATGGATTTGTGGTGGGGAATTGCAAAAAAATAGTTCATTGGAAATAGCAAACAAAAATGGGAGCATCAAATAAATCTTACTTGTGTATATCATTCTCATAGTTCATAACGTTGCAGCAGTAATTGTCAGTATTAATAAATGGCCAGATCTCCCTTTATTTTACAAAATTCCATTTCACCACTGTTCCAAACTGGGCCAGTGATGCATTTTTATTAATAATATTATTCCACTCATAAGCTGGCCATTAACCAATTATCTGAAAAATTTTAACCCTAGATACATACCTCATTGAGTCAATGAGATAAGGCTGGCTGAGTTGGATGAGAATGGCACCAGAGCCCAACTGGTGGCAGGTATAACCTGAGTCCCAGTTATAATTGCTGGTGTCGCCATTAAGAAGAGCATTACGACTACGACTAACACCTTCAATTACTGACGCACTGCATTCAACTCGAGCAACATTGTGTTTTGCAACTGGAAAATAATAATGCTTTTCAGTCAATAATAATAAAAACACAAGCTGAGGTTACTCAATTCCCACAACACGAGATGCTGAGACACATTGAAAAATTATAAACACAATAATACACACTATTTTTGATGTGGCACTACTCCTATGATTACACCACCTGAAAGCATGTACAACTTAAATACATGAGACCCACTGGTGCTGTAATCATATGAGGGAGTCTGAAAGCTCCCTGCCAGACAACCATTAATTAGTGAGTGTGCCAGTAACCAGTGGTTTTTTTGGGACAATATGAATTTTTAGCAAACAGCCACAGAGCAATTTGAGTATTATTATGTGCAGTTGTACATGTGCACGTTATTCCTAAGTTTTTATGTTTTACGTTAGTGAAGGTGTTTATGCCGATGAAAAATCTCACAAAGCACTCCACAGTTTATCAATAGGGAGCTTAACTGGCTAGTAAATTCATTTTTTGAGGATAAATCCAAATACTGTATTTGTCCGAATAAAAGCCCCCTCCTTTTTTGTCAAAATAACGGCCATAAAAAGTGATGGGAGGGACTATTTTCAGGCACTATGAAAGTTAACACCGACATTTATTGAGTGTTTGCATCTCAAAACGATAAGAAAATTGTGAAATAATACGTAAATATACTCTAAAGCAATAAATACAATGATTATGCCGTTGATGGTCAAATGTTATTATTATTTCATTATTTTATCTTTCGAATAATTAGTTTGACCTTCCTTATGTATCCCGGTAAAGAACAAAAGCGGCTATAAAACCGCCATGCTTTTCCACATTAGGCACCTAAACTTGCCCAAAAGATGAAGAACATTATGAAGTATATAAAATAGATAAATGCAATGAAAACAAGCATTAACTAATATTGATATTCCTATCATATCGTGGTAAAAACTGTGGCCCATAAAACTGAGCCTTAAAAAATATCTTTTCACGCTTACATGTGCCAATAGGTGCCAGGAACTTTCTCGCTGGTATATTTGTAATAATTAATGGTTTTGTCCATGATGAACTTCATGATATCCGCTGAAAAAAACAAATGGAAAAATCTAGTATCGCAGAATCTTCACTAGCACTTGCCTTGCATCCAGAATCTTGGGGATTGAAACTCATAAATTTCCGGATTCAGATTCGTGGAGTGCCATACAAATTCTGGGAATTTCTTTTACGAAGGTGGTGGTAAATCGTCTTCATCTGAGCTATCTTCAGATTCCGAAAATGAACTCTGGAATAATTTTTCTTTAGCAGAGGCTCCTGGCCGACGTAGATAGCATAGCTGATTGAGCTCTAGAAGCATCTTCCTCTTACTACTCAAGAGTTATCTTAGGAACAATTGTCTAAAAATTTATCCCCGCACTCATTTTCCTCCAGAATATCTTAAGCACCTTCCGTAGGAATGCTCTTCTTGAAGGACATGTCTTTTACATATAGTTTCACACAGAATCAGTGAATGTCTCAAAAGGGATGGTGGAAAATAAGCCAAGTACAAAATAAAGCCTAAGTTACAAGGATGCCGCAAGACAGTCCAAAATAAAGCACTAGTCAATTTAATAATAATAAGTCTGAAAATGCAGTGACAAATGTCCAAGATGAAGCGCAGGACTGTAAACGAACAATATACTGTTGAGGTTGCTTCAGGTAATCCAAAGAACGCCCTGCCACCAATCAAAAGCAGAGGTCAGTAAAAAGTCCAGAGATGAATGTCCAAAACAAAGCAGGGGTCTATGCCAGAAGAGAAGTCTAGGAGAGCCCAGAGATATTATCAATAAAATACTCAAAATTAGTGGAATTATTTCCAAGGACAAAGTCCAAACAGTATGCTAAGGGTCGAAAATGAGCTAGAGGAAACGAAGAAAATCAAACTCAAATGGCAAGTGCAGTAGAAGACTGAAGCATCGAGTAGAAAGACACATTGAGAAAAAAATAACGGTAAAGAAAGCCTTAGTGGCAATAAATCTAGCAGCTGTGTGTAATACGATCCTCCAGAAGCACTATCGCAAAGCTAAAGGATAATCATGGGCCCCCTCATTTACTTAGAATGAGAAGGGGAAACTCCAAGGCCAAGGTGCCTAAGAGGATGAAATCCCTAACCTCAGCGGTTCAGCAGGAAAAAGAAAATAATAAGAACTAAGATATTGCAATTTTCAACAAATAAAGTTTTAATCGACCCGGGTTTCGATGCACTGCATCATCCTCACCTGATGATGATGCAGTGTATCGAAACCCGGGTTGATTAAAACTTTATTAGTGGAAAATTGCAATATCCTAGTTCTCATTATGTTCATATTCCACAACATCTCGCCTGATTCACAAATGTTCCCTCAACATCAGGTTCATGTGGAGAAGCGATTGCTGGCTCAGTTGATAACCCTGACGAAATATTAACCAGAATACCATATTACACTCAGTCAAATGATGGCCTGTACATTCGGCTTTGAAATTATTTTTTGTCAGTTTGACCTTTGCACCTTTGTCTTTGGAAGTAGTTTTTTTCGTACTTTTCTGCATACTTAACCTTTTCAACATTCCTGTCGACAGCAGAAAAATATATCGCGGTAGGCAGTGTCATCTGACAGCATGAATTCCAACTTATTCAAGGACAAATTCTGTGGAGTTGTTACATATGTCAAGGAATGTAGAAATCTCTCAGAGCCTGTATTCGTTTAGCGCAGGTGATTTCCAAGAAGTGAAATACATAATCAGATTGAAAGAATTATGCTTTAAAGGCAAATATTTGAAATAAAGTTATTAAACTTGATTTTTGTAGTTGTTTTTTATATTCATATGCCTAAAATGGATTAAATAGAAGTCCACCTATTTTATTATATTAATGAAGGCATCTATCTCATGCAACCAGTGAATTGATCTAACCGGCAACCCCCATGTCCCATACATGCCCGATAATAGGGAGCTTACTGTACAAGGATTTTGCCGCAATTTCACATTAATGTAATGAGACTAGACTGCTTAAGAACTTCCCTTCAATTAGGACTAGTCATCCAAAAAATGAATTCCGTACTGCAACCATAAATAACCCTAATAAGGGTAAGGTGAGGGTGCCTGTTAAAATTCAGCACTAGAGAGAAAACGTGAAAGCCATTGTATGTGATTATAAGAATAAATGTGATGTGCTAAATGCTGATACTCTGCACAAGCCATTAAATGCAAAAAGAGAGGTTGGGTTAAACAATAACCTAATTGTAATCTCACAGAAATTTGATTTACTAATTGATTTAATATAATGTAAGCCATAAAATGCCTGGGAAAATTGGGCCATTGATAGCCATTAATTGATGAAATCAATGAAAAATTGATAATTTTGGAACTGAAAGCCTAATTTTTAAGCAAAAATGAAACATCTAACATAATCGAATGCAAGAATTAAATACTGTGTTCTTTCAGCCATCTGATAGGGAAAATTTCAATCCTATATTATTGGTGCAAGTAATTTAAAAAGCAAAAAGACAACCTCTGCAATGATTTCAATGCCTTTCTTATAGGAGTAAAACCTAGGGGTCTGTTTAGGGGCCCTGAGGAAATTTTAATATGGCCTACGTTCGTACAAATGCACTCAAATACCAACATGTAAAATTTCGAAGTGGAGGAACAGACACACAGAAACCACCACATTTATATTTATATACATATCAAATTCACAAATTAAGAGAAAACTGAGACTTACCAATAAGCCCTTTTTCAAGGGTCACAGGAACAGGATTATATGATGCCTCCATAGACACAACATGAAAAACTTTATTTACAGTATTGTATGTGCCAACAATGCGAATATATTTCACCACTCTCGGAGCAAAATATAGTGTTTGCCAGGAGCGACAGTGGTACCTAGTGTGATCAACGACCCTGAACCATTCCTTGTGATCCATTGACACCTCGATGTAATATGAATACGACCTAAAAAAAAAGATTAAGTGTATCTTTAAACACACAAGGATGAAGAAACAGTAATTACATTTCAAAGACAGATAAACTATTAAGTTCAAACTCACAATCCAAGTAGGTCATAAGCATATGGCAGGGGGACACGTTTCATTTTTAATAGTTTCTAATACATAAATCTGATTTATTTTCTTATTTCTTCGAACTTAATGTCTTTAAAAAGTATCAAATTTTACAAGACAAGGACTTTTACTCATGTTTGTAAAGGGAAGATACTTTAAATAACAACAAATTGTATGAAAAAGACAAATTAAGAATGAGATCAAGCTGTAAAATTAAAATAAAATATCAGCATCTACCTTTTACCAATTCATGGGACATGGAGCCCTGAATTTTTGTAAGTTAGAACACTTAAGAAATTCCAATCATCCCAAAAATGTCCACAGAATTTTTACACTATCTAGTAACACTTAGCGAACTGCCATAAGCCTTTAATTTGAATTTTCAATATTTTGTATGCAACTGCTCCTGATGTAAACCATTAGTTAGCAATAAGAGAAGGTAATTTTACAACTTAATATGCAATTTAAAACATTAACTAGCATTGTTGTAATTGGAAAAAAACTGTGGTTCTGAGTGTGACTCTCACAAATGGCACTAAAATAACATAAGATTACACTAACCTGTAAACTCTGTGAATAGCTTAAAATTTAATATTGAAATAAATATCAGTAAGATTAGAGAAATTGTGCTTTAGTTTTAACTAATGGAGAAGTATCCATAAGCATCAGTATTCTAGTTATATAATTGTAAATAAGTTCCAGGTGTGACATGGGAAAGTTCCGGGTGCGACCAAATTACTCTTTCTGCTCTCCATTATGAGTAAAATTCAATTTTTACTTTCAAATGTCGGTAATAACTTAGAATATTTGATTAATTAAGCTTTATTAAATTTGGTTAAGTTGAAATTTTAAATTTTAGAAAAAAAATGTTAACACATTTCGTTATTATATCAACTAGAATTGATGAAATATCTATTGAATTGATAAAAGCACTGTACTGTAGCAAAGGTAAGGAAAATATACTCAAACTGTACAATGAGAGATATGAAGGTGGCAAGTACCAAAATAGTTTGGAGAAATAGTGATGAGACCCATAGAAAAGAGGAAAAACAGCAAGAAATGTGAAGAACATCGGACGTTAGGCTTAATATCTCACACAGCAAAAGTACTACTAAGAAGAATCAACAGAAGGCTATATGGGAGGCTGACAAGATCAATCGATGGGGAACAGTATGGTTTTAGGAGGGAGCAGGAACCAGAGATACTATAGGCTTGATAAGAGTAATTAGAGAGAGATACATGGAAAAAAAGAGGAAAGTATAAGTAGCTTTCATAGATCTGGAAAAGGAATTCGATTGAGTAAGATGGGACAAATAAATGGCTACACGGAAAAAACGAGCCATCAATTGGAAAGAAAGAAGATTAATTATGTACCTCTATTTAGACAAAACTGCAAGAGTGAGGATAGCAGGTGAGATGACTGCGGAAATTGGCCTGGGAAAAGGAGTAAGACAAGGGTGCTGGATGTTCCCAATATTATTCAACAAATATTTGGAAGAAATAATTCAAGGGAGTAATGACGGTAGAAAAGGGGTGTGTTTGGGAGGGAAAATAGTAGAGTGTTTAAGATTCACAGATGACATGGCAGTATTAGCGGAAACCAAAGAAGAAATAATTGGAATGCTAGAAGACCTTAACACCAAATGTATAGAATATGGAATGAAGATGAGCAAGAAGAACCAAGTGTATGGTCATCGGAGCAAACAGGGAGAAAATTAAAATTAAACTAGAAGGGGAATGCAAAGAGCAAGTGAAGAGCTTTAAATATCTGGGGAGTATTATAACAGAAGATATGTCTTGTACAGCTGAGACAAAAAGACGGATAGCAAAAGCAAAAGAAGGATTCCAAAGGAAAACGAAGCCACTCTGAAGGCCTTTGAACAAAGAATTAAGGAAGAAACTAGTGAAGTACTATACATGGAGTGGGGCACTATATGGGGCGGAAAACGTGGGCAATTAAGAAGGTGGGTGAAAAACGACTGGAAGCCCTGGAGATGTGGATATGGAGGAAGATGGAAAAAGTGAGTTGGAAGGATAAAGTGAGAAATGAGGAGATACCGAGGAGAGTGGGCGAGGAAAGGACTATGATGGAAACGATTAGAAGAAGAAAGAGAAATTGGACGGGCATTCCCTGCGAAGACATTGTCTGCGAACAATGGGTAAAGAAGGAAAGCAGGAAAGTGGGGAAGGAAAAATAAATGAAAAAAATTACCTGGGGCTTGTCTGCTAATACTAACTTTATTATAGATTATGGAAAACAGAATTAATGAAGTTTTGTTTTTACTCTGAAATTTTATAATAGGGTTTTGACACAGAAAATGAGGCCTACATAGAATTACTAAACTTTATATGTTTTGAAGAACAATCAGAGAAATAAATAAATATATATTGTGACGGTAACGGTTTTACCGTCTCGTTTAAGTTTGGGGTCCCCTCGCGTATTTGGGCAATCATCACTCGTCTTTTGTTTGTTTTTTTTTCTTTTTCCCCACCCCCTTGTTCCCGGAGATAAGAGCCACTCTCAAACCACCTGCAAGCAAGGTCAATGATATCACCGGTGACGGGAGGGTATGTTCCCCCCCTCCCTCACACGTTGTCATCTGAGTCAAGTGGCCCAAGGGGCAAGTGCTGTTTTACCTGAATGTGTGGGGATTCCCCAGTTTCCCAACCCCCTGTTTTCCCATGTGGAGTGCCCTCGAACGCCCCTCCCCCCTTCCCCTACCGTCCGTGGGGTATATAAGGGCACGACGAGCACGACAAAAGAGAGAGAATTCATAAGTGATTGGTGGCGGAAGGCTATGCCTCCGCAAGAATCATTCCAAAGTAGCCGGAGGCCATGCTCGACGAGCATACCCAGAGGAAGGATCCGTGAGAGCCTGAGACGGGACGCAACCAGGAAGGGGAAGCCTTCTGAGCCGCACAGTTCTCAGAGCGACTCTCGATACCAGCGAGTGAGGGGTTACAAAGGGAAGCTGCAGGTCCATGCTGCGAGCGCCACCCACCAGTAACCCACGAGTCGGAAGTCACTCCTGCCATCCTCGCAGGCCTCCTGGCGACTTGACGTAAGCCATCATCAGTTCACCAATCCCCCCCACCCTCTCCCTCACCCAATTTCATCGCAACTTCAAGATCTGAACCAGGTAGATCCGAGGGGTTGCAGGACTTTAAAGCACCCCTGAATACCAACATAACTGTCAAGTGTAATTTCATGTTGGTTGGCCCTTGGCCAGATTTGTGTTTGTGGAATCTTATTAGCGGGCGCCGTGAGCGTCCCCGATTCACTTCTTCCGTTGCGTTGGCTGTGACGCGGAAGCATTAATTTTCTTGTTTCAAGTGTATTCACATCCATCTATTGCTCATTTGTTTATCCTCCCCTATCATTCCAATCATATCTCACGCGCATCAGAGTAACATTTCATTGCTTGTCATCAGGGTATTATTTTCATTGCTTGTCATCAGGGTATTATTTTCATTGCATGTCATCAGGGTATTATTTTTTTGTGATTGATCACGAGCCATAATAAATTGGTACAGAAGGAATTGTTTGTGGTTCCTCCCAGTTACTGGGAAGGTTAATCCCCTTCCAGCCCCTTGTATCAAATATTTGAGTATTGAACGCCTCGGGGGGATCCTTCATTTTTATTTTGGATTTCGCGGAGTACGCCCCTCGTCGGGCTCAAATGCAGATCTCTATGTGTGCGGCTGTCCCCCTTTTGGAACGCGGGTTAGGAGGATGGATCCGTTACAATATATATTGTAATGGATTGATTTTTTGATTGATAATTTAATTTGATTCTCACTTGATTTTTTTTATTCCAACCTTCCTCAGCCCGACCATATCCTTACCCCACCCCCTCTAAAACTGGTCCCGTGGAGAAGGGTGAGATGGTATGTGTGAGGATGAGTGGGGTGTACGGTGTGCAGACGTCAAGGTCAATGTAGTGAGAAACAACAAACGAGTGAATTGAGACATTGGGGCTTTACCAATGACATCAAAACCTCCCCTCCCATAGTGTATTTTCCCCCACCTTGAAACCCTCACCCCGTCAGTTAAAGGGGTATAAAGGTGAGTGGCAGCAATGCAAAAGGAACTACTTCTTGAGTAAACACGTTAGCGGGCAGAGCCTATGCCCATCGTGACGTACGCATGTCCACAGATTGAAAGATCAGACATTCAACGGAAGACCACGAGGAGAATTGTGCTACGACCATTGCGTGGTAGTTGATTTGCGACGCACGGTCAATGAAAAGCCCCCCCCCCCCCCCCCCCACACCCCCCCCTCCCGAAGGAACCATGGCCAAATGGAGAATCCAGGGCATCGTGTGCCAGAAGCCGCTCCGACCCTGATGTGGAGGAGCCTGCAGTCACAAGAGCCAATACTGCCAATATCTCCAGGTCGAAGATACTGTTGCTGCGGTCATGTAAGGTCGCCGCCGCCCAACAAATACTTCCAAAACCCTCCTTTTCTGGATACAGCACAGGCATTCAGTTACGAATACCTCTGGTCTCCTGTGAACGTGCAAACTAAGTCATTGAACTCGCTAGTGTGAACCAAGTGCAAAAGAAAAAAAATGGGAAGGACTAATAATTACCTCCCTCTGATTCGTTAAGGAATCTAAATTGTTATTGCTTGCCCGGCGCCTATGACGGTGCTACCTATTTTTTGGCATCATTGTTTTGCCATTAATGCCTCATAAATTCATTTAATTCGTTCATCCTTCACCAATTTTAAGAGGGTTATTACATTTTGTAAAATATGCCAGTTTCTGAAATAATAATGTGTGGTTAAATGAATGGGAATGTGTGTGAGTTTCATCCATATCCACGGGTCGAGAGACGAGATTCCCCATCACACCCTGCCACATCCCTTTTACCCTCAATACGACCTGCCCCAGCATTAAAGCTTGGGAATACGGAAAATTAAACAAAGGTCGGGAACCCCCCCGCTTATCCTCTTTTAAAGAGGCCTTTCTTTTGTCTAAGGTGACGCAGGTTTCCCCCCTTGGATCTCGTGCGGGAGAGATTCGCAGGGGTTTTGAGTGTGCACGTTCCTCCTGGTCCAAAATTTAATCCGGACGGGCCGGGGGACCATTACAATTTGTATATTTTTTTCTCATTTAATGTTAAAATGTCATGAGCTGTGACTTAGAAGATATAAAGTAAGGTTAGACCTACATGTAATGCCACCCAATAAAAAATAACACTTTAAAAACAGAAGTAATGAAGTCTCTTGGAATTTTGGTCACACCGGAAATGCAATCAAAGGTCACACCCACCCATTAAATCACATATTTTATTCATTTATTTAATGTTTTAAGATAGCAAAGAATTTTAATAGCCTAAAAAAGGCATTTTACTAAAAAACAATTTTACTCTATAGATTTTAGGTAGGGAGGATTTTAGGGAGAGGTATAGAAACTTTTTG
The DNA here is from genome assembly GCA_963573305.1 of Pyrrhosoma nymphula. Lineage (NCBI taxonomy): Eukaryota > Metazoa > Arthropoda > Insecta > Odonata > Coenagrionidae > Pyrrhosoma > Pyrrhosoma nymphula. The sequence continues at coordinate 30,778,628 of OY754328.1, forward strand.
ATATTTTTGGTTCCGGGTGTGACCAATTAACATTAATATCTAATTTACATGGATTTTAAATAAAAACTTACCCCCAATGAATCAAATCTTATAGGATTAATACTTCAAAGGCTAAATAACTACTTCTTTCGCTGATGGAGGGAAAGAGGAGATCAACAATGCAAATACTTGACATAAACAAAATATCTATCAACAGCTGATTTAAGGTCTACGTTTATCTATGACACAAAGTTCACTTTTTAAGGCAGAAAATAAAGACAAACTAAAAAAAAAGTATATGGTGTGACAATTTAGTGTTTCAAACTTGCAAATATCTTATTTACATTATTATTTATTTTTTTTCCATAATTAGGCTCACTTTAAATGGAATGGCTGGAAGGGAAATTCCACTTGGAAGCTTAATGTCTACACATTATCTGAACAATTCTTGTTTTTCTTACTTGCTTGGCACTCTTGAGCAGAGTAGTGTTTAATTAAGCGAGGGACTGGAGGACCTACTTACACTAAGTGGGTGAAAGTTCACAGTGAATAATACAAAACAAGGTCACTCACCTCACATCTCTATCCCAAAGCAGCATAGAAATATGATTTATAATACATGGCATTCCAAGCTCAATGAGAATTCCTGGTTCACCACAAGTAGCATCAGCAGTGGCCCCAGTATCAGCAATTGTATGTCTTGTATACCCTATTTCCATGTCATAATTGACACAATTTCCATCCAACAAAGCAGAGCGCATCTCCCCTTGAAGAACCTTGGCACCCAGGCGCACAGTCGCAACATTCTTCCCAGGGACTTAAACCAAGGAGAGAAAATAGTAAGAAACAATCCACGGTTGAAATATGTATTCTTCAGCACATATTAGTAGGGGTGTGTGGGTAGCACTTTTTCATTTCGGGTCTGGTTCAGATTCGGGTAGTAAAATATCTGCGGGCATCGGGTAATTTTTGGGTTCGGGTAGTAGGGGTATTCACATTCGTGGGTGCTGGATTATTAAGGAAAATGGATGTTTCGATGGCAAGACAAAAATTACAGTAAATGTTTGCCTTGTAAAGACCTGAGAGTTGGAACGTTATTGTTTTAGCACAAAGTAGTGCAACCCAAAAGGTTCCAAAGCAAAATTACACCCAGTAGCTTGTGCTTTTTCACAATAAAATATAACTAGGATCGGCAGGTTAGCTGGAACACACCTGTGAACAAGATAATGCGATCTTTAGCTCTTGTGGATTTATAAGGCAAATCCTTACTTTCATATTTTTTAGTTCCACCACTCTTAGATCAGTAAGTTAGTCAAATGTTTTATTTTAAGCTTGCCATTGAAATCAATGATCACTTGGAATTTAATATTGTCAATTTTCATGAATGAAGAAGTAACATATTTATAACAAATATTAAAAGGCTATAGCTTATGAACAAAATTTCAAATGAGACATTAAAGCAATATTATAGGTTTTTTAGTACTGCATTGCAGTAATTGCACGTTGCGTGCAAATTCGGCAATTGGACGAATTGCACCCGGATTGTAAATGCGCACGCGTTTATTATTCATGAAACTCCAGGTAAAACTGAAAAGGATAAGAATGGGAAGGAGGGTACAAAAGTGGAATACGAAGGCACTAACTGGGGCAATGAAGAAGAAGTATTGTGAGAAGATTGATGAAATGATGGGTGTGGATCATGAGATGAGATCAGTGGAGGGTGAATGGTGAAGTTTGAAAAATGGAATTGTAGAATCGGTGAAAGCAACAGTAGGCGTAGCCATTGCAACTAAAATTAGGAAAGGGTGGATCATTAAGGAGATGCAGAAGAGAAGGAAATGGAAGACAGTAAATACAGAGCTAGGCAAGAGAAAATACCAGGAATTAAACAACAGGCTTAGAAGAGAAACAAAGAAAGCAAGAGAGACTTGGTGGAGAGAAAATACCAAAAAGAGGGAAGAGCAGATTCATTATGTAGTAAAGAAAAGGAACAGATTGGGTGGTATTAAGGGAAGGGGAATTAACAACGATAACAGACAAGACAGGAAAGGTGATTGTAGAACCAAAAGAGATTCAGGAGAGGTGGAAGGAGTATGTTGAAGAACTGTATGGTAAAGAAATACGGCCCAATACGTTAGATATAGAAAGAGAAGACAACATTAACAGAGATGGCATCGGACCAAGTATCCTAGATAGCAAAATCGACCGAGTTCTAGGAGACATGAAAAGAAATAAGGCAGTGGGAATAGACAACATACCTCCAGAGTTTTTAAAGAGCATGGGGAAGAACAGAAAAGGTAAACTTTTTGCACTTATTCGTAGGATTTATGAGGATTGAGTGTGGCCAGAAGACTACACGAAGACAAGTAATTCCTCTACCAAAGAAGAGCAAGGCAAAAACGTGCGAAGAATATAGGACAATAAACTTAAAATATCCCACGCTGCCAAAGTTGTTCTGAGAATAGGGTGGTTTCCTATTTTTTTTTTATTGCCTAGATCTGAAGTTTATAACCCCTGGAGTACGTGTTTGAAGCCGTTCGATTTTTAAATGGCGTTAAGTATTTTTCCTTATTAATTAAAAAGTGAAAAAATTCAACGGCGCGAAAACGCGACGGCAAACTATTGCATGCTGGTTAATCCTACGTGTGACGTCACAGGTACGTACGCAACTACCGCAATCTGCCGCTAGGTGGTTCGCCGCCGCTGCTTATCTGCAGACGACGTCCGCCGAGAAAGCTTTAGTAATAATAATAAATTTATTGACGGCAAAAAAACTATTTGCAAAAGTAAACTTGGTGTAAAATGGAAATGAGCTTTATTTATTAATTTAGCTGCTCTAGTCGCATAGAGAAACCTCATCAAAATAATGAAACATTTATGGTTACGGTATGGGGAATGAAAATCGTATAGTATAATATATTCTCAAATTAATGGTGCTAGCTCCTATTTTTTAGGTAAAGTTAGTATGAAAAGCATGAAATAAACCATTTTGTTCGTATTCATTTCGAAATATTTCCCGCAAGCAAGCACGAAATCGTCACTTAATAACTATACGGAGAGCAGGTGCTGCGCCGCAGCTATGATACGATTACACATTAATTTAATTCATCCACTTTGTCGAGGTGTCATTGCCAGAACATGAAATTAGCAAAAAAGGCTTACCATCAATAGCATAATTGATGGCAAAATCTCGAAGCAAACTATGTATGAGCAAATACTAAAACAACTAAAATGCGTTGATCACCCCTCACCGTGATCACAGACCATTGATGGGAACTCGTGATTCACTGCATCAGCTGATCAGCATCATATTCTCCAAGGAATACCAGTAACATGCCTCCGAGAACATTGCTTTATAAAAATTGTTTTGTGCCGCAGTGTCACACAACAACATTTAGCGATAGCAAGAAAGCTTACGTCGCGGTTCCACTAATCGAGAAGAGGAGAATTTTGTGGTTAAAAGCTGTCAGAAGAGAGTAGTACCTTGCTTTACTCCTCTGATTTCACCTGCACTAAACCGAACATCTTCTCTAAAGAACTCCACCACCATGGCCACATCCACTTACGGTAGATTGTCCGTACAAAACCAGTTTGTAAAGCCATTGAACTTCTTCTCATGAAACATTGTGGCTTTGTATATCAGCAAAAGGAACTGATGATGAAAGGTAACTAATGAAATATGCAAGGTATGAATGATAGGAATGGTAAATGAAAGGAATAGAAGATGAGATAAAGGAAATGTTTGTCAAAACGAAAGTGATCAAAACGTAAACATCTAGGCCGGAACACCACAGAACGCGAAGTCACAGGTACGCAGTTTCGTTATTCATTTCACTGCGCATGCGACGCTTGCCGCGAAGAACTCCTTCGCGGTAGCTCTGTACTAGAAGGTAGCGTAGGAGCCTAGAAAACTTCTTTTAATGGCATGCTCAGCGGAGGAGACTTTCCAAAATTTGAGCATTTTAATCGAGGTATATTAATACATGTTCACCAGATTTTAGGGACTCTGAAATACTATAGTAAGTACAGTCGATGACAATTCCATATACCTCGCAATGTTGACTATCTACCTGTTACGTCATCATAAGAGCTGCCGCTGTTCCGCCATTTCCGAGCCTTTTCAAATGAACTTAAAATTAACATTCAATTTACTCATAAACTAAGACTTTTTAATCCAAATAATTTGCGTGTAATGAATACGTTTCTGGTGGGGCACCTGTCGCAATAAATTAATTCTGTTTTCTTTGATGAAGGAAACTACCCTATTATAAATAGAAGGCTAGAGAAGAATGCCATTGAATACCTGGGTGACGAGCAGTTTGGGTTCAGGAGAGGGATGGGAATGTGAGATGCTATAGTGGTGATGAGGATGCTAGTAGAAAGAAACCTAAAGTATGGGCAGGATGTTTTTGCTTGCTTCGTAGATTTTGAGAAGGCATTTGATAGGGTGGACTGGACGAAATTAATGGGAAAGTTGAAGAAATTAGGGGTCAATTGGAGGGAGAGGCGTCTGATTTGGAATTTGTATATGAACCAGACGGCACAGGTTAGGGTAGCCAATGGAGAATCGGGATGGGCCATGATATGATGGGGAGTGCGGCAGGGGTGCCCACTATTGCCGTTGCTTTTTGACATGTATTCAGAAGAAATGGTAAGGGAGGCATGGGGGTATAAGGAGGTAGGAATAAAGGTAGGAGGGGACCTGATAAAATCAGTGAGATTTGCAGATTATCAAGCATTGATTAGTTAGTCTGCCAAAGGGTTAGAGTCAATAATGAATGCGTAAGAGGTGCAGTGCAAAAGGTATGGGATGAAGATAAACCATAAGAAAACGAAAGTGATGAGATTTTCTACAAGTAAAAAGGCGGGGCTGAATACATAAAAGGGTGGGAGGACAGAAGATAGAGCAGGTCGAATAGTTTTCGTATCTTGGTAGTATTTTGGAGGAGAATGGGTTTAGTGGTAGGGACATCAGATTCAGAATTGCCTACGCTAAAGAAGCATTTTCGAAGAGAAGGGAATCGATGAGGGGGGTTCTGAGAAGAGACATAAAGAAGAGGCAGGTGAAAACTTTTACATGGAGCGTGGTGCTATCTGGGTCGGAAACTTGGTCATTGCAAAGGGAGGATGTGCATAGACTTGAGTCGTTTGAGATATGGGTTTGGAGAATGATGGAGAGGGTGAGCTGGGTGGCGAGGAAGACGAACGAGGAGGTATTGGATATGGTTGAAGAGGAGAAGAAGCTTGTGGCAGAGGTTCGGAGAAGGCAGAAGAGATGGATGGAGGAGGTTTTGAGAAGAGAGGGGATGCTGAAGAGGGTGATAGAGGGGAGACCACTGGGGAAATGTGGAAGAGGATAAGTATCCTGGACGAAATAAGAGGAGGCAGAAGATATGAGGAATTTAAGAGGGATCAAATGGCAAGACATCCTTAGGAGGGAATAGAGACAATGCTCGGAATTAGGGATGCAGGATGGGGACTGTCCAAGTACCTACCAGGTTTTCTCGTGCAAAACCTTACAAAATAAAGCAGTTCCATGTTTACACGAACCCTGAATCAAGCTCTTACATATCCCATAAACTATTTCTTCAGAAAACGATTCAAACAGAAATTCAGTCAATTTAAACAAATTGTAGATGCTTGAATGAAAAAATCTAATCTTGAAATACTCACGCAAGTGACCACGGTACTTCAGATCAGTGTCCTTCCCAGTCTGCTCATCAATAGCATCAAGGATGGCATCTGGTGAGATGAGACCTGACTGGCGAACTTCCTTGAGTAGCTCTGGGAGTGAAATGAGAGGAAGTCGCACGACTGACAGAGCTTCTTTCTTGGCCAGAACTCGAGCTTCCTCTTCATCCGAGTCATCCTCAACAGATTCCTCACAACCACCCTGGACCAAATTTGATGTTTCTTCTTCAGTACGGCCATCTACATTGTGCTTCACCCAACGGCAAACAGCACGAAAAATTTGCACTTCTGGAGCACAGAAGGAATCCCTACTGCATATTTCTTTCAAAGCACCCTGTAAAAAATACATTTATAAGGCTATATTTTTGTTGAGGGCAAAAGCAAATAGCAAACAAAAGTTCAAACTGCTTCATTTACATGCCCTACAAGGGATTGTGTGCTTCACATTCCAAATAACTCCTTCCTCTAAGGATATATCATCGCTACAATTCAAGTCAGGCTTACTGGTGAAAGCAGAAGAAATGATGGATGTTCTATGATGGCCTCTGCATGCTTATCGAAAAATGTGCAACACATTTCTGTGAGAGCATCCAGTTGGTAAAGACGAGCAGCATCGTAAATAGCACCAACATTTCGTATCTGCAAGGCTTCACGCAAGTGGTCAGATATGGAAGTCTCCAAATCTACAAACCCATACTGGTGAGCCAAACCCAACATATCCAGTATTACATCTTCCTGCAAGCACAACATCACAAAAGAGAGAAATAAATTAGGACCAAATCAAATAACGTATAAAGCATGCAAAAACTGCACAGAAATTAATAAAACTATATACAAATCCTTAGCTGGCTTTCTCTTCATTTCCATCAGTATCTGTAGCTTGTTACATATACATATCTTCACTCCCGACCTATGTATTGTTAATTACCACTGATTACAAGCCAACAAAAATATATGTAGAATGGCTTCAGATCCTGAACACATTGCTCAACACAATCATGTATTGAACAGCTATAAATAAAGTCAACTTAATGGAATATGTATAAGTTTCTTTTTTTATTCCACTATGTATTTTAACTTTTCATGACCATTATTTATAAGCTTGTAATTTGTTAAATACTAGACCAATAGCATAGCCAACAAGTAAACAGCCTGGCTGTTGGAAGTACCAGGCTGTGACTATTATCCGTTTCAAATATCTTTGCGACTGAGAGGCAGGCTTAAGTTTTTTGGGGGTGAGGGAAGAGAAAGTCTCCCAGCACGTGACTTTGAGAAAACCAACTAGAATGCAGTAGGCGGAGCCTAGTTTCTCCGAAATGCAGTCAATCCCAGTCCTCCATTGTGTGAACTTCGTGAATCTGCTAGCTGTGTTGCCAAAGGAGAAGACCCCTTCGCACTCCCCCACCCGATTCTGTCCTCGCGTGTCCCATTAGGTTTTTCCCTTGGGGGATAAGCTGATTTTTTAGCAATTATATTTTTTCTTAACCTTCATTTTGCATCATTTTAAATGCACTAACCATTTTGTTTATTATTTCCTGATTGATTTGAGACCAAACAATAAACAATTTTGTCGTATTTTAGCGAAAGAGCATGGCATAAACTTGGGGAGAAAAATCTCCGCGCGATCACGACAATGGTCAGAAATCAACAAAATGACATGCCGTTTGGACTCATTTTAATTGGCTGATTTGAAAGGAACTGAGATTAATATCTGTTTGTTATTATTATTCATCATATAAATGTTACAACTTCTGTTTTCAAAAGTCCACTTCTGAGTCATTAACCAAGCACTTCCACATGACCCCATTCCTTCAAAGACCCTTGAGACTGGTCAAGATAAGAAGTCCCTGTGGGGAGGGAAAGGGATGAAAAGGAGTAATCCCCCCGACCGCGGCGCCAGCCTGGAACTCTTCTGCCCCTCCAACTGGGCCACGTGGTGAATCCTCAGTGTCTGTCACAAACAATCCCTACGACAGGCAGCCTTTCGTTTCCATCAATTCTAATTCACGTACATGGCAACGTCGAGTCCGAGTTTTCTCTCTCTCTCCCCACTCCACTTCCCTGGTTCCGGAGGCCCCACCTTCCTGCTGCGAAGCCCCTCTAAGTGTTCCGAGCCCGCACGAAGGGCCAGTCGCAAAGATATTTGAAACGGATAATAGTGCCACACTGAAAGAAAACAGACCCTCAAGAGGGAATTATCAAGATAATGGGATGGAAAAGGATTTGTCTTAATCAATTGGAGTCCACACTCCTTGTTATAAACAAAAGGTGTTCTACAAAATCATTTTAAAGGCTCACAAATGGAGTTTGTTGTATTTTCATTATGTTAACTTTTTGATTCTCATGATACACACAACACTTCTATCTTCTTAATGTTAAAATGTTCTTGTTTTGCACCAATTTGAATAGCATGAAGACTCACAAGAACCCATGTTGTTTAATATGAGGTATGACTGCACCATATTTTGAAAAGAGATAGCTGTTTTCTAACAACCTTAAAAACATCAGCTAAAAATGCTTGAAATGTATTAATTAATATTATAATAATTTATTTAGAAACCCCTCCATAGATGGCATCGTAATCAAGTTGTATTGGAAGCTGGTGGCAAATCTAGAGGAATTGATGGATTTTCTCAGCTCGAGGGACAGAGAGGCATTCTTGTTTATGAGAATGTTCAAATAAATATTTTTGTTGCCAAGCACTAAAAAAAACACCATGGACCACCAACTTTGAGCAGGAAAATAAAATTATTCCAGTGGGTGGCTCCAGTCTGCTTTCAGGAACTTCCATTGTATTTGTTGTTTTTTGTCAAGTTTCACTTCCAGTCCTAATGGTGTCTTCAGGTAGAAGTGAGGTAATTTTTTTAGTTATACGTAAAACAAATATTCATTAAATCAGCATCATAAACAAGAATGTTTCTCTGTCCCTCAAGAGATACTGAGGTCACAAAAACAACAAGGATGAAAGAAATTACCAGGAACAGAATCGAACCATTAAGTAGATAGATCATAGATGTAACAGAAACCTTGGAAATGATTTCAAAGATGTTCAAAGCATGATAGCTGATGAGAGAGAAAGCATTAATTCCCCAAGATCCATTTCCAAAGCATCACCTCATTCTTTGAGAAAAGCAGTCCCCTCAGAACGAAGGAGGAGAGTTATTAACCCCCATGTTGGGGAGCAGAGCTTGCAGATCCTGCAGGGAAACCAGGAAGATCTTAAATAAGGCCAAAAGGACTAGAAATCAACATGGTTGGGAAACCGTCAAAGCTGCTTGATGTAGATACATACAAAGCAGCTGTCAAGTGCTCAAAAAGGATGTCTTGCAGGAACTACTGCAGTGGTATATAGGTTGTTCCAGAAATATCAAGGTTTCACAAGGTCTTATCTGAAGACCTGGGGTCAAGGGTGGGGACTCTTATGCTTCCCTCGAGACTATATGTCATCTGAAAAGGAAGCACTCAAGCTCCTACTGGAGACTCACTTTCCAAGCTGCACCGGAGGTGATGATGCACATAAGCTGGACTCCCATCCACCCATCTCTGGACCCCCATCCACCCATCTCGGGTGGAGTGGAGACTGTCCTCTAGAAACATTACATATGATAACACAAGATGGGCGATCAACAGCTTCAGCACCTTCAAATCAGCAGGGATAGATAAGGTGTTCCCAGTCCTTCTACAGGAAGGGCAGGAGCAACTCCTACTTCCATTAATAAGGATATTTCGATCATGCATAGTATATATGTATATAGCTATATCCCATACGCCTGGAAGACAACAAAGGTGGTGTTCATAACAAAACCATGGAAAATGGACTACACCAAGGCCAACTTGTTTAGAGGAATCAGTCTGACTTCTTTTCTCCTAAAGACACTGGAGAGGATTGTGGATAGATATATAAGAGATGGTCCTTGCCATTACAGCCAAATCAACATGCCTACCAGAAAGTTAAGTCTCTAGAAACAACCCTTCACAACCTTGTCTGCACACTAGAGCAGGGAATGTATGTAATTGGTCAATTCCTGGATATCAAAGGGAAAATATATTTATCATGGGGCCGAGATATGGCATACAGATGGCTCCAAGTGTTTTCGACAAAGCACCTGAAACTAGGCTATCTATCCCATTGGGGAAATATGTGACAGTATTCCAGGCTGAAGTGTTAGCCATCATAGCCTGTTTACACATCATTAAAGAAAATAGGGACCTCAGGCCCTTTTCACATATACACAGACAGACAAGCCGCTTTGAAAACTCAACTCTCCATGGTGCAAATCAAGACTGTTGCTGAAGTGCGTGAGGAACTTGATACTTTAGCTCAACAGAAGAAAGTCAGACTCTTCTGGGTGCCTGGACATGAAGGTACTGCGAGAAATGAAGCAGCAGATGAGCAAGCAAAACTGGGAGCTCACTGTCATCCTGCTGGCCCAGAGCCAACAATACCAATCATACATGCTGTGATGAAGTCTGAGAGCAAGGCATGGGCCACAGCCCAACACCTTGAGATCTGGAAAACAACGCAAGGCTTGAGACAAGCTATAGAGCTCATTGATGGACCAAATTCTAGTTATGCAAGAAAGCTTCCATCATTAGATAGAAGCAAATTGAGAACAAAGATAGGACTGTTAACAGGAAAATAATGTGTGAAAAACCACCTTCACAGCATGGGAATTGAGGATGCACAAGGTTGTAAATGGTGAATAGAATGAGGAAACCACATCCCATCTATTGTGCGGATGTCTAGCAATTGCAGGGACTCGTAATCGGTACCTGGTCACTCTTTATCCAGAACTTAGGGATATCAGGGATTTAACCACTGGGCAAATCCAGGCCTTTAGCAAGGCCATAGGGCTCTACGGGCAATTTCTTCATCAAGATGGCTGGCACAATGGGCCAATAGGTCTTAGTGCTTTAGGGCCCACAGGGAACTCCATCCAAACAAAACACAATAAACTGTTTCAAGACTAATGCTCACTGATATCCCATAGTAATCAGCTTTACCATCACTGAACTCAGGAAGGATGCTGATCCCAGAATTTGTACAGGGGATTTCTTTCGAAAGTACCACAAATTTTTTTTCAATTTCACCAGCTGATGGCATTATACCCTCACAGTAGTATTTAAATTGAGGTCATTGTAAGGAGGAATATAATTACTATTCAGCTAAAATTACCTTCTGATTAACCAAGCTCATGTGCCCAGTGTAGATGTATTTCAGGAGTGCTTTAACAGCCACCACAGATGTTCCTTTTAGTTCAATTTCAGTCTGTTGAGACTCTCTCAAACCACCAAACAGCAAGGCCCTGAAATCAAATAGTCAATCTCAGTAGCGCCAAAGTGAAATATTATTCATATCAACATTGAGTATAGAGTCAAATTGAAATTAAATTTTCTGCTTAATATTTCACTAATTGTTCATCTGAAAAAAAAATATAGGAGCCACATCAATAATATATATTACACAGTAAAGGGCACACTCAGTAATATCACATATACTCGCAGCATTGAGTGTAGAATACAGAGTTCATGCAATAGCAAAAACTTAAAACAGATCTCATTTTATCTAAGTTGTAAATAATTATTGTCAACAGATGATTCTGCCAGCAATATATGGCCCAGAAGAAGTTTTTTGAGTAATACCACACCCCACCCTTCACGTCCACTCCACCCAACTCAATGAGCTCACAGGTAAGGCATATGCAAGCCTTTCAGAGACTCCCTCTACTCTTAGAAGGAGGGTTCTCATTACCACAGCAATACACTACCATAACCAAGGAGTCTATATACAGGAGGCTCCTGAAGATGGCGGTATTATCAGATTTATGCTGTCATTTTCCGAGCTTTTTAATGGTTTCTTAGATTGCCCGAACCGTGGCGCTGGAGAGCTGAGCGGTCTATCCATTCCTGATTCCTGATATGCCAGTAGTGGAAATGTTTGTGTGCAATTCGCAATCGGCATAAGCAATTAGCGGTGGTGTTAAAAGCGGTATTTATAAGTTTTAAGGCTTAGGAAATGAGGCCTAACCGTCGCTGCTGTGTACCTGGGTGCAACGGAGGCTATGACATGATAAGCCTAAAAAGGAAAACAAGCTGTTGGGGTTACGGAACTGTAGCCTTTTCAAAGCGAAGGTTAGTAAGTTTGCTAAAGTGTTGTGTGAATTCTGACATTTTCAAAGATTTTGAATATTGATGAAGTAGTGTAGATTACTCGAGTTTTTCCAGGGTCAATGTGTACTGAATATTGCAATATTGCGTTGTTGTAGTTGAACCAGAAGGGAAACTTAAGGGGTTACGTAGAAACTCTCTATCACCTGTGTCATTGTTTTTCTGCACGAACAATATAGAACTTGTCCACATGAGCCAAGCTGTATTCATTTTTACCTGGCAATCCCTTATTTACATTGCTCCAATATCTATCCACCTGGGCACTTGTATTTAGTGCTACCATATGTTTTCAACAATACTTAGTAGCAGAACTCAGTTCAGCCTTGCTCCTTGGAATTATTTTAAACTTTAATTGTGCTCTGGCAATATGTATAGCTGCTATCATAGTCTTGCCGCTATATGTTTGTTTATTGCTCATTCATTATTATTTTGAATTGTCATCTCTTAGGTATATGCTTTCAAGTGAAACACTAGGAATACTTGAGCAAGAAAATATGTCTTCATATCTTTTTGGTGGCCTTGCTGACTGCAATCATTGAGCCAACTTGATACTTTTAATGACATGTCGTATCCAAGTTTTTCGATACCGGTGGAAGAATAGTTAATTCTGTGTATGTAGTAGTCTGGATAAAAATGTGCTGAAACTGAAAAAAAGACAACTGAAATATTAGAGTGTCTATAAACGTTTTGTACTAAGTATATGCATAAAGATTTCATTCACAATAGCTCATTGTATACGGATAAGTACCCGATTTTCGAGTTACCCAAATTTATGAACCACCTGTCAAGTTTTGTGCAGTCAAGTTAATTTTACTTGGAAGTAAAGTAGTAGTTGTATAGAGCATCTACGCATTGTTTTTTTCTGCCTCTCTATGATGGCCAATCAAATGGAATTCATCGATAATGGGAGGGCCATACCTATCGGTCAAACAAGTATTGTGTATTATAAGGCATATGCAATCACTTTAGAAACCGGTAGAATTGTCGGTGGTCTGTTTTCCGTGACTCAGATTACTTGCACGATTTTTAAAAATTCCTCGAGCGAATTTGAAGGTTGGGCTTTCGAGCGTGCGCCTTATTTAAAGTTTCTTTTTTTCGGTTGATTCGAGACGGGCGTTTATCGGTTGGCCAGAGTAAAGCTCTAGTTGCATATTAATCGTTGCAAATTCCCCATATGGTTCATTTTACGAAAAATATTCCACATAACATGAACTGTTGCCGTGCATTTCCATACAATTTTCAGGTCGCTCTTACCGTCAGCGCTGCGAGTGGCGACTTAGGTGAAACTATTAAAATGCTCGGGTATTGGCAGCACTCCTTGCGGCAAACTGGGCAATCCTGTATATAGTATCCCTGACCATAACAGTGGTAATGAGAGGATAGGCTAAGGCAGTTGTTATCATGCTAAAATTAAATCTGATATTTTTTTCCTGGAGTCTGAAGAATTGTGCTTGATGGTTCAAAGTGGACCTTCTGCCTATGAAAGGCTATCCTTCAGTTTTTAGCATCGATCACCTGCCATCTAAGTACACTTCATTTTGTCTCAATTACATTTTAAATTTTCTTTCCCCACAAGCCATAATGTTCTTGCACCATTTTGCAAAATCCAAATCCAATTGCCACTGTGGAAATACTGCATATCCATTTATGTTATTTATTTAAAAAGTCCCCAAAAACGGCACAAAGGCTTATTACATTGGTCGACAAGCAAAAAATAAATAGAAATTTTAACAAACTATACCCTTAAAAATGTAAAAGATATCAGAGAAATACATTGGAAAGAAAGATTGGTATTGGGATATATGGACAAGGAGATGGGATAGAGGGAATCAACTTGGCAATATGTTTTCTGAGGACTGATTTGAAAATGGAGGGTGTGGAGAAGAGGTCAAGGGAGTGTAATTGCGAGGCTAGGGAGTTGAAAGTTTTTGGGATGTGGTTGGGATATTGAGAGTCTGAATTTGGGAATGTCAAGAAGGGAGTTATTGCGTAGGGAACGAGGAGGAACATGAAGAGGAAAGAGAGGAAGAAGGCAGTTGGTACGGAGAGAGCGACTCCAAATGCTATGGAGGAACAAAAAGAGTATGTCATATAGTACATGACAGAGAGAGAGGTTTGGGATTGAAAGGGAAGAAAGGATGTATTCTCTTGATAAGTTTCTGAGGGAAGGGATTCTATAGCGGGCAATGGCGAGAAAGAAGTTAACAGGGTGATTGAGCGTATTCAAGGCTGTGGGGCACGTGGTCGACCAAATTGGAGCACAGTATTCTAAAATAGGAAGGACACAACCAAAAAATACTGTCCGGAGAGCAAAAGGATCCTGAATGTGTGGCAGTACAAAAGGTCGACAACTGACATCGCCTTCCTGGTAGTCTTAATTATGTGATCGCGAAAGGTAAGTTGAGAGTCGAAGACTACCCCTAAGTCACAGTTGGAATTGACACATAGGATAGGATTTTGTGAGAGGGTATAGGAATACTTCAGAGGTTTGCGCTTCAGTGAAAAGGTCTGTAAAGCTGACTTCGAGGCGTTAATATGAAACTACAAGATGGAGCACCAGGCGTGGACGGAGGACAGGGCAGATTGTAGGGAACTGGAATCGGAGGGGCCATCAATCTTCCTGAATATCTTGCAATCATTCGCATTCAGTAAAATGTTACATCCCAGTGGGAGAACGCAGTCCACAACATCATCAACAAAAAGGGAGAACAGAAGGGGACCCAGGATGCTACCTGAGGAACCCCTGATGTGACCGGCAAGTGTGTGGACGACACTCCATCAATTAAAACGCGCTAATTACATGAGTTAAGGAAACTGCGGAGCAAGGATAAAAGAGAACCATGGATATTGTACCTCAGCATAAGTTTGTGAATAAGTAGGGTGTGGTTAATGGAGTCGAAGGCTTTAGAGAAGTCTAAGTAGCAAACATCCAGTTGCGAGTTAGATTCGAAGGAATGTGTGATAGTGAAAAGTGTGATATGTTGATGTAAAACGGCGAGGTTGGTGAGAAAAGATCCACCTGGGAGGAAGCCATGCTGACTGGGGGAGATGTAGGGGAGAGTGAAGTGAAGAAGACGGTCATGGATGATGCGTTCAAAAATTATTGATAAAATGGGCAATATGGAAATAGGACGGTAGTTCTCTACAACCCCTTTAGCGCCAGATTTCAAAATTGGTGTGGCATTAGAGTATTTCCTCTGGGAGGGGTAGCAGCCATTTGTGAAAAATCTATTGAACAGGATTGTTAAGGAATGTTGAGTTAGGTAGCAGTGCGGTTGAAAAAGAGTGACCCCACATTATCAGATCCGGTGGATTTCGAGCAAGGTAGCTGGCTTAGGTACTTAAAAACTTCCTGAGGGGTGGTTGAAATAGAAGAGAGATAATGAGGACAAACGGATTGAATCACGGGGAGTGGAAGGGTGGGGGAGGAGTGGTTAAAGTTTGAACAGAAGAAATCCTGAAAGGCAGAGGGGTGGTCAGCACCGAGGAAATTGAATGCATTATAAGACAGGGAGGCAGGAATTCAGTGGGACGACCTTCTTGTGTTTATAAGTGACCAAAATCTATTTGAGTTCACACGAATTTCGTCTGTGATGCCCTGGATAAAGTTTTTATAGTCCCGCCGCAGGAGAAAACAACAATGGCACCGTAGATCCACAAACATGCCCCAGGTATGCTGGTTGGGGTGACGTTTCCATAACGTCCAGGCCATGAGCTTCTTGAGAGCAAGGGTCATCGCCGGAGAATGCATCTTAAGCCTCGCCATCAGTCATCACACAATGTTAGCCTAATTCAGCTTCATTGCAATGGGATTAGGCTTTTAATATTTATGCCATGCTGCTACTGTGTATGAAGAATATGTGGTTACTGTTGTAAAAACAGATAATATTTAAGAAAGGCAAAGGTATGTGAAAACATAAGCAAGAAATGAGGAAGCTATCCAATGGGAGAATTGGACTGGGGTAAACCTGAGTAATGAATAAATAGGCCTTCAAAACCTAATGTTGAGGAGGAAGCCATTGATGGAATTATCAAGGAAAATTTTTGAGAAGAGTAAAAGAAGATAGGTGGATAACATCAACGGCTAGGAGAGATCACATTGATTTTGTACATTATGACACAAAATACAATGAATAAGAGTATACTGCAGAAGAAACAGAATGGAAGGCCCGAGAAGGACTAATGTAAGGAAATTGTTGCAGGTTTGATTTTGTGGACGTTATCCATTATGGAAGAATGAAAATAACTTAGTTAACTCCACTAAATATTTATTATCACGACCCAAGTTCAACTCTTGGTGTCATCTTCAGGTGAATATGACACCAAGTGTTGAAACCCGGGCTGTGATAATAAATAATTAGTGGAGTTAACTAAGTTATTTTCATTCTTCCGACCAATGTAAGATTAAGTTCAATTGTGAAATGTTATGCAAAGAATAAGCACTAATGGTATAAGCATTTGTTGGGAATAGTGGGTGACAGCATCAGCAGGCAGAGGCCTAGGCTTAAAACATTGATGATAAACAACAAAAATGTGGAAAATACAGCTTTCCACATTAGGTAACAGAGTTATGAAATTTTCTGCAATTTTCAAGGCTAATTTCTTTTTACCATTCTGGCTAACCCAGAGGCATTTTTGTGACGTTGGCTACAGCAAACGTTTTTTGTGATTTTGGGCAGCAACATGTGAAATTGCAGAATTTTTTTTCATCTCAATTTTCAAACATTTTTAGCACCATCTAGTAATGATATGGATTTTGTGTGACAGTAAACAATAAGATGTAAACTTAGAATTAAAACTTAGATCTAGATGATGAAATGAAAATGAGATGTGGCTATGCTTGAGCCACATTCCAGAACACGAGAATCTTGCTCTGAGACAGGTCACTAGGTTTGGAAATAAGAAAAAGTATGATCCAATGCTACATCTACGTAATCCTAAGGTATGGTTTAGAAGCTGCCACTTTCAATAAGATACAGTTGGACAGATTACAAGCCAGGGAGATGTGGTGCCACAGAAGAATGCTTAGGATATCTTGCACCACAAGAACATCCAACAAGGAAGTACTTGAAATGGCCAAGTCGGAGAGAACGCTTATCAAGCAGATAAAAGACATGAAAATAAAATACTTTGAGCACAACATGAGGGGGAAAATATATGAGATCCTGCAACAAGAGAGACAAGGAAAGATCCAGGGTAAAAGGAGTTCGGGAAGAAGAAGAACAGATTGGGTACAAAATATTAGACTGGACTGGTACAATATCTATTCAAGGACTGCTCAAAAAAGCCCGAGAACACAATTTGAAGCCGATGTGATCGTCGTATGACACATGAAGAAGAAAAAGCTAAAAAAGGCTCCAAAAACTGCAACGTTTGAAAAAAAAAAGGCCAGCTTCGGTCGCATGAGCCTGTCTTCTGCCCCCTTTTGATGATTTTGAAGTTATGGGATTCAATCTTAATTTTATCTCTATCGCAACCTCGAAGAAACTCTTCAAAATTTTTATGAATCATAACCACTCTGTCAGCCACAGGACAATTGCTCACTCATCTTATAGGACAAAATTTCAGTGGAAATAAGTCAGATCCTGAATATACAAAGCAAAAATATGTCTACTTCCTCACTCATGCTCGTCACATATTCGCAGCTCGAAAGTGTGGAGATACACGACTTAAATAGTCACTCCACAACCTAATTGCAGTCGCTTGTAGGAAAGCCCCTCGGTGTCTCAATACCAGCGATCATCGCAGAGCAATCATCGCTGAGCAATAACCACTAGTCACTCCTTGGAAAATGTGTTCACAAACAGCGTGGCTTGCCTTACCGGGCCACAACTCATTGCTCTCAGGACAGATACAGTTCTCAGTCCCCTTACCCTGCTATTCGGCGCTCGACTCACGCCTCAGCACACTGAAGTATAGGATTCGTAGTGTGGTCAAACGAGTCACATGCTGAATCGGTGTCGAATGTGGGTAATATTTTCCTGAACAACAATGAAACTCTCCCACTTCCAGACCAAATTTTCAGTTCCCTGACTTTCAAGATGTGTACCAACCCTGAATTACAAAACGTATATCAATGAAGAAAATATGCCTGCATTTCTTAGACACATGGTCTTTGTATATTGAATTAGAATTTATTTTACTATATCATATCATGCTATATACTAAAATGTATTTCACAATTAATCTGATTCATTCTCCCATGTTAAACCTTGCATATTGATCTTCTTATGCACTCAAAAATGGCTGCAATCCCTCCGTTGACTGGCTAACAGATGCTCAGTCATCTGCAAACTATGCCTTTCCAAATCTCAATCCTTGGAGCATATATGTGGGGGACCAAATGTCACCTAACTCCCACCCCATTCCTCCAAAATTCCCACAATTCTGTTTTCCAAAATAAATAGGCATACCGCAAAAACTCCCTCTTCACTTGCACCTCCCTCCCTCCAAAAAATAAAATCCTATTCATGCTCCAGCTTAATCTTACCTCAAGATCCTACTGACTCTCTCTTTTCACTTACCCACCATTTAATTAGATTAGAACTGGCAATAAGGGACAACCAAGTCTTGCTCCCCTGCCTTTTACTTACTACCCAGCTGCATCTTCACCTGCTACCTTTACTTGTGGAGCCTTAGTGTTACACTTCTATCTTAGTGTAGTGTACACTAAGTGTACACTACACTTAGTGTACACTTCTATCTCTACTGCCAATTCCAAGTTTCTGCGGTAAAATAATTGACTTTCCCAACTCATTCTAGTCATAGGCCCCCTCCAAATCCATGAGAACAAGAACTAGGTCGTAATGGTTTAGAGAAAACTTGGCACAGATTCATTCTTAAAAAGTAGTTTAAAGGTCCAAGATTGAAGGTGACAGAGAAAATCTCCTATTTCCACTCATTTGTAAATTTTAAAATATCCCCCGAGTTGAACAGATGAGGCAATTTCAATAATTTCTTATATAAAAAAATCACTGTTTACAAGCTTCCTATTTTTAGAGCCTTTTTCTCAATACTGAGAGGGTTTAAAATAGTCACGATTCAAGTTTGCACTTCAACAGTTGTGAGCCAGGATTTAAGCCTTCACCTACATTCACATTCAAACACCACCCAGTAAGCCATTAGAAGGGAATGGGGCAAAGGGTGTTAAAGTAAAAGCTTTAAAAGAAGGAACTTTGGTGCATTTGAGTCTCGATCTGCTTTGACCATAGCCATGAATGAGAAGTGGGGGGGGGGGGGATCTAATACTTATCTAGTCAACCATGACTCTCATATTTTGTAACTTACAAGTCTCTCCTAGAGACATAGATTTGGGATAAAATATAACAACTAGATCAACCAGAAACTCATACGATCTACATTTTTTTAGCAGCCTTAGCCTTGCAGGCAACCTCTCGAGTCTCTGGTGAGTCCCGATTCAGCCATTCCTAAAACTTTATGAATTTTAAATTTGCTCAAAAAAACTAATTCACATCATTCAGTCAATCATATATCAAAGGTCATCAAGAAAAACTATTTCAGTTCCACTAATTCACGTAAGTTCTAAGTAATACATTGGGAGAGTAAATACCTGAAATATTCACTGCGTGCTGCAAGAATAGCCTTGTGGCCATGGAAGCGATGACCTTCAACAAGAAGCACAACATCACTATATTCATCATTAAGATACAGGGCTCCGATGTGCTCCGATAAGTGGTGAACATGATCTATTTCTCCAAGGGGAGTTTGTGTGCCCAAGTGGTGGTGATGGCTGCTCATTGCTGTTCCTGTGAGACGATCCACACTTGGTTTCAGACTAACACTTCCTCACTGGAGCCTTATCTCACTGAAATTGAAAACCATTCATGAAATGAAAGCAGGTGTACAAATGGCTTCGTGAGTTTATATTCATGGCCCCTCTAAAGAAAACAATTCGAAAATTTTGATTGGCAAAATAATACTAATTTCTCACACCGGACACCATTAACGCCAATTTAAAATATACAAGCAAGAGCATATAGCAGCTAAACAAGACCATACAACAAGTGAAGTTCAAGCAATGATTCAATGCTCTTAGAACGACACTGCCAGACTTATTCCTAATCACTAACAATGGCAAGTGTTCATTTCCTAAAGCCATTTCACATAACTATTTTACAGTGATAATTGTCCATTTAAAAATTGATCTTGGATAATAGTGAAATGAATGCCGAGTTCTGACATGTACTTCGTAGTAAGCAATGTTTCTGAAAAAGGGGGAAAATGGGCAAGATTCAAATCTTGGTCAAAAGAATTTGACAATCTTCTATAAATGGGTACATTAGTTCTGATTAATTCGCACATTCTACATACCGCTGTATCAAAAGGCTACATCAAAATTTATCAGCCAAGGAAGCCTTATCTGTCAAGGAGTGTTTTTACCACGGTGTCGAGCACATAATACTTGAATATTATAAATGCTACGAACATAATATATACCAATGTACTAAACACAGACAAGACTCTTCGAGGAAGACCCATGGCATGAGAACTCATAAGAATCGACAGTATACTCTAGAGGCTTTTACATTTTTTAAGACTAGCGATTTCAATTATGAAACAAAAACACTTCACCCGCACACACACAGAACATTCCTACCTCCGCAGAAGTTGTGATTCAACTAGGGGTCTACAATAAAGTTATACAACGACACGGAAAAATTGAGGCCGACTAAAAAATGGCACACCAGAGCCCAAGAAAGTTCGGCGTGATGCATCTACGTTATGTTAGCATGACAGTAACTACCGCACAGCAACATGCAAATCAACAAAGCATTATTTATTTCTGTGAAGTAGTAGAAAACATATTTTCATGCAATAAGACATACCGTAATTGCGGTCAATGTCCTTCACTATCCATTGACATGACGGTTCACGAAAATACGGCACCATTGAACGTCGGTGACGATGCTGCGCTGTTACCAAAATAAACTAGCTACATTTTCGCCCTCTTGTGTGGAGAAATAAAAGCTCTGACGAGGGCAGTTCAAATGTCTTTTTAATAAGCTAAAAATACCTAATTGTGCGAAGTTCGAGAGGCATTTCGTCAATATATTAGAAAGGTAAGCATTTTAAAATTATAATTGTTATCTAGGGTAGCTATATTCGTATTGTTTTTACTTTTCCTACGTGTAAATGTATTTTCAAGTAGGGCTGTTTGCACATTATTAACAAATCCCTGTCATCTCATATTTTATTATTATTCGTGCCCCCTACAGCTTAACCAGTATATGTTTCAGCCCAGTGACGTGAATTCGGTTCCGAGATCTCTTTTAAAAGTGGGTGAAATTCGCGAAAACGCTGGCGGGAAGAAAGCTCACCTTTACCGTGACTTTTATAACTGGAGGAAAACCAAATGCAGGTAAAGTTTTTGAAATAATAAGCGTAATAAGATTTTTTTTCACAACAACTAGACAAAAAAATTGAAAGATGTTTCATTATAACTGTGAATGTACATATCAAAGATATAATTTCTTTTGGATCTTATTTTCAAGTTGCTTATGAAAATTTGAATGGTAATCGTGGGCTCACACAATTTATTGCAATAATCAGTGACGGCTTCCCATTTTTCAATATTATCATTGCTGTTTCGACCTCGTTCTCGCTTATCTCCTTTTACATAATGACTCTCATGCATTCTAATACAAAAGGTTCACCTTCCTCGTCTCCAACACTAATAAGTAGATCTTCAAAGTACTCCTTCCAACAATCCTCAAAGTTACTTTCATCCCCTGTCGATTTCTGTGACAATAATGTCTGATCGCTGTCAGTTTGAAGTCTGTTGAGTGCCTGTTGGGAATTTAGTGAACAGAATACGAACAGCCTACGAACAATCTTGCGCCACACACAAATGGAAACAACTTGGAAACAGGCTTCCAACAGTCTGCGTAGGTACTCTGTTTGCAGCTTGTGCCTTAACCGGCAGACAACAAGTATTTCGGTGATGGTAGTGAACAGACTCTAATCAGGCAGGGGCTGGTTGGTAATCCGCTTCTCCCAACCGGGAACAAACAGACAACAGTGAACAGACTCAACAGACAGGGACCCGTTGGTTGTCCGACCCATACATGGTGGCCCGATGTATCAGTGTTTTTTATTATCTATTTTTATTTATGTATTGGTGTTAATTAATTTCCATTTAGATTAGATTAGATTGTTTGTAGGGGGGCCTTCGACAGGAGCCCGAGCATTTAGACCTTCTTGGTCCGTTGTGCCAACCCCATGCCTGTCTGCCACATGCAGACAGGGGACAAGAGTAGTGTATAGGTATGCATGGTCACCCATCCTACCACCCTCCGGGCCCAACATTGCTTAACTTCAGTGATCTTACGGGAACTGGTGTGTCAATGTGGCTGGATCCTTGCCCTAATTAATATCCATTATACATTATATTATTTCTATGTTTTTATTGGTTTACACTGTTTATTTTTACAGGTATTTATTTCTAAGATTTTATTTTGAGGTAAGGGAACCGTTATTTATTGCCTCGAGAGCAGGTTGCAAACAGAATATTCACCTACAGCTAACAAAAGTGTCAACAGAATATAACCAGGAAAGAACCGTCTGATGACAAATTAGCAACAGCGAACAGGCTCCTGCCTGTTTACTGACTGTGCTCGAACTGGCAGTGCACAGTCCTCTAAATTTTCACTGGCTGTGGTCCAACAAGCAAGGAACAGAGTATGCCGCTACCCAAAACAAGGAGAAAACAGACAAGTAACCCTCTTTTCACACACACAAAACAGACAAGGTGTTTGAATTTACATTCTACCAACCATCGCCTGCCTGTTCTCTCTCAGGCAAGGAACAGGGAACCAACAGCCTACCGAACAGACAACGAACAGGCATTATTGTTACAGAAATCGACAGGGTCCCCCACAATCTCACCACTTTTGTTCTTTTTTGAATACATTCCCTGGCCCTCTCCCTGCATTCCCCTTTTACCCAATTTACATCTTTTTATTGCCTTCAAAATGAGTCTGCATTTTTTCAGCCTCATGTACACACATATTCTTTCCTTGCTCCCTTTCACTATGATTTTGCATTCTTTCTTTTTTTCTCTGTATTCATCACAGGCCTTCTTTCACTCTTCTTCAGATTTTGCAGCAATCAATCTCTTATATGCCTCTTTCTTTTCACTTACTGCAATTTTTACTTCTTTATTCCTCCAAGCATCTGCACCTTTTATTCTCCCTACCACCCCATTCCCATGTAGCACAGACGGTTGGGCCAACGGTGCCATTTGCACGGTTATTTCTTATCCGTTGGGCCAACGTTGGGAAACGGTGCAATTTGCACTGTTATTTCTTATCCGTTGGGCCAATGGTGCCATGCCTGAAAACTGTTATTGTGATTGGATGTTGCGTTTCCTCAAACTATCACGGCATTGACATTTAAAAGTTATTTCTCGCGAACACATTTACGCACGCGAATGGCCGTATATATACAACTTTCTTGTAGCGCTTCTTTCAGTTGCGAGTTGGATTTGACGTAGGTAGTTGCAAGTTGGATATGACATAGGTAGTTGCGTGATAGACATGCCATATGTAAATGTAAGACTGTAGATGAGTCTTTACGGTCTGGTAGATTGGTAATAATAAATTGTCCTTGAGTATATTCCTTTTTTGCAGTTGTCAGTTCCTTTTGTCACATTCATGTCGCGTGGGAGTAACAGTGTATAAAATTTGTATTTTTTCTGAAATGGTGCCGCAACAAGTGTTCGGTGATTTGGCATGGAATGACTCCCCTGTATTTTTCAATTGTAAAGATGTCAAGCTTTGCGTTAAATGAGCCAATGCATTAATAGAAAAAATGGTTGTATGATT
The DNA here is from genome assembly GCA_963573305.1 of Pyrrhosoma nymphula. Taxonomy (NCBI): domain Eukaryota; kingdom Metazoa; phylum Arthropoda; class Insecta; order Odonata; family Coenagrionidae; genus Pyrrhosoma; species Pyrrhosoma nymphula. The sequence goes on from OY754328.1 coordinate 30,802,309, forward strand.
GTTGGTAAAGGGTGGGGGAACTGTTGAGCCAACGGTTTGGGAACCGTTGGGCCATTACAGTTGGATAACGGTTGGGCAAACGGCCATGAATAACGGTTGACCAACCGTTGCACGTAACAGTTCCCCAACGTTGGCCCAACCGTTGGTGCTACATGGGTTGCCACTCACAGTCCTATTGCTGATATGTTATCATTTATTATTTACATTTTATAACATCATGATTTGGTAAGTTTGACCGCACCCTTTGAGTTTTCTGCAAGCACCGAGTTTCTTTGCTGTCTAATGTCCCGAGACTAGGTAAGGGTTACCCTGATGTCGGGTCATGCACACGAATCAGATGGAGGGACCCTAGTAGTGCTGCCTTCTGTATTCCAGCTGCCATTGCATCCATTCCTGCTCTACAAAAGGGGATGCACTTTAAACTGGTCAGTAGTAAGCCCTTCTCTCCACCAAGCACTCTTAAGAAAGGACTATAAGTTTGACATAGTAGCTTGGGCGTCAGTTCGTGGAACTGGTCTTGATTTTTCTTCTATGTTTTTCAATCAATCAATGTTCCTTTTAACTGGACCCAAGAATTGTTCTCAGGTTTCCCACCAGGTTAGGCTTTCCATGATTGCCGACATTTCGGCAGGAGACTTTCCTGCCATTTTCACGGCTCTGGATGCGGACAGTCTTGGTGTTCCAGTCTTTATACTCTGTTCTTCCCACCGTGGTCTCCATTCATCCACATCCAGAGCCTTGAAAATGGCAGGAAAGTCTCCTGCCAAAACATCGGCAATCATGGAAAGCCTAACCCGGTGGGAAACCGGAGAACTACTCATCAGCATCATTCGCCGAGAAAGCATAGAATCATACATGGACCCAAGAACTCGATCTTGAACATGCTGAGCTGGAGACCATCGAGGAGAATGATATCAGGCTTCGTTGCTACGAACTGCCTGGAGGCCTTCCAAAATTGTTCTACCTCTTGGACAGAGGTGAAGTGAAGACTAAACAACAGGTGGCAAGGGATGGAATAGTCCGGGCAGCTGAAGGAATAAGGTTGTATTCTTCTTCTTGACTCTGGTCCTCTTGGCCAGTTTCCTCTTGAATGCTGTCAATGCTCCCACTTTATCCACTCCGTGCTGTGTGAGCATTGTCTTTCCTCAGTGTGTGATAGTGTGCTTATTAGAGCCTTGCAATGACGACTGAATGATTTCAATGAAGATACACCGTCAATGCAGATGGTTATGGAAATGTGAATATTTGCTAGAAGAGAAAGATATTTTGAAATATTCAGGGCTCAGAAAAAAAATATATAAAATGAGATACATGAAGCTAGTGGTGATTCTTAACTGACACAGTTGGCCCCTTGGGTATGTGGTGTATCAGGAAAGATAAAAACCAGGCGACGGCTTCCCATTTTTGTGACCCAGTCAACATGTTTTCATTTCATCTGATTATTGAGTTAAATATTCAGAATATTTAATGTCGTTTTTGTCAAATTCATCTTCACAAGCAGCATGTAAAAATATACTCAACATATCGATCAGTATATTTACGGAGACTAATAGCCCGGGCTACTTTGTAATGACTATCTGGGAAATCCTAGTTTCCAGATCAGTTATGCTTTTTTGCATACTTCCATTTGGACTGTGGAGTGCATTGATATCGTAAAGCAGAAGTACCAAGTATATTCATCTGTGGTAAGTCCTAATGCCAAGCCTAGAACCCTTATCTAATTCATTTCTTGGGGAATATTCTCAGCATAGCTGTAGCTATCCCAAGCTTTTCATGATAAGTAAGAGAAATGCATATGGTTTTATGCAGCCAGTAAGCAGAATAATAACCCCGAAAAAGTCTCCTCTAATACTGGCTCGACGTCGTAGTTCTATTAGAAGTCGAAGGTAGGTAGGTTTTCATTGGCCAAATAAGGAAGAAATTTCTCAACTTATATGTACTCGGGTACCTATCTTTTGGTAGATAATTTTGATCACATGAAATAATATGCATCAAGTTAAGTTCATGTATTTATTTCCCCTTAGAAATACAAAGGTAAGTGGTATCAATTCTTTCTACATCTTATTGTAACATGGTAGTATTTAAATATTTAACTCAGCAAAATATATTTACAGCCAATATTGATCATTTCTTTTTACAACTCATTAAGCATTATTTATTTGCTTGTACAATACAGCTAGAAGATAGTTCACCTTTTTTATATGAATCACTTCTTATTTTTCCAGTCTGATACCAAATGTTTTTTTGTGAAATATTCATCACATCCCTTCTAATTTCTCTAGAAATTATTTAAGACACTGGGTATGAATTATGTGTACACTATATACAATATTGTCACAGACATTTTATTTCGATTTCATTGCCACCTACCAAAAAGTATAATTTTTCTTTAGAGCAAAAACCACAGTGCCTTTGCGTGTAAAACATTGGAGTATCTACATAGTTTTTATAATGAAAGGGCTATTCATGCAAAATGCCAATATATAATCATTTATGTAACTATGTGAAAAAATATTGTACATGAGCTCATCCCCCATCATTTACCTTAAGGCATTTGATTCACATTTATTCATACATATTTTGGCCCCCTGCTTTAATATACTGCACTTGCATTTAAATTACTGTGCCTTTCAAAAATATGAATAGCATAGAAATTTTAGATTAAATTATCCAAAATCAATCACAGATTAAAAACAAAAATAAAACTTACTGCAGTAAAAAAATCTTTGATTTGGAACAGGTACTTACAGAAAAGATAATGGGATTACCTTCTATGGACTATAAATGGGCCTGCCATTATAAAAACAAGTAAAATATATTTTGGCGAACCAATACTTCAGGCTTTCACCTTCTTTGTATGGAAAATTAGCCCACTTAAAAGGAGAGTGTTTCCCTTGGCAATGACATACAAAACATAGGGAATAAAAATAAAGCAAATTCTTTATCATAAGTAGTTTTTCCTCAATCTGTTTACTTTGGAGAGATCAACTTCATTTGTACAGCTGAAACACATTCAAACTTTCTTCATAAAAAACAATCATATTGTACATCCTTGATCCACAAAATTGCACCATCCATCCCAATTGTAATGCAGAAGTAACTTCTTCTCAGAGATGATATACATATGTAGGAAGGTAACCAGTTCACACTCATTGTTCCAAAGAGTTCTTTTTCTTGAATTTAACTCTTTTATTTCTGAGCATAGTCCACTTTTGTATAGTTGATATGCACTTAGAACATATTGACCCTAAATGTAACACACTAAATATGAATCCAGTGTATTGGTAAAACTTTCCTCTTGTTTAATTACCATTACCCAACTAAATTGAGCTCCATCTGCTGCATGTGACGTACACTATTTTTTAAAATGCAAATAATGACAAGATAGGTGTCTACAATTGTTAAAAAAAACAAAATCATTCCTTGAGAGTAAGAGCAGCCCAATAAGGAAAACTCAAAAGAGCTTAATTGAACTGAGTTGACTTATGTCAATGTATGGAAGTCCTACATATTGCCTCTTTAGTATCTTAATTTTCAAACACGCTTATTTTGTAAGAATATTTAATTAACCGCTTCATATTACAAGTTTATAGGTCAAAATTGGTGAATGTACACATATGTAAACATATATATTTATTAACTATTGGAAGCTGTTTTGGGGTTCATGGTTAACCAAACCTCAGCATCCACTTAGAAAGGACTAGTTTAGTTTCAAAGATAGCAACAGCACCAATTTAATATTGGCAATTATCTATCTTCTTTCCATACACCAAATTAGGTGGTTAGATGATTGGAGGAATAGCTTTAAACTTAGGCCTAAAGCTCCTTTTAGACATCACTTTAGAGATGAGCATCTAACTTGTTCCTTAAATTGGTCATTCATCACATATTCTGTAAAAATGTAGATTGTACTCAAGAAATTCAGTTCCCAAATCATTTTCAGGAAGCAAACAGGGGTTCTGAAAGAGATAAATAACAAGAATAAATATTTATAAGAAATAATAAACATGCATGCAGAGCACCCAATTCCCACTGAGCACACAATGTAAAGTGGATTTTTAAGAAGTTTTGCATCTAGAGTAGCAAGTGATTTTTAGTCTCTGTTGGCGTATCAGTAAAAGAAAACTAAGTTTTTGTCTTTTGTAATGAGTGTTAAGTAGTTGGTAGGTTGGCAATGTGTGGAGGCAACCAGCAGCTAAGGTCATACATATGTGGTATTAAAGATAGGTGGGTAAAATGGTAAAAAGAGGATCACCAGAGGAATGGAGGCTGGGTAGTGAAAACCCTAGCATTGGTATTAGCTCACTTTTAAAGAGAAGCACCAAGGGGCCTTGGTTCAACGCCTTTCTGATCATGCCATTGACTTTGGATTTAGCTCACTATCAGGTACATATGTATTACACGTAAAGATTGGGTGTCCATGAGTGTCCATTTTTAAGTAAATAGAGGGCACTTTTGAGGGTTGTGGAGCTATATTATGTACTTTAGGGCAGGCGCGCACTAGCGCGACCACGACCTGTCGCACATGACCAGTTTTAACATTGCAACAAATGGAGCGACGCACACTAGGCCAAGTGCGACTCGTTGGTCGGACCCGAGTCGTCCAACCAAAATTTTTCAGTTTGGTCGTCCCCGACTCACCGGTCGTTGCGGCCAGAAATAACACACATTGTAATGGTGCTCCGTGCACTGCCTCTGACTTCACTCCGACCTGACCATACTATTCCCCTGATGCCGTCTGCAGCCTTTGCGAGCAACTCGTCATAGCTTTTGACAGTCATCCTTGTGCAGTTAAAAAAATTATCTTCACACTGCCGTAGTTCCTCATAAAATATTGCAAACTGTCCTTTAGTGGCTCTCACAGCTAACAAGGGATGTACCCAATATTGCTTCCTCTTGCGCTTCACACACCTACGGTACAAGTGCGCTACAACAGCTAACTCTTCGACATCCATCTTTCAACTAAAATTAAATCATAGGTGTGGTCGTGGTCGTTCTCTGATCGGAAGGTGTGCGACAAAGATCTGTTGTGGTTGTGGTCGCGCTAGTGCAGGCCTGCCCTTAATGACTGGCATTCTGCTCAAGTCTGACTTTAAAAAGGCCCCCAAATAGAGAATATTCAACGTATAATCCCATGTATCAAATGCCCATTTTTACCCTCCAATCAATGCTGAAAAAACAAGTTTGCACCTCTATGAATTCAAGTCGCCTGATTATGGCTTGTCTGAGGGTTCTTGGCCCTTCAATGCATGGAACAGCAGAGGATCGAGAGTAGTGCTGTTGGGTGAGGAATCTTGGAGGGAAAGCTCAATCTTCTCAAGTCCCAGGAATAATGATCATTTTCACTCATGGACATTTGTGTTGGCAATTCATTTAAATAGCCTTGCCTTGTTATAAAAAGGGTTTCTTCCATTACCCTCAGGACCAAAAGCTTTCGGACAAGCGATATCTCTGCCCTCATATGACAGTTTCTCAAAGAATTTTCCCTCCTCCAGCAGCATGAGTGCAGCTGTAAATAGCTCTGCTGAAGAAAGAATTCTCAGGTTTCCAACTGGGTTAAAATTTCCATTGTGGCCGACGTTTCGATGCCCGACTCGCGCATCGTCATCAGGGCTGTAGAATCTGGGCTGTTTCTACAGCCCTGATGACGATGCGCGAGTCGTGCATCGAAAGATCGGCCACAATGGAGATTTTAACCCAGTTGGAAACCCAAGAAGAATTCATTCATGAGCTACGCCAGGAAAGCACCAGATCATACAATAGCTCTGCTGCTCATTAATCACTCTCTTGGCAGCGGTAATGCCTTTTTAAAATAAATATGACAGCTAAAGTTTACAAAATTTATAGTTATTAGAGTGGCATACATATTTTTTCTCATTGTTTTTCATTTTGATTTATATTAGTACGGGCCATAATGGCAGTACTGGCATTGGATCTTAGGATGCACTAGAGCCAATAAGATTTGATTGATGTGAAAGTCCTCAAAGTGTCACAATGCTGAGCTATGAACATTGCATTTGCTTGAGATATACACACTCAATATTCTACCAGTTGAGTATGCATACAATGGTGAGCAGTTCTGAATTCTAGCTTCTGCATTATGTAATATGGGCAACATGCTGTGATCTTTTATATTATGTGAAAAACTACTATCTGATTGACTGACAAGATGAAAATATGATGTAATAGAATCCTGAATTGGTAATAGGTGAAAAGATAGGGATGACACTAATTGAGGAAGAAGAGCTGTATGGAGAAAATTTGCCATGAAAGGAAAATCTTTTTTTCTCTAAGTCATAGCTCAAAAGCAGGGTGTACAATCACTTCATAAAGTATTGCGACACACGCAAGCGGTTTGTATAGGTTGGCTGTCGAAGCTTGAAATACGTTGGCTATTCTGGGCCGTCTCCGGTAGCTTTGAGAATTTTCAGGTACACTATGATAAACATTCTAAGTCAAGTGGGACATGATTCCGACCGTGCTCTCGGCTTTGTTCACGTTAGAACGTTAACAATGAAATGAATTCATTGCAGGAAGCAAGGGTATTCGCAACTCAATGGTCTCGTAATCTTACTCGGCAGTTCTCTTACGAAGTCAAAAATGGAGAGAGCTCCTTTTTGCGAGACCAGCACAGCCCAGAGCACTCTGATGGTGGGCTTGGTGAAGGACTGGCCCTCGGTGTCCGAAGAGGCTACCAAGTTCGGAGTTCATAAATCGTAACTGTCTTCACCAATGTCTAAGAAGGGCAAACAGCGAGGATGAGACATTTAAAAGTTGCGCTCAATCTGGAAGACCCCACTGTACCACTAGGGACGAGGATGACTTGATAATGAGGGATTTCCACTGTGAGGAATTCTCCCTTTAGGGTTAATATTCTGCGACGAAAATGTTTTTAAAGCAATGAAGACAAAATAATTAGTCTGTGGTGCAAAAGGGAAACTTGCTAATTAAAAATCATTTTTCATTTTAACTCCCTTTTACTTGTTTATGAATAACAATTGCACTGTCACATTTCCTTTTTTCAATTACGTTATTACTTAGTCGTGACAGGACACCATTTCCTTTGCAAAGCCAAAATTTCTAAAGCTTGGAATTTTGAAAATAAGGTGGAAATTTTGCATTTTGTCTAAATTGGAATTTTTTTAAATCTAATTTTATCTAAAAATATTTTCCTCCAAATTCCTGTACATAATTAATCCGATTAATTTGATGTTCTAAATGTCGTATTTACGAATGTAATATGCCCACGTATTTCCCTAAAATCAATTTAATAAAATCAGGGGATCGTTATACTCGAGGATGTGCACGAAAGACCCATTTTGCCTGACTCCCAGCTCAATACTACATATCGAATACCATGTACAGTGAGGTATGCTGAAAAAACACTTATTTTCTACAATAGTTATTTAAACCTATATATAATTCCAACCTCTTCCACTTTCAATTAAATAACACTGCGTGGGAATATTATTTTTATGGATTATATTAGTAAAAATTGCAATGTGCGTTCTACAGACATGCTCCTGGTATTTACAAGAATAAAAACTGTACCTAATTACATTAATCCTTTTGAACTTACTAAGTCAAAATTGCTTTTCTAACAGGCTTTAGTCGTCCTATTTCTTAGAATGAAACAAATCTGGGAGTATATCAATAAATTTTTGGTGTGCAATGTCGGCCTGGACCATTGATCAAAATGCCTGCGAGAATAATGGCGCATTGCTACATCATTTTCTTTTAGCAAAATCTTGAGCCCTACATAAACAGTGTGGGTCCAGAAGGTGAAGAGGTTATCCTCATACAAGACAATTCACCAGTCCACACAGCAAGGGTGTGCCTGGAATATTTTGAGAACTACCACAAAATTAATAATTTATCGTGGCCAGTGAGGTCACTGGACTTTAAAAAATCCAATGAAAATCCATGGGGACTAATGTTTTATTAGTGGCAGGGAGAGGATGACAGAGGACGTAACAGAGGTTACTTTAGAAAATAAAGGGAGGGAAATTTGGACTTCATTTCAAGGCAGGCCATTTTTGTACCCAAGACTTGTGCGGTCGCTGACCATGAGCTAGCAAGAGGTACATAATTCATAATGAAGATTAGCACGCATCTTATTTAAAAAAAATAAATATGTGCATAACTATAGAGTGTCTTTAATTATCCATTAGTAAACAAAACTCCATCATCAACCATGACGAAACTAGATTTAAATTGTACTTTACGCTGGTTATAATTGAATATACATATTTGTTATTTATGTATATTTTATTTAATCTATATATGCTCGACATTGATTTTCCAACGTTAGGATACTCTAAATTAAAGGTGCTACACACATTCCGACCAGACCACCCAACTGTCAGGACCAACTACGTTGGCGCCGACGGTTGGAAGGTGCGTATTCGACCTAAGAGACCATCCAACCGCCGACCGCCCTACCCCGATTTCTGTGGTGTCGCAACGTGTGTACCGTCATCGGCCGACTCCTGATCCCGACCCAACTCATTTTACCCCTGGATTTGGTCGTGCGAGGTTGTGTGACTTCAAGTCTTCCAACGACCTGCTAGTTGCTAAATAACGGAGCGTCACCACGAGCCTCTCTTCAGCACTTGCGCATTCCCTCATAACTGTATTTTTTCTATCAATTTGAAGTTTGATCTTGCCAAGCAACTCCATGAAACACACTTCGTCCATCCACAAATAATTTCGGAAATCATTTCCATCCAATTCTCGAAGTAAATTCATGTGGGTGAAACTTTGTTTCTTAATCAACCACTTCTTCACCCATACTCTTCTCTTTTTTTATGTCATCAATGAGAACCAAATTGGCTAAAGCCAAACCAATTTTTTGATGTTTCGAAAAATGTGGAGCCATTGCCAACACAAGCCGAAACCAACTTCACTCCACGAGATCACGTTGTGTACTGAGAAATATTTGGTAAGTTGGTCGAGTCAGGTGGATTGGTTTGGACTTCTGTAGAGCTGGCCTCGACAGGGATGGTCGGGGAGTTTGGTCGTGTCGGGTGATCGGGTCGGAATGTGTGTAGTGCCTTTTAACATCCAACAACTACTGTCCGATGGCTTAAGTCAGTGTCTCATTATGTTTCAAAAGACATGTCACTTATAATATCTGTGATACGTGAATAGTTCAAAGACTTGCTGAGTCTAGCCAATAGCAATCTCCATGCTCCTTCACACATAGGCAGGAGGTCGTTTTCCTGTGTATTCGGCTCTTCTTCATTTTACCTTCCAGTGAATTCACTCGTATAGTCAGTCACTAGTTTACTCCATTCAACATTGCTTTTTCACCACACCGCTTACTCTGCTCCTTATTAGCTTCTTTCCTACCAACACAATCCTCAAGGCCACTTCCAGATGCAAGTCTGTCCTCGCCTCTGAACGAGAGCATTCCCAGAATGCGGTCCGACTTAACCTGGTGTAATGCCTCATGGATATTGAAAAGTGTACCCGCTAATTCTCATAGTCACCAGAGACGGACCAGGATAGCCAATGTATTTCGAGATTCGACAGCCGACCTACACGAACCGCTAGGGTAGTGTGTCGCAATACTTTATGAAGTGACTGTACATATTACATAAGTGATTCGAGTGTGGTACATGAGTTCATGCTGTATTAAGAGAAATCAAAAACCTAAGGTTTTACAATTATTATGAATATTCTAGTAATGGCCACAAAAATTCAGATGATTCAGACATATGTTGTAGCAGTAGAATGGATGGGAGAGTAGGGGAGAGAAGGGTTCAGAAGACTGAATAAAGGAAGGGCAGAGGCCAAGGGCTATGCTAGTGGTTGAGTAGGACAACCTTGCTTTTCTTTATGACTACTCTAGGTCTCTTAAGTATGTACTTCAGTTAAACATGCTTCGACAGCTAAGGTCTTTTCAGACTTTGCCTGGCACTAGCAGACGGGGGCAATGGCTCTTGGGATGATTAGGAGAATTACACCTCCAAACTTGATCTGAGCCTAACGATGCTTAACTTTGGTGCATGAACCTCTGTCTCCATTGTGGTAAGCTGTATGGGTCTCTTAAAGAGATAAGATGCTGATGAGGATGTGTACTACAGAATGACTCAATGAGTGAAAGGCAGTTTCCAGAAAATGGGTCCAACGGGCACCTGGTCTCGCTTATGTATGTGCACAGTAAGGTTTGAGCAATGAAATGCCTCTTGGACAAATCTTGATTTTACAGAAAGGCAGCTGAAAAATCCTATTTCTTACTCATAATGTTTTTTCTGTCACTGACCTGGGATAAAAGAATGTAAATATGTATGAGTGCTCAAGTATTTTTTCAAGTTGAGGACATACAAAGCAGGCATTCCATAGAAATAATGTGTTAGAAATCAATGTTTTATAAACCAAGCAAACTTCTATGTTCTCTGATTTTTCTGGTTGTGGCAATAGAGGAGGGAAAGGATTGTGAATATGTTAGTCATTCATGATGAGTGCATCAAATGAGCTAATAAAAAGCACCCTGGAACCTTTCATAACCGTAAGAGTAATAAGTCTAAGATAGTGAGAATAACTATCAAGCAATATTAACCCCTAAATTTACTACTCAAAATTAAAACAGTAAAACCTCGATTTAACACACCTTTATCTTACGTAACTCTCAATTATCCATAGTGACATTAAGGCTTGGCTGGAAGGCATAGGGGTTTTCAATAACAAACTCATCACTTCACGTGTTTTTTTGTTTTTACAAAGTCGTACTTCAGACCCCTTAGCCAAAATTTCTTCATTTTTATAGTATTTTCTATACTTATTACTAGTTGTGAGCAAATATACTGAATACAATAGCTATCCCTAACACTTAAACAAGCATATCCAACTGTGGGCTACATTTTCCTGCAACCTGTGCAGAAAATACAGCACTAAATTCTCTGTCTTAGTGGAGGACTCATTTAAGGACATGGCCTTTCTTCGTGACATCGATGAGTTTGTGAAAACCCGGTGAAATAGTCCATAGATAGCTTTTACCATGGAGATATTTAAATTCCAATGATTTGGAAGTAGCTAGTTAATTTTCTGTATCTCAAGCTACACTTCCGTAGTAAAATCATAGATCCAGAGTTTGGCAGTCATGCTAAAAATATTTGAGGGATAAGAGGATCAGCATAGTTAAGTAGAAAAAATCATCTTACCACCATGGGGCTTGTGTTTGAACCATTCCTGATAATCACAATTGCGTAAAAAAGGAGTCATTCAGTACAATTACGAAGAGTTCGAGATTTTGGTGTATTTTAACCACTCATAAAAGTCTCACGCAGCCATTCCAGAGGCGGGTATAGCAAAAACTTCTCCTGATCTTTCAATCTCTCCAGATGACCTTAACAAATTTTTTATTGAGACAGTTGAGAACATAACTTCAACTACATCTTCTGACCAAGCAAAAGCTACATTTCTGTTAAACAAATACTCAATAAACAAAAGCCACTTTAAGTGGAAATGGGTAACACCATATGAGATCTTTAAGGTAATAAAATCTCTTAAAAACTCAATCAGTAAAGACATTTATAGCCTCTCAAATAACCTCCTCAATAGCATAAATGAATCTATAACTGAGCCTCTCAGTATTATAATCAACACCTACCTTTATTCAATCTGGTGTTTTTCCGCATCATCTTAAATATTCAAGGGTGACTCCAGTACACATGAAAGGCCCTAAAGATGACCCAAACTCATATTGCCCTCTTTCAGTCATACCAATCATTGGGAAAATCTTTGAGGTAATTATTAAATCTCAGCTGTACTACTATTTGGAAAATAGTGGCTTCTTTAGTTCATCTCAATATGGTTTCCGTAAAAGTAAAACTACCACAAAAGCTCTTCAATATATCACTAATGTCATCCACAACTCTTATGAAGACCAATTATCTGTTGCTTTAACCCTTTGTGATCTTACCAAGGCTTTCAATTGTGTTTATCACTCAACTGCTCACTACTGGAAAAATTTAAATACTATGGGATCTCAGGAGTTGAGTTGTCTCTTTTCCAATCATATCTTTCTCAGCGTAAACAATGTGTTGAAATGAAGGGAGTGCAGTCCTCTTCCCTCCCTACTCAATATGGTGTTCCCGAGGGGTCTGTCCTGGGACCCATCTCATTTTTAATAATGATCAATGATCTTCCATATAGCATTCCACAAATTCCATTATCTGCGCTGATGATACAACCTTAATGGATGTTTGTAAAAGTACTACCACTACTGCTGAAAGTGCAGATAATCATCTAGCATTGGCTAATGATTGGTTTAGAGTTAATTGTTTTGTACTTAACAGGGAAAAAACTCAAAAGTTAATCTGTAGCCTGAAGTCTGCCTCAGGTAATCTGAAGCCAACAAAGTTACTTGGATTTTACATTGATACTAAACTCAGCTGGAGCTATCATATTACTGAGGTAAATAAAAAGCTTTTCAAAGCTCTCCTTATTTTAAGAAAGCTAAGCTTGGTAGTCCCTTCTGATTTCATGAGATGTATATATTTTGCTTTTTATAACAGCCACTTGGACTATGGCTTGGAATTATGTGGGAAGGCCCCTGACATAAAATCTGTATTTTTGTTGCAAAACAAGGCCATTAGAATACTCAATAAATTCCCATCTTGGGAACACCATCACTCACTGTTTATAAAATTGAAAATTTTAACTGTTTATAGTATGTATGTGTACAGAGTTTTGATATATGTGAAAAAAATGTTGATCTCTTCCCTACAAGATGTGCAACTCTACACTACAGCACAAGAAATAATAATCTCTTATCCCTTAACCCTTTTACTGCCAGCCCATTTCGTGTGGGATTTGCGAAGACTGCCAAGGCTATTCAGGTTTTTAAAGTTGGTCCATTAAATTCAGGTATTTAAAGTTGGGCCAATAAATCGGCCCGTGGCAGGTTTTGCACATCCAACGTGGGCCGATATATCAGCCTGCTGGCAGTAAAAGGGTTAACCAATGCAGATTAACTAAAACCCAGTAATCTCTGCCTAATTTAGGTATCAGGCTCTTTAATCATCTACCAATTTCAGCCAGAGTGACTAGCTTGACTAAATTCAAGAGTGTCACCCACTGTTGAAATGTACCATAGTATAATCTGAGAGGTTGTTAGCACTGGAGTGCACTACTGCACAGTCACTTGTTTTGTATATTATATTTGTGCTTCGCGCAATAAACTCACTCTTGTGCTGTTTCTCATTGAGTCAAGTTGTTTTCTTCCTCTCCTCTCCACGACCTCAATATGTGAAAGAAAAAGACTGGCAGTTTTCCACAATGGAAAATTGCCAGTCTTTTTCTTTCATTATGATATTCCACCAAATCAAGCCTGAAACAACTACTTTTACTCTATGTGATTCACTCATGGCTAGCCTTACATGCTTTGTATTCTGTTGGTGAGTTCTTCACGCGTAATACTTGTGTTATTGTATTTTAACATGCAGCTGATAAACTGTAATTATGTGTACTTTTTCTTGTATATTTATGTAACCTTGAACTTTTTTCTGATGAGGACTGTGTATTTTCTGAATACTTTTGGCCAATAAAACTTATTATTATTATTATTCCGATTGAGTTTTTTTCCCCAGGATATTGTAGATTGAGTTGAAAATCCTGATTAGAGATGCAATACACGTCATAGGGGGCTTAAGGGACAAGAGCGCTTAAGTTATCCATCTAGGTGTTAGTACCAACACCATTAGTAATCTGACCTTGCTGAGGTAATATGGTGTAAAAACCGAAAGCCCACTGATTCATTTGATGTAGTACTTACTATTATTAGATCCTGAGTACCTAATAAGAAAGGGTGGATCATAAATTTCTTTAACCCTATTGTGTTATGTATAAAAAAAATACCCGATGGTTTTGTATTGAGAAAATAAGCATTTGCAGTTGAGTGCAACTGTGTCACATTAATATTATACTAATATAATATTAATTATAACAGAGAGAAGACCTTACTGGAATATTGAAACCGATGGATAATCGCTACATTTTCGAATCTGTGATGGTTATAACCTTCTCCACACACACACACAATCGTGAAGTCTGCTTAGAGCTAATTTTTTTGTAATCACTTTTTTATCCATCATTTCATTATATGACTAATTGTTTACTTATTCCGCTGAAAAATTTTAGGCAGCTTAATCTATTGTTCGCTCATTGAAGGACCTTTATCTTTAAGTGTATTATTTAATTTTAAAAAGGTCTTCTTGATCTGCTATACCTTTCACTGATACCTATTTGGTATAAGCCCAGCAATAACCATTTGTAGTCGTTCTGTGTTGTGTAAATTGTACAAAATGAAAGTTTATGCTGATTGAAAAAACACAACCCTTAGTTCATACATCCACGTCTCTCATAGGAAGCTGAAAATGCAGATTAACACACACATAAAGACTCCTGCCCGCTCAGCCCATTCTTCCATGCTGAAGTTTAGGCTGACATAAGCACAACGTACCAAGGTCACGACCCTTGAGTTTTGCTTACCCTAAGCCTCCTTGCTTACTCGAACTTTCCCTGCTCGTCAACAAATCAAGGTCTCCCACCTCCTACAATCACATATTATCTGACAAAGCTAAAGATAATACATACCATGGCTCTAGCCTTCGCTCACAGTCTTTCTGATGTCAGCAACAAGTGCAATATGTAATTTGATGCTAGAAACTTGTTTACTCATAATGTTTTAATTCACTCCATAATCAGCTACTTTTTAGTTCAATTGCACTACCCGATCTTTGGCATATATGATTTTCTTGGTTCTTCATTGCATCGCACAACATGATAACATGCACTGCAGTTCGCTGCTATTAGCTGATAACTCCCGCAAGGATGCATATTCGATTTTTCAGATGTTTAATTTTTCATTATTTTCATTTCAATTTCATTTCATTAAGAACGCTTTCTTTCCAATGATTCAATTATTTTTATTGTAAATTTTTATGGTAAATACTAAAAAAAAAACTAACTCCAACATGAAAGTGGTATGAGCATGCTTGCTCCATGCGAGCCATTGCGGAGCATTGATTCCAAGGACTCACCATTATGCAACGTACATTTGAACAAATTAGCAATCTGTTGCCAGTAAAACATTTTTGGATTGTAGTTATGGCTACTTATTCGACTAAAATGCGCCACTGGCCATTGCCAAAATGATTAACGAGAGTAGGGGAGGGTGTGTGTCTTTCTGGTTGTGGAATTGTCGGATATGTAATCCACCGATCAGACCAACGAATGTCAGACAATCGGCACTCTTCTGCACTTGCAATGCTGAGGAGATAATGCATAACAACCAAGTATTGCCAATAGCTGAGTTATGTCACTTTTTGCGATTATTAAATCGATAAGGACAACTACTGCCGTCAAACTTCAATCAAAACTGAATCAACGTTACCTAGCCTGTTACTTAATCAAAATATGTGCATATGAGATGTGGCATTCAGGTTCCCCTTAGCTATGTATTTGGTTAACTTTTAAGAGGTAAGAACCATTAAGCGCTGAGACCAGCAAATTCAATAAAAATTATCCTTAAACAAGGTTTGCTTTGACTCTCTGCATTATCATTTTGCCTTTGGTCGTATTGTTTGCAGCTAGAGAACCAATATTTTGTGGGAAATAAATAGTAAGGAAATGCCTGATTTGTTCTCAAATAACCAGGAAATGAGCTCACGTCAAAAATGAATCAAATTAAGCATGTTTTTAATTTGTCCCTAATTGTTCATCAAAACGAATGTTAGACTCATCACTTGATTTTAAATACAATGAAGAGACATGAAAAATATTAACATTTCATGCATTGTTACATATTAACCTTCAATTTCAGAACTTTGATTTTACATACTGTCCCTATTTTGATTCCTCCAACTACGTAAAATCAAGGTTTTACTGTATTGTCAACTTATATCTCTCTTAAACTTCTCAGTGTATATACCTACATGTTCTACTCAACATTAGTAATTAGAATTCCTTATAAGAATTAATTTTAGGTTAAAATTAATAGAGAAATGGACCAGAGGGAACTGAAGATAGATGAACAGCAATGATGAAAGCAAATATGTAATGACAATAATAAGTGGTACATATGTATGTATGTATTACAATAATGAAGAACAAAATATGATGGGTGGTGTGAACTGAGCTTAAACAGAACTTATTATTGTACTTACAGTAATTAACTCACGCAGAGGTATCCTAAATCGGAATGACTTGGCTATATATGGACCCACATTCAAGGAAAATATATGAGGTTCTTTTGAAGAACTGGTAATGGGAAGAGGCGATGGCAAGGAAATTTCTGGCGTAGCTAGAGGACAGTTCTTTGAATCAACTCTGGCGATGCATTCCACTGGTTTCACTCGAAGATCTTGTGGTAAACTAAAAATAAGGAAATGAAAGTATGAGGTAAGCCATGAAGGTTTGGGCAAAATGGGAGCACAAAATATGAGGAGAAAACTGGAAAACATTAGTTAAAAAATGATTCTTTTATAATACATTCCATCAAAATGGACTTTAAGTTACAATACTAATAATAAAAGTAGCACATAGTGTAAGTGAAGGTTTCTCGGGTTTCACACCAGGTAAGATTATTTAAATGGATCAACGTTTCGATGGTTGACTCAGCAATCGTCATCAGGATAATGAGTCGAGCGAGGATGCTGGCAGTTATACGAGGGGGGACCCAAAAATAACCGGACACAATTTTTTCTAAATACCAGAATTTATTTTTTTGAGTTAGAAACGTTAGCCACCTTCGAAGTACTCTCCATTAACGCTAATGCATTGGTTCAAACGTTTTTTCCACTGCGCAAAACACCTTTGCTACTCGTTCTTTCAGATGCCTTGCAGCACCGCCTTCGATTCTATTTTTACCTCCGGAATGTCCTCAAAACGTTTCCCTTTCAGCTCTTTTTTCATTCGGGAGAACAATAAGAAATCACAAAGTGATAGATCTGGTGATTAGGGTGGCTTAAAAAGCGGTGTCATGCAGTTTTTCGCTAAAAAATAACGCACAGAAATGGCTGTGTGAGCTGATGCATTGCCATGGTGGAAGAACCAGTCCCCACTCCGCCACAAATCGCGCCGTTTCAATTCGTCTCATTTGCAATTCTTCAGCAAAAATGTGCTGCACTGAACTCCACGAAAGACCAGATGGTTCAGCGAGTTCATCAATAGTACGCCTTCTATCCTGGTACACAAGCGCATGAATTTTTTCCACGTTTTCATCAGTTCTGGACGTGAAAGGCCGGCCGGGGCGTTGAATGTCTTCGATCGCCATGTTGACGCGTTTGAATCGCGAATACCACACATAAACTTGAGTTCTGTTCAAGGCGAGTTCTTTATAAGCTGTAGACAACATATCAACCACATCCGACGCACTTTTACCGAGCAGAAAACAAAATTTCAACGCTGCACGCTGTTCTCGAATATCACCCATTTCCAAAATCGAAGAGGTCGATAAACTCGTCGAACGAAAACTGTCACAGGGGCTCGCTACAACCGTCTAAAAGGACGCCGCTTGCAACAATGACTCAGGAGAGGTTACTTAACACCCATGTAGTGGGAGAAGCCCGAACTACAAGAGCGACGCACGCAGCGAATTCCGTCCGGTTATTTTTGGGTCCCCCCTCGTATATAGCCACGGATGCCCCATTGTTGTGGGAGCCATTACGAGTTCTTTGAATTTCATCTATGACTGGGCGCCTAGTACTACTTAAGCTGAAGCCGTTGTCTCCATCGATGTTATTTTGCTCCATCTGTATCAATATCACTTCTTTCGTTATTCTTTCCCAATATTTGGACGCCCGGGAAAGTAGTGTGGAATTTGGGAAATGAACACAATGACCATGGTCAAGGCAATGCATTGCTAATGCAGACTTTTCCGGTTGGAAAAACCTAATACTTCTTTCATGCTCTTTTATTCTTTTCTCGTTGTCTTTTCTGCTAAACTCAAAAATTTCCTGGTCATCTGTAAGGACAACCTCGGCCTGAAAACAACAGGGGTATACCGCATACTATGCGGGTGTGGTAGGGCGTATATTGGCGAGAGAGGAAGGACCATCGAGAAAAGAATAAAAGAGCATGAAAGATGTATTAGGCTTTTCCAACCGGAAAAGTCTGCATTAGCAGAGCATAGCCTTGGCCATGGTCATCGTGTCGATTTCCCAAATTCCACACTACTTTCCCGGGCGTCCAAATATTGGGAAAGAATAACGAAAGAAGTGATATTGATACAGATGGAGCAAAATAACATCAATAGAGACTGGCTTCAGCTTAAGTAGGACTAGGCGCCCAGTCATTGACGAAATTCAAAGAACTCGTAATGGCTCCCACAAAAATGGGGCATCTGTGGCTATATATAACCGCCAGCATCCTCGCTCGATTCATTATCCTGATGACGATGACTGAGTCAACCATCGAAACAATGATCCATTTAAATAATCTTACCCGGTGTGAAACCCGAGAAACCTTCACTTATATAATTCGCCGGGAAAACCTTAAATCCTTTATAGCACATAGTATGTTACCAGTTTTCTCCAATATGAGAGCTAACTTTACTAGCAGATTTTTCTCTCATACAATTATCTACAGTAGGCCTCTGTATGAAATGCATGGAGAAGATATATGTTATGAGACCTTCCACAAATAAAAGAAACTGCAGGTAACCAATTTCGTGCTGCATTCATGATTTCTCCATAATTTAAATGCCATCAGGTTATCATGGAAGGGAAATAAGCTTCCCAGTATTTTATTTAGGATGTTTTTTTTATATATGTAGGCAGTTTTTAAGCACATATGCAGTAAGACATTTTGCATGAAATAACATCTTACAATTCTACACTACATGCTGACTTTCTCGTTTGTGACACAACACTGCAGATGCAAGAGATTCCACTTTCCTTTATCATCCTGTCCTTCCCTCCTTCCTTGTAGAAGGGAAGGCTCGAGTAGAAGGATTTGAGCACACTGAGCTTTTCTCTAATCAATGCGATGTCCTTGGGTGTATCCCTCTAAGCACTGACCGTCCAGTAATTATATCATCTTGTCATCATCTCAAAGAAACTTACCATGGGAGTGGGGACGGGGTCTGGGACCTAGTCCGTGGTTTCACACCCTGTCCCCAAAGGTTTGTACCTAAGAACAAATATCGATGGCTCAAAAGTAGTTCAATGGACCCTCAAAGACCCTTCTCTTTGGCTAATCCAACTGACCTCAAAATCTCATGGCCCAAGGTCCGTACGGTTAGAGAAAACTGAGATTATTTAAAGGGTCACTAAGCTGCTCCACAACACCCCATCCGAACCACGTCTCAATCCATTCAGTCAGATATCTTTGTACCAATAAGGGCTGAGAGCCCCCAAATCATTGCACCGAGCACTGCTAGCCATACCTTCCCTTTCCCTAGACAAGCCCTTTTTCTTTCATTTTGAGTATATATTGTTGTTTCCCTCGAGCGCAGATAGGCGAATGATAAATATTTCTGATACTAGTAAAAATACAAATTTTTTACATTTATTTCATTAAAATGTCAAATTTAGATTGAATGTTTTTCCTTCTTCACCATCTAACCAATGGTGAATTTGTTCTTGTTAATTTTAGTGATTTCAGCTTTTGTTTAATATTTTCCTGAATTAAATGGAAAATTTGCATCTTTCCTCAATGGGGAGCACTTCGCTTTTTTCACTTTTGCTGAACTACCATTACTACTTTCACATTTGGCAGCAATCATGCAAAAACATGATGTAACAATGATTTCAGGCTTTCCCGGCGAAGATTTATATCAGGGATCTTTCGGGGTTTGCACCGGGTAGTTAGGTCCATGGCGGCCAACGTTTCGATGTTCGAGTCGAGCATCTAACGGACCATCCATCATCCATGGACCTAACTACCCGGTGCAAACCCCGAAAGATCCCTGATATATGATGTAACAAGTATATTAGGATTGACTTTGCTGAAAACTAGAAACTAAGGACACTAAATGGACCGTGTGCCATATTTAAACTCACCAACTGAATAAAATGCTGAAAAAGATTTAAGGGAAGGAACGAAAAATCCAAGTTACCTTGGCAAAAATTATCATCCTCACAAAATTAAATATATGTCATAAAGGGAACACTGCTAAGAATTCGATTGTAAACAGTGAAATCGAAAAGTGGAACAATTTACCTGAGGAACTTTTTGAGCCCTTTCCTAAAATTGCACATTCATTTACGAAGATATGTAAAAAAATATTGCATATGTCCGAATAGAAGCCCCCCATTTTTGGTAAAATATTAGTTGCCAAAAGTGTGAGGGAGGCTATTTTCCAGCATGAAAAGAGGAAACCACTCAGAAATTCCATATCTAATGGTCCAAAATAAAGGAGAAAATTAGATAATTATGAGACAATATAACTCATATACATAATTAAATAAATTCTTATTCCTCAAGAATTTGTGACAGTGTTTAATTATTTATTAATCTGTCTTCATGACGGTGTTGTTACAGCCATATAGCAGATCGGGGGAGGTAGTGTGGATCTTATGCAACCCACAATGTAAGCGCGGCTTGTGATAGATAAAATGTTAGATAGCAATTACCACTCGTGAAGACAACTACAGTTGAAGACTCATGAGGACCTCGTTGAAAAAAGACAAAAAACTTTGCTCATGAATTCAACAACGATTCCAAGAGTTTGCCTGCTATTTTTTATGATCTCATTAATTTTCCTACATGTAATAGCCCGCTAACTTAGGCAGCATGCAACCTGCAATACAATTTCACCTTGAATGTTTTGCTCTCATTAGATCTAGCTACACTTTGAAAAAAGATGAGCTACACTATTTGTTTTTTCCCATGGGATTAATACTAAGAACATTTCTGTAGACAGTTTTGACATCATTGATAGCATTAGTGTGTGGGCTTCAAAAGGAAAAGTGTGTGGGCTTTAAAGGGAGGTACATATTTTAAAAAATGACATAAAAAGTAGTGCATAAAACAAAGCACTCTTTCTCTATTGAAAAATCTGAATCTTCAGTATTCATAAATGTACATTAATAAATACCATAAATTTCTGAGCCTCATCTTTAATTAATGCCCTTGTTATCTTTGTCATGAAAAGGGATAGATAATTCTGGAAGAAAGGCAGCTGCCTAGGTAATTTTGATTGCTGTAACCAATAAAAAATGACAAGCCTTCTGCAGTCCCGTGATGCAAAAAGTAAATAGCCCCTAGTGACTGCCTGATGTCACTGCATGTGTGGAGTGGATGCTGGATATCCCAGTCATTTGTTCATGTATTAAAAAATTCAGGTTAAATGGTAGTGAATTAGTGTTTTCTACATTTTATATCAATTGAGGAGGGGGGGATCTTATATTCAGACAAATACATACCATACTTGTATATTTTTAAAAAGTAAGTACATACATATATTGTATTTTTTATTTTAAGTACATAATTTTTCATTATGCGTGAAGAGTGCAATGAGTCATGCACCAATGGCCTGGGGATGAGGTTTCTCCTCACAGATTGGTGCACATTGGAACTTGGGATAGATTATTTCAGGAAATTTTCAGTTCTAATTCCTGAGGCAATTGAACTGCAGATGACTGAAACTGCGAGATTTCATGGTCGAGTTTAAAAATTGTTGAAATGGAAGATTAAGTTTTTTTGTTGTCCACCATTTACTAGAAATGTGAAGACTCACACAACATATTTCAGTGATTTATGTCAATATTACGTCTAATTATCAGTGGACAGTACAAAGACTTCTTTCATTTAAACAATGCAGATACAAAAACTGTAAATACAGGGCTTCACTGCAATTATTGCACTCTACTCCCAACATGATACAAAATTGTCTGTCCAATTAATCATGCAGCAATTCTTCATCAGAGATTCAGTTAATATTTCTCTCATTTATAATTGCACAAACTTATATATTTGTTTGATTGTATATCTCTCATTTGATAACTGACCTTGAATGAATAACCATTAGTACATTTAAAATTAAGATATATGAAATTACGATATGATGAATTATTTTTTAACATGAACCCTTTTATTAGATGATCAAGCTAAATATAGCCACTAATAAACTTACATTATGCGAAGAGCTAGGCTTGCATCTGGCATGAATCGACTCAAAGGTATTCCATATGTGAAATTAAAGCCCTCTCTTCTAACACAGCTTCTGTAATTATCCATATCTGGCATGCAATATTCTGTGGTGACCGTTTGGTTGAAGTTTAGTCCAGCCAGCATTATATTCACCCCGTTGTTTACTGCATAAATGAAAATATTTAATTAATCAAGAAAAAGCATTTCTTTTTGCATTACTAGAGTGATGTAAAATCAAATTAATAGTTATTTTAAAAGACTGTGTACCATAGAAGGCTCCATCATGGTTTTGAAGATTTTCTCTGTTATTAACAGCTCTCCCTGTCCTATCAGTTTCACTTCCGCTGTCTCTTTGGGCTAAGCTAATATCATTTGTTTCTCTCTTCCTTCTCTGTAAGCTAAGTCCTTCTAATTTCTCCTCTTCTCTCTTCTCCCAAAGTGGTGACTGTCATGGGATTAATATAGAAAGAAGACATTAATAATTAAGCAAACTAAATTTTACTTACAAGTTTGAGAGCTCTGATGTATTAACGTAGGGGTGTATTTTATCAACTCACTTGCAGAGCATCTTGGGAATTTTCATAAAACAGCATAAATTTGGTTTGGAGAAGGTGAGTGTGCATGGGTCAAATTTAATAAATGATCCAGATATTTTAAGTCACATATCCCTTTTTATGAAATATACTTGTATTAAAATTAAATAGCTTCAAGTATGTACAACCCTTATTGACTCTTCATGATGACCATAAAAAGTTAGGATAGCAGCCAAATAACTGACAATTTCACTAATCTGTAAATTTGCAACTTTTTTCTGTTGTTTTGAAATTAAAAGATGTATCGGAATGGACTTTTTCCACAGATTCCAAAAATGGCATTTAAAATACTGTATCACGTCAGGTTTTTTCAACAATCACGAAAATGTGAAATTAAAAAAACAATTTTTTATGATATTGCTCCATGGCAACCTTTTTAACGCACAGAAATGTTCTCTTGGGGGATGGAATGAATGTGTAAGGTCAGGATAAACTTAAATTCATGACTGATAACAAAAATGAAATTGATTTTTTCTTGATGACTTCACAATTCGTCATGCTAACTAACGAAGTCAGAACATGATTAAACGCTAACTGGGCGCGACAGTATGACTCTTACCTCACGCCACCGCTCCTTTCTTTTTATAAATTGCGGTCGCATGTGGGGTCATTTCAGGCAGAATGTATTACACTAGTCAGTGCAAAGAAGGTACTGGTCCCAGGTGAATTACGATGTATAACTGACCATTCGGTTGTTTCTTCATGGCGTGCGCAATGGCTTCACGTGGTTGTGTCAATCATCCAGGCATATTTTCCTACATATGAAACTGATATGACAGGAAAACAGAGACAAAATATTAGGTGCTAAAAAAGTCAGAACATGAGTAAGCGTTATTTTGGGGCGCCAGTATGACTATTTCTTTCCTTAAATAGTGGTCGCATGTGGCTCCATTCCGGTAAGAGCGTGTTCCACTCTTTAGTGCAAGCAAGGGACTAGTCCTGAGTGCATTGCTTGTGTACGTGATAAATCGATTGTTTCATTGTGGCGTGTGCAATGGTTTCACGTGGTTGTATCAATCATCCAGACATATTTTGCTACACATGTGGCCATTATATGACAGGAAAGCAGAGGCAAAATATGACATCTTTCATGAAAAATGCGTATTTTCAATACTTCGGGATGAAACTAGCAGATCAGGACAAAGCGTGGGCTCCTCACAAAGTGTGCCATGCATGTGTAGAAGGGTTGAGGAATTGGAAAAGTGGAAAGAGAGAATCAATGCCTTTTGGTGTACCCATGGTGTGGCGTGAGCTGACAAATCACAGTGACGACTGCTACTTCTGCATGGTGAAGATCGTGGACCATATCGGTAAGCACAAAATTTTGTATCCCAATATCCCATCTGCTATGAGACCAGTCCCCCACAGTGAATCCATCCCTGTGCCATCCTTGTCCAACGTGAAGCACCCAACCCACACTGATTCAGACAGTGATACAAGTGATGAGGTGTACTGACCAGACTGTATGGAGGATAAAAATCCAATCCCATTTACTCAGCATGAACTGAATGATTTGGTTCGTGATCTGAATTTATCTGAAGACGCAGCAGAGGTTTTAGGATAACGACTTCATGAAAAGAATTTACTGTGTGATAATACAAGATTCTCCTGGTACAGACAATGAAAAGCTGAATTGGTTCCATTTTTGCTGAGCGGTATGGTATATTGTCGAGACATTCCAGCAGTCATGAAATACTTCCACATTAATTACAATTCAGGACAGTGGAGGTTGTTTATAGATGCAAGCAAATCCAGTTTAAAAGGAGTTCTATTACACAATACTAACATCCATCCGTCCATTCCAGTAGCACATTCAGTGACTTTGAAAGAGAACTATGAAAACCTGAAGTTTCTGTTGGAATGTGTGCAGCACAAGCTTCATGGATAGTCTGTGTGCGGGGATTTCAAGGTTATTGGAATATTGCTCGACCAACAAGCAGGTAACACCAAATTTCCTTGCTTTTTGTGTAAATGGGACTCCAGAACAAGAACAGAACATTGGGTTCTGAAGAAAGGGCCAGTCAGAAGTACATTCACGCAGGGAAAAAACATTGTTTCACTTCCACTGGTTGATCCCTCAAAAATATTGTTGCCATCTTTACATATCAAACTTGGCTTAGTGAAGCAATTCGTGACAGCTTTAGATAGGGACAGTAAATGCTTTCAGTATCTTGGTGGACAACGACCTGCCACAATGGAAACACCAGTTCCCGATCAGTCACCGAAGTTAAGCATCGTTGGGCTCGGCTCGAGTTTGGAGGGGTGATCCTCTGATTCCTCAAGTGCTGTTGCCCCTGTCTACGCGTGGCAGACAGTATGTGCAAAATGACCTTAGCCATTGAAGCACGTTAAACAAAAATACTACTTCCCAGTACCTTTGCGTTACGTTTCAATTAATCACGTCTGAAAAAATTAAAGCTGGCATTTTTATAGGTCTACTAATCCGAAAATTAATTGCAGACAAAATATTCGAGAAGACTACAAGTGAGTGCAAATTGGGAGCATGGACTGAATTCAGAAATGTGATACAAAACTTTTTGGGGAACACGAAGGCTGCAAATTACACCATTTTTGTCGAGGATATGTTGGAATCCTATAAAATGCTTGGTTGCAACATGAGTGTCAAAGTTCACTGTCTTCATGCCCATCTAAATTACTGTCCTGAAAACCTGGGTGATTTTATGGGAGAACATGGCAAGCGCTTCCGTTAGGACATTAAAGTGATGGAAAAGAGGTATCAAGGGAAGTGGACTGTACACATGATGGCCGACTATTGTTGGATGTTGAAAAGAGATTGTACGGATAAACACTGAAGGCGCTCCATGAAGAGGAAGTTTCAAGGGGAGCCCAGCAATAAATATTAGGTATCTACATCTACAGACTACCCAGCAAGCCACCTCAAGGGTGTGTGGCAGGGGGCAAGTATGTTTGCTTTTAAATATGTATTCATGTTTATCTATTACTTATGCATTCATTCCATCCCTACGGAGAACATTTTCACATGTTAAAAACGATACCTTAAAGCAATGTTGGTAAAACTATGTTTCTTTTAATTTTCATGATTCGTGGAAAAATCTGATATGATATGGAATTTTGAACATCATTTTCGGAATCTGAAGAAAAAATCCTTTCAGATACACCTCTTCATTTCAAAACAAAAAAAATTGCATAATAGTGTTTTCAATCATTTCTCTAATATTATTTTCTTTATTAATTCCATTACTCATTACTTCCAAATGTATCCTGATTATGCGTTACCTTTTCTTTGAGGGGAACATTACTTGCAATGAGCTTGAAATAAGGATTGGAAAAGAAAAAAGTCATGTCATAAGCATAAAGAAAAATATTTGCACATTGCTTGCACCAGATGAAAATTGAGAGAAAATACAGACATTGCTGCAATTAATGACAGTGATGGAAGGAGAGGGTCAAACAAAATAAAAATCAGAGGGATGTCATTAATGCAAGAAGCCTTGGAGCAAATATTTCGTCAGTGACTGGGTAGAGAAAGCTAGGATATAATGACAGGTAGACTAAATGTAGTCTGCCAGAGGTCACCTCAAGTAACTTCATATTAATAAAGTTCAAGAATGTTTAGGCTTTGGCACCAATAAGAGTAGTACCTATTAGTAATCATAAAGAAAATTAATTATCTTGCAGGTTACTCACTTGATCCAGCAAAGATTGGTCTGGATGGTCCTTTGGTACTTCCATTCCGATAGCAGGGTTATCTGCATTAATTCCGTCTACTTTTCCTTCCATATCATCCAGTTCATCAATAGGTGGAACTTGATCAGGGTCCATTTGGGGACCCAGCTGATTGTGTGCTGCATTAAAAGTAATTAAGAAATACATTCACTAATTTGAATGCAGCAATACTAAAGTAGCATGATTTTACCAAAACCATAACAAATCAAAGTCTGGCTCTGTATTTTTCCTTTGGATTTTTTACCATTAAACTATGCTAAACAATATTATGCTAAAACCTAGTTATCCTTAGAATATGCCACACATCATTTCTCTGTATCAATTCAAACAATATAAGGGAGATGACAATATGTGCAGTAAAAGTTAGGTTTTAACGAGGGTTTTGAGGGGATGGAGCTACACTTGCATTACAGGCAACCCATGCTATTACAAGAATATCTGTGAGAGAAAAATAAAATCCTGCATAAAATTATGCTTATAACAAATACATTAATGGAATGCAAAGGGATGTTTTAAGTTTAAATTTGTGCCTTGTTGAAATACTCCAATATTTTCTTTCAGTGAGACAAAGAGTCATAGTCAGACTTGAATAACCAAAACTAGCACAAGTATAAGAATTTCGTTATCTGGGAAACTTTATTACCAGTGATGGAAAAGGAAAGAAAGATAGTTGCTGAATGACTTCAGCCTTCAAAACACCCAACAAAAAATCCTATTAGAGAGGAAGATATTGTGAGCAGGAGAGCCTAAGCAAAGAGGGCACTTTCCCAGAAGAAGAGTATCTTAACTGCAAGCATCACTAAATTGGAAATAAGGAAGCACTTCATAAAAACGTGTATAGATATCACACTTACATAGCTGTGAAGCTTAGAAAATGACAGCAGCAGGTCAAGTCAGATTGAAAGTAGTGAAAATGTGGTGTGTTGGAAGACGAAAGATGATCAAATGGCTCATAGAATCACCAATGAAAAAGTCTTACTAAAGGTAGGAGATAGAAGATTTTTAATGAGCATCCTGAGAAGAAGAATAGACAAAATTTACCTATTTCTTCCTGTAAAGTTTCACCACTTGATGGTGAAACTCCTGGTATTGCTGGAGTATCAAGGGGATGCTGGCCACTGGGAGCCGGTAGTCCATATGGTTGACAGCAAAAACTCTGTGAGCACAAGAAAAAAATACTTAGCACTTATTCTTGGTAATCTTATACTGGCATACTTGGAAAATAATAAGTTTTTTTTAAATATGTATTTGCAGTACCGATCCCTGATTCATTGCAAAGTCAGACACACCAAGAGAACATTAAATTGCATCCATATGCATAGCAAAGCATGTTAATATGTTTTAAATAGTCAAGCAGTCCCACAACTGTGTTATATAATTTATTCAAGAACATTGCAATGGCTTATGTCTAAAATCTTTTAATGAGGACTACATAATGTAAAAATGTCGAAGATAATGTGGTAGAGAGGGAAGGGGTGAGACAGGGGAGTTAATGGCAAGAGCATGCATTATTGACATCGCGTGATGTTTTATATAAAATGGATTGGTTGAAAATAGGTAGGCAATGATTATATATTTTATTTTCAAAGTTTTCTAGACAGTACATAAGGCCATACATTAGGCAATATCAGCACATTTCCATTAACAATTAAGCCTTTCAAGGGCAGTTGCTGTGAAGGCTACGATGGTGGTTCAAGGATGACTGCAAGGTTTCTAAGTTCCTCTTGAGTCAGTTCATTTTGGATAATGACAGTTTCACTGGAATTCCAGCTCTAAGATGCTGACTGTAACGCAAGATGAACTGGTGTGGGAGGAAGCCAGAAACCTTGCTGTCATATTTCATGAACATCTTTGAAATATGGAGGCAGATTGATTAAGCTTTCAAGGAACAGCCACTGAAAGCTGATGGTGGGCTCTGAGGTATTCCTAATGTATTATTCAAGTTTAAATGGAAAAGGTTAACACTAACCTTTTCTTCATGTATTGTAACCCAGTGGACATTAATATTTATATATTAAGAAAACATTACATCAGTTCCAATAACTTGGTGGTCTTCAAATTCATGATATTGCCAAATATCTGGCATTCTGTCCCGAGTGACTGTCGGATTATCTGATGATCAGTCCCTCAACAACTCCCTCCCCTACTCTTCCTTTCCGTCCCCTCCCCTTTCTGCTGACTACTGCTTTTGTTCACACTTGCAGCCAGCAACTGTGTTCAAGTCAACAAATTTGCTACATATTGCCCTCACAAAAGATTTTCCTGCTGAAGGCTATTCAAATATGTACACACATAACAGTACTGCATTAAGGTGAGTCCCCTGCATCACTGTTTATGCAACTGGGCTTTGCTTCTGTGATCATTTTATAGTTGCTAAGTTTCCTTCAAGAAAATAATTGATTCAAAATGTCTAATTCTTTTAGAAAGACGAACATCATGTTATATATTTCTGAGAAGTTAAAGAAAAGTGAAAGGGCATACAAGGGAGACTCAGTGGATAGCATAATTCTGAATGGCTCAGTCATGATGACAAACTGTAAGGATGCCAGATTCTTAATGACAATGTTATCATCTTCGCCACCAGAACTATAGTATATAGACATAGTAGTAGTCATATATGAACCCTATAGTGCATAGATGACTTCAATAGTGATGAGAAAAAACAACCGATTCAAAATGAGTTTCTCTCCAAATCACACTGCAATCACCAAAAATGTTGAAGCAAATGACATTTTTTTGACAAACAAATGACACCAGGCATTTTTTGTTAGAAAAATAAATAAAAATAATATTTAGCAAAAATGTTGAAACAGTTATTGGAACAGTCAGTAACACACCTCTGTACCAGACTTTCTTTGTGTTAGCAAAATTAGGAGGGCTATAAAAAGGATAATGTATTATGCAAAAATAAAAAAGAAAGTGGCAGATTAAAAAAAAAAAATATTTTGTAGATGCTTGCGTGAAGTCAGCATTAATTGTGCCTAAAAAAATTAATGTTACTGAATATGTCCTGTGAGAAACCTTCATCGCATGTATAATATCGAGAACATTATTTTTATGACCCACTTCATTACACATGAGGTAACAGAAGCTGTAAAAATATTTTGATAACAAATAGATTTGTAAGCATGCCACTGCAAGTAATGAGGAGGTAAGTACAGCATCAGTGGCATCATGCGTTTGGGAATTGGGATGGTCAGTGACCTTGACTTGTTTACTTAAAGAGCGAGATGGGTAAGCATGGAGATTTATGGGACTCCGAACCCTAAGAAGTGACTTATTCCACATAAAACAGACTTGCCTAGGTTAGCTCTGGCTTGGGATGGAAGACTCGAACTCCGATGAGCTTTAGTTGTGCAAGTTTGCATCAGCTACCTTGACCGGAGGTTGAGAAGTTAAAAAAATGTGAGGCAAATTTTACCGATCAGCATAGCCTCAGATTCCTCGCAATGATCGTATTATGTTGTGATAATGAATTAAAATGCTTACAGCTAGCAAGGCAAATACCATAAGTTTGTTCATAAAAACAGGACCCATTGCGCATCTGAGAATATAATTAACCAATCATTAGATGTTAATTTTAGTTGGTGAAATGTTTCAGAGAAGTTAATGGCATAAACGATTGCCCAATAAAAGAAATGATAGGAAAAAATGAGTATTTCAATGCAACATGCATGGAAGACTTTGAGAAAGCATGGCACTGAAACCAAGGCCACTACTACCTTGAAACTGAACATGAATGGATTATCCATAACTTTCCTTTATTCGATTGGGTTTTCCCCTCCACTAGCATGGATAATCAGCGCTCTACTCTATGTAAAAAATAAGTCTGGCAAAATGGAGAAAAGCTTTAGTCAACTTTTAATGTGTTACCACTAACACCCTTAAGTAAATACATAATATCACTGAATTACATTCAATAAAAATATAAACATAAAGTAAACACCATTCACTGGGGAAGTTAAGGAGGCTACATAATTTTTTAAGGTAAAACTTATCACTTACTTGGCATGGCTGGAAAGACTCATAAGGACGATTTCTGCGACTTCTGTCGTGGGACAAAGACACCTTTGGGTAGCATTGAATTGGACGACCTATGATTGGAGGCAGGTATATAGTCTTTTTCCTAGGAGGTGGAACATCGTCACTCACTTTAGAAGGCTGGAAAACATTAGCTCTCCATCTTACGGCTTTTTCTTGTTTCGGCTGTAAAGAATTTTGGCTTCTATACCTTGAATATTGAGAATGCTGATCAATACTATTAAAATACTGATCTGGTCCTATTTGTCTCTCTGGATATCTGGCAAAGAGAAAAAGAGAGTGTGGTAATTATTGTACTCATCTTCTGGTAATGTCTTCAGTGAATGATTAAGAACTACCGCAATACATGTAATGTGATCATTTTAATCCCTGCCAATTTATGGTGATGAAATAAATAGAAATTATCATGAGAAAAAATTCACCAGGGTTGGAAACTGAACCAAAAATCTATGGTTTACACTACCCAGGCTTCATAATTATCATGGTAATTTTTGGACGATTCAAGGGAATAGCAATTCTCAGTAGCCCAAGGCTATCATTTTTACAACTCACAATCAGTTAAGACCTCTGTCTCCATAATTTTTATCCCATAAAACTTCCTTTGATGGCATATATCAAAGAAATATTCCTCAGGGTTTGCCAATACATTTGATTTACCGTGACAGAGAAAATGCCCCAGCAAATATGATACAAACATATTATAATTCAGGGTGGTGGTGAGGGTTCACATCAGTATAAACCACATACATTCTAAATATGTAAATAGCTTATAGCCTCTGCTGATTTTTAATTTTTTTTTGAGATACATTATTATAATTCCCCTAAAGGTAGAATTTATATATTCCCCCCAGCATAAACCCTCTCAGGACATTAAGGAATGCTGAATTGCTCAGCATTACAGGTTGCATGGTTCAGGATGTTTTATGCTTCATTTACCGCATTCTTAGAGGACTTTAAAATTGGCTTCTATTTCAACATAATGAGCCCTTGATATTTCTACTTCATTCCTTGGTGTTCAATTAGTTAATTGTCAATATTTTAGCCATGAGTCAATACATTATTATTCTCACGAAAAACCATTTGGGCAGTTTAACAATAACCATGAAGTTCACAGAGATTGGGTTAGTGCAGTATAAGTGTAACAGCCTCTCATCCCAAACATCTGGGTTTGGATCCTTATCTGCACTTCATAGCTAAGTGGAAAGCACTTTAAGTTAGTTTTCTGTCCATCAGATGGGATGTTAAACTGTTGACCCCTTGATGCCTTTGGTTAAGATTTGGTCAATGCCAATTTGCAGAATTCTGCCAACCCATGGGTTTCTTGCCATATTATCTCCTGTCTCAATAAAGCCCCTTACCAATCTTCCCACCAATCCTTGTTGGTATCAATTGCATCAGTAGTCTATTTCCTCCAAAATAACCAACCAAATACGTATAAAAATGTCGATGTTATGTATGTTATGTTGATTGGCCTATTTCATCTAATCCATCCAAAATAGAAAAATCAACTATTATAATTGATGTTTTAGATAAAGAATGATTGTGAAATTTTGGCGAGACGTACAAAAATTAAATGACCAGCAGTTTAAACAGTTTCATTACATTAGCATTAATTAATGCTTATGTAATGAAAGTAATCGTTCTCCACAACAAGCCATTTTTTTTAGCTTTGCTTAGTAGGTAAATATTGCAGTGGGTAGTATCTATGTATTTTTATAAAAACAGTGTGAGATAAAATTTGGCCAACCATGGAGTGAAATTAAATTTTGCTCAAGAATATTGAACTTTTAACAGTAAAACTCCATTAAAATATTCATTTTTACTTCATTAGCATTACTTACATTGATCCTGGGATTGGATAGTCGAAGTTGCTTCTTTTTTGGTACTCAAGAAAATATAAAGTAGCCATTGCGACTAAACTGGAAAAAATGCAAAACATCATTTAATTATATAATGTAGGCAATGTAAAATACCAATAAAAACATGGCACTGTTTATTCATATACTAATGCATACAGAAGTCTGATTTCAATTCACAAAAAGCAGTACACTTACCATATGGCCATGATAAGAATGAGTACAGCTATGACAATTTGTATAAATTTATTGGAACAAAAAATTTCTGAATAAGGTAAACAATCATCTTCTCCTATTGAAACATGTTTCTTGGAGCAATTGGCATACTTTTTATGCCTTTGAATGCATCGAGGTCCACTACTCCAAGATTTGTTGGAAGGTGCACAGCTGGACACTGCATGAAATGACAGATAATTCAGTAAGTCTTCCAATGATTATAATAACCGATTCACGGCATGAAATATTAATGCACTTACCTGTGCTAAGGCTTGGATTTGATTTCAGGCTATCCATCCTTTTGAGACTTACTAATTTCTGATTCATTCGTTCTAATTCATCAATCCTACTTTCTAGATTGTCTGTAACCTTACACAACTCTTTCACTGCACCAACATTCTCCATAAATATTCTTTCCTGTGGAATTAAAGAATTATATGTATTACATATTTTTGGAATGATACACAGTAAAACCATTCCACAATGAACCTCCATATGATGAAGCCATGGAGCATGGCTTGCATTGCACTGCAGTCCCTTGGGACTTAAGCATGCATGTAAAATGCCTGCAAAAATACCTCCAATCAGAGAACCTTTATAATAACGAAACTACCATCTGAAATCAGTGTAGGTCCAAATGTGCAAATGGACCTCTTCTCAACGAAAATTTGTAAAAAAATTAGCTTGCTCTGCATTTAAACAGAGCATATTCTTTAATACTTTGATAATGAGTGCCTCTGTCTCAACAGTGACTGCAAGTTCCTTATTTCTCAAATGTAGCAGGACTGGACAACAGTATTTTTGGAGAATCAGATGATATTTGTTGCAAATGAGAGTAAGCATTGCCTAAATAAGAGCTGAGCAAGATATTATAAGTTGCTTCTTATTTCCTTTAGTGTCTAACCTCATAATGTGCTGCAGTTATATTGTATATTTTTGCGAATAACAAAAAAATGCCTAGTAACTAGAGGATTTATGCATTTAACTTGCTGGGTTAATTTATTCACTGTGAGCCATAAAACAAGACCCCGACTATGCATGTAACATTGGACAGCCCTTGATCACAATGCAACCTACATAATATTCACACTGCATAACTCCGTACAATCAGCTACCCATATTTCTGGTCCCGGTGGCTTCTTACTGGGAGGTTTTACAGAATGCCACTCAAATGATTTATCTGAAATAAACTTCCTTGACTCTCATTTTGAGAAGAGGCATTTAATTTTGTATTGGCTATTTGAATTGGACCATTTCATATGAATGGTTGCCTCAAAATTGAACCAATTGCAATTAGGATGGTAAATAAGTGTTCTCTCATAAGGGGTGGATTAAGGAGGGTGCAAGGGAGGCGGCCACCCCCCGTGAATCCCTCATCCCCCACTACCCGTAAATCCCTCATCCCCCACTACCCGTAAATCCCTCATCCCCCACTACCCGTAAATCCCTCATAAAATAGGAAAAATGGTGGTCATTAGCAGTGGCGTATGCAGGATTGACTTCTGGGGGGGTTCATTAATATTTATGTGCGCCATCATAAAATGATATTTAGATTATTATTCACTAAAACAATAATTAAATTAACATTCTCATTTAGTGAAGACAATTCGACTATATTTTTCAGTCCAATAAGCAAAATTCTAAACTAAAACGAATTCAGGTAAACTTGTTTTTTTTGGGGGGGGGGGGTTTAAAGTCTGTACGCCACTGGTCATTAGGTATTCC
Source organism: Pyrrhosoma nymphula (assembly GCA_963573305.1). NCBI lineage: Eukaryota > Metazoa > Arthropoda > Insecta > Odonata > Coenagrionidae > Pyrrhosoma > Pyrrhosoma nymphula. The sequence goes on from OY754328.1 coordinate 30,836,549, forward strand.
ATACCCCCAAGACCCCTGGAAAGTAATAATCTGCCCCCTCATCATATGACCTTAATCTGCCCCTGCCCTCTTGAGACTGCTGTCTTTCATGGAATGGACCATTTTTCTATTCACCATAAAAGACATTTTTAGAAATCACAAACATAAATTTGTTTTTTTGGACATATGGTTATGTCCTGAATAATCATGTGGAGTAAATAAATTTTTTATGCATTGATGAAGAAGATTGTCCATTGGCTGTTTAGAAGCAGATAATCCTTTACATGACTTCTCCATAAATGGGCTGATATTCATATCACTAATTGGTTACTTCAATGATATCTAATAACAATTTTAATTATAGGATCGCTGTGCATAGAGCATCATGTAGAGAAAACCTTTGAATCAAAGGGTTAATGTTAAAAGTTGAGGCTAAGGCAATATGTAGGAACTATATAGCTTGAGTTTTTTTCATCATGTGGCGAACTCAATGAGAGAGAGAAGAGAAAGTATGAATTTCTTTTCAATAGGCAATTCAAAAGGTATTCCAGCTAATCCAAAGCTCATTAAACCTGATTTTTTTTTCATACCTTATTCACTACAAGGAAATTGTCTATCCGACTACCATCAGGCAGCACTACATCTCCAGCAGCCCTGACTGCCTCTGGGATGATCCTTTGAACTTCTTGTGCAATGACACCTGTGTCATTCAGGTCTTCCTCACATTCTCCATGCTTAACACCATCACTTTCTTTTATAAGGCCAACATGCCTTGCAAATTCACGGGCATAACGATACCTTACCACTCTAAGCCGTTGTACATTCCTTAACTGCTCCCTTGTGTCTACCTATATTAAAAAGATCATGACATAATGTTAACATATCAGGTTAGATATATGACAGGTTTAAAGCATTAAGTGTTAAACTTATCATGAGTATATTATTGTGAACTGCACAGATAATCATTTAGCTGGATATAATCAGTCATCAAATGTGGTATGTAATATCAAAGAGCATAGATAAAATTACTTGAATAACAGATTCAGTTTCACAGAATCAATGATAGTCCACTTGGACAATGCTTTCCATTTAAATGAAATTGAGTCAATTTAGTACATTCACATTCTTAATAATTGGAAGTCATATATGTACCTATTGTACATATTTTTCATTGGCATAGTGGGGTTAAAGAGCTGCTGTACGAGGTAAATAATTTAAAAATATACATTAATTTTTCATAAGAATATAAAAAAATTAGTTGATTATTGGGTTTTAAAATTAAATTCCATTTCCAAAAATTACGATGTATTTAACACGTTCCCTGCCACCGATTTTTTGACGAATTCACCCACTGTGCCAAAGTGTTTTTCTTTTTCCTTTCGCTGAAAAATGAATAAAAAAATCCGAAAGTTTTCATGTGCATTTGGCTATGCACGCCGCATCGGTCACGTCATATAAGCGGCACCGAAGTAGCTGTGACCAATGGCATGCTGTAAGAGGCCAAATAACTGACTCATTCTTCGGTCATAATGACCGAAGCGGCGTGATGATAAAGTACACGTTTCGGTCATTATGACCGAAGCGGCAGTGAACGTGTTAACTCAAGTCAATTCCTATTTAGCCCAATATTTAAATTTTAGGAACAAGTTAGATATTTGGCTTGAAACAACTGGGATATTCCTTCAAATCATAAATGTTCACTGCTCAATTGATTAAAATACACATGAAACTATATATCTCTACAGAAAATTTATTTTTTATTTCATAAGATTTACCTCGGATATATTCTCCTTAGCTCTCACATCACTAGGTTGGACAATATGCCCAGTAACTTTAACATTTCCATGCACAACCAGAGCTTCATCTGGTCTGTCAGTGTTGATACCAACTCTCCCAGCATGGAAAACAGACTCAGGGGTATGACCTCGCTGCCAACATAATTCCACATCACTCTCGAACTGGCCCGGGTTGGAGGCCTGAAACAGGAAGGCCTAGTGTCTTCAGGCAGGAGAAGTCCTCCATAATGGCTAAATGATGCCACCCAATTGAATGGGAGCCAACTTATGTACATATTTTATCAACTGAAACATTTTGCAAAACTTAAGTCTCTCATGGAGGAAAGAAGCATGTACAGTGGAACTACTACATAATTTCAGCTACATTTCACTAGATGGAAGTTCAGAGTTAGAAGATACTTCCAGGAAGAGTTATTTCACCAAATACTATGGAGCAATCACAAGTTGAACTGGAGAACATGCTCTTTTTATCCTCTAAGAATATGTAATTTATAGTCAATGGCAAGCCAATGTGACAAATTTGATCTATTGTATATATTCTATGTGTAAGTCGAGAAATTTCTCCTTTTTTCAGCAGATGAAAACCAACCTTCTACTGAAATTTTGATTGCTAAATATGTTGACTTTATCAGGGTCAATATTTCCACCTATCACCTGCATAAAACCATATATGTATCTCTATTTTGCATAAGCAATGGTGAAGATTCGCTGAAAAAACTGTTACATTTATGCTTTAACCTTTAAAGGACGGCTTTAAATCCCAGATGTATCACTGTATGGCCGGGCATTTGAATGGCCTAGGTTTAAAATACAAGCAGCTCTCCAGTTAATTATAAATAACGAAACTCATTATAAGCCGATTTTAAACGAAGTGTGTCTCAGTGGTCCCTAAAGGGACCGCAAGGCCATAAACGAAAACATTAGGTGGTCCCTTTTGGGACCGCACGGACGCTAAAGGTTAAGTTTCACTGCTACACTTGATATTTCTGCTTTGCGATATTAATCTGATTTGCAACCGATGATGCTGGATTGTAAATCCTCATTGACTGATACAGTGTATTTCTTCAAATATAGCCCCCTCCCCCCCAACTTTTCATCTCCATTTATGGACATATTATGTACTTAATTTCTATCATGAGTTTTTCCATTAGTGCAAAGCAAACTTTATATAAAATGTAGAAAGCACTAATTTACAACTATTAAACCCGAGTTTTTGAATACATGAACAAATGAATGGTACGTATATCTAGCATCCATTCCACACATAGCCATCAAGCTGCCTTAAAGGGCTAGTTTATTAATGCATCAAGAGACTGAAGAAGATTTGACATTCCACCTTGCATTAAACCAAATCATAATTACATACATACTTACCTGCCTTTCTTCCAGAATTAGGTACTTATCCTTTTTACACCAAATGTAATATGACCCTTACAGGAAATACTAGACATTATGGCATTTATGTAAGCTGATGAATGCAGAAGATTCATATTTTTTACAGAAAAAATAATGCTTTGCTTTACACATTACTTTTTATGCAATTATTTTGCATATATATGTATCCCTCTACATGCCAATGCCTGAATGAAACGATAAACTTTCATTAATGATGTCAAAACTGCCGTCAGGGATGTACTTCATATATTCATCTTCTATAAAAGAATAAAGTTGCTCTTCTTGAAAAACAATCACGGCGCATTTGTGTGGCAGGTTGCATGCTGTCTACCATGGTGCTATGTAGCTATAGCATCATCACCATCATAGAGGAAAATTTATGAAATACAAAAAAAATTATCTAAGATGCATTTGCATTGTGGGTTGCATATGGCTTACCTGAGTTGATGTACGACAGTAACAGTGTCATAAAATGAAGTGAAGATGGATTAATTAAGCAATAAAATCTTTTCACTAATTCTTAAGAAATATGACTTTATATCTTGGTATAAGTTACGTAAATTAACACGTTATGATCTAGAATCATCTGATGCTTTCCTGCGAATGCTGTTAGTGAAGTCTCTTTGGGTTCTCTACTGTGTTCCAGTGGAGAACCCAAACAGACTTCACAATTAGTAATATTATGATTATTTTTCTCTGTTATTTTGCACTATGTATAACCTAGAGAATTTCTGAGATGTTTTCTCTCTTTGTGCTTGAAAATAGCCCCCCTTGCACTTTTGACAACTGATATTTGATGAGAAATGGAGGGCTTATAGCCAGACATATACCGCATTGCATATTTTTTTACATGACGTTGCCGTCAATTACTTGGAGTTTAATGGCACAACATATGATGATGACATAACAGTTTCATTATGTAAGAATGCTAAAAATCGAGTGAAAGGATCCTATAAACATATACATAGCCAATTACATTGCAGCTGAAGGCATTATTGATTAATATATGTAGGAAATTTGTCTTTTTTGCAATTTTGCTGCACTTGATTTTTTTATTCACTCCTGCAGGTTTAATAGTTTGCTTATTATTATTTCTTGCATCACAAAACTAAGAGATAAAGCACTTTTTTCATCACGACTTATGCTCGAGTCAAGAATTTTAGTCGATTTTTTCAGGTGAAGAAGATACTTTGACTTATATAGGAAGACATGCTGTAATCTGATTGCATGTTTTTGAGATAATATGTGGGGGCTAAATTCACATTATCATGGACAAGCATTGACGAGCCGCTTACCCTGACAATTATCCGTTCAGATGCATGTGCAACCACTGGGTAATCAGTGGGGTCCCCTGGGCAATGAGCGTGTAGTCCCACAACGAGATGGAAGTACCTCTGATCTGGATTTGGCTTCCCCTTCTTCCTCATGTTATTTGAAGTGGTTTCACTGAAGTGCAGGCGTCCCACTGTCACTTTGGTCACCTGCTCCCCCTGAAGATCCACCCTGGGCCCCCCACCACCCCCAAGGAAGCCACAGCCAGGCAGACAGAAGGGTCCATGGGTGAGGCCGGGGGATTGGGGTCGTACAGGAGGAAGGGAGAAAGGCAGATGGCCACGATTACCACAGGGAAGAAACACCACATGAACTAATAATTTATGCCTTCAAGAAATGAGTTATTGCATTCAATGCAAATCATCATGATATCTCCAAAGAAATTTTTTAGAGAATTTTAACCCTTTTGGTGTTGGCTGATTGAAGTGAAGCCTTTGGTTCCATGGTGAAACTTGTGACAGATCTCTGTATCATTGTTACACACAAAAACAATAAGCTGTTTTAATTGCTTTGAAAATAGAATATATATGCATCATTTTCAACATCTAACTTAGAAATGAATCCAAATCTTTGGGAAAAAAAACCCAGTGGAATAAATAAATTAAATAATATAAATTTAAAAATTAATTAGCTTAAGCATTAAAAACATCACATGAATGGACTCGGCAGTCATGGAGGAAATGTTAGCAGTAAATGGATTAAAGTCACTAGGAGGGTAAAATACTTCAATAAAAAGTATGAAAAGCTCGAAAAAATAAAAATTGAGGTATCCCGAGCCTATACCTGAATATAAACTCAGACATGAGATTTTCCTTCAGCTACAAAGTCTTAATGCTTTCCAGAAGGTATTCTGTTCATGAGAAAACTGAAAAAGGGATATAAATGTATATATAGCAAGCAGTGGCGTATATATGCCCCCCCCCACTCCCGAAATAAGGCCACGGCGAGAGGCGCATATGTGCGGATACCTAAACTACAGCCGGTCTAGGCCCCCCTCCTCACCCCCCCAAAGTTTTAACCTATATTCCCCACTGGTAACAAGGGGATTAGACTCCTGGATTTGATGGAAAAGAGGAAATAAAAATGAGGATCAGATACTCACAGCACAGGATGGAAGGCTTTTTTACTTCTGTCACTTTGAGATTGCTCCACTTTGATTGTCTGTGTTGGAGATTCCACTTTGACACCATAAAAATGCAAATGGAAAGACCCAATTTTCTTGAGACCCTCAGGAGTCTTCACAAACTGCGCATCCCCTTGAAGCTGTGCATGGCATGTTATCTGAAAATCAGATTGCTTACTTAGGTAAATAAAATATGCCCATCAAAATGGTCAAAGATTTTGATAGACAATGGAGTGTCAATTTGAACAAATTCTATTGGTGAATTACAAATGTTGAAGGTGGATGTATTGCTGTTTACTTTTAGGAAATGAATTGTTTCCTAACACCACAAATTTCCATTCAAAATGTACATACGAAAATGTCAAAATTCAAACAACTATTTCATGTGGGTAAAATTAAATAAGAAAAATATTTCTCCGACCCATTTTAATTATGTCTGGTGAGCTTAAACCACAAGATTAACTTGATGTTAATTGAGAGTTTGGATTTTGTAAATTACAAAGGACTAACTTTGTTGATGAGAGTGTTATCAATTTTCAAACAAACCCACATTGGTTGTCATAATGAGAAAATATTTAACCAGAGATTACAAACTTGGATCCAAGAAGGAAAGTAGGAGTGTTATGAAAGTAATAATAATGTGAGAAAAACTGAATGGTCATACCTGGAAATGATTTTTCTTCTGGCAGACAAAAGCGTCATCTGCATTGGAGAAGTTAAACCCTTTGTCTGCATCAACTCTGTAGTGTGGGACAGGACTGAGGGGGAAGAAATTTCTCAGGTAGAGATTAAATACATAATATGCACCCTGAAGTAACAAGAAAATACCTAATTTTGCAATAATTCATATGTATGAAGGCTTGTCATTTTTCGGGTTCCCACCACGTTCATTGTTGCAATTGGACAACAGTTTCGGCCTGAACTTCAACCTGAAGATGCTCGGAGGATACCGGCCGAAACTGTTATCCAATTGCAACAATGCATGTGGTGGGAACCCACAAAATGGACAAGCCCCGTGGTAGGTAACCTACACCACAATAATACATATGTATATCCATTGAAACATCCAGTGGAGCAGTTCTGACAATGTTTACTACATAAAATCAACTCACATTACATAAAGTTCCCTGGAAGAGGAAGCTTTTTTTTTACAACCAATAATTGCAGGAGTATGTGCAGCTATATGTCTAACTTTTCTATTCCAACCGTCCCCTATTCTTTTGGTTGTGATTGAAAGCTACTGAAAATTAACCCATGAAATTACCAGTATTTTAGGTATCAACACATTCCAACAGAATTCAATGTTAATACGCTATTATCCATAGAGAAGCAGGACTATTGATGTTCTGTTTATAATATAGAACATAAATACAACGATAACATTGTATTATTTACTGAAGCTACTAATGAAAATTGATTGACCATACTACAGTGCTGCATATGACCTTTAAGAGCTTATCTACACTGAAGTTTAAGCCTTTCCCTTCTGAAGTTTAAATGCCCAAAGATGCGCTTAAGGCGGCCGAAACCGGCCGTAGATTCTTCTCTCTGGATACTGGGAATTTAAATTCGCCGAAAGGCCGGAGAATGCCATACGGCCGAGTTAGGAGGGAGAGAGTTAGTATATCGCTGATTTAAATTTTTTCCTGATAAATATATATCGTATACATATACACCTACGTATATTGGCAAGTAGTGCTGGAATAAAGGTGAAAATGTTGTTTTGAAAAACAACGAATAGAGAGAAAACCCAAGAATGGAGGATTTGCTTTGACACCACTGAAACCTACAAGGGAACATTGTTAAGAAGTGCGAGTAGTGCTTGGTGGTGTAGTATTCAGTTTATCCACATGGTTACTTCTGGGAAAATTACTGGACCAGAGCAGTCCTTATTATGATGAATTTTTTTCTTTTATAATTAGGGTTACTTATATCTTAAATTAATCTTCATTGGTTTATTATCCTTCACTTGCATGTACATATACTAATAGTATTCAATGAATGAGTGCAAAGTTAAGGTGCATGCATTGATTACTGAATATTAATTCACTGTATGTATCTTGTTTTTTTCCTTCTCTGCAACTTGATGTGCAACTTGATTTTTTTACTGGTCTTACATTACTTATGTTTTTATTTATGAGATTTTAAGAGAAATTGTTCACACTGGGAGCTAAGAGTCATGTAAAATTTATGTAAAGTCAATGTTTGGTGATTGAATAACTTAAATGGTTAGCGCCTAGGTTTTGTAAATCATAATGGTACCTTATTTTGGGACTTAATTAAGGCAGCCTGCTCATAGGTTGTAAAATCAAGAGAAAATTGTGATATTTGCTTTATGGCATATGCAGAGAAAAACAAAAGAAAAGGTTACTGGGATGAACACATAAGTCAAATGAAACACTCACAGCTCTTTGAGGTTTTGGTCACACAGTGTGTGCCAAGATGATTGCTGGAAAGGTTGAAAGCGAATGCACTGGTAACTGGAATCGAGGTACACTCCAGGCTCTCCTCCAGAGTTGTTGTTGTTGACACCTCCCGTACTTGAACTGTCAAATCCAGCATAATCTTCATCAAGTAGAGCAGTTTGATTGGAACTTGGGTCAGGAGACATGTCTGCAAGAATGTGAGTGTAAAATGCATAAATCTTCACATCATGGACTTTATTTAAGTTTAATAATGCTATGGAACTATTTAGTTTTTGGTGACAAAAAATAAAAGAGGTCCTTTGGGGAATCATGCTGTAGGGGATCTTTCAAAATTAGGGTAGAAGCAAAGGAACATTTATCAGCAGAGAGAATATTTTGGGTATTCTGCTTGACTGTGGTAAATATCTTACACTAGAAATAATAGGTGCAGAAGTTATAAAATAACCCCCTTCGAGAGAGGTGGCAATGTAACGTTTGCAGGATAATCCCTTGCATACATACATATAACTTGGTGACTAATGACATGTCTGAAATAAATGTGGTCTCCATAAATTGGGTGTATGACTTTGATGCAAGCATGATCTTAAGTTGGCACTATGCATGCTCAAGCCACATATGGGGCCTGTATACTAGACTAGTCGCCTTTTTTGGGTGTCGGCAAAAGTTTCTGTGTCATATATCTCTTGACACCGATGTGTTGGTGTGCTTAGTTTGGTGCCAAACAATAGATGTCAATTAGATTTGTCTATTTAAGCCATAAAACTGACTTTATAAAATATTTGTTGATGAAAAATCAAATAATAATAAATGAATTTATTAAATTAACACATCAGATGCTTACTCATGTTCACCATAAAGCACAGAGAAAATAAAAGGAAAACGTCTCATTATGTATTCTCGTAAAACCCACAGGTATGCTCCCAACCCCAACTTGTTCATTATCCATTATTATTGCATGGGAGACAACTACATCATTTGTTTTGAATCTCTGCTTGCACCTCGCATTTCCTCACCAGTGGGTAGCCCTGCCAGCAGTAGACCTCCATCTGATGGCTCTGCCTTGACCTGCACGCTTCGTGCACTCCCATCGCACATTCTCCGCCGCTTGCCCCCACCTTGTGTGGATGTGTACAGCGTTGTGAGACTCGGGGAGTGGGGGGATAGGATTCCGCTGCTTGGAGGAGATGGTGCTCCGCCGCCCACCATGATGGGGGCAGCTGCTGGAGGTGGTGGGGCCGGTGGCGTGGGAATTCCATGCTGCTGCGGTGGCTGTTGTTGTTGAATGAGGAGGGGGACGGGGGTGAGGTGCACAGCAGGAGAGGGCAGGATCGTCCCGATGGGCTGCTGCTCTGGGGGCATGAGGGATGGCGGGTGCCCTTTGGGTGGAGCAAAGGCATTGAGTTTGAATGAGTCTGCGATGCTCCCCTGCCCTGCTGGTGGGTGGTGTTGTGCCAGGTGCGGTTGCTGGTGCTGAAGGTGGGACTGATGATGGTGTTGGTGGTGGTGATGGTGGATGAGCATGTCCGGCTGCATCGGATGAACAATGGACTTTTGTTCTGATGGAAAAACATAAAAAATCTTCATTAGCAAACTGTCTATGACTGCAAGGAATCATTATCATATTAGAATGTTACCATGAATAAATTAAGAAATGTATTCATAATGAATAATAATAATTGGTAATCTTCCACAGATTTATTTCTTTGTCTCGACGCATTTCACTACACTATGGCATAATTGTTTTTATTCATTATGAATATCGAGAACTTCTACCATATCCAGCCTGAAACAGTTATATTTATAAGAAATGTACATATTATATTACATATGATGGTTGACAACATCCTTAAGAGGGAGTTAGAGGGGAAAATGTTGGGTATTTGTGCAAAAGGGAGGAGAAGAATAGGAACAATGGGTGGTATGAAGGGAAGTATATGATATGAAAAGTTAAAAGAGACTTCATTTAAGAGAAACCTCCATAAGTTGTGGAAATTGTAGGCAGGACAATACATGGATGGAGGGTTCACTTGGTATAATACCAATAATGACGACAGATGCATGTCACTTATTACTTGGAAATACTTACGGGGTGAATGACCTCCTCCATTTGCATCCTGGGGTGAATATGGTGGCTCTGACCCAGAATCTGGTGGACTCTCAGGAAGGCTGTGACTGCAAATTTGAAATTTATATCGACCTCGTGATTGGTGAGTTCACTCATTCATGACGAACTGATGGCACTTATAACATTATAATGCCCTCCTCCAGATGATGCATGGAGTAAATTGTGCATTTCAATGATTTCTTACTTTGGGCCCTTTATGCAGGCAACTGATTAAATAATTTTAAGTTATTAAGTTAGGATCAACAATGAAATCCTCTTTTTCAAGACCTTTTCAAAAAACTAGGTAAGTATGCTTCATGAAGTTATCGTTATTTCTGATAATGCTAGAATAACTCATTGAGCAATAGTAAAATTAGTAGTATAGTTAGTATGCGTTGAAATATTCTATTATGCACCATCAAGAACAAGTTACATCTAGTTTTGTTTAAATTATGCTTCTAAATATTTTTTGTCGGAGATATTCAAGGGTATGAATTTATTTTATCTTTGGCATGTAGTTTATTTTTTTGCAATCGATCCATTGGTTATCGAGAAGCTATATCTGAAGCCCAGGCAACCTTTGTATTGCATGAACTGATTGCTCTTGAGATAAGCAATGCACTTACGGGTGGGAGTATGCAGTGGTCCCTCCGTCGGAGGGCGGTCCCTTGCAGTACCCCTGCGGAGGGGGCGGCGGGGGTGGGGGAGGCGGCGGGGGCGGTGGTGGAGGCGGTGGCGGAGGCCCTTGGGAGCCCACCGGGGGCGGCTGCGAGGCTCCCGGGTGGATGTTCGGGGGCGGCGTTGAGGTCGCATGTTCCCCCTGCACCACTGACGCCCCTCCGGCCGGTCCGTGCCGCGAGACTTCGTTGCTCGCTAGGGTGTCGGCGAAGTAGCTGTGGAACGTCAGGAGACGAGACATAAATCCATGAGAATTAATCATAGTAATGATCACATGGGCGCCCATACAATATTTTCCAGGGGGGGTGGGAAATACATAGGTTTAAGAAGCGGGGGGGTCCCAGGAGCCCTCTCCCGGAAAGTTTAGTAAATTTGAAATCTCAGGAGTACATTTTTGGAACACCTTAGGTGAATGATAATTTTCTAAATTTGTTACTCAAACATTAATTTAATCCCGCAAAAACAACAAATAAATTAAATTGATTAAATCATTATTCAAGGTGTTTAATGAAGGTGTATTAATAAAATAAACTGAATTTTTACAGTATAAAATTTAATTTATTTGCTTTATTAGAAATCGACCTATATCGGCTAGAGGGGGGGGGCGGCGCCATACCCCCCCTGCCCCCGTGTATGGGCGCCCATTTATGCTCATAGTAATAATTAAAAATGTACATGGATTCCAAGTTAGCATGCGGGGGTTGAACTACCGATTCCTAGGTGGGCAACCGTAACCTTCAAATTGGGCTGTTAATATTGACGTTAATGTTTGATAAAAATTTCTCACGAGAAACCCACGCAGCAAATTCTATGTCAAAGACCCTCATTTGAACTTGAAGACTCTAGCAGGAATTCCAGCGAAACTCTTGTCCGAGAAAGCAAACGCCCGCGGTGAAAACCAGAAAGAAAAGTTGAGAACGAATGCTGCGGAAGCCTATGAACGAATAATACTATTAGGGTCGGTTTTATAATGTCTTTTTAACGCTAATCAGAAGATAATACAGCCTTTAAATTTACCTAGAGGTGGCTGAAAGTTCTGGTTAGCTTCTGTATAAGACCAAACTGATAGGTAACCAGTACTTTCAGCCACCTGCAGGTAAAGTTAAAGGGTGTATCATCTTCTGGTTAGCGTTAACCAGACATTATAAAACCGGCCGTTAGTGAAACATTGGGAAGAAAGAAGAAAACTTCCATGAGTCGAAAGAGCCCACTCAGGATCGACATTCGCGATCAAAACTTTACGGCTTCGTTGAGCCATCGACATGGCGGACGCTACCTTCCGAGTGCTTAAACCGCGTTTAGAAACCTAAATGATCAAATTTTAAAAATCGAGAACTTGGGTAGATTCCCCAAAGTGCCAACGGCACATCGACCTCATACTAGCTCGTGGTCTTCGGAATCAGTCGCCACGATATCTCCGCGTTGTCTGTGGTATTGGTGTGTCGGCTATAGAGTGCTGATTTTCCATCGCGCAGTATCGTTTGGATACCAGCATCACCAGCAATTTTCAGTGATATCCCGATCCCTACTTGGGTGGGCTGTGGAGTAGAGAGCACTTCAAGTACAGTATTCCGTCCGTCGGATGGAACGTTAACGGCTAATTGTGGAAGCTACACCCAGTTTCCGGGCGAGGCACGTGTATTACACGATTTTGGGCGGACATGGGACCGAAAATACACCAGTTCCATACGTGTCGGTCTGGTTTATCGACGGGTTTGGCACGTGTGATTCACGAATATAACTCGAATTTCACACCATTTTTCGACGATCTGTGCTGTCTGGGTTGTAACGTGATCTCCTTGACGCCTTTCGTTAAGGTGGTTCCACTGTTAAATGACTCAAATGTCATTTTATTCATATCCTGAATACTTGTAAAAATAATATATATCCCTGATACTCTCTCTAATATGAACAACAAAGTGCTACCTTTCCACGCTATTTTTCTTGCAAATTGAACTTGAAATAATGTGGGAGTTAAATGCGTCAATGGGATAAGCACAAGGGAAAATAGTATTTTTCTATCCAAATGTCATTTTCCCGGAAAACTTTATAAGAAGCGAAAACTCCCGGAAAATTTGTGAAAAATAAAATATATGCATCTTTATCACCTTATTTATTGAGTCATTAGCTAATTACTGTATTAGTTGAAGTCAAAATGTGGTCAGTTCTAAAGCTCTGGATAAGATATCCAGATCTTTAGTAAGTTCATAGAAACAGCGCTACAGTTGGCGTCTATGGCAACAAAAAATGTTCCTTAAAATATATATTCGTGGAAAAATCTGTATATTTTCTGCCTTAATTTTTTTTCAACAACTAACGCATGTCATCAGTGAAAGCAGGATTTTTTAAACCAATTAAACAAAAAGTTGGAATTTATCATTTGGTTTGATTCACAGAATCAAGGCGGAATCTCCTTAACACAGTGACGTAGCCAGGGGGGTCCATGCATGTCCGGCCACACCCCCGAAATTTTTAATTTATTTAAGAGTGGCACTAAAGGAGAAATTCATATTTTTAAAGAAATGAATGTTGAATTAAATTATGCTTCAGTTTGAACAGCTCTCTATAAATATTTTTGTAATTTAAAAATATTAAAAAAAAACTGGGTTTTGTATTATTTCAGATGTTTGCTGAGCTAAAATTTTAAAATATCGGCTGTTACACTGCAGATGCAATTGCACTCTTAATTTCCTAAACACACAAATTTGCTCCTAATTTTAAAAAAATTTCACCCCGCCCGGGGGAACCCCTTATCGCGCGCCCTTCGCTTATATTCAACATGGACCCCCACCCTCCCGAAACGGAATCCTGGCTACGTCACTGGTTAAGAGTAGGCAAATTCTGATGCCGGATTTATCTTCCCTTTCCTCCATTCCCCCATCAATCTTCCTTCTGCCAATTAAACAACCTGTCTTTAAAGTCGGAAATTACCGCAGTTGTCGATTGCCTCCCCACATAACCAACGAAAAAATATTCTGGGAGTTGAGATCGCCAACACACTCGATAACTCATTTTCAGTTGGCTATGCCGCTTTTTCGTGGATTTTAACGAACATATTAAGTTAACATAGCTTTGATAATGGGGATAAACATCGGCGAAGTGGCTGGAGTGGGACTGCTCCACTAAGGACCTGACTCGTGAAGACCTGCCCAGTGATTTCCCCTGTCTACATAGAGTGGAAAGTAAACACATACTTCCACTCTCTACTGATTAATAGTAGACTTCTTTGATAGGTTTAGGGCTGCTAAGAGCGAATTATTTTCCCGAGACTTTAGTTAAGAGTTAAACGAGGATATGCTTAGGTTTCTCGCTTGTATGGCATGCAAATACATATTTTACCACATGCAATTTGAGTAGGGGATGGACAAATCACGTCATTTGTGACAAAGAGGATAGGTAGGTCGGTTAGTGAGGGATATGTGAGATGAAGGGTTGTGCAAAATCCGGCGTCGGAGTTAGTCTTCATTTAATCAAAGTCGCCAAGGGTCCATAGTTTAACGTCCCATCCGACAGCCGGAGTCTCTCCACATAACACACTATGTAGGATTGGGCTTCCTCTGAAATATCTCCACCATAACTGGGATTCGAACTCGTGCACTCGAAAAATAAATCCAGTATTCTAACTACCACACCCAACCAATCCCCACCACTTTCGACAAAGTTAGTTGGTGGCTCTGCTAGGACTACAATACGGCGGTCCGAAATTCATTAGAGATGGTTTATTTGCTGAAGCAGTGACGTGACAACATCGCTTTCGAGGAAATTCGTTAATTTTGAGTCATTTCCGAGTTCTCCTAGATAAGGCCCCTGTTTTGGTTTTGTACCGGGAAGGCTTGTGGCTCCGAGAGACTGGAGCGTTGAATAACGCGAGCGCCCATTGCAATTGATTGAGAGGCCTCCTCCGCGGCCAGGTATTTTTGGACCCTTTTTACTGAACTCCTTTCCATTCTCTTGTTTGCGCTCTCTCGTTCTATGTTCCCTCAAATGTGCAAGTAACCTCGAATATCGATTTGAATTAAAAGAAGTACACTCAACATTATAAGTACTGGGCCCGATGCAACATTTAAAAATGTGATACCTAATTTGATTTAATTCAGAGGATAATATTTTCCACAGATTATTACTGTTCAGTAAATTCAAGAAATAGCACGCTTCAAATCTCACTAAATTTCTTTCAATACCCTCTGTATAAAAGACTGCACTGAGATTACCAGAGTTTGAGACATATATAGATAACCAATGAATTGAAAGCAATGGACTGCATATCAAAGAGTACTCATATTTACGTACCATGATTAGTATGTAATTTTTTTTACTACTGTAATTGTAATATTCTTATTTTTTGAGAAAATAATTGCAATGAACATAATTACAGGAGTTTCGCAACTGTTCTGAATTAATGCCACGTGTTCCCGTTGAGCATAGAGGCATCCATCGAGTGATTGGTGACATTTTGTTATAAACTCGGTAAAGTGTAACAACGTCCCTGAAAGTGAGATATGCTTTACCATGTAATAATGTATCTTGGAAAAAAATAAAATTTAAACTGTCAGTATGTTAATCAGGATAACAAATATAAACATTTTGTTACTATTAATCATCAATGCTCTCTTCAAATTGGACCGTGAATATGATTTAAAGATAAAGGTACTGACTGCTTTTCCAATCAGGCATAATACATTACTAATGTAACATTGTTTTATTTCGTTTTTATCATAATAGAAGAGTCTAACATCTCCTAGAAAATGATGTGACATTGGAAGAAATCGTTAATCGACTATGAATAGCAGGGGTACCACGTTTACGTGTCATTGCGGCTAGTAGATATGTAAACATTCCGCGGACATAAAACTCTAGGAGAAATATCTACCATTAGTTTGACAAAAATTTGTATTTTAATTGATATCCTCAGAGTTTAAAATTATCATGTATATATAAAAATAAATCAGCGACCTACAAATAATAAATACGAAGAAATGAAAATTAAAGTTTATATTTTCACCATAATTTAACTAGGAATGTAATGATTTATACGGACATAGCAAAAACGCAAATTTAAGGTGCCCTCATACAGTATTCAAGTCACGGCAAAGATATATTCGCCTTCAAATCTAGTCAGAAAAAAACATGCGTAAGAAAACACCTGCGACCGAAATACGGTCCCGTGGTCTTCTAATTATCTAGGGAGCGCTTCACTCATTGCCAGTACCCAAATCTTGTCGACCAATACCCTTTCGGACATTGATAAACGAAATAAAATACTTTCCTTAATGTTTATTTCGTGTTAATTTTCACAAAAATATACAACATACATTAACTTTAGGTCCACTCATTATTGATAGGACCTAGAGGTAATGACGAGAGATTATAAGAGGAATCAAGAGAGTGAACGAATAAAGAATGTTTAAGTTTCCTCGTAAGGAAGAACTGCTTTTATGGAATGCTCGTGAGAGTAGCTTTATTCGCCTAGTGTCAACCTCAAGTGAGTGGGCAGGCATTTGGCTTACGTTGCTTTCCTAACCTAGCTCGGCACGAAAATTCATCAATCAGCTTTGCGGACATTTTGGTGACAATCGATGGCGAAACTACTGAAATAGAGACTGACTAGCCAGATACGACAATGCAACACAAATATCAATAATTTTTTCTTCGGGTTCGCTCTTAAAAGTTAAAACTGAATCTACTGCCTACAAACCGAAATGAATAGCTTTGTCGCCGAAGAATTTTCAGAATGGCACCAGTAATTATTTAAAACCTCCCTTGGTTCAAAAAATTACAGCACTCAATCATCTTTGTCCTTGTTTTAGAAAAGTAAAAATTATGCCCTCTCCATTCTTTTCCATGCTTGGCACGAGAATAGGCAAAAGGTTCACCATTACTGCCCTAGATAATAGGTCTACAGGGATGCAATTAGTTTCGTATGCCTTTCCCTCATCAACCGAAATTTTCTTTGCGCAACATACGGTAAAAGTCCTTTTCGTAAAGAGAACGTGAGCGGATTCGTGATTTGGAGAAAATGCAGAGTAAGGGGATGCATTTTTGAAAAAAAAGAAAAGGTTTACCTTTCCGTCTCCAGTACCCAATGGATATATGTACGAGAACGAGAGTTGCGGATGAAAAAAAAAGTCGGACATTTTGAAAAAGCATTCTCTTCTGTGATAAGAATCCCGCCCCTTCCCTATGTTGTGAGTTCATTCTTTCCTCATTTATCCTTCCCCTCCCCCTTTCCCCAAAAATGACCGCGGCAAGAGAACGGCTTGAGGGGGGCGGGGCCAAGAGATCCGAGCGGAGATAAGGCCATTGGTTGGGGGAGGCGGCGGAGGAGGAAGGAAGCGTTTAGGGGTGGAAATGGAAAAGATACTATCGGGGAGTTATTTAAACAGCCGCGCGTGCTCGTGATTTCCCTTATCCACCCCGACCGTACTCCCTTCTTTCCTCTTCCTTCCCGCCTCATTTTCCGTTTCAACCTGGAATCACTGAACACGCGCCGGCGTTTAGCCAGGGCTTGGTTAAAAATCAAGGCGATTTCCATCTTCCCGCCCTCTTGCTTTAAACGCAAAAGGAGACTATCGTTGGTAACTTACATTTGGGATTGTGGTAAGTCTTCTATGCACAGCAATCGGCCTGTGCATAGAAGAAATCGCGAACAGATTTTTTTCTCATTTTCACATGCTATTCACGGTAAAATTTTCGTTAAGTAGTTTTATAAAAATTTAAATAAAAAAAGACACTGGAAATAGAACAAGCTCATACAGCCAAGCATTAGGAAACTGTTTAGCCATGAAAAAGAACAGGTTTTAAAATTTGGTGGCAGTTTTATAACCAATTTTGTGAAATATTACGAAAAAGTTAGCCATATCAAGAGACATATGAAAGAAAAATAAGGCCTGGACGTCTTTAAAAAACTTCCATTTCCCTTTCTGGAAATTTATAAATGAAATAATGGTTAATTACTGCAATTCTTCCACAGGCTCCTTTTATTAGCCGTATCCGTTCAACATCATTGTTTCAAAAACTCAAACAAGTACGTTGCGACCTTTTTTCCAATGTATAGTATGTACAAGTCCTAGCTAGGACATAGCAGACTCACCTATTTTTAAGTGCATCGGCGTGCAAGTCTTTCCCATTTAGAGCACTAGAAAGGGATAAATACAATATTTCCTCAATGCACAAGCTGATAAAAATAACATTAGCACAGTGACTAGAGTAATAATTTCCTACGCGGAAGGCCCGAATTTGAATCCAGAAGGTGGTAATTTTGATAGGCAAATCAAACCGTTGCAATGAGGAACGTTGCAATGAGGAATGTTTTCAAGCTCAGTACCTACTCCGTCAGTCCCCTGTGATCCCCTTGATGTCTTTTGTGAAGAGCAGAGTAATGCCTGAAGCGGACTCCTCACCACCCGTCCACCTTATCTTCCACTATTCATTTCCTCCAGGTCTGAAGCGCCGACTTTAGCGGAACTGACTAAAATTACATCTATGAATGATAAAATTTCATTTAAAACACGAAGTGGCAGTTTATTTTAAAATGTATACTTTTCTAAGTTTATTTGACACAAACAGCAGCAGCACAACAACGCTTGCCTCTAATCGCTGTCATCAGAATAGGCATTATAAAACATCTTCTGAGCAACTTGAGGTCATATCTCATGCCAAATCTTCAACAGAACTAGAAACTTCGACAAAATTTTCTGCAATGTTGATTTTCAATCCACAATTGACTCAAAGTAATCAATATCGATATATAATATCACGAAAAAATTCTAATGGCTACATGGAGTTTGGTCTCATTGAGAAATATAAAATGATAGCCTTACCCCGTGAATCCGTTTTGAGCGGGCGAGCGATCACTGGGAACTACGCTAGCAACCAGGAGTATCGAGGTTAATGCAATGCAAAGGTGCTTAAACGCAGTTCTCAAGGATGTGGTCCATTGACTTTATCCATGCTTACTTAAACTTGCGCCACTTGGATGCATTACATTCGCACGTAAATCGAGTTTCAGGTCTATTACATATTTGGACGAACCAAGTCAGATCAAAGCGGTCGGTAAACTTACCAAATCTATCGACCGGACAGACTCCCTTACCTCGATTAAATGATCACCAACCACGAAGTCCATTTTAGAATAAACAATCGTATAGAATCTTCTCTTTGAACACGGGCGACCGCCCAGAGGGGAGGAGGGAGCCAAATTAGATATGAATGAAAACACTGATTTTTTTCAAATTCTGTAACAAATATAAATTTGTAATAGCATATGATTTTTAAGTAATTTAAATTAAATTCTATATTAAAATAAAACCGCATGAAAGCTTTATTAGGAGTATGAGAAGAGGGAGGTGCACCGAAAACCGACCTAACTTGAATAAAAAAATCCTTGAGGTGCGCCCTTGGGTATCAAAGGAGTAAGAAGCCAAAAACGACCGTATGTGATTCAAGGATGACCCTCATAAGGCTGAGCATGAGTTTCATTGGAGCCGTTCCTTGTAAGATCTGGGAACCGCTTTGCATGATGGACGCGTTCAGCTGGTAGGTACTTACTTGTTCGCAGCGTTGTCATCGTCGTTTATGAAGTCCTCCAGCTGACTGAAGTCTAGCGCCTCATTGTCGATTCCTCCGACGAAGTCACCGCGACCTGCAAAAGAAGAGGAGGAGAGTAAAGAACGAGACGAAGCAGAAGTAAAAGAGAGAGGCGGAAGGAGAGCTGGGAAGAACGGAAGCAAGGGCGTTGGAACAGCCCGTCCGCGCTCAAACGGCGAATGTCTCGCCGGAACGCAATAAATCGTGAGCCATTATGCAAATCAGACATTCACCAGTCCGCATGTTCAGCAGCGGACGATTAAAAGTATGCGGATCGGGGAATATCTGCGAGGAGAGCATGCATATTTCGAAACATACCGGCGTGGTGTTCGAAATGTCAATAGTATCTTCCAAGGAGTTGATTTTTATATCATGGCGAGTTGGTTTTATACATTAAGTGGCCAACAGTTTGATAACATGCACTTGAGATACGTTCTCTGCCCGCATTCATTAATACGAAAGCCATAACGATACATAAAAATATACTACTTGTGGGGGGATAAGAGATTGATTACCTGAATGTTTCTGTACGATTTAAAGTTTTTAGTGAAAGAGGTTTTCCTTGAGACCCTCGTAGTTTATCTGCAAGTACCAAGTAACACACTGTTTCATTTCTCCCTTGGATACATTGTGGAATGGGAACTGAATGTCGATCGGACAAAACCACTTAAATGTGGAAAAATAATCATTAAAAATAGTATTTCACGGATATTTTACCATTTGACTATCACGCCTATATGAATAATGGAAAATTATCCACATGAAATTATTCGCTGCATTCAGAGTGACGACTGTTCCATGATACTTACGTTTTAATAGGTACATAACATTATTTCTGGATGTCCTCTACGTTATGGAAGACTGAATTAGTTAAATTTCTAGATGTTTAGTACGAAAGTAAAATACCAAATTTTTAAGCTCAACGTTTCATTTTTAGAGGTTAGAATTAATATTTTTTATGATCCATGGCCTTTTAAGATCACAATTAGCCGACATTTCAGAAGTAGAGTATTTAAAATTAGGGAAAATGAGGCTCAAAATACCTCTCGAGAATCTGCCCATTAACAATTTGTTCACAGTGTTATTGATTTACCTGACGATGAAAACTAGAAAGGTAAATCGGACTCATCAGAAAATGAACCTTTGCATTTAAAATTCTTGATTCCAAAAGACATGGAAACGTGTTTATCTCTGCCGCTCTGTATTTAGAAGTAGTTGTTGTTATTCGGCTAAAGATACGACTACTGATGTCATATTGCCAATGAATTTAAATTTAGAAACATAACATTAAGATGCTACATTATTCATTGCCGTGGTGGGATATGAATTTAAGATCTGAGAGTTAGCTGTCAAGGACGTAGGCGTACGGGGAAAGCCGAGTCATTTCATATCAAGAATTAATGTTTGCCCTTAAAAAGTTACAAAAGAGATAACGGAGTGGACGTATTTTCTCCCTCATTCTAAGAACTCAGGAGGTTTTTATTTGATGCATGATTTGCTATTTTACCGTGACATCAAGGGTAGAATATCTCCATTAAACCCTTTCCTTCTCCCTTTTTAATGCTTTTTTCCGCCATCATCATAATCAAGTAGTATGATTTATCATGGTTATAATATTGTTAACGCTTATCTTGATAACCGTTTCCCAAGCCAGAAAATACACATCAAGGAAGGAAGCAACCCAAGGACCGTATTCAGATTTGAGTGTACCCCTGAAGAACGGCTTTCAATAGTTGCTTCACTCGTTAATTAAAATTTTTCAAACTTGTCCAACGGAAAAGCGGTTATTTATGCAATTTGATTGCATTGGTCAAATCTCCAAGGCAGGAAATAGAAGCTTGAAAGTTCCTCATATAATAAAATGTAAATCTCAATTTTCCGATTCAAAAGATATTACTTTCACCTACACTCTTGGAATGGAGTTTTTAAACAGCGACACCATAGGTTGAAAGAGTAAGATATGAAATTATTTTATTTCATTATACGTTACTCCTACTTTCATTACAAGCATCCTGCGAGAAGCATTCTCATTATTGGGGAGATTTCAAACTTGGACTCTCTTTTAAATGGAGTCATTTGGCTATTGATGTTCTCCGATCGAGCCTAGGCGATGAAATTGGCTTCAGTCCAAACACAGTCATGCAAAACGCTTTTCCGCTGTCTGCCCGCCATTCTCTCGACCACACTTAACCCAATATTCCCATTTTGAACGCTCTCTGCCCTCATACTTTAAGCCTCCCTATTTATTCTCACCACACACATTTATGAGAGCATTCTCCTATTTCAACCGTTTTTCACTTTCAATGAAATGCCCCGGCGCCATTTTCATATTATGGGTGGAGGATTAATCACATTTCCTGTCAAATAAGTGCCTCGGAGAACACGAGACTTGCATTTGTAAACTGTCTTCGGTCTCCTTCCGAAGCACGATTCTCGCCGAGGATCGAGTCGCAGGAGACGCAGTCCAGAACAGAGAAAATGAACTCATTGTTTTCCGGGGGCCGACTGTCATCTTGCGAGCAATCTCTTCACTATTTCAAATCCCCCGCGGCACGAATAAGTTACCTTTCACCTCGTACGCAGCCCACTTGATATACCTCAGGCAAGAGCTGTCGTGACCCAAAGGACTTCCCATAAAATATGTACTACACCAAATCGTGTAATAGACACCACATTACTATCCATCATACTAAGATAAATCAGAGATTTTGAATAAATGGTCAACGATGAACGGATCAGTTCAGTTTTATCCAATATTTTGGGAGATACCACAACATCTTCCTTCAATTAATGACCTACGTTATAAACTTTTAATATCCCTTTTAATTAGTATATGCCAATGCCAGTCCACAATATTTTCAGAAACCAGAGTTGAATTTGTACCAATATTTCAACAATAAATAGGAATCTGCTGAATAAGCAGATGTAAAAATGTCATATATGCTTTAGAAAGCAGACATTGGAAAATAGGAGGGACTAATTAGATTTTCCTCCTATACTTTTACGTTTGCAAATGCTCTACTACATTTATGAACAACAAGGACGTTAAAAAGACCTTTAATGTATTCAGTGATCGTAGGAGAAGTAAGTAGGCCTAACCTGGCAAAAATGCAATTCTCCTGTTTCTTTTTAAATCATAGGATATATCATCCATTATATAAAGTAAGAGGTTAATGATTCTGAGTTTTGTTTGACCTACCATGCTAAAATATCGAATTTAAATCCAAATGAGTTAGTGATCTTCACTAGAACCATCTTTGTTCAAGTGTAAATATTCGGTTGGGTAAAATTATTTTGTTATTACATCTGAAAATATTTCTTTTGATTATTTTTATCCGACTCCCGTTTAAGTTAAGTAGTTTTGCTTAATTAAAACACGTAATATTTTTTTTTATTTCAGACGTGATCACGAAAAATGACAAGGTTTTGATTTGCTAAGTGAGAGTCCATTTGAGATTCTTTGCCGTTTTCTGTAATTTTTGAAACTTTTTTTGGATTCATAAAAAAATACATATTCGTTAAACTCATCATGTTGACCATGTAATTCCGGTTACTGAAATATTTTCCGCTAACTTAGCACCAATTTTGTTGCCCTAGGATCCCGAGTTTCTAGGCCATTCTACGTTTTCCAATTTTTTTTAGCGTTAATAGTAATGGAATTTATCTTCTTGGGTTAAATACCTTTGTGAATAGAAAAGGTAAAATTATCTTGACTTCTTTCATTACGTGTTGTAAAGACAGGACTATGCTTCCTGTAGTAGGTAAGAATGGGACGCGTGATTAATGACTAAAACGATGCATTAATCCATAAAAATGATCCCAAAAAGATAAAAATAATAAATTCGAATAACTAAATGTAAAAATCACTATAGCTCTCTAAGAATTCTATTGTCCAATACCAAGACCACTCGAAATATTAAAACACTTTGCACCCCTCACATATTTCGCGCCATCCTCATAAATTTACTTTCTCCGGAAATGCTTCCTAGGTTAATGCAATTCCACACCTAATCTCCCTTCAGCTACAACACCCATTCTCCTCTAAAATTAGCAACAGATACCTAGATATGTTAGCTGTTCAACTTTTAATTTTATACCCTCCAAGAAGTGAAATTATACTCGAAGGTATTAGCGCAGAGCGTATATAGAGAGGCTGAATTGTTTGTTCCGTATGCTATTTTATGTAATGATAGTTGCGCACATCACATATTCTTAGCAAGTTCCCCCGTGCGAAGCTTAAAATCAATATCGTGCGTTCAGAGATTTTCGACGACGTTTCGACGTTTTTGGAAGTGGTGCAAAAGGAAGCTGTGTAAACGGATCTTTCAGTCCTAACTTAAAGCAATGGAGTGATTTCGATTTATAGAAAATATTAGAAAATAAAAAAACCCAACAGTTTTAAAGGGCGACGCATAATTCTCTCGATCTGGATCGTGTGAGGGAAATATGAAGGAAACATAGCAAAGCTATGTCATCCGTTCATACCAAAGCACCTGTTCAAAGCTCAAACATCACGTGTATCGCTTCTCCCTTCGTAGATTATTGGTTTGGAATCCATTAATTTTTGGAGTAGACTCATAAACATCAAAATTGGACATGATTCTCACTTGGACATTAGATTAGATTTGTTTGTAGGGGGGGCCTTCGACAGGAGCCCGGGTACTTAGACCTTCTTGGCCCATTGTGCCAACCCCATGCCTGTCTGCCACGTGCAGATAGGGGACAAGAGCACCACGGTGAAGGTATGTATGGTCCCCATCCAACCACCGTCCGGGCCCAACATTGCTCAACTTCGGTGATCTTACGGGAACCGGTGTGTCAATGTGGCTGGGCCCTTGCCCTTCTCACTTGGACATTACTTCCGAGTAATATTTTTCCCCACTATTTCCCCTACATTAGTGAAAGCTATTTTCTCCCACTGTTTGCTATTTGTAAATTAGCGACTGGCCGAGATGGAGCCAGCTACGAGCATGGCGGAGTAGGCAAAACATAATTTTAGCCAATGTCACTTTTGGCCTCTCTATATGTAGGTACTCTGTAGTATTGGGCTAAGATGGCGGGTGAGTAAACAGGAGGATTGTTTGGGCATTGTGTTCGGTCGATGAAGCATTAATCCGAGGGGGGTCGACGATATCGGGTAGAATGTAGTAAGTGCACCTGAACCAACGGCCAAAGCGACACTGCACGCGCATAAAACTCGCTCTCCCACGCTCCCTTCCCCCCCCCCCCTCCCAAACCATCCAGAAAGAAAAATGATGGGGTGAGGAGATGATGCCTCGTTCGGCAGCCTTTTATTTTTTTTATTTTTCCGCTACGAAGGACAGCAATGGGTTAACTATTTCGGCGACCCCTTCCCCTCACCTCACAGGGGGGCGGATGGCGATTTGGGGGAATGGGAAGTGAAGCAGGGTGATTGGGGTGGTGCTCTCCAGACCGTGCACAGGATGTTAATTGCCGGGATGAATGTCAATGAGGGAGATGGGCAGGTGCGGGGTGAAGAGCAAGTGGCAAGTTGAGGCCGGAGGGGCGTGGGTGGGTGGGAGTATCGATAGGCGGCATGCATAAACAACCAACGCTTTAAAACGTCTTTTTTTCAGTTGCAATTTTTCATAATTCTGAAACTTTCAATCGAATGTTACAATGAATACTTTGAATGAAAAAAAGTCTATAATTTTTATACTCGTGAGAAAAATTAATAAAATAAAATATTTTTAAAATATACTTACCACGTTTTTAAAACGGACTAAAAAGTATAAAATAATTTTCCCTGGGCCCTTATAAATTTTTGAGGGTGAATTTTTAGTGGCTAAGGAGATATTTGTAAGACTTGAAGAGAAAAACGCGGGGCGCAGGCAAACCATGATAATTAAGGAGGAGTAAAGGGACAAGGTGTCGTTGAGCAAACTCCCACAATTAATATCATTTGCAATGCACTGAAATTGGTTGTGAATTCATCCGGATTATCTACTTCTATTATCTACTGCCTGCGCCTCACGTTTTTCTCTTCAAGTCTTACAAATATCTCCATAGCCACTAAAAATTCACCCTCAAAAATTTAGAAGGGCCCAGGGAAAATTATTTTATGCTTTTTAGTCCGTTTTAAAAACGTGGTATATTAAAAAAAAAAGTTTTTACTTTTTAATTATTTTCTGATTTTTAGTCTTATGCCCGGGTGAAAGTTTCCAATCGATTTTATACATCTAGATGAGACTCTGACAGGGACACATAGGAAATTCCCGATGTATTTCAGATTCTGTTCAGCTGACAGTGTGTGGAATTGAAATAATTAATTAATCGTTAATTAATTAATTGTTATAACATGTAGCTAACATTGCACTGTCATCCACTTCTGAGCTATGGTTAAAATTACAAGCCTCTACTAGCACATCAGGAAATATGTTAATTAATTCATTGTTAATTAATTAATCAATTAATTGTTATAATAGATCGCTAATATTGCATTGTCATCCACTTCTGAGCTATGGTTAAAATTTCAAGTATCTAGCTGATCAGGAATTTAGTTTAAACTCGGTTGCAATATTCCACCCGGACAGACAGACAGACATGACGGAAACCGAACTAATAAAAACGTGGTAAAATAGCAAGCACTACGAAATGAAACTTCCCGCAAAATTACAATTGTATTCAATTCTCTAAATTCAGCAAACGGCACAGCTGTAGACAAGCGCAATTTGTGATATTCAAGCAAAGAAAAGACCCCCGAAGTAATAGAAAACTATGTCCTTGAAGTCCTTGAAACGACGATAGGCCTTAAGTTGAGGCCCATTGAAAATGAAGAGGATATCTCTTGAAAAAAAAACTGAAAAATATATCGTTCTTTTGTCCTATTTTTTTGTAAAAATATGACAAATAATAAAATTTCGAATAAACATTTTTTTAAATTATTGGATGGTAGACCTATTGCAAGCGAGGGAGAGTGAGGTAAGGAGTTTGCGTGGGTAGTGGACGAAGGTGAAGGGTTAGGTTGAAGAGGAAAATAATCGGTAAAAAAAAAGAGTTTGGGAAAGCGTGAATGATTTTCGGCATGCGGACCTCGGGTTTGCGACTTCTTTTCTGTTCCCCCGGCAATGCTCTGATTCCGTACATTATTCACGCGCCGCGTTCAAGAAAAAAGTCTCATCGCTGAAACTGTTTTGCGACCGATAAAATCAAGATCAGTGTGACTCATTTGCCCCAACCGATTGAAGGAGAACACGTCTAGAGGATGTGTTGCTCTAATCCCCACAAAAACAATGACTTAGAGCGGATGTCAATGGCTTTGAATTTGTCCTATACCCGTTACGCCATTCATGAAAAATTCTTGTGTTCACTCTCAAACTTGCAAGTTTGGAGAGAAGTGGCTTGGATTAACGGAATTTCAAAATTTGGCCGAAAATACTACCAGACGCATAGGAAAAAAGATTCATAAGGGTTCACGTGAGTTATCATTAGGGCATATTTAAGGTCGCAAGATTTTTTAAAAGATATTGGCAGAGTGAAGAGAAGTTGTACAGTTTAGGCACCATCATAGTTAGACCTACTCAAATATTGGTCCGCACATTCTTAGGAAAAAGATCTTATTTTAGGAGAGTGAAAAATCATACCGTAAAAATATTGCAAAACAGGTACTGAAGACTTCCCAAGCACGCTTCTTATGGATAGGTAAACAAGAAATTAAAAATCCAGTTGACATACAAGAGCGTACGTGCAACAAGCAGTATGATTAACGTTGTAAGATTCCAACCGATACGAATCGTTATCTAAGATTAGTGGCATTCCATAAAAAAGAGAAAATAATATGAATCAAGTAATTTAAATGTTAAAAAACACAGGCAGGTATGCCTGAATTAAAACTCAACTCACATTAAATTATCAAACTACCTAATTCCATAATTTCTCAGGAAACCGACCGATAATTTGCGATAAATGAAGCCAAAAGTTAACAATAACTTCAAAACGAGTTATATCAGCCTTCGTCTGTTTGATCTGACCTCTTTTTCACAATGCTGTCAATGTTCTAAGATATCGTCAGCCACGCTCTCGCTAAGATATCAATTACAACAGCAACATTTTTAAGAAAATCAGTGTTTATAGGAGTTGGTCTTAATTCAGTTTTAAGAATACGAGATACAAATGAGATTACTCCATATAATTATAAAAATAATGCTCTATGAATATTCCTTCAGGAAAATTACAATGGTCGACAAATATGAGGCTAGACTATATGAAGATGAAATACCTCAACAGAGATAGAAATATCATGAAAGGTTTGTCATTAGCGAGTGGGTGCAAGTAAAGGCCACGAGACGTAACATCAATACAGGGGAGAGGCAATTTCCCCCTCGCGAATAATTCTGCATCGCCCATAATTTTCCCCTGTTGGAAAAAAGAAAACATCCGGTCGCATTCAGGCGAAATTCGGGAACTTGTCTCCACAATCGTGTTTCTTGAACAATAACAACCAGCGAGTTAAAAGTTAGTTTTATAAGGATCCGGTACTAGTTTTCAATATAGCTTCAAGATGATAAACCTTAATTTAAGTTGGTTTTATTTGTAAAAGCGCTCGGAAAGCATGGCTACATCTACTGAAATCGACTTGTGTTATGAATAATAGTAGTGCGGGAAATTAAAGAGGTGCTGACGGCTCATACACTATATACACAATTAAAGAATGAATGAAGTTAACGGAAAGTTCATCAAGAGAGATTGAAACATGACAATGCAACATTCTCACACCACGCTGTTGATATTTGAGACTGAAACAGGCACGTGAACACGCACAGATGTGGAGGTAAGATAACGTATCTCCGGCGTACAAGTGGTGGACAAATGTCATTTGGTATATGATGGTAACCAACATGTTAACTGGCTATAGGGTGTAACCTAAGAAAATCGTCATGCCTTGAGAGTGTTTCCATTTAGTTCATACCGATTATGTTTTTATTGAATGAATAAACTCGCGGCAGTGTAGAAACAATGGGGTGAAAGTGTCCTTCTGTGTGGTTAAAGGAAGAACGACTTACAGCAAAGAATGTTCAGGAAATTTTTCAATAGAAATTTATCGTTGGAGGTGATAGTTTCGAAGAAAGAATACAGCCATTGACCTTGTTGTCCCAAGTCCGCGTTAAAAGAATGAAATCTTTTATAAAAAATGACAACAAAAACAAGAACAAAAAAAGGAATAAAACTACCAAAGACTATTGCATCATTGTAATCCTTCAACGATATAAGGATAGGTTACGTTAAAAGTATACATTTTCAAAAGGAAGGAACAAATAATGGAGGTTTTCAAAGCGCAATGAAGAGTTGTGCGCATGTACTATATTTTCGATGCACTGAAACGACGTAAATATATTTTATGCACATTCTATTCTTCTGCTTTGAACTCGGAGTTTACTTTAGAGTCAGTTAAATAATTCATCAAAAAGTATTATTTGAACTAGAGTATAAACCTTAAGTAAGACTATGACAAATTATCAATTAAAACCACAAAAAGAAAATACGAAACCTATCCTCCTCATGCAAAACCGATGACTAACGTCCACTGGCGAATAATAAATAAATTAAGCTTAGAAGAACTCCTTCACGACATAAAATAGCGCATCACATTCGTTTCTAAAAAAAAACTGTTAGGATAGAGGGTTGGAGTTAATGAATGTGCGCCGGCTGCATGTAAAATTAGGAAAATGACGGTAAAGGAAACGGCATGGGTAATTTAAATCCCTCCGACCGCAAAATCACCCGAAAATGCAGAGGTTGGACGTATGTTTTGAAGTCAGACGTAAATTTTCCCACCACTCCACCCACTACTCGGGGGCGACATGTATTCAAATGGAGCGAACGGGTTGTCAGGTTTGCGCACGTGCCCTCATCATCGGTTCCGCTCGAGAGCGAATGAGTGGACGCCGGTGGGAGGAAGTCTCAGCGCTTAGCTCTCTGCAGGCCACCACTGCCTTAATGGCAGTAGCAGCTGCTGCTGGCCCCCGACACCACGTTCGCCGCTCAGCCATTCAAAGCGAAGGGCCAGTTACAGGTGCGGCGGTGAAGGGGAGGTTTGTGCCAACAATTCGTTTAAAAGGGGTGTAGTTTTAAGGGACGATCAGGAGGGGGGAGAGGGGTCAATTTGAATGGGGGGAGGGAGTATTTTTAGGGGAGGATTCAGGGTTTGCTCGGTCTTGCATTTCCGCTTCCGCCCCATCGGTCGACCGAGTCAGGGGGAGACAGAGGGAGTGGGGTCGGGGTGGCTGGATGGGATATGGCATGGATAGGTGCTATAAGTCATGGGGGGCTGGAAAGGATTGATGGGTAACGCAAATTAGCCCACCTGCATTTCCCGTATCCCGGTAGTCGAGGAATTTGTCCTTTCGGTATATTTTGTAAGTGAACATTTGAGACTAAGTGTCCGATGGCGCTGTCAGTCCACTTCATAGCGTTTTAAAACAACCTATGAAGCGCACTTCTCAGATATTCCATCCGTTTATGACGTATACTGTAGAGAACAGCTATGTAGGATCATTTTGGCATACGGCTCTAAGACTTAAACTTAAATTAAACATATATATAATGGTTACACAGCTTATAAATAAATAAATGAATATCGATAGGTCTATTATTTAAAAAACCAATTATTAAAGAAGAACAACAGAAATGGGGAATCTGATTTTTAATATAAGTAACGATATCATCAATGTTATTTCACTACAAACCAACTGTGAAGATAAACACTATTGCAAACGAGTAAAAAATATTTCAAACTTAAGTTTCATACGCCATTCCACTCGATATTCAAATTTTAATTAGTGCCACATCCTTCTACTTGAAAATTTGAGTGTGATTCAAACCCTAATATTGGAGGCTGAGGAAAACCTTCAAAATGGTCGACTTTCTTTATTTCAAGAGGTATTTTTCTTTAAGTACATAAAGTAGTAAATTTTACATCCTACTTATTCACATGCTTCTGTTTTAGAAAATATTGCGGACGCGACCAGAAAACATGCAGTAGTTGAATTGAAAGGCTTCATTAGAATGAAGTGGTAATCACTCACCAATATAATGTTGAACTCGAAAAAAAAGAGCAGACACGACAGTACACAAACGACTTCTCATTGCAAGAATATTCCTCTTTTCCAAGAATTTAAATCATAGAATGTAAAATAAAAGAAGACCAGAGCCAAAACTCTCTGGTAAAAGAAGGAAGTTTGATAAAAATTGAGTTATTTCACAGATTTGATGTCATCCACATGAACTTCTGACTGATTGTAAGTCCTAAATGTGACAAAATATATTGCCGGAATTTTTCAAAGATTTTCATTTGCGTGATTCCTCTGTGGAAATGGTCAGCGAATGGCACAAAGCACGTCAGATAAGAGAAAGAAAGAGATGGGTTCTAGTGCATTTTAAGCGACTTGTGTCTCAGGAGTTTAAAGGGTTGTCCCGAGTAATAAGTCACGGGAAGGGAAGGGCACGGGAGAGAGAGGTGGAGCTTCGTGAAAAGAAGCAAGAGACATGAGAGCGAGCGAGTGGTATTCATCACTTAAGGAGAGGCATGGAAAGGTGGAAATATATAGCGTGTGCTTGTGACCGTGTATGTGTGAGCTCGGCGAACGGGGTGGGGAGGAAAAGGCAATGCGTATCGACGAAAGGGAAGGGTGGTGTGTGGAGGGGGGTGCCTGGAGATTAATGCGTCGCCTTAGTCCGGCTGAGCGGGGAGGGGAAGAGGGGACACAGCAGCGCGTTGATCTTTTCCGCTCACGAAGAGGAGGAAGGACTCGCCGACGAGTGATACGCACGCACTCTGTGTGTACACTACACGCCTCACGCCGTGAGCGATGACGGATTGATAAAATAAACCATTTCAAATCTCCGCTCTGACTTCTGAATC
Organism: Pyrrhosoma nymphula; assembly: GCA_963573305.1. NCBI lineage: Eukaryota > Metazoa > Arthropoda > Insecta > Odonata > Coenagrionidae > Pyrrhosoma > Pyrrhosoma nymphula. Next base: position 30,867,849 of record OY754328.1, read on the forward strand.
CCCACACGTGACGCATTCCACGTCGTTCTGCGTGATGAGCTTCGCATTTGTTCCAGCCGAAAAACATGTCAAGGTGACACATTTTGCGTCTACATCCGGACCAGCCATTCATTACTAAAATGGGAGATTATTCCTGAATTCTAAAATTTGAGGTTATTTTACCATTAAAAACTTCATTATTCCGCTTGAATTTTCTTTACTAAGTTTCGTTGATACAGGATTGGAAACTCTAGTAGAAGCTAAAAATCAATTACAAATCTTTCTCTCCTTATTCTTTCAGGCAACCTGACTCCGTAACAATTGCCATACACCGACACATTAACGCTTATTTGGTGACTGACATGAAGTATTTGTACATTTATTTTTTAGATGACTTAATGCATATCTTACGACATAGATAAATGTTATGAAACCTTTACAAAATACTATTAACAGGAACGAAAAAATTTTAGCTGTGAGAAAGTGGAACCAAAATATTCACAAACAATGTAAGTGATAACTAGTTTTCTCAGCTATCAAACACGGAAGTATGAATTCAAAATGCCGAGCTACTAATTATATTGATCTTTAAAGCTCTTAGAATACCAGTTAGCTCGGTGGAAAACGCAGATAAAGTGAAGCCCTAAGATTCGAGTCCCACATAGTGAGTTGACGTTTCATCGAATTTTACTTTTTATGCACCAGTTAAAGTTACAGTACGAAATTACCTCAGCCCATGGAGCTCCTTCGAACCCATTTTCCCCATTCAGGAAAGTCACTCGAATGCTTTCGGTATCACATGAAGCTTAATTATAACATTGAACAATTGAACATCACAACTCAAAATTTTCAAAACTGCGTCAAAGCCACCTTAGAAATAAGCATATAGTTCTGAAAATCCCATGTCATTTGAACAGTAAAAATACTCTCATGAAGAAATCTTTTACTATTAACATATTGTTTTGATTGTTCAATATTGGTATAATATGAGCAAATTTTTAAAAATTCGTCTAAATTAAAAAAGCATTTCAGAAAACACCATATACTAGACCAACGGAAATACTATGATGGAATCGAAAACATTTGTTGAAATATTTCATTTATTTTCTTCTTCTCCATCAACACGAGAAGTATATCCCAGTTCAACAGTTAGGAGGCAATATTGGACTTAAATGCGGTATCATTAACAATCACGACAGTCAATTTTACTGTCACACAATTTGGCAATCAGTTTTTCATTCGTCAAAGAATTGTCATGACAAGGCGGGAAATCAACTCACTCAACGAGACTAATTTACGTCCCAATATAAAGGTTATTACGACAATCGAGTTTATAATTCGCGCACATTAGCCACTGGATGGCGAGTTCCGTTCAAGTCGATTAACCAGACGAGGAGCAAGCCGAGCGATCGGGGAAGAAAGGAATGCTGAGCGCGGAAGAAGAAAATATATCCTTCCACCCGCGGCGGCCCGATTAAAAGAGAAAGACCCATTTAGCCAGGAGACTTCAACGCGCGATATATCGAGAAAAGAAGATTGAGACGATTCTCGGACGGTGGTCGGTGGAAAGGGAAGAGATTAAATAAAAAAAGAAAGAAGCAGGCCGCTCTCGCGTGGCGCGGCGAGGAAAGGATACACAGATTGGATTCGACCATGCTCCTCTAGGATCGCTTTCACTTGATGAGCGGTGGTGGCCAGGAGCCAGAACAATGGCCGATCGGTCGATGGGGGGAGGGGGACGGAAGGGAAAGGCTATACGGGGAGGAGGACGCTGAAATGGGTTGGGGCTTTGAGGGGTGTGGAGGGAGGCTCCGTGGGCAGCGGAGCGAGTAAACGAAGCACGCTTTCGACGGCTATCACTCAACTCGCTCCCCGCGTGGCATTCTCACTCGCCCGTACGTACGACCAGCTCCGCGCTCCCACCGTCCGAGAAAACAGATGACACTCTCGCCAGCAGCTGCCCCCCCTCTTCACGGTCGACCTTCCCCCATAGGAACCATCATCCACCCGAAAAAAGCCCTTAAATACATTTTTAACCTCCACCCGTTTGAACGAAAAAATAGGTGATATAGGTTGGTTATTTTGGGGATGCAACAAAAAACCGAGGTTATTTGCTCCACCAAGGAGAGGTGTGCAAGTTGGCTAAAGAAGGGTTAAATGGGGAGTAGAAGAAGGGTAGATAGAACCCCGGCATCGGTATTGGCCTTGTCTTAAGGTAGTTTGAGCGAGATATTTCTCTAGTCATAATGGAGACCATATTCGAATTTTATATTTTAATTTCAGCGCCTGTAAGAAGGGTGAAGTAAATATTTTAATATTCATGGCGCAAAAATATAGTTTTATATGACCAAAATTCTCACTGTGAATTCAAAAAATATATGGTACTTTTTCACAGGTTTTTATTTCAAGTCAACCGGTTTTGTTGCATAGGCCTTCTATCATATCTTTTTTTAAGTATCATATATTTTTTGAATTCAGAATGAATTTTCACAAAGTGAAGCCCGAAACCATCGAAAATTCTCAGTAATTAAATAAATACCTCTACATAAGTCTCTAACTCAACTCATTTTTTCACGCTGTACAGCTAAAAAGCCTTCAAAACAGCAATTTTTTGCGATTCTGTAAAACTTACTGCGCTATGTAATAGATTAATTTTTATAAATAGTTGAGAAAACACGCAAAGTCCACAGCATTAGTTCTTGACGAAATCTAGGTGTTATAAATTCCAATTTTTTCAATGTTCTCCCTCTGAAGCGTACAGCCGTACTCAATCCCATGTAAAACAGCTTATATTTTCAGACAAATTGCTCGAAAAGTAGTTCGGCAAGGGGTTAATATTTTTATATAATTGGAAATATGAGTTTTTTCCTTAAAATGAGGTCAAATTCATCAAATTCTAGGCGAACTGATTTTTCGCTCAAACTACCTTAACGGCTGGTGCTTAGGGGTCCACAGAATAACGTCACATCTGACGGACAGGAGGCTACTCTTCAAGCGCCATTCAACATGGGACTAAAGTAGGGATCGGCGTTCCAAAATCATCTTTCCCAATGAAAAACATCTTTGCCACTGCGGGGAACCCGGGTCCATGGAGTGAGAAGCTAATACTTTGTCATAACACCAATCTGAACCCTCTCCCCAAATATGAGAGTGCGTCGAAGGACTATTACGAGCACTCAAATTCTTTATTTGTGATTCTCAGTTTAATACCTGAAATCATCCGTATGAATAGTGGATTCATAGTAATTTCTTGCTAGTCCAACACCCTCCGACCCAGTAACGCTGTCAAACTATTGGATATGTTGTGATAACTAAATGCCAATTTAGAAAAATGGATGTTTAATACCGATTGGAATAAAAATTTAAACTGAATACAATCAATTAAATTTTACGCGGTTAAGTTATTTCTTACGACTGATTTGAATGAATTATACATATTTGGCAAACGAACTCAGCTTTGAATAAATGAGCACATAAAGTATATAAAACATAAAGAATTATTTGCATTAATTTTAATAAATTATTTTATTTGGGAACGAATGCTTGCATTTGTTACTGTTTTTGTTGTAGACCATTGCAATTTAACTTTCAGACAGTTCAATTCTGGCAACTTTCTAAATACTGGGAAAGAAAGCTTCAAAACTGTCGAACTATATAGAGTAACACCGCACGTTGCAAAAATTCCAAAACATCAAACTACAAGCGTTGAACTAATGAGATGTCAAAGTATCAAGAGAGAGCTGTAAAAGTATCAGAGACGTGTCCATTATTCGATAAAGAGACTAGAAACGAAGATCTTTCGAAACCCTGTGGTGGATTTGGCTCCAGAGGTTCAAGTGAACGGATTTTTAAGAACGATTTTTAATAGTTAAGATATGAGGATGTTAAAAAGAGGAGAATAGAAGACTACGATATGGAATTAAATACATAAAAGAATAGTGCACACCCTGAGATACAACAAATTCGTAAGAAATATGATTGAGGGCAAAAGAGAAGAGAAGGCCCCAAGAGGAAGACCATGAGACAGATATTTGAACCAAATGAAGAGGGACGAGGAAATTAACACTATCAATATGTGCAAGAGAGGGATTTAATATGAATTAATGGAGAGATGCAATGAACCAATCTTCGGATTGAACTACTGATGATGAGGTCGGTATCACGCGTTTATATTGACGGAAGATTTAAAGAACATTTATGCCATATTCCCAGCGTTTCCGATAAATGTGAACATAGTTCATGGAATGAATTGAACTTGTTTGTGACTAAATGAAGAATAATTTTGTACCAAATATCTTTATTTTATGCGATGCCTAAAATATTTGATTTAATGCCCGAAATAATTCATTTACTATAAATGCTGAATTAAAAAATGCCAATATTGGTCAATAACCTCAGACAAATAAATATTACTGGTTATTATGAGTGTTTCATTATAGTTCACCATAGTTCCTACCATTATTTCAGCTATAAAAACATTATATGGCAATGCATTCATTGTGAAGATAGTGGCTCAATTCTGATTCCCCAGGATCTAGGAGTCCACTAAATGCTTCCAATGTTTATATTACTAAATGGTTAAATGTGCTACGATGAACACGAAAGTAAATAAACCTACTATTAGTAGCAGGTAAATTTGCAACGGGGCTCGATTCCGATCGGAATTACGCGAGGGAGGTATTAACGCGTTGCTGGTTTCACCCGGGCGAGCAACCCTTTCCCCCGGAGCCGCGCGCCGCCTTCCTAAGCAACCCTTGCCCAAGCAGAGCGAGTGAGAAAACAAGAGGAAGCGATCGTGCGGAGGGTTGGAAAGGAGGAAAAAGGTCGGAAACGAGATGGAAAAAATCAACAGCGCGAGGGGGGAGGATACCGTCTTAATCCTTTACCCGGACGGGCACGATCATTCAACCGAGGCAATTTCCTCACCATCGCGCCAAGTGGAGGGAATGCCTTCCACAAACATGCTGAGTGATGGATTGTTACCGCTGTAAATACCACAATCACCGTCTTTAGTGAATGCGGAATTGAATTATTGCTCATAATTTACGTTCTATGCGATGAGACGATCGTTGAAGACTCCTCTTCCGATAAATAATCTGAGAAATCCACAGTTTATCCAGCGTTTGTCACTCACAACTACTTTGTTTCCGCCAATGATTTATCATTGTGAAGTAAATTATCGTGTATTTCTATTTTAGCTCTTAGGTTAAATGCAATTATCAGTCCATATCCATTAAGACAATATTTTTTTTAGTATATACTCTTTCAAGTAAGTGACGTACATGTAGTTTTCGCGCGCTGGCCACAAATGAAACTAATTCATAAAATTGAATAAGACATTAATTTTAGACTCGAAGTCATGAGTTAGTGCCCTTGAATTTAGTCTCCAATTGATGGATCACCGCCTTAGAGCGCCTGAGAGACAAGTAAACAAGACATGTGAAGTCAATAAATACATATTACTAAACATACTTATGATGTCAGTAATTTTTCTGCGTAATTAAACAACGCCGATGTAGAAGTTGTAACATATAAATATTGTTTCAATGCAAATATTAAATGAGTGTCTGATTGCCAGTGTGTAATCTGAGTGTCTCAAATAGTGGAGCAGATTAAAATGAGATAAGAATTGGGAAGAGCTCATTGGGCTGAGAAAGCGGCCACATTTCAGGAGCTATATCACCACCACCAAATTACTAATATTACTATAAGAGGTGATTTGCCGATAAAAGGTAGGCTTGGATGGAAAAAGGTGGTGCATCTACTTATACAACCACAACCCTTCATCTTTACACGATTTCATTCATCAGTTAGGCATACGACCTACCTCTCTTAACCCCATTCCCATTACCCAAAGAATAACAAAGATAAAATTAAATAGTAACATTTTCTATGGACCCTTCCGAAATAATGATCTCTTATCTTTGCTTTTAATGCGAGTACCTCCCCTAATTTCCAGTCACATGAACCCCACGCATATTCCAAAATTCCGACCTTATATACCCAAGCGCTTTCTTTTCCACAGAATTCCGTCACTACTTAAATCCCTGGCCGCAAAATATTCTAAACTTCATCCTTTTCTTAACCTATTGCAATTTTTCCCAAGGAAACACAAAAAAATCACTAAAAACAAACAGATCCTATAACCAGGAAATCAAGATAATTTTCTCTTGATGCTTGCGTTGCGAAACTATGAGTAACTACGGAGATTTCTTCCACTTTCTTCCTTTTTATAGCTACAAGGTTAACTTTATTTTTTAAGTAACCAAATCCTACGGCTGACAGCTTTCCACTTGGACGATGCTGAGTTTGAAGACAATGGCAAGTGGGGGTCCTGCTTTGTGCACTTAAACAGTTTCGAAATATATTCCCATCAGCTCTATTCCTACCAAGGGGGTTAGATATACTGAAAACTACGAAATGAAAGTCCAGCGGAGTAACGTAAATTATCCAGCAACATATTACAGAATATTTGTTCATTATTATTTATTTCAAAGCTTTAAAACGAAATCACCGACTATAATTTTACCCTGAATCTAGTAGTTGAATTAACCTTCAAACCTACTGTAATATCAATGTTATGGTTGAAGTAGGTGTGGCCTTCGTACCTGAAGCACCCCTATTCCTCCCATGCTCATTACTCATGCATTAGACAGGTAACTTCCTTCCTTTTTACTCTCCCTGCCTCTAAAGTCTTCTGCTTTTTTCATTTCTTTATCATAGTCTCAATTTCTGGCGCGTGTGCCGCCGGAATAGCCAGCTCGACGTGGTGAGGAAAGCGGCGGCAAGGGCGACCCTACCGGAACATTTTTCGTGCCGGCTCCCGACGCAAGCAGTGATGCACAATGCGTCCGTCCGTCCAGGCGGGCAGTGTCTGCGTATTCATATAACCATCATGCGACCGGCCATGCGTGAAATTGCCTCCCCCCCCCTCCCCCCGTGGGAAAAAAATGCCGCAAGAGACCCCTGGAGGCCTGGCGATGCGATACGTATGGAAGGAAGGAAACAAATTGGACGAAGGTCGGAGCGAACTTTTAATTCTCTCTCTACTCTCTTCTCATCGCGATCGCCACCGCCCTTTCCAATTCCTCGGAAAATAAACAGCTGAGACTTTTCACGGCCACGGAAGCAATCTGACTTTTACAATTCGGTTTTCCCCACATACATTCCTCAATTGCCTCATCTTTGCAAGCTAGGCTGTGCGCAATATCGCGCACGCTTACTTCAACTGAACTGCCAGACAACAGAGTGGTACAAAGATTAGATATGCATTTTGTTTTCCGATATTTTCAATAGGAAAGAAACTAGCCTCAACAGCATCACCAAGCTTGCTCTTAGCCTCAAAGCTAAAACAAAGTAAAATGATTCCACTTACGCGAATGGAAAATTATTGGTTAAAGTGTGGAAATTTCTATGCGTCACCATTTAGTATGACCTCATTCTAGAGTTTTCTGCTCTATATCGTCAAAAATTCCAGGGCCTTTTTCTTTCTTTTACTTGCACCTGCTAAACTCAGCGTTCGAAATTCGAGAGGAAAAAATGACTCTTTAACCCATGCTCTTTTTAATCAACGATCAAGAGGGCATATACAAGCTCAGAGTTACATCAGGAATAGCAATATATCACCTGTCCGTCACTTTAGTGTTTACAGCGCGCCGACAATAGTAGTAACTCTGTCGAACGTTTACTCCATTCCATCGTGCTTAAAACAAGTGCTCTCACCAGTAGATTATATTTAAAAACACAGCTTAACTACGTTTTTGTTTCAATCTCTCGACTGTTCAAGATGGTTAAAAAGAACAGTTTATTTTTAAAGACCAATAAATCTTGAATTTTCCTGAGTTGGAAGCACTCCGCAGAGATCTTTTAAAGTGCAACTCGGGGAATTTTTTATTATGCGCCAATCACAGATTTTATTTTTCCTTCAAATGACAAGAACTAAAAATTAGCTGCCATTAATCAAAATCAATTAAAACTAACCTTCTAGAGAAGTATTTTAACCAGGGTCTAATCAGTACTAATCTTCTACGGTCCAATAGCGGTGCCTACTTTGTGGCTAAGGTGAAGCGACATAGATGGGTCGCTTTCCTCATGTAAATGTCGTCTTCCTCATATTTTTTACGTTAAAAAGCCCATAAAATTTAGAAATGAAAATTTGTTATGAACGCTGCTCTTAATAAAAAGTGATATAGAGCAGGCCTAAGATCTGGATGAGTCCCTTTTTGTTGTCATAGGCGCAGTGACTTTAACCAAGTTCGTATTGCACTCAGCTATAATATTTTCATTCTTACACTTATTTATCTTTTATCCATGAATGTGCAACACAGAAGATCGATAGTGTAAAATAAACGAAAACTATATAGCATACCATAGTAAACAATAAGAATTCTGATAGCTATGTACTTCGATCACTTCAAGTAAAGTTAAATAAACTAAATAACTAATAAGCGAAAACCATTCTAACACTACTATAACATTGGTATCGTACGAGGAGAAAGACTTCATTATGCTCAAGATAAATTTTATTTGCATTAAATTAATTATACAAATAAATCGCGAGTTGTTTTGAACGCATGGAAGGGAAAACTACGCCATTGGCTACAGCTATCGATATTTTTAAAAACCCTTTGCACCGCGCATGATTCCCCATCACTTAAGAATAACACAAGCCAAAGGGTTCAAACGACCCGGTTATGAAATATTTCTTTTATTTATTTCCTGACCGAACCGTGGAATTCCCTTAGAAATCCCCAGGGTTCTCCTTCCCCTGTATCATGCTCCGTTTGCAGCCAGTAGGTTAATACGTACGACGCATAGACATTAATACCAACGGATCGTTTTATGAGGACAAACTGAGATAATAGTTGTTAGCGTGTCATGAGCAGCAAAAAACCAAACTCATGGGCAGAAAAACGCGAAAAGACTGAGTAAGGGTTTGGCACGTATTGTGGAAGATAATAGATCGTGTCACATGACACGATAGGACAGGAGAATATTGAATGGATGCTCGATTGGCCATATCGTATTGATGTAATGCGGTTCACACTCCGGAAGCGAAGGTGTCAGTTGAAGAACATTCGCAGTAGAGTTATGATTTACCTAAGCACATGTAAATCACTGCAGGACTTATTTTTGGTTGAGATGAAAAGATGCTCAATGAAAACTCTGTGGAGAAGAAGAGACGAACTTATTTTACACACTTTGAGACACAAAAGTTTCCTGAAAACTATTATACATGTATAAGGCATAACAAATTGGAAGAATTATCGAGGCAGAAGACGTATAGAACACATTAAATAAATTATGAGGGATGCCGAAATGAGTACCTATGAAGGATATAAGCTGTTACCTATTCAAAGAACGGAGTAAAGAGCTGTAGCAAACCAATCTTTGAATTGATGAATGGTGCTGATGACGAATTTACAAAAATCATGGCTTGTTGTAACACATTATCATAAAGATTTCGCGCAATAGCCATATATGTAGGCTGAATTATTTTTTTTCCAAAAAAACAGGCTTCAGATTCGTACGCCATCTTTTCTCATCTTGAACGCATGGGATTTTAGGGAATGGGGGAGGGGGGAAGGGTAACCTTTAGAGCTACCTGCAGAGGGTTAGAGGGCCGAGAAAGGCGGGGTGCGAGGAGAGGGTGAGAGTGGGATGGGGAACGGAAGGGTGTGCGCTTGCGTGAGCCCTGGACGCGCATAATGCGCCTGCCTCGTGCGATCGAATCGAGCCCGTGGAGGATAAACGGAGCGCTCCTATTGGTCCCAAGGGGGGTCTCGGGTGCCGTATGGACCAACCAACGACGGGCGAAAATTGATCCCTTGGCGTCGCGCAAATTCTTTTCAAGAAAAAAAGTGTCCTGACGCAGAGCGATGGCGGATGGTGCAAAGTAGGAAAAAAAGACACGGGTTATTTCAATGGTTTCGGGCTCAACTTCGCGGAAGTTCAATTTCACAAATGAAAAAGAAAACTTTGTTTTATTCTACCAACTTATTTTACGGTACGACTAGTTTCGACACAGGTACCTGAAGATGACGCCGCTGCGTCGAAACTAGTCGTACCGTAAAATAAGTTGGTAGAATAAAACGAAGTTTTATTTTTCATTTGTGAAAATACCCGGGATATAAACGAAAAAGCAGGTTCAAAAAATGACATTGGCTGTCTAGCAACAAAAACTATTGGAATTCACAGATAACTTAACGATGCTAATCATGATGGAAAAATGGTTTTTCAACAATTCGACACTTTTTAAGGTCAACCGCAAAGTAGACGTGGACTTGTCTTCACGAAGTCACTCGTAAGTGCACAGAAGTGCGAGCATTCCACAGAGGAAATAAGGGGGGGAGCAGGAAGCCTCGGTAGCTTAAAGCAATCGGCGCTATAGTGAGGGATACTGGTTCGAGTCCTGGTCAAGGTGGATTACATTTCTCCCGTGGAATATCATCAATTCCACGCTTATTTAACTGAGCAATCTATTTCGATATCACTAGCGTCATTGCCAAGATACGGGTCACGCCCGTACGTCCCATTGTACCTTGAGAATTATGCTAAAGACATTGAAATACAGTGTCAATTAAATGACTGTGGTATAAAAAATGTGTGGTGATTATACAATGTGCCTCTTTTACAACATGGTGACTATTAATGGAAATGATCAATTAACGCCTCCTTAATTCTACTTATGATAAAACCATATAAATAAATTACGGTACAATTACACTAGCACACTAATTCATCGGAAAACCTTGATAAATGAGATTTTTCATGAAAAGAAACTTATCAGACCACTGATAAATTGGTGTAAAATTAATTTCGATGGGAGAATCAAACATAAGAGAGAAATGAGGAACCTTTACAGAACACCATGTATAGCGGCAGTAGCAATAAGTACATTAAGTTGGGAAGACCTTGCCGTCAGAAGCAATAGATGGGGTATGGTCAGAAGCAATAGATGGAAGCAGTAGATGGTGCAAAAATATCTGAAAACAAAACCCAGAAGGTTCAAGACCTCCAGGAAGATATAAAACGTTGAAAATATCAGTTTGAGCAAGGTATGAACAAAATGAGGAATACTGAGGGGGATGCAAAAGACAAAAAGAAACAGACAAAATGTCTACAAATACTAACTCGCCTATACATGGCCAGGGTAGTAAAAACAAGGAAGCAATTTATAAATCCCACCCGGGGAAATGAATTCTGATCGAAATGGTAACAAAATGGTCAAAAGCGTTTCTTTGCATTATCTAGCTAACGATAACTAACTCTAAGAGAGAATTTCAATCCAATATTTTTTAATGATATGAATGGAAAAAATGTCAAAATAAAAGAGCGAATCTTAACTACATGATACCGTTTTCACAATGAAGGAAAACTTACCATGATAAAAAATATTGATTTTTGTATTACAAACAGTTAGAAACAAACAGTATTACAGTTCTTGACCCCTAGATTTACTGATCGGAAATCTTAATAGTTTTGAGTGCTGGAGAGGAAGCGGGCATTGGAAATGCCCACCTTCATAGAAGGGTATTTATTTTTGCTCCAGCTATGTGTCGGAATCATCTCATTAACGGGATAAAGGTGACCAAGACTGTTGACTGTCGACGGTCTACCTTGGTAGTACTCAACTGTCACATTTGCACGTCCGTTTTCATCCAATTGTCACCTATTAACGTCGAACTGATGGAAGGCTTTGCATTCTCCCAGCATTCATTGGATGTTTCACAACGGATTTTCATTCAACTACAAGCGCCACTGAAAAATAGCTGTTTTACAAAATTCTAAAATATGATCTGGCAGCAATAAATGGCACTTGAATGGTCGATCGCAGTGAATCCAAGATGAAGGTTAGAGTGCTGAAATACCCAAGGTTGGACGGTGATAGTGTACCACATTCATTTCTAGAGGAATCGTTGCCAATTTACAGACGGCCCCGATATTACAATCGAGAGTGAGTGCACAGTTCTGCGAGAAATTTATTTTTCACTCAAAGACGCATTTTAACTTCGACTATCATCAGTTTAATTTGATTAAGATTGACAATTTAAACCTAATATTATTGTGTCTCCGAGAGAATACCTGCCAATTTAAACAGAAGAAAGCAGATAAATCAATTAGTTTCCGTAAATGCAATAATGATCAGAAACCAATTACCAAGAACTAAAATCGATAAGAAATGTCCGCAGTCCAGATTCGTTAAACATTGAAGTTAGCGAACGAAAAGAGGCATCTTTTTAACCATAGAGGTTTACTTTTGCATTGAACCTTGTGCCGAAGCCAGTTTTCATCACCCCATCATTATAATCATATCTGTTTACACCTCTAACCTTAACAAATTTGATTCACAAAATCGACACCTGGAGACAAACAACTGAGATGAATAAAAGAGTTTATTCGTGTGTGTAGCGAACGAGTCCATTACTTTAAATTCAAGTTATTAAATAGGTATTTGTATTTCCTTTAGAAACGGCTTGTACGTATATTTTAAAGTAAATCCCATCGCTTCACTACACGGACATGCATAAAATACTGTTTTCGTCTTCTTGGTGTGGAGTGAATAAAACCACATATTTTACCATAGAAAAGAGCATATAAATACACTAAGCTCTGAACCCAAAAATTCACAGGATTATAAATCCTTACTGCAAACCCAAGTTCAATTTATATTTCGTGTCCAGAACGAATCACATATTTAGTTCACTTTACGCATCTGTACATAAATACTTTTCTATATTCTGACGACGGAAAAAAGCACCAAAAATATTAGCACTTATTAGCACCCCTTACAACACCAGCTCTCATAATTGATTAAGAACGCTCAGGAGGACATACGTCACACGAAGAAAACGTCAGTTACTCATTTGAAGACATGCTTAATGAAGGCCATGCCGAAAGGAGAAACTTCAGTCACTAGCGTCCTCTCACTCGTTCTTTCTGAGATGTTCACTCTCGAGATATTCCATCGGATATTAAATGATTGATATTATTTTAGTAAATGTTTGGAAATGTGCAACAAAATTTTGTAATTTGTCAACTGAACGTATTTTCTCACACAGTTAAATATTCATTGCAAAGAAGAAGGATGTTTAAAATGCTTATAGATTATTTTGTCCGTTATTTTCGGTATAGCATTAAACATAGGCTTAATTTTATCTACAAAAGTAGATTTTGAGAGTAGGAGCGCTAGTTTTATGATTCGTCCATAAATATTCAATAAAATACCGTTACCATTAACAGAATGGTTAACAATTTTCACGTGGTTAATAATTTTGAATACCCTCACATTTATAGCACATAGAGTTTTCGCGGAATGACTTTAGTCCTTAACTTAATACAGGTTCGAATTAAGGTGCCTCTCGATCATCAAAGCATAATGTTATCAATTTTTTGCATTGAAATTTGTTTTTCTTCGTGCAAAAATAACAAAAACATACCGCACATATGATTTGGTTCTGAAATGAATTGCTTCTAAAATAAACATGCCGTATGTTTTGAAAAACATACGGCATGTTCATTTTAATCACCTTAAGGTTAAGACGACACGAAGGTTGTAAGCAGATGCCTATGAATTAGCATCTTTAAGAAAGACCCATCAAGGCGACCTAGTTCAGTCAGATTGGGGACGGCTAGTTGGAAGCCATTGGATGAAGGCTTGCCCGACAGAAAATGAAAAATGACCGCTTCTTGAAAAGATGACGCAAATAGGGAAGGAAATAGCAATCAAGAGCGTCGCCCATGGTTCATTGGAAGGTCGATACTTCCAGAAGATGGAAACATCAAACGTTTCGCAATAATTGCAGTTAATTAATAATCATTACTAGAGTGCAGCGTCATACATGAACAGAAAACACTTATGCATTAATGTAGTTCCGGAAGAGCAGTCTTAAATATTTTTTTATAGATCCATGAGGAAAGGCCAAAGTTACATAACACTCTTAGGCATGTCCATGTGTCTTATTGAACCGAAAATAACAATACTTAGTCAACACCCTATTCAGGTAAGTATGGGTTTGACAGCAGGTAAATAGGAAAACGCAAGTGGGTCCATGTAAAAGATCACGCCACAAACTAGCAAAGAAAATAGTGCAAAATTATAAAAAGATATGTAAAATAAGCCCATGTTTTGAACAGAAATTCAAGCGAATACGTTCGTTGGCCATGTATGTTCTTTAACATAGATATATCCTGTTTAGAACCTAAAACCTAATTCACTTAAACAGCTTTATTAAGTAATTATGAAAGTTATCCCAAAACCAAAGCATTGTTTCATAGCAATGAATTCAAGTTTCTTGTTTCAAAATAAAATTCCAGCTCCGATTATTGGTACATAAAATATGCTAGCGGTAATCCATGTAATATGGATAAACGTGCATGCATACATAAATAGGCATTTAAAAGTGAGTGATATGTTTAACGTCTCTAAAATTAAGAAAAAGTTGCCAAAAAATTGTGGGCTTTTCTAACTAACTCTTATCCGTTGACTCCAGAAATGGATCTTAGGCATGGTGAAAGTTTTATTAATGACTCAATTCAGCATAAGACGTGTCGCTTGCCTTCAAATTCTCATCTGTAAGGCTAATTGTATCAATATCAACCTCCAAATTTCTCAAAAGATTATTGTACTATGCTGCGGGGAAGGTTATCACTAGTATTGAAGTTAGAGACATAATGATGACTTTTTGCTACCGGGTCTGAATCCACGTCGATATGATTTAGTAGACGTAGTTAGATAGACAGAGTTTAGTTAGATAATAACGTTAACATTAATTCTACGTCCAAACGTGATCCTACTAATTTCGTGAAGTGATGAAATTCCCAACCTATTCTTAAAATATAAATAAATTAGGTCAATGATATTGCATTAAAATATGACTTTTTGGTACCAATTTGAAATTGGAAACTTAGCTACGCGCGTTGAAATCACTCAGGAATGAGCTCCTTTAACGCTGGTCTAACGCTAAAAAATCATTCCTCATCTTAATTCAATCAACGGTTGGTTTTCAGATTTCATGTAACACTGGTAAAAGTCGGTTATGGAAGAGCTCCGCAAAACCCCTCGCAGGAGGCCATAATCATCATCTTCACAGTGTCACTAACTCAAGTGAAAAAAACGTACAAGCCATCGTATTAACCTCATGAAACAGTTCTCAAGATTCGCGTATTCCTAGAATGCCCTAGATTTGACTGCTAAATGGTGCAATGCCTGGAAGCTCAACTTCAATTCCAGGAAATGCAATTCTATTTCCATCTCTCTCAAAAAATCCCCCATCAAATTTGACTATTCTAATAATTCTGAGCCTCTTCGACATGTTTCGGCTGTGAAGGATTTAGGTGTCTTAAAAGACAGTAAACTAAACTTCTCGGACCACATTAATTCAGTCAAGAGCAAAGCCATGTCTCTATCAGGCCTCCCCTATCGCTACACGGAAATAACTGATCCTCAAGCTCTGAAATCATACTTCACAGCATTTGTCCTTCCAATCACTGGATATTGCTCTCCCACATGGTCCGTCGTAGTTCCAACTAATCTCGCCTGTCTTAACAGTATCGCTAGCTTCTTCGCTAGAATTGTAAAACACAGGGTTGCAGACTGCCGCAACATGCCTACTTGTTCAATCCTATCTTCTCTGTCAATCCCTGATCTCTCCCATCAAAGAATTAAAACCGATTAAAAAATTATTCAAAATATTCTAAACTCATTCATTGATTGTCCATAATTGCTTTCCTCCATAAACTTCAGAGTCCCTTGTCGATCCACACGTACGCGTTCCTTACTCCATATGCCTATCCCCAGACTATCCCTTGTCCAGCGCTCACTTCACTACCGCCTCTCCTCCCTGCTGAATTCTTTGCCTAATAATATAGATCCATTTTTTCTCTCTTCAGACTAATTTATCAATCTCGCTTTGTCCCATTTTCCCATGAATAAATAATACCTCTCCCATTTACCTCCCTACCTACCTACGTTTTATTTGTATTTTATTATTTACACCGCATACCAATTGTTTTCATTGATTGTTTTTGTTTTTATTTAAAGTCCGTTACTGTGTCACTTTAAATTGGCAGAAATGCTGTATGTGAGCAATTAAATAAATAAAAGTGGCAATATAAAACAGCCAATTTCACATTTACGGAAGACTAACAGCTATTTGCAGTAACACAGAGAGTAATTTGGCGAATTATGGGGATCCAGCGGCAATGGGTTTAGTGCCTATTGATAATTCAGCATTACAGAGCAATCCGGCAAGTCGGGAGATAGTAATAGTAACCGTGACCTTCAAATCAAATCGAAATTGCAATTCCATCGATGATTCCACCGAGAAATCAACTTTTTCAATGCAATAATACAAAGCGAGAGAGAATACACGAATACACTACCTGAACGGTATTTGGAATATTTTTGATCAAAAGTGGTATAATCTCATCGACATAACTTTTTAGGCGCATGTGCAACCAGCAAAATCAAATTTCTGACGTATCTTTGCAAATATTAGCTAGTTACATTTAAATATTCAAAATTAAACTGTTAAGCATTAAAGGCAATTTAACTACTACATCGGAAAGTTTCTACCAAATAATATGAAGATTTTCACAAATCAGAGCTATGCTTGAGAATGTTTAACTGTCCATTTTTCAGCAAAATTCCGTTCGGAAAAATTGAAATATTAATTGAACAAATTAAAAAGTAAAACAGAATGATCCAAATTTCTTCCCCAAAATTAAGCCCGATTCACTTTTATAAGAATGATCCAAGTTACACATAAATCTACACTATCTCTATGAAATTTGAGATTCAAAGATTATGCGATTTAATTATCCAATGTAAGTTATGCATGACCTCTAATGCTACCATTTAGATTGGGTGATGCCATTTAATGAAGTAATATTGCTTCTGATAGTCACGCCACTTGGTAATTCGGTAAATTACTGCTCTCACACGTTTAAGCTTTGGATATACATCACACATTTCCTGCAATTTTTAAGGGATCATTATTCATGACATAATCCTTCGCTTCGCTCCTCAAAGATGAGAACAACAAGATTGCTCTTCGAGAAATTATCGATTTTTTAATGTTTTTTCACTACAATTTGTGCACAATAGCCAATAAAATTGGAAGCATACAGACAAATCACCTTCAAAGAGGCATGCAACGAACAATTTCCAGATATGTCACAATCACGAAAGAGAAGAATGAGTCGATATTATATCCATTGAACGAACTTCTCTTAAATATATAATTCCGTTACTGCACTTGTTGAGTTGGGCCTGTTTTTTCTCCTCGAATGTATATCCAATCGAAAAAGTCTTTTAGATTTTCTTTGAAACAGTAATTTTATTTTTAATATCCGCTATGATGTAACATGTAGTTTGCCATAGTTTATTGGCTTTCATTGTTAACATGTGCTTGAAATTCGGAATTATCTGGTAGATTTCAGTATTTAAGTAATTTCGAATGAAATAAACAGAAAGAAAAGATGCTAAATATATTTCAAGACATGGGCTTCCGAATTGTCCATGCCGACTTTTATTCGTGTGAGATTTTACACTACGGACGGAAATTTCGTAGATTTTTTAGTCAAATTATTAATTAATTGCAATAGACGGCTCCTAATCAGACAGCTCATAGGTATAAAAGTTCTACACATTTGATGTGCTTTTGAATATACCTACTTAAAATTTATAGAAACACTGTTTACACGTGACCAAGACCGTGAGCGGTATATTTTAGTTACACTTATATCGTATCTGAATGACTAAAAAGCTCAATTTTAAATTAATAAATTTTTATTTCGTATTTAATCTCAATCGCTAACTATCCTTATTTATTATTATATTACTACCCGAAATGAGAAAGTTGAGAAAATTCGTATTTTCCAAATTTGCGTTTCATGTGTTTCATTTCACGCGAATACAGTGTGGTTGCTCAGGCCGAATCTTCACATTCAATATAATAGGTTAAGATAATGAGTCAGACAGAACTAATGGATACCTTTTCATTTACACGCTGAAAAAGGCTCGGACATTTTCATGAGCCCAAAAAGCGACGATACATAATAGCGCTGAAATAGACGGACATTTCAACAACATCATACACTACTTTACGACGGAGAAAGTTTCCTGTGACTTTAATTTGGTACTAGGCGAGTCATAAAAATGAAGCACGGCATCGCTTATTGTCCATTCTCGAAGGCGATAAAGGAAAACCTAGTTTTGCCGAATGATGCAGCGATGATGGAAGCGACGCTCGGAAGAACGGCGCGTGGTGTTCTTTTTTTGCGCCTTGAAATTCTCGATCACCAGGCGAAAGATTCAAGTCTCTATCCGGACGAGAGGAAGAGGCTGAGAGACAAAAAAAGAGAGAAGCCTCCATCCAGTAAATAGACTATGAACAAGATTCTGGAGGGGGAGGCCGAAGAAGCAAAGACAAATGCGATCTGTCTCTCTCTTTCTCTCTAACCCCACCCTTTTGGGTCGGGGGTTAGCACAAAAACAGGAGCACTTGTGAGTTTTTGCTCCACGAGAACTTCTGGAGCGAGGGAAAGAAATTTAGAGAATCAATGAAGAGAAATTCTGCGTCAAAAATAATGGGAGAGGGGTAAACATTTGCCTCCAAAATATAGGAGAGAAAGATGCGACCAAAAAAAGAGAGTATTGTAAAAGAAAGGGGACATACTCAATGAGATGGTTAGATGAGGAATTAACAGTATTTTCCCAGACCAGAAAGGTAAATACAGATTAAAACTTAAAATACAGAATGCCGACACGCTCTCATCCCAGTCAAGACAACTTGTGCTTACTGAGACACAATGTAACTAGCATAATTTCAGATTCGTTTGGCCAAATATACTAATTTCACAAAGGAAACGGTTGTAGGCTTGACCTTGTGGAATTGATCCGTTATGGAATAATTATAATAACTTCGTTAATTCCACTGATTAATTATTAACACGAACCGGGTTTCAACACTTGAACCTGAAGATGACATCAACTGTTGTAATCCGGGTCGTGTTAATAAATAATCAGTGGAATTAACAAAGTTATTATAATTATTCCGTATACTAATTTCATTAACCAAACAATACTCTACCAATTGCTCTGAGGAGGAGAGTACCTATAAATTCGAAAAACTCACTATGGAATAATAAGACTAGTGTCTAAAAGTCACCTAAAAAATAATAGGAACAATGGATTCGTTAATGTATTAGCTTCCACGAATGCATTTAAAATAAACCAACTTTAATCTACTTTCATCCCATTTTAAAGAGACAGAGGAAAATTGTAACTTTTCATTGTTTTCGTCAATTGCACCTGAACTTTTATATATTTTAAGGACATCAACAGGTTACTAATACTATTTTACGCGATTAATCAAAATTGACAATTTCTCAGAATAAAAACTAATACTTCAAAATTCGAAGTCCTTTTAGTTCAATTATCTGTCAACCATTTTATGCTCTGATGTTCCTTTTTATTTGCTTCGATTTTTCATTCATCGAATAAAATTTGAATCCAAAACGATCAAAACTACCTCAGAACATAATAAATAACTGGAGCGAAGTATGAGTAGGGCATAGATGAAATATATGCAGCTCTTTAATCGAAGAATAAAAAGGAGTTTCACTATTTAAATTGATGTTAGCACCATTTCCATCGCCTATACTTTTTCTTTAAGTATTTCATGTACATCAAGTTTATGAGCATAGTTACACAGCGTGAGACAAACTTTTCGAATTACTTATTTAAATTAAATTTTCGAAACGCTAATTAGCGTTTAAGTTTTATTTGGAAAGCTGAAGGAAACACAATAACAAGGTGCGAAAAAGACAGCATCAACAAAATACAACCAGCAAAACAAGAACTTATCATCGAATTTGATTCGATAATTAAACAATGATCAATTTCATGCCACGTTCACACCACCTAAAGTACAAAAATCTGCGAAAATCACTATTCTCAAAGTTGATATTTTAGCAGCTAACTCCATGCCAAATCTTACCAGTTTCTCGTCTACTACCAAAGCGTAATATCAGCGCACAAAAATTTAATAAACAAAAGATTCTTAAATTCCTCAGACCATTTACAAAAACGCAGTAGGACGTGAGCTATTTTCCTACCGTACAAGCCAGCCTTCAGATTAGTAATGTGAGAGAGCTTTTACTATGATACTTTGGCTTTCATTTTTCATACACTGCTTTTCGTAAGTTTAATATAGTGATGTATACATATCCTGAATAGTATTTAGGCGTTCCTTTCTTCCTTTCATGCCAATGTAGAAGTCGACTATAAAGGTTAGCTCTAGCATTTAAATGTTTTTCCCTACGAATGCTTTTGATGACCTGAGTGCCCCTTGAATTCCTGTAAATTGGCTGTCCATCAAGTTTCCCAAGGCGTGAAAACAGCATGCCAACCGCCAACACCCATGCTTGAGGTGAGACTCGATCTTCCTTTTCAAGTGAAAAAGCCGCATTGCCTTGTTTTATCAATACATTTAATTGCCTATATTGTAAAAAAAGATATTTAAATATGATACAGGTATTTTTACGCCCACACTATTGTACAATATATTGAGGTATTGTTTCTGGCACTACATTTATATGGCCATTATGACAGACCTGTCACATTACTGCTGATTAAAAGGGACAAATTATGCAGTATAGCAGCCTTCCGGAAGCAATTATAGAAGGGACACCTAATTTGAAGAATCATCGACAAAGATCGGGGATGGCATACATTTGGAAAATTATGAGGAATGTAAATATGAATTATGAAGGTATAGCTTCGCTTAAGGAATAGGGTCGCTACGCAGTTATCCGGAAGAAAAACCAACCTTCAAATTGAGGACTGGTGATGGCATGACAGACAAGAAAACCTCATACACTTACACATAACTTTCGTGAAGCAAGAGTATGTTTTCAAAAATGGAAAAAATGAACGGAAATCAAGGTAACTGAAGCCAATTTGAAGAGGATCAGGCAAGGGCGAAGTAATTTGATGTGAAGAGCTAAACTGTTAAGGCAAACCCATAAGTGCTGCCGATGCTTAGAAATCCCAGAGAGGATGGCCAAAATGCCATTCACCTCTTGCTTGTAAGGTGACAAATCATATTCACAACTCAATTTTAATTTTCTATTGGATACAAAAGTTAATGCAGTGAAATATTAACGTACAATGAAGGAATTATTTAACTACATTATTTATTAGCCAATATAAAAATAGCTTAATTTAAACCAATTCTGAGAAAAGACGACTATGCAACAGTAAAAGTTATTTCGGAATGCTTAAAAGTAACTTTGATCACTCTAGTAATCATCAATTGCTGTTAAGCTAATCCAGTTAATTTTATAACGGAACTAGTATTAATATGAAAACTTTCAAATATGAAATGTATCAAAGTCGCTAATTACATTAGGAATTTCTTTCCACCTACTAATCCAATAAACGAGGTAGAATCCATCAGCAAAGTTTGCGTTACAGATAAAGGGAAAACATATATTACATACTTCAGCGAATGAAAATATTCTGTTATATATTTGCACTTAAGGCCACAGATTACTGCATAGATAGTGCATCTAATCACGCTCAAAACGATTTATAATCAATCAAATTTTTAGTTTGAAAAGGCAAATTGTAAATTTATCCATTTTTGTAAACTATAAACAGCGGAATGATTTAATTTCGTCGATTATGAAATTTTCCAGTGGCTAAACACAACAATAATTGTGAATATTAACGAAATTATAATTAACTAAAACTAAATTTGCCTTAAATATAACCTGTAATTTTATGGACAGTTAAAATTCACTGAATTATTATATTGTGTATAATTTACATGAAAATAAGTTGATTTAATGTTTCCAACCTCATCCAAAGGTATAACCGCTAATCCTTGACCTTAAAACTGAATAAATTCTCCAGAATTTTGATGTCAGATACTCTAAGAAATTTGCCTTCTGCGGAGGCCCGTTAAACATTAAATTGCGATGGTATATTTTTTTACTAGGCCAAGTTTCTGAATGCAACTGATTATGACAGTAAAAAAATGAAGACCTTTATCGAACATATCTTGAGTGAGTGTACGACAGGGATAAGTGGACGTAAGCATGGTCAGAAATTCAAATTGGTCATGGTCAAATTGTATTGGTCTTCATAATTCATCGAATGTGAAGAGAGAAAGCACAATTAGGGACAACTTTGAAAGATAATTGATTTGAATTCACCTGGTATTAAAGGACGCTAACAATATCTGGTAATATATTCCACACCCGTAAAAAATTCCAATTAAATTTAAGTGGTGAAATAATGTTTTTTTTTTGGTAAAACTAAATTTAATATGAGAACACAGGGGCAAGTATGATTATAGTATAACAACTTCTTCGCTAAATGCATGACGTGGTGACACTAAATTCACTGAAAAATGTTTTATTTACACATCAAGGGTCATTTTGCATAATCCGTCAACGATGAACCCATGATTTAAAACTCGCCTAAAAAGGTGAAACTCGCTGAAAATGAAAATTATAAGAAAGGCATTTCCACCGGAGTAAAAAAAAAACTACGAAAAAAATGTGAGCATTAAGCAGTCGATGGCAGCCAAAACTAGACAGCATCCAACGAATTTATTCAGGCGTGATAGATAAGCATCCCACCTTGCCTTCCCCTAGGAATTATGATATAGAAACAAAATCTTTACATGTAAAAATGGAATTATGAGAGAGCAAGTTCGAAAGAGAGGGTTGGAATTTTTAATATAAAGGATATGAAAATATAGAACAGGTCTCTAGGAATAATATATTTGTTGTGCACTCATGGTGATGAAAACAAAGGCATAACCTACATTAAAAATGTAAATTAAGGAATAGAAGGGAGAACTTAATAGGAGAAAGTATCAAAGTATATTGCGTTGAACTGAAACTCAACCCAAATGTCTGACATTTTCTGTCCAGTGTCCAAAGTTGTGATTCCTAGAAAGAAAGATGCTGACGTTCCCGAAACTTAGCGCTAGTGAGAGATCAACGGCCTCACAGTATAACCAACGAGAGCACTTTCTCGTCTCAACTGGTGCAGCAAAGAATCCTTTCCGCCAAAGGGTAGGGGAAAAAAGCTATTTTTTCTGGTACATTTCAGCTCGAGCCTGGGATTTAAATCACCCAACAAACTCCAACCGAATGTGAGGCTAATTTCCACGGTTCCACGGAGAGACCCGCACGCTTCTCAGCCGTAACAGGCCTCCCGAAAAAGGGTCCTCACAATGTCACGGATTTCACTCTATTACTGACAGTATTTCCATCCACATCGCTTAAAATGAAAGCAATTACACTCGAATTTGTTAATTTCTACTTGCCTTTCTTATATTTACAAAACATTTGAAATAAAAATACAAATGACAGACGAAGTTAACGAAAAAAGCTTAAAAAAACAAGAAGTTATTCTATTTTTTTAGCATTTCAATTAATCTAGCAGAAAAATAGATATCCATTATTCTTGCTGGCTAAATTTTTCACTTTGTTTCTTTTAGTTTTTATGATAGATGCTTTCATCAAAAATGATATTGCAAAACCTATGGTACACATATATCCTGATTTTTATTTAAAAATCCTGATTTCCCCTATTTCAACCAGGATATAACTCGTTTTCCAGTCTACTGCAAAAACCTGGAGCCGTACGTGTCATATCATGTCCAAGTCTAAAAACAGTAAACTGATGAATAAGTAAATATTTTCTTCATTCATTCTTACGAATTATTTTAATTTACAGTTTCTAAGACACCTTAAATAAGTATAACGAATGACGGAAGACTTCAATATATTCATAATTCCGCGCTGATGAGGTATCATCGTTCCGTAAGTTTAACACAGAGATATGAATTGATCAACCAAATGTGGCACGTATACAAATTTGAATTTAAAATAATACAATTTTTACCGAATGGAAATGTAGATTTTGGTGAAGTTCTAAGAAGAAAAAAGTTAAATGTTCATTGGACGAAGTAGGAAATAGCACATCAACAAGTAACTTTTCATGCAAACATTTCATCCTTAATGAAGGAATACGAGGAAAAATTGTTTTGTAAGATGGATATAAACTTTCCTTCCTTCTATATGTAACTACTTATGCGTCATGTGTGGACAAAAAAGTGCGTTTACAACTCACTTTACCAGAAAAATATAACCGACATGCAACTTTTAGCATTATAAAACTAAATGAGACAGTGAGAGAAAATGAGGTGAAATGAAATAGTAGTATTGTGACTTATCGGTTATTTTTTAAACTCAAAAGCATTATTAATAACCTGGTAATACCAGTTAGGGTCGAAGACGAACAAGGGCTAAAGAATTCGTATGTTAAAAGAGTAATTTAAAAATTTCCAAACTTTATTTAGCAAATCCAAGATGTATACATGATATTAATTAGCCCATAATACAATAAGAAGATCCCAATGAGAGAAATAGACCTCTAAATTTGGTGCATCAAACTCTAGCAAAAAATAATTGTTTAGGTTAAAACAAGATTCAAATAACAATTAATTTCAGAATAAAATGGTTCAACGATATCAAATAGATGGATCATAAAAATCAAATGAAACATTTTCAACCGTAATAGAGATAATACAAATCGGCGAAACCTAATAAAAACAGATAAAACCGTGTCTAACAAACTCATAATTTATCTCATACTTATATATGGATTTTTGGTATTTACCTTAAGAAAATATTTGACAATCCCAAGGATATCCAAATGTTAGAATTAATTTTACACTTTAAATTAGTCATATTAGCTGAAAAGGTAAGGAAACTACTGGAAGATGTATATAAAAAATATATATTACCAAATTCCAAAAAAAAAATATATATATAAGGATAAGTTCCTTGCCACTCTCGACACAAAAGGATGAGCAACATACTCTCATCTCATACTCTCCTAGGATCTATATTTAGCACGTTTTTCGTAAGACAAAGATTGTGATTTAGACAATAATCGAAAAGGAGCTAGTCTATATTTTTAAATTTTCAGTATCACGCACACACACATGTGCATAGTTAAAATATGTGGTTAAAATAAAACGTTTTAAAATTTAGGCAATGTAACATTCAATCACTAAAATCGCAAATTACATACGTAATTGAAGACATGCTATCATTCAAATATGATGGAAAAGTGTTTCCGACGTCAGCACCAGATAAGTTGAAAATTGGACAAATGTTTATAAAAAGAAATTGTGTTTTCCTTAAGTACGGCCCAGTGAAAACACGTTGAAGGGTGGCGCCTTCAGGACAATAATTGTTTTCTGCTGACGGGAAGTCGAACCAACGGGGCCGCAAAACTTGCGGAACGTCACAAATACGTTGGTGTCCGCGATTCGCCGCAAAATAGACCGGAAAACACCAGGCACAGTGATCTTCGGCATTAAAATGCAAAAAAATAATTCAATGCTCACACCACAGAGGAACCTGAACTAAGGAGAAATGTCTTCCGCTCTGGCAGTGATAAAACTCTAATAACAAAATCGGTCAGAGAGCCGCCGCAAGAATAGCGTGGGGTATCAGCATCTGCCGGATCATTTTCGTGGACATGTTTCAGATATCCACGTGAAAGTTAAACCCTCTAGTAAAAAACGCTAATAGCCTAATAGCAAAAACGTACATTAAGGAGTTAGGAATTCGGTTAGGAGTGGTGAGCTTTTAATGGCAGATATCGCCATTAATTGTTCAAGAAGTAAATTTTTTTGGATGAAAAGAAAAGAGAAGATTTTTGGATGAAAAGAAAAGAAAGATCGGTGGAAAATACACCAAGCAAGATAAATGTCACGCAGTAAGTGAAAATAGACAATTTGATCATCGAAAAAAGAAGTGGAATGACCAATCAGCGCCCTTAATGAAGAAAATTACAATAAATATAAGATAAATATAACGTTCCAGTTGATACTGTTTATTCAGCACATAAATAATGGAATTTATTCCCATAATCAATGCGATGCCAAAGATCATGAAGGAAAATTTGAATTTTAAGGTTTGAATGTCCACGGAGAACCCCAAATATCGAGTAGTGTGAGATGCGAGCCGAATAGACAACATTTATTTTATTGAATAGTAAACATTGCAAGAATGCGATATCACATGCTTGACGCTTATTTTAAGACTGTTTTGGACTAGGCACGAGTCTTCGGTGCCCTTATTTTCAATTATTAGTCCACCCAGTTCTTCTTTTCCTTCAAGTACTGCAAGTGTCATGGTTCAAAGTCAAACGACGTAGTATAAATCGATGTAACAATGTTTACTGCACATTTCACTATTCAGGAGAAGGAGCAAAAGTGGTCAAGGGAGAACTAAACATCATAGCACCACGTCACAGCCGCCCATTAAAAGACGGCAAAAAAAAATTCGCTCGTTAATTTTTTATCGCTATTTTTTTAGGATACCGGGAGTAGCATCAGTGTTACCTTCACGAAGTCATCCGCAAGTGCACATAAGTGCGAAATTACACAAAGGAAAAATCATCCTAGACCGGGACTTGAACCTGGATCCCTCGACATCGCGCCGAAAGCTTCAGCCAATAAAACTATGGCTTAAATGGCTAAAGCAGTCGGCGCGATATTGTGGGTTCGCGTCCGGATCAAGGCGAATGATTTTTCCTCTGTGAAATTCCGCAGTTTTTCTCGCTATATAAAGAACGCATGAACAAAAATCAAAAATCTTCATTAACATGCATTTTTGGCATGAATGCAGCCTGTCATTAACGCCATGATCCCCGATGCTTGGTGTCAACTCGCAAGAAAAGGGTGCAATACTGTGATAATGAATATCTTTTATCACAATATATAGAGTTTTTGAGGTATGTAATAATGACTAATAAGTGATGAGTACTTCAATACTTGTTCATTTCTTTCAGACAACCAATATCCATGCCATTCCCGAAATGATCGCAATTTTGATTCGACAGAAGAATTGCAAAGAAAATGTAAATCAGAATATATGGAAACTTCTTTGTACTGTGATTCTTCTGTCATAAGTCGAAACCGTGAAAATAGCACTAAAATATTCATGAACACAATTTGCGCCGTACGCGCAGAGCCGGAAACGTCAAAAATCCACTTTTCCACAAAGCATTGGATGCTTGTCACCATACTTCACGTAACGTGAGTATTTCGTCATTCGAATTTCAATTCAAATCGCGGGCAGGCTACGCTCTTATAACAATGAGACTATTCCAGAAATTAATTATTGTGTAGATTTGATTGACAAAGACATCGTACGCACCAAAGCCTCAATAAAATACAACGGATTCTAAGCAGTTCATTTTTCCATGCCTGTCTCTATTTGTTTACTAGAGGCTTGATATTGCGCGAGTTAATGCATTTAAAAGACGAATCCACAAATATGTATCACACAAGCACGAAAATTTGCACCAGACCACGAAAGTGCAAAATAAAAGTTCCGAATAAAATACTAAGGATCCGTCCACGCTATTCCCACTCACTGAGCACACCTTTAACTGCATCTACCGGCGCGTTTTCAAGTATCGAGTAAACCCATCTTAAGAAATGGGGAGGATTTGGCTGTATCTATCACCATTGTTCGACCGAAAATCCACCAACCTAGAAGGAACCGTATGCCTTAACTAATTGTGCTGTCAAAACGCTCTTTACCAGTAAAATTGACACGAGGGCAATAGGAACCACTGGAATTGACTGTGACCATGGATTCCACTCACATTCGACAGAAATGCACTCCTTAACAGTCAAATGGCCCCAGAGCACCACTTTTTCATCACCAACCGCTAGGTTTCATCACACGAGGGCGTGAACACGCCAGCGCACACACACAAACAAGGTGTCAACTACAGCGAGGAAATATGTAATACATGGGGGGTTATTGCGATTTGCGGCCGACCGACCTGTTAGGTGTCGCCTGTCGAGCACCATCCTAGGGGGTTTGCCCTCCTCGACCTCCTCCATGACGACCACGGTGCCCGGCACGCCTCCAGCAACGCCGCCTTCGACCACGACCACCACGGCCCCGCCGCCGCCCCCCTCACCGCCCCCTGCCGTCGCCTCATCCAGGGTCCACGCGTAGTCCATGACGGATATTGGGGCGACTCACACGGCACTAGGGGAAGCGCCCTACTTCCCCCTTGGACTGGCCAGGGAGAGGCGGCTCCTTCAAGGCGAGCCTCCCATTTAGGAGCGAGGCCAAGGGATGAAAATCCCTCGAGACTTCCAGGTTCCGAGACCCAACTAGTTCGCACTCGTAATGTCCAAGAATGACCGTCTTTAGTTTCTCGCCCCGAAAGTCACTCCACTGACCCGGAGAGACCCAACTAGTTCGCACTCGTAATGTCCAAGAATGACCGTCTTTGGTTTCTCGCCCCGAAAGTCACTCCACTATGTAGCTTTGCCACCGCGGGTTCCCGCCCAATTGCACCACTCGGGAGGTCCGTGCCTCTGTAGCGCGGTCCCTCGGCACCACTGAAAGGAGGCGAGGCAACCGAACGTTCGTCGCGGTTCCGTCTCGTCCGGAAGGCCGTCGAGGAATCATCCGAGACGGTGTCGACGGCAAGGTGAGGAGAGGTAGGAGGGGAGGGCTCCGAGGGGTGGGAGGAGGGTGAAAGACAGAGAGGGGAGGGTGAAAGGTAGAGAGAAGTGGGTGTGTTTGTGTTCGCGAGACTATGGTGTGTGTGTGTGTGTGGGGGGGCGGTGGCGGGAAAAAAGGAAATTTATATACGGCGGTGGAGGAAAAACGGTTGCGCGCGCGCCTGGGAGGATAAAAGGGGGAGGCGTAACGGGGGAAGCGGAAAGGAGGGGAAAGATTGAGGGGGGGTAAAGGGAGGGTTTCAACGTTAGAAGGGGTAGTATTCCTCTCGACTGGGAACTACTGAAGGGAATGGAGGATGAAAAAATGTTTGCCTTTCACTCTCAATCCCTCTAACACGGCCATGGAGGATGGGGGGTATACTGTTGTGGGGGTGTGTGGGAGGTGAAAGGGGGTGTTTCTTTAAAGGAGTGGGGGTGTGTGGGGGGAAAGGGTTGGAGGATGGAGTGGGAGGAGGATGGCGCATGTTCCGAAGGACGCTCTCCGCCACGCCTTGACTTCTTCCTCATTTCCCTCCCGCACCCCTTAAATCCTGCGCGTCCAAAACTTCCCCCGAAAACCCTGAAAAACCCAAGAGCTCCAACCTCCCATGCCCTCAAAAAGCATCGCCTGCATGAAGGGGATGCCATGTCAGTAGAATAACATTGCGGCGGGAGTCCCTTGGTCAATCGATGTGAAGTAAGCGATTAGCGCATTTGATGGACGCGTAAATTTTGCTCTTCCTCTTCCAAACAACCATTGAAACCTCAGATTATGCGACATCGCGAGAATACTTCGCGATGAAATTCAGCGATGATTGTTGACGGCATTAATATTTATTTTCTGTGGTTCGCGATGACAAAATAATGATTCCATGGTTACTAAATAAATGAGGATTCTCCCATAATGATTACGTTTACATAATTATTGTATTAAAATTAGATGACAGTGGGGAGGAGATTGAGGGAAGTATTTCAAGTGAGGGGATGGCTGATTACTGTAAACGGCAATTACGGCGAAAACTTCGTCAACTTCAAATACGTATTTCAGCGTTTCTTTGGCATTTACATGCTTCAAGAAATCTAAAAAGAGAGAAGGTCCGTTCAAGTTAAACAATAAAGAGCACAACAGTTATCCGCAGGATAAAGGAGATTCAATGCGTCTGATAACGCAAGGAACACGAGAATATAAATGAAAACAAACCATTTTGAGTTACAATTAACACTATGCATCTATTTGAGCGAATTGATGCGAGAAAAAATATTCCTCCAAAGTTGAATCGTGGATAAACACGTTAATTTGTCTTATTCCAGGAATACATGCCCATTAAATTGCCCGTTCTAATTCTGTGAATGCGTTATCGCAAGTATTCGCGCATGCTCCCGCACGAGCAAATTCGTCGAGTAAGTAGACCTTATACCGCATTTACACATTCGCACGAGTGGCGAGGCGTATCGCGAGGCGAGTGGCTAGGCAAATTTGTAGTCGGTTCACTCGTCATTCGCCTCGTCGCTCGCCTCGCCGCTCGTTGCGCTCGCGCTAGAAGCGGTCTATGGGGACGAGTCAAAGGCTTGTGGGGACGAGGCGAACATTCGGCGAGTGTGTAAACAGTCATTCGCGTTGTGGGGACGAACGCACGAATGCCACTCGCGAATGTCGGCGAGTGACGAGGCGAATCACGAGCGCGAATGTGTAAATGCGCTATTAAAGCAAAGCTATAATGAATAATACCCACGGAAGCTTTAGTTTAAAATGGGCTGAATTCGGTAGTTTCAACAATCCATTCTCCGAACCAAATACCTACTCCAAAGAAATTAATGTAGAAGGAAAGGGATTATCTCCGATCAATGGGTGTAAAAGAAAACTAACCGAGACGTTTGAAAGAGGAACATTCTTTTGGTTTCCAACTTTGAAAATGAGAGCACAGCTGAAATCTTTTCATAATTTTCTCGACATTTTCTAGTTTAATCAAGTCAATGACTACCGATATGGTTTAATAGGCTCTGAGGGCGAAGTTAAGAAAGCATTCACACTTTTCATGGATACGAGAATTTATTTTCAAAGAAAATAGTCTTGTGTATGATTTTTTATAACGCATTAATCTTTTAAAATAATGCTGTTTCCAATAGGAGTTGCAAGCATTTTCTTAAAAGATGAGGAGTGTAATTTTGTGGGAACTACTATTTCATATTTAACTCATTTTTCTGCGCGTAAAAAATTACGTCAAATAACATGAATCTCAAATTTGAGTAGTATATTCATTACATAAATGTCATAATGGCTTTGAAATAGCTTTGCATTACGTTTGGCAAGCAGGTAATAATTAGCTTTCTTACATCCTGCCAACGGTGGCGCAGAGACATTGTTGTTTATCCTTAACGAAATACGCAGGATTGCTAGAAATGAGGCCTAGCTTAATTACTATGGTCAAATATCCTTTGCAAGAGTTAAGAAGTACCCTGCGGCTGACTACTTGGTCCAAAACGTAACAGAGGTGTTCAACTAATGGATGAGAAACGCTGCGTTTTGTGAATTCAATAAAACTCTTCGCACCGAATCAATCCACTCCAATCAGATACCTTCTTAAAATTCAATAATAAGGGTTAATTTGTTGATGGCAACACATTGAATATGATGTTTTCTGCATATTCCACTACATTTTCCATAGCGGAAACTGATTCTGAAATCGACCTCTTCTGAACTATTACTTTTTACTTGCGTCAGTAAAGTTAATATTAATATGACCAACCTATGACTTAGTTTATGGGTTAAACAACTGGAGTTTAAGCAGCAGAGCTCTTGATATATTTAGTACTAGCGGAAGGTACCCGTTGATATTCAACGGGTGTGAAAAACATTGACCGTATTTTATAAGTAAACCACAAAGCCTGAAGAACACTGTCAGCATGATCATTTGAGGAGTTCGTAACCTATCTTTTATGTTGTGATCGTTGTAATCCGTTTGTTTTCCAGGTGCACGGAGAGTTGAGTGACTGTTTGTCCTCTTTAATGGACGGGATTTATTTAGTATATTAGGGATAAATATGCTGAAGAGATTAGTTTGAATGTGCTCCAAAAGCACCGTAAGCTCACGTCATAGTCAATTATTTTGATCTATTCGACCATTCCCACACCAGGATATAAATAAAAAATTTGAAGCAACATAAGGACATTATTTTGTGGTGAATAAATTACTTCAAGCTACAATTTTCCTATGCATTTACATTTTTCCTAATTTCTACTGATATTTATTGGTGATAACAATAATTCCGCTGTTCACGTCAATGGAGGCTCTTTTCATTTAAAGCATAAAAGTTCAGAGAACAAACGACTGTTACGTCCGGAGAAATGTTATTCGCCTATTATAAATCCTTCAGTATAGTACAAGTACTTTACAAGTTTTCCCGAAAGTTCACAGAAAAGATCGATTACTATGGCATTTTCCATTTTTAATCAAAAACTTTGTACTTTTTCAAGCCTGAAAAAATCAAATTTATGGCATTTTCAATAATATTCCATCGAAATAAATTTCTTCACGCAAACTACAAAAAAAATCATCGCAACGAAACCTCGGTGGCCTGAATCACAGCATTGGGAATTTTTATAGGTATATTTGCACTATATTAGTCATCATCAAATTTTTATTTAAAAATTAACTACCATTTTAGTACCTCTCTGAAATCTTCATAATTTGTTTTTTTTTACGGAAAGTGCAAACTGCGAAAACTTCACAGATGGTTATAGAATATCCATTTACCTACTACGCCTAAGACGTAAAATAAATTATACTATTTCCACTTTCATGGCACCTTCGAAAATATATACAAACTTTTCGGCGATAAAGAATGCACTGTGAATTATTCCTCTCATTACAAAATTTACATTGCAAATTGTATCACGAATCTATTCCTCAAAATACGTTTACAATTTGGAACATAAATCTACACATAACTCATTTTTAGATAGATATGTTTACGAACCAAATAAGATGAGGATGTATTGACTACTACGAAAAAAAGAGGTAATCGTACTAATGGGAATGCATTAATAATTATTTACTGCGTGTCAATTTTCGATTATTTAAGTGTGATGTAAAGTAAATAAATGGAATGGAAGTTACATAAAGCCGGCGGAAAACAGAAGGTGGGTGGAACAGAGATGACAGAACAAGTCAAGAGGAGAAGAACTGTTGCGGGATGGTTTGCTGGGCGATGCAAATACTGAACAAAAGAACCAAATGAAATATAAGCATTGATTCAATGGGACGCCATGGTTTTCACGATCGCAACGCAACGGACAAAATACGGACGCAAACATAGCGTCCCTATATCAATTCTGAAAGATTCATATAGGAAATGGAGGAAATGGAGATTTGGATGATTATCCCAAAACGTTTTGATCTTATCTCCCACTCCCTCATGACAAAAAGTGATTTCAGACTTTGGCTCCACATCAGCCCCCATTTTCATTGATTACGTGGGTGGCGAGCGAGGCATTCGGCCGGTTTGCCCATGCGAAGGGTGGGGGACGTTGGGAGGGG
The DNA here is from genome assembly GCA_963573305.1 of Pyrrhosoma nymphula. NCBI lineage: Eukaryota > Metazoa > Arthropoda > Insecta > Odonata > Coenagrionidae > Pyrrhosoma > Pyrrhosoma nymphula. Next base: position 30,900,940 of record OY754328.1, read on the forward strand.
AGGTTTAGAACTCGGATGTGAGTGCATGAGTCCGCCTGTGCGTCTGTGCGGAGCGGAGGGTGGAGTCATCGGGGGTGGAAAGAACGAGAGCTGTAAGGGGAGAGGACCACTGCCTGCGCGGGAGGATTGGCGGCGCTTAGGGCAGAAACCATGGGCCAATGGGCTGAGGCCTCTCAAACACACTGGGCGGTTACCTTGTTTATCGATGAATTTTTGTCCGGCGCACAAGCGCAGACCAAGCGCCGATTTAACCTGCGTCACTCGGAAGGCTTTCCAGCCCTTACCAATCCTTGCTCCCACTGCAGGGGTCTTCCTCCCCACCCCTCACCTTCGGCCTAAATACCCTTCCCTAAAATCCCTGCGCCCATATTCCAACCTTACACCCTTTTTCCCATGTCCTCCCAGTCCATGACCGTTTTCCCAAAAGTTTTTATATTATTTTTTCACTAATGAAGTGACTGAAAGTCTTTCAGTCCTTGCTATACAGGACATTATTTCCCTAATTTTAGTCCTTAAATAAATAAATGAAATATTCAAGGCAAGGAAATATTTCTTTGCGGCTATCCGAACGAGCAGTTCTCCCAGGAGACAAAAATGGAGAGATTTCAAGCGGTGATTTCTCATTTCTTCCCCAGAACACTGAGCCCAATATTTTAACTTCCAGCCCTGCGTGGCCTCGAGATAACTCGGAAAAACACTGCAAAATATGGTGTGACGTTTGCCAAATGAAGGTATCCGTCTACGTTGTCAATACTGCAACATTGTACTACGCTATCAATACTACAAATGCCTTAATGTCAATCCCATAAAACATCTTATGAAATTAATAAGCTTATTATTATAACTCTGGAAACAAAAATGAGACCCAGTTTTAATCGTAGTTCAGAGACAATGCCATATTTATAATAATTTCAGGAACCAGTATCTGAAAATGAAATGCAAAGGAACTTGTTAACATGACCACCTCCTTAGAATGGCCACCTGTTTAAAATGAACATTTTTAGGGTTACGTACAATAAACCAAAATGAGCTTGGCGGCTATTTGTCACAAAAAAAGGGAATAATCAACGACGTATGGGACTCTAAAAGTGACTCCTATTTTCAAAAAGGCTTGTATTTCATGTAGGTATATTATAAGTAAATAAACTATTTTTCTGTACTTTAATCCTTTCGAAGCTGCAAGTTTGAATCTGGAAAAGTAAGTCCAACCGATGTCCTTTTCCACCTATGCCCCTTTGTCTTTTATGTTTTCCATTAATTTCTTCCTCTGGTTTCGCCTTACACACTCGGTCTGCCACCGCAGATATTATCAACGAGCCCATCAGTTTGCTTTTCAGAGGCTCTCCTTCTTTCGGCGCATCTTTTGTATTTTCCATTCAAATTATGATGGTATATCTTCAATCCGCATTCACCACAAAGAAAAGAAAATGTAACTGTGGGGAATATTTTATCATTTTTTCTTTGGGGGATCGATTTGGTGCGGAGGCAAGAGTTCTGGCTTTCCATCCCAGGGACGTTTAGTTTGGAGCAGGCTAACGCCGACGCCGGGTTTCTCTCCGCCCTTCCTCCATTCCCAAATAGTCCTTCCCCAACCATCCTTTATTCTGCAAATTACCTCAGTTGTTGATCGCCTCCCCAAATAACCTACCAACCAACCAATTTTGCATAGCTACCTTCTAGCTAAAACCACTTCCTACAGCTAAATTAATCGGTAATCAAAACAGAAATCTTTAAATAGATTAACTTCAGTCATGACGTCTGCTTGGTAAAGATGTATTATGTAAATTTACCAGCTAGAACATTCCGTTTTATCCAGAGAAAAATCAGTGTAATCTTCACCATAAGCAGAAAATTTGTCAAAATAGTACGCTGTCTTTCCGTTTTCACAAGTTTTCGTTGGATTCCATACGACGTCTTTTTCTCTTCCCATGCCTAAATCGGAGGCAATAATAAAGGACGAATACTTACGTATCCTGTAGATTACCCCAAGCTTCGTCAACGTGTTATACTGAGAGATCAGAAACTCTCAGAGAACAACTAAAATTAAATAGATCTGAATGATTGTTGCAGATATTTTTCCAATCCAGCCTTAATTCGCGGTCACAAAAATCAAGGCTAAAACACCCGACATCTTTCTTCAAAAATCTTTGCAGCCATTATTTCTTTAACAAATATTTTCGAGAAAAATTAACACATTTCTCAGCTATTATATAAAGCTAGTAACCGAAACCAATCGCCTATAGCCGATTTTTTGGCTTTCATAATGAGGTGAGGATACGGATCAGCTCACCTTGAAGACATTTTTAAAATTTCTTTTTCTTAGCATGCTTTGTGGAAATATAAAAACATTCTACAGAAATCGATTGCCTTTAAATTAAATTTTCCATTTATACCCTCAATAGTGATGTTGTGGGAAGTACAAACAGTAGCACTTTACGACAGTTTCTATTTTAAAAATAATAAAAATAACACAATAAGTGCACACTTAATGTAAGTGTGCACCTGATGATGGCTTGGGAAGCCGAAACACGTGTCATATAATTTTTATTATTTCCTAAATATAAGCCATGGAAAAGTGCTAATCTTTTTACTTACCCAGTATGTCTCACTTCCACAGGCGACGATGCAGATGCATAAATAATATATCGAAACAATTGAAAAACACAAACACGCAAAAAGGACAAAAAAAACTAACTTTTCGACAGTCAAGCAGTCATCGTTGGCGGTAAAATCAGTGCAAGTGTCCTTTTTGCGCGTTTATGTGTTTTCAAGTGTATCGATATCTTATTTATGCATGTATATATGTATGTATATTTATTTATTGTGTGAATAACTCGTCAATCAACAAGCTGACGCTCTCATGATTTTTCCATATTTTGGTTTAGAAATTATCTTGAGTTATGTTAATGTGGAAACATAAGAATTAAAGATGATCCTTCGCTAAATATGCGGCGTCCACTTCAAATTGAAAAATCAATCCTATGCATAAACAATCACCAAAGTTCCGCTGCTTATAAAACTTGCGTTTTTGCTCACAAAAGCTTAGTCATCATCATGCAAGCATGACTTATTATGGAGTGAGGCCGAACTTTTCTTGGACGATATTATACTTTTAATACAATCTGTCATTTATTCACACAAGCAAAGGCATCCATGGATGAAGTTTCGATCACTTTTGGAGCCTTTAAGCTTTTCAAGGCAAGCGCTGTCTTAAATTGACTATATCGACCTTCCGTCAGATCACCTTCAACTCTCAACATTGTCAAGGTAAATCGAAGTTCAAAATCGAGAGGTATAAAAAGAAACAAATAAACCTTAATCATGTTCCGCATCCGCGGAAATAGACTTTTCCCTTTGATTGCATTCTAAGAAAATTATTTTTTCGTAAACGAAAAATTGGTGGTCAAATGACATGCCAACCAAACAATAACTCCTGCTTTAGCGATCCATTTTCCTCTGAAACAATGACCAGCCACTTTCAAGGAGGAAAAAATAGCCTATTTTTTAAAGAAAGAGATTATGGTCGAATGCATGAATGCTTTATACAGATAGAGTTTTTAAAGAGCCAGAAGAGGATCCGCTGGACTAGTTGTCCAAAGTTATTTTGTTTGAGAATGTATAACTTCAAAATGCTCACTTTACGTATCTATTTAAGGGCTTCGAATCTACCACAGGGTTAGGCCCATGAGAGTACAATCTCACCGTTCAAACTATTGTGTGATCCCATGCCTCCGAGAGTAGCAACTTAATACCTCCTGAATGCGATTTGCCTCGATGGAATCTTGATTACCCATTGGACCATGAATGAAAGACCATGACCATTAAAATGAGAATTTACCTTAGATATAAATCGTGTAAAATGCAAGTCGCATTTATTTTGTAACAATGGGAAGTCTTCTTTTACACCCTTTGATGTGATAATAACAATTTTTGTGGTATTACTCTGTTTGGTGGTTAATCTCTGTTTTGAGGTCCAGTAGGAGTAAACTAAAAGTGCAGTAATTAGTCCGCTGGAAGAAGCATTGCCTTAAAATATCCACTTGATCCTTCAATGTAATCGACAGCAATTTTTATTACCGATTCCGTTATCCAACCTTTCCCTCCAATTTTCATTCCCTGTCCCGCTAACCTGTGGACACGATTGACCACAGAATCCGGGCTCTATTCATCCTGATTCTCTATCTATATATATATTGATTTTGTAGCGTGTTAGTCAGTCAGTCATTCTGTATCCATTTTGTTTATTTCTCTCTCAAGTTTTGAGCTAGAGAAATGAGGTTTGGTTCATTAAATGTGGATTCTCTGTCTGTATGATTTGGTAGTAGTTTTGGATTTTTAGCACTTGGTGGGGCAAAGGAAAATGCAAAACACCGTGGTTTTTTGAGAGTTTAAATTTAGTTACATTCCGGGGACTAAAGTTTTTCGGGACTCCCGGGTTCACTTTTTCAGAGCGAGTCTATCTTTCTCGGGACTCCCAGGTTCACTTAAATAGGTTACAATGCCATTGCTGTTTTGGGGAAGAAAATGTATTCATAATGTTTTTTTCATTTTTGGGAAACGTATACACTCATTTAGCCATATTTCCCAGTGCTTCCACTTGAGTAGTGCAAAAAAAGGAAAAACACTAATAAGTAAACCTCAAGAGCACACCAGACAGAGACTGCCTGCAGAGCAGGCAGCAGATCTGCTAGTTAATATATTAATTGATGACAAAAAATTCTCAAGCTGAGGAAAAAGCTCACCTTCATTTCTCAGAAACCCAACGTTTTATCCTATCAGGATGATAAAAATCTGCCAAATTATTTAATAAAGTAATATGCGTGTTGGAAAATCGCATACGATGGAAAATATCCACGCCTAAAATCTTGGTATATCGACATCGATAAAAATTGTATATATATGGAATTCAAATTAAATTACTTTTATTGTATAAGAAGAATGGAATAAATTGTAATTACTATCGTTATTCCATAATCTTCTTCGCTTATAAGGCACTACATTCTTCCCATGGTCTACAACCTTGCCGCGCTAGAGAGGACGCGTTCCAATGACCCCTCAAGCTGGACTGGCAGGAGAAATAATAATAGCTAATGGTAAGGCCACCCATGCCAGATGGGTCGAAGGGATATGGAGTGTAGTGTTGCATGGTGCAATACGTGGGCTCAGAGAAAAAAGGATGAGGATATATTGTAGGCGTTTGAAGTGTGGGTCAGGAGAAGAATGGAGAATGTGCGATGGACGGAATGGAAGGCGAACGAGGAAGTAACTACTCGGCATAGTGAGTGAGGAGAGAAAATCTTTGGAAGAGATCAGGAGAAGGCAGAGTAAGTGGTTGGAACGGTTGATATAAAGAACGGTGAAGAGATGTGGAAGGCCGTGACAGAGGGAAGGATGTCGGGTAAGCGGGTAAGGGGAAGAAAGAAAATTGTCTTTATGGATGGGATGAAAGGAGATAAAACCCAGGACGAGCTGAAGAATGAAATTGTCTGAAGAAAAAAGGGTCTGCAGCTGTTAAAGAGTATAGGGGTTCCTTATCCGGTAAATCACATCGAATAAATAAGGCTCGACAAACGAATTCGATAGGTATTGCGTAATTCTTTGTATCTATAAGCTATTGTTTCACCGTGACTTCTCACATTCTTTTACTCCTCAGTGGGTAACTCCGCTAAAGTTTCTGTCGTGGGTAGTCGCGCAATGTGTTGAATTTGTCCAAGGCAAACATCAGTGAATTCAAAAGTGGCTTTAACCTCGTGGGCTATGATGCAAAACGCGCCATTAGTATTCCTACATGGCATTGCATGCACGGTTTTTACTGCCGGGTCAATAAGTCACAAGTTTTCGACGATAAATAGGGGAATCGAATCACATTCCCGGCAAATGATTTTGTTTTCACTCTGAAGTCCTCTTATCAGTGTTCCGGTTAGTGGATGACTCCGTTAAATTTAATGAAGAGGATATTAATGCAGAACTAAATTTGTTTCTACCACTTGTTTTTTGCGTTCAGACTCAATTGACTGCCGCCCAATGTGGAACTATCGGGGCAACTTTATCGATCGGAGATCCTACGTTATTTATTATCTCCTGGGGATTCCGATCTTGATTTTGGCTTCGCCTTATTTACTGGAGTCGTCAGACGCCGTTTCTTTTGTCAGAGGAGTTAAGTGACCCGACATGTGCTCCAACTGGGAATGAAGATGGGCGCCGCAGAGATCTCCTTCCAGTCAGTTACTTATTGGGGGAGGCGACTGACACCCGTGGTCATTTGCAAGTTTTAATGGTATTTCCACTGAAAAATATTCGCCAATTCTGGGATTCAAACCTGGTCCCAAGAGTCATTAAGCCAATCCTCTATTAGCCACCCTAAACCGATCTCAAAAAATTTTAATTTTTCCCTCGTGCTGATGCGGAGAATTTTCGGTCATCGTTGACAGCGTAATTTTAGGATCTTGTACACGGCACCAGTTGTGGCGTCCACTAGAACTGGCCAGTGATGGCCGCCACCAATTATCCTCCTACTGGCCACGTGTATAAGGGTACTGGCGTATTCCAGATCCATTAACAATTGGCGGCCGCTAAAGTCAAACATGTTTGAGTTTTGTGGCCAGTGAAGCGGCCAGTATCAGGTCACGTGACCTACTGGCGGCCATTACTGGACGGTTCCAAAGTGTAGCGGCCGCCAGTAGAGCTCCTGCAGTCGTGGTTTGAGGTTGTGTCGTGCTGTTGTGGCTGTTGTGTGTGTTGCAATGTCTTGTTCCATAGCGAATAAAGAAGCTAAGAAGAACATTAAAAAGTCTTTTGCCAACACTCTACGTTTATTCAATATGGTTTGTAGTTCTACGCTCAAACTAAGAGAAATTTCTCCTATTGCTTGATTAAATGCCTCCTCGAACTCATTATCACTAAACTCAATATCATTATCATCAATTTATTCACAAGCAACACTGTGTACTCAACCAACTCTCTCGACTCATTGGCGGCCACTAATAAGAAGTTATTGGAAGCCATTAATGGCCTCGTGTATAAGCTTACTGACCGGTAAGTGTAGTGGCGTCCACTTCTGGCCGCCACAACTGGCTGCCCGTGTACAAGGGCCTTTTCCTATATGAAATAATTCTACGCTTCCTCGTACATCTTAGCGTTTTACTTTCCTTCTACGGGCGCATATGTACACCCTGCGCTTTTGAAGCGATTGCCAGCCTGAGGGGCTGGATATGGCAGATATTCATCCCCCGATTAAGCATCGCTCCCCCGTCCCCGGTATCGCGATATCTCAACACTACTAGGACGCTTCCCAAGCACGTCTGTTAGGGGAGAGTCTTTAAATCACACATTATCGCTATCTTCTACTCTGTCGCATGCTACACAATATCACCCGTCGCATTATGTCGCGCGGTGGCATTGCGGTTGCCCAGAGGTTTGAGCACTAAATTAGGGAACAGAAGTGTTCTGGTTCAAATAAGGGAGGTTTTAAAGACAACTGCAAGGCTAGAGTGTAAAAAATTCCATTTTTTTCCAATCTGGAAACTGACGAAAGCTTGAATGCGTCGAAGTGAAATTGCAACATTTAAACGCAGTTCATTTCGTGGTTTTCAAATACTGAATACTGTTTTGATGTGAGCTTTACTCTCAACTCATAAACGTGAGCCAATTGAGGTGAGTGTGCGTCGATATGTTTGTACCTTCCATATGATATCGTCTATGAAAAAGCTTCGCCAAGTTATTCATTGCATTGTCATCCCAATCAACAGTGTATAAAATTCATTACGATCGATAAAATGCAATAGCGTAATGACGAACCAGCCAGCATAATTGAATAGCAACTCGGCACTTGATTCTTAAGTAAATGTGGTCTTGCGTCGTTACCGTTCATTCATTTGCGCGTATAAAGAATTGATAGGCTAATATATGATTTTCTTTCTGATATTTATCAATTTCAATTCCACGTATTATATTAGTTTTAGCGACCGTTAACAACTAAATTACTCGATCCCTTTATTTCACCAGGCCAGCGATGCTTACTGCTTGATGAATTACAAACGAACTCCTCTCCGACAAGGTGCCATAAATAAATGCAAATAAACTTCTCGAATAGGTAGTTAAACTGACATTATTATTTCATTTCCTACTATTCAATGACATGAGTCATGGATCATGGCCACAAAACAATTAGGAGTGGAGGTAGAAAAAATACTCGCGGATTTTCTGAAATATTCTTTTTTTTAATACACACATAGAAAATATTTTTCCTTAAACGATTTTGAGGTGAGCTTTTAACCGTTCAGCAATAATGATTGAGGCCTGAGATCCAGGGGGAAACTCGGAAGTTGAACTGAGGAGGAATGGCCATTCAATCTTCAGCATCAGCCTCCTCTATCATGTTTCGAGGGCTTCAATTCCTTTGCTGTCAGCTTTCTTGACGGTCTATGCCTCTGACCAATAGAGTGGCAGGTACCATACATAGCTTGTTTTCGTATGATGCTGCCTCGTCTTCAACCGTTATCTTTTTATGATACAGAAATTGCCTCTTCATCACGTGTTCCTTCATAGATAGAGATGTTAGTATGCCCTTAATGCCCGACGTACTTTTTCTATCCCATATAATACTGCGTCCGAAGTAGCCGAGCTATTCCACTTTCTCCAATTCCGGTCCTCATAGCACAATGTCTTGCCTATATCTTTGACTTCCGCATACTATAATTTTGATTTACTTCCCATGGGTTTCTAGTATATGAACCTGAAGTACTAGCTCCATTACAATCAATGAGCCCCATAGATCTTCTCGTTCCTCTGCTAAGATAGCGATATCATCTGTGAATGAAGACATGTTCATATTTTCCAATCCATTTTCTTTCATTTTCCAACCCTTGCTTCTTATTTCACCTGATAATCTTTATCGTCTTCCCGAAGCATAATACAAGGAAAGCCAGCGAAATATTGTATCCTAGTCTCACTTCTGCCTCCATTCTTCTTTTAACCACAGTATTTTATGCACTTCGAGGCAACTTGTTTGTTGCAGGTTAAGCATGATGAATCTGATAATAGTTTCATTAAAGTTGGCTGCAATTTTGTATGAGAAAGATAAGCATCTCATAGCAGCAACAACTTCGGAAAGTAGTCCCACATATGTTACGTTTGTACGATTTTCCATAATAACGTCAGGATGGAACTTCCCATCAATAATTCGTCACACTTTCCAAACACCTCCAAAAAAAAATCGGAATAACCCGGAACACTTTCTTTTCAACAAGACTGAAAATAAGTTCTTTGGACGCGGCGCAACACCAGTTCAGGTTTTGCTTTTCCCCCTTGCATATGTATCACATATCAGGCGTGGAACGAACGCAATGGATTATGCTAGATAATAACAGACATCTGTGAGTAATTAACAGACATCTGTGAGTAATAACAGTTATGATGGTTTTACAATATATATGAAATGACGTAAAGTGTTATGCCTTTATCCGTGATTTAGCTCATGTTTTCTACGCAAAAGTTAATATCATATAGCATAACAGTTCCAGTCATTCACCTTATCGTGTTGTTTTTGTCATCTTTTTTGCATCATATGCCATTTTCATCTTCATTGCAAAGAGATCGATTTCTAACGATTATTTTTACCCGCGTTTAAGAGTTATTGTGTTTTATGGAACCATCTGTTCGCTTATTATATTTAAGCCAAACGGATACTAAGAAATAAGCTTCAAATGTCTAGTCACTGAACACGAATTACCTTAGAAAAATAATATCTAATTTCCATCCTTGAGTTTCAAGAGTAACTTCAGCACAAACATGGAAACCAAAAATATATATCATTATGGAAATGATGCTCACACGGAAATAAAAAAACGGATTTGACAGGCGATTTTAATAATTAATTTTCTAATACACTATTTCAATCATCTATTTATCCAAGTAAATTATAATAACTGAAAAAGGATAGTCTTCGACACGGAGGTCAAGTTGATCAGCAAGAATAGAGCAGACCAAGTAAAAAGACCAACGGCATGTGAATGTCATTAATAAGGGCAATGGGGAGGGAGGAAATTCATCTACTTGTACCACCCGATGTCTCCCAAAAAAAAGGAATACCTATTAAATTTCATAGCTTGGGCCAAGGTGGATGCGCCTGAAGGGACTATTCACGAATTTAAAGCCGTTAACGATTGTCAGTATCCTGACCCTCAACCCACTAAAATATCACGCATTTAGCAATTACAAAGACTATGAGCATTATCAAAATCAGAAAGCTATTTCTAGTGTTATCAACAGATGAATTTCCTCTTCGGAAATGAACCTGGTTTCCCGTAGCTAGTAAAAGAAGTAATCCAACAAGATGAAAATATGCATGCTCGACTGAAGGGCATTGTGGGAAGGTAAAATATCTTGCCCGTTTAAAAATATACTTTAAAAAAAATTAGAGGAGCGAAAATTTAAATAACGAATCCTCCCTACAAATCGAATCTATTCAATTTTCAATGTGTTTTTTTTGTTATTTACCTTCGTCGGTGGCAAACGACAAAGAAATGTGAGCACTAAAATAAAACTGAAATATTTGCTCGTAATACTTTACCACCTCATCGCCTAGGTTATAGTTGTTATGCGTTTTATTGTCATTATCCTCAGGCGGTGGCAAACAACTATCCAGCGTAGGCAACAAAATAAAGATGCGAGATTAGTTTGTTAAAAAGCTAATCGTCGCACCACCTCACCTATATTTAATACGTAGTATTATTTGTAGCCTGTGGCGGTGGTGTAATGCTTAGCTGCCGTCGTATTTTCCACGCCCCCACTCTGCCTCACCTTTTCAACCTCTCCCCCCCTCCTTCCCCCTCCCCGTGGGTCATGCAGGCGCGTGATCCGCAGGGCCCGGAGGGGGCAGAGTGATTGTGTTTGGGATGGGCAAGTAGGTGAGGGGGCGGGGGGCACGCGCTCACGACCGCTTGGGAGAGTCCTGCCAGGAGAGAAAGAAACGTGTTCGGCAGTTCCCGCCGCCGATGGGAAAGGAGCGAAGGACGAGAAAACGAAGGGACGGAAGATAAGGAGTGGCACGAGCGTTGAATGGGACGGACAGAGAAAGGGAGAAAGAGAGTGATTGAGAGGACGAAGCGTCGAAGAAAAGAAACTGAAATTAAGAGCGTGTGATGAAGTTATTTCCCTGTGAATGATCCTTTTTCAAATTTTTGAACACCACTGAATTAAAATTTTATAAACATTTCTCCCGTGAGGTAGAGCAGTAATCATTGGTAGTTATTAGGGAAAGCAACTGGCAACTGGGGTTATTTTATTAGCGTATGGCATAGCACATGGTCTTTATTCCAAAAATAAATATGGATAAAAGACTAAAATTTTAGGTTTAACCAACAATACATAAATTAAAGACTTGATTGCGTGGCGTCAAAGAAGTATTTTTGGCTTCCCTGATATACAGCTTCGGGTTTTCTTCCTACAAATTTCCCTACAATATGGTGGTTAGGGGCGCCACAATTATAGTTTGGTTAAGGTTGCCTTCCCCATTTAAGAAGATTGGAAAACATGTGCACCGTGCCCCGTACGGATGAGGTTAAGCCTTTTCAATATATATATATATATAAGACTTGGGAGTAAAAAACTGTGTTACTTCATTGTAGGGTCAACAAGATTGCATCTCTCTGGAAGGGTACTTTCATTCCAGACCATCTGCCACTTGCAGTTCATATTACACTGATCAGCCGCCTATTGGTGTGGCTGGTAGCAGAGGTGGTCTTCTGAGTTCTGGAGCGCAGTCTGTTAGCTGACAGGGTTGCAATGTCCTCATGGATGGCAAACTGGGGGTTATTCAGTATCTTGTTGTATTCCTTCATTAGGGCTTCTTCTCTTCTTAGGATAGGTGGTGCTATGTGGCTGAGAGTTGGAAGCCAGAAAGGGGTAGTTGCGATACACCCGCTGGTAGCCCACATTACTCTGTTAAGCAGGGTGTCTTTAGCGGAGTTACCTATTTTCATGTTTTTGTAGCCACACAGACTGAGCGTACTTGGCCACAGAATGAACAAGGCAAAGAGCAGAAGTAAGCAGTGGTTCCGTTACTGCACCTCAGCATGAGCCGCCAATTTTAATAAGTATGTTATTGCAGGTGTTTACTTTTGGAGGTGTTTTCTAGATGCCTTCTAGATGAGTGTACCTTGATAATAATGACATTTACATGTCAAAACCATGGTCGATATCAAGTGTGTGTGGCCAGTCAATAAAGTTTGTGTGTGGAATGCACAAAGCGACGTTTTAATTCCAATCTCGTGGTTCCACAAAGCGAAGCCTCAAACGTTAAACCGTTTTCCAAATGCATTTTGAACGATAGTTTTTTATCTAAGGTCACTCCCAAATATTTTGGATTGTGTGAGTCGAGTTGCACTATGTTGATCAGCCGAATTAATAGGTCGTAATTTTTCATTTTTTTGTTTAGGTGGAAATAACCCACTTCGGTCCTGCTAAGATTTGGTATCAGTCCCCACTTGTTGAAATATTCAAAAAGGGGGGTTAGAACACCAGTCAGAGTGATTTTTGAAGCATCGAACTTTTCACGTCAGACAAGTCAAGGGTAAGTCATCCACGTAATCGAATTTCTTTACCCTCGATTAAAGTAGACTGGAGGTATAGACGTTGAACAACATTGGGGCTAACACTGTCCCTTACGGAAGCTCAGTTTACTTATGTCATTACCCTGACTCACTTTGAAATGTCTCTCTAAAAGCATCCTGTTGATTAGTCTTAATAAAAATGGACAGGGTTAATCTCAGGCGAGTTTATACCAGAGCCCATCATTCCACACAAAAATCATAGTCCGCGGACATATTTGCAAACATAACAAGTCATTTATCTTCTTTCTGGAAGCTTGCTTTGATATGTGGTTAAGCCAAGATCTCCGTCTGCACAGCTTCTGTTAGTTCGGAAACCTGGAATAACATCTAGCAATCGTGAACTCAATCTGTTAAAAAGAACAGAGCAAGCAACTGAGGTCATTTGCTCCAATCATCATTGGAGCAAATTACCTCAAATTTGCTGGGAAGGTAGGTTGGCGAGAGAATGTTTAGGGGAATGGCGGAACGGCGGAGAGATACCCTGCACCGACATTAGCCTCATGATCGCGAGAGACGCCAATGTGTTCACGGAAATATTTCCAATCCGACGGATGGACTATAACACTAGAAGTAGCCTCCACATGGCTCCCAACTAAGTATCGAGATTCAACTGAAGTATCAGGAACACAGACGTGCCAATAACCCTGGCTCACGAGCTGGGAAGCCAGAAGTATAACCACCACATTCAACCGATTTGGAAGCTGAAACAATCACCATTATTTCCGATGATTATTCAACAAATTAAGATAATAATTTCATCAAGTAGTAATTCGAGTGGTTAGAAAAATAGTCATCACAATACTTATATATAGGACGAACTTACTATGCAATAAAGATATCGGCTGTATCTCTAAGGCAGGTTATTTATTTTAGGATTAGAAAACGCAAGATGCATTTGGGCATACATTGGAATCGCCCAATGATGATTTTTGACCATGACAAGAAAAACTCTCGGTCCATGGAAAATGTACGTAATAATTTTGAAACGAATTACGCTTGCATGCTGTATTTTTTATTTGATTTAAACGCAAATGTTGCATGAGCCAAATAATTTATCTCATTTAATATGTTTCACAGGCTTTTAAGCCTAAATCAAGCAAATGAAAGATCTAGTTAGGGTTTTGTCCATTTTTATGATATTCTACGCCTATGCGACAATTTTTCGCGAGCGAAAGGAGGGAGACGTAAATACATCATGCGAGATAAAGGGAAGTCGTGAAACTAAAGCCTGAATTATTTTCCTTTTTCAGCTGATTACAATTTCTGTTCTCCTAAATGATGTGCAAAATTATCTCTTCCCCATTTACTATATTCTCCCTGATGTCATCATCTCATTCATCTTGGAGGAGGAATAGAGAAAGGGGGAAGTCAAACCTGGAGTCGGCATCATCCTGCTCTTAACATATGGCGCCAAGAGATTCAAAGTTTAAGTCTCCTACGCCAAACGGTAAACGGAGTGGTACACTTTTACTCTCCATGTAGCACCCAGAGAGAGGTCGGGATTCAAGTAGCAGTAGTATTTCAGCTGAACGTGCTTTGACTGCTAATGTCATTTTGCACTTACTGTCTGCCACATACAGACCGCCCTCGGAACGAGGGAGAGTATCACCCCTCCGTTTTCGAGCCTATTACAACGATGTTTAACTTCGGTGTCAGAGTGGGATCTAGTGTTTCCATCGTGGCAGGCTGTTGCCCTCGGGATTCCATCATAATTTCGTCATCATTCCTCGGTAATCGTTCCCGGGTCCTTGAGATATTAATAATGATCATAATGGCGTCCTTATTCTGGAGCGAAATTAGGTCTATATAGTCCTCTTTTACAGCCATGCCCTGGGAGTTGAAAATCTTACCCAGGCGGCATTCAAACCCGCGACCCTTGGGTCCCTAGGCAAGGACTTAACCCCCATCGGTGCCGGCGATGGGATGAGAAGCTAGCACTCCAAAAACCACACCAATTCGATAATCCAACCTATCAATGATATTCAATGACAATCATTGACGATAAACTACAAAAACACATATCATAAATATACTACTAAGGCTTTTACACTACACGCTAAGATTAAGTTCGAGTTAAGTTGGCATTAGAGCATTGTCTCAACCGGACTTGAAAGTATTCCTCGAGAGCCTGAAAGGATAAAATGGGCCAGGAGTGAAGTGACAGTCTAGGGCAGTGATTCTCAACCGGTGTGCCACGACACACTGGTAGACCGCAAGCTTCTGCCAAGTGTGCCGCAACGCTCATAATATGATCATAAAAGATCAATAATAATAATAAATTTAATTATTAAACTGATAGATACTTTCCAATTTTGTTATTTTAGTTTAAAAACGATAAATGTTTAAAATCAGTAGCGGCCAAACTGCTGACAATTTAATATAACAAATCACAGTTTTTGTTCACTGCTGTGCCGTCTGCATTTCCATACACCTTAAGTGTGCCTTGGTGTCAAAGAGGTTGAGACCCACTGGTCTAGGGAAACCCCGTTGGCGAGAGGGATGCTGGAGGCGGGAGTACTGGGGGCGGGCTGGCGAGGGGGCAGTGGGAGAATGGCTCTCTGGTGGACAAGCGTTGGCCGGTGGAGAGTGAAGGGATGATTACCACTCTCCGCGTCCGCACCAGCACCGACACGGGTTCGAAAGAGATCGCCCTTCCCTTGTTGTGATGCACGTGAGAGAGAAAGAGAAACAAGGGCCCCCGGGGGCTGCAATCAAGGGGGCAGTCGACGCTCTCCTATTCAAATCTCGACGAGATGGAGGCTCTCGATAAAACGCGACAAACGAGCAGAAGATTTCATTACGTTCACTGAAACCTAGCGCGTTGAGATTACACAATGGGAGAGAAAATCTATGTCAGAGGCATTACGGCCCTACTTCCACGTTGCGGGCGAACGGTCGGGGAGGGGTGGACGGGAATGGACACTTCCAAGTGGCCACTTTTTCGCGTAGAGGACTTCGGGTGCTCAGAGGAGGATGCTTGTAAAGTTATTGGCAAGATGTGAATCAAATGAATATGATTGGAAAAAGAACAGCAGTTCAAATCCTCCTCATCAAAAAGTGGTAATGGTAATGATGGGGTCTCCATCCCTAAGGTAAGAATTAGTGGCGCATGTGGAAGAGAGTAGCAAATGTAATGAGATAAAAACGTTCTGGCAAGAGTAAACTGCGGAAAAATTATTCGCCTTCATGTAATAGTAAAAAATCACAGAACTTCTTAGCCAAATAAAAATAACGTCATCTTACTACCTTGAATACAGTGAATAGCGTTCACTGAACATTTTCTAGAAACCAGAAAAAATTCTGCAAAATTAAATGCGACAAACGGGTTTCAAAAATTTATGTCCAATATTTTCTTCACTTTAATTACTACACTATTTGAAGTGTTTTAATAACAACAATATTTTCACGCTATAACCAGTGTCTCACAAACACACTTCCTCGTTCCCCTTAAAAATTGATCGCCTCTCTTCTTGGAAATTCAACTATATATTAATTTATTTCTTCTGCACACTAGGTATCTGATGCTTTCATACGTCACTTAACGAAAGTTAATTTCCACAGAGTTAAGCATTTAGTGCAGTACTAGGATTAAAAGTATTTTAAACTGAACAAAAAGCGTTACCTCCTGGAGTATATTAGAGACATTTACACTTACAACTATCCTAGGAATCAACTACAAGAAGCGAAACATTTCAATGGAATATATGATACACATACATAGTATTAATGTCATATAAATATTTGGATTTCCCAATATTGCCTGTAGAAACTAATTAAAATGATAAACGGATATATGAAGCAGAAAGTTCACATTTATGCTTACTCTTACAGAGACGAAAAGGGGTGGATTACTACCTCTCATCGATCGCTTTTGCTTGATCAGGGCATGTTGACCCGGAAGGTAAGAAGTCTATTAAAATTCAGCTCTCAATACTGATTCCAGATGACGCCCACAGCAAGGGTTAGATTCTTTCATTCGTTTCAAGCTTTCCGGAAAGTTCAACAGGGATTATATCTTAAAATATGACATTTATTGAGCAATAGATATTAAGAAGATGGAAGATTTCTTACAATTTCTCTTCATAATATGTTTCGCATTCAGTTAAATGACTGTTTTGAGGCTTTGCCTGAGCGAAAAATTAGCGCGAAAAAACGAAAGTTCACTCTAACGTATATGAATGAATTCAAAGAACCGCGTAACTGGCCGCGCAGTAACTTACGTTATTTCCAATACGTCCGTAAAAGTCACTGCGCGACTAGTTCCACGGTTCTTTGAATTTGTCTTACTAAACACCTTTTTGTTTAAAGTTGGGCTTTACCTCGTAGGCAGTAAAGCTCTAGAATAGAAAAGTACGGTCAACGCTTGTCCTCAACCGATGCCGACAATCGAGGAAACTGGGTAAAATATAAGACATTTGAACATTGTAGTTTTATATAAAACATCACAATTGATGACATCACATGACTCAAACTCGCTAAAATGCTTGGAAATAAATTTTTTCTCGTCGAAACATGTTTATTCACTATCTTCTCCATGTACTGCATAGTTCAGTTTTGGTTTCGCGCTCCATACTTTTCCAATCTAGAGCTTTAGTGATTCCGTTAAAGTTACTGCGCGGTCAGTTCCGCGGTTCTGTGAATTTGTCTAAGTAAGCATCATTGTGCTTAAATTTGGACTTTATCTCGTGGACAGTAGCGTTTAGCGCTCGCACACTAGTACTATATGGCTTTGTACACACGGAAACTATGAGGGCACCTCGATCGTTAAATGCCTCCATGAAATTCACAGTGGGAGAGGATGCCTGGGTAGCCTAACTGGTTAAAGCACTCGGCGCGAAATCGAGGGGTCTGAGTTCGAATCCCAATCCAGACGAATGATTTTTTTCACAATGAATTTCACACAATTACATGAATGAACATTTAACCAGACGAAGCGGAAACGTAAGCTCCGTTATATACATTGATGTATACATTACGAGTCGCCAGAAGGGAGTGTGGCAGAGGGTTTTAGGTTGCCAGTGATGAATATGTAGAAAGTTGATGAATGCTAGATGAAAGTATTTATCCTCCATGTGAATTAATGCGTAATTACATAAACTTTACAAAGAATATAAGTTAACATGAAACTTTACCGTGGATAGTCTCAATCGCTACCCTCATGTTACAGATTATATCAAACGAACGAAGAACAACAGCAATTAAAACTCAACCAGTATTATTTACACTTCCATTTATTTTATATTTTTATGTTGTTCACTTCCAGTAATTTTCATATCGCATTTTTTTCGCTGTAATTAGTGTTGTCTCATTATATTTCCACTGACTGAGGCTCTGTCATTGGCATTAATTACCATTTCACGAACATTCCTTTTTTATTGAGGTAAAATAATCTGCCATTAAAAAGGGACAATACAACATTACTGATTCAAGGTGATGCCGTGTCATTTATGTGAGAGCAACACACTTCCAGGGTTTCAAATTGTTTTATGTTCTCGAAGATTAACTTCGCCATCCTGAGAGAGTAGAGAAATCACCAACATTCAGATCGCTCCATTCTCGCATTTGCTCTCAAAAGTTGTCAGAGACGAAGAGTCATGAGGGAATTTCCTTCCTGCCACCGCACGCGCCATCTTCAATTTTCCCCCAACTTTCCAATGCGCCGCGGAAAGAGAAAAGTTTCGGGAACTTCCTAGCACTCTCCTCTTCACGGAAAATTGCAGCTCGATGGAGCGGAACGCAAGTGTCTTTTGGTGTTAAGAATTGGTTTACCACCCCATGAGAAACGCTCTCGAGAATACCCATTTGCAGTTAACAGGATTAATTGGTTACGAAAAATAGCAAACATCGACTCCCGGGGTTGCCTTGATGGGCTGGGAGCTGTTCAATCTCGTTGGTGAATCTCGGTTTTGAGTCGTCCAGCATCTATGACTTGATCGCATCATATGATAATTAATCAATCTCAAGGAAAGCTTACCAGTTATGTATGAAGTGGGGTTCGAACCGACGAATTGAGGTTGATCAAACCAACGTTCGAACCAGCTAATTGTGTGTGTAATCGATCAGTGTACGTCACTAGCTTTCCGTGATGGTATACCGTCCAAAATGATTGCGAAGCGCTGATTAGCTGATATTCAACTCGATATGCAAGCACTCAATGACACTCAAAGTAATGCACTGCAGAAAGTTTTGCATACGTTACCGCAATAACGAGCTCTTGCATAAAGTTCTCTCCTACTTCTGGGAAGACAAATCCTTGTAAAAAAAACACAAAACTTCTCCCATTTATAGACAATTCCACGAGAAAGGGTTTAAATGGACCCTAAATTGGGCTTCAGAACTTTGGGTTACCTATGAGGATCTGTGGTATTGATTCCTGGTCCAGATAAATTTAAACTCACAACAATTTCCAAGTTTCTACATTAGGAATTTTCAGCTGAGGTTAATATTTGGCAGACAGTATGTGCCAAATGACCTCAGCCGTCAAAGCACATTAAAACAAAATACTAATACATTAATATTCGTCGATACAGAGGGATATTGCATTTTTATGCCTTAGAAGGCAGTGAAATCCTTAAGCCGACATACTGATGTTTTAGCATACTTCTGTTTTTGAAAAATGAAAGTGATGAATATTTTGTAGATTTCTGAATTTTTGGACCGCGACACCGTAAGATATGTCGAGACTCAATTATATGGGCTGCGAAAAATTAGATATACATATAAAATGTTGTTCCGAGTACATATTTTCATTCGTCGATAATTGGAAAAAGTTCAAGAAGGTTTCTCCATGTTTTTCGGGCAAAGCTGCGTCGGTGTATCTTTACGATGACGTTTCGTAGCCAATGCAGGCCACATCTTCAGATCAAGTCCAAGTCATTCGGACTTGATCTGAAGATGTGGCCTGCATTGGCTACGAAACGTTATCGTAAAGATACACCGACGCAGCTTTGCCCGAAAAACATGGAGAAACCAGCACAACAGCGCTGCGAAAGCCTCAAACAGAAAGTTCAAGAAGCCTTGATTTATATTTATAGCTTTTTATGTGCATAAATGTTGGAATTAAACATGATGATACATGCCAATGAATCGTATAAGTTTTACGCAACTTAACCACGCACTTCTGCCTACAAATTTTCAGAATTCAAATGGCCATAAAATTATAAAAATAACAGGTGGAATACGGAATCATTATTTTGTTGCGCTTTATTTAAAATTATAAGTTCAATATTGATTTATTTCTCTCAATGTTCCTCAAGTAAGATTAAAATATCTTTGCTTAAGTAAGTGCCTATATTAATGTATTTATCTGAACTACCACAAGCGTCCTTATAATTTATATTACGGTGTGGCTGATGCTTCCGCTAAGTGACGGGAAGAAATTCATCAGAAAGCGGAAGATGTATTTTAATGTGGTGTGAATTAGGAATTATTCACAGTTCTTGTGGGTGCCAATGAATCTCCGCACTATGAGCACATAAAGTTTCGAGAGGCACCTTCACTTGAGTTTCAGACGTTCAAAATATTAATGTTGGCCATTAATATCTGATGCAGCCAACATGAAATAAATTCACGCTTAAGCTCTGTAAATTAATGGCCTCTCTTACGTGTATTTTAATTAGCTTAGAGTTGTTCCAGTATTGCTGTCAGATGCAACTGCTCATATTCATATTCTTTCCTAATTGGCTTGACATGGCTATAACAACTATCGCAGTATTTCAACACTTCGGAAAAATATTTTCCAACAACAGTGAGATTCAGCCGGAGATAGAGCTAAGAAATGACAATTTGCATAGAACTGTCATTGATATATGTTGATTGCTCTATTACGTATGTTGAGAAGGCACTGTGGAAGTTTCAAAACATTTCTAGACTTTTCCATGATAAGTAGCTTCTCCGACTAAAGTTGCTAACTTCTCTCCATTTACAGAGAGTGAATATCCATAAATACCATAGCATGCTCTTAAATTAAGGAAGGGAAGCAGGTCACTTGCAATTGATATACTGAGTCGGTACTAGACGGAAATCCAATATTGTACAGAAAGATGTAATTTCCGGACTTTCCAAATAATGAAAACAATACATGCTGATGTGAACAGAATATTCAATATATCAGTAGAGAATCATAAGAAATTGACGTATGTCCTTCCCACACATATTAAAAGCTTTTATAGGTAAAAGTAGGTACATTTCAATTAGGTACAAGGCACCAACATGATATTAATGAGATTTTGAGGCTATGAGATTTCAATTCTGAGCTGTAACACCGAAACCCTTGAGAAATTTTCGAAAAAAATCATTAAACGATATATTTTTGGAAAAACGGGTGGCGGACTGTAAAATATCTAAGTAGAAATATAATGTGAACACTGTTGCTAACTTTTAAATGCTGATTCCATCAAAACAGGAAGAATGGCCTCATAGGATACTATAAGTTAAAAAAAAAATAAATCGTTTAATTGGTTAGCGCTAAATCGAGTAAAAATAATCGAAACTCCAACTAATTGGCCTTTTAATTACTTTAGCATAAAAAGCAATCTCTTGGCCATACTTCGGAGGATTCCGCATACCTAATAATAACTATTTTGATTTGTCATCGCTCTCTCATTGAAGCGACCGAGCAGACGTATCGAACACAAGTGCAGTTTCAAGTGATGTAAGAAACACATTGCACGGAACATTGTTTCCATTTCCGTCCCCAACCACCCTAACACCACAGAGTAAAGATATATCCCTACTCTGTGCTAACACTATGCACTTATCCGCGCGCATTATGAAGTGGAAGTTACCAACTATTTGGCCTAACGAAACCGTCTCAGGCCTAAAACTCTTATCAAGCATCTGATCAAAGTTGAGAACTTGAGGATTCACATACGCCTGCATCGCTGATACCTCAAAGTCCTGAGGGAAGGAGTGACTTAAAATATTATCTCTAAACCACAACGTCATTTTTAAGTGAGATGTTACAAGAGCAATTAGGAGAGCTTGATAATGCTTGATAACACATTTACTTGCGGGGATCGACGTGGTGCAGTGTCTAGAGTAGGTACTGGTGGCTGTGGCGAAGATATTTGGTAGATTCACGATCTACTTGAGAGATGAGGAAACCACTTCAAGTGGAGTGCTCCGTCCGTGCAATGGGACGTTGAACAGTACACCGCTGAGCATCTTTCGTTTCAATAGAGCTAATTTCGGCGCCGCGCTTCTTTCCACCAAACCACTATAACCGAAACAATCCCCACTGTACCAACCTATCCACCTATCCATAATGGCGCAAATGACCTTCGTTGTTGGCCGGCTCTCCCAAAATAACTAACCAATCAAATAGGCTTAGATTTTTTATTTCTTAGTTCTTTGAGGCGACGGAGCAAATCTGACAAGGACTCAGAAAAATCTAGGATTTCTCTTTAGTAATTACTGTTGCTTCGTTTGTGTGCATTGCCAATTCCAACCTTGAGTAAGTGTATTGACCGTATTCACTCTAATATGCGAATCTCTGGTAAAGGTTATAATTCGATACAATACTCTATCACCATCATAGGCATTCTGTGAAACAAATGGTAGGTCCATGGGCAGTCCAGCCTAAGATTTCCTAGGCCAGATGGAGTTTCCTCCATACAACTGTCTATTTTTCCGCCGTTACATCTACATTTCGCTTTCATTTCAAACATCTCACGTCAGTTTCCTTTCCTACAATATCTAGCACTTTCCCATATGATTTCCTCCCTTACCAATTTACTCTCCTTATACTTCTCCACATCCACATAATATCCTGCAAGCTACCTCAAGGATGTGGGTCAGGGGGGGGGCACATTAAAGCATTTAAATTTTATAGTCCTTCCTGATCTGTTTGCATGAGCTCATTCGGCCGAATATCGAATATTGGAGGCAAGTACCCACGATTTAAGATTGTAATAACTGTGAGGATACTTAGGAAGGAAATTTGTACGAGGATTATGAATTAATTAGCACTATTAAACTGATAAGCGAAACGTACCACTTCAGAGTGAGAACGCTAAAATATTAGTGAGTAATAACTCCACATGGTAATCATTCCCGTTGCCATTTTACGGAATCATCCCGCTCACTTTATCGCCACTTCTTTGCCACAAATTGCTTCCACTTCCGAATGTAGACGAACTCGTTCTTCGCCTACCCCTACGAACACTTCTTTGCTACTTCTCCAGAGGGTGTGGGGTGAGTGTGTTTCTCTTCCTTAACCCTCTCTCCTTCCTCCATCTCCTTCCCCACTCCACATCCCTGACACCTCATCACAACCCCTTAAGCCCTTTGTCCACCAATGATCACCTCATCTCCACACTTCGCAAGCACGACGCTAAACAACGAAGCCTCTCTCCCTCCCTCGCTCCTCTCATTTCGCGCCTCCGGTGGCACGCAAATGGACCGCGAAGGGAAAACACAATCGAGCGCGAGTGCATTTGAAAGAGGCGAGATGACGGGGAGAGAGGGGAACAAAAACAAGTGAAGGAGCGGAGTCCCGCGGATCTCCTCCTCAGTCGCCTCCTCCGCGAGCTGTCCCAGTTCCTCCCTCCTGAGGACCATCCAAGCGTCCCGTTCTCGATTTCCGGTTCGAAGGAGGAGGAGGAGAGAGACACTTTTTTGTGCCGCGGGTGCGAGACGGGGGAAAGCGGGGCGGGGAGGGGAAACAGAAGAGAGTGTGAAGGAAGGGAGGGGGGGAGGAAGGAGAGTAAAATAGAGGAGTTGGTGCGGGGCATCCGGCAGCAGCGGAATTGCGCAGGTCAGAAGACCGTCCCCTGGCGCATCCATCATTTTTCTATTCTCTTCCCCCGACACAGATAGGCCGCGCGTATTTTTTATCTCGATTTCGACGTGATGCATATCCCCCTATTCGTCCAAGTCTGTAGAATCTTCACGCGTTCAAAGAATTAATCGTCCATTGCTACGGGTTTGCCTCATTTACCTAAGCACCGCATTAACTCATCCTCGAAGATCGTCAGCTCTTTTCTCGAGGAAACTCGCTGCCTCGTTACTGTTAACACGATGTATATACTGAGATCAACAGATAACCTAGTTTACTTATGAATAAGTTTTAAGGGAATACCGAGCGAATTTTTTTGCTAAAATGAAAACGTTTCTCACACTCAACTGCTGGATGTCTACTGATCAAATAGCATAAGAATTTTTGATGCAGAAGAGACAAAATTTTTTTAGCAAAAAAAGTAAATACGGTGTTTCCTGAAAATATATTTATTACTAGTAGTGCCTACGAAAGCTTTCATTGAAAACATATATTGTTACTTAGCACACAACGGTGCACCATCACTGTTGATGGATAAAAGAGATAATGAATACTGTAAGGACAACTATAGCGGGGACAGAGCCGGCCTAATAGGAAAAGCGTACAGTTTGTACTTATATATACCGTAGAAGTGTTGAAGGTACACTAGGGGATGGCCATTAAAATCAGGACAAAACGTATGAATTGAAAAATCAAATCAATCGAAATCTTTTTGTTTTGAGAGGCGAGAACTTAAAAGAATATTCATAAATACATGATTAAAACTACGATATTATGCTTACATAATATTCAAGATAATATTTAGATATTTCTGATATTTCATCTCTTTCAAATCATTTCATTTAAAGTTTGTTCATAATTTTTTAAAGTTCTAAATTTGTTTATTATATTAATAATATTTACTTCTCCTGAAATGGAATAATATTATTAATTGTTTCATTGCTTCAAAACAAAAGCATTTTTTAATAGTTTTTATTGTATTTGTAACCATTACAGACTAATGTTTCGTTCTGATATTAAATGAGAAATTTTAATAATTACAGGAGTCAAATTGTAACTTTTAATTGAGCATTTTTAAAAAAGATTTTAAATTTTAAAACATTTACTCAACATACAATGTTGCTAATGATGAATGTGTTGGTTACAAGAGCAGTAATTCCATTCATTTTACGATTAAGAAAATTGAATAGGAGCTCTATGAGGTGACGTATCATGTCCTTTTTAAGTAACGTGAGTTACCTACCTCAAATTCAACTTCAATATCGAGAGTGTTAATGAAATAAAAATTACAGGAACATGGAATGTGATACATTTCTTAGAGATGAATCTTACAACATGGTGTAAATTAGCAACGTAATTATCAATTAGGTACAATGCAAGGTTGACATGTTACTATGGCATTGCAAGTAGTTAATATGAATGCAGGGCGTTAGTTATCATGGACATGCAGAGAAGGATGTAGGGTAATGACATTTGATCACAAAGTGGTCATGGTCCTGTGGTTATTAACGAAAATATTCTTAGATGGCACCAAAATATTTTTCAACGCTTCATTTTTTATTTATAATCCTTACTTATTCACAGAAAAAAATCCAGGTGTCCTTCGTTTCATTGCGTTTTTAAATTCATTTCATTAGATGGAAATTCTCATTTAAACTAAAAATTTCAGCGGAACGGGTCATGAATCGCTTGTATGTACTTTCCAGACTCATTTCTGGCTATGAAGGGCGTTCTCATATTTTAGATAAGTTAGCCCGCGTATATAAAACATTCACAAGCAACGTTTGTTTCAAACACATCCTCTATATTATTTTCAGTCAAGATTTACTGGATAAAACGTACATGTACTGTAAAAATGAAAGCGAAATGCCCATGTAATTTAATTTCAAACCCTTTTCCGATCGGAGCAGGGCGTGAACTCATGTAGGGCAGTAAACATCGCCCAAGATATCCTCCATAAAATAGAGCTATTAAAACATTTGGCCTTTTGCTAGGTAGCTAATTTTATCTCTGGGTGAGAATGGAGTCTTAACAATCGTTGAGATGTTTTAATCAAATTAAATTAGACCCAATACTTTATTTTTATAAAATATGAACACGAAAGCGTGAGAGAATAATTCAATTATGGTAGCACAGACACTTAGAAAAGGCGGAAGAAACGAGAGCAATTCTGCCAGCTAAGGAACGAAGGAGAAAATATTGGCGGAAAGCAAAATATATATGCTGATATCAAACGAGGCAGGGGTGGGTAAGAGTTGAGGAGATCACCAATCCAAACATGCTGAGTTGCCTCATTCGCGTCTGCAGTAAGGACGTGTAGAAGACACAAGATATTATGATAATTATCCAAGTTATTGCAATAAATTTACAGTTTTCATCCAAGTATTACCCTGCTATTACCCACAAGTTCGCGTAGAAGGCGATGTTAGGACACTATCCACGAGAGGGGCTGGCTTAGGAAAAAGGAATTGAGAGAGGTAAGGGATCATTAGTGACGTGCATTTTGGTGGATCAGTGTCTCGCTCGGCAGTCGAGAATGGTGCGCAAAAAGAGAAGATTCTTAAGCCTATCAGTTTGTCCCGTTATTTTTCCTATTTTTTGCTTTTGCCTGTCCCACGAATGTAGTCCGTGGGGTTGGGGGTAAAACAATATCTTCAGTATCAACCTGAAACTCGTATAATCTGAATTTTTCTACTACCCTAGAATGTTATCTTGGAGTATCTACCAGCTCCAAATGCAGCCCTTCCAACAGTTATCACACTTCTCGTTTGCTCAAAATTTGTCAAAAAACGCGCTGCTTCCCTTTTTCATTTTGCTAAGTTTGCGAATAAAATCTTTCTATGCATGCTTGTGACGTAATTGCGGCATGGTCTAACAAGAGCTAAGTACTTCTACTTCACTCTTTCGCACGCGAGCCTTCCTACCATTTGCTTGACGAAAGTTAGTCTCTGATGTAGTGCCGCACATGGTGCAAATGGTTTTTCCCCACAACAGGGTTGAAGTTAAGATTACAGGGATGCATAAGACAAAATTTTCAGCATGATAGAGGTGTACAACAAAAACTAAGGACATACAAAATTACAGAAATAAATGAGAATTACAAAAATTATATTAAGGAAGCTGGTTTAAATTTACAATAATATCAGAATTTCCTTGAGGAAAGGATTGAATTTCCTTTAAAATATTGAAAATAACGTCAAAAAATAATGACAAACAAAAATTTAACAGTACGTAATATCTGCTGATCGAGTTAAGAGTTCGACTCGATTCCGTGAAAAAGAAAACGTAATTTCCTTCCATGGTACGTGAAAGACTGTGGTTTTTTTCAGCCGTCTTTAGGAGTTTGGCGTACAATATAATGTACGTGTCGATGGAATAGGAAGGAGTCAGACAAAAAGAGTTCCCGCATTAGTATCAGTTAAGAGATGAAGAAGCATTTACAATAATACGGGACTCGGCTGACAGCTTAGGTCTCTTGTGCCAGTGCTAACATGTGGGACCACACGTAAGCAGTGTAGATCCATCCACAAAAATCCCGCAGAGTGACTTAAAATGACAGGAACATGTTGAATACTTTTGAAAACTATCTAGATTAATTTGCATGATAGAAAAAAAACAAGAGTGAAAAGTTAATACTGAGTTTAAACAAGCCCTCAACAAGGCGTGTGAAAGTGTCACATCGCCACATTTTTATTTTCACTCGGCTTAAAACTGTGTTTCGAAAGCTTTCAAATCACACCGGTATTACGATTTACAGAGAAATAACCACTCTTTCAATAAATACCACTTCCTACTATTATCTCTAAAAGATAGTTCTCCGACAATCAATTTCGACGATTAAAGTGGCATCTTAAAGTTTACTTACGTAGACAGAAAAATACAATTATCTTCTTGGAACGAAGAGACCTCCTCTAATGGCGCTGCAATTGTTGTCATAATCTCAGCTAGGAGGTACAATTAAATTTTTCTGGCTAGCGGTGCGATCTAACACACTTTGAGTTGATGTCAGTGTGTAAGCATGCCCCGTACGCAAATGTGTTCCGTATGTAAACTTGCCCAGGTCTCCTTTTCATATCTTCCCGAGAATACTTGAAACACCGTCATATTCTTTGAAGTTAGAAAGCTCAGGAAAGGAGAAGTTTGCAGCTACCTTAATATTTTTAGCCTTTTCTCAGTATAAGAAGGAACTACTAATAGCCGACAAAAATACATGCAAGGACTACTCAGGTTAATATCATTTAACTAAAAGTTCGACTGAATACGACTCCGAAATCATGACGTTTTAAGGTATTTAATCTCCAATGCATTGGAAGAAGTAGAGGACTATGAGTCCCCGTCACATGAGGGCGTGGAATTAATTAGGATGGACAAGCTACGTAAAACTGATGATATCTGGCCTGACATCGTGGAAATAATGGATATCCATGTTGAGAAAAACCAACTTTGTGATTTCCACAAACTTCCAAGTTTGTGGAAATCACAAAGTTGGTTTTTCTCAACATGAAGCTACGTAAATAAATATAGTAGAGGGAAAATGGACGATGTATTAATTTTTTAATATATTTTTTGGTATGCCATTGATCCCAAGCAAGTGAATCACTGAAAACCTATGACCGTAATTCTGCGGAAGCTTTGGGAGGTAGAAAGGGGTGTTTTTGACCAGGGATGATGATAAAAGGAAGCATCGCCGGCGGGAAGATGTGGGCTGGCTGGACCGTGGCTCGACGGTGAAGTAGCTTCAGGGATTGGCGAAAAGAGGCGCGTGGGCGGCAGAAGCGAGAAAGAGAGACAGGTGTACACGGCTAAATGAATGGTCGTTGGGAGTATACAATGGAGTGGCGATCGAGTAAGTGGGAGTCTTGACGAGTCGGAGTCTTTGTGGGATGGATAGATTGATATTACGTTTGTTTGCGAGAGGGATCAGCGCTCCCTCCTTCCTCGAAGAGCCTATCTGATGTAACTGGTGGACGGTAATGATGTTTATGGTATAGTAGTGGTCTGCCGACGGAGCGGAAGATGGATGCGGTGAAGAGACGGCTCTAACTCACGCCGGGAATGAATTTCGAAGGCGCATTCATGCTCTGTACTGAGATGTTCGCATCGCATGAAATTGATGACTGCATTTCAGAAGAAAATTTCATCAAAGAAAATTTAAATCGCTAAAGGAGTGCACATTAGGCACTCAGTATTGCGCCGGAAATGAAAAGGGCAAAGGTTGCATACAAAGTACTTGAAGATAATGAAATATAAGGATCGAGTGAGAGTGATGCGAACCCGATTGCAGAAATTATCATTAAAGCACGTCGGATAATCTCTACCGATTTCTCGTAATTGGGTTGGATAGTGTGTACTGCATTTCAACCTCGTTTTAAAAGTCAATAACCCGGATGAATATTAAAATGCCTTATTCTACACCATCGCATGAACTCGGACAGAAAAAATTGTGCATTCAGTAATCTTGGAATGTCCTTTCCCAATTTAACATTTTATCAATTTTAACCCGGAAAAAAGCTAGAAACAAGCAAAATTCCTTTTATTTATAGCAAAATTATCCAGAGGAAACAAATGTATGCGAAACATCCACAGCCGTAAAAGGTTGACCATCTTGTATGGAAATTTCAACATTACCTGCATGGCATATCATACCATACGGAAGCGCATTTGTTAGATAATTAGGCACTTCATCATCATCAACTGCCAACTATTCCGGGATCGGTTCGACGTCGCCCTCTGCTAGACTCTCTTATCGTCGAATATCTAGATGTGCTTGTAATTCGGTTCCTTGTCTTCTCTTTCATGACCTGTTTTGCGTATCGTATCCGGGGCCTTCCTTAGTAGCTCTTCCTTGGTAACACCTTTCCCTTCCGGGATTGTCGCCAGCGACTATCATGCCTCAAAATAGGCGTAATTAGATAATGTCATCGCCAGTGCTATCCAAAGTTTTTTTTTCTCGTCCATTACCCATTCCATTCTCTGAAAAAAATTATTAATGGAAAATTTTACACTCCTCAGAATTTGATTTTTTATGAGCTTAACAATTTTCATTAAGAGACTCCGACGCTTTTCAATCCTCTTTTGTGTCTATGTGGCATTGGAATCTTCAATGGATTCTCCGTCTTGTGTGCGTATTCATTTTACCAATTAGCTAAGCCTGGAGCCGCTTTGTTTCAATATCTTAGTTGTTCGTGGAAAACAAGCAAGAAAGAGTGTGAGAAGATTTCTCCATGATGGAATCCACTCGTTAAGAATTTCAGTGGAATGAGAAAAAGCTGTGAGACAAAAGGAATGACCAAACCCAGTCACAAGGAGAATGCTCGCGGAAACCAAATTTCCCTATTGAATGTATCATTCAAGAAAAAGCTTATTTCATGGCAGTCAGAGAATAAGAAATCAAAGTTGAAGTGCTATGAACTTAAAAACTATTGAAGCGTGCCCTTCAAAAAGTCGAAAAAATGTCGGCTTTTTCCGCTTCGTGATCGATCATTGTCTGAGAGTAATTTTCACGGAAAACCTCTCGCTTCTCGAAGATGCTCTCTACATAGACTGAACGATATGGACTCAATAACGGATCGTGGATCTTGACCGATTACCTGACAGCTAAAAGATGGCTTAGATTCGTGCCACCTCATCCGCAAGAATCGAACCATCAGCAATTGTCCAGTAAATTTAAGACAGCGTATATGGAGCGAATCGATTAAAAAATGTGGTCGGCTTTAAAAAAAAATTCCACCACGCTACTCTGCGATTTAACTACATCAATTATTAAATACCCTTGATCAAAACGAGGATATCACAATTATTTTTCAAAGATAGAAACAAATTTTGATATATTTTAAATGCATATTCCCCGTAAAAGTTTCCAAAAAACATTCTGCACAATAAGTAGTGCAATTGGGAAGTCTTCTTGGATTACGCACCGGGTTAACTCTTCCATTTCATCCAACGCTTTGATGGGCATCTCGTTCGTCATCATCATCAGGGCTAAGAAAATTCTCTGGGAAATTTACCACTTTATGATGAGCGAGACGCCCATCGAAAGATTGGATTAAATGGAAGAATTGTCCCGGTGTGTAACCCAGGAAGAGCTGACATACAGTATTCGCCAGGAAAGAATTAGTTTTTACAGTAGTACAATTAATAATTAAATTAAGCTTTTATAGTCTACGATTCACCCTATCCGTAAAACTTGATTTAATAAAACGCTTAAGAAAATAGAAATGGTTTCCTTTTCCATGAAATCGTTCCATAAAGTTTTATAGGAAAAATCTTTAGAACATTTTACATAAGATTATAACGTGATCATGAGCAAAAATAATTAATCACAAGTCAACGACGTTCTTTTAAATATAACGTTCAGGGCCTGGGCATTATGCTGGGTGCTTAAAATGCCATGCAAACGCTGATATCTGCATAACATAGGACAGCAAAGATGAGAAAAAGAGAGGCTTACTCTAGAATGACGAATAGCAATACAGTTGTAACCGGGGTTTTAAAAGGCCAAGTAGAGCCTTAACTAATTAATCAACCTTGAACAAACGAACGCCTTTTTTCCAGCCTTTTAGTCGACCCTTGCCACCGTGTGCTAATTATGAAAACTTCCCCTTCCATAACCGTTCTGTTTCACCCTCGATTAATTCCATGTAATCCAGAACTCCACTGTATGCGACTTCCGCTGTTCTTTCCTAAAGCATGTGTGCATATAGCTCCCTCTGGTAAACAGCAGGTGAAGCTGTCTTCTGAAACTTGAATCAATTTAAAAAAAAATATTTTTTGTAGGGGTGCGGTTTCCGTTTTGGATCCTTGGCCCCATTTGTTGAGGAACTGGTTGAAAAGGCAACAAAAGTAAGTAGAAGAAACAGAGAGCTTGAAAATGTTATGATAGGTTATTGCATGGGCAATCCTTCATTCTTTCGTGACGCGTTAACGGCTGGAGATCCACCCAAATCACCCTTGACACTCTCGGAACAGGTCTACCAACCCTCTCCTTCCAGCATGCATTGACGATCAGTAAGTCCAGCTGCAAAGCATCAACGTGCCACTGACCAGAATTATAAACATGAAGAGGAAATTAATCACGGGTAATGTAGCCATTTAAATTCTCACAAAGAAGTTGAAAGTTCGTATAATGTATTTCTTGGGATTATGTATGGAGATAATTTGCTATATTTTTTCCAAATTTTAAATTCAGTGGAGTTATGTCAAAAGCGTTGAGAAATGTAAATTTCAATTAGAATAGAAAATCTCTTTCGAAATGTGCATTAAATTCATGATTTGAAAAGCCTTATATGTAAATATAGAAAATTATTAAGGCAAAACATTGTAAAATGGCTGTGTTGCAGCTAGAGAAATTTTGTTGGAAAAATGAAGGGTGAAATACGGAGAAAAAATCGAGCTGGGTCAATTCACTGAAAACTATTTTATAAGTCCTATAAAATAATTTTAGTTAGGTACTTAATTTAGTTTCTAGAATTTTTTATGGTTTGTACAAGATACGCTAATAAGGAAATGTAAAATCTCATGCGAAACAGTATTATAGGTGGATAAGTATTGATAGTTCTTTTATTTAGTTCATGCACTGACAGCTGATGGCAATATGGCACAGTGCAAGATCCTCGTTCATCAGCAGGGAAACTACAGCACGGAAAGACTTAAGAGAACTTGAGAAGTAGTATCGTCACCACGAGGTCGGCAACTGCTGAAGTGAAGCATAGCAATAATGCCCCAGGGAGAGACGCCATGAAGGATGGGGTGCGAAGCAGAAGCACAATTCTAGGGGGATGAGTAGAGAAGTATTCAGAAGTCGGCACCAAGCAGAGAATTTCACCCGCGAAAGCGGCGAAAATATTACCCCGGCGGACATTAAATAGAGGAGGTTAGAAATGCACAGGTGGCCTAATTATCCTTTCAAGAAACAATCTTTTTCTAACGATTAACTTTTCAGCGAAAAGGTTTTTGACAGGCTGCATATTTCAAGTCGGTACTTGAAGTTTTGTACTGTAGTCTTGGTTAAAATATTACAGCAACCAATGTGAGTTTAGCACAGTGAATTCTTGTGGAAAACATTTAGGATGGCGTTAGGGAAACATCATATAGAAAACAAAGTCACCAACATTAGAAGGCGACAGCATATGGCTACGCGCGAGTTACACGCGATTTGCTATCACCTTTTTACAATTCGCAATCATATTTTCTGAATTCATTCATTAAAGTAGATCATGGTTTACTTCAGATATATTATGGTAAAGAAAATAAAGGAATTAAATAATGATCCGGCTATCGCCTGCATAAACCCAGGTAAGATTTGCTCGACGTTTTGTGCAAAAGTGACCAGCGACGAACACGAAACGACGGGTAAATCTTACCGAAACTTAAGTAGCAATAACTCAATAATTATTCATTTACCATCATCAGCCACCAAAGGTTCAACAAAGAAAGAAATTGTACTTTTCCTCAACTTGCAACGAATGGCGAAGCATATTACAAATATATAATCAGATGAAAGGTCTAAAAGGAATAAGGAAGGATGCTGTATAAATAAATAAGAAGTGGCATAGCAATTGGTGCAATAGTGTAATTTTTCGTTTGGTCCTTAATGGATTACGCACTTCATTAAGCCTCAAAATTAAAAACAAAATACATAAAGCCTTTTAACCTGAACTTCTATAACTATTTGAAACCACAGAGTTCCCACGGAAGTGATTTTCCAAAGGGAAAAATGCGATCAGTATCAGTTATTCCCGCAAGTTATCCCATAAAAGCCACTGCAGCGTAACATGGAATCAGAAGGCATATAATAAAAGAAGATTTCTCGCTATTACTAGAAGACTTTGAAAATTTTTCTGCGAAAGTTATTGAGATTCCTGATGCGGAAATTGATTTTTGATTGCTTGGGGGACATCAAACTTTTTCCGTCCCGATCGTGAGCCAACGAGCAGGTAGCGAACATAGGCGCTCAGAATTTCGACACAAATTTATTCGTGCGAATCGTCCTTGAGTCAAATGCGGATAGGAATGACAAAAAAATCTTTCTGTCAATTATCTACGTGTTGTCGTGTTACACTACACATTCCCTCGTTCACAATCGCCGGCCCGTTTACTTTCCGGTGCCACAACCCCAATAACTCCTTCCCTCCCGCCCCACCCTCCCCCTTCTCTAGCTCTCCTTGGCCTTCTTAATCGCCTCCTCCATCTCCTGCTACGCCTCGGGAACGAATTGCTTCGATTGACACTCTGCCCACGCATCTCCACCTCACGACGCCAAAGGGGTTGCATACCACCGCTGAGGGTGACGCAACCTACCAAATTTACAAAAGAATTACTTAAACTTAATAGATGATCCAGATAGAGGTACAGCAAGGTAATAAAAATCATTTTATAAAAAATCCGAGTATTCATAAGAGGAGAGGGCCATGTGGAACACGATGCTGAAAATAAGAATAAGAAGGATAGGGCACACCCTGAGGAAAAACGAAATCGTAAGATATATAATAGAGGACGAAGTACATGGGTGGGACCAACAAGGAAGACCAAGAAACCATGGACCAAATTAAGAGGGATGTGGGAAGGGAGTACTATATACGAATATGAGGTTATGGAGAGCTGCAGTGAGCGCTCACGAACGTCTTCAGAGACCTATCTTAGCTGATAAATCTAGTTTTCAAGGAGCTCCTTTTGTAGTGTTAATTGAGGTATTTTCAATCCTTTTCTATATCAATTCAGAGTTCAATGGAACTCACATACTACTCTTACTTCCTATTGCGGAATAATCTTCCTAGAAATAACTTGCTGACACAATGTTCATTCATACACTCGAATAGTTAAATGAAACATTATAGTTTGGGTTATTCAGATCGCTATAATATTTCCATTTGCATGTGAGAGCATTTTCTATCGCGGATTTTACACTATAGTACGAGCCTTTTTTTAACTGTTTATTTCACCAAGGTATACTTAGCAAAGAAAGTAGCAGTTAAAAAGTTTGCTTATGGTCTCCGGACTTAAGTGTCTACATTTTCTCTTTGAATGCATTAAATTCCAACCTAGGGCATGCTGGAAAATAAATGGCCTTTTATTGGAAAACAATGCCAGAAAAACTCTTTCGAAGAGAAAAAAAACAATTGAATACCCTGTATTCTCAATTTTTTCAACGGAATATTTACGATTTGAGGTCTTGTAAATATCCATCTCACCAATACCCCACCAAAAAGAGTTCCTCAAGGTAAGTGAAGCATCGCACACAAGGGTATTTGATGGGAAATATACCTATTTAAGGCAAATTACACCAAAGTAACGCCAAACATACATAAAAAGTTGACAATTTTATCATTTACCATAGATTTCTGATGTCTTACCATAGATTTCTGATGTCAAAGAGGAAAGGGTAGTTCAGTGAGCTTGAAAAACAAATCTAAATCTGTGAGGAAACGCCACAGTGTTTTCTATATATCTCCAAATAAAAGTCTGTCTCTCATAAATATGATAAAATGTACCCAAGCGGTAAACCGTGATGGCATAATGACTTTTTAAACATTTGGTCACCAGTCATTCCTCGCACGGTAGAACACGCAGAACGCGGCCGAAAAAACCTATTAAGCTCATAAGAAGTAAATGAATGCCATTACGCTCATCCAAGAGTTCGAATGTGATAAAAACGCAACTTTGGCTCCGTCAAACGTCCGACGGAATTCAGAACCGTTAAATTCAACCGTTACTCCCATTTCCTGGAAAGCACGAGTAGCGCAGAGTGTTCGCACACATCCAGAAAACACAAAAGGATGAAACTCGGATGTGTGAATACAGCCGAGATACGGGAGAAAAAATCGATCATGGGCCGCCGACACGCTTCGCTAAAGGCCACACGATTTTTCAGCTCTATTTTTAAATCTCCAGCAAAAGTTATTCGAACACTAGGAGTGACTCGATACACGCTTCTTCTGTTTTATTTTTTGCGCCGTTTTATTCTTCAAGACCTCTCTCTCTCTCTGTCTGTCTCCATGTTTCACTACCTCTCTCTCTCTTCGCACGACAGCTCCCTAATCCAGTCCTATACTCTTCAGCCCACGATCTTCGCACCCAGTCCAATTCACTCCGTCGCCGCTACGCGACTAATGAGCGCGACCACGCAGCAGGGGCGGCTACGAATGAATCACGTGACGATGCGGACTCAGCATATATCCTGAAAAACGTTTATTGGCCTTTAACACCTTGCTTCAACCAATAGCGACGAAAATTAAGATTTTAACGAAAACTTTGGAACCACACTTTGATATTTAATCACCTATTATTTGATAGTTATTGATCACTGAAATCATAGTTTACTAACTTGATTTTATCTGTACAAATTGGTACAACATTTTTAAACAATATATAATCACAAACAGAAAATAAAGCAAGCTTAGGTTTCACTACGTATAAGCCGACATCTGAAGAAGATTTTGATGAGTTAAAACTAGATCGGGTTTATTTTCTCATTGTAGTGTCATAATACTTGAGAGTTTTGTAATAAATTTTCAAGATATCACAAATACCTCAAATTTTATGTTTACCGCCTTTGGAAAAGTCAGAGGTAACAGTGGATTCATTGGACATTGGAGGACCATTGGACACCCGGAAAATTTTGTGAAGGGCATGCTTGCGTATAGGATTTGATTGAACAAAAAACGTAATAACTTTAGAAATGTTCATTCAAAGTCTCAATAAAGTACAAAGGATCATGGTATTGTATACATTTCAAGGGCTAGCACTAAAATAAAAATTATTTTTTTGGGGAAATGTCGTTTAATAAAAGAAATTGGGGAGAGGGTGAGCAAATTCGTGATAGGCAGCAAAATTATTGTTTTTAATGTCTAATAAAACAATCACTGGGTCTGAATTTTTACCAACATGCAAAAAAGAGTATTGTTTAAGAATGCTATATTGTATTAACCGGTTGACGAATTCAGAGAAATTAAACATTTCAATGCTGGCTCAAAACGTTTATGAAACCAAGAAAACATATAATATTCATTGAGACAAGCACAAGAGTACGAATTTCAAAGAATGTCTCAACCGTCACTTGTTGGAAACACTATGCGTCCAACATGATAAATAAGAGAAGAAGAGGTTACTTCCACACAGCCATTGAAACGTCGGTCAACAAGTACCTGACCTGGTGGAAAACCCGTGAAACCTTCATCAGTTACTTCCACACTTTTATTTCTAATAACCGACCATATTTTCGGTACTATATATCGTTTTCATGGTGTTTTTCCCTTATGCACAAATTTAACTGGATTGAGATAGATTGAGTCTAAATAATAATACCTTAGATTGCATAATTTTTGCGAGTGTATGCCTTAATAATAAATTTTTAACTATGGAGATTTCAACGCGTTTGTCATTCTGCTGATACATTTAATCAACGTTCAATTTGTAGGTATTTTACAATTTGATTATAATTATACACGGCAGAATATTTAAGTACATTTATTCAAATAGTAATAAAATTTTCCTCTTCAAGTCTATCAGCAAATTATTTTTTAGCAACGTCCGAAGATTTGGACCTGGTGACGGAAGCAACGATGCATCCGAAACTTACCCCACTGAATGAGAAATCAACCCAGAGTAATACGCCGAAAAAAACTAGTGCTCTCATGAATTAGAGATCTCTTTCAAAATTAACATAAAGCAATGTATACAGTAGTTGAATCATTCACAGTAAAAACTTTATGGCTGTTTTGAAGATCGATATGGCGATAAAAAGTCGGAAGACTTCACACCAACTCACGTTTGTCACCGTTAACTACCTGTGATCGCCGTCCAAGGCAGATTAAACAGAATTTTCATTCCCTTTTAGAGAGACCATTAGGTTGCAAATAGGTCGTAACTCACCTGGGCATAGGAAAGGCATCAAGTATCAGCACCACTGAAGTTCAATAAAGGAGCCGATAACCGTATAGCGTAAAACCCTGAAACATGATTCATAAAAAGACGCCTCACTGGCGTGTTTCCTCAGCACGCATCACGGAAAAGGCATAAAATCGGAGCGAACGAACGAATGCAAAAAAAGAAGCGAACGAGGAGCGCAGGGAAGTTTCAAAGCCCCAAGGAACACTCCGTTGACCCATCGACGTTCCATTTTTTACCGCAAGAGTCCTCCCTCTCTCTTTGCGATCCCATAACTCACTCGAGCTCTCTTTCTCTCGCTCCATCTCAATGCGAGCGTCCCCTTCGAGTTGGCTCATGCAGATTGACCCGCCCGTCCCCGTTTAATGACACGAGCAGAGAAGAGAAGAAACAGGATTGGAGTCGGTCAGACGCCTCCAATATGCCCACCGCCCCATCGGAGCGGGACGAGCGCCAGCACGGACGCAACGTAAAATACACTCATCCCGAATCGAGTTGAAGATCACGACGCGAAATGCGGAGCAGTCCCGCGGTCCCGCTGACCGCCTTTCTAATGTCCGAAGAGTGGCCGTCTTCCCCCTCTCCCCTTCAATGGACAGCGTGCACCGTAAAAAGAGATCGGTTCTTGTGTTTGGTGGGTTCCCAAAAAAAATACTCAGGGGTGAGAGTGAATGAGGTGGTGGGTATTGACATGATGGAGGGATAACAAGGACACGAGATGAAAGCGTAGGAGTTCAGGGAGAGTGAAAGAGATACAGAGAATTAGCGCATTCGATTGCAACGGCTGGGACTGTGAAGGGTGAGGCTGCGGGCGTGCTTTTACGCTTTTGTTTTTATCCCTGGTGATAGGGTTCAATAGAAGGAAGAAGAAAATTTATGGCTAATGATCCATTCAGAAGAGAAAGACAGAGAGAGAGAGAGCGTAAGGGAGAGAGAGGGGGGAACTCGCTGCGAATACGAAATCACGCGAAATATTTTACGACGCATCGGCTGAAGTGACCGGCTGCAAAAAGTTGAAGCCCATTTCGACTCGAAGTCGGTTATTTTCCGCCTGTCGCATTCCAATCGGGCGGGATTTCCCGTGGCAGCGACGACAGGAATGCGGCTGGACGGGCGACTCGATTTACGATTACTTCGATTTTGGAAAAAAATGCGAGAGGAGACAGTGGTAATGAAGTATTGATGCGAAGGTGAGATATGCATCAATATTTTAAGATGTATTCCAATGCAATTCCCTGTAGTTCAGGAACCAGAAAAGAAGCATTTGCTTTGGCTATCTGCGAGCAGATACTATACCTTTCAATGGGTTCACACGGAGGTTGTGACGCACTCCTTCAAAGCAGTGATTTTATCCAATTTCAAATAACAGATGAAAAATACCAAAATTGCATATAGCGTTAGTCTTCTAAATTCTTCTAAAAGGCATTAATAATATTTCAAATGATATTGGAAATAAAACGGTAAAGCACATTTGTTAATTTACGATTTACCCGTACATCGATTGAAGTTTTGGAAATAAGACTGAGAAGACACAAACAAAAAATATTTTTCCAACTGAGGAAACTCAGTTTTTAGTTAGTCGATCGCATAGTACATTCATGGCTGTTATAAAAATATTAATATTAGTCTGTTAAGTCCATGAGTTTGGAAGAAAACATATTTCCACTTCCATTTCCCTCGAAAAATCAATATAAAACACTAATATCAGAGGAGTTTATACCAAGGGATTTTATACAAAAGGTAGTTCCATCTTAGATTAATTAAATTCAAATGACTATGACTTTGTGGTCGAAAAGAGTTTGAAATATAGAATATTACGTGATTTTAACTGAAAAATTTGTAATTTTATTCTCCAGTAATATCCGTTCATCATGTTAGCTGACTGAGATATCTATAATGCAGATCCTACGACAGAGAAATAAAATATCGTAATAAAGTGCATAATTCAATCAGTTTGTTTTATAAAAAAGACAAACATATTAACTTCCGAGCGATTTTTGGCCGGAGCCCTGTATATATTCACTTTGGCTGTTTCTTAATTCCAAGCTTTCAATGGGGATAAATTAAGTTAACCAGACCTCAAGTAATTCAGTAACCTAATATGCAATAAAATCACCATTTGCGAGACAATATAAAACATAACAAACATTAAACCGGGGAAAATTCATAGCATACCGTGATTAACATATCATTACACTAAAGGCCCTGGCCCCACTAAAGGGAGTAAAGTCCTCGCCTGCCTAACCAATGGTCGCGGGCTAGAATTCCGTCTAGGCAGAATTTTCACCTCCCAGAGCATGGTTCTGTGTGTTCGTCTATATATCAAATTGGTAGTAATTTGCTTCAGCTGTTACCAATAGAGACATTATAACATAATATACAACGCACAGCTGCTCAAATGAAAGGGTGATTGAGTAAATTAGTGAGGACAGCCTATAAATAGCCCATTTTAAAACCTTTATCATGAGTTGGTGTCGTCACTAATGGTTTTTGATTGAATATATTTCGGTAGTTGGTTTATATAACTGTATAGAAAAATAATTGGATGGAAAAACCCTAAGGAACCACAAGCAATGCCTCTAGAATTAAAATAATGGCTCTAATGTACATATATGAGATTTCTCTCAAATGTGCGGGCATCTCACTCCTATCTTAGTGATGCGCATGAAAACCCGCTTAACCCTCAATAATACGATAATTACTGTTCCGGTTAGAATCCAGAAGAAACA
Source organism: Pyrrhosoma nymphula (assembly GCA_963573305.1). Taxonomy (NCBI): domain Eukaryota; kingdom Metazoa; phylum Arthropoda; class Insecta; order Odonata; family Coenagrionidae; genus Pyrrhosoma; species Pyrrhosoma nymphula. The sequence goes on from OY754328.1 coordinate 30,940,941, forward strand.
GAAACGGTGAAAAACTATTAAAATATCCATGATACAAACCTTAAATCGATCCTCCAACGCAACTAGTAATTTTCCATAGGAATACAGTAACTGTTATGGATTAACTTCTTCTGTAGCTCGATATATAATAATAATTAATTAATTTTAATTTGCTTGAAACTCTTCGTGACAAGAAAATTGACATTTCGCCACTTCTTTTTAGGAAAACCCATTCAAGGTTGTCATTTCTTTGTATGTTTGAAATAACATATGTATACTTTCTGTGAATTTTCATTCCTACTCTGGACCTCATTAGTTTACAACAGAGACATTCGCTGTGGTAAATGTGTCCTGTTAGCTTTGAAGTGTTCAAGTTTTTTACTTAGGGCGTAATTCAGTTAAACATCGAACGTATCTGAATAATCGGCCCATCAAGCTCAACTTTAGAAAGAAAATGTATAAAATGATAACATCGATTCCCTATCGACAATGTATGTTTATCATCAACGCTTTTAACGAAAAGGAAAATAGTGAACATGAGCAACATCCTGGAAGGAATTCCTTTCCAATCCCTGCGTAACAAGAGGATTTAAGGCCAGAACAGGTTACGTTACACAATTTTCATTGTTTACTTCCGGCTCGATTACCTGACTCAGATAATGCTCCGATATAAATTTAAAACGTTTCATCGGCAACGAAGCAGCCGACGAGGACTTTCGAATGCTTCAAGTCTTTACATCCTCCATTCCCTCGACAACCAAATTGACAGCTACAATGCATTCCCCGAACGCTCTATCACGTTCGAACAATGCCATCTCAATCGAAACGGCCGAGAAAACGAAAGCGAATCCAGAGTAAACACCCAACTGTTACCACCGAGCTCGTAACGAACAAGTTATTCAAAAGTGATTTATATTTCGGTCAAACTCCATCAAGCATCCCACGTGCTACATCTATCGCACTAAAAGTTAACCGTAATGAATAAAGATGTATCAAGAAAGCAAGTAAGGAAACCAGGGGTGAAGTGGTTGTCAGGAGTTGGAATCTTCAAGTTCACCCATAATAATGACATAATTATTTGATTTTTCAAACTTTTTGCGCAGAATATCAGTCACATCAGGCGTTATCTTGCGCGTACAACATGGAAGAGTATGGTACATTGCCATAATTTTGATTGAAAATTGTGTCATGTGAGCAAGTATCCGAATCAAAACTTTAGTACTCCCGGGGATATTTTCAGGTCATCATTATGTTTTACAACCGATGGCGAAGAACAGATCTATTCTTCATTAAAATCTTGGGAAGGGGTTCTTTAGATGACGCGACGAAGGCAATAATCATCTCATACTCATTTAAGGTGAAATATATTTGTGATAAGAGTCGAAAATGGCAGTGGGATTTTGTATCCATGAGTGAAAAAAATACCAGGGACATAAAATCGTATCTTCGACACGGGAGAGATGTGAGAATTCTTTGGCCTCACTATGGCCATTGCCTCTAAAGGCCGTTTTACACGATACATTTGTTTGTACAAACTCTTCCGTGAACTCTTGCATGAGGCAAAATGTATCGTGTAAAGCGGCAAATGGTATGAACGCTTGTGCGAATGTCTCAATGCCTGCACGGGAAATAGAACCTGTTCTAATTTCGTTGAGACAAACGTACAATCTCACGTACAATCGTTTGTACAAAATCTTTCATCGTGTAAAACGGCCTTAAAACGTCTTTAACGCATGAAAATTACGCCATTTTGAATACAAAATACTTCTGTTTCAAAAATGAAAAATATGGTCAATTTAGCTGTACAAAATTAATTTTTGAATACCTAATGCACTAACATTTAATTCAGTTTGTTTTTTTTAACGTAGAAGTTACCGAAATACCACGCGTTCCACTTAGGAGAAATTTGACAAATAATATTTTCAAGCGTACGAATTCTAGCTCCATGTTTCCGCACACACCGACTTCATATAATAATCATCATAAAATAATTATCAATTGGTCACCAAAAGGTTAAAAAAAAGCTGAGTTTTACAGCTCGAGCGCAAGACTCTAGAAGATCAACAAAATTCTCGAACAGACCGAATAATTATTCAAATTAGTAATTTTCCGGAAGATTACAAATTTGAATAATTATTCGGTGTGTTAATTCGGACGGGTTAATTTTCTGAACACTTCGTAGAATTTAAATACTTGAACCCTTCGAGACCAAACTAAAGCCTAAGAAACAAGCACGTTTTCTCTGTGTACCACGACTACGAGAGACACCTACAAACATCACCGCTTCACACAACCAAAACCTAAGAACCAAACACGTTTTCTCTTTGAACCACGAGACACACAAACAAACATCGACGATTCACACGATTCAATTGCTTTCCCGTAATTCAATCTAACTAGCGTTTCCACTTCAAAAAGAGTCACCAAGTTTGGCAAGCTACCAGGATAGCTCTATTCAAAGATCGTCCACCGGGATAAAACTCAACCAAAGTTTCTTTAAATAACATTACGCGTGTGCCGGTGGTACCGCGGCGGGGATTTTAGCCACGGAGACGAGGCATCGAGACTCGAGAAAGCACACAGACTACTGCAACTCTGGATCATCTGGATCTCATCGTCCGAAGGCGCCATAACCTACCGCAAGAAGCAGGACGCGCTGCCCACGCGCCCCCCGGAGCGATAACTGCCCACCACCCAATCCTCCCGATATCCCTCCCCCTGCCCCCTCCCCCTTCTACTTCCCTCCACAGCAGTCGGCTACCGCGGACAAAGAACTGGACCAACGGCGGCGGCTGCGGCAAGAGTTGGTTGATGGGAGGATGCGGAGGAGGAGAGAGAGAAAGAGATAGGATCTGGAAAGGGAAGGAGGCTCTCCTAATGGGAGGTTGTGACTCTCCCTTCACCTGAGAGGGAGAGGTGGGATCGGAAAAAAAAAGGATTGGGATGGGTTGGGCCTTGTGCAAGCCGCGATGGGCGGAAGGGAATGAATGGCTGAGGGAGCTTATACTTTATACAACTACGCAACGACGAGGCGAGGCGATGGAGAGGAGGGGGGGTCAAGAATGGAAATGGGCGCCCGCATAGGGTTTGAGGGGGTGGGCATCGTCGTGAGAGACGTCAAGAAAGACATAAAGAGAGGGTGAGGGATTGAAAAGTTTATGGGGTGGTGGTTGGTGAGGGTGACGAGGGGGGGGGGTGTGAAATCCGAGCCGAGTGAATTCCAGTAGTCTACCGTGCTTCCGTGAACGATACAATTGAGTACTTTACCTGCTGTTGAGCGAGGATAATGAGGTAATCCAGCAAGTCAATACGATGGACTACCATAGGTGTGGACGCTTTCGGTGCGGGGGATTTTAAAGAAATTAATAGGCGTGACTTACAAGGGGCTACATTTGCAAAAAAAGTTAATTTTCCATTATGTAACTTACAAAAGATTTAATTCCAATCTCGGGATAGGTCTATTATATGTTGATACATCATGCCATACTCTTTTTCTACGGTCATATCCACGAGTAATAAATTATTGGAAAGCAGCGGTCCATATACTTAAAACAAAAAGGATAGATGAAGAAAGGCCGGAGGAGTCAGGGCAAGACGTAAAAATTGGGAAGACGTGAGGTTTAATAATATGGAAACTAAAATAGTTGTTTGAAAAGAATATGAGTGAACTCATTTAGCTCGTCCTATCTACTACTGACTGCTTTACTTAGACACCCTTCATTATGTGTCCACTTTCCGCAACAATTTTCGAAGAAAAAGTCATGGAGTCTTGTTATTAGCCAAGCCTTATTAATTATTGTCTTTAATAATACTTCTTTTGAAATATAATATTTAAACTCTTTTGACCTCATGCGATTCATGTATTTCTCAAATGGCATCGTAAAACCAAATGCGAACAGACGTTAACAAGCATGTAGGAGAAGCCAAGTCATGAGTCATTACTACTTATTAAAATAATCAAAGTTACTCAAAATCCCTGAATAGTGAGTAATTTGGATAGGAATTCGGCAGGGTTAATCGATCAATGGGACAAAAAAAGTTTTTTTATACCTCGAAAGTGGATATGGAGCAACGAAGCGGTTTCAATTGACCAGAGTTGCGGAGTAAGAATGCCTATTCCTTGCGGGAGAAAGCGACAACAAGAGACCATATCTGGACCATTACCGGCTCGCTTCCATAGAATGCCCCATTCAAGTTGTGCCATTTGCCTTCCGGAACACATTCAAAACGCACTCGTCCTTCTATAAAATTCCTGCGGTTAATTAAATATGCAGATATTCACAGTTAGCGATCGTTGCTCACATCCGCCGTCCAGGGTCAGTTACCTGGCTGACCATTCGGCCATAATTCTTGAAGATAAAGAGGATAATACAACATTATTTTATCCACTCAATATTTAAGTGTATTCGGATCTGTGATTTCGAAAGTGCATCGAATAAAATTTATTTAATAAATACATTAAGGAAGGAGGAATAATAGGCGATTTTTTTAAATCTGCGGGTAATAGATTCCACATCAACGACTCAGTGATTTAATTTTTTTATTTCTATGCATACTGTAAATTATAGCTATCAGTGTTACGTGGCAACATTTTCAAATATGGATAAAAAGTAAGCTGAATAGAATCGGTTTAAATGACTAACAAATGTGCCTGCATATTTGTTGATCATATAAGAGATAATTCAGCCAATAAGGAAGAGAAGAATGGTGATGTCCAGATGGTAAATTAACGAGTATATTCTCAGCGCTGAAATTGTAAGTTCGAGTGTTAAACGTATATAATCTAAGGTGAACAATTTTACAATATAGTTATGCAATCACTACAGAGGTTATTCAGCCATTCAAACCTTGAGTTTCGGTGAAGTACAAATGGTAAGGTGAACAGTATGTTATCGGAGTAAAATTTCTCTTGAATTGTATCTGGTACCTCAAAAAAATTATTCAGCTAATTAAATAAAGCACGATGCTAATAAAATAGTACATAAAGACGTTTAAATCAAACTGCAACCACTATCAATAGATTTTAATATATAACACAGGAGAGAAAAAATCACGTCCAAAAGTAAGAGGCCACGTACCGATGTGGAAGAATGGGACTTGATGCAAAGATTCCGTGATTTTGATTGCCTCGGGAGAAAGCACGGACGGAGGGGGGGGAGGAGAAGAGCGAGATTGAGAGAGCACGCGAGGTAATGAAGGAAAGCGGAACCGGTCCAGTTAGTCACCTAAAAATAAAGCTGGGGAAGGGGGAGAGGCGGCAAGGCGACGTGCTCCCAAGAGGATACCCAAGAGGAAGGCGGGCAGGAGTTTGGCCTCGGGCAGAATGTCTTTTATCGTGATTCCGCGACTCAGGTCGCGTGAAAACCGTGTCATATGTTATCCACGGAAACTATTATGTCCATGCAACTAGAAAATTTCAAACACTATCTCGTGAAAATACACGATTTTATCACTTAACCACGTCAAGATAACGGTATGCATTTTAATACGATCACATTGCGAAGCACAAGGTCAATGACAATATATAAAGAGTGAATAAATTTTATGAATTCTCTCAGATCTTAATAAAATGAATCAAAGTTTCTATTGCGTGTATATTTTCAATGAATATTTATAAACTACTGTATAGAAGGAAAGAAAACTTATATTTAACAGGTATAGAGATTATCTCGTTGAAGATACAAAACTTTCTCGACCTTAAACATCTATTCTCATTGCAGGGTGATTATTCAAAGCATTACTATATTTACATATACAAGCATTATTATGATTTACAGCTATCAGAAACCAAAGGTATGGGCCATCGCAGAGAAGTGGAAATTGTCCTTGAGCAATACAAATTCTAATATCACTTGCCCAGATTAGAGAGCTAAAAAGGAATTGGATATTCCACTTCTTATTCGTCCAAGAGTGCACTCAGAATCTTCATCGACGTTAAATATGTTGGTACATATTTTGGGGAAATAAGCTAGTACCACGGATAAGACCATTGATCTTCTGCCTGGCCCTCTTATGCTGATTTGAGGGGGCAGGCAGCAGTTTCATTCCTGTAGTGTTTTGCTTAGCTTAGCTTTGATACTAATTACCATGTTTGATATGAAACGGACAATGCCAATAACCGTTGATGACTAATTTTGCTTATTCTAATTACCAAAAATTGCCCAAGAAGGAAGACCGACAACTTTAAGCATCGAGCAAATCCTGATATATTTTTTAAATAATGAATTACGAAGAAATAAAGTTGTTTTCTGAGCAATATTTAAATAGATGGTGCTCCGATGCGAAGACGCTACTTCAAACACAGACGGCACTCTAGAAGTCAGGAGCTTTCGGACGTTGAAGTCACTTCCTACCCAACTGAATGGTGAGTACAGTCTATGAAGCTTAGGGGTTGGCACTATAGATCCTTTGGTATACGGTGATATTATCAGAATACGTAATCAAACAATAGCAGTTGTGAAAAGAGTAACAGGTCCATCGATTCGTATTCAACGAGCAAATTCTGAGCTCGAGTAGTTGAGTCATTTAGGAGGAGCAGTCCGCGCACGCTTCTCTGGTAGGCAGACCGAATGTAAAAGTCTATCCGAGACTTGTGCGGGCGAAAGGGATAAAAGGGACTGAGTTCGCGAGTGCCCACTCTTCATTCCCCTTGGACCCCGAACCCTTCTCCTCCGACCGGCGCAACCAACGCCGCCATCCCCTGGTGGGTACCCCCGCGTCGCAGGTCGTGATGCCTAGCTAGCCAAAGCCACCCTTCTCTCACCCCGCTTCCCCCAAATGCCTTTCATTTTCTCTTTCACTCTCCGGTGTTCTTCCCTCTCTTCCAAATGCAATCCTTCAAATGCCCACATTCCTCCACCGCCGTTACTTCCACCTCTTTATTTTAAATGACACAACCCAAATAGGGCGGGACTGACGCTGACGAATCACTTTCAGCTTTGAAAATTAAAGAGAAACGAAATTAGGAAGCTCGGGAAAACAATTTTTTTGCCATCAGAAGTTAATGCGGTCGAAACGCCTTTTACCTCGCAACTAGCCGTCCGAGGAAATCGCTCACTTCCTAGATAACGTAAAATGGATTTGTTTGCCTTCAGTGTGCACGAAAATGACCTCCCTGCGTGAAAATGATAAATGTCTTGAGATGCAGCTCTCATAAAATGCTGAGGAAAATCAAAAGGTACAAATGGTGGATAAGATAATGAGCCGCAACTGGGGCAACTCTCTGCCATGCGATAATAAATAAGCATTTTTGTGAAAGAGTCCTAAGCTCAAATGAAAAATGAGGTAGGTACCAAAGCAAGTCCTAGCAACAAAGTATGAATTTGGGAAAAAAGATGAGAATAAATTAATACTATTTCAATTATTACACGCTTTAAGTCTGTAATCACAGAGGGACACTTTATTCAAAATAAAAATCACGCAAACCTACCAATGACAGTTAAAAAATGAGTTCGTTTTTAACCACAAAAAAGATATTTATAAAATTTCATGGATGCACACTCATCTTATTGTTCACAGATTGACTTACATTTTACATTCTCTGAGACATTAAAATAAGTTACGATGACGCACAAGTATTTTCAAGTATATTTGTGCCACTGGATTAAAGCAACTGCAAGGATCCACTCTTTTAAAAGCATTGTACTACCGGTATTTTTATTTTCCTTCCAATTTGAATTCCTAATTCCAAATTCAAAAGTGACAGTCATCGTAGGATCATGCTAAGTAAAAAAAGTTGGAATATTCATACATAAATGCGAAAAGAGGAATATTCTCATCTAGTGTAGATGTAAATGATAGATAAATCCTTAGGTACAGTCATTGCAAGTTGTTAATTTTCTTCTAAATTTGCACAACAATTCTCATATAACAAATTAAGAATCTCAAAAGATAACGGTGATTAGAGCCAATTGCTAGGAAAGGTGCGGCTTGAACAAGAGGACGTCATTATGTGCATAGATATTCAGCAAAAAAGTAGATACAGCGCTATTCATCCCTCTGAAACCACATTTTAGCATATTAAAAAAAACTCTTGCAGGCAGCACTCGAAGATGCATTCTCTTCCGCTTTAATAGACGGATGATGGCCATTTTTTTTTCAACGTCCATTGAATTTGGTTTATTGTATAATTACACCAGGGTAAACGGGAGTAGATGTGTATAGAAAGTTGACCTTAAAACTGCTCCGGTGAACGTTAATCCTCTTGACGTAACGCGTAATGTTACTCGAATAGGAGGAATAAAAAAATAGGGTGAGTCAGCCCTAAAAGGGTTTCTGTAATCATTGAGAATTAGCATAGTGATGTAACGGCGCTCACTAATTAAGGATGCGGGTGAAGGGACGAGAAAAAGGATCCTGGGAAGGGCACGCGGACCCCAAGAGAGCTCGTGAGGAGTAGTATCCGATGAAGCCCGGCGACGAAGTGAGAGAGAGTTAGTTGGTCCACGATGAGAAACGCGCGGTGTCGAAGGAAGGAATGGACGGAAAACGCAAACGATGGAAAATATACGGCATCCGCCTATCTCACCACCCGGAATCTTACATTTCAACAGAATTCACCATATACTGCGACAAAAATAATCATTTCCGTTGCTAAAATCGGCAACTCTTGATCGTCTAATTCAAATATAAGACAGCAAATCTCGTCGTATCAGCCTCGCTTATCAATGAAGAGAGATAAATTGACAGGAAACATCCAAGGGGATTCCTTAAAGTCCAATTTCCCTTTGCAACATTTAAATGTGACATACATTAATAAGTGCTGACGGGAGCTACCATATGAATTAATCATTTTCCATCCTTTACTCATGTTTCAGATTTGTAAGCCCTAGAAATTTTCCGGTGGTGGGTGATATTCAGAAAACGTTGGTTATTAAAAGGCCTAAGAGACAAAATCTATTCCAGATCCTGGACGGGGTAATAGACAAGAAACGCGGAAAAAGACGGCCAACAAAGGTAGCATTGAGAGAAAAGGGGTGAGAACGAAGAGGTAGAATGTTTTACGAATGAAGTACGCAGCTTGTCATTAACCTGCAGATGATGATAATGTATAAAATTCCGTTTTATAGAAATGTTAATGTTTTCCGTTAAATATGAATGAAGAAAACAGTATGAAACCAAATAAAAAACGACGAATAATGCAAAGTAGCACATGAAGAGGATCTGAAAGAGCAAGAGAAGAGCTGGATGGAACTGATATTAGAATGACGCAGAAAGATTAGATGATAAAACAGTATGTACTTAGTTAGAGGTTTATTAGCTTCGTCTCCGCTGTTTGGAGAGGGGCACGAATCGAAAGTAAAATGCAGAAAAATAAATTAACTCCCGACTCTGAACATCGTGCTATCGTCACCTGATGCACCGATTTTTATTCGGCGTTTCCCGCCGTTGCGTTTTCTCGGGCGTCATGCGGCAGTGGGTGAGAGGGATTACGGGGAGGAGGAGAAAAAGATGAAATAAAAAATCAATCTCATGGGATGAGAAGCGAATCTCGGATCCTCACGGAGTGGGAGAGAAAGGGAGGGTGGAAATTTTATGCTGCCGCTACCAGGGAGTGTGACTGAAGTATCCGTAACGGTCCACGGAGTCGCAAAGTGGATCAGAGGGGGAATCGACGCACGGGAATGTGTGCACGCATTCTGAGAGATTATCTCCGCCGGGGACGAAATTCTTCTTTCCTTCTAGTTGAAAGGTCCGAGGCTATACCCGTCCCGTACATAAACTCGCTCTCTCGATGTTTCCACCCTCTTCGCGAATCGCTCCTCATCCCGGTCCCCCGCCCCCGCTACACCTCCATCAACCTCGGCCCCGCCCCTCCCCTTCCACGGTCGCTAATCTCGGCTCTCGATCTTCCAATATCGTGCTCGGCCGGAATCGAAAGAGGTTTTTGCCGCAATGCCTCGCCGCGCACGAAGTTGCCAAGAAGCTGGGGAGGATGTTAATTCCGATCTCTTCGCGTCAAATCCCGTTGACACCGAATATTACTCAGACTTATATTCTGACTCAAAATGTTTTCGTTTTTTATTATGATGTAAACTAATTCAGTGCTTTTCCACAAACTTAATATCAGGAATGAACTTAAGGAATCGGGTTTGTATGGTAGCCATAATACTGGATTCCCAGCTCGAGGGACCAGTCTCAAATCCCAGCAATGTTGAAGATTTATCAGTGAAATTCCAATACCTACTTGGTAAAGAGAGCGCAGCAAGTGAAGTAGGCACTCCGTCCATTGGATGGGACGTTGAGCTGTGGTCCCTTAGGCATCTCCATTGCATTAAGAGTAAGCTAATTCCGAAGCCGAGTTTCTCTCCATCCTCCCTCCATATCCTGGTTATCCTTCCTTTACCAACCTACCCAGTCCATGGTGCAAATTACCTCAGTTGTCGGCCATCTCCCCCAATAACCAAGCCAGGCTTTTCTTGACGTAATTCTCTGATCAAATAGTTTTGATGTGTTTTATATTGACAATGCAGGAATGTAGGAGTAAAATACAAAATGGGTGGTAAGGGTGTCAAAAAGAAAAATGAGCTTCATATTTTTTGGAATAACTCAGTGAACTGCATACTAAGTGAAGTCCGAATATTTCGTGAATTCAACATACAGCAGTTTTGGGAAATTATCAAGTGAATTGAGTTTTTTCTTAATGAAAAATCGACAATTTAGAGTGGATTTTGAGTTGAGGTTTGCATAGAGTATGCTATGATCCAAAGGATTCCTCTTTCCTCGTAGCGAGTGTTGATCTTAGAGATTTCGAATCCATGAGAAAGCCTTAAATCAGTTAAAATTGGTCGTACATATGAATCAAAATGAGACGCCAAATTTCAATGCTTCCGCTACATAAGTGGCTTTACTAGACGATGTGGTTAAATATCCGCCAACTGTGAGTTCTTGATATTTGCACATGCATTAGATGCCTTCCCTGCAAAGGCATCTTTTCAATCTTCATCAAGGACTTCTAGGTCACGGGCGATGAACAAGCGAATGTATAGGCATAATTTGGAAAAGAGAGATTTGTTGTACTGTAATTATGTTTGCCCCTTTCATTGCCTCCTTTCATGATAAGGCATGAACGTGTAGTGAAATGTGGGTGTAATTATTAATGGTAAACGTTTCCAGTGTGGATTTTGAGTTTCGCGCCGAGCATACTGTGCCTCATGATGCAGCAGCAATTCCGAATGAACAAGAAAGGCTAAGGTCTGCGATGATTAACCTTTGGCATTGAAATGAGACGCCAAATGTCAACGCTTCAACTTTCTAAGAGGCTTTGATACGCAAAGTGGTTCGTGATCCATCGACCGCGGCTTCCCGACCACATCTACATCCTATGGACTTCTTTCCAGCAAGCCACTGTTAGGGCGTGTGACACAGTATTCGGTCGAGAGGAATGAAAAAGACAAGCAGAGGAAAAATACCGATTTAAAATACGGAATCAAACAGCTAGAGCTTCCCACCTTCTTTTTTAATGTGGTCACAAATCGTCCTTAGCTGCATGCATCGAATTCTTATTTGAGGGAAAACCAATTCTTTCGGCAGTCCATCGCAATATTGAGTCGTACTGATCAAGCCAGCCTATGCATTGCGAAGTCAGGACTATTCCCTTGACAAATATTGAGTTGAGATTAGCCACTTTTTGGCGTAAGGAAAACGTAGAATGGTGAAGGACCCAAGAATAATAAACTATTCAGATTTGCAGGAATTGTAAAACGTGACATTTTTGTTAACTAATGAGTATACCTACTACGCTAACCAAGTGGGGCTGGTAAGACAATGCTCAAAAATATTATCCTTTGAGACGCAGTTAAAATGTATGTGCAACATGACAACCAGGCTCTCTCTCTTTTATTCATATAAGATATCGCTGGATCTAAGGAAATGATTAATCTTGCCATGTAGTTTATCTATCCATGTAGAAACTTTTCTCATTCATTTTCCAACTTATCCGATTTAAAAAAAAGTAATTCTAACTCTGAATACAGATTTTGAATGACTTGTAATGATGTACATGAACATAACCCGATCGGCGTTAAACTGATTGAATGCAATACAAAGTTATCTTGTTTGCCATTGACTCTTAGGCCAAAATTTTAATAATTAGTGGCATGAAATTCCTCGCAGTTATCTGCAGCCATTAAGATATGCACCGAGGTGGATTCCTATCAGGAAATCACCACAGTTTTATTTGGCATGGAACTAATAAACATCCCTTAATATTTAGCAAACTCAACTTAAGGTTTCTTAGGATACTACCTGTAAGAAAGATCTAAAGATGACTAAAACAAGACTTCATCTTCCGCCGAAAAAAATCACAAAACCCATTAAACGCTTTCTATTGAATGTTCGACGTACCTGGTCGTTCCTCCACCGCGTAGCGTGGAAAGTGCATCATTTTTTTGTCACAGTTGCGAGGTATGGTGGGGATTTTTTGTTTTTGCTCCTCGAAGAGTAAAAGGAGTGCTATAAAAATTGTCTGAGAAAATCTAAATAACTTCGATATTTTTTACAGCAATACAATAGTTTGTACTTGGTGAAAAGTAACGGAATCGTGCAATGTGTTGAAATATATAAAAACAATAATGCATCGAATTTTTTCCGCGACATGAGGACTTTGACGGCAATATTTGATTCTTTTCCTTTTGTACTATTTCATGAACAAACAGAAACTGAAGTCCTTGTTACGTTGATAACCTTGAGATACATTATTCCCATTCGTGTTTAATTGAACTTTTGATACACGAAATAAACGTTGATGACTAAGGAAAAATAAATTGTGGCTGGAAAGAATGATGGGAATTTCACACCTTTCTATTGAAGATTAGACTGGTTTTAAATTCGACTAATTCCTACAATGTTTTTCAGCAAGGTTTGTAAAGCCTTTTTTTCTATATCCGCGAGTCTCTGACCTACCTTATCTCGCCCAGATTGAAGGCCTCACACCATTCCCTTACCTCAGCTGCACAGATAGTCTCCCAGGTAAGGTAAGTTTATCAGGTATCTGCATCAGGTAACTTTAAATTATAATCTAGAGAACATTCAGTTAAATTCAAGCCCATGCTACGTTTTACTTGCTAATTACCATCCAGATTCATATATATATATTCTATTCTTTTTCTATAGCTGAGTAAGGGTTTACATGCCCGAAACGTTCCCTGTAAGTCTTCTCTCTTTTTACTTTTCTTTCAGCACCCCCTGTCAAGTGTATTTTTTATTGTTGTGGCCTATTGGCGAACCTTTCGTTGTGTGTGCATATGTATATATATATATGAAGATTGTAGTGATCTCCTCCAGCGGAAGAAGGGTCCTTAGCCCGAAAGCTACTCTAACAATAAGCAGTGGACACCGGTGCCGTCATGGATCATCTGCCAGTGAGCCAGGCCACTGATTTACTTTCCTATCACGCACGCTTTTTGTTATGTAATGGATTATAATATTGATACAATTGTTCAAGTGCCTACACTCAAATACAAAACATTGGCGCACATGCCGGTGTAGCTTCGGTTCGTAGTCCACTTCTGTCTGGCTTCCGTCAGCTGACGTCCCCTTGACCGCTCCTGACCCTCGTTATACTGCTCCCTGCTACAAAACCTTTGGTCCCTCGACTTCCAAGGAGCTTCCCTTTATCTCGACTCCCTCGATCGCCAGCCTTTTATTTTCTCCACCACCTCCTCCGCTGGTTAACGAACAAGTTCCCCTCCTCCGCTGGTTAACGAACAAGTCCCCTCCTCCTCCGTTCTCATTGTTTTAATTTCCCCTTCAGCGGGCGTCGGTTTATCGGAGCTTTGTTGTAACCGCCCCTCTTCCCCCTAATTTTCCCCGCCGATCCGCGCAAAAATAAATATACGCTGCGGAAGGTATTGCAGGGCTACCATGCGACAAATTTAATCCACTGCCTACCTAACATGTTCGGCTGGACGTGTTACAGGTTGTATTGAGAAACAAGATTAGGTGGCAAGAGACAACATGACTTTCGAAGTATGCTACCATCATTTGTATGATCTGATTTGTATTGAAATATTTGTTGCATTTACATGCGAGAGAGAAGAGCCTATTTGCCCCTACCTTACCTACTTAAAAAGCCGATAGAGTGGAAGGTGGATGATTTCTTTACCTGCAGGAGCTTACATTTTCAAGATGAATATGGTACTCAAGAGAATGAAATTACCCATAATAACACCGGTGAACTTATGATAACCACCTTCCCTCAACAGTTCTAGTCTGATTAATCCAATATACTTCTAAGCTTTTTTGAATCAATTATTACCTAGAGCTCTCAAAGTCTTGATCTAAAACCAGTAACTCATATATCCATTCAGTAAAGTCAACTGATTTAAGCAAAATAATTCCCAAACAGCACGCAACCGAATATACACTCAATAACTATAGTAAATAATGAACAAAGGTAAGCCCATAAGCCCTCACCCATGTGCCAATAAGTTAATTCCAAAGGGGTTACTAGATAATTATTGAGTTCCTTAAATCTGCTCTTGGACCAATGCAGGTTTTTATTCATGTTTATCTGATCCAGATGGCAGGTTTCCTCATGGGCTCCTCCTCCACTCCACACTTCTCTCAGCCAGACGCTTTGTGTTCGCGTACCTTCCGGATGTTGTCTAACATTTGCTTCCTTTTTTTCCCTTCCCCGCTTTCCTTTCACCATTCCTTCCATTCCCGTCGTCAGCAGACAATGTCTTCTCGGGAAATGTCCAATTCAACTCCTCTTTCTTCTTCTAATCGTTTCCATCAGAGTCCTTTCCTCGTCCACTCTCCTCAGCACCTCCTCGTTTCTCACTTTATCCTTCCAATTCACTTTTTCCATCTTCCTCAATATCCACATCTCTAGGGCTTCCAGTCTTTTTGCATGTTCCTTCTTAACTGCCCAAGTTTCCGCCCCACATATTGCCAAACTCCATGCATAGCACTCTACTAGTTCCTTCCTCAATTATTTGTTCAAAGACCCACAGATAGCCTCCTTTTCCTGTGGCAACTTTCTTTTGCTAATGCTATCCGTCTTTTTATCTCAGCTGTACAACACCAATCTTCTGTTATACTACTCACCAGGGGGGTTATTCCGTAACTTTGACGCCCGTTGCTATTTGCCAAACGATGCTATTATGGCATCAGCAACTCCGAATGGCATCGCTAGCTATTCCGTAAATGTCGCCGATGCCATTCACTGATGCCATTATTGTCACGGGCGTCCGAGGCCGTGAGGTAATAGCATCAGTGAAAAGCATCCGAAAACCCGCCGCTTTTCGGTCGTTTTTTGTCATTCTCCGGCGTATTTACATAAATGGCGCTCGAATTAAGAAACCGAAGACGGCTGATTTTAATAAATCTCCTCCACGCCGTGGAACGGCGAGAACTTTTATTGGAAAGGCGAAGATTGCGGGATAATTTCAATCCCTTTGACGTCCGGGAAATAGATTTTATGCGTCTGTTCCGAGTTACCAAGGACATCGCCCTATTCCTGTGTGAAGAATTGGCGGGTGAACTAATCAGACAGAGAAGTTCATCTTTACATCCACGGATAAGGGTAAATACATTTGCATTCATGTTATACCCATATAGAAATTCACAAATAAATGAAGCGATGCTTTAGTAGATGAAGGTATTATAATATTTGGCTTCCCTTTCAACTTGTCTCGGTATTCTAGGAATGTAATAGAGATTTCAAGTATTTTGTATTCATTACTTGAAAAGGTGCTGATAACGTTACGGTTCTTGGCAGAAGGTAGTTACCAGAGAGGCGTTGGTCAGGATTTCCTGACAGCTGTTAGCCAGCCAACTGTCTCCAAAACAATAAGGAATGTAACAAAAATTATCTGTCGACGCCTGTTGGCGCGATTTGTTAAATTTCCTCATCTCCATCAAGAGAAGACGGAAATTGAGAGAAGGTATTATATAATTTATGCTTGACTTATTTCATATTAAATGATGAAGCGTTCAACTTGAAACCTTTGCTCTCCTGATTTTTTTCTCTCTCACAAATCTGATTGTGTAACCGCAGAGTTAACCATCCTTCGATGCATCTTCACCTTACCAATCCATATTTTGTACCACTGACAAATTTCATGTTACTGACAACTCTCATCTGTTACAGTACATGTATCACTAATGGTAATTTTAAGTAAATTGACAGAGGCAATGCATCCAACTGCCGGTGGCATTATGAAGTGCTTCTACCTTGATCACCACACAGATGCCACATATTGTAATTTTAGCCTCTGGATATTTTGTTGGATGCTTAGTTATGCTACCTATTAACTTTTTTCAGGTTTCGACTAATTGTCGGATTTCCTGGGGTCATTGGGGCAATTGACTGTACCCACATCGCCATTATGCGACCAAGGCAGGAAGAAGCTAACTTTTACAACCACAAGGGATACCATTCCCTGAATGTACAGATGGTAATGTTGAACTACATTCCTTTGATATATTGAATTACCCATATCAAAAGTGAGATACATTATTTAGGGGATACTCTGATTCCAGATTACTGATGACCAGATGAGAATAATGCACGTATGTGCATATGCTGGCTCCACACATGACCAGTTCATTTGGAATTGGTCTCGAGCCAAGAGAGAAATGGTGGCAGTTCATGAGGAGGGACATAGATTTTATCTACTTGGTATATGGTCACATTTGTTATGAAATAATCGAACGCTTTTGTCATGAGATTTTCAGAATAATGAATCTTATTTTTTTTTCTCGCTATCACTCAAATTGGTTCTTATTCACTATAAGGGGATTCAGGGTACGGTTTAGAGCCATGGCTTCTAACTCCTTTGCCAAATGCACCTGAGGGATCACCAGCATTCCGTTACACTATGGCCCATTGTCGTACTCGATGTGTAGTAGAAAGAGCATTTGGAGTGTTAAAGGCACGGTGGAGGTGCCTAATAAAAGATAGAGTGCTACAGTATTCCCCAAATGTAGCCAAAACATTTGTATGTGCCTGTGCTATCTTGCACAACATAATGCTTGATCATGGGTAAGTTTGAGATTGTAATCAAATACAAGCATTCACTGAGAAATACTTGTAGAAAAGCTTATTTGACCATGCCATTTATCTCATTTAAGAATGGAACTACCTGATCCTCTGCCCCCTGAGATTGTCGAGCAAGCTGAAGATCCTAGGATAGGGGAGCCATTAGCTTTAGCAAGGAGGTATCAGGCGGAAATAATACATCGATATTTTGCTTAAGAGAATATAATTAATATTTGGTTAGCATAATTCATTTACAATTTGGCCCAGGTGAAGGTTCCATTTCCTGCAATATGAAAGAAAAATCATACGTAAATAAACTTGTAATATATTCCTATTACAAAATTCCATTTGGCGGGTGCAAGGAAATAAGTACCTGCGTCTGCTCACTCGGATAGAGTAGCAGAGTGTTCCTTTCCAAAGCTTCCGCTATCCTCCTTTGATACGCTATATATTCATCCATCTGACGGCTTCTTTTTTTTTCTAGTTCCAGCATTTCTTTTTGGGTTGATGCCATCATTGAAATACTCTCACTAATATTCTGTACAGGAATGTAACTTTAAGCATAGCCTCAAGAACAAAAATGTTCCCAATCTCACACAATAGTTCATTTGGGGAAGTATACTTAGAATTAGTAATTGTAAGTGGTAACATACCTGCAATGTTTTTAAATATTTCTCCTCCTGAGCATCCAGTTTGGAAGACAACTCGTCCACGCACTCCATCACGCCTTGCCTCCTTTGGCGATGATGAGCTATGAAATGAAATTTATTCAAAGTCGAGATTTAATAATTTAATGCCACATTCTGTATTGTAAGATGCATTGTATTAATTCAAAATATTTTGCTGATTCAATTTATAATAGGGGTGTTTTATGTATTGTGTAAAAATACCAAAAAATTTGCTCGTGTACTAGTGAATAATCTGTGATAACCTTTAAGATTGGCTCCTAGTAGGCAGAGTGCATAAAGGATAATAAGCCCATTATCTTACAGTTTATAAGAATGTTAAACCTACAATACTTCTAGGACTGAATTGTAATTTTCAATTGGTTATTTGGGGAAACATGTGAAGTCAGCAAAACTAAGAAAATAATTTCATTGTCTGAAGACAATGGCAGCGAGGGGAAAGGAATGGCTTAAACCTATGTAAATGGGCTTAAAGGGTATTCATAATGACCTTAGCTTCTAACGAGAATGAACTAGGCCCTAATTACTTACACAATGCAGTAGTCTTATGAGGAGTGTAGTCTGAAAAAAATTGTATGTTATTAGTAAATATGAAACTGAGAATGTTACACTGCAGTCCCTAATGAAATCCCTTTAAGATACATGTATGTGCAACTGTTGTATTCCAGAATAATAAATGTTAATAATAAAAAGTGTATGATATTTATGTGTAAGACATACCTTCACACCTGGAGGTTGATGCTTGAGGCTCAGATGAGGTTCCTACCACCACCTAATGAAAATGCCCACACGGCCAATGACTTATCATATATTTTTTTTATTCATGGGGTATTTAATGGCAGATACTCATAAATAACTATCTTAATGCACTAGTAATTAATCTTATCTAAGTAAAGGAACAGACTTGAGAATCTAACCTCAATAGGCATGGAAGCCATTTCCTCTTCATCATCATCAATAACTACAGCAACATCACTGCTTACAATTTCCTAAAACAATTGTTTATGAATTATGCTGTATCATTGTCATTAAATCTTCAAGAAAATTCTCTGTCCTATAAAATTTGGACTTACTGGTTCAGATATTGAGTCACAGAGAGGCTCTGATGATGAGCGACCAATTACGCCTATAATTTTCTCCTCCATTGCTGAGAGAGGAATGGCTGAACCCTAAAAAAATGTATTTAAACATGCATTTTACAGTAAATACGAAATCCATGAAATAAATTAATTGTTTTACTAACCTGAAAATTGCCTGTTCTGCTTCGCTCAGCATGAAGCTTGGCATTTTTGGCCCGAGCCTTCCCCTTCAAGTCTTTCCAGGCCTTTCCATTTTGAATAAACATTAAGGTCACAGTTTTTTTTAAATAGTACAAACACTATAGGTTAGGTTGTAATATTAAATACTTGACACTACATAAGAAGTTATTACCTTTCTCCACTGGTCCAGGGTTTTCTCCGGTCCTTGGGTGTTGAGAATGATTGTTAACTGCTCCCATTTTTGCCTCATGGCAACTTTCCCCATGGGGCCCACGAACTTATTATTGGCAAAAGCCAGGTGGTCCCCCATGTAATTGACCATGGTAGTAGATTGCCTTTTCGTTGTTTTTGTCATCTTCTTACCTTCTCTGTTTTTGAAGGAAAGATATCAACAAGAATACCTCAGAGTTAAATCATTATTATTAAGATTCAGTCTCTGAAATGTTAGACCTGCCAAATGATTTCTACAATATTACCAATACCGACAATTTATGAGGGCAAGAGCTATTTAATACAAGTAAATGTATTTAACATCTCTTTTTGCCCACATGTAGTTGTTACAGTGTAAGTTGCACGAACTTAAATATATTACTTCCATTTTACTTGTAAATTTTCCCCATACCTCGGTAATTCCATAGCGTAAGCCTTTTAACAATATTAATGCAAACTATTGAAGATTAATATGGGCGCTTCGTAATCAAAGGGCATACACGCACCGCTATTGGTTGCTGTATAACGTTATTCTTCTGTCACTAAACTCATAACGTTATTCCTTTGTCACTTGACATGTGAAACGTCATGGATACGATGTGACGTCATAGATACGAGTCGAACTTCCCTGTTCGCGGATCGTCTTTGACTTTCAAAATAGCATCGCCCGTTCCCGATGCTATTCAGCGATGCCGACGAAGGATGCCTGTATGGAATAACTATTGATGCCTTTTTCGGATGCCATTCAAGAAACAGCATCGGATGCCAAGCGAGTTAGGGAATAACCCCCCAGATATTTGATGATCTTCACTTGTTCTATGCATTCTCCTTCCAGTTTGATTTTAATTTTCTCCCCATTCCCTTCTATGACCATACGCTTGGTCTTCTTCTTGTTCACCTTCATTTCATATTCTATACATTTGGTGTTAAGGTCCTCTAACATTCCAATTATTTCTACTTTGGTTTCAGCTAATACTTCCATGTCATCTGCTAATCTTATGCACTCTACTCTTTTCCCTCCCAAACACACTACCTCTTCACACCACTCTTCTACCGGCATAATACCCTTGGATTATTTCTTCCAAATATATGATGAACAATACTTGCAGCATGCAGCATCCTTGTCTTACTTCTCTTCCCAAGCCAACTTCCCCATTCAATTCGCCTGTTATCCTCACTATTGCAGTTTGGCCTAACTAGAGGTCTTTAATTTATCGTCTTTCTTTCCAATCCATTGCTCGTTTTTTCAGTTTAGTCATTCATTTGTCCCATCTTACTCTGTCGAATGCCTTTTCCAGATCTATGAAAGCTACATATAATTTCCTCTTTTTCTCCATGTATCTCTCTCCAATTACTCTTATCAAGCCTATAGTATATCCGGTTCCTACACTGTTCCTAAATCCAAACCGTTCCTCTTCGATTGCTCTACTCAGCCTTCCATATAGCCTTCTATTAATCTTCCTTATTAGCACTTTTGCCGTGTGAGATATTAAGCTTAACGTCCGGTGTTCTTCGCATTTCTTGCTGTTTTTTATGGGTATCATCACTATTTTTCCAAACCTTGTCTCTTTTAGACTACTCTTGATTCTTTCCCAGCTATTGTTTATATTGTTTGTGTTGCTCTTTAATCTTAAGGACTTTATTCTCTCTATTTAACTCTTCCCTTTTTCCGTCTTCTTATAATCATTCTAGGTTGAAATCCTCATATGTCCTACTTTTCCACACCTACTTTAGGTTCACGTAGATCTCTGCTATGACTAGATTGTGATTTGAGTTGCTGTCTGCTTCAGGGTAACTTTTTGCATTTATCAAGCTAATCAATGCGGGTAAGGTTAATTAATTTTGGTAAAGTTAAAGAATGCATATTGGCACTCTTTGATGTTAGTTGACGGTTTGCGTTACTGGCCAATGAATATCTTCCTAGTGAATTACGTTACGAAGATTTTACGCAAGAAATACCGTGTGTGCGAGATTACGCAGGATTTCTAAGAATTACTCTAAATAATGGTGCGCTAAACAGCCAAAACTTGGGTGCCATCCGCCAAGTGAGAGGTTACAACCTGGAGGGGCTTCTCCCCTCCGCCATTGGCTCCATACCATGTCCCTTGGATACTACACCCTTGGCAACGATGGCGTTAGATTAGATAGCTTCCGAGTGCAAGTAAGAAGTTGAGAGGGATAGGGATCCACCCTATGCATTAAACCGCATTATTTCTACAGTTTGTATATACCATACTTAATGCATGTAATTGGAATAAAGGCATATTTTTTACTAAATACCGCAATCAAGGTCGACAAAATGTAAATAAGAGGACGCAGAAAAAGATCGAGAGAAAATATCATTAGTCATATAAGGAAACAAAGAAAAATTACAATGCAACATAATTAAAGACTTTCAAGTTTGGAGTATGGTCGCACGTTCTTGTAGTACCTCAAGTAGCAGTGTAATATGAGACATTCTCAGGCGTTACTCTGAGGAAATCTTTGGTATTCATCATATTGAGAGAAGTAACTCTGTTTGATTCCACATTTTGTTGCTATAACCAACCCAGGTTTCGGCATATTATGCCATTTACAATTTAATATTAAAATGGCGTAATATACCAAAAGCTGGATTGGTTAGAGCAATAAAGTGTGGAATCAAAGCGTGTCACTTCTTTCTATATGATGAATCATAACATTTTTAAGGTGCTTTTAATCGTATATAATTAGTAAATTAAGTAGCAATATTTCATAATAAATCTCTCGTAAGAATGTTCTTTTATAAAACTGTTCCTAAGGACCGCGATAGATGGGAGAATTTGAGTTGAGCAGAGAACAGGAAGAATGATAAAACTATTTAATTGTAAGTTGGATAAAGAGAGGCAGAAAGCAAGCTGAGCCGAAGAAAAAGAGAAATTGATGGTTGCGAGTGAAACGAAGCGTTTATAAAAACTGTTTACTTCCATTTTCACCTACATTTAAATTGGAATAATACCTAATATTAATTATTACCATTAGCAACATCACGGTAGTAATTACCAATGTCTTGTCAGTGGAAGAACTATGCATTGTAATTATTACTTTATATTTTACTGAAATACAGCTTTTGTAAAGAAGTATGACCGGCAGGAGAAAAACTCCAGGGGTGGCTGCAGAAACTACGGTCTCGGAATCATGCGTTGATCGTGACAAAATTCAGGATTTGTCACCATAGTTTAAGTTTGCCAACACAATGTAGGGCTTATGTAGCTTGAAAAATTCATGCAATAATTATAAAATTGAAACAGCTTCCGCAATTATGGGCTGGCTGCCTCAATTGCGGGTATAATGGAAGCATAAACTTGCCCGTCAAAAGTGTGGAGAAAGTCAGGCGTTTTCCTCTTATGATTATTTCTCTCTCTCTCTCAGTACTAGGTGCTAACTTTTATAAATTATTTTTTTAGTATTTTTCTGCATTTATAAACGAAGGAGAAATAACGAAGGAGAGTACTGGGCGATGATCAACAACGCAGCGCTCACGTTTTATTCCTTCTAAATGAATATTAATAGCTCAACAACTTGAAATGACTCTATTTAAGACATGATTTCCTCGCCACTTGCTTCCACAATATAACGACTTCGTGTTCCGCGCAAACGAGTTTTGAAGCAGTAAAAGTAGGGGCATGCAAACAAACCAAAATCAACAACGAAATAAATTTGAAAACTAGTAAAAAAAAAGCATGCGGCGTTTACAAGGTGGCCTGTTCTCGGAAGCGAAACCTATCTCACTCACGCTCAGGAAACATTAAAAGGTAAAAGTATTGGATGGTGGGGAGGGGGGTTATTAGAGCCCCAGGCCTCGCACTTCTCACTTCTCCCGTCCACAACTCCCCGTAATTCCTCAAAATTACCACCGGTAGAGTAGAGACTGGTGTTAAACGGGGGGGCGGGGGATAGAGGGGGGGGGATTGGCGGGTTGGTCTAATGCCCAAGGGTCATTTCCCACGGGGCAGCGGTCCCCTGTGTTCACTCCAGCTACTCCACCCCCTACTGCGGGGGAGGGGGAAGGCCTTTGCCTATTTGGTGCGTGTCGAGGGTCGGAGGGAAAAGCGAAAGATGTTCACGGAGTTTGAAAGGAGTGACTTCCAGACCCCATCGATCGCAAGGGAGAATGATTGCGTTCGCCTGCTGGATACACTACGAGGTGTTGGCTGTCACTCCTATTATCGCTCGAAACATTTGAAGGTTTCACACAAGAAACACGGAATAGATTGAGGAAGAATATTTAAAAAAAAACAATCATCACACATCACATCAATATTAAAAGCTGGCATGGCAACGATTTTGTAAGTTGGGTCTAGAAATATTCATATTCTCAAAATCCACCAGCGAATCAAGATTTAAATCCCATCATCATTGCTCTACTACGGCGGAGGTAGAGAGGGAGAATGTTCTTCGGGCACTGCACCATCTGATTTTTTTCCATTGTGATGGGTTGCATTTTTATCTAATACTTCGATTCGATTTATACTTGAATTATATTTAGTTCGTATTACAATTAATAGAACTGATGAGTTGGCTGTTTTATGGCGGAAATGGTTTTGTTGATTTTGATGGGATTGCTCAGGGCACTTGGGTATGAAGAATGATGTGACGAGGGATGGTCAAATTCCTCTCGGGAAGGTTTAATTCCAAGAAATAAAATATTGATTGATGTAAGCGTCGGTTGATTATCGGATTAACAGTGAAGAGGCGTCTCAAAGCTATAAGGCGAAGAATGGTCTGAAACGAAATATACCTACAAATTCAGTATTTCCTGAATCAATCATTCAATTCAATATTAAAGGATGAACGCGTATATAGCATGAATATCTCACAATAATCCAGGGAACATTTCGTTATAACGATAAACAGTGCTTTAATGAACACTTTTATTAACAAGGCAGCCTCTGCACCCAAACTGAACTGCTTTGTGGCATGTAAGTGTGATGTAAGAAATGGCAAAACAAAGACAATCTTACAGCATTTGCTGATGAGTGTTACCGAAGGTTTGAGACCAATGTTTATCACGCTCAGGATGAATTTTTAGATAGCAAGCTTTTGGATAAACGTGAAAAAGCCGCTAAGTCTATACTGGAATCGCCATGGTCAATCACAATCTCATAGCAATAGCTAACATGAAATCACACTAAAACCAAGATCCAGAAACCCTTAAAGGTGGTTCCCGCTCAGAGGATATTTGTTTTTGTTACAAGTTAAAGTTTAATATAAGGATATTACGTTTTATTACCAGGGTCACCTACAAGCCCACTTCTCGCCAAGGCTTTCAAGACGTCGTTCAACCTCAAAATGGAGAACCATCTCGGGACTACACAAAAGAAAAGGCAGCTCCAAATGAAAAAAAAACAGGTTATAAAACGGTAGGAACAAGGCCATTTCTCTTTCCGCGTCGATGTACTGGACCGTCTTTTGGTAAAGATAAATATTTGAGAGGAATAACATGTCCTCCTTGGTTGTAAATCCAAATGCAAATTGTCACTAAATCTGATGGGGCATCAACCGATGGGTAGATGATGCCTTGTAATGTAGAAAAACTTGGTACCAAAGCCGGGTTTCTAACTTCTCTTCTCTCCTACCCAAAATCCCACATGGGCCTCACCTTTCTGATTATGCGGCTTAAGTAGAGAGTGATATAAATACCGCAACCTCGAACGCTCCACCGTAAATGCTGTGATGGATAACATTTTACTCTAAGGTGAGGTTGAGTTTTCGGTTAATCAAGATGGAAACAGAGGTAGGAATCTTTTTTAAGAATAAGATGGTTGGAAAATTCTACCACGCACTTCACAGGAAAATCAGGCCTTTCCCACGTCTGTTCTAACTTTTCTTTTCGATAACCCATTCTTTTTATCACCACAAGAGCCACGTAGCCTTTTTATAGCCGGAATGCTTCATAAAACAAACGCAAAATGAATGAAGGCTTTTTGGATAGGTGAGGGCCGAGCACACAACGACTATCGTCGGCGCAGACACAACTTTTCCACGTTTTGAAATCATTAAATTGACTAAAATAACCGTCGATTTTAAATTAAGCAAATCATCTTCTATTTTTTTAACAATTGAAACTTAATTTTTTCCGTAATGTCTGGGTCAGTTTCCTCGCTTTCTTCCTTTCAGAATGTAAGTGGTGATTAAAGGTACGCCAAAGTTATTGGCATCAGAGTCAATTTCTTTTACTAGTCAGTTGAGTTTTCTCAACAAAAACAACCTCAAGATATAATATTTGAGTAAACGAAATTTTTTAAACAGTATTAAAATATTGCACCCGCCATGGTCGAAATAAACCGCCTCAGTCACACCAGACGTCGATGTGATTGATGTTTCTAGAAGGCATTCAATGCTCCACCATTCAGATATTTTAACACTATATATGGCTCCAACTTCAAGGAAAGCGAACAATCAAACAAGATATAAGGTGATTTTATCCTTTGCCTTGGTATTGGCCGACAAGTTTTCCCATGGCATACTTTCAAACCCGAAAGTGCATCGAAAACAGGCTCATAAATGGAGAAAGTACACACTCTCTTTCTCTCTATCCTTTTCCGCCATCTAAAGTTTATGGGTAAAATTACAAAACTTGGGTGTTTGAGTCCAAAGGAGTTACATATGTCACCCGGGCCAGAGATCAATAGCCGAACGCTTACCCGCTGGATATCGATAGTAATATATTTCAAACGAAGCTATGGCTGCGCAATACTAACACTCGAATTTACTCGAATAAAATAAAGTAACCTATGCATAATATTGATAAAGTCATAGGCATATATGACACCACTTATGCGCGTCAGGTCGGATTCAACGAGTATTTTTACATTTCATCAATAGCACACGGAAGGCAGTTCCGGGAAGCCAACAAAATCTTCCGTTTAAAGATTAATTTCTTAGCAAGGTAAGTAAAGTGTCAATTATAATACGTTTCCAAGCAACAATTGGTTACTGCTTCGAGTACAGAGGAAAATACTAGTCTATTACAGTTCACATGGTGTTGTTATCATATGAAACAAAAGTTCATATAACAAATTTGGTGATGAATTTCTCGCTTCAATTCGGTGCGCCGGTTACGCATTAATACCTTATCTGTATACGAGATTTTTCTAGTACACGTGCGAAGGCATAATATTCCGCAATTAACACGGTTATTCGCATCGTTTGTTCTTGAGAAAGCAAATTGAGCAAGGAAGAGAACTCAACGAGGCGCAAAGTGAAATGGAGGCAAGGCGAGCAATCACCATTCGTCATTACTCAATCCTCGAAGTCAATCTGAAATGAGGAAAATTAAGGCCCTGCGGTTTACATGTAAGGAATACATAACAATTTTGAGCGAATAGAGAGTTTCTACTAAACAAGACGCTCCCGAGCCTCATACACTATTTTTTGTTCATTCAGAACCATTTCACGGTTGATCACACCATGAAATAGTTGTTTTCTTATACTTGATAACCCTCATTTCTACTATTTACGGTTTTATTCTTATTACCCACAGAGTCTATTATAAGAGTTTCCTGGCCCTCATTAAAGTTATTTTACTATCAAATGGAAAAAAATCTTTGGCGGCTAGCCAGGCCTTGCAGTAACGGATTGAATGACAAACTAACACATAAATGTTTATTTAAAAAAATTTAATGGCTGAATTTACCAGAAACCTCGAAAAAAATTCTCCTGAAAGTGAAGTTAAGCCACTACATGCAGTAAGTATTTATACATCACCACAGGAGTAAAACTTGAAGGACACGAATGTAAAGTATGCAGAAATTTTCTCGGCATTGTAGCAGGAGTTAATGTGCTTGCCAAGGTAAATGTTTTAATCTTATTTCACCAGTTTATTTCTTTAAACAGATTGCCAATTCACCATAAATATATGTTACTTATACTCGTCGTGAACTTGGGTCCGTCCAATTTTGAATTACCTAATACTGATTTATGCCACGCAACTTAAATGAGTGCCATTTCCCTTTAGTTACACCATACTTAGAATACGTGGCAGGTATTTACCAAAGTGATAAATTCGCTTTGAGAAAATATCCCTGCCATCTTGGGATTCCAGCTTACGCAAATAGTGTTCGTTGCAGCAAATTTTTCTCGTTCTTGTTATCTGAAGTGAGTGAATCCGATTAACATATTATTTCTAGTATCCGAGAAGCGCTTGATAGCATTTGCAAGTATGAACTCACTTAATTAGATAGTCTAGAAAAAGATATTACATTTAAAGAAAAAGTCTAGTGTTACTCGAAGAATTCGCGCAGAGCAGATACTAAAATCAATATAACATTTCTTCCTCTCAGCGATTCTCCGTAATTCCTAACACAAACGTCTCGCTTCTCATAGCAATAAGTGGGTATTTCATTAAAAAATTATATAATTACAGTAAATTGACTAGAATAATTTTAAGAAGGCATAATAATTTTTAAAAACAGAGATAAACACCGACTGACCGACAGTTCTTCTTCTGACCCACCGACAATTCTCCTTCCGGTGAGTAATTTCTGCACAAATTTCAGGAAAAATTGGTCGAAGCTAATTAAGGGATCATCAATAAAAAGTATTTTTTAAGAAGCTAGAAGCAAAAATTGCAATTAATATTTACTATTATAATATATATCTCATATTCTGAGAATTAATAATTCAAAAAGTGTCATGTTTCTTTGGAATTTGCCTTGAATAATAAAAAGGAAAAAATTTCATTCTAGAGATAAAAAAGGTAAAAATTCGTGCATTCAAACACCTGCAGTATTCTTCAAGAGGGACATTTATATAGTTGACAGCATTCTGAGGAAAAGATGAAGGTGTGCATGCAATGGGAGAAGAAAGCAGGGAAGGAAATTGAAAGGTAAGTAGCAATAAATACTTATTTAATCCT
The DNA here is from genome assembly GCA_963573305.1 of Pyrrhosoma nymphula. Classification (NCBI taxonomy): domain Eukaryota; kingdom Metazoa; phylum Arthropoda; class Insecta; order Odonata; family Coenagrionidae; genus Pyrrhosoma; species Pyrrhosoma nymphula. Next base: position 30,968,940 of record OY754328.1, read on the forward strand.
AGACGCTCCAGAAATATAAATTCTAATCATTCATGGAGATTTTTCAAATGAACAAACACCTTCTTCAATGCTGTAGTAAAATTAAGTTGTGTCGCTAAATTAATGCCTGATTATTATCATCACATGGGAAGTAAAATTTATACGAAGGATTCGTTGGGATATATACATAAATCCCTAAACGATAGAGAACTCGTAATGAATCATGGACCTAACTCATGTTATTCTTATGACTGCGCTCTGCTTTATTCAACACGTCCTTCACCAAATGTCACGTTAGCCTTTGTTAAGCAAGAGTCAAAAAGGAGCATGAAGAGAACTCCGTTAATTTATCCTCTAATGAGAGACAATATCAGCCAATAGGGGATCATTCCGGTCTCACGATAGCTGAAAATTACGCAAACGCGCACGATTAAACCTCATACCCCGCATTCAACGCTCAATTACAATCCAGGAACAAAACAAACGAATTACGAGCTCTGAGCGACGGCTGTTACATTCCACCCCGGAATAGAACGGGAACGAAATGATCCCACTGGGAAATGGCAATTTTTTCTGTCGATGCGGTCATTGGGCTTTGGAAGGGGAAGGAGGAGCGTGTTGGCCGGCGGTTTACAACGAAGGGCAGGGGTCATCTCACGGCCTGCGGGATCGCACAACGGCGGCGACAATGGGGCGATGGTGGGTGGCCGAGGGGACAATCGCCTGGACGCACGTCAACAGGACGAGGGAGACCCATAAAAATGAAATAAGGGACACGGAGCAGAGGTAGATAGGTAGGGGGGAAAGAAAACAAAAGCCGTTAGCGTTCCGTGCGCACACGACCCCTTCGCGACTTCTTTCAGCGAGACCATCTCGATACATCAAAAAATCCGTTCGCTTGCCGCATCGACCCGGACCTCCTGCGGAGAATCAGGGAACCCTGAGAATAAAAAAACCCTTCCCCATCCGAATCTCCATGACCCCTTCCTTCGTTCCCCCAAAGCGTGTGAACCCTCTCTCTCTCCGCCCCCCTATCCGTGGCCACCTATTTCCTTCCCGCCTCCAACTCTACCCCCCCCCCCGTACGATGGGGGAATGAAAGGGAGGATGAATGTAGAGAGAAAAAAAAGCAATTTCATAACGGCCTTCCACCCTGGCCATTTCTCTCCACCTCTTCTCACCTCCAAGCCCTCTCTCGGCGCACAACCGCACCGAAACAGAAGAAAGCACTCCCACGCACGCCCCCGTGGGCCTCAGGGGCGGCGGAGGAGGGGGGAGCGAGGGGAGGGTTAAGAGATAGGGTGGGGGGAGGGGCAACATCATTCAGTACTGCTGGCAGGGGAGGGGGTGGGTTGAAGCGGAGGATAGGTGGGCGGAGAGGGAGGAAGGGCGAGGGGGGAGGTCGGGGAGACGGTTTGTTGGCCTTGTTTGATCGATACAAATCGTTTAATCATGTCCCTCGTGGGGGCGAGGTGGACTGAGGGAGGGAGTCGGGGGTGGTTTACGGCAAAGAGTAGGCGGGGGGGTTGAGGCGGGGTTGGGGGCGGCTAGGGCTGGGGTGGGAAGACGCCGTCTTCCGGACAGGTTGATTCCGAGGGGTGGCAAGGGGTGGTGGCGGGACGAAATGGGTTGAAGAATTGTGATTTATTTGCCTTCCGTAGAAAGGGCACAATGAGGTCGGTATGGAAGATTGAGTGAGCAAGTCGGAGCGACTTACTTAATGCGAGTGAATATGCAAAATTTCTATCGAATATTTCTGGGGGAGATTCTAAGAATATCCGTATTAAAAGTCCACGATGGTTCCATAAGCTAAGAGTTACTCAAATATTCCTTCAATTGTGCAGCAGAAATGGCTCCGTAAAATAAAGCTAATTAATCCTTACAAAATTGCAGATTTTTATGAAGTGCATTAATTTGATCTGCTGCGGTAAAAATTTCTCAAAATCAACAATGACGTCAAGAAATTTAACGTACAAGACATATAATTATATATATTTTCTTCTTCTTTCAGGAGATATAGGTCAAATATAGAGATAGGAGATATAGAGATTTTATCTATATCTCCTGAATGAAGAAGAAGAAGAAAAAACAATAAAAAAAGAGGTCATGAAAAGGAATCATCCACATATAATTATAGTAAGCATAGCGAATAAATGGCTGTAATTTAGGGAAATATTCCGAGAGGTAACTCGAACATGAAAGTTTTATCGCGAGAAGAGACTGAAATATGGGGTTATTTCAAGTTCTCTAATTTCGGAAAAACAAATTTTGTCAATAGAGGAGCGGTTCCAAAAATAATTAAAGTTGAATCGAGACCGCTGAATATTATTAGCGGACTTCCGCTGTGATTAAAATTGTATGGGCAGTCGTTCGTCGAGGGACGGGGAAGAAAAAACGGTGCAGGTTCTTTCAAATAGCCAAGTTCCGAATGCCAGGAGGTCTTATCGACTTAGCTAGCATGAAATGGGCTCTGCCGACCCGGGAAAAGAAGGAGAAGGAGTTAAGGGCGTGGGAAGGGAGTGAGCAGCGTGGGAACTAATCTGGAATGGGGGTGCAAGATAGCAGAAGCAATGTTAGTGGGATTTGCGATGCCGTAAAAGGTAGAACACTAAGGCCAAGCAGAACTATGCCTTGTTCGAATACATCCATTAAATGGCGTAAAAGATACTAACTGATACAAAATTAACCTGTTCTAGGGTAACTTTGAGGTATATCATTGTAATTTTTAAATAATTTGACTTTTACAAAACCATTTTTTTCCATTTAATAACATACACGACCCGGGTTTCGATGAGTAATCATCATCATCCAGACGTTTGTATTTATGTTTTGTTTGTGTAACTATGGTAGGTGTAGTTCGTAAGTTGTAACGTGTCATCAGAGGAAGGGGGTGAATGAGGAGAGGAGATGAGGTTGTTCGAAACGGAAGCCAGGATAGGGGAGAAGGATGGTTCCAAGATTCTTTTCATTCCATGATTCTTCGTGTTTAAAGTTCCCCTTTCAAAAGAAGGCTTCAAGAAGGAAATCAGTATATTAAAACACATTGCTTCAGTCAACGGGTATTCCCAAGATTTAATTGACAAATTAATTTTTAGAAAACAGAGAAGACAGGCCATCGACCAAATGTATTTAGCAGACAATAGTAATAAGAAGCAGTGATGCAAGTTTACATACCTGGACGAATTTTCTCATAAAATTGCTAAAAAATTAACAAGAGATAAATTTCGTATTGTTTCAAACCAAGTGCCACTCTCAGAAGCCTCCTTGTAAAATGTAAGGTACTTTTCCGTTATGCGGAGGCCACCTCAATACTGCACGCTGTAGTTGTTTATTTACGTTTTTTTCCTTTAGTATCATAACCCGCGCACCGCGCGGCAACAATGAGTTATTGTTATCTCTATCCGTCATCATCATCTGTCATTGTCGCTACATGTCCTTCATTACAATTCAGTCTTGTTCCCGACGTTATAATCGTTATCTGTCGAGTGAGCCAATTTTTGTGGTGAAATGAGTGGTCCTACGTTGATTTGGGATTTACCAAACAGTGAGAAAGAAGCTGTGTCTTTCTTAAAGTCCAGAAGGTTGTTACCATTATCGAAACAATGCGTTAATGCACATGAAATAAGGTTATATTTCAGTAATGAAAATCATTTTTGGCAAAGCAACACTAGACCCTGCGGCGACATCGCCAAGTTCTGGGATTACAATGAGGAAGAAAATTGAGTAATTCCATTTTGATCATGAGAGTCCAATTCTTTTGTTTTGTGTGAATAAAGTTCAATTCTCTCATAATGTGTTGTTTTTTCAAATATTGGTAACCTACCATAGCCTAACCACCCCAGCGCGCCACCTCCGTGTAACGGAAAAGTACCAAATGTAAAGACCAGATAGACAAAATAGATAGATGTGGGATTTACGCATTAAAGTGCAGTGTGCGTCATGGTGTCTACGTTGGATAGACAAGAAGAAGCTTCAATGTGAGAAGAAAAGAACATTTAAGTGCTTATAAAAATAAAAATGAGAGCAAAATTAATTTTGCTAAGCACTTAATATGTTACAACCACCAGAATGATTTTGAACTGCAGTTTTTAAAAATTTTCAATGACCAACGGGAACTGGACTCACGAGAGCAACTAAAGATTTTAAAAGTTATAAATGACCCAGACATCACCCTCATCAATGAGTAGTACTAGTGATGGGTAAAAACAATCGATTCCTCGGCATAATCGATTATTTGCTTCCGATTCTTTCGATTATTGGATCGATTATGCACATCCGGTATTATGGTATAATCGATTATTTGAATGGAATCGGCGGAAGAAGAAACAAATCAAAAGTTGGCGTACTCACACACTAGGCGTTAGGGGATATATATGGTGTCTCAAAAACTATTATTATTAGTGATGGGAAGGATTAAAAAATAATAAATATGAGAAAATATTTATGATTAAAAGTATAATTAATGAAGAATCAGCGTGATCGGCGTCCGTTCAATTCGTTGAGGAAAGGGTTTATGAAAGATAACTTTTTGCCGACTCTGTCGACGAATCTTTATGATGGCCAACAATGAACTAAATCGACTGATCAATTGCCATCCAATAATTTCTCGAACACCGTGGATCCCGGGACATTGTTCGTGATATTTCTTCGCAAATAAATGTTCCGAAAAAATGTCAGATTGGTATGGCTCCATGTATTGACCGTTTGTGGAAGTATTACCGTTATAATTGCAAAGACAAGATTGCATTTTGACTGAGTTATGGAGTTATAAAAAGTTTTTACTCTTTAGAGGCAGTTGATCGCTAACAATTGCAATCCAAAAATTACTTCTCAACACTTGATCTCTGGATTATATTGTTGGCAAGATACTCATATTAATATTTAGTGAGACTCAAAGTGACATGCCTCCTATAAAAAGCCATTTGTGGAAGTATATTCAGAGAAATTCGAACGAAGGGACTGCATCCTGTCGAATATGTTTTAAAACCATTAAGAAATGTGGAAACACCACTTTTTACCACTGTGACCAATATAAATAAAATAACTCATGTAAAAATTAAGATCAATCAACCCCACAAGCGTCGATTACACACAGGAATAGACGCTCATCGCTTGACGTTTCGCACCAACCACCTTCAAAACACGATTATTTAAATCCCTGCTATTCAGCTCAAAGAACCATACGATTATTTACGGATTCTTTTCACATATTCCATGTATTCCATGATCCACGAGCGTCGATTATTTACGAGAATCAACTCACGCCGATTTCTGTTACGCATCCTCGACGTTCACGACACGATTATTTCAAATAATTTGATTCTGCTCCAATAATCGGCAAAGAATCGTATGCGTCATATGAATCGTATGAATCTTTGCCGATTCTCAACTCATCACATAATCTCGTGTATTATACCGAGAATCGGTGCGCATTTCGTTCATCAACCAATTATTTAGCTCACAAATGAATCGGATAATAATCGTGTGATTTTCAATAGTCGTATGTTTGTTCACCGATTCTCAAGAATCGTACGATTATTCGCCGATTATTCACATAACCGATATTTCAACCCAATTTTTTTCCTGAATCGATTATGCCTCAATTTTATCATATGATACGATAAATCGATTACAGAAATTTTTTGCCCAATACTAATGAGTACCTGTGTACCCATCCTTCTCCCCTATCCTGGCCTCCGTTTCGAAAAACCTCATCTCCTCTCCTCATTCACCCCCTTCCTCTGATGACACGTAACTACAACTACCATAGTTGCACAAACAAAACATAAATGGGTATTTTCCACGTATTTCAAACAATCGATATTCTGATTCTGTTACTTGAACTTATTGCATTGGCTAAAAGTTTTCTCATCAAATTGTAAGAATTTCGGCTTTAAAAGCTAAAGAAAGTCGAAGGTTACGAATGCTCCCGAGCACACTCCGAAAACAACGGAATGACCTGTGACGTCATTTTCGCTGTTTATATTGAGACCCAGGCCTTTCCTTATGCTTACGGTGGAAACAAGTGCGGCGAAATTAGTTTTGGACGGTTTCCTGTTTCTTGATGTGCCTTTAAATGGCATCAAAGGGATATAGATGGTGTTTTGTGCCACAATGTACAAATACATCGGTGAAAAAACCGAACAAGAAATTTATTCTGCTTCCAAACGACGAAAGGAGAAAGAAATTCTGGTTTCGAGCGGCACGCCGGGATTTCGTCCGGAGCAAAACAAAATTTTATTGTTGTGAAGACCATTTTCATGTGTGTACCAACTTATTACGTATTAATATTGATCGCATATATAAAAAATAAACTTTTTCAAGTAAATTAATTACTAAGCAAGTACTGTGTTATATTGATATGTTTCTAAGATACTGTTTGTATTGTATAGACTGGTATGGACTTTTAGAAATAAAGAAGTATCATTATGATTAAGTGTATTGAAAAAACAATTTATAAAGTTCATATTAATAACCAAAAGTGGTTTAATTTAAACAAGCTAGCAACTTTCACCATAGCTTTCATCAAAGTGAACCATGCAGCCTAAAGTTTAAGAATATTGAATTCGCTAGTTATAGAAAATGTCAATAATTCTAACGGATATCAATTTTAGAAATGCCATGATTCACGAGGGCTAAATTTACCGTGACTATTACCATAGAGCAAACATATTATATATATAATATGTTTACTCTATGCTATTACTTAAAATATGTTATGGTATTTTTGGACTTAAGCTCCACGAATTTTGGCAGCATTAAATCGATCGTCCTTCCCCAATACAAACGCCTACCATAAACATATCCACTAGAGGGTAAATTATCTAATGTAGCTTTAATAAAACCATTGAACGCCATAGTCTTTTTTTAATGAAAACTCTTTAAATATACGGTCTCATCTACAGGTCTTCACTTTCTCCCTCACTTCCGACTATCGCTCAGCGAAAATGACGTCAAGCCAAACAGATTTCGTTTCGCAGCCGCATAAAAATATTTGAAATTTTGACAATTTTAATCTTAAATATCTCAATTAATATTGAATCAATAAAAAAAACTTTTTTCGCTCCGCAAGCTTGTCCGAGTTAAAGTAACATATAAAGATCCGTATACTTCAATTTAAAATTTTGTAAAATACCCAAATACAAACGCCTGATGATGATGATTACTCATCAAAACCCGGGTCGTGTATGTAATTAAATGGAAAAGTGGTTTTGTAAAGTCAAATTATTAAAAAGTTACTAAATGATATGTCTATCACAGAATAATTTTTAAACCTACGAAGTTAAATGCTTAAACAATAATTTATACTTAATCGAAGCAATTCCACCGCCAATTAAATTTTTTCACCTTTTTCCAATATCTAACATTCTAATCGAATCCGTTATATTTGCTTAAGACGAAAAATGCGACGACCATTATCGCTTGTTTGAATATGTATTATTTGGTTTGAAGGCTTATCCTACAATTAATTCCATCGCCTCATATACAGAGCAGACAAGTGAAGCTTGCTAGCTGGTGTGGCGTAGATTTCAATATTCAATTTATAAAGCTGTGAAATTTCCAAAATTGCAATGTTAATTGCAAGAGCACGTGCATGAAGTGTGATGATGGGAACAAATTAGTTAAATTAAGTGCATAGACCCAGATATAGACCCAGACATAGCACTGCATCCGAGTAACAATTTCCCCATATGTTGCTGATTGTTCCAAAGTAATATAAAATATTTTCACCGAAATATCCTGACTAGTTCAATGAAAAATAAATCTTGCAATATCTCAGTCGCTTTCTTCGAAAAATAGAGCTATCCCATGCTGTATAGTAGTTTTGGGGTTCGTGAAGGGTGAGATTTAAATGAAAATTTAAAAAGAGAAGAAACATTTAGAAACACACCACACAGCACCAATATTTTTGCTTGATATTAGTCATGAGATTTAGAAATTGCTCTCCATTTTGACACCGAATTCTCTTCCTCCCATCCACTAAATGTCAACTCCGAATAGTATTTCCGCAACGCGGCCCCGTCAAGCAGCGTAATGACGTCGCCCGAGTAAGCTTCATTGCATGTCGAAAACTCACTCTCTCTCTCCACCTTCCTACGAACAAACGATCTGTTTGCTTTCCGGCCGTGGAAATGACGAGCCTTTTATTTCGTAATCAGGAGGCCGAAGTGGCAGGGCGACGAGGGGCAGGCGTGGTTAGTGGCGGGCACTGATGATGATGGCGGCAGGCAATCACCAGCTGAAAGAAACGGTGGTCGCGGCGGTCTCGAACTCGGGTGAGGGTAATTTAGGCATGAGGAATGTATATCGACACACCAACGAGTACACACAATACCCTGCTTACTGATACTAATGCTCCAAGAAATGTAAATTACGAGCCTTACTAGGAAGGCTAGGAAGTCAGAAGGATACCAGAAGTGTCTGCATCTAAAAAATACCCTGCAAGCCACCTCAGGGGTGTGTGGCAGGGGATGAGTATTCACCAACATGCATTACACTATACCCTAAAGTTAGTGTAACTACGACTAATTATGCATTAGCATAAATCGCTAATGCTTGTCACGAGGCGAAGCCTCGCAAGCATGCACTACACTACAGATATTATCACAATATATAATATGTATATATGTAGATATTTTGCAACTACACAATGGACAGAGGCTCAAGACTTATGTAGAAAACATGCACGGCGTGCTGCTAGTACTAGGTAACTAACAGCATGCCGTGCATTTTTTCTACATAAGTCTTGAGTCTCTGTCCATTGTGTAGTTGCAAAATACATATACATTAATGGTCCCTCTCCATTATGATAATATCTGTAGTGTAGTAGTGCATGATTGTGAGGCTTCGCCTCGTGACACGCATTAGCGATTTATGCTAATGCATAATTAGTCGTAGTTACACTAACTTTAGGGTATAGTGTAATGCATGTTGGTGAATACTCACCCCCTGCCACACACCCCAGAGGTGGCTTGCAGGGTATTTTGTAGATGTAGATGCATGTGAACCCTGTCTCTTTGGTGTCATTAGGTTCATAGACCATATTGAGGAAGAACGTTTAACCTGCTTGGTTGGAAGACAAGGGCATTGAAATATACTTTGTAGAGGACATATCAATCAGAGTAGGTATATCTGCAGCAATTTCTAAACTTTTATTGGAAAAAATTACTGAAAGAGGACAGACTAGCGTACTCTACTTTTATTCAATTATAACCACCGATCATTCAATAAATTAACCGGAAATCAAATTTTAAAATCAGACTTGATGTGACTAATGTATTGACTGTGATCTACATTAGGCGAAATAAGTATAAGGCTATATGGCATATTAGACACTATAAGCTCTTGAAATCAATTTTAGACAATGAATGAAACATTAATCCAGAATTAACAATAAATAACGCAAGAAGAGCAAGGAAAATGTTTTTAATTAAAAGAATTGTGAAATCAAACGTAGTATCTCTGATAGGTAAGCAATGAAATCCAAAAAGCACTCTAACCCATACCGGAAGATGGAGACAATAACTCCTTAGCTAACAGTTTGTGAATTAAAATTGACTTAAATGTGGAACATTAGTTAAAATTGGTATTCCTGCAGCTAAAGCAATACCTTTACAGGGAAATGGACCACTATATATAATGAAAATTGATTTATTCTGCCAGAATTTAAAGTAAATAACTCCAAAAGCCGTGAACAATGTACCTTTCTTAAGTAAGGGAGAAAAGACAATGGTCACAATCACTCAACCCGCTTGAGTTTTTCTGACAGGAACCGTGAGCCCTGTTCAAGAAATTCACAAGTAGGACACACACAAGTCAGTTGTTTAGGGGGAGTTACCCCACGCCAGGGACAAACTTACGGCAAGTACACTCCACTCCACTAAGTCGTTTGCGAAGAGTGACAACGCTCAACGACCGCGTGAAGGGCCACACACACTCAAATGCTCACACACAAAAAAGTAAGTAAGTTGTTTAGGGGGAGTTACCCCACGCCAGGGACAAACTTACAACACGTATACTCCACTGCATGGAAAGAACCAGGCTCAACGAATTCGTGAAGGGCTACAAACACTCACACATTCACTCAAAATAGCACACGCTCACAATTAACACCACTCCACAAATGGATGGCTAAATGGCCACAGGTCAAAAAGAAAGGATGGAGTAGAAGGCGAAAGGTGGGTACGGATACGCGTATTTCGGCCACAAAGTGGCCCTCTTCAGCGTGCTGAAGGGAGGTATTCACAACAACGCAGAGTTGAAGTGAGAGTGAGGACATTGGTGGGGGGGGAATAAATAGGGAAAGGAACTTGAGGGGGGTTGGCCGGGGGTTCGGGGTGGGGGGGAGGAAGCCTTTGGGTAGGTGCGTGAAGTTAGCACAGGGGGAGGGGGGGGGGGAAGAGGAAGACGTTGGGTTGGTGAGTGAAGATGGCGGGGATTGGGGGAGAGGGAGGTTCTCGAGAAGTGAAGAAGTTCAGAGTCACGCAAGTGGATGGGGGAGGGCAAGGGAGAGGGAGTGAAAGGAAGGATTGTACAAAAACGGTCGAAGAGTGAAGAAATTTAAATTTAAACTATTTTAAATTTAAAAGAGAGAAACAAGGAAGAGTTAGCGATAGGTCCAGCGTCACTATTTAGGATTTGTCCTTTTCTTTTAAAGATCAGCATTTAAAGTGCATACATCACGGCTCCAAAGAAATGCATAGGTTTTAAATAACGTATTCGAAATCCATTTCCACTTATTGATCATAAACGTAGAAGAGGAGCCTTTTTTACTCACCTGTAAAAAAGACTGCTTCAAAAAGTTTCAACGTTGTCAATGTTTTACACACACGACGACGGAATAATCAATGAATATTGGCAACATTATGAGGAAGTATGACTTAGTAAATGGACCACTTGGAACCATCCATCGTCTTTTTGAAATTATAATCTAAATAGAATAGGCCTTTGGACATAATCCTTGCTTCTGGTTGCGGATCATCATTATGCAGTAACCCTATTCGAATAAAAAATGAAAATAAATTAGCTGATGCAACACTGCTCCAGAATTATTTTGGCTTTCATCCTTCGTAGCAATACTACACTCGGTATAATTTCTTGCCATGACATTTGCAACGATAAAGATGATTTCAAAATTTGAAGTATAGATATGAACGTAATAGAATGCTGATGAGTTGTTCTCGGGTTTCCCACCGGGTTAGGTTTTCCATGATTGCCGACGTTTCGGCAGAAGACTTTCCTGCCATTTTCAAGGCTGTGGAAAGTCTGCTGCAGAAACGTCGGCAATCATGGAAAGCCTAACCCGGTGGGAAACCCGAGAACAACTCATCGGCATCATTCGCCGGGAAAGCCTAAAATCATACATCAACGTAATAGAATTTTTTCAGGATGAAATACAATGACTTAATCCTTCCACGGTGCAGTGTCTGAGCGGGATATGCATTTTTATCACCACGCAAAGACATCATAGCCTCTTACGCTGGTTGATCGTGCTCCTTTCATGTCCGGTTATAGACATATGGAGAAAGGCAAGATACCTGAAGGTGCGTTTAAAATGCATACAATCTCGTTAAAACATTCCATATCCAAGCTATTATAAGCTCCTCTTTCGACACACACTCGTGCTTTTCTATCTAGTTAGCCTTTATCAGTGATAAGTACAGTTCATCTCACCCTCATAAAATTTTCTTTTAGTTTTCATTCATAGTATTCTCAAGTAGAATCTCATTTTAATGTATCGAGTCTCATCGCAATTTTATGCGCTAAAATGCCAGTTAAAATTATTACAACGGACAGACTACTATACGATGATGACTCACGATGATTGGCAGACTCGTGAAGCAAAACACTACGTAGCCATAGTTTTGTAATCATACACGTGGCTAGAGAAGAAGGGATCAACTGCAAGAAGACTATAAATCGTCTAAGGTGATGCATAAACTCCGCATTCAAACAATACTTGATGTTATATTGCCTGGAATCAGTCCAGTTCTATTCACTTGCGTAATAACATCTCTATTTATGAGAAATAAGTAAGAGAAACACGAGCTACTAGCTCCGTAGCACTTACTCAGTCATTTACTACGGAACATATTCAAACACATAACAATTCCTAAATGTCCACGATCCTCGACCAAACAACTAACTCAAAATTATGGTTTTCATTATGTAAATGCAATCAGAATTAATTTCTAAAAACATTACTGTTTAAAATAACCGAACGAGCCGTAAATATGTACTAAATAAAGTGGATCCATAAATACGATGCCACTGCCCATGAGGTCTCAAATTCTGGAGCAAATTTAAGAAATTAGATAGGGAGGATTGGTTGATGCGGTGAGATTTTAGACAGGTATTTTAAATAGGTGGGCAGTGAACATGTTCTTATAAGTGTATGAGCAGATCCAGTCGCTTTAATGAAACGTCCGCCATAATTTTAGGCGTTAGAAGAAATATGAAATCCATAGTATACTTCCGGAGGTCTCTTGTTGAATAGTATTCGATAGTATCTTTGTTAGTATGATCTAAAGTATTTATATGGATAGTTTTACACCTGAATTTCCCGTTTTTGACCATATGAAATATAAAAAATGGGTACCAAGTAATTTCCGGTGACTGGCGTCCTAAACTAGTGTCTATAAGAAATGGCATCCAACCGTAATGCTCAAGTAAATTTTTTCATCCTTGATCTCGGACCTACTTCGGGATGCGTCGTATTGTCTTTTTCAATTAACCTTGAAATTTAAAGCAGAATGTTTGAACTTAGTATACACACTCAATTCCATTTAAAACATAATTTGCGCTTGCCTATATATTGTAATCTGATGACAAATCTTTCAGTCAGCTCAACAATCGGGACTCCCATTCATCTCAATACGAAATTCTTATCTGTTTCAGGCAAATTATATCTCCTTGGTCTCAGCATTAGATTCCTTGCTCACGTCCGCATAATGAAGATGCGTAAAAACTCGCATGGATGGATGTGCAGTGAACATTGCGTGGTGTAAATCGGGAACTTGCCAGAAAGACTGCGCCAATGCATTAACAAAATACAGGAAAATTATCCGACTCAGATTCCGTGCCCACGTTCGCTCATTATCTGTACATCAAACTTTGTCATTATCTGTCTCGTCACCTTTAGACTTGATATTATTGCTCTTCGGATGCATGGAAACATGCAAGTCAATTGTAATGAAGAGGGATTAATGGAGTACGGGAATTCTTCAAAACAACGATTTGTTTAGGAATATCATTCCGACAGTTTACGGTTGATGGAGGAAAGAAGTCCAAATAAAACACTCCCTGATACCCAATATCAACTGACTTTTATGTCTAGTCATCCGGGAACGATTGCTGATTCATAAACTTTCTGATCTGATCTAAATGCTAATAATCTCCTCACTCAAAAAAAGTTCATTCATTTTTACTGTAAAAACGACGTATTTATAGGCATTAGTCAATCCCTTACGGAATGTATAACAATGCAAACAAACACGTTCAAACCAAAGTGGCATTTCCAGCAATGTACGTAGTATCGTTAAATATTTTAGTTCCATTAACTATGAAATATATGCTGTGAAATACTGATTACCTGTGGGGACTATTGAGGCAAAGTCATGCTAGATTAATAGAACTGATCATTCTTCTTGCGAATTTTAAATATATTTTTTGCACACTAAGAAGCAACAGTCAACTGTTGCAATAATATGAGATGAAGTTTTTTGAAGAAAGAAACGAAAATCCCCCGTTACACTTAAGTTTACGCGTCCCACATATTACTGTACATGATTCTAAGATTAATCTAGTAGTCTAAATATTTAGCCATAGTTTTTAGAATACGAATATTTCATTTTTAACTTCCATTAAGTAAGTATAAAAAACTAATTTTTGCCTGCTTTCTTCTATTTGAGACCACTGTGCGCCGCCATTTGGAGCCTCAGAAAGAGAATAGGAGTGTATTTTAGAATGGCCTAATTATATCATATAATTAGTCCATTATAAGATAGGATAATTTAAAATTTAAGGATATTTCAAATGCGTGCTAGAGAAACGATTTATTTTTTTCTTTGCTGTTCCTTCGCTGATTTTAGCTCTGCAATTCCAAGCCGCTCTGAGCGTTTACCTCTGTTTTTCTGCGAAGTATCTCCACACATTACTCAGTAAACCATTTAGCTTATAATAAATATAAATATATCGAATCAATTGTCACTATTGTGTTTGATAGATACTTTTCACTATTTTAGTGCGTCTCGAATTCACAAATCGAGTCGAGATCGAAGTAGCTACTAACTGATCTAATGGAGTGGAAAGCCCCCGCCAGGTCTACTAGCAACTTTAAAGGAAAATAACTCTATCCACGGCAGAGTGTACTTCGACTTAAAGAATCCCAATTCTGTACTCTTAAAAGGTGTAGCGCAAGACGTTCCTCAATATCCAAATTTGCCTAATCATTATGCCGGTTATATTTACTTCTAATGTGCAACACTGACATAAGGGTGCATGACCTCCAACATGACTTATGTGGGTACAATGATAATGTTTAATAAGATATTCAGAGCTATAAAAAATCGATCAGCATATTCCAGCTTTCGACATAGCCTATTGATCAACATAATGCACGATTTTACTAGAACAACTTATTCCCTTTCACATAATGAGCTACCACCCTCAGCAAGTCAACGGACTTAGAGATATCATTTCAGTCTTAGTGAACAAAAGGACTTCTTTTAGGAGATCAGGAGCACGTTTGACGTACAAAGGACGCATTATTTACGAGCCATTCCGAAAATTTAGCGAATTCCAAAAGGAAATATTATGTTCATAATATTTTGGACAGTGCCTCCCGTAGAAGCTCGTGAATCACAAGTCTCTATCCTAGATTCCATTGTTGAAGCATTGGACACTACACGCAGATATTACACATACACAGCAAATAGTTACACATTCAACTCGAGGAACAATGACAGACAAACAGTCTAAAATTTAACTGGACGCAATTAATTAATGAAGGTAAGGGTCAGTCAATATTAGATGAATTCTTAAGCTGTTTCCCATAAATATCCAATCCCCCCAACATGTAATTCAGTTTTGATCGCATTGGATTTGAAGAGTTAATAAAATTTTACTTATGATTACCAGTTGAATCATGCATTCAATTGTCCTTAGTGTCACTGAGAAAGATCGAATCGAAAAATAAATTTATGGGATTCTATTTCATGTGTATTCCTCAGTATAACACTAAATAAATATAAACAAAATTGTGCATTTTCCCAGCATGAGACGAGACTAATTATTACATCGATATTTGGTACGATTTTAATTAGATTAACTAAAAGAAATAATTAGACTAACAGTTCACAAGGATCTCCATTCATCGTTATGCCTCTTCTTGCATTAACTCATCATCCACAAAATCCTTGCGGCGCGCTTCATAGACGACAATGAATTTTCTTTTAACCAAACTTGCACTGATCCCACAATAAAGTAACACTATACAGTGGCGACAAATCGTACCTATTGAGCAGCCAGGAAGATAACTTTTTTCCTCGAATTCTTAGCTTTATTAAAGCTCTAGCTCGACCTTGGAAATCATCCACCGTCACCGAATCCAGGTTTTCTCTTTTCAAGAGCGAGGTTCGCTTAACTTTTTCGCGGACAGTGAATGGTATCCAAGTTCACAAGGAACAACTCAAATTGGCCAATGGAGACACGAGTCGATTTCTCACGCATCCTTAGGCTACGCTATGCATGTGATTTCCGTCACACTCAAATCAAACGAGTTCAGAAGCCGCAGAAGGCAATAGAAATAATACTCGATAGGGGGTGTTAGCCGCTTGCACAAGTGCGGGAGCTTCTCTCGCAATATTTATGCTTATGGCCAACGTGGCTGAGTACCGACCAATTCAAAGCAAATATGTCAATTCCAAAGAAAATCCTTTTCTTAATGTCATCGTTAATACTTCTTACGTAGATAAAAATCAAAATCATAACATTATGGTAATATTCAGACTTCAAAGCTTTGAAAGATGAAATAAAATTGAGCTCTTCAATGTACAAAGAGTTGCTTCCTCTTTCAATTAACAGCTTCGATGTGAGCGTTTCAGGAAACATTAGAATTCAGCGAGAGTAATATAGTTTAACATTTTTTACGAATTTGATTTTCTAAATTTATTTTTCTTCAAATTATGAATGTTTTACCAACGCCTGACACCTGCATTAAAAACATATATTACTCGGTGTAAAAGGGAAAGTAGATAAAAATGTACTTATGGACTCAGGATTCTTTCAATATATACGCATGCCATTCAATTACTAAAAACGAAATAGGTATTAAATACTCCACATGAAATTTCTGTCTCGTAATATGTTATACTCTTTATTCACTTCATGTATTTGCTAAAATAATCTAAAGCTTTACCAGATAGGGTTCGAAATGAGTCGCTCCCGTGGTCGATAACCAGCAAAAATGGATTCAAAGAAGAAAAAAATGCATTTTTCTGATTACAATGGCAATCTGATGACTCACACAGTATCATAAATTAAGGAAAATTCAAGTAATAATTACGTCATCCACATAGTTACCTACAATATTTATACTGTTTTACTTGATACTCCAAACCAAACTCACTACTACGTTTCTCTAACTACTAAAAGAATAAGTCCACTACAACAGATTTTCTTGACGCAAAAACTACGCTTCATTTTTATTTACTGAAAAAAACGTGGTACAGAGTGGTAAGGTACTATCTATCGATCAAAAGCGAACGAAACCAAGACCCCCGAGATATATATATGCACATCTCTGTGGTATTGTCTAAACCCTATAAGGCGGGCCAATTACCGTAGAAAAAAGCACAGATTAAATTGAATTGCCCCTTAAAAAATAATTAATCTCGACACGGATATTAACGACAACAATGTATTTATCTTGATACAAATGCGTCATTTCTGTGTGTGCTAGGATCTTGCACTTGGATAAAATTTTATAAGGAAAGCAGCAATGGAAAGATATTATCTTCACGAAACAGAAATTTATGACACATTTAACATGACCAAGTCAATTTATGGTTGGATCGAAGCCTATTGGAACTAACCACGCCCAGATGCGATGAAATAAATTAAGTCTGATATTGCAACCATTAATTGATACTATCCTTTCTCATTCATTCGATGAATATCAGTTGATTCCATACTCAAGTGGGCACAAGACGAAAGTCTAAAGATTACATTAACCACGCTCAAGCACTTAATAATATCGAGAATTGAAAGAATCGTTGATTTATCGAATCTTCCAACCGCTCCACCATTAAAGTACTTCAAAAGCATGAAGTTGACGAGAGCGATTAAAAATATATAATCTCCTTAGAAAAACTTCACCTTTCAAGGGAATGAGCAAAGAGGCGGAAGCCCACGTATGCGAGGAAGCAGAATATGCGAGGAGGGGAGGTGGAGAAAGGGCTGGACACGATTAGTGGGGGAAAGGTGCTCTCAGGAGTGCGATCGGCGGCGGTTTGACATGGCGCGGGCAGCTTAGTAAGAGGAATGGATTAGCGTCCCTCGCCACAGAAACGTTGCGAGTGTGTGTGTGTGATGAGAAGAGAGGTGTGGCAAGGCACGCGCGTGGGTGCGGGTGTGGGTGCAGAGAGGAGGAGGAGGAGGAGGAAGAGAAGGTGCCGCGCTCGGGTTGGCAGGAGGAGCGTGGTTGGATAGGAAAGGGAGGTTTTCTTTTTCTGGTGCGCCATCGATCTCAAGGATGAAAATTTTTCCCCTACTTATCGCGGGAAGTGACGTCACCCGTCCAGGGACCTTGATCGAGCCAATCAGGCGACAACTCTTTGGCGCCTCGTGGGAAAACTTCCTTCGGCAACGGAACTGGTGCCTCCGACGCAAGGCCGAATGGGGCAAAGGCGTCGAGATCGAAATATTAAAAAAAAACATATATAAATAAAAATAAAAACTGAGGAGACCACTGCGCGGGTGGGGAGGAGCGCGTAGGTATTAATTCAGTCAACCAACCAAACAGCAGTGACGGCTTCACTGCCTCTCAGTCCAGTGAATCGAGAACGAACGGATAAAAAAAGCATACCACGAAAGCTTTTAAAATGACTATATCACCTTAAGAGGCCTGTTGTGTCGGATGGCTCACGACGAAAAGTTTGGTTGCGAATTCCACAAACATTCATAACTCACGAAAAAAAATGTGCCAGCTATCAATCGATGTCATTCACGAAACCTAGTATCAACGACGGGCAGAATCTCAGTTTAGGAAATAAGATATTCAATGAAAAAGTAAAGTTAAAAAACAAATTAATCTATGCGGTGCATCATCTTTTCAAAAATAGCCATAAAATACAACACATCTACATCAATCGTAAATAAAGTAACTTTTTGAGTGTCAAAGAATTGTTTTTTTTATTGACACGTTATTAGGAAGTTCCGCCAAGTGGAACTCGTCGTATAACATTGTGTAATATTATAAGAAGGTTTCATTAATAACCTTCAATCGGCTAAAGCCATAGCATAACAAATCAGTTTCTTTCGACTGACGAAACACATTATTTTAACTGGTCAAAATATGGGTAGCCTGCCTAGCTAGACCGGGAAAAGCGCGAGATCCAAAATTTCACGCAAAACGATGTTTCGATGACTGAACATAAAAGAGTAAAAAAAATAAGAACGTTCTGAGATTAGATATGGTGTGTTAAACAGCTTTTTGTCGACAAATGATTTTTTGATCCTGGGGAGCATACTTCTTCTGTGAAACCAGGCTTCTATCTGGTTCATGGTCCTTTTTTCTGCTACCGGAAGGCTTCGACATTGAAACAATTTCCTAAGGTTTTCCTCTATCCATTCTTCTCAACAGAAATTCTAGAAGCAGGCCGATATTGGTAAAAACGTTTTATGCTTAATCTTTGATTTTTCTGTATGGGATAAAAGGTAAAACATATTCCAGTATTAGATTTACCGGTACCAGTCTAACTGCTGACTCAAGTACGAACATTTCATCATTATGATACATTGGTTAAAAGAAAAAAATATATTCCTTATAGTGCTAGATGACATAGCCATAGCCATGAGGTTCATAAAAACATTAACCATTGTTATTTTTCAAAAGTCTATGAAACAAGATAAGTCCATTCAGTGAGGTCACAGAAACAACGACGTAAAAGAAATGGAAAAAATACTCTTTGTTACGCCACTGGCATTCCGTGGATTTTAAACAAAGTATCACGAAACAAATCATCTACATTAAACATGCAGAATTCACAATGTAGCATTTTGGCAGCGTAAAAGAACTTGGTCAAAAAGAATGAAAAAGAAACGTCATTAAAAGCCTGTTCACTTTTAAGACATTTATTTCCTTCCTTACGCAACCAAGTAACATCCAATGTACATACAGGCCTGATAATTACTTCTCAGTTTTGGTATAACTCAACTCAGTAATTTAAGTAATATTTTACACGATTTTCTATTCGGAGGTGTGGTAGCAGGTGAAGTCTGTTCAAATATCCTTACCTAAATCCTTACAGGATCAATATCTGGAACCCAGACTTCATACGAAATTGGTGTCCCAGGGAAAGAAACCAGCCCCCTACCTTGCACATGTGAATTTCATAGTCCAATAGTAGTGTTAGTTTGATAAGAGTTCTATCCGCGACCATTAAGCCAATCTCCAAGTTGATTCTTATGAGAGTTAGTAAATCATATACTGCCGTCACATGGTATTTTTAGGGATCGGGAATTCCCGGGGACTCCCAACCTGCCGTTATTAGCTACGAGCTCATATATTTTTATTCATCACTAATTGTAAGTAGCAACATTTTCAGCAGCGGCGCTAGGTTAAAATGGAAGAGTTAAACGATTAAATTGAATATTTCCAAATTATGTCTGATTGTTCTTATTAGCCTCTGAATGTCAGCTTATTAAGAAATATTCTAGCTATTTGATATTATATATAAACTTGTATAAATCTGAATAATTGTCACTACTACTTTCCAAATCGCAAACCACAAAACATCGAAATAAATTCTGAGAGATTTTGTGAGAGCATATTGAGTGTACATTGTCAAGGTAACAAAAAAGTTTATTTGAAGGGTATTTGAAGTGCCCCTGGTGAATCTAAAGGCCTCAAGTACGAGTTCCTCATTTAAAATGGTAGGAGGCTTTGTTGTCCCTGAGGAAAGGGCAGAAGACTTCTTGGGCTCCACGCATTAGGGCCCCAGAAAGCACTGTTCGACGCATAATTGAGTTTAAGAATTTAGAAATAGTTGGATGTTTCTCTAAACGTAGGGATCCGTCAGACAAATATAAGCATTCAGACTGATCATTCTATAATAGAATAGGGAATAACCTTAAACATATATTGAGTCAAAATTTGCATAAATTACGTTCATGTTTTTCAGCGGGTGACAACTACTATTTCTTACCGAATGACTGAGAGGCTCAATGAAAAAATGAAAAGCTCAATGAAAAAATTATGGATTCAATAAGGGACCATTCAACGATCAAAAAAATCTTGAAATTATGTATGTAGGCGAAAATGGTGCCGCAGTTATAATTTTCGCGGGAAAAAAAGGAGATATTCCTGAAATATTTGTGCCCGATTTCGTGCGAAAACGTCTCCTTCCAGTCCATTTTTAAAGACATGCTGGCCACCCTTCTTCACTTGAGAGCAGGGCACAAAAAGCTGTCTTTAAAGCGATTGCGATCGGGTAATTGGGTTCGCACGAAGAGGGCATGGGAGGCTTTCTAATTAAATACTCCTTGTTTGGAGTTTGGAACCGAACATACAGGCAACCGCATCACACTTCTGCTACATTTTTAAATTCTCAGCAAGATTGGAAAGGTTTACTCTATGTTAGGGAAATCTAAATTTCTAAACGACTGCTCCGTAATTTATCGCTTCCCAAAGCTACGTAAACGTATTTGAGCGACGAGTTGAGCATTAACTTCTCGTCCTCATGCTTGCATCTCTGGGAAACCATTGTCAAGTATTGCATTACGCTTGACTAAGGCGTTTTCAATTCTCCTGTTTGGCAGTAACAATGCTTGGCAATTTGCCAAACATTACGTAATTCGAAAAATGTACTAGCATGTGCTAAGATTTGTTTTTGTTGTGCTTTTTCAGCTGATGGCACACATTTCAAAAAGGAAACCAGGCCACTCTTTTTATTTCAATTTCATTGCAAATATTACTACGACGCATGAAATCGAGTGAAGGAAATAGTACGTAAAGATGATCATCAATCTTTAAAAAATTGAGAAAGGTAGAAGGCAGATAATTACCTTCCTCCACTCAAGTCTGTTAGTGTAACAGACTTGAGTGGAGGAAGGTAATTATATACAGAATAATTCTAATCCTCCTTGGCTTCCAAGACGGAAAAATAGAGAAGTTGATAATTAAAATTCATAGATTGGATACTTTCCACTCTTTGCACTCTTTGCATATATAAGTGTTTTATGTAGATACTTTTCTAATTGTTTAAAAAAATACTGAGATTGGTATCAGTAATATAATGAGCAATTTAAAACATTTTTCGCCGATTCAACTAGAATTCGTCCTTTAAAGGAGCTTGGCTATCTTTTCCATTTCTACATCCCCATTCAGTCAGTCATTCCGTCCCCTAAAAGTCAGATACACACTAATTGCACACCAAGAATATACCATCTACATAAATTAATTCAGAAATTTAAAGGAACGGTAATTAAGTTAGATGCTATATTCCAACGGCGAATACAATTTAAATACCCAGCACTGCGATTGCACCTCAGTATTTACACTTTAGTAGTGAAAAGTGCATCCGAGAAATGTTGCTGATAGCAATGATTATTCGATTAAAAATTCAAAAAAGAATGGAAAAAATAAGGTGAAATTGCATGGTAAATTGTACCGGACCACTTAATTGAAGGCCACCATTTCATCCTAGTCTTTGGATACCTAAAATCCTATTGTTTTACTTTCTAAAAAACTAGTCATAAATTGGAGAGCAAGCACTCTTAAAATAAATATTTCTATATTACCTACCTCGTAGAGGTAGCATATTAAACTGTGATTAATCACTACATAGTCGGTTACACCAAGTTAGTGCCGTTTTATACATGTATTTCACTTTATACAGCACAGCAAATGGAATTAAAAACAAAATGAACAGCAAAAATCAAATATGTATTCAAATTGATTTGAAATGGAAGAGACATTTTCTAGAAACATTCGCTACCAAGGACGATAACTGTCATATGTGCATTATATCGGGGCATAACGAGCATGAGTCATTGATTCAGAGAAAAAGGAGTCTCATTGCCGTTTAATCTGGCCCGTCAAATATGCATAGTCACGGCGATAAAACTTTTCCGGCGTTCGCTCTTGAAATTGCATTTTCCACAAGGGCGCATGTGGAATGGTACAAGTTTGTGAAAGATGTTAGGTGGTTGAAGGCCCACACACTGGAAAGTTTACAACATCAAGGGAAGGCAGCACCTTACCGTGTGATTGTATACTTATCTGATTGCTTCCAAGAATCCGTTGGGTGCAAGAATCCATCGGTTTTGTTCAAAACACAAAACAAAAGCATCATATTTAGTACTAGAACTATTTTTTCTTCAGAAATGGATATGGATTAACCATTAAAACAAGAAAAGAAGTGAATTCTATATGGCAACACGAGAACAGTCATTCCAAACAAATAACGCAGGTAAATTATTTTCCTCACTGCTACACGCAGCAGCACTGGAGATAAGAGTTATCATGGATTTTACTATTTAAAAAAGCCAAGAAGTAATCGCTCAATACACAGCTAAAACAGCCAAGAATGAGGTAAAAGGATAAATAAAACCAACCAGTGAAGTAGGATAATAACTAAAAGCAAAAAAGAAGATTGGATCGCTATTACAAAACAAACAAGAAATTTAAAATTATAATTTATTCCGTTTAGAAACTACAGCTTTCACCTAAAGAACTGCAAAACCTCTGATAATCAGAATAAGGCAATAAAGACGATACGTAATCAACAAATATACCTAGGATACGACTACAGCTTCACTCCTAAATAGCTAAAGCCTATCAGTTCAATAATGATAGAAATTCGCTAATTAGTCAACCTGAGACACGGTTATACCCGACTTCGAATGCTGTGACGCTCATAGAGAGAATGCGCACTCCATTACAATTTTTCAGGAAAGTTACTGGATAACTGATTCATGAAGGGATGAATAAATCCATGCCAACAAAGAAATACACTGATAATGCAAAACACCCTTATCTTATATTTTCTCATGAAATAAATCCATATTTTGACTATTATTGCGAGCTTCTTTTTCCGGCTTTAAAGTTTCATGTCTTGGTCATTGTACAAAACACAATGGCATTGACACTTAATCAGCTAAACAGACGGTTTACCTAATTTGTTTTGGTTTACAACAAGCAAGGGCTCACAAGGTGAAGAACGCGCTCGTGAGAACGGCGGGAAAACACGAAGGACGACGGAGGTTGTGTCCCGCAAGACACTTTTTTATTTCACTCTGTCGGGGAAGGTTCGATCCGACGCTTTACGACGGCAAAACGAAAACGCCTACATCCCTCCTCAAGTGGGGGCAAGTGATCGGCACCTGAAACATTTCCTGGTTTTCTCCTCTTCGTCAGGTGCAATATAAATTCTTGGCTCTTCGCTACCCTTTCCCCTCCCTATCCCTTCTCTCCTCGCCATGGGAGCACAATCACTGCTTTCCTTCCAGAGGAAACCCCAAACTATTCCATTCCCCTTCACCCCCAACTTGCGTACACCCTTATCGCAAGCCCTTCCCCACCCCTCGCCTACTCAACTCCCCACCGCGTCCCACACCACGGCACCGTGATTCCCCACTCCACGCCGAGCGCCGCCGCCGCGGCACCGTACTGGCACCACTCCAAGCGGAGCGAGATGGTGAGAGTCGAGGGACGGTGAATGAGAAGGCAAAAACGGAAGAATCTTGAAAGGTGGAAGGGAGATGGAGTTATGACTCGGACTGAAAAGGGAATGTTTTCGGGTGTGAGGAGGTTATAAGTGAAAGAGCATCCGGGGTGGGGGACAGGAGAGCGACCATTTCATAGGGACAGTGCTACACTCTCCCCAGTCCTACCCCTTTGCCATTCCCCTTCGACGCCATTGGTGGCTTAAAAGTGTGTACTCGAGATCGAGATGTGAGATTGGGGAGTGGCGGGAACCAAGGGGTCGGTAGTAAAAGAAACCCGAAGTCATTCATAATTCACCCCAATGGATATGGGACAAGTTTGGTTGGGGAAAGGCCTTTTAAATTCTCCGCGCCGTTGAAAACGCTTGAGGTTTCGTGAGCACCCACGAGTCGAGAGAGATGATGCATGAGGTTTGTTCTGTTCCAATGATGATCCACCCCTTTGTTTACCCATGCATTTTCTTTCAATAGTCGAAGGATACACGAGGGCTCGCGCATACTGGTCTAATGGTAGTAGTTAATCATAAATTGAGCGTTTAAAAGTTAATACATATTTCTTAGCAGAATATATAATGATATAGCACTGGCATACACTTTTCACTCATTTATTTAATGCAAAGGAAACTTGGGTTTGCCTTGATAAACAAAATTGTCATTTGAATGGAGTTTGAACGGAGTATCGTAGACATGCTTAATATAAAAAAGGAGACAATTTGACAAATGGGTGTATCATTAAAATATGGAGTGGATATTCCAATTATGAGCGAAGATGAAAGCAGTATGTTTCACTGATTTAGTCATGTAGACGATGTAGACAGAATGGACGAGGGTGGAATCACACGATAAGTAGGTACATACATGATATATTAGTAAACGATGAAAGAAGGAGTAGAGTGAGAATGCTTCGGATGAATGTCATCGACTGTACCTCCAGCCCCAGTGATTCCAGAAAATTGAAAGATAGGAGTCTTGGAAAAAAGAGATCGTGTATTATGCAATTCACAAAATGTGACAGACGTGAGAGAAATATCAAAGCAATAATAATGAGAATCGGCTGCACTAATGAAACAGCCAATTGTGCATAGCTAAAGCTGTAATTTTTTCACTCAGTCGATCCGAGAATGGAAACAAAGGGAACGACATTTAAATCAATGCTACAGTCCATCGAAAAATCTAACAAGCAGTATCCGCGACAAATCGACAATAACGTGGATATTTATTGAATAAAACATCTCCTTGTAAGTTGGGGATGAATTTTCAAAATGCACAAGAGCATTCCGTGGATGACATATTTTGAGCTTCTTAGATTCAGATTCCGAATCTGTTTTATCCTGTAGCCTCTTTTTATTTGCAATGATAAGATATTTTCCTCAATACTTAGAGAGAAAAATTGAGAGAATAAATCTCTCAATTTTTCTACCCTGAATGAATTCACTTTGTTTCGAACAATTATCCCTCGGAACGATCAAAAATTTTCAAATGAGCCATCTCGCAAACTCCTCACACGATTCCACGTCGAATTACACAAATTTTACTCTGGCGGCGAAAAGTGATTTTATAGCCATATTTGGATGCCATCTTCTTTTTGTGTGCTGACCTCATGAATACTAGATAATAGTATACATGGCTGACCTCATCGATTCCAATATGGCTGTTCTATTAACTTTTTCGGACTTCGAATTGCTCACGGTCGATTATTTCCGAGTTATTAAAGTTGGTTTACAAAATTTCTAATCAGCTTTTTACGTGCTAAGGACCTTCCAAGATAGGGACGTGGCTTCGTTGGAGGCAACAACGGAAAATCTCACCAATTCCAACGATTTTATGAGGGAAGCGAGAACGATGCGCGGAATGTTGGAAAATGAATGACAATTAACCTCAAAAGATTGCCGACCTTAACTTAAGAGTAGCCTTTACTTAGAGCCCGCAAGGAAATTTTGAAGGAGGACACTTATTCAATACATATGAAAAACATTTACAGCCATATTTAATTTTTTGAAAAGAATACTGTGATTATTATGCTTCGTATGTTAGATACAGGGTGAATTTTTTTAAATTTCTATTGGTATTCGGAACTATTCATAACCTAGATTGAAACCGTTGGAATCTGAAAACCATTCCTTGCAAACTTGCTGAAAGTAAATCCTATTAATTCCTCATCTATATCTCTATAAGTACTCAACCGTCACTCTTACTATGAACTTAAAGAATTGGATAAAGGGCAGTTGTGAAAAGCAGAGCAACAAATTTCCATAGTCGTTTGGCCAATTATCAAAAGGAGTTTCTAAAATTTCAGTGCTTATTAAGAATTCTCTTGTTTGAGGTGGCCGTAAATGCAAGTTGGGGAAAAAAGTGCAGAAAAAGGAATGTGAAATTTTTCGTCAGTACCTGGTGAAAATTATGGTGTAAAGGTATAAAATGTGAGTAAAAAACAGTCACAAAACACACACCACGGAAACATAATAACACGTCTCCCAACAGAGGAAGTTAGCGACAAGCGTGCATAAAAAGGGGTCACAACTTCCCCGCACTGCTTCCATCACTTATCTGCCGCTTCAATTTTTTCTATCCCAACCGCGGTTTTTCGAACACATATAACGCTGTCAGCGGGGCGCAGACGTATGTACAATCGAAGAATAAACCCACGGATGAAAATTGCAGCGGAAAGGGTTAATCTGTGCGGGTGGGAGAAGGGCTGCTGGGTGTCGCGGTGAGAGGGCGCTCAGGGGCCTGGCGTTGCTTCGAAACCGCAAAAGTCTTCATGGGCAGCTGCGTTTGCACACCATTGTGTGTGGGAGAGACCATTGGGGAAGGTGGGGGCGGAAGGGGTCGGCCCGCAAAGAAGGTGTCGGCCGTCTCCAGAGAGATGTGGGGGGGAGAGGAGTAGGAGGAGGGGGAGTAGGGAAGGTACTGTGAGTGGGTGGAAATGGCCACGAGATTGAGCATCACCCGCTCCGAGGGAGATCTGAAATCGCACTTAATAAGTTTGGCTTCCCCACGCCATCACGGGCAGACCACCGATTATTTCGACGGAAGATTACAGGAATGAAAAAAACAGCGCAGCCGAGCGCATTGAAGCGCTAAAGAAAATATTTTCCAGTCCTGCGGGCGCGTCGGTGTGAATTTAATAGCTGCCGATAAACCGATGAAACTGCTTCGGAATAAAGGGTTTCCAACAGAACTCTATTGCGTCGCAGAATAACGACAGTTCGAGATTTTTGCAGAGATATAATCCCGCACCGTTTCCTCTTCGTCCTCCTTACTATCATTTCATTCGGCGCAAAGCAATGTTTTGTAGATCGGATTTTGAAATAAAATACACGTTTTTTCCAAATACATCAGTTAAAAACCCAAAGTTCTGTTTAGAATGAGATTGATGTTTTCCACAAATCTCGATCAATTTCGATTGAATTCATTCAATGCATTAGATCGGCTTTGAGTTTACGAGCAGGTACTTAGGACCTAGAAATAACAAAATACATAAATATCCAGGTAATAGTACATTCCTCACTTGAAACCAAGTTTTTACATGAAATAATAAAATTCTATGCTACTTTGTATAGATAAGTGATTTTCGTCTTCGTTTTTTTAAGGCAAATTATTGCAAACTCAGAAATGCAGTGTCAGTAAAAGCAATCAGAACCACTGATGACAAGTAACGAACGTCTTTTAGCATCTCTACCTGTCGTAAAGGGCAAGAAGTCAGGTCACTTTCACGCCATTCTGGAGAAATTTCAAATATGAGGTTGCTTCAAGAAATATCGAGGGATGTATGAGAGCGAGTGAGAAAAACTGCTCACGGAATGATATAGAGCTCGAGAACACTTGAGTTTTTTGTCTTCGGATGAGGCTATTGCAGTAAAAGGCGGATAAATTGCTTCGGCTCTCTTTCCGAAAGCCTTCACAAGCATTTACGAACGTGTAACAGTGAGACTGATTGCCAAGACTTGCCGGTTACTCCACATGCTCTCGGAGAAGGGCGGAGGGATTTAACGAGAGTTCCAGCGCTACAGCCCCGGATGTTGAACAATTGCGAACTATTGAGACGCGAGAGCAGGGACGTGGACGTCGGCTATCGAAAATAAATTTAAAAATCGGAAAAAGGAACGATGACATTGTCAACCGCCAGAGAGGCTATTGCTCATCTCAGGGACGGAGAAAAATCGAGATACACTCTCCAGCATGGTTAACGGAGTCCTAGTCGATATTCTCATACGACTATAAACCCAAAGTTCTCTCTCTATCTATCTCTCATCTCGAGCCTTCAACTTAAGCATAAAAATAGCCTTATTATCGTTTACGCTGGAACACTAAGGATTAAGTTAAGAAGAATACTATCAAGTTACGACGTCAAGGAAAATTAATGCACCTTTTTTTTATAAAAAAAACTCTCGAGCGACGAAAGATCAAAATTAAGTTTGAGAGGGAGGAAAATTTTTCTTACAAATAGTATTTACCTCTCCAAACACCTAGGAAAGCATAAATTATTATGGTTCACCAAGATGTGTCATGAACAGATTTCAGGCATTGTAAGGACAACTGTGACCTTCCCGATAGGTAAAGACACCTCAATGATCTCCATTGAAGACTAAGATAAATGAACACTGCTAACAGAAAGGATATTCTAAGATCATAATATTTAATTTACTCATAATACTTCACCGAAAACTTCATTGTCTACTACGGAATGCTAACAAAGGAAAGTGTAAAAACTGTCATTAAAATGAAAACCACCCAAATGGTTTCTTGATCAATGAGGGTAAAAAAATAAAAACGAATATATTTACAAATATCGGTAATTTCTAAATTTAAATTTTGTTTTGAATTTTTTTAGCAAGATATGGAGGGAGAGTTCTATCTTAATAAATGAAAAAATACTACGCGAAATTTGAAATGATAATTGACACGGAAACACGCAGAGTAATTTAAAATTTGATTATAATATTTATACGTTCATCCATAATTTCATAGGTTCCCCTACTGATTCCAAGATTAAAAGGGAAGAGGAAAGTACACGAGAAAAGTAGTAGTTATAAACGAAGCATACACTCAATCAAAATCAATTAAAAGCAGGCAATGCTTTTCGAATTGGGAAGCATCAAATACGAGTAAATGTCATATTTAGAGTATCCTGAAACATTTGTTGGGCCATGGATGTTACCAACACTTTTGGAAGGCAATAGAAGACATTTGAAGTCAAAAAAGACAATTTCTGTGAGTAAATAGGTAGTGAAAATGTTTAAAAGGTACTTCGCATGTAAAACCAAAGGAAATGATTGCTATATCTGGTTTTTTAACAAATACTTGCCTATATTTTCTTAATTTAAAGTTCTTCACTCTGTGGATTGGCTATGAAAAGCTATCAAAATATCTCTATACTATGATTACTTAGGAAAAATACTAACAATCATGATATAATGTGTCGACTTTCGCTAATTAAGAGTTGGGAGTTGTTTTACTTCCATGGTAATCCGATAGGGTGTGCAAAAACACCCGACAACTCGGCATGCATTACTACACCATAAGCGGCAATCTGCAGCTATTGGCAACAGCTTGCGCGATGATGTTATAGTTTACGAGTCTCAATAAAGCAACACTGAGAGCTGTAAAAGCAGATGAATTTACTTGGCTGATATAGCCTTCCTCGCATCACCATCCATTAGCAGCATTCTTCGGCGGTAAAAGGTGTTTTTATTTTCTATTTGTATTACCCAAAGACCATTTGGGACCAAAGGGACTCTCAGCAAATTACAAAACGTCTTTTAGGCCACTTTTTCATCCTCACTCAATCCGACGACATAAAACATTCCAACTCCTTCCTTCCTCGCAGCATTTCATTTGCATCGCATTTAAAAATATCGTCCCTAACGAAAAACGCAATCTATATAGTCGTTATTCCACATTAATTACAAATAGCGGGGTACAAAATAGGCGGATAATAGTCAATTTTACAATCCTGGGTAACTTGGAATACCTTCATTTCAAAGATAATTACAAAGTCTATGACAAAAAAGTCCGAGTGAATTTCACACATACTTTATCACCCAGTAAATATACACTAGCCTACTTCACTGGGCGGAACCTCGGAAATTGGTTATAGGACATTAAGAGGGCACACGGATCTATCACCCGGATGCAAATTAATAATTGGTAATTTTATTACTATAAGTTTATTTTTACTTGCCTCGTGGAGTACTTTTCCATTTATAACACAGTTTAAAGCAGAGCAATCCTTGTCCTTTATTACGCCCATATAAAGTAGTTTGACAGATGCAATGGCCCTCCATCCCCTCTAGGGTGCTAACAATAAGTAATTAATTGGCGGTCCTCTACCCATTCCTTTAACGGCATGCATATATAGTATTTTATAATTTCTACGGTACAATTACCAAACTCTAAACTCCTTGTTCTACACGCTGCCTATTTTCTTTATCTCAAATTTTATGCTGAGGTATACACACTACACGACATGAATAGCAAGCAGTTCTTTAAAAAAAAGTTAATTCTCTCGCTAAAATTTCAACTTCACCCACCAGATATAGAATGGCATCTGCTAAAAACGCATGGAGGATATCACAGAGGAATAAAAATTTTACATAAGGAAATTACCTCAACATATCTCAAGCATGTTTACTAAGATGTTCGCACTGTATTTCTCCTATTAGGTCTAATATGTATTTTGTTTTTCCAATATGATTTTCAGTGGTCGTTGACACCTATCAGTTGAAAAATAAAATACTTCCAAAGTATTGAACTTTGAAAAAATTCTAGTCACCAAATAAGAAAAAAACATTCCAAATGGTTTATCATTACTTTTCGCAATCTTCCCACGCAGTATCTCACCTCAATTCTCCCGTCTCAACTTTAAAAAATTGTTTTCCAATTCAGACAAATGCTAGGACAATACAACACGTTACAACGTATTTCACCAGTGACATAAGCCGTGCTGAATGGGACAAACCCGATTCAGCACTTCTTCCCACATAACCCAGATAGACCAGCACTAATATTTGAGTTTTTTGTTTCGTTTACGTTGGCATTGAATTTTCACAATGGCTTACGCGATAAGAAAACATCGTTAAAATAGATTTTAGGAACTTGATGCCATGAGCCTTTGAGCATTTAAAAAATGTAAACTTATGAACTTGCATATAGCAATTGTTTTAAGTAGGAAAAATCAATAGATTTGAGGGAAAATTTTGATGAAAAACGGATTTTTTCAATATTATTCCAAGTTTATTCGAAAATTCATCACTCCATAGCTCAACTCAGAATATTTTCCAACGAATTAAAAGTAATTTTACGGTAATGAACTAAAAAAATCAAGTACCGCAAAATATTTACACCCTACTGCATTGATCTCCGTTTATGTTTGATACCGTCATGGAAATTTTATTAGAAACTCACAAATACTTAGCGCAGGGCTTTCAGAATGACAACCGGCGAACTTGACCGGAAGTGAAATCGCTGAGAAACATGAAGGGAACGGACAACCGAGTTTTGAGAATCTCTTTTACAACCGAGGGCAATAATTGAGGAGGGAATTGACATCTGGATGGTTTTTGTGAGCGAGAAATCCCGTGAAATGAGAGATCGCACGCCTCTTAGGAGGGTTATGTGTCGCTGCGCACGCGAGGCAGGCGTGAGACTATTAAATTGCTTTTCAGGATGGGCGAGGCGGATGCGAGGATTATGGGGACGACGCTGCGGCGCGGGGAAAACATAATGAGATTTCTCTGGACTAGTCCATCGAGCTTTCCTCCTTGAGGCGTTAATGTGCCGCTGTCTTTGGATTTCAGTGCTTCCATTCTCATTCGTTATTACACATCTATGCCAAAAGTTTTTACGTTAATGAAAATTGAATTTCCGCTGCTTCGTAAGCTTCACTACGAAGAAGCACTAGGTTAAAACACAAAATGAAAGAAATGTACTTTTTGAAGGAAATATTTTAGATAAATTTTTATCTAACAGTAGCATGTTTGACATCAGACATAAATTACAACACACCCCTCAAATTTAGCACATGTACTGCATTAGCACTTGGACTAGCACTTAAATATTTGGTCTTATTGGAAGACGCCTCTGATGGGAGCCAGAACTTATACCACTGTAAAGTGAAGTAAAATAATTATTAACTTCAAATTTTAGCGAATATAATAAATAATTTCAGCGTTAACTTTGTGAAATTGATTAATTTTAACAACAAATTAAAGACTTGCTAAGCATTCATTTACGCTTACATTTTACTAAACCGACCCAGGTTTCGACGGGTACCTAACTGTGATTTTCAATATTTACGATTAAGAAGTGTTTCTTTTGTTGTTCAAATGTAAGCTGTAATTTGGCAGCAGTATTATCATATAATAGCACTTTAACAAACGGCCATTTGTATATTGTACAAAGTAGTCCACATAATTTCACTTTACTTTCTTCCCGGGCAATTCTGGTGGTCCACACGACCCTGCGATACCGATAAGCCATTTTTGACTAGTCATCAGGCTTCTCAGTGGCCAAATCAGAAGAACTTGAAAAAATACTATTTTTTAATACTATATTCAGTAAGAAGGCAAACAGAATCGCTAACAAAGCAGCTGATTACCATAAAATGAATAAATATGAAATTTAAAATTCTCTTTGTGCAAACAGACTTTGGTATACAAATCGTACCAAACCTATAATAGCCAGTTTTGTATTTGGCACGAATTCTGAATGAAATTGTGATAAGCGCAAGGCACTGATAAATATCACAAATCCTTAATTTTTGGGATACGGACATTGCAAGAGACGAAAGTTCCGTTCATTTATTGTATTCTTTTTTAAATAAATGTCCTTGGGATACTTGGGCCCTGATACATATCCATAACGATTCAAGTGCAACCAAATGCGGCTAATTTGAGGTGGCCTCATATTTTCCAGTGTGTTATGTTAACGCGTGCCAGACTTTCGTGACCAAAGACTCTTCGTCACGTTTCCCTTTAAAGTGAACGTTCCCTTTTTATAAGCCATTATTCAAAACATTCTTCCAAACTCCACCACATCATCCCCCACGAGAAGA
This sequence comes from Pyrrhosoma nymphula, assembly GCA_963573305.1. Lineage (NCBI taxonomy): Eukaryota > Metazoa > Arthropoda > Insecta > Odonata > Coenagrionidae > Pyrrhosoma > Pyrrhosoma nymphula. The sequence goes on from OY754328.1 coordinate 31,001,920, forward strand.
CCCTGCCTGTACGTCCATTGGGGTCGTCCAAAAATATAATTTTTTAAAGGAATTCGCGTCGCGCATAAAACCTACCGGATGATATCAGTGCCATTATTGATTCTTTTTAAATCGATGCCTACATATTTCCAAATCGTCGCAATCTTAAATATTTAACATTTTGAAAAATTAAAACAAATTCATTTGAAAAAAATATGTGGTAAAAAGGATATAATTCGGTAACAAAACTTGTAGAATGTGAAAAATTATTTATTGTTATTAAATAGCTTCAAAAGTTTGTTCGTGAAATGGCTTCTGTTACGCCGCTTTCTCGGCATGGAAGATGAAACTAGTGTTTAGAGGAATCGAAAAGCGCAGAAACCAAGATTTCACCGGAAAATGAGGATCACCTTGGCAATGCTGAACTTCACACGGTAGGAAAATGATTAATTTCCACAGAACGTGTTGATGAATATCTCCATCATTCCCCCAATCAACAATAATCAAATCACGACTCGGCATAAAAAAATGTGAGCGAGCCCTAACGCCTTCCTGCGAAGGCTCTTCGAACGGGATGCGAAGAAATTCGCAGTGGAGCAACGCTGTAATTCTTCCCAGCCTTTCTTTCCTTCCGTCCCTCATTTTTTGCAGCCGGTTAACGGAACAACCGCACGGTCTCGAGGATATAAGCCACGGACGCCCGACTCAAACAGAAGCAGGCAGGGAACAACAGGAGAAGAAAGAGGAGAGGGGAGGAGGATGGGGGGTGGAGGGAGGAAGTTCCAATTTCGAAAACGCAATCTCATTGTGCTCAAGGGAGGAGAGGTTTTCGATCGAAGAGGGGTGGGAATGGGCGTGATTCGCGGGGAAGGGAGGTGTGAGAGGGAAGGGTTTAGGTTAGTGCAGGGGGGAGGTCGGGAGGGGGGGCGAAAGGATAAAGGGAAAGGGGTAGTGGTGGGTGAAGGGGGAGGGAGGGAAGGGAGTTGGCGAGACCAATCGGCTCGTGCGCATCCAATCGGAGGAGTCCGACCCTCTGAGCGTCCTTTGTATTCTCCTTTTCCACCTTCTTCCTCCGTTTCATTTCCACCTCTCCTCTCCCCCCACACTTGAGAATTTAGAGAAGGCTGCGGGGATATTCCTCCGGCCCAGAGGCTTGCATCCGCTGTGCGAGCATGCTTGGCTCATGCCTTCGATATATGCTCGGGAAAAGCCCGAGCAGAACACTCAACGCAAGGTGGAGGTGACTCATTCGATTCGAGTATTACAAAACAAGAGGTTGCTATTAAAATATTTACGCCTTTCCCACTTAACCAGAAAGCCAGGTTGGAAATGTCTCTGCCAGGCAACATAAAACTTGCGGGTTCTAATCCTACCTCGAGTTTGAAGTTTGTAGTTCTTAAGGATTGAGGTCTTGTGTCAGACTATGCAATCTAGACGTACGATGCGGAGACTTCAAGAAGTTGCAGCATGTAAACACCAAAATATATCACTCAAGCGTTTCCACAAAACAGAATGAAGGAATCACGGGAATAACTATCAACTATTATGCCATTATTTATTACTCACTAGAACTTTTGTACCGCCTCGACATTCGCTCCTTCTTCTCCCTCCGCTATGAATTCCGTTGAACAACAATAGTGGCATCTTCCCCTCCCTCTATGCCTACTCCCAGCCTTCACTCTGATTCTCCATACGACTAACAAAAAGGAAACAATTAACTTTTTAAAATAGTAAATACGAGACAAATATTGATGAGCATTGAAACCTTTTATTATCTCCGATTGCATTTTTAGGATTGGTTTGCAGGAGTTTTCCAACTTGAGCTATCCCACGCCAGTATCTTCAACTTTTCATACATCTGGCAGTCTGTCTAGCTCCTGTACCGTCTCATGCCATCCAGTCTAGGCTTACATCTCCATTTCCTTTCCTTCAATTCAAACTTCCTGCGTGATTCTTACAAACCCTTCGTGCCTTAGTATGTGAACAATTAAGGTGGTCCACTCTTTTTTTAACATTTCTAAAGACACGTTCCAATGGTTGGAAGCATGTCTTCACCCAAACATCTGTCCAGAAACCGTATTGTCATCATTTTTCGGGAGACATGGAATCACAAATGCGCTAAATTCCAGTTAAAATTGTGCGAAAGTTGAAAATATTGTTTCAGAAAATATTAAGTTGCTCCAACATCACCATGGCCAACAATCAAGGTCCATCCAAGGCCATGACCGCACGTTATCACTGACATACTGCGGAGTGGCGATAAAAGCATCACGTGGTTATATAAGAAGGTCATGCATGAAATCATCCTACGCGGAATCATGTTTCTAGCGTTCGTTATTCGTACGTCCCAGCCGAAACAATCGCTTTTCGAGAACAAAAATAATCAACAATTTGACAGAAATCATCAATAGATCTTGATCGTTATTCTTACGTAGCCACCATAAAAGTTTCAATTTAAGAAAAACTAAGATCATCACTTGTTTAAACTCTCATTTATGATCTATTTTTTATTTGCATTAGTAAGAAATGGGAATAGAGGAAAGTAACACACATATCAAAGTGGAAATAGAAGATAAAACCGCATAAGGAAGAGCAAATGGCACGAGTCCGATCCAATTCAGAAGGATGCAGAAAAAAACAATTAACAGGGAGACAGAGTAAAACCTACCACAGGGAAAATAAAGAAAGAATGCGGAAATTTTTTCTTAGCATTTAAGCACTGAAGATGGTGAGAATGAATGGACGGCGGCGTGGAAGCCTAGTCGTTCAAGGGTTTGGTTACTGACCATGGGATCTGCCTTCAATTATTAGGGGAGCCTAGAAAATGGAAAAATAAACCGTAGACGAGTGATTTTCCTTTGTATTCCATTTTTCCGAGAAAATTACTGGCGATGCATGGAAGAGAACTGCCTTCCAGCACTAATACATGCTTTATATTGTGACTTAACAAACTGGAGTGGAGCTAGAAGTTGGCGACGTAGGTGGCATGTAAGACGTTATTTACAGTCTACGGTAACTAAAAGAATAGTTAATATTTAAAAAATAAAATTAACGTACAATATTTATATTACGCTGGCACCGTAAGAAAGTTTGTGGAATTAACAAAGGTGGTTTTCTCATCATGGATACACTTAAATCAAGTTCAAAGCTTTTATTTTCTTCGATTTCAAACTGGAAATAATGCCCGGAGGTAAAAATGAACTTCCGATTCCTACCTTTTTCATGTAAGATCAATGAAAAAGTGAAAACAAAGAGATTATTTACATAATATTTGTTTTTTTGCCCTCCACCAGGCCGAATTTTGGCAGATAAAAAAACACCTCTTTTCCATAATCACATCTGAAAAACTCCACCTGGGACTTGAATGAAACCTAGAACCTACAGCTTATAGCTTTTATGAGTAACCATCATTTAAACCCGGCTTCTGGATACCATGGTCAAAATTTTGACCTCCGTCCACACAGCTCGACTGCCTAGACTAAAACTACCGCATCAAAATTAACTACCTTTCAAAGAGAAAAAACTTACCCCACTCGTAAATCAAGAAGAAGCCGGTCCTATATGATTACCGATACGATTCCACACCATATCACTCTGAAAAGTGCGCAATATGAAAAACCGATCCAGCTTTCGATACTAAGTTGGACGCGATTCTTGTTTCCAAACATACTGCTTAGGCTAGCAATGAAACTCAACAACCATTTACAGGTCAGAAGAAGAAAATTCACACACTAGACACGAAAAACGTATGTAATTAGATTGGGAAATAAACTTACCAGGCACGCCAATTAGATTGGGAAAGATACTTACTAGACACATCAAAAAGTATATATGTAATTAGATTGGGAAAGAAACTTTTCACCCATAAAACGGGAGGTACATATTAATTATGAATCACAGATTAGGCGCTTGATGATAAATTAATAAAATATAAATGCCAAAGCAAAAACAGAGACTTTATATAAAAACGATGCCAGATCAATTTATAGGTCCTACTTTAATAACCGTAGCAAGGAGGCACGAACGCCATGCTAGGATTTGGGAAAGAGGATGAGCTTTGATGTCTATTATACCGAAAGCTTTGAGAATGCGTACATCGAGAAAAATGAAAAATGTCCTGGGTACACAGGAATTCAAGCAAATGGGTATTTTGTATCGGAAAAAAAGATAACAGCAGGATAAATTAAAAAGAGACGGATAAGGCATTTAGTGGTGATGTAGAGGGATCCTAGACTGAAAACTGTGAACAGGGAACAGGGCTAGGGGAACAGGAAAGGTGGAGGAAATGGCAACGCTTTGTAAAGGATAAGGGGGAATAGTAAGTTTCATGGAAATAAAATAAGCGACACGAAGTATTAGAGGGTCGGTGAAGTACTTCAAGGGCCAAAGACTATGTCAGTAAACTTATAGAGTAAATCCAAAGGCCAACTGACATTGTTTGTACATACTTGTAATGACATCCAATTCATATCCTACGAGTGCGAGTAAGTGGAATGGGATTTTGCGTCATCACTCTTTAATTACATAATTGTGAGCAACTACGAAGTGAATGAAAGAGGGCTTACAGGTGGATCTCGGATTTTTTATGAACCTTTTTGATGATTCACTTGAACTACCGGTGGCCATAGGTTTTCCAAGAGAGATAGGAATATTTAAATGTGAAAATTATAGAATATGTTTTTCCTTATTTCGCTGTTTGTTGAACTAATACTTTGGGGAGAGAACTTGTGTTGCCCCAAGAAATCATACCCAAACTCAAGTCCTCTAACACATTTAAAAGTCCTAATATCAACAGTTCCTTTCTTGGATGTAGGTGCTATCGTCCCATTAACATTTACATCAGCTTCCATAAGCTGTTAATTTTTCACTTTATCCGCTTTCACTCAAGTCCCATGTTTCAGGTCATTTGTTTCTACTTCACGCCAACTAATCAGGGATACTTACGGTAAAAAATGTCTTTGTGGCAGGTTCTTCTAATGCGCGTTTATTATAAATTGTATACATTAAGAGTTTCTCCTGAGTTATGGACACATTAATAGGTAACGGCTGGATTTTTTAAATCGTATCTCTTTCTTGTATAATTTGGAATTATCTATTTTGTGCCTTCGAAAAGTTCATTCCGCTTTCAAATTTAATTCAAACCCCCATTTCTATTAACTACTAAGAAAACAGTTTGAATATAGTATATTAACTCCCTTCAGTGTCTGAAAATTAGTCAAGAAATTTGTAGCATGTTTTTCTCTGCATGTACCTGCCACGATCTCAATCCTCAAGATATACTGTGCATCACTGAGTGGCTGCTACCGCTTACACGGAACTGAATAAATAATAAAATAAAAAGCCAATGCGTCAATGCAGATAAAATGTATGTTCTTAGATGATTTTTTTAATCCTCTCACACACAAGGATAAATAAATTTCACTCATCGAAGATTCATTATGGAACACACCCATATCCTCATCGACCACACGGAAACTCTCAGAGCCATAAGAACAAATCAAAGGCCGGTCACGAGAACGAAGGAAATCCGGACGAACATTGAGGAAGTCAGCGGGAGACCCACAAGTGCCCGAGAAAACGCTATCCTTGAGATCGATCGAATCAAAAGATCCATTGCAACTAGAATTAATCATGTCACAGCCATACTATTGAAGGGATTTAAAAAATACACCTCGTTCGCCCAAGTCCTTTGCATGCTCTTTAAGGGTAAAAATTCTTTATATTTCCAACGATGGTGACTGAATATCAAAAAACATTTAAACGGAAACAAACTTATTCGTCGATAGTGCCAAAACAGCACCTTGTTAATGATTTACCGCGTCATGATGTCGTAAATAAATTCGTTCGTGATACAGTTCGTATTTCATAATGCCATAGCCAGCCTTAAATTCAAAGGATTGTAAAGATAAAAACATAACTAGAAAAAATCCAAGGCAATATAATATTGATTTTCTTCCAATATTTATTTTTATAATTAATTATGACTGTCAATAAACCATTTAATGGTCTATCTAGTCACACAACCATAATAAATCCAAAAAAATAGTTGATATCACTGCCAATGTAATTTTCGAGCCGTTCAAGCTTATAACCGTTCACACAAGCCCGTGTTTGATGCCCAAGTTATAAAATTGACAGTAGCTAACAAAATAGCGGAAGACTAATAAACACTCTGCGCACTGGAACTCAAAATAGTTAATGTTTGTAATGCGAGATGAGTGGTGAAGAGCTAGAACGGTTCATAAGGCTCCGTATTCAACAAGACATTTCTAAGGCCCTGTCACAGTCTAGACTGTGGCCCTGTTATATAATTCCTGGTTTACGTTAGTCGCAAGTTGAGATCTTTTCGTTGACTCCATATTAACTGAGTTAACGTTCTTTGTTAATTACATCGCACTGTCGGCTAGCTGACGTGAGGGTTATCAATGGCTTCGAGATCATCGTTATCAAAGTAACTTCGTCTTACGTACCACTAAAATATTTGATTAAAAATTAAAAAACCGGGCATAAGAGTAACAGATTTAGCTTTTTTAATGAAATTTCATCCTTAGAATTTTATCCCCTGCCTATATTTTTGCCTATTTCTAAAAATATTTCGCCTTGAAGATTGGGACTTGACGTAAATCAATTAGTAGCGTAATTTCTGGGTGCAACAAATAATAGGTGGTTAGAAAAGAAACTTGAAAATCCATTCAAACACCTTGCAAGAAAATATTGGTTATTATAAAAAGAATTAAGGGATCAAGGATGTGTAAAAAAAATAGATGAAAGAGGTAATAGTTTAAGGAAAACACAGCACACCTTTTGGCAAGGTATTTTTTATCACAGGGATGGGGTGGAAAAGTAACTTCAGTAAACGACAGGAGGAAATTCGAAACCCAGGTCATAAAATTGCAAAAAAAAGTTAAAACAATCAGGATACATGCAGAATAATTTGAATAGCGTACATTAAAATTGGGGTTTTGACTGATGTAGACTACTGATTGTTCCATTTATTTTATTAAAGAGAAAAATTATTGGAAATAAATATGTATTTTTATTTTTAGTAGTATTTTTAATATGTAAAATGTATTTTTTAAACTACAAAAATGTGCATAATTATTATTGATAACGTATCTAATCAGTTTACAATATCTGTATACAATGAACTATTTCAGTAAATAGAAACGATTTAATGATAATTAATGTGAATTAAATAGAGTGAAGTCAAAGTGTAAAGAAAATACTAAATGGAAAAAACACTTTAATCATAGACCGGGGGAAATTGAAACCCAAAAAACGCGCAATAAGCCATGCTTTGTTGATCAGATATGCAGTTAATACTTTGAAAACAAAAGAAGAAAAAACAAAATAATGGTAGGAATACTATGACTTGTAAGTATAATAAAACTAAAACAAAATTCGCAAAACGAAATCGCGTTTTGCAAAAAGATACTGAACCGCTTGAGCACGATAGATGCTGGGTTGATAATTTTTCACGAGAGTTTCACTTTCTTGCGCCTCTTTACTCCATGGGTAACACGTGCTCTGCAACTGCACTCTCATCTTTGCAAACACGCTTAAGTATTGTTGGCCCAGCGATGATCACAACTGGCGCCGTGTCAACAACCATGGATCGTCAACTCCATCAATAGCCGAAGTGTAGATAATTGAACGGCGATAACATCCCACGCACAATTCACGAGATTGATTTTAATTACCGCAACGATTTTCACTCGCTTGAGCGAAAAAAATGTCCACCTACGCCGAAATTTCACCCTCGGCGGGCTGGTTCAACTCCAACTCCTTCCTTCCTTTCCCCCCTCCTGTTCCATCCCCGTCCCTTTGCTTGAATTTCCCCCTCCAACCCGCTCACTCGTCGCTTTTCAAGAAGCACGGAGAAGGATTTGGACCGCTCGCATCGGATCACGCATAACGGCTCCGCTCCAATTGGTGGGACTTTCTCCCGGCTCTTCCCGAATGGCCCACTAATCGGTGCATAGGGGGAGGAGAGAAAGAAGGCCCTCGACCCCGCCTAAAACCTATTCAAGGAGCCCTTTCTGCACGAGTCGCTCTCCGTCCCTCATCCAGGGAAAGAATAGACACGAAAAAACTGTTGAACTATTCCCGCGGCGAATGCACTTCGATACCCCCGTAAAAAGGTTTCTTCATACGGTGCAAGAGCGGAAACTCTTGAAGCTTTCGAAATTAAAAAAAGTTCTCTTATAGGGGTACTTAGTACCGACGAATTGCATGGGCTTTTTTCTTTGCCGAGATTGCTTTCAGCCTATTTAAAGCGTTGACCGATTTTGGAATAAGTAATTTCATGGCTGCTGATCACTCAAAAATAGCATTAACGTTACGTAGAAGTTAGAAAAATAAAAGACTGTGTGTTGAACCCCGGATCATTGGTTTGCCGGCCCAATGCAAAGGATAATACACTACCCTGGCTTCATGATCCTCGTGGCAATTTTTTGAGGATTCTAGGGAACGAGATGCCTTTGCAGTCCCTCTTGAATGGCAACGCAAGGGAAAAGAAGTGTTCAGAGGAGCTACAGCGTGTGCGGTTGAGTCCTATATCATTACCGTACCTTTTTTAACTACTTATGTGATAATTTTTATCCCTACGGCATTACAGCGATGGAATACATAGAAATTTTTACGAGAAAACTCCACCTGGAACGGGAATCGAACCACAGACCTTTGGTTTGCCATGCCGATGCGGAGACCCCAACGCGACCCAGGCTTCCTAATACTCGTCAGAATTTTTGGAGAATTCAAGGGAACTGGATGTTATGCCCTTGCGGTCAATATAAAGGTGACAACGCAAGACAAAGGAGACCACAAGGGAATAACATCTAGTTCTCTTGAATCTCACAAGAATTGCCCGGTGAATAAGGAAGCCTCGGTAGCGTGGTGTGCAATAGCGTGGCAAACCGTGGTTCGATTCTCGGTCCACGAATAATTTTCGTGGCAGCTTCCATGCAATCAATCGTCGTGATTCGGTAGCAGTAGTATTTTTGTTTAACCTGCTCGAACGTCTGAGGTCATTTCGCTCATACTTTCTGCCACGTGCAGACATGGGCAACAGCACTCGGACGAATCGGAGGATCACCCCGCCAAACTCGAACCAAACCCAACGATGTTTAACTTCGGTGAATACGTAATTCGGTAAGGATTAAACTCATCACAGTGTTAATGTTGATGATTTGTTTCTTCAACAACAGTAGCGACGTCTTTAGCTGTCATAAATCGATTCATGTAATCGCATACTTCAAATTAAGAAGAGGTGAACAATTATAAGATAGATAAGTGCAATGACTTGGACCCTTGAGCGAGAGATATCACCCACACGGTTCACGTAAAACTTTTATTAGAAAAACCCCTTAGTACTCCAACCATCCTCTCATAACCCGATTTTAAGATTATAATTACACACAGTTACATACAATAATTACTCGCCATAATTCAAGCATCTTAAAATTTCCGTTAATTGATGAAAAGGTTAATTCGGCATCGAGTTATACCGGTGACTGATTCAATCGACGGCCTTACGTTTCCAATCAACAAGTGATTGATAAAAATCCTAAGGCGGTACACTGGTCGGCTCTTGGGCTAAGACAGTTTTCCCTTGAATTATATGAAGTAGCAATAAAATGACCATGGGGTTTCCTCTACACTGTCATCCCCTGCTATTTACTCATTCCACGTAAAAAGAGAAACGTAAGCGGGAGCAATTGCTATCGCTTCAATTTCACCCAAAATAACATATTTTACCTCATTTTCTGACCATGGAATTATCAGCTTGATATCAGATTGACGTTTACCATTGATGATGAAAATAAATACAGTAACCTCGTCCGATGACGAAGTAGTGCATTCGAATCTCGGAGAATCCCTTGATCATAGCCAGCTAAAGTATTGTCGTTGATTTGCTGGATAATACATGTTCGTGGAGACCAAAATCGGAAGAGAAGTGGTACCCCCTAACCTTGATTGGTGACATTAACATGCCGATGGACTAGGTACCGGATGAGCACTAGCCTCACGAATCAAACTGTTCTTCAGTATGATGATTGGGGTGGCGGTATCCGCAATCCTCCGAGAAAATTTTATATTACCTCTTGGGCAAACATTTAAATAAATTGAATAAATTGAGGGCCTGAGAGTCAAAGTAATACAAATTAACATAAGCACGAAAAACGATATAAGTTCATATGTTCTAAGTTGGTACCGTCGGGTACCGTCGGGTACCGTCGGGTACCGTCGGGTACCGTCGGGTACCGTCAGGTACCGTCAGGTAGCTACAGGAAAAGGAATACAAGTGTTCGAACGTATGGTGCTGCGATCTAGCTGCCGAACACTTAGGCAAATTTGCTTTTTGTCACTTCTTTCCGGAGTAAAGTGATACAGGGGGGTTATCCGGGAATGTCGACGTTCATAATGTCGGCAATCATTCATTGAGGCATTCAATGAACGGTAAAAACACCCAATCGAACGACATTTTGAACGAATCTATGAGCTGATGTCAGAGCCGTTGGCTCAATTTTGTGTTCCGTTTCTTCTGCGTTTAGCGCACCGCTACGAGTTTCGCATTTGTTTTATTGCAATTTGGCGGCATAGTAAATGAACGAAAATGGAACACACAGATGGCTGTGAGTTTTTAACCTAGGATTATGAATTTTGTGTAATTAAGCATTCATTTTTGTGTGTTACATAGAAGATTTAAACAATATTTTGTCATAAATACATGGATTTAAATAATTAACTGCGGTTGAGGTTGTTAAATACGTTATCATTATTATCTAGTTCCGTAGTAATATTTATTTTTGCACGTCCGTTTTACTAGTTTGAGGCAGAAAAATTTAGTTCTAATTAATCATAGGCAACCGTTACGTGACATTGCGTCAACGCGAAGTCCTGCTTGACTATATGGAGAGGCATAGGTCGCTTCCTGTCGGCCTGTGTAAAGGCCCCGAAGGGGCTACCACGAAAAGACAGATGTGGGAGCGCCTCTCTGCGTCCCTCAATGCCGTCGAAGGGGGCGCAGTGAAGACGGCGGACAAGTGGGAGAGAGTAAGTTGAAATAGCAATTGCTATGAAGTGTCATTATATTCGTGATAATTAATTGTCAACTCCTTAACTATCAAAACATTCCCACTTCTATGTCTGCAAATCGATTTTTCCAATTATGAGATGTACATACGTATGGATCTTTCTCATTTGTAAAGGCAGACTTCCTATATATTTGTTTGACAAGTACAAGTAATTGATACACAACTGGTTCTCAGTCATGGCGGGACTGGCGGTATGACGCCAAAAAGCGGGCACCATCTGCACCATCTCTTAATTGTCTCAACTTATTCCTCCTCATTCCTGCGCCGCCTCGCTATTCCCGCTTCTAAAGCCCAGTGATCCATGTTTCTAAAATATTAACGGATGGAAGATTATCCATGAAAAATGATTCGTACGAAACTCTTTTAATATATGCGTACAACATGTGTGCAAGTCGAAAGTAAATTCGAATCACATGAGCGTCAACGGCATGCTGAGATATCTTTGAAACTCAACACGGAAAGGAATTCCTTTTTAAGTAACTCAAACCCAAAGCATCCAAATAGTATTTACAAATGAAATCACTGTTGGATGAGTGATATTCTGATTGCGTAATAATAATAATAATAATTCCGTCCTGCGTGGCACAGGCGAAATCACTAATTGCACGCATGCAGAAGGCCGTCATCCTGGGGTCACTCCGTCTACTGCAGACGCATGACCCGACCGCAGCGTAGCCACATATCCGATGGGCGTCGGACGTGGCTGCGATTACTGCAGAACCCCTCTCGAGTCACCGGCCATTATGACGGCAATGAAACCCGATGCTTGCCGGGGACTCGGAGGGTCATGTTACAACTGTAACGAAATAATAATAATAATTCCACCTTGGCTGACTGAGGGACGCACGGTTCTAATACCTAAGAAGGGAGACTTGTCCAATCCAAAGAACTACCGCCCTATAACCTGCCTCAACACTGTATATAAGGCGTTCACCTCGATCTTGAGCGACCTTATCCTACACCAAGTCCAGCCGGTGTGGGAGGAGGTGTACGAGCAGAGGGGCTCAAAGCGGGGAATCGCGGGATGCAAGGACAACCTGCTCATTGATAGGTGCATATGCCAGGATGCCATCCGGCATAAGCGAAACCTATCAATGGCCTGGGTGGACTACAAGAAGGCTTTTGACACCACTTCGCATGAGCTTTTGATCGCCATGCTGAAGTTGATGAAAGTCCATCCAGAGGTAGTGTCCAGCATCGAACGCCTGTTACCACTGTGGAAAACGCGCTTCGTTCTGACCTCAGGCAAGCGGTCAGTTTCCACAGAGTTGGTAACATACCACCGTGGCGTTTTTCAAGGCGACAGCTTGAGCCCCTTACTGTTCTGTATTTCCCTCCTACCCCTGTCCCTCAGGCTCCGACGAGGTAAAGGATACATGTGCGGTGTTCCAGGTTACAGGAAGCATAAGGTCACCCATTTGTTTTATATGGATGACCTGAAGCTGTACGCTTCTAATGCGAAAGACCTTCGCACTGCCCTGGACACCGTACTGGAATACAGTGAGGCTATAGGGATGGAGTTCGGATTGGACAAGTGTGCATCCATCCACTTGGCGAGAGGAAGATTTTCGGAGATCAAAGAAGACGTGCAACTTGTTGACGGGAGCGTCATTCGTCACCTCGAGGACGATGACAGCTACGAATATCTCGGCGTCCCCCAGCGCCGAATGCAGGAGGTTGCAGCAGTGAAGGGAAGGGTCACCGCCAAATACAGACAGACTCTCAGAAACATCTGGAGTTCTGAGCTGTCAGGCAAGAACAAGGTTCTTGCCACGAAAATGTTCGCGGTTCCTACACTGCTGTATACCTTCGGATGCATGAAGTGGAACGTCAACGAGTTGCAGAACCTCGATAGGGGAACGAGGAAGATGATGACCATCTATAGAAGTCTTCATCCGAAATCTTCCGTCGCCAGATTGTATCTCCCTCGCAATGTAGGTGGTAGAGGACTATTGAGTCTGGAGTGTCTCTACAACAGAGTTGTCCTGGGTACAGCTTGCCGAGTCTTGAAAAGCAGGGACCCCCTGCTCAATCTCGTGAGAGATCACGAGAGTGCGGGAGCAGGGGCGTTTCTCTTCCAGGCGGCAAAGAGGGTAGCGGACGAAACCGGTCTCGACTTCGACCCGTCATCCGACGGAAGCGACAATGACACGACCATCTTGTCATTGAAGGCAGACGTCCTCAAGCTCGAAATAAAAAAAGCCGAGCAGAAGGCCTTGCTCAAGGTGCATACCGATAAGCCCATGCATGGAGGTTTCTATCGAAACATCGAAAAGCATGGGCTATCGAAGGAGCTGACGTTTGCCTTCCTACGCTCCGCCGGTCTGAAGTCCGAGACCGAGGGTTTTGTCCTCGCATGCCAGGATGGTGTCATAAACACACTCGTGTACCGCCGCATTATATTCAAGGCGGAGGTTGCGGACACGAGATGTAGGGCGTGCCGAGCCCAGCCGGAGACTTTGAGTCACCTTCTCTCCGGCTGTAGTTATTACGCCAAGTCAGCGTATTTAGCTCGGCACAATGCTGCCCTACGAGTGTTATACTTTCATCTTCGACACCATTATGGCATCGACGAAACACCTGTGCTGCCCTATGCCCCTGGAGATATTGAGTCCGTCGTGGAGAACGATAAATGCACAATCTGGTGGAATTACTCCTTTTCCACCACCAGGCAGTTGGAGGCGACCAAGCCTGATATCGTTATCCTCGACCACCTCACACGCTCCATGTTCGTGATCGAGTTTTCGGCTCCGGCTGAAACTAACATGGATGCGAAAGAGGTGGAGAAACGGACGAAATATCAAGACCTGCTTTCCGAACTTCGGCAGATGTACCCCGGACACTCTGTGAAACTGGTGGTCCTCATTATAGGTGTGCTCGGTGGAGTTAAGGGCTCGCTGATGAATAACATCAAGTGCATTCCGTCCTGCGTGGCACAGGCGGAATCACTAATTGCACGCATGCTGAAGGCCGTCATCCTGGGGTCACTCCGTCTACTGCGGACGCATGACCCGACCGCAGCGTAGCCACTCATCCGATGGGCGTCGGACGTGGCTGCGATTACTGCACAACCCCTCTCGAGTCTCCGGCCATTATGACGGCAATGAAACCCGATGCTTCCCGGGGACTCGGAGGGTCATGTTAGAACTGCAACGAAAAATAATAATAATATTTATAAGACATAAAACAAGATACAATTTGCATTAGTCTTGGCGTAGATCATACCCATGATGCCATGCTGGCAATAATAACCATTTCTACGAAGAAGACTGATTTTCCACCAGGTATACAACTATGAAAGCATTAAATAGATTAAATCCGAGGATGTATATAGGTATACACGCCGGGATCGTCATTAATCAACCTCGAGTTATGAAAATATGTTGGAAGTAAATAAACTTGACTCGCATATACCGCCAAAACACTAAACAAAACACTAACGGGTAGCACTTGAAAAGCTTGGCTGCGGAGCAAGGAGCCTACATAGTGTATTCATGAATATACATATTCATAAGTGTATTATTCGTGCTGCGAAGGCGGGGCGGGGGGGATTTCCCATGATGCTCTTCGATTTCGGACGCGACGCTAGCGCCATCCGCCGAAAAATTACGGTCGACACGGAAGCTTCGGTTTTGAGTCGGCCCGTGAACGAAGAACTGCCAAATGAGCCGTGAGCGCCATCTTTGACGTAAATTGATGACGTATTTCAGAAAATACGGGCATTGATGACGAAATGTCACCGTTGTCGACATTCCCGGATAACCCCCCAGGTGACACTGGACGAAGTTTGTTACTAGTATTATTTTGACTCTCAATCCCTCAATTGATCACTGTCGTAAATAGAGCTATAATGTATGGCAGTGAAGCTTGTTCCTTGGACTCACTCAGTGATTCAACCCGAAGGTTGGTTTGGATAGTTGAAGGTAGAGCTCACCCCGGACTAAGTCACACATTCAGGGTAGGGGTCCAGTTCCTTTCCCTGGGCCATCTCGCACTACGAGATTTTTTTTTGTTCGGGGGCGTCCAAAAGCTACACCCGGATTTGAACCCGGGACCATTCGACCAGTAGTCAAGCGCTAGACTCATTATAAGGCCACCACGCTTCTGGAAGCAATGGAAAAATCTGTGCCATCGAAGAATGATAAGATAAAATGAACGGAAAGAATTACGGAAGAAGTCTGACGACAAACTGGTTAGAAAATATGTTAATTGAAAAAACTTAAAAATATACAGACAATCCTATTTTTTTAAATCTGCAAAGCCTCTGTCTCTTTAAGAGTACAATGGAAATATAAATGAAGGTGAAGAAATATCAAGGAAGGCCAAGGGCGGATAGGTCTGGTATATTATAAGAGACCTAAAAATGAAGACTTAAAGGCAAAGACAAAGGAATAACACGGTTAGTTGGTGGAATAGTGGTGTGGAGGACCGATGCAAACCCATCTTCAAATCGATGGCGGCAAATAATGATCATCATCCTCGATAAGCTCGCATTAGACGTCGTGAACACTAGAGCAGAGATTCCCTGCTGCAAGGAGTGGCATTTGAGGATGAAGGCCGGAGGGCGTGGGTTTCAGATCCGGCCGCGGGTTCCAGATGACTCGTTCACTCGCAAGAGCAAAACGCTTTTAATAATGTTCCGCTTGTAAAACGAAGTTCTCGTCTATCATCGCCTCCGTTCCACTTTCTTCTCCTCGGCACACCACGCCAAAACACTTCCACCTACACAAAACGGATTCGACGCTAATCTACTTAATAAAAAAAACAATGTGAGTGCTTTCCGCCGCGATTAACTCTGCTGATTGTCGGTTAAGGAGTTTTTTATTATTATTGGAGAGAAAAGATGGTTTTGAAGCTTGATTAATATTTAACACTGCGTCCCTAAATCTTGCAACATTTGGTTTTCACCTCGTTGCAAATTATTTCCTCATTCCCATCCGTATGTTTTCTCTGAAGGAGTACGAAACTTAAAGAAAAAAAAGAACTTTTATTGCAAGTGCCTCCTGCAAAACAAAATATCTGCGTTCGTCGGGAAACGGAGACAAAAAAGGACTATTTTCTCTTTTTACCTCCATCCTTCCCTTCGTCACGCCCGGTTGCGGGTATAAACCTAAGGAAACAAGCCTATCAAATAAAGAGGTAAATTAGAGTTTGTTGGATGTCAGACTGAAAGGAACTGCAAAGGCGACATTTGCAAAAAAGAAAACGTTCACGCTTCAAGCCTCTGTTCTGAAAAGTAAACGCAGTTTTTGTCTAGTTTTCCCCACAGGGGAAGAAAATCGTCCCCTTACTTAAACACTAGATTTACAACATGCCTAATCCAAGTAGCTGGCGTAACCAAAGGAAATATATGTGAATTTTTTTTAAAATAATGCCTTATACTGTAGTGGATAAATTTACATCGAATTCGCACATTTTTAATGTAGCCCATTGCATGAAATTAAAAACTGAGTGATTTTAAGAACCTCATTGTACCAAAGAGATTAATAAAAATGTTAGTAAATAGTTTACAGAAAAAAAGAACACAAAATTATGAAACATTAGATAGTGAAATTTATAAGTAGGTATAAGCAGGGCTGGGCTGTATTTGAAATACGTATGTTAAATATTTTTAGTATTGTATTTGAAATACACCTCACAAAATAATTTTGCATTTTGTCCTTCAAATACTGATTTGAGGTTTTTACAGTATTTTAAAATACTGAAAATACTTCTGATGAATGTATACTGGAGCCCAAATTCCACTTTCTGCATTTTGCACTCTCTATAGCAACTCTATATAGTAACTCTATATAAATACTCTGTACAACAACTGCAAGTAATCTGCGCTGGGGTAGAACTCTATATGAAGAGTAGCACACCAGAATTGAAGCAAACAACTCCAACAAAGGCCTCCTCGGTAAGCCTGTTTTATGAATGCTTCGAGCGCCCATCAGCCATAATCGCGACTATAAGTTCAGTGATAATTGCTTCGCAGAATTGCCGGTGTCGCTGAATGCTGATGAAGAACTTGCCAAATCCCTTTACTGCACACGAGGAAAATTCAGATAACTCTTTACAAAAGGCATACGTAATCGCCATATTTCGCCTAAATTGCTGCATTATGGTAACCTTACCTTAGAACATTATGGTTGCCCCACCTAGTGTAGTAGTTCCTTGAAATCGTTGTCCTGGGAAATTTTGCTATTCATTAAAACATGAAAAACAGAGTAATGGATTTTTGTGAATGATCTGAGGTTTTCCCGTCGAATAATGTGAATGAAGGTTTCTCGGGTGTATCACCAGGTTAAAAGCTCCATGCCCGCCGCTGTTTCGAAGAACGAGTCGGCACTGGACCCTTTAACCTGGCGGAACACCCGATAAACCTTAAGCCTAGGGTGGCTATCGTTCACCACTGGTCGTATTCATGTTTGTGATATTACAAGTGGCCAAATATGTACATTTGGTAGTAAAAACAGCAAAAAATGGAATTTTAACTGGGAACATATATAATGCCTGATTTACCTTCTAAAATGCATGGTGCACAATTTTACAAGCTTCAAGCTCAGGCAGATGTCCAGGCTACCATTTGCATTGATCACTAATCGAAGCAACCGGGAAATCATGAAGGATGAGAATTAATACATTTTGAAAAGAAAACAATGTAAATGACGTTGCACAGTAATTGTAAGGAGGAAAGCTATCGTGTTCTTCCGATGAGATCAGAGGAGGAGGAGTTAGGGGTAGTCTTGGTCTGAAGGAGGACTTAGAGGGTGTTCCGCGTGAGAGTAGGTTGTGTGTGACTTTTTTACTTGGGAGACTCTTAAATTTCATGTGAGAGAATATGAGAATGAGTATTTTTGTTGTTAGATTCCTGCTGATATTTCTGCGACAGCCTTTTCAGTTTGAATGTTTTGCTTTCAGCCTAAGTATACGGGGTGACAATTTATTGTTTTAACATACTTTTCGCACTTAAGTTTCATTCTCATTTTTCACTAGTCTGGGTTTGAATTTGGTTCAAGGAGGGCTTCATCAGAATGTTCTTGAAGTAGTTCCTACGGATGTTTTCTTTAAATGAAGTAGTTCCTAAGGATGATTTAGGATGTTTTACCCTAGTAGAAGTCTTCTAGTCTCATATTGTCATGCGTGTATAAAATTTATTTACTGGTTATTTAAAATGATTTGTTTTAAATAGAGATGGCTCCACAAACTCAAATCTTTCTTTCTTTTTTTATTCTTTTCATTGTGATCTTTCAAATTAAGTATTCAGGATTGTTATTCTGAATGGAACGTATTTTAGTATTTTAATTATTTTAAAATACATGTATTTTTATTTTTTATTTCAAATATATCTTTCGAAAGTATTTCGTATTTTGTACTGCAAAAACTTGTTTGTAGTGTTTGGTATTTTGTATTTCAAAAACTATTTTTAGAGTATTTTTCCCATCCCTGAGTGTACGGTGTATTAGTCGCGGAAGATGCGGCATTCGTGTGATCACAGAGGATACTGTAACTGATCTATGGAGGATGGAATCTTCAAAAGAAATAAACCATCAGGCGTTTCAAAAATAGTGCCACCAGTTTCATAATCCTTCAAGAGTCTTCTCTCCTGAATTAATTATCAATAAAACGGTTGATGCCACCTTCACATTTAGAAATATTAAATGTGTGAAGTCTCAAAACACTTTAAAATGACAAAGAAATGGCAAAAATAAATTGTACAAAGAGATGGGAAGTCATTTCGCACTTAAAAATAAGCGCACGACCGCAACTGAATTTGAAACTGAGGAAAGGTAAGAGAAAGTTGGAAAAATGTAACCGCAAAAGAAATGCAACAGAACAATTTGAAATCGAGAAGGCCTTCTTTTTCAATGCTGGAAGATTTGATTGGGGCCACTGAGTCTTTTCTCATGGAGTTTATTTCGAAAAGGCATTCTGGATCGTGCATTTACTATAAA
Source organism: Pyrrhosoma nymphula (assembly GCA_963573305.1). Taxonomy (NCBI): domain Eukaryota; kingdom Metazoa; phylum Arthropoda; class Insecta; order Odonata; family Coenagrionidae; genus Pyrrhosoma; species Pyrrhosoma nymphula. Next base: position 31,020,932 of record OY754328.1, read on the forward strand.
ATTCACTAAAAAATTGAAAAAATTACTATAAACGGAATCGATAAAATAAGCTAAAATGCAAAATAAATAATAGGTATTAAGTGTGGTCACTACACTCTCATAGCGTTCCCGTTTAACCAACACCATGTCGCTTCGTCGATCCTTCATGCAGCGATTGAGGAAAAAATTCCTTCTATTCTCCTGTGTTGCAAAATGACAAAAAATGTTATACATCGAAACTAAAAAATATAGGTTTCAGTGAATAATAAGGAAAAATACTTTTCACGAGCTTAAATCAGTATCGCAGTGAACGATCGATGATTACCTTACGTAGTCGCCTACGCGAATACAGGAATAAAATCGAATGGGTCCACTCCCGTCCCGATGCTGACGATTGCATGTCAAGAGAAGGCTGCGGATGGCCTTTAAGAACAAGATGTATGGCCCTCATTTTCAATGCTTTACTGATAGTCCAGCCGGAATAGGTCTAAAATCGACCGGAAGCGGGAAAAATTGTTACCACTGAGATTTTTACCACTAATCGAGTCGATCTATTATTCATATTTATTTTTCAACTCATTCTAAAGATATAACTTCTCGCTGGGTAAACAGCTGAAGTAGTATAAGACAAGATCATTTGCATTCCAGCAGCAATCCCATATTTATGTTCAGAGCGCATAACGATGATAAACTCAATGTGCAGGGATACAAAAATGCACCGAGTGTATTATTATCACTTTAACTGGGCTACACAAAACTGAAACTATTTCTTTTAGATTTTAAAAAATCTTGAGACTGATGCAGAATAAAAATGTCTTCAGAAAACTTTTATGGTAGACATAAAATAGCAGAAGGCTAAAGACAATCGCTACAACATCGCCATCAGCCTTGGAATCACGATTTGGATAATGTGTCCCAAAAGGAACGCTATTCTCGCAAACTGTCTCACACTTCTTATAATCAAACATTCCGCGGAAATATTGGTCTCGCACTCCTTCTTACCGTTCACCTTTTTAAATGCTCAAACCCATTTGAAAAATTCTCAAACTTTTCCACAAGAATGAATCAAGACTGTCTCTTTTTTCAGACAGAGGAAAAAATAATGTATTAAGAATTTCTTTTGCCAGAACGTGAGAAAAAGAGATAAAATTTAAAAAAGCCGATTCGTAGAACACTGAGTACGCGATCGCTTTCGAAGTGCGTAAGAATGGACGTGAAAGGGATTCCTTCTCTCAATCGGTAGATCGATCCGGTGAAGTGCGTCGTATTTGGGTCTCGCTCCTGCTTGCTTCCCGTGGGAAGATCGAGGGTATAGGTAGCTTCAGCTCACACACCTCGTGGCAGAACTCCGTAATAACATAAAAAACGAAGGAAAGAAAACAACCGAGGGGGCGGGGAAACCCAGGAGTCCCTACTGTAAATTAAAGGGATGGGGAGGAGTTAGGGAACATAGGCGGGGAGGAAAATAGCTGGGGCAGGGGAGGTCGTATCTGCGAGAAGAGGAAGGCATTGATGGAGGCGGCTCGTTTTTCTCGATGACGTTCTCGCTCGCTTACTGTGAAAAAAATAACAGTCGAGAAAAGGCTTGGCATAGAGAAGGAGAGAGGGTCGGAAACAAATGAAGGCAGCGTGTCACTGGTCCGAGACAATGGAGCCGAGCTGGGAAATTCGACGTGCGACCAAAAAAATCATCACAAACAACAAAAGGAGAGGCATTGAGGTCCTGAATGCTTCGGAGTGCACTCGAAAGGAACGAAAATGGCGAAAAATTTTGCCTCGAAGATTTTCTATCCCGACTGCATCTCTGTTGACTCACATCGGAGAGTCGTTATCGAAATGCCTGCGGTATCAAGCGATGAGAATATGAAAAATGTCTGTCCAAGGAGTTGCTTCTCCCAAAAGAAGAGTCTAAGGAGCACAAAAGAATGAATACATAATGAGTGTTTGCCTTAAGAAATCGCAAGTCACGTCGCACAGTGGGCCAAAATGAAAAAAAGCTAGCCAAAATTAATAACTCTAATAATGTCCAGTCCATATGCAACATCAAGTGCATTTCTAAGGTATTTTGGGCTGATAAACATGATTTTATCATTATTTTTTCAATATATCCTACGGATTCAGCGCTATTAATTGCATAAAAATTAAATATGCAATAACAAAGCTTAATTTCGATGGTTGAATGGTCAAGTTTAAATTCAAAATTACCTATGATAATTATCAAAATACTGTAATTAATAATGCTAGGAGCTATAAAATCCGTCAAAAAATTGTCCAAGCAGAATTTTAATGCATTTTACATTTTAACAGATTATGACTACTGCAACGGAATGGGAGGAATTGAAAATATGTTTCTCGATGAAAATGAACTTTCATCAAGTTAAAAAGTCTATAATTTTAGCTATAGTTTACGTACATTACATTTTCACTAACAAATAAATATTTAATTCATTTTTATTGCAAAATTAGTTTGCAATAAAAAATGCCTAAAATTGGCTACGTACCACTCAATTGTATTTTGCTATAATTTCGTCGCACTACTGGGATCAGGATTCAACATAAATACAAAGAAGAGGTAGAGACCATGATAATTTATTATTGAAATTTTAATATTAAACAAATATTTGTTAATAATATCATTATCAAAAATTGAATAAATATTTTGAATAATAATATTGATAAAAAGCGTTCACTCATCCTCTGATGACTCGACATCACTCTCATCTTCACATACGTCATTCCAATAGTCAATTAGTTTTTTCACGTCTGTATATAAATCTTCCTTCGATTTACTATTTTGAAATGAAAATTAAGATATCAAGGGATCAGAGGTGAGCAGCAACCTCCGAAATAAATCTTCATTAGTCGCCTCTCTTCATATCTTCCGCGTATTGTGTTGCCCAAATTCCCTAATATCCTTATTCCTTGATTTCAAGGCATCTTCTGAAGGCTTCCCGATGGGCAGAATTGCTTCCTTGGATATATATGCACCATGAATTAGAAGCTTGTGCACCGTTGGTGGCATATAATACCATGGATATTGCTTCACGTATCATTTCGCTGTTGCTAGACAGCATATTCTGAACTCACTGTGATTGAGTGCTCGACTGCTTGACATTGCTCTCAAAATATTTGAAAACATTGAAATCAGTTGTTCATGGAGCCCTGAAAAATATTAAATTAACTTAAAAATCTCACTAAACTTCAGCAGCGATGATTTTTTTTTTTTTGAAATAGTTGTCAGTTTCTTTTACCGGTAATATTTGCTGATAATTTGGGGTCCGAAAAGAACCGTATAGCTGTGTTACCATATCCTGGTCTTGGTACATCCATCAACAGGCCTATTTTCTTTTTAAATAACTTCTGAATAATTTATTATCTATACTTTATCTATAATTTACTTTAACTTACTATCACCATTCTTACATGGGTAGCAAAAAACAAATTACTGACTCCAACTCTGAATCCATTAAAAAAATTAAAATTGTGCTTACCATTTGTGCTTCAACCTGCTTCTCGTATGATCGTAAAGCAAAATCTTCCTCGATGGATGCGAAGTACACGTAGTGAAGGCACGACGAAACGGAGACGGATGCAAGGATACTATGGTTCCCAGGTACAAGTAGGTAACTATATCCTCCTTTGAAACGCTTCTAACGTTGAACAGATCAACCCAGTGTTACAAAGCACAGTCACTTACAGTTGATGTTCACTCGACACTCTCTCTAGAACAACTGATGCATGTGGTGCGCGAAAAGAACCGGAAAACCCCTAAGGAAACTAAGGATTCCGTTTGGCGGAACAAGTGGCGGCAAAGGTCGGCAAAAAGAGGCAAAAAAGGTGTAAAAATCATAACTTGAGATAGCTACCAATGGATTAGGGGAAGTAGAAAACAGTCATTACTGGCAAGGTTGTATTACCAGCATTGTAGGGCCAGCAAGCACGGAGGGACGCAAATCCTCAACCAGCTGGCGTGGGCGCCTGCCGCTGCACTTGCATTACCACGAGCCTTCCCCTAAACCCCTCGACCACAGCCTGCCCAAGATGCCTGAGGGATATCCGTAATTAATGGAAAACCCTTTCAAAGATATTTTAGACCAAAACTCTGCTGAGAAACGTCCCAACGACCTCCTTATCGTAGAATCAGCAGTCACAAACGTAGCGATAAATTGCAATTTTCGACAAGATTTACGTTGAATTTAGCCATTTAAGTAGAATGTACCAAAATCAAGATGAAAATTATTCATAAAATATCTATTCAAATTATCAATGTCATTGAACTGGCATTCCTTCGTTTCATGCTCGGAAATCGTATACTTTCTTCGCTTGGACCCCATTTAGTGGCCGCCATTGTGGACCGAGTGGCCGGGGTGGTTTTAAATAAAAATGGCTGTTAAAATTAGAATCGCAAGTTATCGCAAGAATTTCCTTCTGAATATTGTTCTGTATGCTTTTTTCTATCACACAGAGTAAATAACTCCGTGTAGCATGATGTCGATAAAAACGATAATTACCGTTGAACATAAAATTTAATGAAAAAACAGCAAATGTTTTGAAAAATTAAAAAATATTAAAAAACAAGTAAAACGGAACAAACTTTATCTCCTTTCATGCAATAAAGATACCTTTTATGGATCAAAATACTTTCAAACCAACATTCTAAATAACGACTCTTTAATAAAGCTATATATTTAGCTATTTTCCACGGAAAAATTCGGTCGCCAAAATCACCCTGACATGATCTACTTTGACCAGCTGTAAAAATTATCATGGATTATTCCATGCTCTATATAGTACCCTATCTTAAAGACCATATTCTTAATAATATAAGTCAACTGTTTATGGTTGGTTTGCGCGAACTTCATTTTTCGACTTTTGGCCAGCTTTTTTGGATTTTGGCCCACTGTGCGTCGTTGAGTGCGACTTCTCGAATAGCGTCAATGTTTATTTTTTTCATCTTTTGAAGGATTGAATGTCTTGCCAATATCCCAAAATCATAGATACATTTAGTACGGTCCCCGGTATTGGGCTTAGCGTAAAGTAATATCACTATCATTCAATGCATGAAGAAATACAGCTAAATAATTTTATAATGAAAGCTACTAGATACATCAGCATTGTTAGAAACAGATTAACAAATAAGACTAGGTAAATTCGACTGGTTGTCATAAAAAATCATGTAAATTCAATTTACAATTTTTATGCCTTTGTTAAGGCTGTTACTTAAAGCTGCATTAAACGTGTAAACTCATCAGTAATTTCGCTTAGCCAACCGGCTTTTCCTTTCTACTGTGAAGACGGCTAGTCCATGAAAGGTTTTCAAAAAGAACTGTAGTCAATTATCCGGATTTCATTAATGCTATGGGATCGTAATTTATAAGAGTTTTTAATCGCCAAAATCGAGGAAATTAACGAAGGAGACGATAGATATAAATATTCATGATATTTGCCACTCCCACAAATTTATTTAAGGCCAGACATTTTAACTGATGGACACAAATTTGGAGAAAAACACCTATTTACTCTTTCAGGTAGATTTATGGCTTAACGTAAACATGAATATTGATAATTCATTTTCCACTCGAATCCGGTACTAGTTGAACCTTTCTCCGACATCGAACTCCTTTCCATTTATTTTGAATAATTGTAAGCACCGACTTATATTTTCCCTCAAGGGTAATTTTTCATGGCAAAAAATGTAACAAAGGCCCTTCCACCACCATATAATCCTGACTTATTTGGGGTAAAATTTGAATATGTAATAATCGGGTTGATCAGTGAACGAAAAATCCATCTAAAAAACAGATCACAAAATTGCTAATACTACTCTCGATTAAGGATTTGTATTTTAATGGGAACACCCGGAATTCATTTATTCTCCCGAAAAAGAGATATCTAAAATACCTTTTTTATACTGCCATTCCGCGGTCATTCTAGAGAGATCATAGCTTTTGCGAGAGCTTTTTAAACTAAGAAGCGACATCTACTGAATTCAAATCATGAGGTTTCACCTGAACTAAACTACGTGCTCAAAACATGACAATGCATTCGAATTATCACCAACTCTTTCAAACCTCTATTATTCTCATTTCTTTTAAATTTGATTCCTTTACATAAGAGGTTATTTACGAAGATCAAGTTCATACCTGCTGGTGATCCTTTCTCCATATCAGATGGACTATAAAATTGAATTTTCTTATTCTATTCAAAGCTGGTTGATGAAATGTATTAGTTGGAAAGAAAGAGACTTCAAATTTCAGAATAATAAGCGAGGGTAGAATGTGCGAGGAGCTAAAAAGAGACAAGGAAAATTAGCATTGTCAGGGAAGGTTAGAGAAGTCCTTTGACAGAGTTATTTAAGAGAGTATATGGGGTAAATATAGGTTGAGCCTGTACAAAGCCCTTTCGATCAGAAGGGATTGGTTCTAATTTATTTATTTTTACAATCAAAAGTTAGCATAAAAATGAAACGGGGGAAGCCAGTGGTTATATTTACAACGCTAAGTTATCTATAAAACGCTTAAGAAGGACATTTTTACCTTGCACTGGGAAAGGCGCGCCCCCATGTTGGATTTGAATTTGACGTCACTATGCAGTAAATCTCAAATACAATCACCACTATCAACATATTGAGCATGGGCATTGACATTTCTAACTAAGTATTTACAACTAAGGAGTTTGTCTTCACTCAATTCTAATCTCGGCAACGTCCAATCTTTAACCTTATTTTAGGAACTCCGTTACTATAAACCTAATTTTGTAAATTTGTTAGAAATTACCATTATCAAATCACAGTTCACTTTTTTTAAAGTCATTTCCAAAAATTGCTGCCTAAAAGTATTGCAAAGTTATTTTCCCCTTGCGTGTGTGCACAAGTCCCGGCAGCTCCACAAACTCATTAGCGCCAGTAAATATTGCATAAAAAATAGCAGTCGCAATGCTACCAGTGACATCATTTTATATGAAAACTCGTTTTTTTTCGTGAAATTTTTGGAATGCTTAGTTCGTTTGAAATAACGTTTAAGTAAATAATTAGGCGCTAAAATTTTATTTAATGTACATATTCCTTGCAAATTATTGACTGACCCTATAGGTTGAAAAACAAATTAAATTAGTTAAAAAAAGCGTATGCTACAAATAATCATTATAGTGAAAAATAACAAGAATAATTACGCAGAAAAATCCTCATAGAAATAATTACGAGGGTTCAAATAGGTGAGGAGCCTTGAACTCCGTGCCAGGAATACATGCATTCAAAACTCTGACGGGAAAAATAATCCTAAGAATAGAAGAGAAAAGTGAAGAAAACATGTTGAACATCCAATTAAAAGTAGCACTGCTGAACTTGGAGAGAGCCTTTGACAGCGTAGAGGGCACAAAAAGTTCCAATAAATGGAAAACAGGGAATTAACTAAAAACAATAGAAAAATTATGCATAAGCTCTACAATAACCAAGCTGTTCAAATGCGGATGAAATAAATATTCTGCGTGAAATTCAATAATGAGTTATGTGGAGGGAGCAGTTTCTTCCCCTCAGCCACCTGTGGTTTTTTAGAAACATTCCCAACTCAGAAAATTTAATCGTTTAACCGGACGTGTCCCAGCCTGGGTTTGAACTCGGATTCTCGTGTAAGTACCCAAAAAATCACTGGTGATTCTATGTCGGCATTCCAAATTAAAAGAGACGCAAACGAGATTTTGGTGTTACCGACGCAAAATAATGGAGTTTATTTTTGTTTTATTGGTATTCTACTGATACTACACTTATCTTATGATAACTGAAATATTAGAGTTGAGGGATAAAAATTAAAAATATGACCACAGGAAAATAAACTTAACTAAATAAATTGTTATTGCCCGGAAAATTTTCCAATGTTATTCAAATTTGATACCAGACCATCTTAGAATTTTCTTAACTTTTTCTTTAATGTCGTAAAACAACTATGAGATGTCCGTATATTAGAGGAGTGAAAATTTATAAAAATAAGATTCAAGTAGGTATATAAAATCTTTTCATGTTTTTTTTTTAATTTTAGACAGACAAATTCTATTCTTTTGGGCGCTAAATTCAGATTAATATTATTCCAAGCGCTTTATAACACAACGAATTCATTTTTTTATATTGAAAATACGAAGGACCTCTTACTTTCCCATGATTTTACTTTATAGCTAAATCATACAAACTATGGGTTAGTTATTGAACTAGGGTACAAAGTTGAAAGCTAGATATATATACTGCATCTCGAAAGTCTTATTTTAGTTTACATTTTAGTATAAATTCTACCATTTAATCTAAATCAAAGTTTAACATTAGTTCTTTCGAGATCTCATCGACAGTCAATGAGAAAAGGAAAGATCCTGACTCTCACCAGGTAAACACTTTCGAACCGAAAAGTGGACTCGCTGTGGAAAACGCATTAAGTTCTACGGAATGTATATCTATCATCAGTAGAAAACCGTTTGAAAGCTCATTTTTCTAAAAGGTTCCATTACCAGAATAATTCAATAGTTTAATAGCCATGTTCCGGTATTGCCACTTAAAAGTGTAATTCTCCAAGCAAAAGGAAACAAGACCGGAACGAAAAATAATTGCAACTTATATCGATCGAAGCAAGTAAGGAGATAAGACTCTCGCTTTCTAGGAGCGAAATAGAAGTAGTTACAGACAATCCTCAAACGAAAGAGATTGTAATGGCTGAGAACATTAGGGATTCCCAGACAAAAATTACATTTTTTATTAAACAATGTGAGAAAAGTACGTGTAACTGGAAAGAATGACGATCAGTAATACGAACCATCAATACGGAGCCATAGCAACACATCCCGACGCTTAAACTTCCATCCTCTTCAATTTAACCCCGACTCCCCGCAATACTTTCACTCCGTACCTACTCACGGGTGCGAGAAAAATAGAATCATTTCTCGAGACACAATAAAACATCCGGCGACCGATGACGTGCACAAAAACGTTTCCGTAGGGATTCCAATCGCACGGAAACTAAATAGCTCTCTACCGTCTTCATTCCGCGAAAGTGTTTTCTATGTGCGTGCTCAATGTCTCTCGATTCATCGGAACGTGTAAAAATGAAAAGCAGGGAAAAAATTAAAAGGGTATTGGCGTTAAATTCAAGCATTAAACTGGTTGATCGACGGTCCGTGTCAATAAGCAAACGGTGTGATTGCCCGGTAGCTGATTGATCGCGGCATCGCATCACGGGCCAGTCTAAACTTTCGACTGGGGAATTACGGTCGATATAGGTAAAATATATACTTATATACTTAGGTGTATATATATATATACCTAATATATACTTCAAATAAACTATAGATTCATAGTTTATTTGAAGTATATTTTGACACAAGAAATTTGCTGTCGAGGCTAAAGAAAATAATAGTAAATAACCTAAGGATTTTTCTTGGACATAATTTCCTAATTCACTGTTCAATCCTACCAACTAAAACTTAAGAGGTTCTCTTTCGAACATTCCAATACAATTTAAAACAACATAGTGGCGTTGTGATTCTCAAAATTACCCTCTGAATCCACTAGTTAATAATCCCTATTAGAGAATCCCTATTAGAGAATACCGCTTTGACTGAGGCTCTGCAGTTAAAATTACGAACTTCAATGAGAAAATGTTAACATTTACAGCCTAAGCTCTAAAATGACATGCGTTTTACTCAATATTTTTCCAGTGAACCCCGTTTCGTAACGAATGCAAATATTCTAAAGAAACTCCAAAGATTCATTAAAATTCACAAGAAATTTAATTCTCAAGGGGATACCTACATTCATATATTAACAGAAGGTTCTAATTATTCTTCATTGCTAAATATTAGCACGCATAGGATGACCTTAAAAATTAAAACCTACAAAATATCCGGATGTATGTACATTCAATCTCAAATCACATTACTTCCTACAACACTCCCTCTTTTTGACGTGTCCAAAACATAATCTTTTACGATTTTTTTTAAATATTTTGGATTAACTGTTTATTTTGACGGATAGTTTATTTAAAGGATTAATTATAATGGATTGAATGGTTTGGTCATCGGCATTCATAGCAATTACCTATAGGAACTTTTGCCGATTGAGCGTGTAAATACTCTCGAGCAGGAACAGCTATTTGGACCAATATCAATAATACGCTTCAATGATCAGTAACACAGCGGAGATAAGGTTATTTCAGGAATTAAATACTGAAATGTGATCATGGGTTACATTTTTGAAGCGGAGAGAGACAAATGCATGTCTTCAAACACATCGTCGAAGTATAATGCTGAAAGATTAATACATATATTTCTCTTTATTCTGCACAATTCGAGATCCCAACAAAAAGAACCTTAACTGTGCCAGCATAAGTTCTGCGATAAAAGAAGTAGAAGAGAACTATAAGGCTTTAAGTCATTTACTTATTTAAAATGGCTGCGTCCATATAAATGCTAATTTAACTTAGAGCCCTAGTTAGGTAGGTAATAAGAATTTTTGCAAGAATCACGGTGTTCCTCCAATTAAGGAGAGAGTTCACTGAACTAAATATGATAAGCCTTTTAACACACCTCGAAGATAAACTCCTCAATTCAAAACTTACGAGCGATGTTGGGTACTGTATGCATACATTTTAAACTTCGAATTCATCTTCGACTATTCTACGATTTCTTAAGTTTGAGAATGAATACTAATTAGACATTTCGGTTAACTTGAGAAATATTTCCTTAAAAGGAGCGGGTGGCGACGGATTCAAATTCAGGTGAGGCCTATATTAACATTGACTTTGAAAACCTCGTTGCCCGATTTTACGGGTGCCTTTCTATTAGGATCTGGGGATCGGGTTGGTTTGGTGGTTAGCTCCGCCACTGGCTAAGTCCATGGTCCAGTGGCGGAGATTTTTCATTGTAATCCCGATCCCTACTTACCTACCTAGGGTGCCATGTGGACAACACTTAAATACAGTACTCCGTCCTTCAGATGGAACACTAAGCCGTGGTCCCCTTGGCGCCTTCCTTTAGAGCAAGCTAATGCCGACACTGATTTTCTCTCCACCCTTCCTCCATTCCTCAATAACCATTCCCTATCCCACCAACCCACTTCCTTAATGGCGTAAATGATCTCAGCTGTCGGTCGCCTCCCAAAATAACCAACCAGCCAACTCGATAAGGAATCGCTGATGGCAAGAAGAAAGGAATTGTCCCCCTCCTTGATGCGTGATTTTCACACACTCGGCATAGTGAGAAACGACTCCTGCAATCGCCAGTAGGGAAAACGGTCAGGCGGAATTCCGAAAATCACTGAGTGAGCGACCACCAATTCTTTCACTATGGGACACTCCTTCTTCACTAGTAAATAAGTGAGTGGCGAAACTTCGCAGTGTGAAATCAGGTTCTTGGATTAGGAGTGTAACATTTTCATAAGTGTAAAACTTTGAAAGTCACCTCGTGGGTATTTGGTAGGAGGTAAGTTTTCAATAAGCAATCATGTTCACGGTATATGCTACGAAAGCTCTAGGAGAACCATAGTCGCATAATTGTAACAATGTCTAAATAAAAAACATGCCTCATATATATTTAATTTGAAACGTAAAGTAGACATGCGAGCCGAGCTGTTAGCAGCAATTAGTATAATAAGAAGCAATATGTACATAGAGATGTTATCAAATGTAAAAAAAACTCATCAATCCACTTCTAAAAACAGCGTTAGGATTCCTTATTTTGCACGAAAAGACAGACTTTTTAAACCGGCTCGAAAGTCTATTTTCCTGGTGTAATAGACAGACAGGTATACTAACTAACGCCGAGGTAGTCACAACGTTAACTGTAGCAATGTAACCCGCTGTCTGGTCCCAATCCAGGAAAATGACATTTTGATAGTATTTTTGTACATTTTTGAGGCCCTAACCTTATAATCCATGATCTAATCTATTTATTTTACGTACATACGAGCATACGTGGAAAAGCGTTAAACTGATTTAAAAGCTTTGTCGTCAAGATCCCAGCGTGTGAAAATAAATAAAAATCACAGCAATTTTATGACCCAAGGGGCAGGAGTCCCCCAAGGTTCTGTCTCAGGGCCTAATTTATTCAAGATTTGAGTCAATGATTTGTGTGAGCATAAACTTCATGGTAAATTAACAGCATTCACAGACGATGTGTCCCTCTGTTCCGGGGCACCAAAATGGGATTATGTTGAAGTCCTTGCTAATGATAATACACGCTTTTTAAGGTTACGGTTCGATTTTAATCGACTAGAACTGAATGAAAATACTACACTCAAGTGTTTTCAAATTAGTAATAACACGTATACCTTCAATCGTAACTTGCTTTTCGTACAGTGACTTGCTCTTGCAATAGGTGTAAATGTCCTGTCATAGTGAGTGTTCCTGAATAAAATATTTGGGAGTGATCTTGAACAATAAATTACGTTGTGAAAAACATATCAGCAGTGTTAACAAATGTCTAAGTAATGCCTTATCCAAATTTAATTACATTTGTAATAAATGTCCACTTCAGTCAAAATAACGATATATCATGCTCTTGTTCATTCCAAGCTTGCCTATGGCTTTATTTGCTGGGGCGATACTTACATGAACACCTTAAAACATGCGCAAAAAATTACAGAAAAAGTAATAAGGATTATAGCGTCAGATAATAATGACTTAACCTTCATATCCATTATTTGTACGTCTTGGAATGTTACCACTCACACATTTGAATGTTTTTAAAGTCCTGCGAATATTTTATGCCAGAAGTGGAAATATGTCAGGCATCGAAGGCAAATGTCAACCAGCATAACATAAGAAATGAATTGGATTATACACTGCCCAAACAAAAAACAACCTTGTACAAAAGATCATTCTGTATATGAGGCCTAAAATATTCAATGTATTGCCTAAAATAATATAAAGAAGCATATGTGGTAAAAAAAAACTTTTTAAAATGGTCAAAGAATGGCTTCAGTCTTATGAAAATGTTTTTTCTTCTAATTTTATGTATACTGATTTAAAGAAGAGTATTATCTCACTGCAAACCAAATGCAAATTAAAATTTTTGAAAAAGATCAAAGGATGGCTTTCGTCTGATGAAAATGATGACTGTTTTCCGAATGTTTCTTTCTTCTGATTTTGTGTTTACTGAAATAAGAGGTGTATTATTTCACTGCAAGCCTAGTGTTAAGGAACCACGTTAGATATCGATGGCGGCTTAATTCAGGTCATGACCTTGGAGACTACCTAAGCTTCTGTTGATCAAGTCTTAATAATGCTGTCCGTAATGTTCTACTGGTGGAAGTGAATAAATCATTATTATCAATCAATCATCAATCCTTGTGTTGGAATACGCAAAATGCTTTTGATATAGTCAGAAAATATATTGGCATGAGAAGTTACTAACTTAACTTGCTTTACTCAAATTTAAAATATGTAGTCTTAGTCATAGCCTACACTTCAAATGCTAATCTTGATTAAGCTCCTACTCCAATATTTTAACATTAATACGCCATTAGACTAAAACATGGGACTTTTATGGCATCCTTTTTTAATTTTGCCAATTTTTGCTGTTTAATTTGTTGTCATTTACAGCCAGCAAATTTTTTAAATCATATTCAACTAGAGAGAATTTTCAATGTTACATTAATTTATCGACGCCCTTATTCAGTTTTTATAGATGATTAAGTTTTGTACTTTTCAATAATTATGATCCGCTAAACGATGGAAAAGTCATACTTATTTCATTTCATTTTTGCATGGTTCCTTGTTTTTTTGCATTTTCTTCATTCGGTTATATATCACTCAGGTTTAGTGATATTTTTTAAATTTTCAAAGTAAACATCCTGATCCCGATGGCTTCAATCTAAGAAACCATTTCCGGGTACTATTTACATCTATGATTCATCATGACTTCTTCTCGATGATAGAATACCTGCAATGACGTTCATGTCATCATTTTTTCAAAAAGGTAAACTTTACATTTTGTTCACGTTATTGTCAAACTCTGGAGGAAAATTTATAACTCCTCCGTGTTTGCTAATCCCCTGACTGGCCTCAAACTTGATCCCTGATTTTGGCATAATTGCTGCCAATAAAATAAGAGTGGTGAGCAAATATATGACCATCTGGTGTGTGCACTGCATATGATCATGAAAGGATAACTCGCGGACGTCTTTGCCCCGAATCACCGGCTAGTAAGAGCATGGAATAGAGTGTAAATCTACGGCAGCAGGTCTTCTAATCTATAAAGAACTAATTTCAATGTCTAATATTATATTTCGTACGCAATTTTGGCAAGTAATGAAGCTTTACATGTTCCTGTAATGAATTATCTTTGGACTTGCTAATTTGTGGTTTAGAGTAGGTCTGCATACGCATAATTTTAGATTAAGGACTTTTAACTGAAAAAAGTACACATTCCAAGCTACTGTCGAGGAGTATCTCTGATGATTTTTTTCTCAACTCCAATGAATATGTCCTTTCATGTTCAGTTCACTCTATAAGTCTATATGAATGTGTTTTAAGACCTTGGCAAGATTCCATCGCCCGATGTTCCGACTACTGACACTTTTTCTGTTCCGATACAAAAGAAAATTCAACGCAATCAATGAGGTATTTGCATTAATGAATCTTATTTTTTTGTAATATTTTTCGCCCAGACGTAGTTCTTTGTATCGAAATTTTCATTATTTCACAAAATATATTTATAAAACGTACTGCTCGTATCGACTTAGTAGGAAAGCATCATCGGATACATAGTCTGCTATTTATTACATAAATCTAAATCTTATTTTTAACTTACGGCAGAACTACTTGCACAAAAAATATTATTAGCGGTAATTTACTCAGTGTATTCAAATTCTGCTCCGGGGGTAACTCTTTCTAAACTCATTCTGAGATTACCGCAGGAACTAATAAGCATGCACAACTTAAAGGGATAAAATACGCTGAACAATATTACACTAAATTGTAACACAATAATTGAGAAATCAAGGCAACGTCATGCTCATCCCAGCAAAAAAATATCAGTGCGCTCGTCAAAAACATTTTTTCCTGCAAGAGAAAACGCTGTCACTGATTCAGCACTGTTCTCCATTCATTCATTTCAACGGAGCGTGCTAAGACACAAAGGCACTTGTTCCTAGAAATCTGATTTGAAACATGTATTTAAAGGCAATCTAATTCCCGATAAAAGCGTTAATTTAAGCTTAAAAGATATTTCAGGAGTTTAATTGGCAAAAACATCGTTCTGTTTAACGTGTAAGGGAAAACAAAACTTGAAAGTTAATGCCTGAGTGGATCTTTTCTAAAGACTCACTGTTTTATTTCTATCTTTTTTTGTCTTAAGCCAAGACCTGATTCCATTGTACGGGCCGGTTTCCGTCTTCAGACCATACGCCGTGCAATGAGCAAGTGGAGCGAAGCAACTTCTGGGGAGGAGGAGAGAAAGGGTATAAGAGCAAGGAGGGCGACAGCGCGATTTCATATAGGCACCGGCGGCGGTGGCGGTTTGCTCTCGACAGAAGGTGCCGCGAAACAAGAGGCTTCGATCTGCTTTTGAGATGTTATACAAGCAAGCAAGCGGACCAGCCAAGATAAACTACTGACGGAAGAATTATTAAATTTTCAAAAACAGAATTAATGTTAAAAAATTTAATGTTTCATCCCAGTAACGGTTGTGACTTTAATTCAACTGCAAGTCCACGTGAAAGCAACATAAGTCGCAGAAATAAACTATGAGAACGAGAGAGATTATGCTTTTACGATATTACGTAACTTAAATATCACATTAAACATTTTTTTCCGGTTTAAAATAAATTCTGTCATTTAATATGCACGCTATTTCAACCTCACAA
Organism: Pyrrhosoma nymphula; assembly: GCA_963573305.1. Classification (NCBI taxonomy): domain Eukaryota; kingdom Metazoa; phylum Arthropoda; class Insecta; order Odonata; family Coenagrionidae; genus Pyrrhosoma; species Pyrrhosoma nymphula. Next base: position 31,036,749 of record OY754328.1, read on the forward strand.
CCTCTAAAAGAAAAGCATTTATTAAAGGTTACAATACTTTTTTCTAGGAGGAACGCCTTTGAGAGCAAAATATCAAGAGGTTTTCAACCCCAGTGCAATTATAACAACAGAGCCGAATGATAATGCTAAAGCATACCTACTTAATTGGTTTTTGATTATGTGAAAATAAGATAGAAACACCATAAAATATAAATGTATTTCCAAACAAAATGAAGAACCACTATAGGACAAGTCTTAAAATCTGACTGCGTACGCATATTTCTTAGCTGGTGATGTACTATTTAGACGATGCTCAGGAAGAGAGCTAAGCATTCCGACAACAATAACATTCAAGATGCAACGACCATTCAATACAAACATCCTCAAGAACTACACTCGTAGACAGTACATAAGAAATGTGCAGGTCAGTATGCTAGTAATAATAATTAATGCCTGAAAACGAGAAATCACACAGATCTAAATGTGTAACAAACATTTATACGAATACGACGGAGTGGAAGATAGGAACCCTTACAAATTGTATATTAGTCAGCCAACTAACCGACTTAATTCCTCTTGTGGCAGATGGAAATGGAGACATGAGGAGACAGGTGAAATTGATGGGGTTGACGTGGTAGGCGTGGGAAACTGAGATCGGGGTCTGTATGCGAAGCGGAACCGGAGGCTTGGGGGAACTGAACACTGAAGGGGAAAGTACAGTGCAGGGCCGACAGGCACACCGGCGGAAATCGTGGGACAGAGAGGGGACCACTAATTGTTTTTATACATGCGGAAATTAGACGAGATATTGTACAAGACAGCAATGACAGATAGATTTAAAAACAACTCCGCTTACAACTACAACGCTGCAGTTCGGTTTTTCGTATACGTGATAGATCTAGTCACAATATAGACAATCTAAGGAAAAAGTTATACTTCCCCCGGGAGACAACTACTTCACACGATGTAGATTCAATATTAATGTTAAAGTAGGCATTATAAGGAAAGAGGACAGGTAACGGAGTATTAAGGAATTTAGCATCATCAATAACAGGTAGATAGGTTAATAAGGGAAGAATGTTTTAGGAACATTTGGAGAATGGAGTGAAACCCAGAGTCCACTTCGGTCTACGCTACGTCGATTCGCGCTAAAGGAGTACAGAGTTTTATGTCCTATTCGATGGACAAAGTACTGCACTTCCCTCATGGCATTCGAAGTATAAATCGGTAGTCTATTGAAAAACCTCTGCTGCCACCAAGATTCTAATCTAGGCCCCCTTGATGTGCAACCAGTTATTTACCCACCACAAAAAGTCGATCCCCAATATCTAAGGGTCCATACCCAGATCCCCTAGGTTTGCGGGACGCTTAAAAGGTACTGTGGAACATGAGGGTAATAGGAGGGCGGTGGAAGTGTTATTCTTTAAAATTGGGTATGAATCGCGGAAGATGGTTTTGATTTTATAGAGGAGCAATTACTTTTTCAAGGTTTACTTGGTGGTATTCCATCATAAGAGGGAGAAAAAGACAACTTTTACAAATACCACTGAAATCTATTGAAACTCGACCCGGGTTTCGACGTGGGTTCACATCATCATCAGGCCAAAATATAAGAGAAGCGCAAGCCTTATATACATGACATAGCCAAGTGAGGGAGGGGGTTGGGGGGGGGAGGGGAAAGGGGGAGGGTTAAGGAAACCGGGAGGGGGTCATTGCGGGTGACGGACTAAGAGGACAAAGGGGAGGGGGTTAAAGCTTAGAGAATGGGGGAAGAGGCCGGGAACATACAATCATTAACAAGTAATTTATCACAGTCAAGTTGTTTTTTAAAAATCTCCAGCTGTTCTAAAGCATTCAGCTTTCGCTAGTCATCGGTAAAATGGAGAGGTATCATAGTAAAATCACTTTTATGTCCATGGGTTAAAAGGTGTTTGGCGAAGTTGCTTCCGCTAAAATTGAAATTTTTAAAATCCCTTGTATGCTCCGTTTGTCTAATTTTAAAATTTCTACACGTCTGTCCCACATACCGTCCACCGCAATCACTGCATTCCATTAAGTAAACACCACTTTTCTTCTGGGGGTCAATGGGGTCCATACAGTTCACGAAAAGGTTCTTCATACTAAATGGAGTTTTGAATACCACTTTAAAACGGTCTCTCGGTATCAATTTCACCACTCGAGAGGAAATATCCCCGAAATAAGAGATCGAGCACCACTTTTTAACCGGGGGTTCTATTTTGTTAAACAAACTGGCTACGGTTAATTGTATCCTTTTGTTGCGTACAAGTTTGTCTATTAGTGTGGGTGGATAGCCGTTATTGACTGGAATCTGCTTGATGGTACGGAGTTCTTTTTCAAAATCAGAGTCATTCAGTGGAATTATGAAAAGGCGGTTGTTGAGGGCGTGGAAAGCAGAGAGTTTTTGGGGGTAAGGATGTCTGGAATCTGCGGGTATGACATGGTCGGTGTATGTGGATTAACGGAAGATTGAAAATGTATGCCTCCCTTCTTTTCCCTTAACCCTACCCCTTTCCCCTTCCCCCTCCCCAAACCCCCTCCCTCACTTGGCTATGTCGTGTATATAAGGCTTGCGCTTCTCTTATATTTTTGCCTGATGATGATGTGAACCCACGTAGAAACCCGGGACGAGTTTCAATAAATTTCAGTGGTATTTGTAAAAGTTGTCTTTTTCTCCCTCTTGATTTTATAGGACCACCCGGACGCCCCCTCTCCACCGCTCTCCTCAACTTGCAACCACCCTAGCTGCAAATGCTGCTCCCTCCTCCGCTCTTCTACTACGCCCTCTTACAACAGATCTTCCTCAACAGCCAACTGTACTTCCACCAATATCGCCTACTTGAATGAGTATTATCAAAAAAGCTCAGAAATTTGGTATAATTCCATCGTGCTTTTTGGTATAATTCTATAATACCGGCAACACATTAATTATAGGTAATTAAATTGCCTCAAATAATCAATCCAGAAATACCATATCGAAGTGAAACTAATGATATTTTAAAGAAACTTTTGTATATTAACAGACTAAATGTTTGTAGAGAAAGTTGTGAAAATTTTTCTAAACATTATTTCACCATTCTCATTACAATAAAGGCAATCATTTTGAGCACTTAAAAGTACCTAATTATTTCATTATAATGCAATGCAGAGGAGTTCAAATTGATACCGTGGCTCGGGTGCTGCCTTCTATGTGGAATTAGATTCTCCATGGTGACAATTGGGCCTTGGTTTCACGTAGTACCCGTAAAACCCATGTTCCTTCAACTGATATGATGGTCTAAAGGAATGTGTCATCATTGTTCACCCTGTCAAGAAGAAATCAGCAGACTTAAATCCGATATTGCTTCTTCTCTTCCGTCAAGAGCCGGAACTAATCACAAAATCTCCAAACGCTAAATAATGTTTTAACGAAATCAACTGTCACTTATTAACTAGTCGGCTTACCAATCGCCAAAAAAAAGGTTATTCGTGAGGTTTTGTTCAAAACATTGCAACCAACCGCACGACGCTAAAACGATTGGCGCTGCATAATATAAAAAGCCCTTGAACCTTTTGACCAGACCACATATGTAAGAATTCCCAGAGGAAAAAATAGAGTTTCCTGTATCTGGAGGCGAACCATGGGCATTGGGCTTTCCCGGCTTATATGCAGACCACTCGGAAAGCTGAAATCTGTCTTGGAAACTTGTCTCGGAAAGCTGAAAGCGATTCCCAGTCCAGGGACCTTTTTCAGTAAGGACATGGTCGAACCTCGGGAAATCCTCGAAGGAGACGTCACCTCCCCCGACAAATCTCAACTTTTGAATGGCCCTATTTGAAATTTTAGAGGTTGTGACGTCAAATTTCGTCACTCTCGAGGTTCGGAAATTCCGAGAACATGCAGAATAGCCCCTCAGGAAACCTCTTCTTCCTCAGGCAATTTTTAATTCACATTTGCCAATTAACGCAGCAGTTGAGAATATGTTGCGTCAATGATAAATATGATTCGAAAATCAACATCAATGCACACATTAGATGTCGAAGTGGAAAGCCTAATCAATTTAAACTCAATGAATTATAATTCCAATGGCTTTTGGGTATGGAGTTCTGAATGGGAATTCATAATACATACCAATCCAATAACTTGGTAGAAATTATCTTCGTAATGCTAGGGTTCTGAATCATTGAACAATGTCTATTTCAAGTACCCTTTTCTGCTGCAGGTTGTGAAAGAATCTGGTCAGATGCCAGATGAAACTGTTTGTACGCATGTCAATGGACAAATATTTGGACAATATACAATGTATATTACAATGGACATTGTAATATATAATTGACAAACTAAAATTGAATATCCATGACATTTTCAGTAAAAAAGTTTGGTTTTATACATATTATTAAATTTTTTCAATAATCTCATTTTCCCAATGTGTGGGAAAATTGAAGAAACCTGTTTTCCCAAAATTTCCGATTTTTCCAAGGTTTCGGATTCGTGTTATTGATTTTGCACTGAATGAGCGAAATAAAATATAATATAGGATAAATACGATCTTGGATCTCTTTACCCTGGTCTCTCACGGAGGCGTATATTCGATGGGTTTTCATTGTGATATATAATGCACCAGCAAATGGAATCATTCCTTTCCTTTTCGATTTTTTAAAGTAACGCTAATATGACTAAGGTTGAGAAAAAATTACAGGAGTAGTGTGTATATAAACGAAAAGTCAAGTGAAATACTGAAGGATAGACGTAAGTTGAAAAACAAAAGTGTGTCTGAGCTCTTTAATTTATCCCAGTGATATGAAAAATGCATTAACTTATCCCCTGTACAAATAATCGGGGAAAAACAGAGCGAAAATGAAATAGCAGACCCTAGAGTCCCGGGACATTTTATGCTACAAAATGTGACAAATATTGATTTTTTTTACCATCAGTACATCATGCTAACATAGGAAAGGTATCAAAAAGCTTCCAGGAATACCAAAACATATGGAACTAATACCAAAACATATTGAACTAATAACACAACATATAGAACAGAAACCATCTTTTCTTTCAGCGGTAGATATGAATTTTAAAATCGGCGTCCTTCTTAAAGAAGGCCTGACCTCAAGAAGTTAAGAGAATACGGAAGATTACTTAGCTTTAGTTTTCCCCAGAACCTCAAATATATAATCCATATGCATATGCGTCAACCACAGTTATAAATAATTGCCTCTAAAAGTTAATAAAAACTTGAGTAAAGTCACGTGATCCAAACGGCATCTCGATGGCTTGACGTCACCGCACGGAATCGGTTCTCTACTCAAAGTAAATTTAAACAATAAGTTCATCAGATTACGAAAAACAAGCCGGACTTCACATGGAAACAGGACTTATTTCTGTGAACGACGCCGCTTCAAGACGCCATCCCCCGGTCTTCGATATTGTCGTCTTTCCACGCCACTAAGAGCGTTTAATTTTTAAGAAGAAATATTTCAATGATATAAGATTTTTCTCCGATAAAATTCATACCCTGACATTTAAGCGTGCTTACTTCAAATACAATTTTTTTTTATTTTGCAGGTTCCCCATTCCGAAGATATATAATTCTAGGCCTTTCAAATTATGATATAAGGACAAAGACTTTTTTGGGATGATACAAGAAAAATATTGGAACGGAGGGAAAACTCGTCGAAATGATAAGTAGAAACGAGACAAAGTGTTTAGATAAATAATCTCTGGGCGAAACGAAAACATCTTAGAGCGTAATACATTGTACTCAATAATATTAAAAATAGAATAAAAAGAAATTCTCAATTAGAAATAGTTTAACGAGGATTTAAATGCACTATTCTGTCAGAAAATGTTACAACTACAAAGATAAAAAGGAATAAAAACGGCGGGCCACACTTCAAGAGCAACTGAAGCTCAGGTGAATTAATGGTGCAGTTATTTACTGCCCTCGAGTTTTCGTTTCCCTTCGGTTGTGCATATTTAGCTCATGATTATTGATGATCAACTATTTAATCTCTAATTTGGCTATTGGAGTGGACATCTTACCACACACGAGTTCGAATGCGGAATGAAACACGTAGATACCAGTGGAACAAGGCACCTGCGTCTTTTTCGATTTAGCAAACTAAGAGATCGTTTTCACCCAATTAGGGTACAATTTTCCCTTGGAGAACCACATGCCTTCTAAGGGTTTTGACGGTTTACCAAGCATTTTTTCACCTTCACTCTGAGGAACCTTCTTCGTTTAGCCAAATCAAATCGGCTTGCAGATGAATTAGAAGAAATTCAAACTCGGCTGAATATAGAAGCTAAACGGTGATTTCAGGGTGCAAAAATAAAATAAAAACTCCATATCACCCAAGCCCACCATTGAATATCTCAGTACATATATCGTTCACTGGAAATTAATAGTCAGGTATTAGATATAACCAACTGGTTGGAGGATCATGACAAAATAATTGATAAAAGTAGAATTAATATTCAGCAGATCTAAAACCTACGCTCCTAGAAAACGGTGAAAGGCACGCTCCGTGAAAGTTGTAGAGAGAACGATAAATATTAATTTTCCACTACCTAATTTAAAGCCCATGACTAATCAAGTAAACCAATTCCTTTGTGGAACAAAAAAGTAAAGATCATCCAGTGTGAAGAAGGTTTAATTGCACCTTGTTCCAAAAAGGAATCCATATATGCTTTCATTTCAATGGCTTACTGCGGCTTAAAACTATTCGCAAGAAATGTAAATGATTCACAGCTTACTGCATCAGCTTCACCTCCAAAAGCCGTCGCGTCGTCGGCAAGAATTAATAATCCCCGAGTACCACATTCAATCGGGCCTACCGTAACTTAGGAATCATTCCATTACGGTAGCGAGGGTCCTGAGTGCATGAAGTATTCAGGATATGTAATTACAAATTAAACGATCCCATATCCTCTAGATTTCACTGGAAGAATGAACTCCTAAAAATAATCAAAAGAAATACACCGATGGGGCAAAAATCGATTCCAAATACTTTTCTGCATGTGATAAAAATCTGCGATTCCATCATTGACCGTCCAGCATCTCTGCGGGTCTTTAAGTTGAAAATGAAAAGCTAATCTCACCTTTCACTGCATACGACATGTTGGTCGGTGATGCCTTTCTGTTAAAACTTGTCTACCACAAATAAATTGTCGAAAAAAAAAGACGAAATTACTTTCAATTTAAACATTCGAAACTTCCACGAATTGCAGCTTGAGAATACAAGGGTCATCTGTAAGGATACCTACTTAAATTATATTTCATTCAGTGCAACACTTGATCCTCGCGATGAGAATTCTCGTAAACGGGTCCTCAAAAGGAAATTGTAGCTCTTGAAATTGTAGTCCATAGTGAGAAACAAGCTTTTAATGGAGGAAATTTGGATTTTTTCACATCTGCTCCCAGAATGAAACATACTTAAATTAAGCCTACCGAGTCCAAAAGATGATTGCTATCGGACTTTAAATACGTCCAGGAATAATCAACATCGAATATTTGAGGAAACATTCACCAAGAGCAACGTGGAATTGATGAAACCTTGATGACTCAGTCGCTCATTCTCACCTATTTACCTGTTGGGGTAATTGTTGAATGGATTTCAGTAACGACTCGTTATTAACTTCTATCATACGAGTACACTGCATCTCATTAATGATGAAAAGCCGTTTCCACCATTTTGAAAACTTAGGAGCTGTGGAATACCCGGCGTGATTAATAAATTCTATCAAGGCTCACGTAACCAACAGATATAGCAGATATGAATATGGGTTCCACCGTAAAGATGAAAATAGATTACGTCAATGGATGGAGACAATCAATGATGATGTCCATTAGTTTGGCATCAACGAAGTTTTAACCCCAGATTTTTACGATGTTGCCAACAAAAATGTGGTCTTTGCGAAGCATTTGTGTATGATTACAAATTTACTTTTTGAACAGTGTTTTGCTTAATCTGGCGTATTTTCAGTTGCAAACGACATTTTTTCCGAATAGCCTCTCTAAAACTTAGTTACAAAATTTAATAAGAGATGAGTTTTCCTGAACTCAAGCAGTAGCAGCAATAGCGAGTATCGTGAGTAAGGTCGTTAAGGTCGTCCAACCAAGATCATTAATTTTTCCCAGTTTTTCCATTAAAAACGCTGCTTTTTCCGCTCACTTTTCATTTATCAGAAGGATAGTGATTTATATGTCTGGTCATAAAACGAAGGGATATAAATCCCTTAATCCACATCCGAGTTCCCTTCGCTCCAGTTTTGCAGTCGAGTTGTCCTTGTATTGTCCATCGGGAACTAGTTAATCACAAGAAAAAGATATAGCTTGATAATCGGCATATCTTAAAAATATTAGTGGAATCCAAGGAAACCCTTGATTATTTATTTTATTAATAAACTCATAAGTCCATTGTTATAATATGTAAATAACAATTTTTTTCAGGTTTCAAGTGTTTTAACGTCAAGACCTAATAAGGTGGCCTAATATTCTAGTACGTAAGCCGTTATTGAATTTGCTATTAATAACACTTGAATTAATAATCAGCACTGATCGAAAACTATGCATGGATATTATTCAATATGATTGGATATTAATTAAAGAAAAATTAAGATCTGGTCGAAAGAATTGGTATTCAACTTAAAAATATTCCCAAGCCTCTTCTCATCTTCTACAAGGTATTACACGATGCTGAACTGTATTTTTGCGGTATTAAAAGTGATCTGGTACCACATAGTTCATTATATTGCAACAATTAAGTGGAGGAAATAATTGATGGAATTAGAGAGGGCACAGATTATTAAGCTAAATTGCTACAATATTAATGGAGAACCTAGGAGTGAGGGAACATTGTAGTGGATTATCTGACACAATCGAAAGAGAAGGGACCCTAGTCAGAGCTAAAGAACAGTTTTAAGTTTTAAGGGCTCAACGAGGGAAGTAGAATTCATGGAGAACTCGGGCTCAGATCGATGAATCCCAAATAGGACTTCAGCAATTTCCTTCGGGGGAGAATGACAGAGAGGCATTAAGCCGATAATAAACTGTGGAAGCCATAGAAAAGCATGGTGCTTTATCAGAAAGGCTAAGTAAAATACTAAGACATAATTCACTGCCACGTATTGTGTCTCAATGTTCTTTGTGTACATAAAGGACCACACAATAGAAAGAGTATTCAATGTTCCTTGTATAACCTTAAGGATGTAGCCAACTAGATTAATACACAATCCTTGTTTGCATTTTACGCAACTTATTACATAAAGTTTACACTGGAAAATGATAAATGAAGTGATTTCTACGTACTTTTCATTTGTCACAAATTTGCCGAAAATCAGAGTGTTGAGTCCTATTTTCAAATAACAATAAAATAAATGAAAATTTCAAATACGCAAAATTCATAATTTTTTCTCATTGCTGTTTTAGGATATCTCGTTTGAGTTGGTGAGAACATTTGATGATCTTTCATGATGATGATCTTCCTGGGCGAATGTTAGAAAAAGAATGTAAGGTATCTAAAGATCGAAATAAAAGCGAATTTTAGCAGAAATATTGTTGCTATTCTATATATCAAAGAATGGTTATGTATCCAGGACATATAAAAGTGGTGTGTAAAAAGTTATCCTCCCCACCTTATAATACGGGAGAGATGCATACATGTACCATATACTTAAGCGTTATTGCCCATTGAATATGTATTGGTTTGGGAACCAAAGAATAATTCCCGACAAATGGTAAGAGAACGAGATAGGGAGAAGAATACAGGTTTCATTACAAAATGCGAAATGAGTGCTCGCTGCTCACGTAATGAAAAAGAGTGACAGCATCTCGATCATCGGCTACGTCAGCGCAATTCATTAGAGTCCAATATACAGGGAAGTATATCATAACAGAGTAAATAACGTAATGTTAAAAGGTAGAACGAGAAAATGAAAGGGAGATTATAATAGGGGAGAACCACAGGACGGAGAACACCTCACGTTCCAGAAATATTGTACAATAATAATGACCATGAATGGCATCGTAATAAATGTGATGAAGACAAAAGGACCACGCAAAACAGAAACTCTCTGAAATAAATTTAAGAAATCAATAGCCATTCTCTCGGCATAACTATTACATGTGTTTATTGCACCTTCCCCAGAAGGAAATAGCATATTCTAGTAAATGGCATTCTGTGAACTATATTCGACAGATTTTCTGTCTCTCCACGACTCATCGGCCGCGTAAAAGATAGATCTTTTAGCGACTGCTAAAAAAATTCTCATTGGAAACACATCCAACTCAACAGGGTATCATTCACGTTAATTCTTGCGCAGAAAATCACTTGTAATAGGTGAACTAAGTAAGTGAAATGTCAGCACTCATTATCTGAGAAAGGAAGTCGGCGGCAACTTCCACAGCGGAGAGACAAATTTTGGAATGGCGAGAAAGAATGAGAGGGAGTTAGTTCATGGGAAAAGGGGGCGATGTGGCGGATAATGGGATGGGGCATATCATGGAAGAGAAATGGATGTGAAGGGAAGAGGGGTGATAGGGGAGGGACGAGGGAGTGCGTATAAAAATCTGACACACGTGCTATAGGGCTCTCGGGGCTGTCCAAAAGAGTCAAGCGCAAAGCGGGCAAAAGGAGAAACACGCAATATGTTTTCAGAGTTTATCGTCGAGTATCGAGCTATCTATTATTATCTCACCGTCTCCATCTGAGGCATAAATAATCCTAAATATATTGCTGGAATCAAAATGATATTATTAGGGAATATTTCTTTCTTAAAACATCGCCACAGCCACAGAAAAGAAAGAAGCAATATTGGAGCCATAATAAAACATATTTTACCAGATAATGCTAAATAAGAACCTCAGAGCGCTCATAATCATACCACCAAAGGAGAAAATCTTTTGCAGGTATCGTTTTATTCTGTAATCCCTTTCATCCAAGGGCGAAAAAGCATGCGCTTACTCTGATTATAGCTAGTTTCACGAGGATAGTTTCTAATTTTTAAAATTACCTATTTTATTCAATAGGAAATCTTCAGATACAAATAACAATATGTACCGCTCCACTACTCTAATACAACCGGATAAAACGAGTCCACCAAATCCCTACATGAATAATCACCGTAACGGTCTTCATTGGGCTTGAATGATCAGGTAATGTCTCAAACAGTGAAGCGGCACTTGCCAAATGGTAAGTTAGGGACGCAAAACTGAGCCGTGGCCTCCACTGTGAGCACTCAGACTGAGTTTGACTGCAATCATCAACGGAAAAATAGCAGGTTTAACATTAATGAAATTTGATAGAATGACACGTGTATATGATAAAGTATATATCCGAGAGTGCGTCAAAATGAATCATAAAGAAAAACTTTACAACGGAGGTAGGGTTAGGACATATAAGGTCTGTGTCCTCAGGACTTATGTCATGTTTTCTTCCGCACCCAAGCCAATGCAGCCTCTCGATGTTTGATCAGAATTTGTACAAAATTACACTAGCAGCAATATTGAATGACTACGATAGGAAGCAAATAAAATTTGATAACGTACTATAACTACACGTAAACGTCGATATTAGTACACAGACATCTTCGGTATGCATGCCTTGCTTTCCAATAAGTACGTGAGCGGAAAGTATGCGCTCCTTTTGTCCCCGACCTAATACTTTGTTACGATGAGTGTACTACCTACATATTATGCATTTCACGTTTCCAACATCATTCGGATAAAGAAAAATTCAGTTTAAGAAGAGAGTAAGATAGTAGATAATGGATTGGATACTTAGACACACACAATCCAACTCGTGCAAAGAGCATGATCCAAAGGTCACATCAGGACTTTCATCATTTGTAGCATAAAAGAGGGGCAAAATTTGTCTAACTATTCTATCCAGACGAAAACATCTTCATTTCATAGGCACTCGAGAAAAGATAAAAGCGTGTTTAGATTGTCCAAATAGAAAGGATTTTGTCACATAAAAAGATTCAAGTTAATACTTCAAAAGTTAAACTTAAGTAGCAAGAAAAACATTTGTCGATCCATGAGATATCGCCTGGACTTATGTTTTAATGACGCTTGATAATCAGCTTACTTAGGCATTTCTCGAAAACTTGTTTAACGAATCGGGTGTCCATGACAGTACAATGTAAAATGGTCGGACCACTGACTTTTTTGGGTACCGAGTATTATAACGTACAAATATTTTAAGCTATCTAACGAGACCGATCGTTTAGAAAATATTAATTACTCAACCAACCTTCAAAACTAAATATTTCCATAGAAAGTATATTATTCTCAGGAAGATCTACACGACTCCCGAGATATTTTATCATTTTCCGTCAATTTTTCGAAACATTCACCTTACGTAGACAAATATTCAGAAAGGAGCCAACTCCAAAACAATACATCACCGCATAAGTTCAGGAAATTAATATAGGGACTATGAGAAATATATGTTCTGATTGTGAGCCGTATCTGAGGAAATGAACCGGGAGACCTACTCGGCAAATGAGGCGGAAAATCTATGTTAGCCACTCAAGGGCTGTGGGTAAACGCAGAGAAGACTTATCCCAAAGCATACATGCTAATGAAACACTCTTGCAGCCGCGAAACACCAAACACACACACACCGAAAGCCATGTTTTCCCAGTAACCCAACACAGGGTAATTGCACTTGAGGGAGAGAGAGAGAGACGTGGGGGCCGCCGGTCTTCTTACATCCACCCCTTCTGCCTAAACTCTAGTGCGTGATATCCATTGCGGAGTGTGATTGGGGGAAGGGAGAGAGAGATGGAGGACGTAAGAAAGGGGAGAGCACAAGTAAGAACTCCTCTCCCCTTACAATGGCCAAATATATGTGAGGTAAGGGAGGCGGGAGGTATGAGAAGGGAAAGGGGAGGTAAGAAACAGAGAATGGGGAGGGAGGGGTGCAGAGAGCGACTACCGAGGCCCAACCAATCAAAAGGAATTATAGGTTCGCTGAAAATTTCTTCGTCACGCGAGGGCTGGTGATATTTACTCCATACTCCTCCCCTCCTACAACCCCACCTCACGACCCCACCTCCCTCCCCCAAACTCCTCTACCGTCGCACAGTGGTCGGAAATCGGAAAAAGCTGGCCAAAAGTCCAAAATGGCTTTTTTTGAGATATGAAGTTGAAACTTCGCATGGAAACTCAAAAATGATTCATGTATCTGGAATAGCACTTCATTTGGCATAGTTCTTACCCGTTATTGAGATACAGAGGCTCAAACATGACCAAATTTCCAGAAAAATGCCCGTCTTCAGTTTTCTCGGAAAATCTTCCGACTAAAGTTGATGGTGAAGTTAAAAGAGGATTTTTATGGAATAAAAAACGATATTATCTGTTAACATGGTACATTTTCTTTACAATTACGTAGTTTTAAAGAATAGCTATGATACAATATTGCTCTGTCGTTACAAAATGGCGGACGCTGTTTTTAGACAAAATTTTACATTTAGTAGGAGATTCAAATGGATTTTTGGCAAAGTCACGCGAAGTTACTTACATCAGAGCATTATTTGAAGACTTCTCAAGGTTTAAATGCAGTTAACTTTGAAAAAAGTTTGCGACGCCGGAAATAAATTTGATTTTTCGATCGCGCGTCGGGGCTCGGGTCCGTGCGCCGGGAGCTGGATTTGCCGCGACGCGGTAAGGTTATTGAAGTGGTATGGATTTTAACGCTCAGCATTCACCGTTTTTTAAGCTGTGCTTGTGGGCAACGATCCCCAAAGAGTCTATAATGAAGACACGGGAGGATTTTCAGTCGAGGTAAGTGCACGCGTAATCGAAGTTAAGTTAGTTTTCTTTGGATACGTTCGGGAACCATGCCTTATATTGAAAGCGTTCAAACCTTGAAAAAGTGAGTATTTTCCCTCAGACCCATACAGAAAGACCTCCCAGAAAGACACCAGCTGGTATTCCTTCTCCCCGATCCTTAAACCCTCAGGACTCGTGTACGAAAATGGTCGTTTTATGACACCGCGGAGCCTTTAACGGTCTTCACCGGGCATTTTCTGGGAAATTATTGTCCACCAAAGGTACACATACACATGCTTACATTTTTGGAAATGGAGGAGATTTAAAGTATTGTATTGCCAAATTTATGTAATTCTGAGAATTGAATCAAGGAAGTTAACCCCTTTATGTATATCTTAGTAACGGCTGTAGCAACAATTGAATATTGGAACCAATTTTAGCGATAACGATGAAACACTCCAGCAAAGCATAAGGTCAAAAAAAGAATGTATTAACAAAAGGCAAAAAAGTACAAAAAGTGATCATGTAAGATGTTAATAGTGCAACTCAATTACATTTAAATGAAATAAATAAATGTAATACAAAGAGAGAAGTTTTAACTTTTTTTTAAGCCAATTTTGGAGAATCGAAAAAACGCCGAGCCGTATTTCCATCATTGGTATTACCCGATCCAGGTCGGGGCACATCAACAATTAAGCCCATATTTTCTCTTAATAACTTATGCACCAATGCCTTTTTCTTAGTAAGTAGTAATTTAAAACTTCCACGTGCCTGTAAAGATGTTTTTGAATAATTTACTTACTATCTTTTTCAAAATAATAATTTTTTAAACTTAAATTTTAATGATTTCTCACCTGCCACCGTTTAAACTCCAGCCGATACGATATATGTAATATACATTCAAAAAACCTTATGCGGCAGTGCAGCGTAGACAAACCAAAAGAATATTTATCTACATCAGCTGCACGACCTTTCATATCCCTTTAAGTTATTTATCTCCGACGCTTTTGCTCCGCAGATGTAGCACCTCATACTTCCGCTCTCGGTCAATGCGTTGCATACCTAAAAGATTTGTTTTGTTTTCATGTTGGCATAAAAGTTTATTCCTATTCGATTATAAATCAACATAAGCATTACCTTTCCGTTGACCATTGTCAGTAGTAAACATAAGTTGAAAGAGTAAATTCCCGAGTGGAAATCCTTTAGGTCATCAATCTGCTTCTGAATATAATTTCTTTCTGCCTTTGTAATGTCTTTAGTTTCTTTTGTCCACTGAAAGCGGATGGGACGACAAAATCGTGTAGATGACGGCCGAGTATTTTCCCAGATAATGTCACCTAAAATAAAAAGAGCCTAAATATGAATAGTGCCAGTGAGACAAGTTAAATTATTTATCAATAGGTTCGAGATGAATCTAACTAACCAAGAGAAAACTAGAAAAAATTGAGTCTTTACCTGTAGCGGCATTATTAAGACGAAGAGGTACTAGGGAGCTCATGAATAAGAACTCGTCCGATGCATCCACTTGTTACCACATTTGTTTATATTGAGAGTGGCCCGAACTTCCGTCAAAGCCGTACTTGCATATTAACGTGCATTTTATTACATCTTTGAATACTTGAGTGGTGGATACGAAGGCCAGGATTCGCGATGCAGTGTGATTCAAAAGAGCTTGAAGGTTGACTTCGCACATGGTCTCAGTTGTTGTTACTCCTTCAGGGTAAGCTGCCATTTTTGCTTGCACTATTCTGTCATAGCTCGGATATAATTCGTGGCCATGGCTCAAAGCTGTGCTACGGAGAGACATATATTGACTCTTGGTCAACTCATAGGAAATTATCAATGACAGTGCCTCCTCAACTGTCATCTCAGTTTGGATATTTTCACTCTTCCTCCACTTGGAAAGAACTCTCTTTGCCGGAGTAGGTGTCGTTGTTGTTATTTCCGTAACTAGCTTAGCTGCTGCAGTATCATCTCCTTCCTCTCTCAAACTCATAGATGCTGCAAGAACAAGCTCAGAAGTAGTGGAAGAAGTTTTTAAGACTTGAATTTTTCTTCTTCGAAATCTATCACTTGAAGTGTGAAATTCTTTTTCTGGCCGCCCGAAAGTGCCTGGTAAATAAATTATGAAATTTTGTCACACAAGGCTTAAGTTTGGATAATTATTGATCTAAACTATTGGAAAAGGATAATTATGTAAAAATACAAACCGGCGCTTGTAGAAGTACCGGGCAGGTGTTGAATTACAAATACTGGAAAAGTAATAGATTCCGCGAGCCACTTTTGGTATCGTGACATAAATCTTTCATTGTTCCGGGAACTCTCCGTCCATCTCTTTAGGTATGGCCATAAAATGCGCTTCTGTAGGAAATCACTGACAGATTTCAGAGCGTAGGCGTTTTGTCTTGAATTTAACTTTCGTGATAAAAAGTCCAGCAAAATTTCTTTTTTCTGGGTCACTGATTTCTTCCCCGATTTCATTATTATTTTATGAATGTCTAGTCGTGTAACCTCGTGAGGAGGCATTTATCATTGAATTACGGAGAAGCCTGCGTAAATGTTCGAAAAATAGAGTTTTCATTGATAGAACCCGAGGTTAGCCGATTAGTACTCCTCATAACGCGCAGGAATAACGCGCGGTAAATGTATCACAGACATGAGCAATCTAGGAAAATACTTCAAAACACATAAAAAAATGTTAAGAAAAACAAAGTGGACGTGACGATTAAAATATTGGAGACTTAAAAAAAGAAAAAAACACATAGCATACCTGAAATAAAGGTCGGATGTATAACCAAAAAACACCGCTGACGGTCACCAGGTAATCACGGAAAAGTGATTACATTCTTCACAAACTAATTGAAACCACTATCACAAATTCTAGACACTCACGAGAACTCAAACTTTCCTTCCCCACAGTCAGGCTAGAACTGAGTGTAGGATGCGTACATTAAAATATTAGGGGAAGTTCCCCTGGAAATACCCGTAAGACCGTTAAGACTCCGCGGTGTCATAAAACGACCATTTTCGTACACGAGTCCTGAGGGTTTAAGGATCGGGGAGAAGGAATACCAGCTGGTGTCTTTCTGGGAGGTCTTTCTGTATGGGTCTGAGGGAAAATACTCACTTTTTCAAGGTTTGAACGCTTTCAATATAAGGCATGGTTCCCGAACGTATCCAAAGAAAACTAACTTAACTTCGATTACGCGTGCACTTACCTCGACTGAAAATCCTCCCGTGTCTTCATTATAGACTCTTTGGGGATCGTTGCCCACAAGCACAGCTTAAAAAACGGTGAATGCTGAGCGTTAAAATCCATACCACTTCAATAACCTTACCGCGTCGCGGCAAATCCAGCTCCCGGCGCACGGACCCGAGCCCCGACGCGCGATCGAAAAATCAAATTTATTTCCGGCGTCGCAAACTTTTTTCAAAGTTAACTGCATTTAAACCTTGAGAAGTCTTCAAATAATGCTCTGATGTAAGTAACTTCGCGTGACTTTGCCAAAAATCCATTTGAATCTCCTACTAAATGTAAAATTTTGTCTAAAAACAGCGTCCGCCATTTTGTAACGACAGAGCAATATTGTATCATAGCTATTCTTTAAAACTACGTAATTGTAAAGAAAATGTACCATGTTAACAGATAATATCGTTTTTTATTCCATAAAAATCCTCTTTTAACTTCACCATCAACTTTAGTCGGAAGATTTTCCGAGAAAACTGAAGACGGGCATTTTTCTGGAAATTTGGTCATGTTTGAGCCTCTGTATCTCAATAACGGGTAAGAACTATGCCAAATGAAGTGCTATTCCAGATACATGAATCATTTTTGAGTTTCCATGCGAAGTTTCAACTTCATATCTCAAAAAAAGCCATTTTGGACTTTTGGCCAGCTTTTTCCGATTTCCGACCACTGTGCGTCGCTTCTATATGCCTCCCCCCCCCACCTCCCCAACCCCTCGTCTCCCTTTGGCGTCCAGAGATTTTCTACCCGCCCGAAAACCTTCTTTCTCCCCCCCCTCCCACCCTTTCAACGTCACCTCAAACGACTCCCCCTTCCCGGACACATCTCCCCTCCATTCCTCTCTCCCTTGAATCGACTCCCCTCCCTTCCCTGCCACCCAACGCTCCCCTCCATCGGTGGAGGGGAGGCAGTGGCGAAGACCAGGGGCGAAGAGGGGTGGGTGTTGTCGCCCTCTTTCGCCATGTCCTCCCCCTTCTCCTCCCCCGAGGTTCCTCGCCGAATACTAAAGTCCAATTCTTCTTCCAACAGTGCTCAACTTATACAGTTTGCATTCCCGAACCTTTGGGAGATGTTCGTTGAATAGCTCAGCGCAGTGGTCGGCAAACCGCGGCTCGCGAGCCACTTGCGGCTCTTTGGCCCCCTTGAGTGTGGCTCTTCCACAAAATACCACGAGCGGGCGCGCACGTACAGTGCGATTGAAAATACGTGATGACTGGTTTTCTTAATTCTATTTTTACATACTTAGTAGGTATTTATGTGTCTTTATCTTTAGATGAGTGCTCTGAAGCGACTTTGGGGGTCGTACATAAACTACGTTACAATTTTCGGTGATTTTTTTACCCCGTCCCCCACCCCCCATTCGTTGACAACCGTAGTATTTTTCCCAGCCCCCCTCAGACATGTAACGTCTCCACGAATGAAACTCTCAATTCGAAAATATTTTCGCAATTATTTTTAGGGATACGTTGAAATAAGACTAAGTATCCGAAATAGATATAACAGAACTATCTAATCTCAATTTTAACAAGAAATATTCATTTTTAAATTCTAAAAATCAACCATGAACACGGCGCAAGGCGCTGTGCTGATCTATATATTTTGTTCTCTCCCCTCCTCTAATTTATGACTGCCGCCTTAAAAAGTGCTGTCACGTGGTCGCTATTAAATCCGCGAGAAGGTGAAAATGTAAGCGAATTGATGGTATGAAGACTTGCAACATTGTAGAGGCAATGGTTCAATTTCATTGAGCTAAAGTAGAAGCTAGGGGTATAAGAAACACCCCGCGCGCCCTTCCCTTAACTCTGTAAGATTGTCGACGCGATGTTGACGAGTAAGTAACGTAAACAGGCGCATTTTAACAGCAACATTATTTTTAGTGAACTTTTTACCCGCCGTATGTTTTTAGGCGACTCCCCCCCCCCCCCAGCAGTGCCTGAACACAAACAAATTACGATAAAATTATCCTTATATGCACAGATACATGACTAAATATTTTATTATAGAATATTGAGCTTAGCTCTACACTAAGAACCTATTCTGCTACTCTAAAGACGTTAATGATAATATTCAAACAAATGTTACAGTTTTCCAAGCATTTTTTGGAATTTTCTAATTAAAATGGCCACTTTTTTCTAATTAAAGCTTGTCTCCTGGTTACATACTGATTACCTGATAGCTCTTCCGTAAATTAGTTTTCCTACGATTATTTTGGGTGAGTTCTGCTCGAGTCCATCTCTAGATTTCGTAAGATCGCAAAAACTGCGTAGATTGTCTTCCGTCATTTTTCCTTGCTTCCGCCCCATTCCCTTCCCTTACAAACCTCCATTCCTCTCAACGGCAAGCTCCTAACTCATATCCCCGTATTAGCTCTCACCCCATCTACATCCAGACGACCAAGTTTCTCCCTCATCTCCCTCCAACCCTCTCCAAAACCTCACATTTAATGCCCACCGGAATGGAAGAAAATGTCTTGGGTAAACATAAGGCCGACCGAATCGGCAAATGGCTTTCATCACGGAGGTCGTACCCCACCCACATCTTCGCATATGCATCGAGTCCACATTCAACTCGCCAGCAGACCCCCGATCCCGTTCCTCCAACCCTTCACCCCTTCCAGTCATACCAACCCCACCATAACAACCCTTCTTCTCCACCTCCCCTCTGACCACGCCCTCTCTCCTTCCTTCCTCCGCGGTGGTGTCATCTCATTCCACTCCAACCTCTGGAATTTCTATCCTATTCGTTCACATTTCCCTTTTCGACCGTCATTTCCCTTCCATTTCCCCTTCTCCATTCCTTGAAGCAGTGCTTTCCAAACTTTTCCTTGTGGCGACACCCTATTAGAAATACACACAATTTTACACGAAATCCATTCATTGGTATTAATTATTCAATAGATGCTATTGTAAAAAAGGAGCTAAATACATTAAACACCATTTTCACGAATATAAGAAACTCAACTTTGATACATTCATGACAATAAAAGTTCCACCTCGATGCGACGAAGGGTCTTTGATGGCCAGCGTTATTATCAAAGTATTGTAACGATACCGTTGGTACCCCGTCTGTTACACGCGAAAGGGTTGGCAGTACACCCGGCGAAACAATGGGGACCAACAATAGGTGAGGAACTCGTGGTAGTTAGGAAGAGAAGCGCGGTGGTTTTTGGCTTACGTAAGAGGAGGGAGGACGTTTTTTCGGGAACGGCGACTTGGTGAAGAGGAAGTGAGAATTTTTAAAAAGGTGTAAGTGAAGAAAAGGACGAGTGGGGACGCCCAACGGGTGAAGACGATCCAACCGACGGCAGGGAGAGAGCGAAGATCGCCGGGAAAGACAACCCAGTGCCGCCATTGACAACCAGACATCGGGCCCAGTAGTGCACGACCGGGGGGAAATCGCGGACTACTAAACATCCCAAGTAAATTTAAGCAGGACCACGGTTCATAAAAAAAGAAAAAGGTAGGTTACAGTATGAATCATTAAAAATAATGATATATGAGTCCAGGAACTCAGAAGCTTCCAGATTTAACGGATTGTCAACAAATGATTACCTTCCAAAGTGAATCGAGAATACTAATAGTAAGTCGCCGTGATACAAGAGCATCAAAAACGAGAACAAAGAAAAGAATTTCGTCCAATGGAAACTATAATCACCAGATGTGGAAGAAACAAGAAAGTTAGAGTGAGCAGAAGAAAAGAAGAGATTCTAACAGAGGAAAGCGTCTACGAGCACCAAGCAACGCAATATAATGAGTAAGTACGTAACTAATTCATAGAAACGAACACAGGCATTGGCTATTCTCTTCCACGGTAGTGAAGCATGGGTGATACTAGCAGCTGAACGAAGAATTATAACTCATTTCAGGACCAAACTAAATCCTCGGATTAATACTGCTGATTATGAAATTCTCATTGAAAGTTTATCTTTAAAATAAAATGCCCACTATTAAACTGGCCATCGACAGTGCCTGAAACAAAGAGACATCTATAAATAATACTTTTATTAATACTGACTTTTTTATTTTAGCCATCGTTTCTCGCCATTACCACCCTACTTATATAAAGCACTTGTTCATCTCTTATCCTATATTTTTGTCAAAAACGTAGAGAAGGGCACTTCAGAATATCACCTCACCCATCTTATGGCCATTGTACTCGTATTTCACCAATTCAATGCCCCGTCGCCTTCTTAATATAGGATTAAACATTAAGACTGATTTTCCATTACCATTTCAAGAGCTGTATTTCCGTTTCACTTCTTCAGTTAAACTGATACTTTCTCCAGATGTGGGTCATTGTAACTTTTTTCTAGAACAATGAATAGTCCACAATATTCACCAACAAACAAGGTCAGAGGCTATCTCCAGAGCCTGTATCATTAAATTGAGTTAGAGATAATCTGGATAGCTCCAGGATTACAAATAAACAAAGACTTACGGTGATTTCAAGGTTCCAAAAATCATATCTAAATGTTCTATGAAGCTACCACCAGAAAATGCAAACCATCTGTGGAAGAGAAGAAACTGAATTGTGAACTCACCCGTCGCTCATGAACTCGGATGAGCATACACTGACTTCCTGTATTTCCAATCACAAAATACATAGCGATCATTATCTCTCTTAGCCAATTATTGTAGTCATTTTATAGACGTTACTTAAACATTTTCTAACACTTATGATAACAATATAGTACAAGGACAAAATTATATACACAAATGGCCAGATTTATCCCAATCAAGGAATAAATACGATGCAAAATTTTTACCACTACCGATACCAAACAAGTAACCCTTTTGAACACTGATGAGTACATAATCAATGGCAAAGTTGCTAGCACTGTACGCGTTGCTCCTTCATCAGACTTAACGCCTGAGCAGTTAAGGAAAATTAAACGATCATACCCCACGTTGCCTTGAATATCACCGTTGTAGAGTATATTGGGATTTAAAAAAACACGAAAATATTCTCAATGAAATTATAGGCATACAGAATCTCAATTTAGGGTCTCGCACGTACATCTACTACCCTAGCACCTTTTATTTTCTGTATAACCAAAAATGTCTATCATAAATGTGCAAATATATTTCCAAGTAAAACTTAAAATTCAATTCGAATCAGATTATTATACCAGATATTAATCATAGTAATATAGATTATTGAAGGACATTATACCTTCCTGCGCCTACTTGTTACATGCCTCTCTTCCTCGTTATATCGCGCCCGCACGAACACAAGGAGAAGTCACGTAAATAATTTTGCTAAATAATCTTGATACGTGGATGGTACTTATTGCTCCTACAATCAGGATGTCGCTTTCTCGTGGTAGGTTCAACAAAAACAACGAAAAATATAAATACCAGAGCAATAATGCAGATAATGCAGCATGATCAATATTATAAAATAAATTGTCACTTTCAAAGATACAGTTTATGATTGCAAGTGCGATATTCCACAGAGTAAAAATCATTCCCCTTGATCAACAAGAAAGTCTTATTAGATGACCAACAAGTTTAATTTTTGTGGAGTGAATTGCTTGGAGAAGCATTCTTCTTTTACCCACTTCTTCTAAAACCAGATCATTTGTTTTCCTCATGAACCAACTTGTTTTTGTAATTCTCCTCCAGAACCAATTTCGGCTGCCTGAAGCCTATCTTTTTCTTGTCTATCTAATATGTATGCTTCACAACGACACGTAAGTATGATCCACATGAAGGCCTTTACAAATATTTTCCTTGTGTCAATTGAGAGGTCGTTTTCATCAAGAGGTTACGCTTCCTTTGAAATCCTTGTTTTATCAGGGCAATCCTTATCTTAACATCTTTTATGCTTTTATTTTAATTTATTATTTGACCGCCCAAGTAGCAGTATCTGTTTAACTAACAATAACTGTTAATACTTATATGCCAAAACATTAATCCCAAAAACATTAATACAGGAATAACCTTCCTCAAGCAAAAAAGTGACAAAAGAGAATTGACTCGTACCCGGATCCCTCGATTTCGAAAAAAAATCCACGGGAGAATGACGCTTCGGTAGCTCAACTGGTCAAAGCACTCGACGTGAAATCAAGGGATCCGGGTTCGAGTCCTGGTCAAGGTGAATGATTTTTCCTCTGTGGAATATCGCACTTATGTGCACTTGCGCGTGACTTCGTAAAAGGTAATACCACGGCTAGTTCCGGTATCCTCAAAATTGGTTTATGATTATATTTACGCAACCAATAAGCACAGCATTCCTAATACTCAATACTTTACCACCGTCCCGTGAAAAAGCCAATTCATCATAAAATATTCTTCGTGTGATGATGGCACCATAATTAGGGTTTTTTAAAATTATAAAAGCTAACAATAACAACTGTATAAATAAATTAAGCCGAAGAAATGTAAGTTGAAATGCATGAACTGCAGCCTGTTCGTAGCACAACTGTCAAGGTAAAAAAAGGGGGATCGCCGTGGAGTCAGGCTGCCCGCAAGCCGAAGATGCTACCTAGGTTGCCAAACCGATTCCATGAGCGAAATTATGTAATGTAAAACGAAACTTTATGTTTTGAAAAATAGGTTCGACAACAAACTAGGCAAGGATTGTGGAAGCAACACTTTTGAAGAGGAGAGGAAACATTTAAGCCCAGCTAGGTAGGATTGTTTTTCAAAAACTTGGGGAATCAGAGAGGAGTTAGTAAAACAAATAAGTAAGAGCGAGAACTGAAGGATAACAATGGAGGGATATAAATGAAAATCATTCATACATTTATTTTGAACTATCCCACTGTTTGGTAGTTTTTTGCAAGTCCCTGCCTGATCGGGGGGGGGGGGGTATTCCAACCTTCCCATCAAAGAGATTATTTTCCCCGATTAAGTAGATCCTCTTCATTTCTTGTATGTACGTACCTACCTTCAGCACATCTTAATTTCTATTAATTTTCTTCCTCTAAACAATGATCTCAACATATGCCCATCACTCTTTTCGTTCTCTTTTTCTAGGTCCTTCATTCGCTACTGATACACTATGAGTATTCCCGCTACCAATTTCAGTTTCTCCAATATCATTGTTAACAATTCGACGTTGGTCTTAAAATCCATCCGTCTAGCCGTTCCTTTCTTTTATTTTGAAACCAACTACCCAAAAGGACATCAGTTCACGCTCATCCTCTTTTCCTATTGACCAACTTCCTAGACCATATAATTTAAGCTTCATATAATTTTGAAAAGTTTTTATATTATGGCTCATAGTTTCCTTCCTCAATCCTCTTCTCATCTTGAATGCTTCGTTGGATATGTTGAACTTTCCTCAATGCCCTGACTATAAAAGCCCTTCTCATCCAAAACACTCCAATACACGTGAGCTGTGTGCTCTATTTTTCCCCATCCACCTTTACCATTATTGTAGCCTTCCACTTCTAGAAAATGTCTTATTTACGTCTAAATTTAACCTTTGTAGCTCTCTTTATACCTTATTTCCATCCAAATATATATTTTTCTACTGATTCCATTTGCTTATCCTCACTTAGATTTTAATCACGTCCTCAAGCACTTTTCTCTTTCTAGGAATATTTATATAAAAACTGCTATACTAATGCTCACTATTACTTGTGGGGAACGGTGACCAAAGAAGGATGATAAAGGAAGAGCCGTATATTGGAAGGTAGAAAAATGATAACTTACGTTCGAGGTAAGAGAGTAACAAGGCGGAGTTATAGACAGATAAGATGATAAAAGGTAATAACATTTAGGAGAATAGATGAAATGAATAAGTGTGCGAAATGAAAATTGGAGGAGAAGACGATTTAAAAGGACAAAAATTCAATATAATCGAGTGAAATGGTAAGTAATTTGAGTAATTTTAATCATTCGAGACGAAATAAAATTTAGTAGAAAATAATCTTGGTCAAGAATTGCGGGAAAATGTCTTGCGGCAGTACATGAAGTATTTGACCTTACCCTAAGTGTCGAAAAAGAGGAAATAAGACGGAAATCTTCCAGACACTGCTGTAGCAGGACGAGATGAAACGGATGACAGCATCAAAAAGAAGTTGGCACAATCCATGAGTATGGATAATGAAAGAGCAACAATTGTGACGGAGAACTAAGGAAGTCCAAGCAATTGAGCCCTTATTTCAAGAGAGGGTTTTAGGAAATATTATTTAGTGGTATGTACCTGATTCATAAAAAAACACTAGATTAAACTGATGGAAACTAAGTAAGAATAAAGTATTAAAAATTTAAAGTTAGTATATTTGTTGTGACAGGCCAAGATAAAGACCAAAAATTGGTGAGGTTTCATAAATTTACATAAATAAAACCAACGAGTTTTTATTGATGTTCTTATATTGCTGGAGGAATACAGCTGAACTCCATGATCCTTTGGCAAAGGCCTATATTTCACCTCAGATACGTCAACGTAAATTGAACTCACGTTAAGTTACCCAAACTAGATGACTTTTCTCTCCGATAAACAAAAGGGAACTCTCCACAATGCTATTAAGTTTGGGGCGGCCGATTTATAAAATTAATATAAATAATAAATAAAAATACAGTAGGTATTGCCCCTCCCACCATGTGATGAGCTGTTTATTGCTACACGAATTTCTCCAGTCGATTTGGCTCAGAAATATGCATATAAAATACGTCTTGAATGTATTTAGGCCGAGGTTATAATGAGATAGTTACACATTGTCAGTAAATTAACTTTCTGGAAATTAATAAAAACCTTGAAGGAATAAAACACTTTTTAATCTATATCAAGTATCACTTAGTAATAGTTCTATAAATGCACTACAATTCCTTGAAATAACAGAAATTCCTTCATAAAATGAGCACTTGTTTCTAAGAATATGCAGATGATATTCAGGGCATGAAAAGTGCAACTCGAATTCTAGAGGAGGAAGCATATAATTCCTGACACTAGATCGAGAATTTGTGTGGCAGACACCAGCATTAAAGTACATGTAACACGTCTATCCGGTAATGTATCTTTAAAATAAACATACCCTATTCCTTGCATAATTTGCAGAGAGCAAAATATGGAATGTAAAAAACATCTTTTCAAATTTTTATTTTAAGCTAATAGTTTTGAGCACTGGACGTTTAATCATGAAAAGTGTCATACATTTGTGTAAGCCACACATCAATCACTTTAAAAAGAAACAACATTTAAAATGATAAGAGATGACACTTGTTTTCGCCATTGACTTTGACGAGTTACTTACACAAATGTTACTTTCAATAAAATGAGCCTTTATGTAAATAAATAAAACAGCAAATAAATGAAACAGTCTGGACTACTGTTTTTTTATTTGCTAAAAATATTCATAATGCAATACAAATAATGAAATGTGTTTGAATCCAGAAATGTTATCTCAAAATATTCTCTAAGAATATTCATAAATGCTGTAACCTGTTTTCCTAAAGTAATATCAACATATAATTATAAAATTTAATAAGAATAATAATTATTTTACGATTGCCACCTAAATAAAAATAAAATAATGGAATTGGAGTGCAATCAAAAGAAAAAAGAGATGGTTTCCCGAGACAAAAGAAAACAGGAGAACAATCATCAATTTTCGGTATATGCGAAAATATTGGCCAGTCCAAAATCCGGGGATATAAAGTTCTTTATCAACTGGTAGAGAGGATTATTTCAATTTGAGTAGATAGCAACAACCACCAGCGCAGCAGCAATTTCTATTATTATATGAAAAGAGCTAGTTGGAGAGGCATTATTTACATCAGTGTTCTATGGACAATAATTGTAAACCCATCGGATAAAATTCTTCATGAGAAATTTGATGAAGCACGAAGAATATCCTCGAGGTACGGTAAACATTTTAACAGCAAAAGTATTTGAAGAGTGCTTGAAAGAACTGACGGAGGACAACATTAACTGACGGAAGGACTTTATAAAAATAGGTGATCCCTGCACATTCACTGTTCATAAGTCACGCCAAGACCGATGTGAGAGAAAATACAATTGATTGCAATTTGACGCTTGCAGTAGGTATATAATATATCCATTGCCATGAGAAAATTTAATGCAAGTAATTGCATAATTAACTGGGCTAAATAATGATGCAGTACTATAAACGTCCTTTAACTCTAAAGGAACGTACAAATACATTGGAAAACACATTTAAAAGTGATAAAACTAGAATTAATAGAGAAATATCAATTTCGACCAGATAGGACGACAAGATCAGGGAAAATTCAATGCAACGGACAAAATATTCGTTCTTCGTAAAACCAAAAGCCCACATTCGAGGCTTCCCGTCATACACGAAGGAGACGAACGCCAAAAGCCGAGCGTCACCTTGGCGACCAAATTGACCAAACTCTCGCTCTCTCAAACTTCAGCGTTCCGCTCATTTTTAGACAGTGGTAGCTTCCGAATGCTCCTACTCTAGGACGATGATGAATAAAACCATTAAACTAATCTTAAGAAATATTTATTTGCTGGCAGGAACATATCTAGAGACGAAATGGATCCATTCGCAGTCTTGCGTGTTTTAATAAACCTTTATTATATAATCACAAAGCCATCTCTCTATTCATGGCATAGGTCAATTGATTAATAAAATAGTAGTGAGCAACTCTTTGCCTCCTTTCTAATTTGTAAACTTAAATACTATTTCACTTCAACAAGTATGAACGGGGGAAGACCCTTGTGAAAATTGGCGGTATCTCCAGCATCTATCAGAATACAGAGGAATAATTCAAAATCACTCATACCTTTTTTAGATATGCCAATGAAAAAAAGAAAACTATGAACAAGTAAATCGGCTGGGGATCAGCAACCTTATTTGTAATGGAACTGCCCAAAAGTATTTATTTCCCTGTCATACAGCCAAAACATTTATGCTCTGCAGTTTCACATGCCATAGCCGTTTTAATAATGTGCTTCCTCACTCCCAGGCTTGCGTTACTAGCTGTTAGCAAACTCCTCTTCTGATAGAACGCTTTATTTGCATGGGCAGTTCTGCTCGCAATGTCTTCCTTGCTTCTTCTATTGCTAGTGATTCTACTTCCCAGGTAGCAAAATTCTTCAACTTGCGCTAGTTTTTGCTGTCCAGGGTAGAGTGTTATTCTGTCTTCTCGATTTCTTCCACAACCCATAATCTATTTTTTCTTAACATTAATGCATATTCTACCAAATTTTTACCAGACTTTTACGTCACACCTACGGATTTACCGAGGTTCAACCGTGTCCAGTAGGTACTGAATAAGGCCCCTGACTTCACCAGAGCCCTCACTCACTCCACATCGCCGTAAGATCTTGATATTGAAGGCCTCCCTGAGCAGGGTTCATCTTCCAGTGCTTATCGCCCCTCCAAAAATGCTTACTGCCACCGAAAAACTTGTGCCCTTGATAAGAAATGCTTCCCATAGGCCCGTTTCAACTTTTCATAGGCCACACTCGCGGATTCACCCAGTTTAACACCTCCACATTTCCATAAATTTAAGAGCACAACGCCAATATGATGCAGAAGTCCAAAATAATGGCCAAAATTGGAAAAAATAAAGTCTTCATAGAGGGTATATTTACTATGGAGTGGGATAGAGTAATTGATGACGATGTTTAAATACGTTATTAGTTAAGCAATAGGTCGCATCCGACCGCCTACTATGGGGTGAAAGTGACGACACACTAGTGGTAACTGCAAGGCATAGGTATATCCCGTGTATATAATCTTTGCTGCAAGGCAATAGATAGATATAGCAGAGCATCAACTTCGAAGAAACGCCAAATCTCACTTATTTTACGGATTACAATTTTGTACAATGTTATTAGCACTTCAAAGTAAGGAGTATTTGAATATTACTTGCAAAATTCGCGTCCTGCTAATGGGATTTATCAAATTAAATTTAAAAAAAAGATGATTTGAACGAATTTGCACGGAAAAATCATAAAATTAATTTTAAAAACTAGCAAATCCGGTCAGAATATGGTTACTGAATCTATTGCATCTTGAATTTAATACTTTTGGTTACTTACAATAGCAAAAAGCAGGTGTCTAAAGCTGCCTTTGTAATATTTATACGTAGAAAGTCAATAAGTTAGGGTAGTAAAGGTGACATGTGGCGCCGAAAAGTCGAATTAACTTTGATTCAATGAACTCTTTTGCCGGAAGGCATCTGTTCACTTGTAGAATAATTTCCGTTGAATGAACTGGTTGATTTGCTTTCATCAAAATGTGAATAGTTAATGTGTAAACCGTGAGTAAAATTGAAAATGCTAGGCGCATCTCCCTTGACTTATATACACGATCATTTTCAATGCTTATGCCCTAACTCAGAACTGCTATGAATGGCGTAGCACTTGAGTAGTAATTATGAAAGTATTTTAATGTCCTGGTCATACTTTTTCCCCCCATAAAATAAAGTTTATTTCCAAAGGTTTTTGTGCCCCTCGGCTTCCCCCTATTCATAGATAAATAATGCAATCCCTCCTTTCCCGTGCGTTTTGTACGTTTCTAATAACCTGTAGTTCAAAACTAATGAGGCCGTAGTTATTGATAAAGAATAACGGGCTTTTAAATGGACTAGCTATCTACAACAAATTAATGTAAAAATTAACAGCAGCAAACTTATATAAGTTTGTAACGTGAGTATGGGTTACTTTCTAAGTTCGTGGCGCGAAGAGAAGAAGTATAATAAAGAAGAATAATTTGTGATGAACAGCGTTGCGACAGTAATCAATGTTTTTGTTATCAGTAACCCAACAAGGGCGCAAAAATATCGACAGCGTTATGAATCCGTCGAAGCTACTCCCCACACTGCAGAGTCCGCCCTTAGTTCACTAACCGAAATGGGTTTTTCTCAAAGAGATTACTAGGCAATATGCAATTCACGTTCGGAAAGAAGTTCTAAAGTGTTTCCACCGTATAGGAGCACGTAAATGCTAAAAATCAATGTTACCCTCCTAAGTCTGATCTAATCATAATCGGAAGCAGTGCTGAAGTTAAACTTCAACCACTACTTAATCACAATTGGTCTACTACCACTACTTGATCAACGAATCATCGAGCACCAGAAAGAGTATATCAACCGCTTGCCCTCATCAATTTTCCAATTTACACTGATATATAAGTGGGGTTGCGAAGTAAGTTCGGGACAAAGCACTTACAAACAAATATTTATAAGTAGATAAAATCGAAAAATAAGTTGATGACTCGAGTATCTTTCTAATATCAGTAGTACCTCTGAGAGTAACACATACCGGCGAAACAACGAAAGAGGAATACATAGTCTGGCAAAATTCAAGACCTTCATCTCGACAATTCTATCGACCAATACGTATCCAATATTTAAAAGAAAATATGTAAAGAATAGTCCATGGAATTCAACACATTGAAGCGCAAATAATTGGACTGGTCGCGTTAGAAAGGGCTGTTGGCAAAAAGACATTCACAGTGACGTACGAACTTGCTCTATGATTGATGTTAAAGTGTGTAATGCCATCACACAAACTTCATCAACACATCAACACAACGGAGCTGCTTCTCCTCGGGATAATAACGTGGTGGTTCTCCGTCCACCCGTGCCATCAAGCTGTAGTACTGCTACCACCAGTGGTGGTAGCAGTACTACAGCTGTTCAGGTAAATAACTGCCTTACCGCGTTGTAGTGTAATGAATGTAGCTTTACCGACCCACGCAATCTCCATCTTCACTCATATGAAGGAGGGCTGCTGGCCAATCCTCTGAGTTACTGACTGCCTAGTAGCTGGCGACAGCCATTCGCCAAATCACTTCATCTTCACGGGTTTTCGTATGATTTTTGAACTCAAGGTTGGCCACCTACACTCTTCTAAATACAGCCTATTTTGGTCCACGGCACCTTATTCGTCGAGTAAACTCGCCTATTTTACAGCTAACCTCGCAGCTTATGGAACTCCTGTTCGGAAAGAATAAAGAAAATTGTCACATTTCGGGATTCAAAATTGTACGCAAAGGGTATAGGTATTTAGAAAAAGGGTGATAGACACCAGGGAATGTTTACGAGAACAGGGAATGTCTTCGTTGTTACAGGCTTTTTGCTGAAGCCATTATATTCCCTTTTTAGCATTTGACTTCCTGGACTAGGGAAATCTTATATGGGCAGGGGTTACGTGTGTGTATTTGTGTATATATTTCTTTTATTAAATATTTATTTTTTAAATTATTATTATTACCTTTTACTCTCTTTTCCATCATGCTCGGGGTTTATTCTTTTCTTTTATCATATATTTTTTTTGCATGGTATACATATTTTTTTATAATATTATTATTATTTTGTTATATCTTTTCTCAATACATTGGTATGCTGTTGTGATTGTTTCTGAGTGTTATGAGGTTGTTTAAATTTTTTATTTATTTTGCTATTAATCCGGTACGGGAGGTTCAAGATATCTTGGAGGTTGATGGGCTTCGGATTGGTTCTACGGTGATGGACCGGATGTTCCCACCTCACCGTACATTAGAATCCGTTCCGTCCATTGTTGTTCCTTTAATCGTAATGTTCCTACACTCACTAAACTCGAAAGGAATACGTCTGTTTTTCATTCTCCCCGGCAGCTGTGTTCCACAGATACGTACCACATTGCCTCTATTCATCTTCCTCTGACACCTTGCTCGCGTCACTATCAGCAGCGAGTCTCTTTGCAAGAGCCATCTGCCGGGCACGTCCGTTAACAACTCCGGGGTATTGTGTTACCCTGCCGAGGAAAAACGCCATGAGCGGCGCCATGAGCATCCAACCAGTGGTTAATTTGTGAATAGAAACAACAACTTAGGCCATATTCACAACTATCAGTCGAGATGTATCCTCTATGACGAAAATCAGATTCACTAGCGCGAGCCATGAGCGAAATAAAAAAATACAGCTTGGTTGAAAAAAATCGTCTGCTACCATCAATACTGTTTTTTCCTCAATCCATACCCAAATAAACTTTTTTAATAACGTTAGCGTCGACTATTTCGAACTTTTCCAGAGCTCACCAGCGACTTTTCATTGATCGTAGTCTGTTAACTCAGGACAACAGTTTATATAAGCCAATGTTTTCGTTAACCACATAAATACTCTGAGGCTACATCCTAGGCTGAGATAACACACTTGAAAATTTCAGATCAGGCGAGTATAAGAATGACATGGAGGATATTATTTTGACACCGCACTATATCTCTAAAACAGACAGAAGCGACGACATAGAGGAGAGATACCTACACTGAGAAATTGATACAAAAATTCCTACTTTCTACGCACTACTATCAACTATCACATAAAGAGCGTGACACAAATACACTCCATAAACATTGAGTTCACTTTCATCCTTCTCCCTTCCCTTTTCCCTCCCCTAATGGCTGGTGTTCTAAAACCCCCTGCCACACGCCCCTGTGGCGCGCCGCGGAGGCTCGGAGGGTAGTATGTAGAAGTAGATACCTTCCCGATAAACTCGAAATGTTCATATTTTCTCGGCAATAATAAGTTTATCAGATTTGAGACTTCCCCAACCCGCGATTGACACTCATTCCTTAAGTGCGAAATAACAGGTGACCTTCCTCCGAAATTCGAACTGCAAGCATGAAAGTTTAAACTCACAGAGAGTGAAAAACACCTAATGGCAGATTATTTGCTAAAACTTATGGACGTTGCCTTAGAGCATGTGCTGAGATGATGTGTTATTCGTTCATGCGGTGAAGTTATTGGGCACGTGATGAATTTTAAAATAAAATAAGACATTTATTTTTAGTAATTTTCCAGTAGGAAGAGAGTTTCACCAGACTGTACCTAAACGTGACGCTGAAATATTTAAACTCCATGTAAATATACTTTTGTCCACGGTAAATTGCATATGCCCTGTACAGATACATTTTGTGATGACAGCAGGCCGGGGCACGTATGACATAATTGAATGTCTTCTGCCTCTTTATAATATTTGCAAGTATGACAAATAGCCTGTCGATCAGTATTTACACTTGAACTTAGAAAGGAGGAATGCGGAAATATAAGTTTCTCCAAGCACAAAAAGATTTCTCGCCATAGTGATTGATATGAATAGTGTATGACAGTCTTTATGATCGCCGCCATGGAATTACAAGTAAATGAATGGAAGAGGCTTGAATACCGCATTGATCATGAGTATATACATACAGTATCGGTTTAATTAAAGCTACAACTAACGGATCATCCACACCGATCTACTACTTACTACTTATATTACCACAAAATATTTTAATCACTATCATTCATTAATTATAAATCATAAAAATTATTCCACCAAACACTACTCCACAAACTATGCCGATAACGAAAATAATATATGAAATAAAATTATTTTCTCTGATCAAATCAGCTTAAAACGTAGAACAACTTATTAAAGGTAATTTCAAAATTAGGACTCCTGGATATACCTATCACATGATAAATGCATAAATATGCATAAATAAAATATTTACTTAAAAAACTTATCGCCCAAGCGGTAATTCAACCAAAATCTATCTCCTGATTAATATCACCGTTTTCCAACGCTCCTCACCCGTTCTCCTTTTAATCCATTACCTCGACTGACTCTCACAGGTAAAGTTCAACTGAGCATAACGCCGCAGATGATTTTACGAGATAGATGCGCCATTTAATCTTTTCCCACCCCTTCAGGAACAAATCGTTAATGGACGACGAAAATAAACAAAGTCAAAGGCCGCTGACTAAAGCACATAAAGAAGAATGCGACCTCAAAGCGGAGAGGTGGAAAGATGGCATCGATTCCTTCGAGGGGATGGGGGAAGAAGAAGAAGAGTCGTTCCCAGCCCCCGATCCCTGACTCATAAGTCAACGATGATGACGCTGGATTCTTAAAAAGTCCGTTAATCTGGCGAATACATCAAGGGAGTAGGAGGGGGGTTTCGCGTCGTTCACGTGACCAGACTCGGCGGTTTCCTTGGAAATGGTGGGCGGGGGAGAATAGGGGAAAAATTCACATTCCCAGAATGTGGAGGAAGCTTTAAAGGAAAAAAGGCGGGTACCCTCCCCAACTACACCACAACAATACCCAACCCTGAGATCTCATGCTGAGATATGGCGACACTGCGCCACTCGCGTGAGACCACTGAATCTCCAGTATAGTTCTTCTGCCCCCCTCCTCCCCCCCTACGTTCCCGTGCCCTTTTCACAAAACCCTTCCATTTTATCGTATCCCGCCCACGACCCTTCCCCACACGCCGAACCCCTAAAAACTCCCTCATTCCGCAGCTCCCCATGAGTTGACAAGCGGCACGCGAAGGGGACGACCCCTGTGGACTGTGCCGAGGGAAGAGCGGGGGGTTACATCGAACCCTGGTCACGTGACGAGGCAGTAATGCGGGGTTGACGGAGGAAGAAGGGGAAAACGACGAGAAAGGAACCTCCCCCGTATAAAAAATGAGTCTCTTCCTTCCTTAACTGATGAGAGGCGAGGATAAGGTCGGGTCCGATTGTTTTTATCTATTTTTTTCTTTTCTCTACGTATCGAACATGAAAATAAGGGTCACCTTGGATGGAGGAGGAGAGAGGTCGCTTGAAATGTCGTGTAGGAGCGCATGCCGAAAAAAAAGTCAAGCTTCCAGATAAGAGTTGATGGTCTAAGGGACTGAGGGCGAGGAAACATTTTATGAGGATACTTTAAGCCATTAACAGTTAAGGCGGAATACACCAGGACCTCTTCTCGAACCAGGATACTTACAAAGTTTCTTGAGAACTCACAAAAAGAGGAGTCAATAAAATTAATTTTGGGCGTAGCAAAACCGTCAGTTATTATCCCTCAAAGTATGCGCACTCTCCACAATAACTTTCCTGCAGATGACGATGACCAATCCATCCGGAAAAGTAACTTTGGATTGACTTGACGCAATCATCTAATAAATTACCAGCTTCGATGCAAATAAGCGGAGGATTTTCCACATCCGACAAATATTTTAGTTGTTAGATGAGTAAGTTTTTTTAGGATACATGATTTAGTAATTATTTGGCAACAGAGTTTAAGATCGGCTTAGTGAGATAAAAAAATCAAAATGCATGCCAAACCAGCTTTCATGTCTTGCAGCGGTTAGAATAAGTTATCTTGATATGGGCAAACGGCTTACTGCAAGAATTATGCGTCATGCATTATGTTCGCCATTTTACGACAGATAATGTATAAATGAATAATTTGTGACTTTGGTGCTGTGTATTAGGAAATTCATCAGCATTATTTTTGTCACCAAACCTCATTCATCTATGTAATCGACGAGTGAGAAAATGCAAATGGCTTAATTCCCGCAAAACGCTGAGGCCCTCAAATATAAATGCTTTATGTCATTGCATTGCACTTCACTGGCAGAGACGAATTGGTCAGTGAAAAGTGGGTACTGGATAGAACCCAGCAGAGAACTCCGCTGGCCGTCGGCAATACTGGTACGGCGATAGTAGAAAGAAGCATAAGCCATCGTCACCGCAAACTATATGACGGCGTGCTCTAAATGGATTGCTCGCGAACTCAACACAAGAAAATACAAAAGCGATATATAATGAAGTCTCCATGGTGCTGGTGCCCTCATAACCTCTTTCGATGCCACCCTCGGGCGACTTGCAGGGAAATATGGAGATGCACTTTGGGAAAGGAGACTCATTAAGCGGTTATCGTAAGTTTTCAGCCTAAGCGAGAAAAAAAGCATAGGAAATAAATAGCACTATTGTAAATTGTAAAAAAATCAAAGTTATCTACGGCATATCGATCTGGATATAAAAATGTACGCGCTAACGAATAAATTCCACTCCTCACCGCATGTATGTCCCTGGTGATTAAATGGCCACTGTTCCTTGCATCCCAGTAACAAAAATGTAAAACGGTTTACGTCAACATTTACCACAACGAGGAACGGTGTAATTGCATGAAGTTCGAGGAATTTAATATCTATCTCTCGCTACGCTGCCAACTGCTTTGTATGCCTCTCTCGAGTATAATGAATTATCACAAAATAACTAAGAAAAGAATATTTATTCTAGTTTACATTACTAATTGATCACTGAATCTTGTTTCCCTTTTGCAGAGTTTGAAAAAATTTTAAATGATATTGTTCCAACAATTGATGATTTTCTCTCACTGGGTCTGCATGTTGGCCGACGTTTCGACAGAAAACTTTCCTGTCGTATTCAGGGCTGTGGATGCGGATGCTCTCTGTTATCCATCTTATATATTTTCTCCTTTACCTTGGTCTTAGCCGATTGGCTGTCCATTTCCCGCCAAATTTTGGATTTACCAACGGGTATCTCGATTATTTTGCAATGAATACATCAATGAACCGTGAGATAATCACTCCTCGGGGTGTGTCCACACCTCATCTTTCAAGCAATTGAAGCAATCTAAATTAAGTTTCCGCAACAAAAATAGCAATCTTTTAAATGGGCGATTACATTCCAAGTATTGTTTACATTCATTCGCATGGAAGGATGTACGAATGCGATAGGAGTATTTCTAAATTACAGTTTGATAAATACACGGTAGTGGCGCATCCCTTTCAACTCCGTCAATCTATTTTGGAGACCTAACCACAGAAAAAACGCCTATTAACGTTAAAATATTGACGGAATATTAGTGTACACCTTTGAAGAACTGTAAATTGAAAATCATCAGAGAGATAATAAGATAATGAACGCAATACATACTCTGAGAGAAGAGAAAAACATTCTACTTGATGATGAATTTAATAATATAAAGCCTATTGGTAAATCCAGGTATGTTTCAGTCGGGACGGCCATGAATATTCATATTATAACAGCTAAATGACTCTTAGTATCACGATAAAAAGAAAAGCTAATGGTCTTTGCACTTAGGGAATTCTATTTTGGAAGAGAGGGAATTTATCACGTAGAGTTACTGCACATTTTGCCTATCTTCCTATACGAATGAAATAAAAACTGGAGGGATTGACTTTCATAAAGATACTACAGATATGGCAATGAAAAAACTAATAGATGAAGGTGAATTGGTGACACAAATAATTAACGCGTACAAAATTTGAGGAGAGAAAACTGCAAAAAAGCAAAGAAAATAGCATAAAATTAACCATTAAAAATATCTTTTTTGCTCTCATTCTTGACAATTTTGATGGTCCGTATGCCCCTGCGATCCCGATAAGCCAATTGCTTGTATTTAAGTTTCTCAGGATCCGAACCACCAGGAACATCTTAAACTACCATAGAAACACCCATGCCCTGGTCATGCGAAAAACCGACCCAGGGGGGACTCGAACCCGCGACCCTCGTATTAGCAGGCGAGGGCTTTACCCCACCACCACCGGGACCGGCAAATGAAAGATTCTGAAAAATATCATTCCAAATATCTTACGGAATCCAGCCAAGTAAATAATTGCAAAAACAAATGTTTTTATCACAATGAGGAATAAACTGAGCAATAACATAAAACCAAGGTACTTAGGATAAGTCAAAAGCTACAATGGTTTCAAAAATAAGATTCAACTTAAGGAGGGCAAAAGGAAATGGCCCTGTGTTTTCCTGAAGAACTTTTGAATGCTCACTCTGTCGGATAATCAGGTAACTATTTTCATACGCAAATGAAATCAATTTATTGGATGGCAACAAATATGACATATATCTTTTTTGAAAAATTATTAAATAAATAAAGGAAAAATTAACAACGAGAATACAAATGCATGGAGAAAAAATCAACATACCACGCTTTGGTGATGACATAGCAATGGCTGATTCTGGCAGAGAAGAGGAGCGACCTGACAATATTGCTGAATTAAATGGAAAAAAAACATGAAAATAAACAACTTAAGCTTTAGTGTAAAAAGAACAAAAATTATGGTCCGTTAAATAAATCAGGGAAATGGTCACCGTCAGTTTTAGTCAGCAAATAGCTACGCAGGTGTCAGGGAAGTAGGATCAGGGAAGTAGGATCAGCAAAGACAAAGAAGCAAGGGACAATTAAGGAGCAGAAAAGCCCAGTCAATCAATGAAGGCGTTCTACCGGATGAAGAATCTATTAATCGTCATAGAAGTTGTTTCCATTTGTGGAAAATTGCGAATCTTTGTACCGATGTAAAAACTTATTGGATTCGCTTTGCGACAAGAAAGTCTCTTGAAAACAATAACGGGAGGAGACATTAACGGTAAGAACAACGGAGGAAGGCCGAGGATGGAATACATCACGCAAATTATGAAATATGTCAAACCGAAGACTAGAAGGAATTTAACTGTTAGCAGACAACAGAAAGGGGTGGAGAGCTGCAGCAATCCAGTCTTCGGATTGATGATGACAGCTAATGATGAAGAAACGAATCAATGCCGTGCGGTATTTATTCTTATTAGTGAAAAAAAGCTTACTCCGCCCGCCACCGACTCCATTCCACCCGGCTGGAATCAAGAAAATTTCAGTGACCAAATTAAAAAAAGGAAAGAGAAAATACGTTTAAACATACAGCGAGCATTGTGAGTGAAAATGTACGCGGAAAATGAGAATAAAATTGTGAAGTCAATGAGCGAATTACTTACAATTAGAGAAAGAGGGTGGCGGAAAAAGCGAGCACATTTAAGGATGATTGAAGAATCCAAAATGAAAGACAAATTTCCAATGCACAGATAGGAAAAAATGGAGAAGAATAGCTTC
This sequence comes from Pyrrhosoma nymphula, assembly GCA_963573305.1. Taxonomy (NCBI): domain Eukaryota; kingdom Metazoa; phylum Arthropoda; class Insecta; order Odonata; family Coenagrionidae; genus Pyrrhosoma; species Pyrrhosoma nymphula. The sequence continues at coordinate 31,075,368 of OY754328.1, forward strand.
AAGACAGTTAAAGAGTGTTTACTCGCCCCCATTCTCGTACACATAATGTCGTCCAGGTTTGATACATGTACGACGTAAAGTGCACGAGAATAGGGTTGCGTACACGTTGACTCAAAACAGAAATGGCGTACATCATTTTCCACAGGATTTTCGCCTCGATGCGAGGGCACAAATCGAACCATGGCCGTCTCCATTGGATAAGAACTCTGTCGTCCAGTTCGAAAATCTTATGTACAGTGTAAACACATCAAAATGTTATTTTGAACACGCAACCTATAGGTTTCCATACCAGTCACCTCACGTCAAACCTTACTTCAAAGACATTTTTTTCGGTATCATCAGAAATCACAGATCAGGTTTTGAATATTCATCACAATATTTTTATAAATGGTTTCTTGACTTCAAGATTTTTTCCAGAGAATCTTATGCTCTTTTCAATGACAGCCCTTATGTCTTTCATCGCATAACACCATGTCACACTGTTGTGGTGAAACTTAATGCGGTAACACTACATTCGTAGGGTCAAGATTTCTCGATTAAGTAGCAAAAAGTCACACATAAATCACAGCACAAAATGCAACAAACAAACTACAGCAATCTTGGATTTTTGGGGAAGGTAGTTTGCTGAATTCACTGCGCAATGGAAAGTACTTCTTCCAGAGGATGCTCTAATAAGTTCGAGCCTTCTAAGGACATTTGCTGAAGGAGAAAGCGGTGGGAAGAACTAGATAAATACCTAGAATTGTACACCGACAAACAATGAGAGATTTCACTGATGGAAATCACAAAGTAATGGAGAGACAAAATTTAAGGTTGACTGTGAAGGCAGATTTGGCAAGATTTCAAATTATATTAATTTAATTTTGAATTTTCCACCGAGTTCGTCGTTTGGCATTTCCCGCGAAGAAAAACCAGCACTGACAAAGAATGCCTAAAGTAGAGTGAAGCAGTCGTTTATATTTTTTTTTCATTTTCGTGTAACTTATATCTAAAGCGTTCCCTATCCGGTTATGCCAACAAATTCCTGGATTTCTACTCTATTTCGAAAATTAAATTTGAAAATTACACGGGCTTAAGGGTGAAAACAAGTGAAGCATAACACACAAAAATGATCTTAAATTCAAAAACGTACTTGCGAAAAAGTCGTTTTCCAGACAAATTAATCATTTGCCAATGAAGGCACCTTGAGGCCTTAGCACCTTAAGACCTAAGTCTTGGAATTATTAGAGAATTTATTGAAGTATTAAAGGCAAAATGCATTATCTGCGCGTTGAGCTTGCGCCTCAATGCGAGTGCAGTTGAAATGTCACCTCAGGTGGCTACTCAGGTTGAGATAAGTAATCATTAATCAATGCATTTGCCAAACAATCGAATTTCTTCTACAATTCAATAGCTGATGTATTTTCTTGGTGAAAGCAGCATTTTTCAAACGACAAATATAAAAATGAAACTTCTCGCTTGCATTGAGAAAAACAGTCGCAAGGGTATTTTCTCTCCTTTCCTCAATTTTCTCAGCACCCATTTATACACATTGACAAAATATTGTCAGCTGGGTATGCAATTCACTCACTAACCGGTAGGCGAGTAAAACAGAAGACACGACTAAAGTTAAAAAGCGCAATGAAAAAATTCAGCGTTGTTTACTTCTCTAGGTGAGAATTTAATTGAAGACGTTAAAGAGGATTTGCTCCCTCCGTCTTTATGTCAGCGGTGCCAGAAAAATAAAGATGCAATGCCTCTAAAATGCTGTCACAATACATCTGAATTGCAAAGTAACAACCAAGGAAAACCTTGGATTTTCAGCCAATCGAGAAAGTGATTCAAACTTTTGTTAGATCCTCTGAAAACCAGCGGCAAGATTTTTTTGCATTAACTACAACACAGAAAATGCACGAGAAAAAAACTATAGCCTAATACTAAAACTCTATACTTTTAACGCACTCTATCAATGGAATAAAAGAACGATATTACCAAGTAAAAATGTGGAAACCTTTTTATACTTTCGCACCAGCAGCGGACAACTCCTTTTTCCCTCTATTTCTAATATTCAACCACAACGCCACGGCATTAACTTTTATTTCCGCGAGACTTACAAAAAACAAAATAAAACAAGTTTCCTTTTTCATGTATTTTGAAAACATCGACCAAATTTTAGCATCGGAAGATAAATTAAAAAATATGTACAATACAATAGCCTAATCGGGCAGCATTTGGGACAAAAATGGGAGTAGTATTGTTACTGGGAGATGAAACTATAGTAACTGGGAGAGGAAACGCGTAGGCAAAAGAGGCATTTACTAACAGGACAGCGTTCATGACAGGGACCCTGGTTAATTTTTCCAAGAAAATACGTGAGCATTTTGAACTGGAGCATAGCGCTGCATGGAAGCAAAACGAGGTCTTGTGGATAGAGGATGCGAATAGTTCGGAGATGTTTGATATAGGGGTAGTCACTATGGAGAGGTAAACCGATGAAGAAGTATTCTCCACAAAAAAAGCTATGGAGGGGATTAGGAAAATCGTTAAAGCCGGTGGATGGAAAAAGTGACGGGATGTGAGGGGATGCTAAAGACCGATGTTGAGGGTAGAGTCATAGTCCCCTTTAATACTAGCTCTTATAGTAAGGAAAGGGTAGGGTGCTTCGAAAGCGCGGGAGGGGGGAGTGATAAGCAGAGATAGGAATTTTAGGCGGGATGACGGGATATAGAGAGAGAGGAAACTCTATGCTGACCTGAAGAGAATCTTAAAAGGCGGCTATTATACATGAAACTTGAGAGGGGAAACTATGTGGGTACGGCGCATCTGAAACTACCATAACCGGCAAAAATGTGAATATAAATAATAATTAATAAATGGGAAGCACCGATCATGACGCGAAACATTTGTCGTATACACCACAAAGCATTTCCCGTTTAAGACCAGTTGATCCTCTAATTGAACAAGCCATCATTTCATTATATTTACTCTCTATTGGACGTGATTGCGTCTGCAAGTTCTCTTTAGTGCTCCGGTCCATGTTACTGTCAGTATGTTAATAGCACCATCCTCAGGTCACCATTCCGATGACGAGTGGTGGGCTAGTATTTCACCGTCTTCTGTCTATCTGGACGTGTCGTTCCGTTTAGTGCTTTTCGTCAAGGATGTGCTAACGCTGGACTCAGGTCCCTCGTTCATCGTTGTTATTGGCCACACTCCTTGCTAAATCTAATTACCCATTTCTGTCAAGAGTTATATGTGATCACAAGATCCTCGAGGTTCAACAGACACATAAACATTGTCAATAACAAATAAAGTTCCCCAGCTTAAACTAATGTCACACACACACAGATTGCAGTAGGTCGTACATTACAGTACGCAAGGCATTCCGACAAATGGTTTATGATAAATTAGATTCACATTCAATGTCTACACAAAAATTAGATTGGAATGAAACAGGCATAAAAATCAAAAAGTCATCCCAATCCAAAAATGAACGATTGTGTGCGAAAGAACTTAATTTATCATAAAATTGCTTGTAAGTAGCATAAAAATAAAAATGAAAACCAAGCATTATTTTTCAGTTGACGCGCTGCACCTCAGTGTTTGCTAAATTAATAGGGATCCATTATTATCACATTAATACGCAGATGATTACCAACAAGAGAACCTATTCCTATGTAAAATATACATTGTGATGATCAATGCATAAAAAAACAAGAGCAGATCCAAATTAAAAAATTTTATTCGATTTTCTGCAGTTTCCGAAATGACAAACGAGATAGAGCAGCCCCAAGGTTCTGAAGTCTGTTTTATACGGAGGAACGTAATTTCACAATCTGATTTACTTACGTACGAACGTGCATTTCAAATTGCATCATGTAAAGCCGTGAATTGCAAGAAAGCATGCGCGAATGCATGAATGCGAGATGGCAAAATAGCCCCTACTCTAAATCGAAAATGATTGCACGCCCGTTTGAGAAACGCATGCAGTTGGAAGTTAGGCAATTTCGTGCCTCATGGGGCACGGGGCATGCATGTAAAACGGCCTTTAGACCTAAGAGCAGCCCACAGAACTTTATGCACGGAGAGGTGGGAACGACATCTACAACGAGAATATTTTAGCTAGCAATCTCACCTCAAATGTTGATGGCAATAAATTAAATTGAAAGAGCCTAAGAATTAATTCAAAATGTGGTAAATAGTTCTAGCACTATTAAGGCCATTTCACACGGTACATTTGCTTGTATGTACAAACTCTTCCGTCAACTCTTGCACGAGGCAAAATGTATCGTGTAAAGCGGCAAATTGTATGAACGCTAGTGCGAATGTCTCAATGCCTGAACGGAAAATAGAACCTTTTCTAATTTCATTCAGAAAAACGTACAATCTCTCGTACATTCATTTGTACAAAATCTTTCATCGTGTAAAACGGCCTTTACAAATACACAAGGAGTCTATATTATATAATGTAATATTCATGCAAATACAGATCAAATACGTAAAAGACAATATTTAAAATTTGTAAATCCTCAATTCAAGACAACTTGTACTCCGAAGGAAAGAAAGTTACAAGATAACAAGGTATTCGAACTCGAAACACCCGAGTTCTACAGGGTTCACAATCAACGACTCAAAAACAACGAAATGCTTACCTAAATCCATGGATTGCAATCTTGATAAAGCTACCACATTTTCAGAAACACAAGCATGGAAAGAAAAGTAAATCATACCAAGGTTTTTTACTCGCGTATCGAAACATTTATGGCCTCATAGAGCTATGCGTGGGAAAATAAAACATTATCTTGCATAATACTTTCCGTAAAATCAAACTCACATTCATCTTTGCCGCCAAATTTCACTAAACCAATTCATCGAGTGATATACGCCCCCAAGCAAGTAAATAATACTCACCGAATACAGCTTGCCACGCAGAAACCTCTCCTTGGAAGTCCATGGAACATCCCATCAAGAATATCCATGTAAGATCATTTTTATCGTCCCACTTTTGAACAAGTTACATGTTTTCGCGAAGAAAATTAACAGTGCCTCACCCGCCTCACCTATCTTCAAATTTGGTCACGTGAATCGAAGTTTTTCACTTGTTCCTCACGGGTGGCAGCACAAAGCAAAATCAGAATTTCACGTTGCCATGGATACCATTTCCCGGGCTCTCGCAAACACTGGACATCGGTGGCTCGCAGCCTCGCCGTACGCATTGAATGTCATCTTTACATGGAGACTTTCTTGTAATGGTTATGAGAGCTAATCTAACATTTGTGATTATTTAGACCATTACATGCACTGTCCGTGTTCAGGTAAATGGATGGTTTACGATTCTTGATTAGGTACTGAATGAAATAACGACAGAAAAATATATTGATTATTCCGAATAATTTATCTTCATTAATCCTTTCAACTTTACCCTTTGATTCCAGATAATATTCTATACCTCTGCCAGATAATAACTATATATATTTCTACATCTTACCCAACAGGTGTTAAAATTATTCAATTGTAATTCATTGCTTCTTCGAATTAAGTCACAATGACTTTAGAGCCACCAGATATGTACTGTGCAGAGCAAATATTTGTCCCACCAACGTTTCCTGGCATTTTGAAACAGTATACAAAGGCTGCTATTCGAACTCAGCCCTATGATCTCCTGCGCTGGTCCGCAGCATATTTTCGGGCTCTAGCGAATGGTGACAGACCTCCAGTCAAAGAGCGTCTAGAATACCCAAAATTCACAACGGAGTCTGGATTATCTCCAGGACTCCTCAAAGTATTAATAAAGCAGGTCAGTTTCTAAGGACTAATATCACATATAGCATCAAAATATTCAAAAATTTAACTGGAGTAAATGATTTTCTTAAGATTGGCAAAGAAGGCTCAGCAAAAGTATGTAAACTGACTGAAATCTGGGAAGGACTTTGTCTAGATGGCCCGAAACTAAAAGAAATGTTGCAACTAAGTGGATGTCAAGATGATAATGAAGTGGATTGGCTAACATTTATAGCTGTAGCAGCTGGTCACCTTAATGAGGTGATTGTTTGAATTTTACATTTTATGCATACTGTGATAAAGGCCACAATTAGCCACAGCATGGGGAATAGCACGTATGGAACATATGCATGGAAGAAATTAATAGTTCATTGCACTGACTCACACTCAACAAAATTGACCTTTTCCTGCTCCTTGAAATGTCTCACCAGACTCTAAATAATATCACTTCATATTAATCTAGCTTTAACTACTTTGAAGAAATCTGTCACCAAAACTAAGAATACAAGTTTCAGCAAATTTTTCTGAGTATATGCACTCATTTTACTTATTTTTCCTTTATTAAACAATCAGCTTTGTGATGGCCCACTCAATGAAGCAACCCTAGTTACTATGCAACATTCCTACCTAGAATTATCCTCAAAAATCATTGGTACCTCATGATTCAGTTCTGCCACACATTAGATACAACAAGTTCACTAGTTTAGTCTCCTCTTCTACCCACATATCCCCCAACATTCTCCTCAGCTATACTCTCTTCAACAACCAGTTACATACCCTTCATTACTCTCTCCAAACATTTCTTCTGCCTCCTTCAAATTTCCCCACCAACCTCCTTTCATCCGTTACCCCTCACAACTCCTTTTTATTCATCTTCCTCTCCACTAAGCTCACTCTATCCTTCTCCAGACTTTCATCTCAAAAGCCTCCTATCTAATTGTAAGCTCATCTTCGTTTCTCATAGTCCAAATTTCATAACCATACAATGCTGCACTCCATATAAGAGCATTCATTTATATTTTCTACACACTTTTTATAAGAGTGCCTCTAATCAATTCCCTCCTCAAAGTTAACTTTTTCTAGTTGTCCCCCTTCTCTAAGTATTTCCTCTCATTTGTTTTGGCTTATCTACTTCTAGCCAGTTACAACCTAAAGAGAATATCACTACCTAATATTTTTTCTATGTGCTATCTTCAGGTAATATAGCAACTTAAAGCAGATCAGTAACATGAATCAAATAAGCCGTAAAACAGAAAAGAGATAATGACCTAAAAGAGCATCATTTTGTTACACAGAAATTATTATCAGTTGCTAATCAACTAGTTTATGTGCATTTTCCTATGCTATACTGACAAAGAAAGTGTAATCATGTACTAGGCATGAGCCCATCACTGAATTTTGTTTCACTGAGCCCATTTTGTCAGCTTATATACAGATTTTATTACTATTTTCTCACAGAGATAAATGATGCACCATGACGTATGAAAGGAGGCTATCACTCATGCACCAACAGCTAAGGTCTAGTATGGTCTGATCAAGGTAACTAAGAACTTTAAAAAGGCAATGAAAATTATATGAAGCTTACATTCAATTCAATTTGGATTTACCAGCTGTTCTCTCTCAAGCTCAAGCACATTATCACACAAAACTTCAGCAGAGTAATAATACCAGTGGGGCTTTCAGTGCAAACTTTCCTATACCTAATATTTGACAAAGCTACTCCTAAAGCGCTAATGGTTTAATGCCAAAATAACCATTTTAAGGCAAAAACAGAGAAAGGTGAAACTATGCTAAAAGGCCATCAGGCAAGGCTCAAAGTGGTGTAAATTAAGACATTGGCAGAAACTATAAACTTCACCTTCATGAGAAGACCCTAACCTATAATGGAAGTAGTGTGCTTTAATAAGAGAATGCTAAATGAATGAAGAGCAGCATTATGATAAACAGATAGGTTACTGTAAAATTTTAAAGTCAATTTTCCTAAGAGAATTAATGAGATAGTACAAATAGTTCGCAAATTCTTGGTACTATTGTTGAATATATGAGCAAAGTATTTTTTCTGTGGGTACCTCAGTAGTTTGCATAATGGGAAAAATACCTACTATGCAGTTTCATTGCGGGTTGAATAAGGTTTTTACTGAAGCTTCATTCAGCTGTTACAACACTGCCCTGGAGAAAGAAGAGTATAATAGGTAATAAAACTTTTTCATGAAATCTTTTAAAAGATTGACGATAATGGCTGATATGAGTTAAATTACCTCATTATTACCTATTACTTTGGACCATTAGTCATGGAATTTCTGAGTGGCTTTCTCTCTTCCTGCTCCAAAATAGCTCCCACTTGCACTTTTGTTAAATGATATTTGACCTAAAATGAGGATCTACATTCAAACATATACGATAATATCTGCGCTGACTAGTTAATTTTCTCCCATTAACACTTTTGGGAAAAGATTTGCATTTGATGTACTGTAATTACGAATTAATAAAACCAGAGTCAAGGTTTAAGAAAAAAGGAGATACAGGCTAAACAAATTAACTTGATTTGCAAATTAGGGAAATTAAGGTAAACAAAACACGGTGGAACTCTATTAATTAATTAATAGTTTTGTTCCATTTCTTAAATGCACTATTACTATGCCGACCTGGGTTTCAGAAACTGGGCATCAATGTCATGGGCAGAAGTTTAGGCTCTGCCTCAATATGAAAAAATTAGCATTTTGATGTCTCTTAAACATTGTGCTTTTAGGAAGCAGGTAAATATTTTCTCAAATGGCACGCTGAGTAAGATTGAGTGTCACCAGATAGTAACATCATAAGAGGGTGGCTTAGTGGTGTATGGACGTTTTTTCGTATCGAATTCGTTTTCGTTCGTTTACCTAAACTAGCGTTTAGAATTTTGCTTATTGGGCTGAAAAATATAGTTAAATTGTCCTTCTCGAAAATAAAATGTTAATTTATTATTGTTTTAGTGAATAATAATCTAAATATCATTCTATGATGATGCACACAAATATTAATGAAACCCTTCAGAAGTCAAACTTGCGTAACCCACTGGGGTGACTTAGCAATCCTCAGCATATATCCCCGATAGCAGTCTTAAACCAGTGCAATACCTTGTATGATAGCCGGTACTTGATATTGTAGATGTAGCATGCTAGATTCCGTCCTAGGAGATTTCACACAATCATTGAAATTGTTCTTGCAAGGAAGCGATACTGTTACTTACTAGCATTCGAACTGCCCACAAAAATGGAGAATTTAGAGGAATAATTTGCAATAAGGCTTTCGATGGCAGTATGCAACCAAAACAACTGTCGCGACATTTTCAACGAATGACGATTTCACCGCTAAAACATTTGTAACAGCAGAAAGGAGGCGCTGATTAAAAAAGCAAAGATTGCACAGCGACTGCAATTGCGAACGTGATTGGTCTATGGCTACTAGGTTGTACTGGGAGCTTGTAGCAAACTAGTACCGCAGCAATTATGAAATCAAGTAGCTCAACCAGTATGATAGCGATTAAACTGGCTAGCCAGGATGCTGGTTCTATATCATACGATACTGGGCAGCTACGAACTAGAAAGTATCCTCGAACTTGTGCTGGATCAAGTATCATGTTAAACGGGGTTTAGGGTGACATGTAAAATTCATTTCTCAGTTTACCTGTGCCGGCATAAGTGCAAAATGCGTTCAATTGGCACAGAGGGACAGGCCAATGATAACAGATGGAAAAACTATTCCATTGTAGACAAACATTTAAGTGAATGAATGCAAAGAAGGGTATTATGGACAGATATACAAAAACAGTAGAGCATCGATTACACCAGTCTGCATTTTGAAACTTTTTGTCAGATGATTTATTAATAATAGGTGTTCATGAATCAATTTTTGATGCTGATTCTAAAGATAACTTCCATTTTTCTATCACGTCAGGTTTTTATACAAAATAGGAATTATGGTTTCAAAATTTTAACTACTGTAAGCACAGTTATATTAACATTACTTCACGCAGTGACAATTTTTGTAACAAAAATGAATGAAGGATGAATAACACTTCCAAGGTCACACAACAATAGCTGCAGTTGTATCTACCTAAGACTCATTAGCTTGGGTCAACCTAAGGCTCATTAGGTTGTATTGAGAAATATCCCTCGCACAATAATTTACCAATGGCACATATAATGATTTTATCAATAAATCTTAGAAGCTAAATTGGGTACATTCTGAAAAAACAGTACGTGATAGAAGAAAACTAAGAACAGTTCTGAAATCAGCATACCAAAGTTAGTTATTATCACTTACTAGTTTTCAGTCATCTGATATCATGCAGACTAGTGTTATCTGTGCTAATGGAGGGGGAAGCCCAATTGGATAACCGGAAGTGATGGATAATCCATTCAGTTTTGAGGTAGCTGTGGCCTTGGTTTCAGTGCCATGCTTTCTCAAAGTCTTTCTTGCAAATTCTATTGAAATATGTACTCATCTTTTGAAATATGCATCTTTGAATTGATGATCGGCTTCATCAACTCTACTTGAGGCAGACTACTTCATATTAAGTGGAGGTACAGAAAAAAGATTGAAAGATGCTACTGGATATATGTATCCTCTTTTAGCAATGAGATATGCCAATGGCAGTATTTACACACATTATGGAAAACTTCGTAAATATCAGACTAAATTTGCAAAGATTTATTTCAAGTTGTGCACACATTTTGTATTAATATGCAAAAATACATAATTAAATTGCAAAGCAATGACTGAAATTGTCCAAATCTATTATTTCCTCTTTATATTAATTATCAATCATGTGGTTTCCTACGGCTTTCATACATTGAGTTAACATGAATCTATTTAGTAAGAGGTTTTTTTAATGAATCTCTTGTTTTTAGTGGGGTACCTACATGATATGTAAAAGATGTAAAAGGATATAATCACATTGATATTTATCGCTCATTTCCATCACTATCTATACAATGGAAGAAATAGGTGTGCATACTGTGGACAGATTTCAATGCAAATTGCTAGCTGTTTGTCCAAACATCAAGATAGCAAAAATTTAACTTTTTAGGGAGAGGCAACTATTAATCAATGTCATAATTGTATTTTGTTTTTTGCCAAAACATTGTAGCAAAGTGAAATCACTTGCAGCTTCCATTCATAATTAAGGTTGCTGTAATGGGTACAAAAAATTTGCCATTTAACTGAAAATTAAACAAGTTGATGTTTTCATTTGTTACTAAGTATCAAGGGATGGGAGTTCTCAGGTATGCTTTAATTATGCCTGTCATGTAAAAGAATAGCAATAGCCATGAATGAATTCCTCTCGGGTTTCCAACCAGGTTAAGGTCTGCATGATGTACGCCAACGTTTCGTTGGGAGACTTTCCCAACATCTTCAGGGCTGATGATGCCAATGTCAGTAGTGTTCTGATATGTATACACCTCCTCCTTCACCTAGGTGGTCCCTGATTGGTTCTTATTTTTGTTGGGTTTCCCGCCTTTTTTATGGTCGGGTTCCAAGTGCTGCTTAGATGGAGTCCTCGATCTTTATTCATGTTTTTGGGATGAAGTCAGATCTCTATGGCTTCTTTGGTTATTCTGTCCCAATAACCTCTGGTCCTCCAGAGTTGGGTGGTTTTTTCCCTATGGATTTTATGATTCTCTTGTACGCAGTGCTCAGCCACAGCCGATTTCTCTAGTTGATTGAGTCGCAGGTGGCGTCGATGCTCCTTTAGCCTGGTTTCTATGGTTCTCTCAGTCTCCCCGATGTACACTTTGCCACATTCGCATGGAATGCAGTATATTCCCGGTGTTTTGAGACCAATTGGATCTTTGGCCCGAATTAACTTGTTCCAGAGTTTATCAGGAGGGAGGTGAATGGTTTGGATCTTGTGTTTAGCAAGAATCCTGGCTATCTTTCCAGAAACCGTGGAGACGTATGGCAGGAAGGCCTTGGAGGGCGGCTGCCGTTCTTCATCTGGTGCGTCTTCCTTGTCTCGTCTGAAGGCCCTTTTCAGGGCCATATGGACTAGGAAGTGGCTGTATCCGTTATTCTTAAAGGTCTTCTTGAGATGTTTTAATTCTCCTTGGAGATTTTCCTTGTCTGAGATTGTCTTGGCCCTGTGAATCAATGATGATAGGACTGCGTTCTTTTGAGATGGATGATGGTGGCTCTTCCCATTTAGATATAGGTCGGTGTGAGTGGGCTTCCGGTATACTTTGTGCCCCAGGGTTCCATCTCCCTTGCGGCGGATTAGGATGTCCAGGAAAGGTAGCTCTCCACTCATTTCAGTCTCCATAGTAAAGCATATGTTGGGGTGACGGCTGTTCATGTGATCGACAAATGAACACAGGGTGTCCATTCCGTGGGGCCATATGATGAAAGTATCATCGACATATCTGAAGAAGCACTTTGGGTGCAGCGGAGCCGAGCTGAGGGCGTGTTCCTCGAAGTCTTCCATGAAGAAGTTAGCGATGATCGGGGATAGGGGCGATCCCATCGCCACTCCATCTGTTTGTTCGTAGAAGTCCCCATTGTATAGGAAGTAGCTGGAAGTTAGAATGTGGCGGAAGAGTTGCACTGTTCCCGGGTCCAATATTTTTCCCAGCAGAGCCAAGGTGTCAAGTAAAGGTACTCTTGTGAATAATGACACCACCTCTAGGCTCACCATGATATCCGTCGACTGCATATGAATGTCTTGTAGGATTTTGATGAACTCCATGGAGTTCTTTACATGGTGTTCACACCGTCCCACAGATGGTGCTAGTACTCCACTTAGGTATTTTGCCAGGTTGTTGTTGGGGGCTTCAATGGCAGAGACAATGGGCCGTAGCAGTACTCCAGACTTTTTTATCAATTAAGTGGTCTTTCTGACGAAGGCGTCCATAGGATCACAACGAATGGTTTTGTACCCGTGATCTGCTAGAAACGTCGGCATACATCATGCAGACCTTAACCCGGTTGGAAACCCGAGAGGAATTCATTCAAGTAATTCACTGGGAAAAACTTTGATTCTTCAGCAATAGCCATATCTTTTATCTAAAATGGTTTATATCTCTAATAATAACATATAAAATTCAGGACATGCGAAGGTGGACCCAACATTTTAGTCCTAGGGTCTGTGGCCACACCTCTTTTCCAATTTAGTCCTCTGAAGAAGGGATGGGAGAGTCCACCCAGATTAGTCCATGGAGCCTGCAGATAGTCTAAAGATTTCAGGCACATCTATATCAGAGCAAACCTAACTAATAACAACAAAAATGAAGCATTTTTATTGAATTTAAACCATATGCCATTAAACCCATATCATCATGAGAATATTCCCTATTTGCTGTTATCAAATAAAATTGGTTAAAATTTTAAAAATGTCAAATGAATGGCAAAAAGTATTAACCTTGACAAACCTATTTTTCTTGAAAAGCAAAATATTTTTTCCAGCACTCAAATTTCCCTTCTTCATCATTGCATCTCCTTTTTTTAACATTCACTGGCAACTACTTCTTTCATTATAGAATCTCCAACAGACAATGCACATGCTATGTGAGCTATTGACGGAAGAACCAGAGGGAGGTTGTGGATCAATCCCAATGGATGTTTTTCGCCACCTGTACCTACTGATAGCTGAATTGGACTGTCCGCACATCCCAGGAATAGGTTCAAGAGTTCCAAATGAAACAACATCAGCAGCAATGAAATATCTAGAGGAAATGGCATCTACGCATTCTGGTTTTATCTTGCCACGGCACACGACCCACATTCTATGTCCACCTCTCTACTGAAATTAATCTTTGGGGTAATGACTAAGTATTAAGTACATTGGTGTGGTAGCAAATCCTTTTTCTTTTTAATGCATAGATTAATGTTTGTTTAAGCTTGATTAGTAGATAAAATGATTCCATATTTCACAAAATAAAGGAACTTCCATCGATTTACAATAAAAGTGGCAATCATATTTTAAAAATTAACTGTACTTTTCCTTTAACCCATTCAATGCGGATGCCTTGAATTCAAGGCATCCTGTGCAAGCCAGAAGCGCGGATGCCTTGAATTCAAGGCATCGGTCCCGTTACTTTTCTCGGTTTTCCCTAGTTCCTGACACTTGCAACTTCCTTCAGCGCCTTAGTCTTGCTCTAGGCACACGTGGATGAGTTTCGTTCTTTGCTGGAAGTGTTTTCATTTTATATAAATAAACGAAAAAAACCCTTCAGCGTGGGAATAAATGTCATGTCAACAGGTCAGCATTGAATGGGTTAATAATGTTTTGGTGCTGAAAAACGTCGATAATTAATAATTAACGCACTTATAGTGGCTCACAGAGCAAGAAAAATTCAATGAAACTTGTCTCAGTGGAATCTAGGCACTTTGACTAACATGTGATAAAAATTTGACTGCAATACACTAGTTAGTCCATGAGCTATGAATTGTTTCCTTATTCACTGTACTTTAAAAGTGGAACCTCTGAAGTGACATTATGAGCATTTTTCCAAAACTTTGACTCCCTATATCTTGGAAACTATGCCACCTAGAGGGGAAAAACTTTGTATGGCTCATTAACTTGATGATATCAGCAAGTGAAATATTTTCATGAAAATCTGAGTCGGTGGGTGACACGGTTGGGTGAACTGACATGGAATTGTTCTCTAATGGACATTAGTTTTGAACCTTGATGATAGCTTTAAAATAATTAGGTTTGGAGTAAAGAGCAAGGAAATTCAAAAAAGTAGGCTAAAGTCCGATAGTAATATAAAAAAAGCTGAAGGCATCATAAAAATCATTAGCAATTAAAATAATAATGATAATCAAGACTCAAGATAAGGAAATCTTTTCAAATAACTTTATTTTATATCATTTCAGGGGGTGATGATCATTTCGATAATGGGGCAAGTAAACTGCACAAACATTAAGTAGTATTATTACAATATTTACAGCATTGTTCATAAAAATTCAAGCTACTTACGACATTTTTTCCAAACTTTAGAAGTAAACTTTGTAGCATACTTGCTTCACCTAAGCACGTACATTATGAATTTTATGACAGAATGTCCTTGAATAAGTACATATTAGTAATTATAGACAATCAAAAAACTAATGAACCATTATTTATCACATGAAATTGGCAAAACAATTACACCAAAATGTCTATTCTGTCAACATCAAACATGTGCAATGATAACTACAAATACAAAACACCAACCTCTACACAAGAGGAACAAAAGCAGAAGCTATCGGGATCACAGGAATGCAATATTAGAATAATGAATATAACATACGAGGTAGTTTCATATTCAGTAATATGCAAAATAGCTTGAGAAGACGTGTAAAATATTTTCCATTATCTAATGTAATATTATAGAACAATTGATGCTTTAAATTATTACAAACAGTAGATGGGAGGTTAAGCATCCATTGACATCAATAGCATAAGGGCAATTGTCATGGTAATTATTTAAAATTTAATTTGAACTCCATACATGAAACTGTAAGTCAACATTATTTAAACAACATTTTTCATCTCAGCCATCTTAAAATCTGTTACATGTTAAACACATTTACATGTGAATTATGATCACATTTTATACTTGAAGAAGAACCAGACATAAACACTTAAGTCATTCATAATCAATATGACAGTGACTCAAAGCTCTTCATATAGAAAAATCTATAGTAAAACTCAGACAGTCATATGTGAACTGTAGAGTCAACCCTTTTCACCCATATATAACCCTTTTCACCCATATATTTTGGTAACTCCTAAGTTCCAAGTCATGATTCAAGTTCAGAATTAAAAAATTTACTGGATAACTCTATCAATGAACAGATGATAACACAGAGCAGAGCTGATAATCACAAATGTAATCACATTTATTGATTAAACACTGAATAAAAGACATTTTGACAGGACAAAAGTCGTCTAAAATAGAATGATAAACAACACTTGGATTCATTAAAAATATACTCAAAGAACTAGTTATTGAAAACCAGTTTAAGGTTTCTAATTTATCTTTAAACACCAAGCGTAAATTTGGTTAGCTAAGGATCACTTTTTATCTTAAACAACAGTTTTTTGTGCCAACACATTGTGTTTGATATTTTTAATTTAGATAGCTACATCAGTAGGTATTATAAATGTCACACTAAATATTTTTAGGCTGTTAATTAGCAGGATTAGACAAAATGCAACATCCACTTACAATAGAAATAGAACCAATTAACAGAAGTAGATTATTAGTTTATGCAATTTGGAAATGGACGGTAAAATGGTAAAAATTTAATTGGTGTTTTAACAAATGTTATAGTATTATATATAGTTATCTGCAATGTTGCACATGGTGAGTAATCAACAGATGTACGTCAAAATGCTGGTGTCATATCCAATACTTAAATTCTTATCACTTTTTCAAAAGAAAATAATAATTTTAAAATCATTGCTAAGAAAAAATAGGAACCAATGGTACTTAAGTTATTGAATTTCCATTCAACTTAGTTTCCTGAGTAGCATTAAGTACAACTACTTAAGTGAAATCATTTTATCAACAAAAAATTGAGTCAAAAATGAAATAAATTCTGCTTCCAATGAATGACTCATAAATATCACACAGACTAGAAAGTAACAAACATGAATTGCAGTAGTCAACAAAAATTTTTAAATATCTAATAAACATACAAACTCTTAGAAAACAGATAAAATGCTTTTAGGTAATTCTTTCCTCTCAGGCTCAACACATAGATGTTACCAGTGGCTGCTTTCAGCCCAAAACAATCTAATATTGACTGACCTTTTCATGGAAGCTGGAAGGCTCTGTAGCAGGCCCTAGAAACAAGCTACTCAACACACCTCTTTACCGAACTGCTAAACAGCAATCACAGGGTCACCTGTACGGTGGTTCTCAATCCCATGGCCAGGGTACTGCCCCTTCCTCTTCTAGGGGCTCTAAATGGACGGCCTCAAGACATTTAAGAGGACATTGTAGGATTCTTCCAAGGATTTGATGTCAAAGGGCAGTCAGGCGACGATGGCTACGGCTAGACAGTTGAACAGACCAGTAGAAAACTTGTTTGCTTCACTCTCCACTTTGGTCAGGAAGAGATCTTTCAAAGAGGCAGAGTGCTCGATGCACAAACTCATACTGCTCTCCAGTCTGAATCATTCCTCCCCTAAGGAAGAAATGAAAAGAGATCATCAACACCAATCCAACCAAAACAATACATATAATCATTATTCCATTTAACTGCTGATCATAAACTCACTGATCTACTTCATATCAATGAAAAAACTTGGAACTCCCACTCCCATGATTAAATTGGGACAATTGATCGCATTACGAAAAAATGCTGCAAATCTAATTTAAAAACCTTGTTTTAAATTTTAATTCTACAACACTTTGAAATAGTTTACAAATATTCCTACATGTTTTCACAAATGAAATTTTCTGAGCAGGACATGAAACACTTTCACATAAAATATCTGCAATTACAGTTACCTCATATTGCATCTTGGTACTCCTCATCGGCATTATTATTTGCAATGAAGACAAATGGGTAAAAATGTAAGTAAATGGTAGCCTTTTGAGGACATTAATCCCTAAAATATCACAAATTGTCTTAATATTGCAATATTCTTTCACTTTATAGTGTGCAGTTTTCCAATTAGAAACCAATTTCAGTTTTTAAAGCCCCAACTGCTCAGTTTTATAGCACTGTCTAACCTAGGACCTTAATACCAAAACAAATGCAACAACCATGTCAAAGGATGGATGAGAACCCAAGATGGATGAGAACCCATGACCTTTGGGTTTCAAGGACAGTAGGTTACCATCCAGGCGACAGCAGCATATTTAATTGCCTTAGCATGAAATATGAGTAAAATAAGAGGAAATATTTGAGAAAATGAGGGCAGCTGGCAGCCCATACATTAGATAATAATGCTCATAGCCCATAGCCAGAAGCCTCTAGTCTTTGAGCAACATTATAGCTGTTACACAAATACTCTCCTTTGATAAATTTTTAACTGCCACTGATCCTGATTGTCATGAGCAATAGTGGGTCCCAAAAAATCATTAGGGCAACACAAAAAATTAAAATGAGCTCCCAATGAGCAAAGAACGTAATGGAAAAGAAGAATCCCTAATAGGGATGGTCAGATCGGATCTGCAGATCTTTACATTGGCTAAGATACTCATATCGGATCCAAATATACAACAAAAAATCAGATCCACATCAGATTTTTAAGCAACTGAAGTGCGAGCTGTCGTCGGCTATCGGTGGCTCTCTGCCGAACGAATAAAAGTCTATTGATGTACTACGTTCGATAATCAGCTTTCTCTGTACGTAAATCAAAATCACCCTTTATTATTAATCTTATTATTCTCAGGAATAAAATCTCAAGATGTGTTATAACAACAGTTATTGCAGAAACGCTGAGTTAATGCCGACCAACATCGATATATATCGCTTTGTGTATGCTTCCACTTCAACAATATCGCAGGAGGTTCAAACGAGATATCGAACACTTTTTCTAAACCAAAGAAGGTTGACTGGGATACGAAGCTATTATTGTTTCCTATATTTTAGGGTTCTTTGGTTGTGTGTTTATTGTTTACGGAAATGTCTTCTGTGGTGTGGGATCACTTATCGGTGGACTAATGTAGGCCCAACTATGCTGGTAAACATTTGTATTGAAGAGTCTGACCTTGAAGCTTCTGCGGATGTTTTGTCTGCACTCTCTAACCCGAGTTCTTCATCATCTTCCATTTAGTTTTCCAGGAAGCACCTGTATCCCCTAGCTACTGTTGCTAGTGAATGGGTTTTCAGTACCGCTGGATTAATATGTGATACCAAGCGAAATAGGTGAGATCCTGACCTTGCTAAATTGTTGGTGTTTTTAAAAAAGAAGTTGACGGCAATCAAAGATTAGTATTATTGTGGCAATGACATTGGCGTTTATTTATATATTAAATTATAACATTTTAAAACTTGATGTTGTTTATTTTCAATAAAGTCTCCAAGGTTTTAAGTTTTGTTTTCATACATGAATTGCACCCTTGAAGACATCCTAGGATCCGAAAATAAGAACTGAGATCCAGGATCCGAAATGAAGGATCCAGATCCGGATTTGGATCCAAAAAAAAACCTGGATCTGCCCATCCCTAATCCCTGAGGTTGTTTCCTTCATAGGGCACTGGAATTGAGGAAGGCTAATTAAAAATAAAGTGTTGTATTTCCTATTTTTGCAGCCTATTTTTAATCTGCCTTCCTCAATTCCAGTGCCCTATTAAGGCTACTGCCTACGGCCTTTGGGATTCTACTTTTCCATTCCTCTCCCAACTATGTATAAAAATCTTCACAAAACAAAGCAATACCAATGGTCCCTCCCAACTCTCACTTAAATGCAATATGAATAACCTCTCATGAACAAACTACAGCTCTGCAAAACTCCTGATTTAACATATAAAATTATGATGCTGACCAATTATTTGAATATTTTTTTCTGAAAGTAGGTATTTACAGAGATGGGGAGTAACTTGTTACAACTAATCTGATAAGCAATAACGATTACATTTGACTTACTTATAATCATTGTTTTATTCTAGCAACGGGACACTCAAATAGTCGAATATCAAGAATAATAAAATATATACATACAGTAGAAACCCGATAATACAAAGCACGATAACACGAAGTTTCGATTATACTAAGCAAATTGACGGTCCTGACCAAAAGCCTATACTAAATACATGGCGCTATTCGATAATACAAAGTTTCGAAAATACAAAATTTACGATATTACGAACCTCGGCCCTGGTCCTCAGGAAAAAATGGAATTTGTTTTTACGAACCATGGCGAAAAACTGCATCAGCAAAACTCTTTTTGCAGCTGCAGACACCTAGAAAATCAGCATTGACGAATGTGATGCATCAAACGTGTGAAATGTATTAATGATAGTGCATTCTTTTCTCTGGCACTCTCCTAACTGTTGGCATCATTTCCATAATGTTAACAATTTCCTTTGGTTAAAACTCACGAGCGGTGCCACATGTTAAACTCGCTGCCCAAAGTCCATAAAGAACAGGTCATGACGCGCACTTGTCTAATGTAATCTGCCATCTTGAGTCTCCGTCGCGGAGGGAATTCACATTTTCCGTGCAAATAAATGGAGAACATAGGTACAAAGAACCACAATTTACTTTCTTATATAGCGATGTAGAGCTATGAAATTTTAAGCAATCATAGACAATACAATGGTAATTGATAACATGGTTGGACTTTAAGTCTTCGGTCCGCGGTTTGACTCCAGAAAAATTGTCAATCCAGCTATATGTCTCAAAACTTCGCATTTGAGCACATCCCGTGCATAGACACAAAGAACCACGATTTACTTTCTTATTTAGCGATGTAGAACTATGAAATTTTAGGGAGACATAAACAATACAATGGTGACTGATAACATGGTTGGACTTTAAATCTACGGTCCTTGGTTCAACTACGGAAAAATTGCCAATCCAGCTATGGCTCAAAACTTCGTGCTTGAGCGTGTCTCGTGCATAGACACAAAGAACCACGATTTACTTTCTTATTTAGCGATTTTTATAACTATGAAATTTTAGGCATACATAAACAATTCAGAGGTGATTGATGACATGGTTATGGACCTTGTCACTGCCATCATGTGCTCGGATTGGCGGCAATTCAAATTCTTATACTGCTCAGGGATGGAAAAATGACGTGATAAAATAATGGGAAATGCGACAGGGATACCTATTGTAGCCACTGTCCTAAAAAACAGTTGCGTCCCTAAAAGTTTGTACCAAGTGTCCTCTTTGCATCATGATTAATTTCCACGGAGTCACGCCTGAACTCGCCGATTTGGTTATTCATATTCATTTTATTTGCTACAAATCACGTTTTGTCGTGTCGCGACAATTTCAGATGAAGTGTTGAGCCAACTTGAGTAAATTCCACAAAGTTACGCCTCAAAACGTTATCCTTATTTTATTTCCGTGTTACATACTTCATCGTGTTGGCAATTATACAAGACCACTTTGAGATAGAGAGGGAATATTTTCATAGTTTTACCACAAAGTCGCGCCATCATCGGAAAATTAGTAACAAGTCGGAGCAGGGAAAGAACTGTTTAATGAAATCTAAAATATTAGATCTGGAACATCTCGGCAATGTCCAAGTTTTTCTTTCACACTTGTTCGTGTGGATATAAAGTTCCCAAAATCATAGAGTGACTCGATAATCACATTTCAACTACGAAGTCATTACATGAGATTCTATGTTTTAGCCATGGAGTCAATATTATAGATTCCATGGTTTAAGCTTATTGAAGTCTGTAAATAAGGATGTAATTAGATGAAATGGTGTTAAACTTATCTCCCAGCACCCACGACGCGAAATGACTGCAAAAATATTACATATAGAAAAATAAAAAATAAAACATTTATTCCATACTCGAGTAATTTTTGGCAGAACAGAACTCTTAAGCACAAATCATCAAAGTGAAAAGAGACTTGGGCATGAGTTATTCATTCACGTACTTCAATGAGCGATGAATCATCGCAAAGAACTGGATAGGCGAATTGCCGTAATTTAAAGCAAAGGCATTTCCTGGGGAAAGTAAATCGTCGTCCTCTTAAACTAAAGGATTGATATAGATAACCATTAAAGGCGGAACTATTTTCTTCGGTATCATTCTCCACGACCTCCACATTTTACTCCACCTGACAAAAAAATTTTGCTCTTAGAACTGAAAGCTTAGTATATCACAAACTGACGGCGATATGGAAAATATGCTGAATCACGCCCCATTTGTCGTCAAGCAATTACCCTGAGCCCCCTGAATCACTGCTCTGTGTTCGTGTGACTTGGGCTTCCGCGGGCGTTTTATATTTGCCAAGTTCTCTCTAGTAATACAAATAGTTGAAAATGTCCAATTCTTCAAAAAATAGAAAGCACGTTGTGTTAGGCATTTCGGAGAAGCTGAAGATTATTGAAATGGCATCCAAGGAAGACCCAGTGGCTAATATAGCAGCAGACTCTGGCGTTGGCATCTCCACAGTGCGCGATATAATGAAAAACCCAACCAAGTTATTAGACTATGCTTCAAAATCGGAAAAATTCATTGGTAAGCACGCCACTGCAAGCGTAGAGGAGTTAAGCATCATCTGTTCGGGCATCGGGTTGGTCGGTGACCTTGCCTTGTTTTCTTCGAGAGAGGACTGAGTAAGCAGGGAGATAGGGGACTTGGGAACTCCTGAGAGGTGACCATAAATCGCTGCAGACCTGACATATGATGAGTTGGCTATTGTTTGGGTTGGAGGGATCAGAAATGCAGGCAGTCAGAAAACCTGGGCGACTTCAGCACGTGTGTTTATTGCCCATGTGTGCCTATTGGCTAGGTCACCCATCCTCCCGCCGGGCGCCCGGCTCGCACGCTGAACTTGCGAGAGAAGGGAAGGGGTATCCTTCGGAAGAAGGCCCACGTAGTTGGCCTCAGGAAAACAGTGGTTTCTGCAATATAGAAGACCGTCGCTCGTCCACCCATTGAAGGTGCGCGAGAGTAGATTTCCTTATTCCAGTGTAATGAGTTTTAACTGGGAAGTTAATACGTAACTGAGCAGTAAACCAACAAGCTCGCTGCCGGGATTTGAAAGTGACTAGGATCCACCATAAGTTTTACTTCGACTCAATTCATTTTCATGTTGTATTCATCCTTTCAACGGTTTTGATAGTTACCATGATTATGTAAAAGAATATTGTAAGTGGAAAACGAACAGAGCTACACTGATGAATAGACGCTCAGAAACATGGATAATACATAGTACATTGGCCTTAACTAATATTTATCATTTTTCACATTTTAACGAACAAATCTTCTAACAATTGCTATTGCACAAATGATGTGGCATGCAGTCACGCACATAGGGAAAAGATATACACCAAGGAGTGTAAAGTTCTCTACACTCCTTGATATATGAAAAAGAGGGTGAAATTTGCCATGAAAAATGACACACTTGACCGGCAATTGGGAGATCCAGTTTCGTATCCCGGTCAAGTCCAATGATTTTTCCTGGCATATAGCATAATTTTATCCGACAATCTATAAAAATGATTTTCCAAATTTGCATTATTCAAATGAAAAGGCTCAAAAAGAGTTATCAAACAAATGTGGTGCAGAATGGAACAGCTATTCTTGTCACTTGTTCTTTCAAGTGTTTGTAAACTAATAATTTCATCTGCTTGAAAGATGAAAAAATATTTTTGTCTAATGTTGGCAGTTTTCAAATAATTTGTTATTCATGAAAGTTTTATTTCACCATCTTTTTTAAGCTGGGTTCACATGGGTGCGGAATCTGCAGAAAAGGCTGAGTGTGGACTGAGAAGCAGAACCAGTGGAATAGTGGACTGGGGTTCACATGAACTCCCTGACCGATGTAGAAAGTTCAGAAACTGTACGAAGGGTGGGAAAATTCATCACTTCATACTTATGACTCCAAGAAATGCTTACAATAAGCACACTCCACTACTGATCATCACTCTCAAATGAATTTGACCTAGTGCTCTTGGAATTAGAATATACAAACCTTAGTTATAACCCTAAGGCAGCAGATATATGAAATACCAGTGAAAATGCCACTCTTATAGACAGAATCCACTCTTAAAAGTCACCAATCACGAGGAGTCTTTATTTTTCCCTCGAGATAATAATAATGGAGAAAATTAAAGTGGGTTGCCAATATTCCCAACATAAGGTAGCCCTTCAAATTTCAAAAGCATGATTTCTCATTTATACAGAGGATAACTGTCTAATTCCTAGCCAAGGTATGATAGCTTAATGAGTAGTAAGTTATCTAACATGATGTGCCACAATTTAATTGGTGATGTCAGCTTATCTCAAGAATTACGTTTTGTTTAACATTGGGGTAATAAATCCTGTGGAAAGAAGAGGATCCATTCCGAGACAGATGAAGGCATCAAAGATGGAGTTTTGATGCAAATTTCAAAATAGCCAATGGACCATGGGAACAATATGACAGTGGAAAAATTTTAAGTAGAAAGAAAGTCTGTGCAACTTTGGTGAGACCAGCTGCCTCGCATGCAAAATGCCAGTACATCGAGGCAATCATTTCAGGATCCTGATAGTGGCAGATTTACAGACATAGAAGTCAGAGTTGTCAGCTTTATGTGGAAATCCAGAGCTGAGGCTGTTGCTGTATCAAAAAGAATGATTCCCGAGGGGCATTGGCAGTAGCTCAGGAAATGCTACAGTAGAAACTCTTTTTTACAAACCTCTAATTTACGAAATGACACCAATTTACGAACCATTCCGCCGCTCTCGATCTTTGTATATAAGAAAACCATGTAAAATGACCTCCGTTTTACGAAACCTCCATTTCAATGATTTACGAAGTGAGAAGCCTTGATAGGCTAGAAGCCTAGGAGTGACTGACGCCTGTTTTACGAAGTATTTGAAATTGTTTTGTCGCAGTGTTTTGAGGTCAATGCGTCACTCAATGTGTAAATATTCGGCATTATGCGAACGTAATAATGATCGCATAGACACGCATTTCAAATTCAAGAAATTGTAGAAAAGTTATCGAAAAACCTTAACAACATTTTTAAATTTAATGCACGTTGCCTCTGGACATATTTTTGGGTCAAGTCTAGCAATGTTTTTCCGTGCGCGAACGACTGAAACAACGGGTTGCGCTCCAAGGGTGATAAGTCGGGAAAGCCATCTCAAGTTAACAAAATTTGGCCCGATTTTAAGGTAGATATTTATTTCACTTATACTTGTGGTCAACTTGAATATTATATGATCCTGGATAAAAAAGGATTCTTTTCTAAATCGATTTTCACGTCAGATAAAAAGAAGAAAGAAATTACTAAGTTTGCTCTTCATTCGCTGAAATTTTTAATGGCCTATAAGCGTAGGCTATAATAAAATTTCCGCCAGGGTATATTACTCTCTCAGGAAACATGTGAATTGGCCAGCTTATCAAGTCTTTCTTGAAGATGTACACCTGATTACATTGTAACCACAGTCTACACGGAGTAACCGTTACAATGTCTTCGCTCTCAATAGCTGGTTTGAGTTTCTTCTTTCCCTTGATATCAGTTCCTTTGTCATCCGAGAGTGGCTCGCACCTATAACTTTGTTTCCAGAATTCTTTGAAGCCAGAAAATTACATTGTAAGCTGTGAGCGAGTGAAAATATTTTGGTTTCCAAGCGAGCAGAAGTCGCGCGCATTCAGTCAGAATCACTCTCAACGCGAGGTGGGCTGTGTTTGTGGTATCCCGTGTGCCTATAAGTAAAACAATGGATAAAACATCGCTGAGCAAAAAAAAACGAGGAAGCCCGTGAGTTTGGTTACCAAAAGGTCGATAATCAAGGAAGTACGTACGTACGTGATTGCGCGCAGACAAAAACAGAAATTGCTCAGAAGTATGGCATTTCTTTATCGACATAACAACAATCATGAATTCGAGAGAAAACATTTTGAGTCACACAACAGCATCATCAAAAACCAAGTACATTTCATCGTCGAAGTTTGAACAGCTTGATTTGCAGATGTATTATTATTATTTTTTTTTTTTTTAAGTGTCGACAATCATGAGTGCAACTTGACTATAACCAATTCTGAAGAATGCTCAGATTTTGGCCATTAAACTGAAGGGAGACAACTTTAAATGCTCAAATGGGTGGCTAGAAAAATTCAAGAGAAGACATTGAATCACTTCACTTAACATCTGCGGAGATGAAGGGCGTGTGAACACAGAAGATGTTGAGCTGTGGCATGAAATGCACGATGAAATTGTGTCAAAATATTCCCCTTGGTACAAGTATCATTTAAGAATACTAATTTTGTAATAATACGTTGCATATGTTCAAATTTTGATGCACTTTGAATATTTAATTTTTCATTAAGGTTTTACGTCGTTAGGTAAGAACTTGCGATCGCGACTTACAGCTATCAGTACACGCGAGTAAATAGTTCTCGCAAATCACCGCTAGATGTCAGCGCTGTAGAACGCATACGTGGGGATTTCAAATTAACTAGAGTAAAGTTCTAAAATTGACTTTCATCAGCTACGAAATATTATTGAAGGTATTTCAAACAGTACGTTTTCTTCAAAAAAGGCATTTCCTAGTCTTTAAACTGAAATATACTGGGTCAATTGGAACTTCGTTTTGAAATTTCCTAGTTAGAATGCATCCGTGGCATTCCCATGTTAAAATGGCCTCTTTCAACACAAATTCGACTAGCAATAAACATATCCCCTGTGCTAATTAATGCATATGCCTAAAATACTCCGTGGGATGAATTAATTCACTTATTCCCCTTATTATGTTATCAATCAACTTGAAGCTACAAGGAATTAATACAGTTGCAGCAGCAGAGTTCACACCATTATAAATTTGTAGAAAAATATTTACCAGTTTTTAAAGTTTCCGTTAATTTTTGTTAAGGAGAGCATAAAAAATATGCCACTATCTACAAGAAGTGTAGGTTTCTAATTTCCTTTTGTTCTATTGAACATTTAACTGGATGTGTAATTCATTTTATTGAAACATTACCTTCCTTTTAATCCCATTTATCTTTATGAAGTGCGCTACTGAAACTGGATTGGGATTGTTGAGGTTTTGATTACTTGAAAGATAACCTCCAATTTACAAACCCTCTGATTTACAAAGCTCATATTTTTGGGTCCCTTCAAATTCGTAAAATAGAGGTTCTACTGTATATTAAGGGCTCATTTCAAAGCCACCAGTGGCTGGCTGCAATGAATAATGAAGAGAAATGGATTCAACATCGAATGACACTGGCTCAGCGCATACCAGAATTACATGTGGAAAAAATCACTGCACACCAGCGCTATGTAATTCAACTGTGGCAGAGGCAAGGTTATTTATTGGGACAACTGGGCAATGGAGACCAAACACCAATTTATATTGACATGCCGAGCTTGACTACTGAGAGGAGACAGGAGCTAAATCAGTGTCAGTGAAACCCTCAGGTAATGAAAAATAATAGGATAACCTGCATGCTAGGGATCACTGTTGATGGGAGGAAACTTCCTCCTTACACCATTTTTAAAAGAAAAACAATACCTAGAGAAAACTTTCCCGCTGGTATTCACATTAGAGCTCAGGAAAATTAATGGATGACAGGAGAGTTAATGAAGAGCTGGATAAAGATGGTTTGGCAAAGGAGACCAGGTGCCCTTCCAAACCTACCATCTATGCTGGTGTTAGATTCCTTCCATGGTCATACTACCAAGAGTGTAAATACAGAGCTTAAAAAAGGCAAAACTGATCTTGTTATTATCCCAGGAGATGTGACCCGCCAACTTCAACTATTGGGTGTCTCAATAAATAAACCATTTAAGGACAAGTTAAAGACAGCTTAAGCTGAATGGATGCTTAAGGGAGAGAAAGAATACACTCATAGTGGGAAATTGAAGAGGCCATCTCCGTCAGTTGTGGGCAAATGGGTACTGGATGCAAGGAATTTCATTTCAGAGACTGTTGTTGCTGTAAGTTTCAAAAAGTGCTGAATCTCAAATTCACTGGATGGCTCAGAAGATGATAAAGTGTGACTGGACTCAGAGTTAGATGAGAATGATGAAGAATGGGAACCAATGGAAGATTATGTGATTGATGATAGTATAAATAGTCTCTGGAAGGCGTGATGATTGAGTTATTTATTGAAAAGATTGTTTTGTGTTGCACAAAGAGATAGAACCTGCTAAGTATTAATGCAATGGGATGTTTTTTTCAGAGGTTTATTTTTGTCATCTGTTGGGACATTAATTTGTCAATTGATGTGAATATCTTGTTAGATAGATTATTATTTTCATGACTGTTGTAACTTATTTTAGCTTTCCATAAGTCTCCTGGTCACTTTGGATAGTGATAATATGTATTACTGAGCCACAAGACGTTGCAACGTGAGTTGTGATATACCCTTACCATTAAAGCTCGAGTTTACAGTAATATTGCCTGTTCTTAATTTATATAAGTGTAGCATTAATTGGTGGAGGTGTTAAAAAAAATGACAGTGACTAATTGACAGTGACAGTTGATCATTTTTAGTTCTTCACTTCACCATTCCACCTACTAAAGGAAATGTAGTCTCCCTATACACAACTTTTTAAGTGGAGTAATATTGAGTATCATTATAGGGTGCTTTCAAATTGGCATCTGTGCTGATATGATTTAATCTGATTAGCACAAAGCATGTTCCAATTGCATATGTGATGTCATCTGCACTAAGCAGATGGAAACACATCCCGCACCGTAGTTTGTCTGCGCTCATCTGCGCTAGCAGGCGAAATTTGTAATGGCGGGGAAATGTGTAGCAGAAGGAAAAGGAATTCCTCAACGTCAAAGATAACTATGATAATAACTTGAGAAAAACAATAAATAAATTGGTAATTTATCATTCTGAAAGGCAATTTTCACCGCATTTGAAAGGAAATGGAATATCTTCTCTCTATATTATGGAAAAAGGCGAATTATGAGGGGATTGAATGCTCCAAATAAAATTAATTTTTAACTTGGGAAATTCGGGAAAAAAATTACTGAGGAATCAAAAATGTTGTTACTTTACTTTTTATGATTTTCCTTATATAAAAACATGTGATTTTTTCGAGAACAATAAAAAAATACCCAAACACCTCTTGGCACTACTGGGTATAAACATCAAAATTTCCGTGGGGCTGAGAGACTTAAGATGATGTTATGCACAACCCAACTTCCAGCAGTGGACTTCTGCAATATTCCGGAGACCAAATTTCAACACCTAGAAATCCAGAAGCACAGAGAACATACGCCCAGACCTTAACTCACCTCCCTCAAAGTAGTTCATTTGAATGGAAACCTTAAAGCAATCCTTTAAGTGATACTAAGAGGTCATGTAAATTTTTAAGCAACTTATGCCCATAAATCAACCAACAAACTAAAAATAACTTTGAACAGAGACCACCTTTCATCAAATTTAATGACCTTCCTGTTTCAAAACCTGTTGCAATTGCTAATTGTTTTAATAGCCAATTCTGTCAAACTGCTAATAACACTGATTTGCCTTCTCTTAGTTGGGATAAAACCTCCTCGTCAATATTTCTCTCCCCATCTACCCCTAATGAGGTTGCCAACATTATACTCTCTCTTACTAATTCCTGGTCTGTAGGATATGATGGAGTCCCAATACCTATCATTAAATTAGTCGCTAGGATTATTTCTGCCCCCCTGTCTGACATTTTTAACCTGTCTGTCTGTAATGGTCATTTTCCTACCTACCTAAAAACTGCTGTCATCATTCCAATCCACAAAAAGGGATCGCACACTGAAGCCAATAACTATCGACCTATTGCACTACTCTCGGTTTTCTCAAAAATTTTTGAGAAACTCTTTTACAATCGCGTTATGAATTATTTATGCCATTTTAACTTGCTGAATTCTTCCCAACATGGCTTCATCAAGGGAAGATCTACAATATCTGCAGCTTTTCAACTCGTTAATGATATCACTTGGGGTCTTTCCAATCAGAAAGAAATCCTTGGGATTTTCTTCAACCTATCTAAAGCCTTTGACACCCTAAATCACAATATCCTGTTCTCTAAACTCAATCACATTGGAATAAATGGCAATGCTCTAGCTTGGATACGGTCTTACCTATCCAATAGAATGCAAATAGTTCAATTAAATACAACTTTTGGTGCTGGTGCTAACACACTTAGATCCAATGCTCTCAAATCAAACTGTGGGGTCCCTCAAGGATCAATCCTGGGCCCTCTTTTATTTGTCATCTTCATCAATGATCTCAAATATCACCTTCCCATGTGTAAGGTGACCCTGTATGCTGACGACACCTCTACTTTGAACCTTAGCGATACATTGTTAGAAGTAACGAACGCTGCTCAAATAACTGTTTCAAGTATGGGTCAATGGTGCCATAATAACATCTTACAATTAAATGACCTCAAAACATCTTTTCTCCACTTCCATAATAAAATTTCTCCCCCTAATTCAAGCCCTTTACTCCGAACTATCAGTAATAATTCAATCAAGCAGTCTAACTGTACTACATTTTTGGGTTTAACTCTAAATGAAAATCTTGACTGGCAATTTCACATTGATAATCTAAACAAAAAAATTGCATCTGGTATCTTTATGATTCGTAAACTTGCCCCTATCACCTCTGTGGAGATTTTAAAGCTAGTTTACTTCGCTAAAATCCACTCCTACCTGTCTTATGGTGTGATATTTTGGGGCAACACCAGTGCTGCCACAAGGGCCTTCTCCATACAAAAGAGATCTTTGAAAGCCATGGCTGCTGTTTCTATTAGATCTCCAGGAAAGCCACTGTTTCTCAAATTCAAAATAATGACACTACCATGTCTATTTATTTTTTATTGTGCACTATTTGTTAAAATGTATCCTGATTTGTTCTGTCCGAGTTCTACCATACATGATTATTTTACTCGACGCAGAAATGATGTTCATCTGAGGAGGCAACCTTGTGCCTTATCTAGAAAGGGAACTCATCACTCTGCCTCCCTTATTTTTAATAAATTACCATTGCATGTAAAAACTCTGTCCAATACTGCTACTTTCAAGTGCGAATTAAGGAGGCTGCTATTACCCAAAGCCTATTACCACTTGGACGAATTTTTGTGTGATAACTTATAATTGATGTGTCTTTTTTTGTGTCTTTTTCTCTCTGTATTATTTTCCTTTGACTATGTTTTATGTCCCATTTTTGGACCGACTGAACAAATTATTATTTATAAAAAAAATAAATAAATGTCAAGGACAATAAACAATGAGGATGATTCATCTGAAAAAATTTCTTCTACAATACGTTTTGCACATACCTATCATAACGCATGGCACAAACAGAGCCAAGCACGTCAACATTTCCATCGGCCACTAGTTGTCTCATTCCAACCGATAGAGCAATGAAACATCCTGTGCGTCCAATTCCGGCACTGCAGTGAACCACAACTGGTCCCTTGGGGCTCCCATCACTGTTGTGGCGAGAAGTCTCAACTTCAAGAGCCATAGCCACCAGTGGTTTAGCACTTGGTGGTGTTCGATGGTCAGGCCAGCCCGTGTACCAAAAATGCAAAGCTTCATGGAGCTCTTCTCCTCTCTGAAATAATATTTGCAAATTAGTAAAATAACAGAGAAGTTATTTAGTGAATCTTTCACTTTTACATGCAATCATGGCAGAGGATGTTTGTGCAACGGATAGGAAAAAATAATAACACAGAAGCAATGGAACCCTAAGTCACTCCTTATAAATAGCCTTTAAGTTTGCTGGCTGTTTTACTAACTGGATCTTTCGACATAATACTGGTGGAAATTGGTCACTTATATGTACACCCAACAAATTTTCCATGCAACATTATATCTTGGAACTGCATTTTCAAAAGATATTTATTTATAACCACCTTTCTGAAAGTTATTCAGCCAGGAATCAATCATTTCAAAATAATTAAAATAGCATCATAAACAAATTTGAATATTCCATTACAAACGACTGCATACTCATATTTCACTTACAATTAATACCCAGGAATCTTTATCACTACGATAGTAGTGATCATTTCATTTGATCATTAGCAAGAAAACAGTTCTTTTTAATACATAAAATAAAGACATGATGAAAAAATACAACTTAGTAAATGCCACTCAAAAATTGGTTTATTACTGATCCAGGTTTCGACTGCACAGCAATCATTATCAAGGTACATTTCAAAATTCAGCAGGTCATTCATTATATTGGGAAGAGACAAAGGGGGGAGGAGAAGAAGTGAAGGTAGTCAATTACATCAGAGACGTGCGTCACGGTCAGGTTCGGTCAATGGGAGGGAGTGGGGAATGATATAGATATGAGAGGGGAATAGGAAGAAAAAACACATTCACTTAGGAGATTAACATTTTTGTTTTTAGTGGCATTCAAAATTTCTAGTTGTTCATAAAACTCCAATTTGGCCCCTTTTCTCTCAGTATGTAGCACTTCCGGCACAAAATCACTTTTGTGGTCCTCCTCAATTAGGTGTTTAGCAAAGGATGAAGAGAAAATCTCCCTTCAACCAACACCTTTTGTGTTCCTGAGCCCTAATATTGATGGCTCGACAACTTTGACCGATATACAGTCAACTCTCGATTATCCGGCTTCCGATTATCCGGTTTGCGGATTATCCGTGCTATTTTCTACTTCCTAAACTTAAAAGTTTGAAAAATATTCCAATGGTAAAATTACGTAAATTCTTTGAAAGTTCGATGTATCTAAAGAGAATTGCAAGTTTGTAAATGTCTCTTTTTAGTTTAACTTTTTAATTTAATCACAATATTATGGAAATTGTTTGCTTCGTTTAAGAATGATGACAACTCAGCCGCATCTGCTTCTGAAATTATTTTATCCGTTCTTTCGCATTACCCTTTGCCACTGAATATTCTATCTTCCTAAAACGAACAGAATAGTAAATATACAATGGAAATAATTTCAAATAAACTACTTGTAAATAAACTAACTTATATTATACTTAAGAATAACTACTTATTGCTCAGGAATGTTCTTACTTTTCGGCCTGAATTAATAAATACGAAACAGTATCAGTGCTCCCTGGTCATTATTCGCAGTTGAACAGTCATTTGTTTTTACCCAGATACGATTGTGCCACCTCATTCGTGTGGAAATCTCAATAACTTCAAAGTTGCATTCATTACTATAGTGTCGCGACAAAGCTGATGCAAATGGCAAAAAAACGGAAGAAAATTGTCCTTTTCATCGCGAAAAACTAGAATTGATTAAAAGAAATGATAAAGGAGAGACTTCACTTAAACTGGCAAAATAATATGATGTGGGGTTACAAACAATTTGCGGTATAAATAAGAATAAAAGTAAGCTGATGAAGTTCGCTGCAACCTCGGACAGTGGTTTGGGACCCTCAAAGCGTAAGACTATGAAACGATCAACCTTTCAAGATTTAGACTCAGCCATGCTTCTTTGGTTATATCAAAAACGGTCAATTCATGGTTTACCCGTATCAGGCCCCATGTGTGCACAGCAAGCGAAACTTTTTCATGAGCCTCTAAGGATAGAAGAGGATTTTAAAGCTTCTTCTGGGTGGTTGACGAAATTCAAGCCGCGACATAAAATTCGTGAAATTGCGATTGAGTGGCAAATGTTTCAGCCGCTGATGCTTTTCGCTTGGAGTTCACAAAATACGTAAAGGAAAAAGAGTTAGCACCCGCACAGAAGCTCTGGCGAGTGTTGAAACTTAGCTGGATTACATACGACAATTTGATTTCGATTATTGCGACGTAAAAAAAGAACTGCATTAAAAGAAAACATGAAGAAATCAAGTAAACAGCAAAAAATAACTTGTTATTTCCGAGATTCACAATAAAAGAATGTGCTCTATTATTCGATATTCACTTCGATAATGATTTTTACATTGACTTCAAATACGCAAGTCATGCTATTGTTTTTATTACCGATATGGTCAAGTTAAGCGCCCATTATCTTTTATTTCAAGCATTAGAAACTATTTATTAGATTAGAAAATATTTATGGATGAACATTGAAGATTTCATGATATCAAACTGGAAAAATAACATTTCGTTATTCACTTGTTTTCTTGGCGTAACTCCTGCTGTCAATTGTAATGCGAAATATTTTTTATCCTACTAATGCCGAATCTATATATTATATCACGATATATCAGAGGCTCACAATCATAACAATGTTTTGTATTATATAATCACTTCGATGTCATACATATACTGAAAATAAGCAAGATGTCAGTTTTTATTATCTACGTGGTCAAGCTAAGTACCCATTATGTTGTTTCAAGAATTAGAAGCTATAAATTTATAAATGTTTACGATATTATTATATTTCGAAATAATAGAAATATTTAGTATTTCATTAGCTGTCTTGCGGTAACCACTGCAGTCTGTTATGTGAAATAATTTCCATCCTACGAAGTGAAATGTCAATATCACGACCGCATTTTCCATGTTTTTCGGTTATCCGTGTTTTTCGAATATCCGTGCCTCGTCGTGCATCCATTAGCACGGATAATCGAGAGTTGACTGTATTGGTAAGTGCAATTGGGAGTGGTACACTTTAGCCTATATACACCATTTCTGTTTACCCGTATCACTTCGTCCTTCGAGTTGGCTAACAGTTTTCCCAGGGTTGTCAAGGTGTAAAAAGAAACTATGAACTTATTCCAAGGGAAAGCGTCAATTAATTTATAAGAAATATTCCCAAGGGGAAGTTTACACCATCGTTTGGATGGCTCGTCATGTGCTTTAAAACAGAGTGAAGTAATTAACTTAACAGATTCTTTCTTAGTCACACAGATTAAAATTTTGCCAATGAAATCAGTCTTATAACCGTTATTGATAGCAATCAATTTGATGGTATTCAACTCGGATTGGAAATTTGGCTCGATATAACTCGCTTGCTCGAAGTTGGGCTTGATAGATATAACGAAAGGCTACCACGATTTCTCTATCTTCTGCAAACCCACATATACTGACACGGTTATTCCTCACGATTCCTGCCATCACCATTCACACAAGCTCTCAAGTTTTTACTCTATGATTCACCGCCTTGTATCTATACCACTATCCGAGACGAGAAGACTGATAGAAATTTTGAATGCCGCTAAAAACAAAAATGTTAATCTCCTAAATGAATATTTTTTTTCTTCCTATTCCCCTCTCTTATCTAAGGTGAAGACTTACTACTTCCACTAATACCACTCATTCCGACCAACACGGCGTTCGAGTTCACGCCTTGCATTCGCTATGACTATTAATAAAGCGCACGGGCAATCTTTGCAAGAGTGCGGTTTGAATTTAGAAAACGATTGCTTCTCTCATGAGCAATTATACGTCGCAAGTTCCACAGTCGGTTAACCGTCTGACCTTTATGTTTATGTAGAAAATGGACAAACAAAAAATGTAGTCAATCCACTAACTTTACAATAAAAAATTATTTTCTGTGAAGAACATCTTTTTTCTTCCTTTTCTTTCATTCCTCAGCATAGACACAGCAACGCAAGGCAGGGTATTGAAATGAATGATGTGTTTTCTCGGTGAATCTATGTTTGCTAAAATACTTTTATTTACTTTCCCATTCATTTCATATCCACCACTGAGCCACAGCAAAGCGTGGCCGGGTTTAGCTAGTATGTATATAAAAACTCAGCCTGCATATGTTTGTGCTTGCAAAACTCGAACAGTAGTCAGTCGATTGAGATGAAACCTTGGTGAGTTGTTGTGCACGCACCCACTAAGGTTTGTGAATTATTAAATCGCAAATTTTGGAGTTGTTTTTACCCCAATATTGTTAACATTTACTCCCATAAGAAAAACATTGAATTAGGTGCAGGTGTTTCTTTATTTGCTTTTTTATATTACATCCAATCAGGATATTGGATAGAAATTTTTATCATAGAAAGCATAAAAGAATGCAATATTTAATTCTTTCATTCAATTTTCTTATACGCTTCGTTTTTGGTCCATGTATTGCGTTTTTATCTCTAAATTCATCAATGTTTCTTCCTTTCCAACAATAGAAATTTTCTTGGCAATCAGGCATTAATATCCATTTTTTAGCAATTTAATGAACAGCTATTCACTACAGCACTTAAAGGCCAGGTTCAGTGAATAATTGGATAGTTGTAGTCAAACGACTACAGTTCCCCATTCGCCTTGCCTTTTAATGACCATCAACAAGGCACAAGGTCAATCACTTCAAGTGTGTGGATTAATCCACAATGGAATCCATGCTTTTCCAACAGTCAATTATATGTTTGTATGGTCACGAGTGGGACAGCTGAAAAATTTATTTATTTTTGCAGAGGGCAGTAAGACCAAAAATATTGTACATTGCAAAGCACTTGAATAAATTTTTTCAACTTTAATTACGCAATAAATCATTGTCTTTCATTTAGTTTGTTCATCTAAACGTGTCTGCTTGGTATGTGCGTGCCTGCTTAGAAATAAAAAGAGGCATTGCAACGCATGCCAGGCACGGCTAGTTCATGATAAAAAGCAATATACAAGTATGCCTCATTTAGTGCAAGGGATGCATTCCTGGGGGTCTTCTCAGCAACATAGAAATTGGGTAGCTTAATTCCCAGAATCCATACATACCGTATTTGTATGAATCTAAGATTATCTTTTTCCCCTTCTGGGCTTCCGAAGAAAAGTAGGTTAGTCTTACAATTGGAAGCAAAATCCATGACTTTTTCCCATTGTGGATTTCCCAAAAAGGGGCATCTTAGAATCGGGTTTGTCTTAGATTCATGCAAATATGGTAGGTATTTCAATTAAAAGCCTTGAAATTACTTTTTAATAACATCATTTGTCATCACAAATATCTTTAAAGATAGTTGGCGCTTGCTTCATGTCATTTTCTCTGATGATTTCTTTGCATGTAGTTTTGAATTTGCGACCCATAAGTGAGTCCCCATTTTTTTTTCTGGGTGGGCTGACATCTAGCGGAAAATGGATAGAACTATTTACACAACAGCTACTTTGGGTTTAATACTGATTTCCAGAGTTTGAACGACTGAAAACCATTTTTGACATTAGCAAAGAAAGGATAAAAAACAAAAAAAAATAATAATCCGAGTAAAAAATGAAACACGAATATATTTAGGCCTTTAGAAAGGAATACATATAGCATTTGTGATATTACAAATGAGGATGCTCTTACACAGACACTGTACGAGATACAGCTTCTATCAAAAAGTTAGAAATAATTCGTTACTTACATCCCATTTATAGAATTAACTGCAAATGAGGAAATTTTGTTAATATCGCTGTCGGCTATGATTTTATTCACTTGCACTTGTCGATGCCAATGGGTTTGATTGGGTAAAAAATGAAACCTCCAAAGTTGTCTTGCTTTTAGCTGTCAATTAGGCAAATTAGTACTTTGTAGCAGGATAAACTTCCTGCACCTTGATGTTTCACTGTAATGCTGCACTCGGAGTTTGGATCATCCTTGCAAAATCTGTCAAAGGTTGTCATTATTTATGGTCAAACCCATCAATGACAACTTTTCTTGTCAATACTTATTCTTTCTTTCAACGAAAATATATAAACTAAGAAGAGTTCAGGCTAACAATAATGCCAAATCACGTCTAGTGAGAGGAACTTTGTTGGTACTTGTGACTAGCTCACCTAGGGAGGGGGGGAAGGGATATAGGTGGGTGGCAGCGCGAAAGTTCCACTGAGAAACAAATTTTCACCATAACGAATTTGCACTAATGGAGGTTGTGCTAAACAAGGTATGACCGTATATAATTCCTTGTTTTACCATTTATCTTACCATAGATGATTTTACAGACTTTACATTCAGACCTTGTAATGTAAAATACATGCAATACACACTATCTATTTATCCTCACATAAACGTAGAATATTCCCAATCACAATTTTTGATAAGGGGCGAATCAAATCTGATTCCTAACATAATATCCTCTTTATGTTTGACTCTTGGGTTCTCCTCTACCCTGAAATGTATCTGATCAACACATACCAACGTAGAGGAGAACCTGAGAGTCCAACATAAGAAGATGTTTAAGCCTGACGGAAACCTCAGAAAGAACCCTAACATAATATTCTTACCTGCATGGTCAGCTCCCTCACAGTGTAGCCAGCCTTGAGGAAGACATTTTGTACAGTAATGGTTATATCCCCATGAGTTACAGAGGATCCCTTGTCTCCTTCTCCATCTTCACCAGGAAGGTAATTCTCACACTTAGGTCGTCCCTTCTCTTTCAGCTTTGTGATCATAACAATGGCAGGAGAATTCTCCTGCAGCACCATCTCCCAAAAATCTTGTACTGTATGAGGAAGAGGCCCTTGTGTTGCAATATATGCTTTTTCCTCACCGTCATAACCCTGAAAATAAAAATTATAGAAATTAAAGTGAATAATAACATTAGTTTCTGATCTATTTTACCAGCAGAAACCACCAAAAAAGTTGACTTCTTGGGATAGAAACATGATGCAACTGTGCAAATGAACGGATATGTATCAATGCAACTTAACTTCAGAACATGGATTTATTGAATTGCAGTACAAAAAATAACGATGGTAAGAGACAATTTCAAGACACATAAAGGAAGTAAAAAAATATGCTTTCCTTAAGAACCATATTTAAGTACAGCTGGGCTGTAGATGGCCCAAGAAAACTGTTACACACATTTGCATATCATTAATATGATTCCGGAGAACAAATACCTATTGCCCGTCATTCAAAATAACCCTAATGCTAATAACCATTAGCCCAATTCTTAAATGTTCTCTAAATGCAGTAACAACTTCATGTTCAAAATAAATTAACTAATTATGATTCTATAGCTCTTCATTTGATTGATATGAGCTTCAAAAAAGGTGAGAAAAGACAATAAAGACTTATGTTCTTAACACATTCAATGCGGGTCGCGAATTTAAGGGAGACACTAGAAACAGAACCCATTTTTTAAAGGGCCTAAAGTAAAAGGACCACATCAATAGACGTGCTCCACACTCAATGCGTTAATCCTTCATCAATGGCACCCAAAATGAAAGCTGCATTACTATCCACACATCCTAAACAGAGCATGTGGAAATACTATCAGTTCTAAGGGTCCAAATTGTGTTACTATTAATATAAATGATAGAGCAACACAAAATCAAAAATATTAGCCTCAATAATTTAAAAAACCCAGACATCCTCACTCGAGAAGTTTTCATCTATAATTAGCACTAGGTACTTATCATACCTCTCTACTTTCTTCTTCTTTTAAGAATTTTTATAAATCAAATTTTGAGTTTTACATTCTTGTTTCATGAATTTCTTTCATAGCTTGATACCAGGGTGGCTACTGATATCCAATTTTTAAAGTCCCTGACTTTTCCCTCATGGATTTACCAATTTCCCTGACCGATCACCAAAAGGTCACCTATTATTGGAATATTTTATGTCTGCTAATTAAATTTTCATTAAAACTAAGAAAATGTTAAAGAAAAATTTTTACCCTCAATTAGTGTAGGGCTATAAAATACTTATCTTAAGTATAAATGAAGTTACTCCTTCCACCCCAAACAAGAGCTAGAGTTTAGTCAGGCATAGAAATGTGCTTAATTTGTATTATGAACCATTATTTAAATACATTGATCTTCTGCCTTATTCCCCTACGACAATAACACTCTCCCTAAAACATGGAACGATCCGAAAGGACAAAGCAGTAGAGTGCCGATTCTCCGACAATACATCCCCAAAGTAGCACTGTCCACCCCCCTCCCCCCCCTACCACTGCCTCGCAACACCGCAGCTGTTATTGTCTATAAAATTGCAACATTTCCCTAAACGCAAGGTTTTCCTACAGCAGGTTATTGCATTACGCATATAACAGTGTTGCATTATGGAGAGTCCCCTGAACCATTGCGAGCGAGCTTATATTGCATTTGCGGCCATGTGTCGTATTTCCGCGGCTTTGTATGTTTCATTCAGTAAAATTACAAATAGACAATGTCTAATTCTTCAAGAAAGAGGTAGCACATTGTGGTAGTTCTTATAAGCTGAGGATTACTGAAAAGGCATCGAAAGTAAAGTTAATGGCCAATTTACTGGCAGACTCCGGTACACATATCGAATAACAATTTGATTAACAAGGTTATAGCCCCGTGATTGCAAGAGGGTACAAAAAATGTAAAAATATTTGGACAAACAAACAAAACGTTACCGCGCCACTGCAAGTAAAGACAGGAGGCAATTAGCAATGGCAACACCATATTCAGGAATATCATATTTGAGGTGGTTTGTGACAGGGTTCCCACAAATTTTCCTTTGGCATTTTCCATGACTTTTCCATGACTTTCCAGACCAAAATTTAGAAATTTCCATGACTTTTGCCAAACGGCTTAATATGATCAGTATGGCTTAAATAAATAGAAATACATGAATAATTGAAACTAAAATGCTTATTGCTTAAATTCAAAAAAAGATTTACAGTCATGTAAAAAAATAAGGATTCTACAATGGCACATCAGTCTTGGTTAAATATTCACAGAGATAAAAAAATCAAAATGAGTGAAATCACACAATTCACCCAGTGTATGTGTAACAAAACCTTTTACACAAATGATGTACAACGCGAAGACTTACAACCTTGACACGGAGAACATCATATTAGAACCCCACTATATTTCCAGGTCCGACAGAAACGATAAATTAAGAGAGATATTTTGCCGAACGGATAGGTATGGGAATTCGTTTTTCCCCCGAACAACAAGGGACTATAATAAATGCTAGGCGTAGTTGCATTAGAGCGTTTCCTTTTTATATGTAAACGGGTGGTGTCCTAACACCCCCCGCCACACGCCTATTGAGGCGGTTTGCGGGGTAGTATGTAGATGTAGATAACCTAACGTATTCGCGATTTCACCATCAAGGGCAATCATCCTGCTTGCATTATTATATTATATAATCAGGGACCGCTATAGCAATACAGGTGCCCTAGGCGAATGATGAAAAAGGCGCCCCTGAAAAAATTTCACAAAAGTCACAAACTCGATTAACAATGAGCTGGGACTGAATATTTTGCTGACACCGACATACATTGGAAGGAAAAAGCCTGATAGAGGAATACAATGTTGGTTCGAAAAGATTACATTGTTTTTCGCAGAGTTATTGACCGTAAATTGAAAACCGTTTACTTTGTAAACGGGCGCGCCCGCCGGAAGGTTAAGCAGCTAACAAACCCTTTTCTTTATGAAATAGGGTTAGATATGTTATCAAGTTTTAGGTAATAAGGTTGTCGGACTATAGGGTTTACTATTTCCCTCCCCCTTCTTTTTTCTCAATTTTTTTTCTCAATACTTTCCCCTTTTTTCTCTTCACTTGTTATTTCGGCGCCCCTCAAATCGCGGCGCCCCATCACTTTGTCTAGTTCGCCTATATGGTAGAGCGGGCCCTGTATATAATCCTCTCCTCGACCTACACCCTAGCCCACCGACGCAGCGCACCGTGAGCAGCATGGAAGCGGCGGTGGATGCAAGCGCATGGAAGGAAAGAATGACAAGTGAGCGGGGATCGTCCCCTATGGCTGGCAGACGAAACAAGAACACTTTCAATTTTTCCAGGACCGGCCAAATATTTCCATGACTCTCCATGACTCTCCATGACAACTTTTTTTCCCTGACTTTCCAGGTTTTCCAGGCTTCTGGGAACCCTGTGTGACCTGACTAAATTGCTTCGAGAGGGAGCTAAGGGGGCCATTCAACAATTACATCGAGCGTGAAAGGTGGGGAGGGGAGGAAGGTTATTCTTACTGTCTCACGAAGTGGAGTTATGGGCATCGAAGATGATCTTGTGTAAGATTTTGTTTACACGTGAGATCATACTTGTATTACCATTTTAATAATCATCGTCTCATATTTTTAGAACTGCAAGCATGTATTTACTAGGAGCTAGTGTGCTCCAACTATCTCTCGACCTGAGTCTCGGAAGTTAAAAAAAACGAGAGGTAAATTTTTCCAAACAACATAGCTTTGGATTCCTTGTGATAGTGCAAAACATTGTGATCATAAATTTTAACACTACTAGGCAAATATTGCAATAAGGATATACAAAAGGGATACATTGTACATTTGATTCACAACTAAATAACTAAGATTCACAACTAATAAGATTCACAACTGAATGTTCCACGAATTGATGGGGCTTATTGCATGCACGTCAGCGACGGACATTAGTTTTAGTTAGTGAAAATTTTTGGTGAAATAAAGGGTGGGAAAGACTGGCCGATAAACATAATGGAGAAAAATAACGAGAATTTCCTATCCCAGTTCCTCCCTGACTATTAAAAGGGTTCCCTGATGATCGCCACCCTGGATACTGTTTTTCCACCATTTTTCCAACACACACAGCTCTCCAAATTCAAGTTCTTCAATGCCCATCCCTCTTTAACCTTCACCACAGTACATGGCTGCCAAATTCCCTAATTAAATACTCTTACAATTGGCTTACAGGATGAATATGGTAGGATGCATTCTGGAAATTATCATAAGGCGAAAATGGGGAAATGTATTGAAGTTATATTGTCTCTGCACACACAACCAAAGCTATATATATATATGATGCTCATGGTACCAGAGCTTTCTACAAAATGTTACGTGAAATAAGGGAAAGAACAAATTACACTAATCTTTCAGCCTAATACTTCACAGTGTGGCTGACAATGAAGCTCTTGCTATTTTCCCTTTTGACAGACACCTTTCTTAATCCTCCCTACGTTATATTGAACAAACCAATGCAGTCTACTGCAGAAGCCTACAGCCTCTCAAAGAGCCAAATATAAATTGAAAACCCCATTTATAAAAACAAAATTACAGATTTGGTTTAATAATTTCATATCAATCTCAAAGGCAGAGTGAAACACCTTCAAACACAGCTAAAAACACCTTTT
Organism: Pyrrhosoma nymphula; assembly: GCA_963573305.1. NCBI lineage: Eukaryota > Metazoa > Arthropoda > Insecta > Odonata > Coenagrionidae > Pyrrhosoma > Pyrrhosoma nymphula. The sequence continues at coordinate 31,117,633 of OY754328.1, forward strand.
ACGAAGGGTAAGAATGAAAAAATGACAGTATAAATTATTCTATAAAAAATTCATAATGGTATTCAAATGCATTCCATGAAACCTTGGGGTTCTAGCATGATACCATACTACATTGATACCATGAATAGCAGAAGTTATGTATAAGTATAACTGCTATTACCAACAAAAAGTGAGGTTATTTTTTGGATGAAATTAGGGTTATTTTCCCCCAAAAGTGGTGTTACCTTTCTAAGAAAATGGTGTCATTTCACATCTTACCGGTACATACATTTGGCAATAATAATGTTTACCAATAACATCTCCATTAAAATAAAAGAGCAGAAGAAAAATATTAGTCAATTATTAAAAAAAAAATCAGATTTTAGGTACCTATATTTTTTCTAGAGGATGAGGCTAGAGATTTCTGCATTCTAGGATGAGATAATAATAGAAAGAACAAAATAAGACACTTTTCAAACCACTGGTAAATGCAGAATGATATGGTGCACTGTCCCAAAATGGTTAGGGAACTGGGGTGGTCAAAAGAAAGATTGGTAAAACAGTAAATAATCCTAAAAACAGGCCCAACGATAAATAATTTAGATACAACTTAACAAATTATTCAACCAGAAAAGCATTTGGAGGACCTTGAAAATAAGATTTGAGGACCTCGAAAATTGCCATGATTTTGTGAAAGAAAAACTAAGAGTTAATTTTCCCATCAGTCAAGAAGATATACTGAAGAGAGCTGTGGAAGATTTAATGGAATTAATAAGATTCCACTCATTGCTTTCTAAGCAAGCATCGGTTGGCATGGAAGGATGTTGTGAAGAAAGTCTTTTTTGTTTGCTGAATTGAAGAACAACGTCTCGTCAGGTACAATTATATACAAGATTAGCAAGTTATAAATTTTTGTAAAAAGCTTGGCTACCACCTTGGAGATGGGACTTGCTGATAAAACTTGTTTGTTTTTATATGCCAGCAAACATCACCGTAAATACTAAATATGCTGAATCAATGCCGTGCCAAATCAGTTGAGGATGGCAGGGGAGATGAGAAAAATAGAAACACCCTATTGGTTGCAGCCACACCTGAAGGACAAAAACTGACCCCTTCCATAATTTTACGACATCAAACAATTGCAAGGAAAACCTATCATCAGGGATAATATTTCGTATGTGAGAAAAAAGACAGATAAACAGCAAACCTACGAACAAGAGGCTAAATGTAATCTGAGGAAAAAAGCTCACTTGAAATAAAAATGCAAAGAATAGAATTGCTGAAGTGAAGAAAGCCCAGTACTTATTGTCCAATCAAAGAAATCAAAATAGAACTGTTGAGATGTCGTAATTAAAAAGCCTTTCAAAGATAAAGATACTATCGGTCACTGTATTTGGGAAGGAGATTAAAACAGCTTAGGACTTAATCTCCAGTCTATTGTGCATGCATTTGAGAAATACTGTACATCCAACATGATGGATAGTAGATGATCTTTCATCACAGTTGATGCATGTACCCATCTAGGTCATGCATAATGAGAAGCAAAGCAACAAGAAATATTTCAAAATCGTGCTATTTTCAATAAACATCAAAATATGCATTATTCATGTAAATACTGTTAAAATCAGGCAAAAATTTGCTGTATTACAAATGCCAAAAATGAGGGTCCCTGGATATTACTAATTACCCAATTTTTACGCAATCTATTTAGAGGTTCATATTTGGCAAACACATCTTTCTTAAAAACAACAGAGTATCCAAAGCACAGGCAACAGAAGAATTGGAACGTTTAAAACTAATTTACCTACCCTAACATAGTTGGCATTAATATATGATGTGAGTGGGTCATTGTCCTTTTCACTGAGGTTGACCCTGGAACGTTCATTTGGCAAGATAGAGCGGTATCTATTCCTTGTACCACTACCAGCCACCCCACTGTGCTCAGGATGGTTAGAGGGAACTTCCCAAAATTCATTGTGGAGAGCTTTTGGGTCACGTAGGCAAGTTCTCAGCTGGCCCCTGCTAAGTCGATTGCCAGCTGAAAGGAGGTATTCCTCAGTAGAACTGGAAGATAAAAATGTGATTGAAATTTTAGCCATGGGATAACAGCAGCAAACTATTGAAACCCAGTAAATACAAAGTAAATCATAATTCAGAACTTAATATGTTATCCAATTCATGAAAACATGAAGGTAAACCAACATTGATGAATTTTCTCTCAGGGTAAATAAAGTAGAAAATATGAATTCATCACTGCAACCAAAATCATTTTCTGACCTTAGAATAGATCTATACACCATTGACACAGAAAAAAAGGTTAGTTCACGAGCCACTATGATGGTGGATATAATAGTGAATGATGAAAATAATAAATATGGATGGCTTAAATTTGAATAAGGCCTAAAGTGAAAGGCAGGCCCTCAAGACAATGCATAATATGAAATAAAATCAGCAATCGCATAGCAAGCCAAAAGTACTTCCTGACATGAGGTATGCCATAGGTACTTATCAAATAGGGAGAGAAAAAATAGTCTTTTAAATTAATGTACTGATTATAAGGATATCAAGTTTTTCAGTCTGTGACATTAATGGGTCACAATACACTAATCACGAAACATTTCCCTACATCAGCTGAATAAGATGAAATTGGTTTCAAATTGTTTTTCAAGTATTCAGAGAAATTTGCTTTAGATAGGCTTTCTAACAATTGTGTGAAAAAATAAACTAGAAATTCTATATGACCTCATTCAATTACTACAGAGACCAAACATTAAACATATATTTGAGCTATTGTATGTCATTTAATGTAGCTTCAGCTTTTACGTTACTCTTATTATACCACGTCTTAGAACAAAATCATATGATATTTTACTAATTAAAACTGCTGAAACTGTGGATCCCTTCCGGCCCTGTAACCCAATCATGATCAATGATAAAGAAAAACCATGGTGCATATTTTTTAAAGAAAAGAATCTCAGGGGGTTGAGTGAAAAGGCATTTCAAATTAGGAAAGGACAAGGAAAAGACCAAAACCCCTGCGGCAGAGCAATAGGATGATTACACTATATTCATGGTCAAAAGTTCTTGGTTTGAGCAATAAATTAATATTGATTTCATAAGTAAGGAAATTTAGCCATGATGCATGGGATAAATGAAAATAAGGGAAAATACTTATCAATTTTAATCTCCTTTTTCTGCCACTACTATATTGATTGAAATGGCACAATGATGTTTCAGAAAGAGAGGGGTAATAGGGTAGTTTCCTTCATCAAAGAAAACAGAATTCATTAACTGCGAATGGTGCCCCACCATAAACTTATTCATTACACGCAAATTATTTGGATTAAAAAGTCTTAGTTTCCAAGAAAATTGAATGTCAATTTTAAGTTCATTTGAAAAGGCTGGGAAATGGCGGGACAGCGGCAGCTTTTATGATGACGTAACAGGTAGATAGTCAACATTGCGAGGTATATGGAATTATCATCGACTGTACTTACTATTGTATTTCAGAGTCCCTAAAATCTGGTGAACATGTATTAATATACCTCGATTAAAATGCTCAAAGTTCGGAAAGTCTCCTCCATTGAGCATGCCATTAAAAGACGTTTTCTAAGCTCCTACGCTCCCTGCTAGTACAGAGCTAGCGCAAAGGCGTTCTTCATGGCAAGCGTCTCATGCGCAGTGAAATGAATAACGAAACTGCGTACCTGTGACTTCGCGTTCTGTGGTGTGCCGGCTTAGTTGTTTACGTTTTGATCACTTTCGTTTTTACAAACATTTCCTTTATCTCATCTTCTATTCCTTTCATTTACCATTCCTATCATTCATACCTTGCATATTCCATTAGTTACCTTTCATTATCAGTTCCTTTTGCTGATATACAAAGCCACAAGGTTTCATGAGAACAAGTTCAATGGCTTTACAAACTGGTTTTGTACGGACAATCTACCGAAAGTGGATGTGGCCATGGTGGTGGAGTTCTTTAGAGAAGATGTTCGGTTTAGTGCAGGTGAAATCAGAGGAGTAAAGCAAGGTACTCTCTTCTGACAACTTTGAGCCACAAAATTCTCCTCTTCTCGCTTAGTGGAACCGCGACGTAAGCTTTCTTACCATCGGTAATTGTTGTTGTGTGACACTGTGGCACAAAAAAATTTTTTTAAAGCAATGTTCTCGGAGGCATGTTACTGGTACTTTGTGCCGTTTCGGCACGTAGTTCACCACGGCGATGGAGGAGGCAGCACCGGCAGTCACGGTGACTACCTGGATGTGCCGTTTCGGCACGTAGTTCACCGTGGCGATGGAGAAGACAGCACCGGGAGTCACGACACATGCGGCAGTCGCGATTGGCGCGAGGAAAGAGAGCCGGGAATCAGTCGGTCGGGTGGAGTCCTGAGGAGGAGGCCACGGAGCAGTGGCCATCTATCTGCCCGGCCGTTTCAGTTTCATATTTCGACTCATCTAGTATTTTTATTAGCATTTGAATGTGACACCGATTGTTTATTTATCATTAAATAAAAAGGTTATTATCTGCCCGGTCGTTTCAAATTGGTAGCAGAGCGTGGTTCGGTCTAGTGCGTGAGTACTTTCTCCTAGTCAAATTAGGTCTTGTATGGTTCGTTTTTCTGGTCCTTTGCTTTCCTTTCCATGGTCCAACCTCTTACCAAAAAAGCCCTGAAGGACCTCAGAGGCGAGAAGATTACCTTTTCCTCCATCCTTGGTTTTTGTTTCGTGTTTGTTTGTTTTTTTTTTGGGTTGAGCAGCTAGAGTGATGGCGAAAGATTTTCCGACCGGTACCAGTTGGATCTATGAGTTATCCAAAGAGGAGATTGTGCAACGGGTTCGTGACCTAAGCCTTGAGGAGAGCGGAAATTTGGACGAATTGCGAAAGCGACTGAGGGAGTACGTTACCGTGACGCGTGATACAGAAGTCGACTCTAAGGTAAGCACCGACCCAGAAGGGAACAAGTGTGATCGTGGAGTGGGAACGGTCGTTACTTTAATGGAGGGTCAAAAGCGTCAGGCGATGGGGGAAGAAATATGCAGATGGGGCTTACGGTTCGAGGGCCATAGAGAAGAAAGCGTTAATCAGTTCTTAGAAAGGGCCGAATTGTTCAGAGAGAGTCGGGATTTATCGAAAGGTGTTATGTGGGACCTTTTGCCCGAGATGCTCGGAAATAAAGCTCTAGAATGGTTCCTCGCGAATAAATTCCATATCTTTTCATGGGACGACTTTTTAGTCGAAGTTCGGAATGCCTTTCTGCCGGCGGGATATGATATCCGTTTGAAACGTGAAATGTTTGCTAGAACCCAAGGGGAAGGGGAGAGAATTGACGAGTTTATAACTGTAATGAGGACTATGAATCGTAGATTAAGAAAACCTTTAGTAGAATCAGAACTGTTGTCGCTGGCTTGCGAGAATCTCCATCCTTTATATCTGGAAAGGTTTTCGGGGGGAGGTATAGGGAATTTCTCAGAGATGTTACTTTTCGGTCGTCAAGTTGAGGAAAGATTAGAACGTTGTAGATTGTACAGACCTCCCCCTTTACCAAGAGAACTTTCACATCCCGAGTTCGGATATGAAGGGCGACCAGAGAAAAATGACCGTAGAAGGGAAACTAATGAAGGGCGTGAAGGTTCAAGAGATTGGAGTCAGGAGATACGCTGCTTTAAATGTAATGATATCGGTCACATTTCCAGGAATTGCCGAGATCGTGAATATTCTTTAAACTCGTTCAGCCGGGGAAAAATGGGAGGGGCCCCCATTCCAAGGCTAAAGTAACCCTCCATCCAGGTAGTCGCCGTGGTAAAATGGGAGGTATCCGAGCGAAAGCAGCAACAGCAGCTAGGTTAGAGGTCAAAATTGGAGAATGTACCTTGGGAGCATTAATTGATTCTGGGGCTACTCGAAGTATAATTAGTCACTCGTGTTTCAAGAGTATCAGGTTAAAAGGGCTTGTAAGTAAAATTGAAGAAACGCGATGTAAATGTTACACCGCTTCTGGAGAACCTTTGAATATTTCAGTGTCAGGGGTAGCTAAATTAAGGATAGGTTATTTCACATGGAAATTTCGATTGTTGGTTTGCGATGGGCTGTCACATGAACTAATTTTAGGAGCTGACTTTATGTTGCATACGGGTCTGATTTTGAATTTAGCCGATCAGTATTGTTGTTTTAAGTTTGACCGTAATTGCATCCTAAGGCGAGTCTCAGCCAAGAATACAGAGGTTGGTACTAGCAATATTGATTCCAGGGATGGGGACGTGAGAGACGAGTACGCGGCGTTGTTAGAGCACCTGCCGGCACGAGAGGCAGAGCAGGTGCTCAAAGAAATTGAACTTATTCCCGAAGTACTCACAAGGCGTTTGGGTGAGACCAAACTGATTCAATATGAGATTCTTCTTGATGACCCTACACCTGTCAAAAGTCACCCCTATCAGTTAAGCCCCCCGAAGTTGGAGATTTTAAGAAAGGAGATTAATGAGCTCCTTGACAAAGGTGTCATTGAAAGGTCAATCTCAGCATATTCATCCCCTTGTTTCTTAGTTCCAAAGGGTGAGGGAAACTTTAGAATGGTCGTGGACTATTGGAAGTTGAACGCGAAGCTCCGGATAGAGTCAGTACCCTTGCCGAATATAAATTCAGCTTTCGACTGGTTTGGAAGGGCTAAGTATTTTACCACAATCGACCTCAATTCGGCCTATTACCAAATTCCCCTGGCAGAATCAAGTAAGCACTTAACTAGTTTCTGCACGGGTTGGAATCTCTATCAATTCAAACGGGTGCCCTTTGGACTAGCCACAGGGGCTCAGGTACTGACGAGATTATTAGATCAGGTGTTTTACGATATTAAGTATCGTTTTGTGCTCAACTACTTGGACGATGTGGTCATATATTCCGAAACCTTTCAGGCCCACACGCAACATTTGCGAGAGATCTTCGCTAGGCTGAGAATGGCGGGTTTAACTGTGAATCCAAAAAAGGTAAAATTCGCTGTGCGTGAAATTTCGTTCCTCGGACATTTAGTTTCCATCCAAGGAGTGAAAGTGGATCAGGAGCGGACGAAGGCTATACGAGAATTCCCACGCCCCAGGGACGTTAAGGGCATAGCAAGATTCATCGGGATGGTAAACTATTTCGCTAAATTCATACCAAGTTTTTCCGAGAAGGCAGCCCCTTTGAATGCTCTTCGCGGAAAGAATGTTAAGTTTAATTGGGGCAGAAAGCAAGAGACAGCTTTCGCAGCCCTGAAAGAGAGTATTATGTCTCCCCCAGTTCTTAAAATGCCAGACTTTTCGAAAGAATTTATTTTACAGACTGATGCCAGTTCACGGGATGTGGGGGCAGTCTTATACCAGGAGTCGGATGGTATTAGACAACCGATCGCTTACGCGAGTCGTGCTCTTTCCGCGCAGGAAAGGAATTATTGTACATATGAGCTGGAGTGTCTCGCAGTTTTGTTCGGGATTGGGAAATTCCGACAATATCTGGAGCACGCCGAGTTTCTGCTAGAAACGGATAACCAAGCCCTGTCATGGTCATTAGCACATCCGCGGCAGCTAGGTAAAATTGGCCGGTGGGTTATTCAAATATCCTCCTTGAAGTTTCGCGTCCATCATATCAAAGGCTCACAAAATGTCGTCGCGGATGCATTGTCACGGATGTTCGATTCCGAGGGGGCTCCGGAGGGCAATGTTGACGTCAAGGTGGATACCATAAGTACTAGTTTCCCGTTGGCTTTCGAAGAACTTTCCGTCCACCAACAACAAGACCATGAACTGAAGGCGATTTTTGACAGACTAAAGGCAGGAGAAACCGTGGGCCGGTATGAAGTGATTAAGTGTACGTTATGTTGCCGAAATAACAAAAAACCGAAAATAGTTGTTCCAACCATTTTGAGGCCTATGTTGTTCTCTTATTATCATCAGTTGCCTTACGGAGGGTACCTCGGAATATATAAAACGATTCAAAAGATTAGGGACCACTATGTGTGGAAAGGGATGGATAGGGAAATTGCTGGGCGCGTTAGAGGTTGCAAGACCTCCATTCTGAGTAAACCGGCACAAAAACAAAAGTACGGTTTTTTATCCTCTTCAGTCGCGGAAAAGCCGATGCAGAGCATTTTTCTGGATTTCGTTGGCAAATTCCCGCGTAGCAAAAGAGGAAATACCATGATTCTTGTGGCGGTGGATGGGTTTTCAAAGTTTTGTTGGATAACGCCTCTCCGGGACAGCACCGCAGCCACCACGATAAAAGCGATACACGATAAAATTTTGGGGAGTTTTGGCCCTCCTTCTAGGTTCGTAACTGATAATGGGCCACAGTTTACCTCGCGAAGTTTCAACAATATGTGTTTCTCATATGGTATTGAGCATGTGACCACCATATTACCCGCAACCATCTCTAGCCGAAAGATTTAATCACAACCTGCGCTCGGCACTTATTTGTTTTCATGCAAATTCCCAAACGGAATGGGACAGCAATTTAACTTGGTTGCAGTTGGCCTTCAACACCGCGAGACACGAAAGTCATAAGTGTATGCCTTTCGAATTAATGTTCACCTTCCGTAACAAGAGTCCGCTGTCACTTATTTGGCACATTGACGATTTAATGCCAGATGATAGGCCTAACGTCAACACCAAAGAGAGGTGGTTGTCCGCGAAGAGAAATTTACTGCGAGCGCACCATCAGCTGGAAACAAAATACAATAAGGGTCGCTCAAAAAACCTGTTTGCGGTGGGAGACTTGGTGGTATTACGTGCAAACCCCCTCAGCTGTGCCTCTGATAAGAGAGCAGCAAAATTAATGCATAGGTGGAAAGGGCCCTACAAAATATCAAGATTCTTGACTCCAGTGACAGTAGCACTGACAAATGTTGAGGACGGAAGTTTTGTGCGGAGAGCTCATCTATCGCAGCTGAAAATGTGCGCGGATACAATAGGTGGTGAATAATTATGTAAGATGTGTTATTTAATTTTGATAAACTCTCCAACAGCATGGTATACAGCAGCCCACACAGTGGCAGGGAGCTGCATTGGAGGGGGAGTATGTGCCGTTTCGGCACGTAGTTCACCGCGGCGATGGAGGAGGCAGCACCGGTAGTCACGGTGGCTACCTGGATGTGCCGTTTCGGCACTTGGTTCACCGTGGCGGTGGAGAAGACAGCACTGGGAGTCACGACACATGCGGCAGTCGCGATTGGCGCGAGGAAAGAGAGCCGGGAATCAGTCGGTCGGGTGGAGTCCTGAGGAGGAGGCCACGGAGCAGTGGCCATCTATCTGCCCGGCCGTTTCAGTTTCATATTTCGACTCATCTAGTATTTTTATTAGCATTTGAATGTGACACCGATTGTTTATTTATCATTAAATAAAAAGGTTATTATCTGCCCGGTCGTTTCAACTTCTTGGGGAATATGATGCTGATCAGCTGATGCAGTGAATCACGAGTTCCCATCAATGGTCTGTGATCACGGTGAGGGGTGATCAACATATTTTAGTTGTTTTAGTATTTCCTCATACATCGTTTGCTTCGAGATTTTGCCATCCATTATGCTATTGACGGTAAGCCTTTTTGCTAATTTCATGTTCTGGCAATGACACCTCGACAAAGTGGATGAATTAAAATAATGTGTATTCGTATCATAGCTGCGGCGTAGCACCTGCTCTCCGTATAGTTATTAACTGACGATTTCGTGCTTGCTTCTCTCAATATTTTGTGTACCAATCTCATTATTTCCCATTTATAGTACTTTTCATTTCCTACTGAAGAATTTTTTCTGAACTTACATTGTAGGAAACAGTAGGTAACCGTTTTATAGTGAATTCTTGAGGTGTATCTCATTTCTGTAGCCATTATTTTTTCCGACTGGCCCCCTCGAACATTTTTGAATCAAAATATGTTGCAGTGCATAATTAGGAATATTGGTAAACTATACGTCAAACTTGTTTCTTTCAAAAGTTGGGTCAAACTATTCAAGCAATTTTACATGTCTGCAGAAATATGTCAGGAACTAACATTTCTTTAGTCAGTAAGCTTCCATCTTCTGTAGTATGCTGTGCAGCGTAATTGTTTTTAGTAAAATTTATTCTCTTACACTCCACGTATAGTGAGCACAAAACCAGAGCGAAAATAATACTCATCATGTTACGGAATGGATTTCTAGTTTGGGAAATACTTCGAAATGAATACGAACAAAATGGTTTATTTCATGCTTTTCATACTAACTGTACCTAAAAAATAGGAACTAGCACCATTAATTTGATAATATATTACTATACGATTTTTATTCCCCATACCGTAACCATAAATGTATTTCATTATTTTGATGAGGTTTCTCTATGCGACTAAAGCAAAATTAATAAATAAAGCTCATTTCCATTTTACACCAAGTTTACTTTTGTAAATGGTTTTTTTCCCATCAATAAATTTATTATTATTATTAAAGCTTTCTCGGCGGACGTCGTCTGCAGATAAGCAGCTTACGGCGAACCACCTAGCGGCAGAGTAGTTGCGTACGTACCTCTGACGTCACATGTAGGATTAACCAGCATGCAATAGTTTGTCGTCGGGTTTTCGCGCCGTTGAATTTTCTCACTTTTTAATAAATAAGGAAAAATACTTAATGCCATTTTTAAATCAAACGGCTTCAAATACGTACTCCATGGGTTATAAACTTCAGATCTAGGCAATAAAAAAAATAGGAAACCACCCTATTAAAGAAGACCTTAATGGGAGTTGATTAATATACGGATCAATAGAAAAGCCGATAGAACAACCGTCATTCAAGCACTAATCCAAAAATCACAGAAAATCAACCCAATGAAAGTCAACCAATTAACTAGAAAATAAACAAAAATATGACAAAACAAAAATATGAATAAATTAATACAAAAATAAGTCTGGATGACTTGCAATATCCAAAATATTGAAGATAGTAGAAGCAGCTTCTTGTCCCAAAGTGGTCTGGGACATCTGGTATTTTACTTGGGATGGAACTAAAGGTGAATTAAATAATAGAAAAACAAGGAGCTGTATGCCACGGCAGAAAAACAGGTTCCTTCTCAATCACAGAAACATTTTTGGGGACAGCTTTATTTTGGATGGGTGATAGTCCAATTCATTCCAAAAGCAGTTGCCCCTTTCTGCAAGTGGTAGATATGTAGTAAGTGTGAAATGGCCTTAGCAGTCAAAGCCAATTAAACCTGAGTACCACTACCAATAAAAGTTCAACATCCCCTACCTGAATATATCTGTAAATCATAGGCAATTAAACCATTATGATGATCAAGCACTTTTAACAAAACGAATGATGTCAGGGGTAATTTTGTTAAATTTTTCCATGAGGAAAAAGAACAAACTTTGCAAATTTCACTATTTAGTTTTATAATTCACGACCCGGGTTTTGGCAATTTCTTCACCACATATGTACCTACCTGAAAATGACGAACTGTTGAAACCCGGGTCGTGAATAAAAAACTAAATAACGAAGTTCGTAAAGTTTGTTCTTTTTTCCATAATGATCGTATTTACCAACAAAAAAGAGAAATTAATGACTTCTAGAGGGATAGCATGAGGGATAGAACAGTCAAGTTAATGGGTAGTATCTAGAAGGAAAATGGCCATAGTACAGTTTTTTAAAAAATCGCACTCCCGAGTGGAGGGGTAGGGTTTCTTTTCTTGTGATGTGTGAGTAAGAAGAAAATGGAGATCTGCGAAGTTCAGACGCGCCATGATCCCTCACACACGACAGATACAAGCAGCCACGGAAAACAAAAGCCTATCATAGGCCTCGATCCCCAGAGTTCCTTTCATTTCTTATGAGTATTTTAATTTATACACGTATTCATTAGGGTAAATTTTTTTCAAATGTTTGACGCATTTTCGTTATCTAGAAGTCCTTGTGATATCGCAATCTATATTATATTTGCAATGGTGTAATATATTCTGGATTGAAACTGGATCACTCAATTTCACTCTGAAGTAACCGATAATGTCAGGCTCGAATTTGAACGCACAACTGTCCTTGCAAAGCATTCTGGGAAAACATTTTCTATGGGCAATATTTCTGCACAAACCATTGTTTAATTTTAAAATGATGAGCTTTGAATTTCACATTCTTTTAGCAAATAATTTCGTGATAATTCGAGGCTCAGAAAGAAGGACATGCAGATTGAAAAATGCACCTTCCACATTCATCTCATCCTTCTTGTGAATTCAGTCGTTTTATTATCCAATACAGAACTTCAAATACGTGTATATTATGTGTTCACTAATGACATTATACCGTATATGAATGACTTGAGCTGGCTGATCTTAGATTAGTGGTTGTATCAGGTTCAAGAGGTCACCTTCTTGCTTCACCGCCATTACTGCATTTTTTTATTCGCCATAGGTCAGATTTTTCTCATGCGAGATCTATAGAAAAAACATTCGTAATAGCACTTTCTACAATGCGTTTTGTGGCTTTTTTCCTAACTTAATTACCAAAGCAGCAAATATTTTATAGCGATGTAAAGAAAATTGAACCAATGTCCTGTAAAAAGTGCAGAATTAATTATGACATTTTGAAAGTAATAGGAATTTTCATACTCCAAGGACTCCCAGACAAAGAAAATCTAAATGCTATGTATTTAGGATCAATCCAATGTAAGCTTATAACGCTAGTTAATATGAGTAGGAAACTAATAAAAAACGAAACGAGCAAGGGGGATGTAAACCAAAGAAGTGGGCATTGAGTTTCCACGCTTTCTAGCAGCTGTGAACGAGAGATGATCTATTCCCATGCTTCCACACATCCACATAATGTGCAGAAACAGCTCGATGGACCACACCTCTACTTCTTCACACCCAGTCGAATAAGAAGCCGCTACTCCCTTCCATTGCCACTTTTTGGCAGTTTAGGGCCTTTCTCGCCCAGCTACGGGGAGGAAGGGCCGCTTGGAGAGGTTATTGCTCCCCCTCTCAGGGGGGCGTGGTTCGGTTGTCACATAGTCGTAAACTCAGGACTTAAAAATTTTCGGCGGTACAATTTTTTTGAACAGAACTGTACTTTCCTGTGAGGATGTTAAGAAACGGAGTAAAGAATCTGATGAGGAACATAGCATTGCATGGTGCTAAAACGACGCTGAGGAGAGGATGAGAACTCACCGGAAGGTTTCAGATAACTCCGAAGAAAGATAGTGAAGGTGTGATGGATGGGCAGGAATACAAAGAGAGTGGTGCTGGGCACAATGGGTGAGTAGACGAAGCTGCTGGGGAAACTATGAGCCAGATTAGGTGAGTGGAGTAGGTAATGATGGGCAATGGCATGCTTGAATCTATAATAGAGGGTGTTGTGTAGCAGGGGGAGAGAAAAAGGATAGGATTTTTTAATAAGATAAAAGGAGGAAGGAAGTATGTCATGCAGAAGATAGAGTGAAGAAGCATCAGAAGTTACAGAAAATCAGACAGCAAACAACCAAAAATAATATGCAATGAAAAGTGTTTTAAGGGTACTGGTTCCACTGAAAAAAGTAAAGAGACAGAGAAGAGGTCATTCACTACAAGGACAGGACCCAGAATGGATAGCTTCCAAAAATATGATACACACAAGTGGTCACATATTTTGAGAAATATTTGTATACATAACCCTTGAATATATACAGCTACATAAACCATGAGTATCTCATTAATACATAATTACCATATTTCCCAGCCCATTAGACACATTATGATTTTTGGCTTAGATTTTAGAAGATAAAAATTATAATCAACATTAGCTAATGTTAAAAAATTAAAGGAAGAAAATAGGATTGATATCACGTTTTTATTAGTTAGGTTTCCGTCATGTCTGTGGAATACATATTGCAACCGACTTTAAACTAACTTCCGATCAGCTAGAGACTTGAAACTTTAACCATAGCATAGAAGTAGATGACAATGCAATATTAGCTATCTATTATAACAATTAATTGCTTAATTAATTAACAATTAATTAATTAACATATTTCCTGATTTGCTAGTAGAGGCTTGTAATTTTAACCATAGCTCAGAAGTAGATGACAATGCAATGTTAGCTACATGTTATAACAATTAATTAATTAATGATTAATTAATTAACAAATTTCGTGATGTACTTGGAGAGGCTCAAAAGTTTAACCGTCACTCGGAACTGGATGCCAATGCATCATTTGCTATATGTAACAACAATTAATTGATTAATTAATTAATGAACAATTAATTAACAAATTTCCTGATTTACTAGTAGTCCCTTGAAACTTTAACCATAGCTCCGCGCTCTCGGATGACCCTTGCTGAATATATTAGTCTCGAACGAAATCATGTGCCATAACAGCCAAGGTGCATTTCACCACAATCACACGCATTCGGGGTAATACTGATCCAGTTCTCAGTATGGTATAAGGTCTGAATATGTGCTAGTCTCTCGCTCGACAGATAATCATACTCAGCCAATAAAGAAGTACTTCTGGACATAATAAGGACGGCGTATAGAGCTACGCTTTTACTAGAACGTATAGAGATCTAACAGTTGCGCATGACTCATGGTAAAATATTCTATATGCAACTTGGTCGTGTATGTCACATGGTTAACTAATAAATACCTTTTCCTAGCTGAGTGTCACGCGCTTCACCGGCTCCTTTGGTTTAATTTTCAGAGTAATAAGAGTTACAGAATTTTAAATACTATAGGTAAGGAGAGGTAAAATTTTTCAATTCCACACATTGTCAGCTGAACAGAATCTGAAATAAATTGGGAATTTCCTATGTGTCCCTGTCAGAGTCTCATCAAGATGTATAAAATCAATTGGAAACTTTCACCCAGGCATAAGACTAAAAAGCAGAAAATAATTAATTAAATAAAAACAATTTTTTAATATACCACGTTTTTAAAATGGACTAAAAAGTATAAAATAATTGTCCCTGGGCTCTTCTAAATTTTTAAAGTTGAATTTTTAGTGGCTATGGAGATATTTGTAAGACTTGAAGAGAAAAACGTGGGGCACAGGCAACCCATGATAATTAAAGAGGAGTAAAGGGACCAGGTGTCATTGAGCAAACCCCCACAATTAATACCATTTGCAATGCCCAGAAATTGGTTGTGAAATCAACCGGATTATCTACTGCCTGCACCCCACGTTTTTCTCTTCAAGTCTTACAAATATCTCCATAGCCACTAAAAATTCACCCTAAAAAATTTAGAAGGGCCCATGGAAAATTACTTTATACTTTTTAGTCCATTTTAAAAATGTGATAAGTATATCAAATTTGTTTTTATTTAATTAATTATTTTGTCGTACAATTCCAGAAGAAAATGATTGATGGTGAGCCCTCATTTAGCTTGCAGTCACAATGCAATTTGCAGTGAAAGTTGAGAGATGGATACCTACAAGAGCAACACAAAATCAGAGGTATGAAAACTTTTCTTTAGCCATGGCCCATAAGAAGCAGGCCAATTTTAGAACACATCCCCGAGAAAAAATCCACCTTATGGTCCAGAAAATATGGTACTAATTACCAATTCACTATAGGTACTGAATGAAATACACCCAGTCCTCGTATAGCGCTGACTCAATTAGCGCTGTTTCGCATGAACGCTGTCGAAAATTTAATACCATTTCACTCTTATTAACGCTCTTGCTCCGTATTAGCGCTCTCCAAAACTACAGTCGCATTTGAAAATTTCACTGCGATCGCTGCACCCGATACGGAAGGTATTAGAAACTGCAGTTGCTAGACCCGTGTTTTACCACGTTTGACCACTTACGAACGTTTAAAAAAAACGACAAATCTAATAAAGACATCTGTAAATTGAGCAAAATTGAAAGTTAGTATTCCTGCTATTCGTTCATTCGCGTTTTCGTTTTTATCACATGCATAACTGAACGACTTTATAGCCTTAAGTACAGCGTAGCTCCTCCTAACCACAGTATATCCGATAGTTTTGCTAGTTATAAAATAAAATTATTAATAATCCACTTTCTTCTCAAACATTAAGGTCATGAGTGATAAGCCACAGTCAGATAAGAAGAAAAGGAAAAGCCTAACCCTTGACGTGAAATTGGATGTTTTGCGATGGCTAGATTCTGGGCAGCGACAACATGAAGTCTGCAGGGCACTATCTCTGGCTGGTTCGACAGTAAGGACTATCATCAGAGATAGAGAAAAAATTAAGGAAAATGGAAAGGCTGCGACTCCCTTAACTTCTGTGAGGATCCGAATAAGATCAAAGACTATGGTGGAAATGGAGAGGTTATTAAGTATTTGGATGGAGGATTTAATTCAAAAACGTATGCCCGTGAGTTTGCTGATGATCCAAGCAAAAGCGAAAAAATTTATTCGCGAATTTGGTTAAAGATCTCCCATAAAGTTCTAGTAGTTCTAGTGTCGAAACATTCACTGCAAGTCGAGGATGGTTTGAACGCTTTAGAGCACGATATAACTTGCACAACATATCTGTTCGTGGCAAATCGGCCAGTGCAGATGATAGTGCAGCAGCGGCTTATGTCGATGAAATTGCTGCTATTATAGAAGTGAATGGATACTCACCTCACCAAATTTTTAATGCCGATGAGACTGGGTTATTCTGAAAAAGAATGCCAGCCAGGACGTATATTTCTAAGCAGGAGAAACTAATACCTGGATTCAAAGTTTCGAAGGATCGGTTGACCTTATTGCTTGGTGGAAACGCTGCTGGAGACTTTAAGTTGAAGCCAATGATTGTATACCATTCAGAAAACCCGAGGGCTTTGAAAGGCTATGACAAGAAAAATCTACCTGTCCTTTGGACATCTAATAAAAAAGCTTGGGTAACAATTCCCGTGTTTGAGCATTGGTTTACGTCTTACTTCTGTCCGGCAGTAAAAAAGTACTGTGCACAAAAAAATTTAGATTTTAAAATTTTGTTGATACTAGATAATGCTCCAGGCCATCCAAGAACCCTTGGCAATTTTAGTCCAGAAGTCAAAGTCGTCTTTTTGCCTCCGAACACAACTGTTATTCTGCAGCCCATGGACCAAGGCGTCATTTCAACGTTTAAGGCATATTATCTAAGGGAAACGTTTGCTCAAGCTGTGAAGGCTACAGAGGGTGAAAATGGCATGGACTTAAAAACGTTCTGGAGAAGCTACAATATCCACCATGCAATAGAAAACATTGCTAAATCATGGGATGAAATCAGCCAAAAAACTATGAACACTGTGTGGAAAAACCTTTGGAGTGATTGTGTGCTCGATTTTCAAGGTTTTGACTTATCACACGAAGCCGTCGATGAAACAGTTAACCTCGCACGAAAAGTAGGTTTAGAAGAAATCGAACAACGTGATATTCATGAGTTGATTGAAGCGCAAAGGGAAGAACTCACGGATGAAGAACTGATGGAAATGCAACAATATGAGGAAATAGAAGAAATTGGTGATGATCATAATGACGCTAAAACAAATTCACAAGGTTTAACGGCATCTGGTATCACTGAAATATTGAAACACATCGATAGTGCTTGTGCTTTGATGGTAGAAAAAGACCCTGATGAGGAAAGAAGTTCGAAGGTTGCAAGAGGGATAAACTGTGCTGTGAATTGCTATAGAGAACTGCTTCAAGAAAAAAATAAAACAAAAAAACAACTCACTTTGGATACATTTTTTGCCAATCCTTCAGGGGTCAACCTTTCTCAAACTGAAGAGAGTTCTCAGAGAACGGATGAGGATGATTAACAACTTAGCTTCAGAGTTTCGCTCATTATCTTGTATGTTTTCATTATTTTGCAGCATATTGTGATTCCATTCATGTGATGTAAAGAGTATTTTCTTTCTTTGAAACAAAATGTTAGTTCAGTTTCGACTAGGTATTATTTATGAATCGAAGTTTCTATCTAATCAAAGTGCGATTTCGATATGTAGGATTTCCGTTCTGGGTTGCTTTCGTATGCTTTCTAGTTGCCTTTCCTTTTTTATTTCTCTCACATATCAACCAATTTTATTATCCTTTTAGAACTACAGATTATATTTATAATGTGACACTGTTCTAATGATGACGCTTTGAGTTTTAAAAATATGAAGAGCTCAAATGTGCGACGTTTTGTTTTATCTCGTGCAATACAAGAATTTCAAAAAAAATTATGACTAAATTTGATTTATTATTGTTTTCTTGCTGAATTTTAAACATTTTTCCTCCGTAAAATACCTGCACTACATTATTCAAATATATAGATTAAGGAAAAAGTGCGGTAGAAACTATGTAATAGCACTCGTTCAATTTCAATTATCCTTCAATAAAAACTTGGGAATGAATTATTTAAAATAGCATTAGTCCTTATGGAGTTTTATGCTTCGAATAGCGCTGTTTCATATAGCGCTCGAATTTACTGGAACGAATTAAGAGCGCTAAGCGAGGACAGGGTGTAATTTGCTTAAGTTTATTTTGATAGCATAGCAGCTCCTCAATAACTGAAAGTGTCAAATACTGAATACACTAATGTTTGAAAAAAACTATTACAATTGTGGAAAAGGAACATTGCTAGAATTTCACCATCATTTCATTTGAACTGGAATTTATCCCCAATACTATTGCTCTTCAGATGCTGTTTAAAAAATCACTCACCACTCCCTGGTTGGGGTAACAGGAGCACAACTCCCATTTGCCCTCTCTGACACAGGTGGTGAGGGCTGCAGGTCTATAGTTAAGGATGCACTCGACCCTCTCCTTTCCAAAAGGCCTCTGGCCCTCACATGTATTGGCTCCGGGTGTGTTTCCACCGAACCCTCTGCACTGTGAACAGGAACAGGCGCAGCACCCATGGCCCTCAAGATCCCAATCCCCTTAGAGAGCACTGGCTCTACAGCCACCTTGCTTGGCACTGGCACACTGGTCTTTTCCTCTGGGTGCTCCTCACTCGGCTCCTCCAAGGAGACCACAATCACTTCCACGGGTCCTGTCTCCTCCTCCACACTCTTCTCCCTCACAGTCTTGCCAACCCCCCCAACAACTGCCAACGTCTCCACGCCCCCTTCAATCACCTTCTCCACGCCCTCCTCACTGACAACAGCCCCAATGCGTGGCTGCACAGCGTCCAAGCGGTCGAGAGGTGGCCTCACCACTGGGTGGAACACCCACCGCTCCCTCCTCAACAATGTTCCCCCTCCGCCCACCTCCACCACTGTAGTTCCCACACCCCCATGTCCGATAGGCGTTGGTCCTTTGCTCCCTGGCAGGAGCACACGGCTTTTCTTGGCCCATAAGAGAAGCTGAAGCATGAAAGGCACATGTGAGACAAGAGCTACAGCTTGGTGAGGCAATGAAACTAATTATTTCTTGGTCTTAGTATTATATTAGCACCAAATTCAAACATGGAATCCATCAAATGTACTTCAAGAAACATAAACATACCTAATGAAAAATAAATTTTTCTCGGGTTTCACACCAGGTTATAGGCTTCATTTCTGCCTAGGCATAGGCAGAAATGAAGCCTATAACCTGGTATGAAACCCAGGAAAAATTTATTTATCAGATTCCCCGGGAAAGTCTTAAATCATTTATACCTAATGAAACTTTTACATGAGTCTCCTTTAAATGAATCAAGTTTGTAAAACTTAGTTCATTTTAACACAAAACTAAATATGCAAAGGCATAAATAGACACCTGTTAATTTACTGGATCATTTAAGCCTGTAACTTACAGTCTTCACTCCACACATATTTGCAGATACAGGCTAGCACAACAACTAAGCAGTGACATGTGATACCAAACCAGCAGATTATCCGCGATCTCTAGCATACTTGCTAGGATCCTTGATTTCCCATCCCATTTGTCCCATCAAATCATTATAGTTTAAAGTCGAACAATATTGTGGTTACCTAAAACTAAAGATCAAGAATTAAGCCCTGGAACGTGACCCATAGAGCACATACAATGCTTCAAAGATGAAACATCGAAACAACTCCAATTTATTGGCAATGAAAATGGTTCATTATTATTTAGACATATATTGGCTTGCAATGACAAAGATAAACTGTACTTATTTCAATTGATTCAACATGAATGTTCTATCTTCCTTTCCAAAAATGAAATCACCACTAAAATTCTATCATAAGTTCCCCTCTAAATCACGTGCCAAAAGCAACCCTCTATTCCATGGCCATCTGCTAAGTTAACTTATCTTTTGTTGATGATACCCACCAAAATATTTGCTGATGCCAAATATCAATCAATGCACAAAGGACTCAGGTATTTCAGAGCTCTATTCTTTTGGCATCAATAGCAATTTTCCATTACAAAACAATGAGTTAAAATTATCTCATACATTTCACAGTAACTGAGATTAAAAGTTAACTAATTGCAGGTACATAGTTTTGAACATCACCACGAAAGTATGTTACATCAATGTGTAACAAAACAACTCCTCAATTTATTTTACATCTCCAGATAATTCTGTTCCACTTCATTCTATCCTTCACTCAGGTCACAATTTCTAATCCTTTCATCCTTTCTTTATCAGTGACTTGATTTTCTCCTTCCTGCCATTACCTCATAATCATCTCTCAGCCCACTTTTTTACCTTCTCAATATTTCCTCCACCAACAACCTCCTTCCTAACAACATATAGCCCTCCATGCGAGACTTTCGCGGTCAACTTTGCCAAATCTCATGCACACCATATAAGTGATTTTAACAAAGATTCTTCCACCAAGAAGAATCTTTGTTAAGGGCAGAGACCTTGAAACAGGTGGGAACAAGAAAAATGGTGGCATGTAGTGGACACTGAAGCCCATTTTACACAATAACTGATCCATCACGAGCTCAAGGATACTTGCTAGTATGATAGCTTGCTAGCATCAAGTGATACAGAAGTAGCATGCTACTACTGTATCATAGTTTGCAACTCGCTCCCAGTAGTACCAAGTAGCCCTTGGCCAATCACATTAACTTTTACAGCAGCAGTGCAATCTTCACTTTATGAAATCAGCACCACTTGCAGCATGCATAAGATAATCATATGAGAAAACAAAATGCAGCAGATGACTATATTTCCAGTTAGCTTTGTACATTCCACTTCTTCATTTTTACTCCCCATGATAGCAGCCAACTTCCCAAATTGTACACAGTAACACATCATATTCCACAAAAAGCTACAACCAGCCATTTAGTTCATCAACCATAGTGAACAATGGTGTAGTATTAATAATAGAGTATTTGTTAATTAAAATAATAGAGTATTTGTTTTCAGACCTACTTCATTAGAATCTAGTTACATAGCACCTTCCAGCTGATTTAACGTGCACCTACATTTATAGTGGTGTCTGAGCTATGTGATACCTAATATAGTAGTAATATAGACACCAACTGCTAGCTTATCACCAGAGACACACAATAGGGAGTGTGGAGCAATTCTCAGCATTAATTATTCTATAGCAGCACATTAAAAACAAATAATAGACTCATTATTCTGATTTGTGAGTCATGAGTGAATTAGTAGTAAGGCAAAAATCAGGTCTCAGACAGAAAGCAGACAAATGGTACAACATGTTGTCACAAATGTATTTCCACATTTCAGGTTATGTAAAAGCATATAAACCATTTTGATAGGTAAAAGAAATCTTTACCCCTCCATCGTTAACTCCTGCTTTGGCAAGATATTCCATAATGTGACACCCACCCTCTCTTAGGTAATAGATAGGGATTTAATGGTGGTGGAAAAGGTTCTACAGGAGTTGACTGGAATTATATACTTTTTGGATGAACTTTGCCACAGGCTAAATAATGCAGGGTTTACTACAAATCTAATAAAATGTGACTTCCTCCAACATTAGATAAAGTAGGTATTTGGGTGACGAGATAGACTAGGAAGGGTTGCATGAGGACTCAGGATAAGGTTTGCATTATGACAGAATTGCCTAGACTTAGCAATGTGTCAGAAGTGAAGGCATTAATAGGAATGGGTAGCTATTACATAAAATTCATGCCAGGGTTATCAACTGTGTTAAATCCTTTGGAAGGATCCACGGGGAAGATGATTGCTGTCTATTTTGTAGGGTAGTCTTGTATTTCTGATAATGATGAGGAATCGACACTACTGCCATCCTACGGTGTTTTAGTCACAACTCACCCTGAATCAATGACGTAAAGCGTTGAGTCTTCACCCCATGTTACAAACAGTGGTAAAGGTATCATAGGGTCCAGTCTGGGAGAAATTTTTGTGTGAGAATCGTAGAAACGTAAGGGGTATTCGATGAATGGGAAAGGAAAGTGAAAGGACTGCGCAGTTATAAAATGTAAGACAAAAAGGCGTGAGATTCGAAGTTTTTAAGAAAATAAAGTTTGAAGATGACGAAAATCGGGTAATTTTCGTGCTATTTCGACGCCATATTCCGAGATGTTGGGAAGTCCCGCTAGAGGGATAGAGAGTAATTTCACGTCTACAATATGGCCTTTATGCACCCCCCCAACAAGGTTGCGGGCCATAGTTGTAGCGTATTTTTCTAAAGAAAAATATCCCCCGAGAGGGTAGAATATTGGAGGGGGGTGTAGTTGTAGTCTCTTCAAAGTTGTAGCGTATTTTTCTAAAGAAAAATATCCCCCGGGAGGGTAGATATTGGAGGGGGGTGTAGTTGTAGTCTCTTCAAAGTTGTAGCGTATTTTTCTAAAGAAAAATATCCCCCGAGAGGGTAGACGGTTGGAGGGAGGTGTCAAAGTTGTAGTGTATTTTTCTAAAGAAAAATATCCCCCGAGAGGGTAGATGATTGGAGGGGGGTGTATTTGTAGTCTCTTCAAAGTTGTAGCGTATTTTTCTAAAGAAAAATATCCCCCGAGAGGGTAGATGATTGGAGGGGGTTGTAGTTGTAGTCTCTTCAAAGTTGTAACGCGTCGTAAAGCACGGCTAGTTTACAAACGGCAGTGTTCGAGTGTAGGTTCAAGGCGGGTATACTCATGGGTGGTGGTATAGAAAATGAAGAAACTGCTCGACCGCTGCGCTGTCTGGAGGAAATAGGAGGAAAAGGGCAGTTTTTCCAATAT
This sequence comes from Pyrrhosoma nymphula, assembly GCA_963573305.1. Taxonomy (NCBI): domain Eukaryota; kingdom Metazoa; phylum Arthropoda; class Insecta; order Odonata; family Coenagrionidae; genus Pyrrhosoma; species Pyrrhosoma nymphula. The sequence continues at coordinate 31,140,614 of OY754328.1, forward strand.
GGCATCGATGAAGAGATTCACATCACAGGTTTAAGTGAATACTTTACGAAATAAAAAGGTTTTATGAAGAAAATGAAAGGTTAGTACCAATGCACAGATGTAGCGTGGCAATATAAGTGAAACAGGTGGTATAAAATGACCGGGAAGCAGGTGAAATTAATTTTCTCCCAGACTGGACACTATGATACATATACCCAAACAGTTAGCTACTATAAGTGAAGGTTTCTCAGGTTTCACACCGGGTAAGATTATTTAAATGGATCAACGTTTCGATGGTTGACTCAGCCATCATCATCAGGATAAGCCATCAAAACATTGATCCATTTAAATAATCTTACCCGGTTTGAAACCCGAGAATCCTTCACTTACCTATATAATTCGCTGGGAAAACCTTAAATCCTTTAGTTAGTTACTAAGTAACCAAGGTTACATAAATAGGCTATTTTACAGACAAATGAGTTATGGATTCCATAGCTACAAACAACTAACTTGTTGTATGGATCATACAAAAGTTTCATTATTGACCTTCAACAGGTAGAGATTAAAATTAAATAACTACTCTGAATTTAACAATACCTCCAAACAGAAAACAAGCAGGTGAGCACTTACCACTGAGGCTAGAATTAGCAGGCCTAAAACTGAAAAGGAGACCAGGAAGAACGGCATTTGACCATCTTCCCAAAATCGCTCCCTCAGGGCACTCCATGCCACCACGACTCCACCACCGCCGCCGCCACCACCGCCTCCTACATGACCACCTTCTTCGGCCACACCAACCACACCCAAAGATCCTGAGGAATTCCTGGGGTCCCCTGACATTTCCTCGCCCCCCCCAAAGGTAGTGGTGGGGACGAGGCCGTCTTGGGGAGTAGCAGACTCTCCTGCAGTAATGACTGTTTCTTGTGCCAATGCTACTAGGTCTGGAGCTAGTCCTGATTGGGGGCTCAACTCATTGGAGCCCACCTCGACGTGAAACACCAATGCAGAAAAGCAACCTGTCCATGAAAAAGTGTAAGGAGGCACACAAAAGCTTAATGGTGAGGAATAAAATGTAAATCCAAATGACAATCAATGTTTCCAACAATGAGAGCTCAGAACTTTGAAATGAATACCCAATAAGTAACACTTTAGCAATTACAAGATACACTTAAGTGAATTACTCAAGTTTACTTGAGTAATGCACTTATGTGCGACTCAAAAATCGTCAAAACGTTGAGTAATTTGAAAATACTATTAAACCCACAGCGTACACTACGCAAATTACTGAAAACCTAATCTTTTCGCATCAAAAAATCACGTTGACACATTTATATCCACTGCGAGTACAGATACCCTCACTTCTCTACACCTACGGAATAACGGGCAAACCGTACTAAATTCCAGGAATGGAAATTTCAGAATACTAGAGAAAAACATTTCGATACGTTTATACGCAAATATATTACCTAATTGTAAGATTGTTCCCGAAACGATAAAACTGGTCCAAACTTCAATCGAACCCAGACAGATTGACTTCACTCAGACACAGGGGCACGAATAGTACACGTATATATGTGCATTCCAACTTCTTTAGCATGCACAGATTTGAAGAATGACAAAATATTTACCGCAAATACGCAGTAAAACCTATGTAAGAGCTGAAAACCACAACTATTTCACAGTTTAGGCACCACTAAAAGCATCGTGAACTAGAACGAAATGTAAACTTCACTTTGCAGCCGAAGCCCCAAAGCTGTCAGGGGCGCCCTCTACATAAAGTGTTTGTTTTGATGGTACGTTACCGTAAACCGATCGATCAAAGCCTTCTTGTCCACTGACCCAGAAACAGGAGCTCCATCATTCATAATAATTTCGAAATTGACATGACTGCCAGAAACTAACGTACTTATAGAATGATAACTCCTGTATTCATTGACACGGATTATTTCACAGCCAAAGATATGCTCACCACTCCCAAACAACAGAAATATTTTCTAAGCGCACAAAATTCATCACACTTTTCACTTGGAATCCACCTAAAAAAATTAAAGCAAAATAGAAACTTTTGCCTGAATTTTGATCAAATTACACTTCACGTCGATTTGTAACCAGAAATTAAACTTTGCATACCTGGTAACCCTGAACTGCTAATGGTGATTACCGCTAGCAGTTTAATGTAAGAATATTGTTCAAGCATAATTAATTGGTATTTCTAACATTTAAGTATCTCCACGAGCCACGTAAAATAACTCGAACGAAATGAAAACATCTCAGGCATTCCAGAACATCATGGAACCTCGGTGCGCTTACCGAGCGCGTGGGACATCTACTGTAACGAACGAAACGAGACCACCAAAGCGAAATCATACCGGATGACATAGAGAATTTTGCGTAAACATCCGTCCTCACTTGCGTAAAGCTACAGACGGCGGAAGTATAAAAGGAAGCGTTTACGGAAATCCAAACGGAAGTTTGAAATTATCAGCGGATGTCATGTATTTCGGGCAGGAAAAGTCGCAATCGTTGAATACCACACGTTATCATTAATCTGAGACGTTTTCTCTCCTCATAGTCATTCCTCACAATCTAATGATAAAAGATTATTTCTATTCCCTTCAATTTATGCACTTAAACGCTATCGTATACGCTTTCTCACCTCCATAGTAGGTATCCAATAGAAGTAAATACATGGGCTAAAATTTCGTCAACAGCTGCCGTACACTCAACATTTTCCCAAAGTTAGTAATCATACCAATAACAACGTAAACACCCATATGCGGTGACCTTCGCGTATAAAATAAAGCAATACTCGGAAGTGAATGTCGTGAATGTTATCAATGAGCGGTTTTAGAAAAGATTGCCTGTTTTGATTGGTCAAAAGAATTCAAAGAGCCAATCAGTGAATGGGAATTTCGTGTGCACGCTGTCATTTTGTGCTTGTTAAGAAATTTTCATTTCCCGCACTTATTTGATGGCCAATTTCTTTCGCATTTCCAACGCATTCCTTTCGGGGTTTTCTTTCTATTATCTCCATGTAAAAAAGGTATTGAGAAAGTGGGCTTGCTTTTATGTTTCCATTTTTAATTCTTGGAATTACTAATTTATTATCATTGAACTTCTTAATGTAAACAATTACTTCGACAGGAATTGACCAAAGATGCGTGTAATGACCTTCTTCGCTGTTAAGTTCATCGGCTTTAATTAGCTCGAGTAGTCGGACTTCATCAATATCGACATGATCCATATTATTTACGCTCGTCAAAGGAAAGAAAGTGCCATGCGTCCATATTGGGATACTGTCCGCGGTTTACAAATCACTTAGGATGAAAACATTAATAAATGTATTCACTTGCGCGGACATGATGCGGCAGTTATATCATAGTTAAGTTTATTTTCAATTATCAGAGGTACAGCTTTTGTCTGGAAATCAGTAAACAAGCCTTGAAGGTGGCAAATACTTCAGCGAAGAGAATAATTAAAAGTATATGTAATAAGCATGTAATTTAAACTATTAATATGGACATTATTTAGCTGAATATGAGATTATTCTAGTAATAATGGTATGGCAACGCCTCTTAAAAAGGTAGAAATTTCTACTTCCCTCCTAAACAGTTTGCTCATTTAAATAAAATAAGCTCACTGGTAACTTGGTGGTATTCCATTCTGTAAAACGCTGTTTCCGCTCCTCCCTCATTCTACTCAAGGTCCGCTACCAGCCCTGCACGTCACCGCTTATCTCCCCATCATCCACCACTACAATCCGTGTCCACCCCCTAACTACTACATCCCCCACCCACTCAACCCACCCCCCTCCCTCCAGTGTGGTATATATACAGGTTGCTTGTATTGCTTCATCACCTGATGATGGTGCTTAGCGCCGAAACCCGGGTCGTGTTTGTATGTATATTTCTCTGTGGTTTGTAAAAGTTTTTTAATAAATTCGTTTTACAGTTTGCTCATTTGCCTGTCATAAATCCGGCCCTAGCTTCAAACTCGATTCCTTATAATAACTTGGAAAACCTTTTTCATTAATACTACCGGTCGACTAGGAAGTTGAAAATATCAAAATACTTCTCCAATAATAGAGTTCACCATACTTCTGCCATATTGCAGTGCACCACTAAAAACTTTTTCATTGAGATCCTGAAAAGAGCAAAAACTATTTGGAATACCCACTTTTGAGAAAATGCCAAGTGACTACTCAGCTTTACAAGCAGCAACATGGCAACGCACACTTGACTTGGTCGATAAAAATGTGTATAATATATTCGAAAATTCATTCAACGTTACTTCATTCAACAGTACTGTTTCAATCCACCGCTCTTACCTCACCCACCACATCTTAATCAGTTCAGCCATAGTTGTCTGAAAATAAGGTTCCTCACTTTGACTTATACCACAAAACAGATAAAAAAAATCTCACAAGAAGTTTAAATGCTATTAGTCTAGAAGAGTTCAGGTTCAACTCTTTGAAAAAATATTCACCTAGCATCACTAAATTATGGAGAAAAAATTGACTTACCCACTCATTCCCTAAAATTTATTAGGAAATTTAAGGCTTTTTATCAGCTAAAAACATAAATTCATTCAATCACATATTAGATCATGTGCCATGAAGCACAGGTATATTCTCAATATGTAACACCCCTAGCTTATAGCGATGCCCACATAGCATGCAAGCTGGATTCCAGCCTGGATTTCGTCTGGATGCATCCAGCTAGAATTGGCAAGCTGATTCCAGATGGATTTAGGCTTGATTCAGGGTCTTGATTTCAGCTGGAATTAGCCAGCTTAAAATTGATTCTTGCTGGATTTCGGATATTACTGTCAGTTATTTTCGGAAGAAATAGCCTCATTCCAATACCAATCTGGAGAGCTGTTGGCCTAGGGGTAAGGTGCTGGGTTGTGAAAATGAGATGAATATATGATACAGGCTCAAATCCCACTCACATCACATCTTTTTTCTATTTTTTTTATATGCCTGGATTCCGGCTGAAATCCAGCTTGATTCCACCCTGGAATCAAGCTGGAATCCAGGCTTTCAAACAGCCAGAATCCAGTTGAAATCGTGTAGAGAGACCGGCTGGATTCCAGCTTTCCCACTGGATTGATCCAGCTGGATTTTGGCTCGCACACTGGATTTCGCAAGGTGGATTCCAGCAGGAATTCAGCTTGCCTTGCTATGTGGGTAGGCTCAATGTGGTCTGCAACTGCCATCACACAAAACTACCTACATAGGTACCTAACTGAGATTAATGTAATGCCTTATGACCCTAATGGAAGTCAATGACGTCTGAAGTCATTGTGCTTCATCAAAGTCATGCCAACAGAAATTGAGTTAGGTAACTACATCTTTCCGAAATCTTAGCATGATATCCTGTAAATACTATCACCTACATTGAAGGATCAGCAACTGAATCAACTTTATGTAGATTTAGTGCATGACACCACCTCTAACATCTCACACATTCTGACTCACACAACATAGTACCTACCCAGTCAAGAAATGACAATTTTACTAATTTTGATTGCTCGAGAGGGCAATTTACAGCAATAGCTTATAGGGTAGTGGCATTACTCAAAATATTTATTGACAGTTTTGATAAAACTTCCTTCAAAAATATTACTTGAGTTTCTAATTCTAAAAGAATTAATCTGGTGGTATAAGGTTACACATAGGAAAAAAATTTATCACAGAAGGAACATACACTTTTGATAGATGGTTCCACTGAACTATGTAATTGAAAGCAATCACAAAGAACAACTGATTCCACCTTTTCCTAAATATCATTTCATGACTGATTTCCATTTCATGACGCATAGCTCAACAGCCAAAAAACATAACAAACTCTATGGTTTTAGGCTTAAAAAAAAAGTTCCATCATAGATCGTTTGCGCCATCGAGGACAGTTTGGAAAGTGATGGGTTGTGTGTGGAATGGATGAAGGGATGTAATTACACACACATTACCGTAGTCAAGCGTAGCCGACATTAGGGCTACTCTACACGAACTGTATAAAGTCCCATATGATGAATGGAGTGGTATATTACGAAGTCATTTCCACACAGAATCCAATTAGGATTTGGGATTCCAGTGAAAAAGCTCTGTCACTGCCAAAACCAGGCAAACTATCCAGGCTCTCGAGATTTTAAGCTTTAAGTACTCTATTCACCACACCAATTGGAAATTGTACAAAGTGTATAATTTAGAATGGATACTACACAAGGTATGATTACCTTAAAATATGTATTTCATTTAGCCTCCAAGTAACCAAAGATATAAAAGCAATGGCTATATAGGTCTGCTAATACCACAATGTTCTGCTAATAGTACTAATTCATATTTTAAAAAAAGTGTTAAAGCAAGTAAATCTTACATTCACATGAATGACTCATTATATTAGATGAGAACGAGCAAAAAAACATGAAAATCAAGGGTTTCTGCTGTCATAACAATATAAACGTTAAAGTATCTATGTATATGCTTACTGTAGGTATATATGATTCATGATAAACTTAATTATGGTGACATACAATGAAATAAAGACTTGTACATAATTCAGACTGTGAACATTGAGCAGAATACGAGTGGGAAGTTTCGTAACAAAACGCCTCACTGATAAATTGTTACCAAAGGTAGAAAATTAGCACATTGAAATTATACAAAACAAGATGAAATGTATAGAATTTACAGGAGTTACCTTGGAAGTTGTGGTTCTATACCTTGGGGTACATTAAAAGGAACTGATGCCACTGCTCATTTTCAGAAAGCAGAATCACACACTAGGCATTGAAATGGTATGTAATGATTGGAAATGCTCATTGGCTATCTTTAAAGCCATGATGATGAAAATCTCAAAGGTTTTTGCTGAAGTTACGTTTATAAAAAAATAGAATTTTTCAAAAATGGAAAAATGATATGTTAAAGTCTGACATATAGCCATTAAATAAACTATAATGTCACAACTGAGGTATATTAGAAAAAAATAAGATTTAAAAACTGTTTATAATGGTACTTTTATGTGTGTATATATATACTGTACATAATCACATATATGTATTTTCCTATTTACATTTAACATATTTTGATCACAAAATAATTAATGTTTTTGACATATTTACAGATTCTCCCTTTATGATACAATATACACACACAGGCAAGGAATGTGCTGGGAGAGCACATTCTCAATAAGATAGGGCAAGAAGGAGGGCTAAGCAATATTTACACTGGTTAATCTCTTTGGTTTCACAAGGGAATAACTCCTGTCCTTCACATCCCCTCAGCAGTGATTCTCATGCCCTCATCCTCGTCAAATACCTTCAAGCTTTAAGTTCTAAAATATTTTTAGCACAATGCACAGCAGAATTATTCTCACTTTGGAACATACTCTGTTTTCTGGTAACAAAACACACGAGAGCAGGAATGGCAAACTCTCCTGAGATATACATAAATAACAAGCTCATCAATTAGAAGATCTATTCACATCACAAATTTATCTTCTCTATGTCTTCAAGTAACTTCATCCCTGCAAAATTTTCACATACTAGAATTTATGTCTTGGATTTAAAAATTATCAGCACTGGGATCTTGCATTGCTATTGAATTCACTCATTCTTTGCCCAATAAAACATACAAAAATGATTCAAAATTCACAATTGCCTATTTAAAAGATCACAATTTCTTGAAAAAAGGAGAAAAATTATGTCACTTTTAAGAATGTAGAATGAAAAGTTAAAAGAACATCATACTTTAGTTATATGGCGTCAAAAACACTTGTAGACTGAGGAATTCTGTAGAAAATATAGTGAACATTTCTTAGGCAGTTTCTTTAGCATGCAGTTTATCACAATTGATTTATGAAGAGATTCAATGTGATACACAATATACTTATATATTCAAAATTTGTAATAAATGATGATCTCCTTAATTTGATTAACAGAAGAACTTCACTGTTTTCTTTTTAAATAATTAACATCATAAATAAGGGAAATATGAAAAACTGCACAAACATTCAAGTTTCTGAAATATAGGGTTAAAGCACATGAAAAAGCCACATAAAACCATGTTTTATACTAGTTTATCACTTGATTACATGAAGAAATCCTTTGGCATGAAGTATAAAAAATGTGACTGTGAGGTTTTTGTAAGCTTTTTTAATCTTTTTCGTAAAAATACCAGTTAAAAACTCACACTATTATAACCTAACTGGCCATAAAAAAATGTGCAACTAAAAGAGTGGTTACTTCAGGTTAGTTGGAAATCATTCTACTTTTGAGGGGAATACCAATGTTCTTAAAATTTTGACTGATGGGATTTACCTCATAAAAATGAGACAGAAAAATCTCACAAGCAATACTAAACACCATCTTAGAGAGAAAAGAACTAAATCACAGGGAACAAGAGGAAAGGACAGTCAATATATGTAATGACCTTACATAAAAGAGAATTTCACCAAGCGAGAAGAGATCTTTCGAAATTGTTAGTCAAGCCTTTGAAATTCACAGAAATAATTACTCATGTTTCAAAGCCATTAAACAAAGCAAATACATGGAGAAATTCAGCACTTATGATACACTGCATAATAGTGTAAAATAAATCATCACCACTGAGAGCATCTGAAGCTTCAGGATTCACTAGAAGTAACACCTCTCGAAGCAATTAGCCAATCACAGGTGAGTCACGTCCTTCACAGGGGCATCACAATTGTGGGCAGCTTTGAGAAAAGAACACAGTCTTCAGTCACTCAGCATATGCACAAAACTGACCGGGAACATTCCTCTACGGCTAGGGTCCCCTTCCACCCTGCCTTCCATCCAATTGTCATCCTCTGTTTGATCATCAATCACTATTATTACTTCACCCTCTCGGAAAGACAATTCATCTTCATTGTCCGCTTCACAGTCATAGAGAGCCCGGCATCGCCGCAAAATTGATGATGTGTTTCTTGAGGATATGCCCTCGTCTGTGACTCCACTGCAACCTGTCTCATCCCGTGGGCCATTGGACAGGACTCCACTGCTCTCCAAATTCTGAAGGGGACAATTGAAATATGGCTGCCCACAACGAGCAACACAATTCACAGAAACATGGAAAATAGGCAAGCATAAACAGAAATAAAATAAAAGAATATGTATAACCAAATGAGGTAAATAATCCTTCTCAAATAAATTCATTCCTCATATTTAATCACTAGAACTGCTCAAAAATAAGTGGCAATATATCATGAATCTCGAAATATTTTCCATTGAAACTTGAATTGATAGTATGTATATTGAATTCCAGTAAAATAAAAACATTGTAAAATATGATCACATGGTGGAATTGTTGGATCTGACATAGTAGTCCAGTCAATTTAAAAGTATAGACGGGAAAATTTTCTACCACTGAGATTTTAGGGGAGTTGATAGTTAACGTAATTCTAAAAGTATTTAGATAGTTGGGGACAAGGAGTTGACTGGGTAATTGTTAATCGCAGCCATGTTAAGTTGGGAAAGTGTGGTTTTTCACTTATATAACGAAAACAACGTGGCCCCGCTGCACCACAGTGCCTGCAGAAATTTATCCTGACTTCCGATCATGTTCTTCATTATGGTACTATCAAGAGGAAAAACTTTTTAATCCTTGAAAAGATTATCTAAATAGGTTTCATCACTATATATTTTGGCCTTTTAGGTCAATTATTTACAGAGATATGATTTAAACAAAAAACATGTATTGTGCAATATCTCCGGTTCTAATGAATATTTTCAGACTAGTGTTTCTTATCCCCCATAATATTTGAAGCACTATATAAACCTTTTTATTTCGTTTTGATCTGACTTAATTGCTGAGTAGCAAAACTACATTTTTTGAAACTTAATAAACAAAGTGAATATATTCGATGCACTTTAAAATTAAGGACTTTTTCAAAATGTGCTTAAAAGTTCAAACCTTTATCTTCATTTTAAATCCTCTAGAGACAAGGTAGCTTTCCTGTGACCAACGATACATGCCTTTAAACAAAAGAACTTTTTTACTTCAATCTATATTACCTATTTAAACCGTTTAACTTTGGAGTTCGGGATTTTGGGAGCTTATTACTATTCTATAGGCCTATAATTTATAATAATTTGAATTTATAGTGGCCAAAATTTTCAGAGTAATAGTTCATTGAAAAATAGCTATTTTTGTTTAACTTGATACATGTACAAGAAAAACTAATGAATTAATTTTCACCAAAAGGATGTCATTTTGTAGGATTTTTGATTCCCTACAACTTTTATCTTAAAATTCTTACTCTAAACCACATAGTTTTCGTTATATAAGTGAAAAACTACACCTTATAAATTTTACATGACTGCAGTTAACAATATACTAGTTAGCTGCTTGTCCTAAACTATCTAAATGCTTATAGAATTATGTTATATATTAACCAACAAAAAATCTCAGAGGTAGCAAATTTTCCTGTTTCTGGTCGATTTTAGAGCTATTCCGACTGGACTATAGGGTGAGAGTTGTAATCGTTGGCAAAGTTCTGAGAGGTTTTCAAAGTTCATCAGTACTTCATAATAAGTAAGTACCAGTGTGTGCACTGAATGATACTGTAAGTGCCAATATGATTACATGTACAAGGGATGGCCAAAATACGGCTCATGTACTGGACTAGGTGTACCAGCAATGCTTAATTTCTCATAGAAATTATGTGACTATTTGCCTTACAATAACTATCAATGGAATCATGTTCTCCACATTCTCAAACTTTTAACTTAAGCATCAAAGGTGTATTCACCTTCAATGCCAAACAAGTATGGAGATATGTAATCATACGGAAACTACTGCAAGGCAGGCTTTTAAAATCACTTTAACACTGGAGCATAAAATTAACTTAAATTTAATGAGAGTATAGGGTAGTATTTTGAAAGCCCTATGATATGAGCATGACATGATTTCTCAAGTTAATTTTTCACAAAAATTCCATCACCACAACGGTGTCTAGCAAGGAATTGAAATCGGAATGAAAAAAACTTTGTAAATTTCACATGAGTAAGTTTAATACGACCAGTTTCATCGCTTGAGCGACATCATCGCTTGAGGGTCCCAAGCTGGACGCCCTAGAGTCCTCGGAAATTTTAAAAGTGGTATGTCGTGATGGAGGGATACTTCTTAACGATGTGATTTTCCTTTCCCATTCCCCATTACTCAACCTCTCGCCCACACCCGTCATTACTGACCACACTCCAAACCCTCACCCCACCCTCCCACCTAACGTCTTAGTGTGACACACCGCACCCTTTTCCTAGCCTTTCTCTTCCCGGGTTTCCCCTCCCCCCCCCCCCCCACCTCCCTTCGTTCCCACTAAACTACCCACTTCCCCCTCTACCTCACTCATCCCCTTGTCCAGCCTTCCGCCCCCAATTGTTCCTAGTGTATTTAAAGATGTGATTTCCTTGTATTTGTACCTGAAGATGTCGCTCAAGCGATGAAACTGGTCATATTAAACTTACTCATGTGAAATTTACAAAGTTTTTTTTTCCATTCCGATATGAAGCAATTTCACAAAGTTACGCCTCAAACCATTCAATTTAAGGAATTGAAAGAAAAAATAATTCCTCAACATAATCTGTTCACAAACCCCAGTGCTAAAAAAAGTTCCATAAAATCTTCATCTAAGTTATCCAAGCATCTAAGTTAACAGACTGATATGAGCTAAATTATGTATTCAAATTACGAGTATCAACTTCATCACATTGATATCAGCTCACAACTCCCCTTATTTTCATACTATCTTCAATGATCACAAGTCATCATAGTGAGCTATCATTAAAATATATATTTACACATTAACCCTTTTACTGCCAGCCCATTTTGGGTGGGATGTGCGAAGACTGCCAAGGCTTTTTTCAGGTTTTTAAAGTTGGGCCATTGAATTCAGGTATTTAAAGTTGGGCCATTGAATTCAGGTATTTAAAGTTGGGCTGATAAGATCGGCCCGTGGCAGTTTTCGCACATCCAATGTGGGCCGATATATTGGCCCGCTGGAAGTAAAAGGGTTAATTTCACTAATAAGTTGTTGGCATTGAGTCACATAATAATCACCTCAAACATTGCAACAATAATGTATATGGCCACCAATTTGGCTGCATGGATCCTGGTAATAATACACTGGTATTCCACCAATTAATTATCACATTTCTGGACATCATCGATTGGTTATATGGTCATCAAATATCAAATTTCAGGGTGATCTTTGAACATCCCTACCCAGCCCAGCATCGTACCCTCTCCATTTGCCTCCACACTCATATCTAAATATCAGGGCATCTTTTAGTGGTAATTATACACTGGTATTTTATTAGCCAACATGCCTACCAAAATAAATAAATATGTAACTGAAGATCCACATCTGGGTACTCTTTACACTGCATAGAAAGAGCATGAAACAGAACAATTAACTCTGTTTTTTCATGTGATCTTGGCAAAGAATAGCAAATGCAATTATTATAATTACTTTGTATTAGGATTTGTCAAAGCAAATGGATTACACATATATGACCATCTTTCTTTGGTTATTTAAAATTCTCTTTCATAAAAGTATCCACTTGCACCCAGCTTTACATATTAACAACACTTTAAAAGAGAGAGGAAGGATCACGCTAACCATACATATACATAAGGGTCTAATGGCATAAACTATTTCATATGATAGGTATGATGTAGGAAATGCCCCAAGTATGAACCATGTACCCATCCACTGAGGGCAAGTCCTAGAATTCCAAGGCATTATGTTGGGAGTCTAACTCATCAAAGCTTCATTCATTAAACTTATACAGAATAATTTTCCTTTACATTAAAAAAATAATCTGATATTCTTAAAAAAGTACAATTAAAACTACTATATCATATAGATAAATCTCATTTTCTCTTATTTGGAAATTTAAAAGTTCATTTCTTTCAATAGTAGATTCACATGCAGACTACACAATTAATTATCAATGAGTAATGAATAGAAAAAGACAATGGTTCCAAATAATATCATTATTCCAAATTCTATAATACTTCTTCATTAGAAAAATTGGCTAAAATTTTAATGACCCCAAAGACTACACTGAGCAGTAAACATTAAGAATGAACTAATCAGCAAGTGTTTTTAACTGTAAAATAATCAATTGTTAACATTCTGAAATGAATCAGCCAACCCTTTCAGTCATTTATGTTTATTCCCAGTGCACTTCCTCTCAAGCAGACTAGATTAAAAGAGCCCAAGCTTGGAGCACTCATTCCAAATAAGGAATCTCATTCCAGATATGGAACTGTTGTCATATACAAGCACAGATTAGGATAATAGTCAGCTGGGTGGACAGGCTAGCAGAAGATAGAGCTGGATCAAAATGGATAGCAATGTCTTTTGAAAAAACAGGTCAAACAGAAGGGAATATTTATCATTCTGTGCACCTCTGGTAGACTAATTATGAAGCCATACAACTGAATAGGTTTCTAAGGGCCAAACACTTTAGGCTATATTGAATACATGAGAGCTATTGCCACATTTCAAATGATTTTAAAAATAATTATGAGCCCTAACTAATTTAAAATCAATAGAACAAAAATGAAAATTACAATAAAAATAAATATAAACAACTAAATAATACAAAAGATCTACAAAAACAGCAAGATACATAAAACAAAGCAGCATAAGTCAAAGAGAAATAAGATCAAACATATATGCATCTAAAACCAACATCCCTAAATATGTCACATTAAGCACTTCATTAAACAAAATATTGATAGAAATCAATTCTTTCCTGAAACTTTAAAAAATCCACTTTAAATCAATTTTTTACTAATTTTTCCAATTTTTTGGAATTACGAGTAATCACTGGCAAGGATTAAGCCAAGATGAAAATACCAATGCAAAACAAAAGCATAACCCATGCAATGCATACGTGCAATCACTTATATTTTGCACTGGTACCTACACAACAATGGATGGACACATTAAACAGCACTGCACAGCAACAAAAAATAGGCTAATTCAGCACCACATTCAAATATACATTTTAAATGTGCATATAGAAATTTAAATTCAAATAAATATTATGAAACACAGCCATTTCATAAAATGCTCATAGTATTACCATAAACAAAGAACAGTGCATTCACGCATACAAATTTACTACTTTATAGGAATGAAATAGCATTTCAATAGACTAATTCATAGTTCTACACAAACCAAAACTACCTACATCAAATGTGGTGATATTATCTGTGAGATCACAAGTGTGTGTGCAAACAATGTTTCATATTATAGTAAAATCAATTTTTATAGAATTTATAAACTAAGGCAAACATATTAATTAAGTTAAAGGTAAGGTGATTAATCATGAATGACTCGGGTACTTCGGTGGCTAAGTATATTTATTTTCATGGAATCCACAAAAGTGAAACCAGACTCCAACTGATGGAATGCATAAATATGATTGATACCTGAAAATGAAGATGTGTAGGAATATTCTAATTTTGATATGCACCAATATTTTTCAAATTAAATTGCATGAGACATTGCTGGCACTTCTCATCTGGCATCTCACCTAAAAATGAATTACACCCTAAAGATATGGTTAGATACCACAACTGAAACCACAATAATTTATAACATCACCATACATTACATTAATAATCAAGCTGCTACATTTTATTCCACCCAAATTCCAGAGAAAAAGGCAAACTTTATTTTCTCTACCGAACACAATTTAAGCAATGGAACCATACATAAGGGGCTGTCCATAAATGATGTCACACAATTTTGGACCAAACTAGACCCCCTCCCCCCCTTATCTTAGTTAGTCTCAAATAGTGGCACCACCCTTTAACGATGTCACAAAAATGAAAAAAACTTCTACTCCCCCCCACAGTCTGAGTAAAAATAAGACATAATATACAGTGGAAGTGAGGATTTCAAATGAAACATATCCCCCCCCCTTCCCCCTGTACCACATTGTCACAAAGTGATGACCCCCCCCCTCCCCCCCAATCGTATGGACGTCATTTATGGACAGCCCCTAACAACATGCATACCATGCTACGAAACTGCTCATATTCCCATTCAGTATCACTACCTCCATATTCCTGACGTACTTATCACAAAGAAGTCAAAGTCAAAGAAGTGTTTGGAGTCAAAGAAGAAGTTTAAATTCTAAATACACTTACTCCACTCCCTCATAGATCAATACAGTAGAAGCCCCATATAACATGTAGGGCATATAATAAGAAGCTCGAATTTGCGAGGGATGGCCAAAGAATGATTTAAAACCCTATGATTTACATATAAAATAAATCGGTATTAGCGAGGACAACAACCAGCCTCCACTGGGGTCATTTACTATTACGAGTGGCAAATGTCTGCTTCAATCTCTGCAAACGTGCACAAACTTGTGCTCATGTCCTCTGCCATTGAAATTATATGTCTAGCAGTATTTTTTCCACACAATTTGACATTCAAATGCACATTTCGGAAATTCACGGCATGCCCGTATTCACACAAATAAACTCCTCGTAAGTCCATACATTTCATTGTTCTTTTTCATCCTCCCACTTATTTATCAAGTTCAGTCTGACTGATACATCATGGCTGGGAAACGAAAGTTGTTGGATCTGAAAACTAAAATATGAATTATCAATGAATGCTTAATTGGCAATGGGTCCAAAAGTGAGATAGGGAGGCAATTTGGCATATCTTCCTCGACCTTATCCACAATTCTGAAGATTATGGAAAAATTTCGTGCCGCAGTGTTTCAAGAAGGACGTCCAAACAGCCAGAAACATTTGTGGCCAGGAGAACATATGCAGTTAGAATCTGCCCTTTTCTCGTTTGCCAGCAGAGAGCAGCCTGAATTCCGATAAATGGCCCATTGATGAAGGCAAAAGCAGAGTATTTAAGTGAGAGGCTCCGTATTGACAAGTTTAAATGTTCTGATGCTGAATACGTAAATTGTTATGAATTCAGGTTCCCTATATTTTAAGTTGTCTACATATTGTATTGTCCTTTGTAATTGTTTCAAAGATTATAAATATTGAAAACAGGTCAAGGATGAGTCATTTCGATATGCAAGAAAGGTATGTACTATAAATCATACGTCTATCTCGCAGCAGGGAGTGTAGTCAGTATTCATGGTATTCATCACGGTATTCTTTATCAACAAGTCCTTGCTAGATGTAAGTACGGCAGAAGATATTATGTGTAACGTGATGGAATTCATTTCGGAACTTGCAACATTTAGAACTTTCTGCCTCGCGCTCGAAACTCACAGAATTTCACGTATATGTACCATGGAATACATAAAAAATAGTGAGCCATATTAATGTTGATGTGCCCTGCCACCTAGTGGCTGCAACGTCTACTATCGCTTGAAAAATACATGTTTTGCGGGAGCCGATACCGTATTCGCTAGCGGTAAAAAGTTTCACGTCTTATCTAAACACAGTCGATCCATTAAAGTCTGTGTTGTGTTCTCACTCCATGCTTACAACTGTCATATGTGGACTTGCTTGTAACAATTATGCTGCCATAAATTCAAGAGAGTATTCCACACATAATTATTGCAATAATAACACAAACGACAGTATACTGTTAAGCGCTAATCGTAAATGCTAGTGATATTGAGTTCTCTCTATTGGGTTCCTCTATGATTCCGAAAAGCCTAAGTCAGCTGTTTTCTGAGGTGAACTTACAGACGTTGAAGTCCTCTCCTTTATTTCCACTATTTAACTGGAGAAGATAGCAGCCAAGTGCTTGTGTGGAACAAAATCCCCGTAGGTTACCAGGGTTGTTACAAGTTTCCGGAATTCAAATTCCCTGACTTTTCCCTGACAAAAATCTTAATTTCTCCTGACTTTTTCACACTCTACTTTCGATCATTACATAACATTTTTGAAGGGTAAGAGTCAATAAAATACTGAATTCTTTACAAAAATATATTTAAATTCTTTCTAAAACTTATTCATTTACAATGAACTCATAGAAATAACAGTAACTTGTAAACTTAATTACAGTCAATTAAAGTCAAAATATGGCGTCAAATTTAAATTGGCACATCAAACAAAAAGTTTACATTCAGGGACATGGCCGTAGAACGTACCTAACCACAACATCACAGAAATTCTATACATGGCCACATAGTGCTCTCAGCCTCTTGTCAATAGTGTCACACTCTAATTGGTTTTCTAGCTAAAGTCTTGGCTCTTAATTCTTTAACTTCTTCCCCAATCATTCTTTCATCTTTTCTCTTCTGTATCTTTTCCTTGTCTTCTTTCGCTCTTTCCCTTTGCGCCTCTTCATACTCTGCACATGCATGTCGCACTCTTGAAATTATTTTGTCACTAATTTCCACATTAAGAAATCTGCCGGCCAAATTCACGGCGTCGTACACCTGCCTTTGTGCGACCAGTGTCTGTGGGAGTTGGTTTTTGATAAAAAATTCTTTGGTTATGGAAAATCTCCTCTCCACAAAGGCATTTTCATGGCTCAATATTAAAATCATGTGAATCAAATCTAACATTAATCCAGAGCACTTCTGCGACATTGAAATGCGCCTCCAATAGTGATTAAGACGGGTGTGGTCTCGGTCATATTCTTTTAAGCACACAGAGACAGCAGGTTTGTAAATTAAAGTCTTGAACTCAGCTTCTAATGAGTCGCACTCTATAGCAGAGAACCACTGCCTTAACTGGAGCAATGAGAGGCAGTTCTGGAAGCGAGAAAGAGCTACATCTTCGGATTACATTATCAACTCCGGATCACAAAATGTGATAGCCTTGCAAATCTTGTACTGAAGTGGACACTTTTCTAATATCTTGGCCACCAATGATTTTTAAAAAATGCTAGCAATGCTCCTCAGCGCGGCGGAAAGACGGACTAGTTCGGCGTCCAGCTGACCCAGGCCAGCTCAGCCAGCCAACAGCGTGGCGACTCTTTTGAATCGCGTGGCATGGCATACATTCTCTCTGACCCCATGGAAGAGATTCCCTGAATTCCCTGACCTGTAACAACCCTGGTTCCATCTTGGTCATTAAATTCTAGCATTTTTGCAAATTTAAAATAATAGAGCTTACTTCGAACTATATATCTGTTTTTATACACTTTTTAGAGAGGTAGGAGGCATGAAATTTTTTCTCTTTTCCGAAGTGTTTGCTGTTTATAGTCCGTTGCATTGCTGTAAAAGCTATCATCATACTAGTCAACTTATCTAGCAATAAACTTAGCTGATTGAAAAATATTTCGTGTTTGCTGTTTATAGTCCGTTGCATTGCTGTAAAAGCTATCATCATACTAGTCAACTTATCTAGCAATAAACTTAGCTGATTGAAAAATATTTCAAGTTCACCAGAGGGTAATCCATAAATATGTACATCCAATGACACATTGAAAGGAACTATTGAGAGTCATTTACCTAGAAAACTTGTTGAATGGTTGAGAAAGTAGTATAGAATGACATACATTACAAACAGCTTAAATGGCCTCTTACATCAGAGCAATTCATATTTTACAATGGATGAGTACACACAACCATGCCCTGGGTGGTGAAAAATCAACACAGGCAGAACTAGAACCTACAACCATAGGGTTAGCAGGCAAGGACTTTACCCTGCTGCCATCTGGGACGGCAATTATTACAAGAGTTATGAAGTGTTGCTTCAGAAATCTATTATCAGGGATAATTGAGGTATCAACCACAAGACTTTGCCTACACTGAAAGATAGGGCAAATGAACAGCTCATGGTCAACAACACATGAATACAATCCCAACTTTATGAGAACTTCTTTCTTCTTTAGCTCAAGCACCACATGAACCTCTTTCTTCTTCATCACCTCTATCCAAGAGTCAACAGTGAAACTGTCTATCACTCTTCACTGTTCTCTCTATGCCTCAATCATAATTTTTCTCTAGCAGCTTTTACAATCCAGTTGTCATCCACTTCACTGATTGATTGCTCCACTCTTTTTCCTGCTAAGCACTCACTCTTTGCTGTTTTCACCTTAGCATATTGGTCTTATATCTTCACAAACTTCACAATCTAATAAGATTTAACAGCTTATTTTTCATAATATACTGTGACGGCTCGAGTCCGTCACAGATTTACGTCCCAACCACACCCTATTTACCCAGTCACCGCCCCCCACCCCACTCCTTGGCTCTGGAGTGTAGCACTTCGCCGCGCAGTTAAGTGCATCGGCTATGAGTGGTTTGGAGGGATTCATTTGACCATGTATCGGGATATGGCATGCCTTACGCCATACCCCCCCCCCTTTTTCATCATGTGACACCGGTGCCGAAAAGGATAAAAAGACCGCGCAGGTGTCGCGGAAGCTCTCTTCGTTTTTTTTTCCTCGATGAGGAGTGTTCGCCAGAGTGGTGACCAGTGGGCCGAAGAGGAGACGTTCTTCGTGCTTCGGGGCCAGGAGCAGGCACGGTACATGGGTCCGATATAGATATCGG
The DNA here is from genome assembly GCA_963573305.1 of Pyrrhosoma nymphula. Classification (NCBI taxonomy): domain Eukaryota; kingdom Metazoa; phylum Arthropoda; class Insecta; order Odonata; family Coenagrionidae; genus Pyrrhosoma; species Pyrrhosoma nymphula. Next base: position 31,160,066 of record OY754328.1, read on the forward strand.
TCAATCCGTACAAGTATTTCCCGATCTACGAGGAAGCAAACCTATTGAAGTGCCGGAAAGTGCACTTCTTTGCAGTTCCTCTTCAGGTCTACGCAGTCACGAATACCGCACACCAGTCGATGAAAGAAGAAGGCCGGGACCAGTGCATCCTAGTTTCGGGTGAGTGCTACCCGGGAGCCAAATAATTCCGAACTCACCCCATGACCTTCCCTTTTTCCCCCTCGTGTGTTAATACCCAATCATCCAGCCCACCAACCCCGTTTTTTTTTCGCGAGACCTTATTATTTTAAAACTAAATTTCATATGTGGACGTTTGTCCCGGCTTTTAATTGGCCACAGCTTGCGGGTAAGAGTCGGGAACCGTCACAATACATACTAATCTCACCTGTTTATAATAATCTTTTTGCTTTTGATGTGGCTGGCCTGGTATTAGCAGTATAGTTGTCATTATTGGCATTATAGCTGTTTTATATATCCATGATTTAGTTTCGATCCAATAATACTTATTTTCCCACACTGCATCACCAAGGCAAATAGTTAAATTTTCCAGCTTCAGTAATCTTCTGTCTCACCTCTTCTTCAACATCACCATGCCTAGATATTTTTATAGCTAGATATTTTTATTTCATTTTTTCTTGTAAAATCTTCTCATCTACTACCAGCTTACAACTTATTAGTGTTTTAGACATTGTCATGCATTTTTGTTTCAGAGGAAGATTATATTACAAATGTTGAAAGATTTAGCAGCATAGTTGAATAGATGAAGCTGCCTCTGGAGGTCATCTTCACTCTCATCAATTAAAACAACATCATTGGCGAAGCATAAAATTATGTGAGAGTAGTTGCCCATTCCATACCCGCCTAATTTCTTCACTTTCCTTATTATTTCAACCATAATGATGTAGGAAAGAAGTGGGCTCAAGGAATCTCCCTGTCTCCCTACATATTTTTCTACTGATACTGGCCTTGTAAGTTCCCATTAATGTCACCTAATAGGTATTTTGTTAGCTTTTGCTTAGGAGAACATTACTACAAATTACTGCAATATCAGTAAAACTTGATTTTGCTCTTCAGGATGGTAACTGTCACACATAAATTCTAAGGATTCGCCCAGGAAATTAGGGGGACAAGTCTAACTTTCGTCAAACATTGACAAATAGTAATTGTCTGCCCAGTGGTAATAATCTCAGTTGGTGAGTCTATAAGGCTCATTTTTCTTGGTATTTGACATTTTTGGCATTACGTCATAATATGCCACTAAGGATGCTTGTTTAACGTACAACCCCTTGCAAAAGTCCTAAAATTGTTGGCTGCCGTAAAAAATGGAAGGTAAAAGTGTACATAAGATGCACACAACTTTTTGCTCATGTGGCATTAGTTTTTCGGTTCCCAAACTTTATATAGCCATTCTCTCAAACTAGGTGCACACTTCCACAGTGAGCAAATATGTCAATACTCACTCTGCAAAAAAATTGTAAAACTGAGAGGTGAGCTGAGCAGCAGCCACCATGTAGTATAAGTGAGGTTTATATTATAGACTTGCCAATGTCGATTTTGGCTGCAAGGGAGCCAATGGGCATTTGTCGACGAGTGACAAAAGCTACACACTTGCCCTCCCAATAGCACACTTACGCAAAGGATTTTCACAGGAGTGCGACTTCTATACATACTGTAGTCCAAAATAAAGGTGATTAGCAGTAAAAAAAAAGATAATTAGTATCTATGTATGGGTGATGTCATGTATGTTAAAGTAACATCCAGTAAGACAAAATCATACTCAGGTTATGATAGCAAACAACAATGATGCTCTCTTGCTTCAATCATTCAAACTCAGTCTGGTGAATGGATACATTACCTACATAAGAAGAATCATCCAGACTCATGCTGTTTATAAACGAATAGGTGGGGAGAGAACAGGATTACATATGCATTAACACATGCCTGACTCACACCAAACAGAAAAACCAAATGCAAAGTCACAAATAAAGACATACAAACCAACATCATTTTAAAAACATTCACACAAGGTCTCTCAAACAATCATACCAAGGTCAGCTGAAGGTCACCTTCTTCAGCATAACTCTCAAGCCTTGCTCGCTCTTTTTTCTGTAACATGAAGATGGGAGCATAGGAAAAATGTCTTTAGATGTCAAGATAGTCTTGAAATTGTTATCTTCCCTTACATTGAGAAAAATGTGCTCTATTACAAAATTACATCAACATGCCTGTCTTTTCACAAGAGAATCAAGGTGAAATATCTGGGGTGTCAAGAATAGATGTATAAAAAATATCCAATCAATGCAGAAGTTTATTGCAGCACATATGTATAATATGACTTTATCAACTCATGCCCTCAGCATCACTGTTAGCCATGAGTTCACACGGGTTGTGCAGTGATTTGGCAAAGGAATCTTGATGTGAAAATTTTTGTTTCAGAGTTGAAAAATAATGTAGAGATGTTTAGAAGCATTTGGCTAAGCAGAATAAAACATAACACTAAGCTTTAATACCACTGAAGAATCAAGTCTAAGAGAGCAGGTTGTACCTTAATATTAAATGAAGATAATACATTGAGCTACATAAAAACACTTAAAATGAATATGTATATACATTTATGATAAAAAGAAAAGTATACATATTATGCATTAATTTTGACATTATTTCTGGATACATAATAAGGTAAAATGAATAGTAAAAGTTTTACAGCAGCAAGCACAACCGACACTTAAGATATTTTCATGGACCACTAGAAAAATAAAGTGTTTTGCCAAGTAATTGCATTATACTCTTAAAAAAAAAGGAAAGTTTAAATTTAATAAGATATATTTATCCATTTGACAGCTTAATATAAACAGCAAGTTCATTTCCAAAGAATGAGAGTCTTCGTTGATATAGAAGTGTTTTGTTCACAGCATGTCAAATTAACTGAACATGCTTTATACCGTTTTCATCCTACGTTATCCTTATCACAAAGAAGTAACGCTGACATTCATCGTAATTTGACTAAAATTTAAGAGTGGATTGTAAAGTAACTTAAATATTCCTATACAGTAAACTCTCGATTAACCATGCTCCAATTAATTGGTTTGCAGATTATCCATCCTACTCACTTATTCCTATACAACTACATTTCGATAATATTCCAATGGTTATGATAAGAATGAATGCGGCATAGGTTTATGCGGGGCTTGAATGAAGGCTTGTCCATTATTCGGGTTCCCACCACGTTCATTGGTGACTTAAGACAACATTTTCACCCGTTATCCTCCGAGCGTCTTCAGGTGGAAGTGCCTGGACACCAATTTCGTCGACTTATATGCACATTCATTCTCCCTCCAAGTGTTATGTTAGGTCCGTGTCTTCCTGCCAATCCTTTTTCACGGACCTGCTAGGTAGTATCCGTCTTCCCTAGCGTATCTAGAAGCGTCTGAAGGGGATGGAATACCTCCATATAAAACGGGGCGTCCGGGAATTTTGAAAAATATACATCTTAAAATGACGTTTTGAAGGTGTTCTGAGCCTTGAAATTCCCTTGGTAATTGCATGTTTTGACTCAAAGTTTTTAAAAATTGCTACTAAATTAAGCATCAATGGGGCGGGAGGGGGGGGTTACATCCCCCAAAACCCCCCTGGATATGCCTATGTCCCTATTGTATTTGTCATTTTTGATCTCTCTTGATTCTCTTATCAGCCTTGGGAAGTATGTATCTCTTTTCTTTGGCAGTCAGTTTGGCCTCGTCACATTTGATTACTTGTCTGGGTTCGGACCATGTATGTTCCGCGATGGCGGACAAGCTGAACTTCTTGATGGTGGTAGACCTCTGGTGACCTTTCAGACACATCTTCATGGATCTGCATGTATCACCTATGTATGATTTCCCACAACATCAAGGCACCTGGTACACTCCCTCATTGAATTCTTGTGGGATTTTGTCCTTCGGATGTGGGAGTAAGTTGGAAACTTTGGTCACACAGTTGAAATGACAATTACAATAGGGAAGACAGATACTGCCTAGCAGGCCGGTGGAAGAGGATTTGGCAGGAAGACACGGACCGATCATAACACTTGGAGGGAGAATGAACATGCATTTAAGTCGACGAAATTGGTGTCCAGGCACTTCGACCTGAAGACGCTCGGAGGATACCGGGTGAAACTGTTGCCTTAAGTCGGTGAAACTGTTGCCTTAAGTCACCAATGAATGTGGTGGGAACCCGAATAATGGACAAGTCTTCATAAAAATGAATGCTTTAAAAATTCGATCCACATAGTACTTTTAAAAAGAAGTTTGTTAATACCTCTATTTTCTGAGGTTTTTAATTTTGATCACCATATCAAGGCAATTATTCTAAACAGTATCTTGAAGTTAGTCTATTGAGCACTTCGTGGCTTTATTATTTACGAAATTCACTATAGCTCTTATGATTTAAGCTTTACTTGTTGTGCAATATGCAACAAAGAAATGTGCATTGGATTTATTTCTTAGTAAGTTCATATTTATCTAAAAGTTGTCAAAAGTATTAAATGTTTCAATATAAACATTTTGTATTATCCATACTTTCCAATTATTATTTCCCCAACATTCACTAGCCTGGACAATTCCATATTCTACCTCATCTATGGGGAGCTAATATTTACATAGGTTAAGTAAAAAACTTAAGTTTTATCATGCACTAATAATGTACTAATTACCTCATTATTATCAACTAAAGGCTAGGCCTTGTCACTGCAACCAATTCGTCCTAATTTCTCCCTCTCTTTCCAGTTATCCGTAGCTCCTAACCTTCATTAATTCCTGAGCACCCTTCAACAACTGCAGCCATGGCCTCCCCCTGCTTTTCCTTCCTTGTATCTTTACCTCCAAAATATTTATGACAAATTCACTGTGGCTTAATAGGTGACATAAAACTTTAATTTTCCTATTTTCCAATTACTAATTACCTAAACTACACCTAAAATACCTAAACCTAAACAGCATTATTTCTATCGGTATCAAATGACAAATACAAAACAACATTAGCAATCCTCACCGACATTTGTCCTTTGTCAGTTAGTTGTTTTTCCAATCTGACAATACGTTCTGCTATACACTTGTTACTTGTGCTGTGTAATTCCACCCTCATAAAAATGAAATAAAATTGTTCTTCCCATTGCTAAAAACCTTGAGCTGATTACAAGGAATGAGAAAGGAGAGTCTTAGAATAATTTTGCTAAAGAATACGATGTTGGACAATAATAACAATAAAAACAACATTTTCAGTGCTTTTTGATAATGTGTGCATCCATTAGCACAGATAATCAAGAGTAAACTATTTAAAATAAAAGATGCAGGGTGATCATTCTGCGAAAAACTATAAAGTTATATCAGTAAAGGTATTTCGACCACAGTATTAAACGCATTGTAGTGATCCCACAGAAATGAACTAGGTATATCATATTCCTTCAACTCTAATGGTGGCATCACATATATAAGATACAACCCAGCCGGCACAAGGGATATGTTCTTCGGCAGAAATCAAGGCGAGATGAGGGATAAGTGCTCCCCTCCCAATTCTATCCCTAAATCCTCCCAACAGACATAATAATTATAATATTGACCAAGTATAAATGATCTCTAGTGCTGATGCCACATTGGCAGGAGTAAAAAAGGACCTGAGAAAAAACATGGAAACAGCAACAGGTAGATGGAAATAACTTAAAATACCTAGATTTGGCCTAAAATAAAGGAGTAAAAATGTTTTTTTCTTGCCTTAAGTATTTAAATGAGAAACAAGAGTAGGAGAGCAAATGTTTGACAGGTTTACAATTAGGAGTGCCAAGTGCATGTGATTTCTAACAAAGAGTGTGTTTTGCAAAATAGGACTAAAGGTGTTAGTAAGTAATATTTATGATTATATATGAAAAAAAGTGTGAGAAGAATTATTAAAACTGCTTAGCCTCAGTAAACTAATAAAAACTTTTACACTTCTTAATTTACTCCATATGTATACGATCATAACATTTTTACTGCTGAAGCCAGGACCTACATTATAGCAATTTGGTTGACCATGTTATTGTGGGAGCGAATTTTGAGAATACATGTCCAATTCGAAGGTAGACTTACCTATAAGAGCAAAGTGTACCATGAGTTCAACATTAATAACCTTTACCTTATATGACTCAGGATATGTATTCAAGACATAAAAAACAATGCCCTTTCAATGCTGGCAAAAATAGAATTTCATCATAATTTGACTCTGCACATTACCATTTGCCAACCCCATTATGTATCAAGTCAAATCCTTCTTTTCAGACAAAAATATTAACTATAACCTGTGACCCAAGTATGTATAAGTTGAAATGAAAAAAAGGGCTTGATCTCCAATTTTCTCTTTTAAAAAAGCAAACCATTGCAGGTACAGGTGTAACTATGTATGTATTGATTTTATTTGTGGAGTGTGGGAGCAAGTGATATTGCAAACATCTATTGATACACATTCTCTAGCAAAGTTACTACTATTGGTGATGGCATAAATGGAATTGAATTTTTGATCATGCAGTGCAGCCCAGGTCTGCCCTCTGACAGTTGGGTGTAAGGCTATCACATTGGTATACACTGCCAACATTTAGTAATCGGCTGACTGGCACAAAATAAATATGAAATTTTAAGACAATAATCATAGTTTTAAATCAACAAATTTGGATTTAAGGTTAACAACTTTGGGAATTGGATCAATAAGTAATAACAATGACAGCAAACATATGTATTACCGTTGTTTTGTTACAAGATATGTGAACATTTAAAATTTGCCTTTACTAGTTAGGACTATCGCATAGTATATAAATGCCATATTCAAGTCGCAACCTTTACTCATAAGGGCCTCCCCCCTCATGGAAATAGATTACACATTGTTGATGACATAAGGGCTCCCTAAAATAATTCTATTCATTCTCGTTATGAGAAATCCTTCAATTATCTGCACTTTGCCAAATATGAACAACCCCAGGCCCATATAGTCTGAATTTACAAGGGTATTTAGAAATTTTACAGGCCTTGAGAAATCAAGGAGAAAGTCAAAAATATTAAAATCTATAGGAATATAATGTTACGCGTAGGTTATATGGTGACAAGCAAAAATGCCGGGGTAAATTCCACTTTTAATCAAAAAGTCCACTTGGTTCTGAAAACTTGTCTCACTATATTTACATCCTAATAATAATAATAATAATAATAAGAAGGAAAGGCTCACCGCCAAATACAGACAGACTCTCAGGAACATCTGGAGTTCTGAGCTGTCAGGCAAGAACAAGGTTCTTGCCACGAACATGTTCGCGGTTCCTACACTGCTGTATACCTTCGGATGCATGAAGTGGAACGTCAACGAGTTGCAGAACCTCGATAGGGGAACGAGGAAGATGATGACCATCTATAGAAGTCTTCATCCGAAATCTTCCGTCGCCAGATTGTATCTCCCTCGCAATGTAGGTGGTAGAGGACTATTGAGTCTGGAATGTCTCCACAACAGAGTTGTCCTGGGTACAGCTTGCCGAGTTTTGAAAAGCAGGGACCCCCTGCTCAATCTCGTGAGTGATCACGAGAGTGCGGGAGCAGGGGCGTTTCTCTTCCAGGCGGCAAAGAGGGCAGCGGACGAAACCGGTCTCGACTTCGACCCGTCATCCGACGGAAGCGACAATGACACGACCATCTTGTCATTGAAGGCAGACGTCCTCAAGCTCGAAATAAAAAAAGCCGAGCAGAAGGCCTTGCTCAAGGAGCATACCGATAAGCCCATGCATGGAGGTTTTTATCGAAACATCGAAAAGCATGGGCTATCGAAGGAGCTAACGTTTGCCTTCCTACGCTCCGCCGGTCTGAAGTCCGAGACCGAGGGTTTTGTCCTCGCGTGCCAGGATGGTGTCATAAACACACTCGTGTACCGCCGCATTATATTCAAGGCGGAGGTTGCGGACACGAAATGTAGGGCGTGCCGAGCCCAGCCGGAGACTTTGAGTCACCTTCTCTCCGGCTGTAGTTATTACGCTAAATCAGCATATTTAGCTCGGCACAACGCGGCCCTACGAGTGTTATACTTTCATTTTCGACATCATTATGGCATCGACGAAACACCTGTGCTGCCCTATGCCCCTGGAGATATTGAGTCCGTCGTGGAGAACGATAAATGTACGATCTGGTGGAATTACTCCTTTTCCACCACCAGGCAGTTGGAGGCGACCAAGCCTGATATCGTTCTCCTCGACCACCTCACACGCTCCATGTTCGTGATCGAGTTTTCGGCTCCGGCTGAAACTAACATGGATGCGAAGGAGGTGGAAAAACGGACGAAATATCAAGACCTGCTTTTCGAACTTCGACAGATGTACCCCGGACACTCTGTGAAACTGGTGGTCCTCATCATAGGTGTGCTCGGTGGAGTTAAGGGCTCGCTGCTAAATAACATCAAGTGTATTCCGTCCTGCGTGGCACAGGCGGAATTACTAGTTGCACGCATGCAGAAGGCCGTCATCCTGGGGTCACTCCGTTTACTGCGGACGCATGACCCTACCGCAGCGTAGCCACACATCTGATGGGCGTCGGACGTGGCTGCGATTACTGCCTAACCCCTCTCGAGTCTTCGGCCATTATGACGGCAATGAAACCTGATGCTTGCCGGGGACTCGGAGGGTCATGTTACAACTGTAACAATTAAAATAATAATATTTTATAACCTTTTGACATCACTTCGCATGAGCTTTTGATCGCCATGCTGAAGTTGATGAAAGTCCACCCTGAGGTTGTGTCCTGCATCCAACGCCTGTTACCACTCTGGAAAACGCGCTTCGTTCTGACCTCAGGCAAGCGGTCAGTTTCCACAGAGTTGGTAACATACCACCGTGGCGTTTTTCAAGGCGACAGCTTGAGCCCCTTACTGTTCTGTATTTCCCTCCTACCCCTGTCCCTTAGGCTGCGACGAGGTAAAGGATACATGTGTGGTGTTCCAGGTGACAGAAAGCATAAGGTCACCCATTTGTTTTATATGGATGACCTGAAGCTGTATGCTTCTAATGCGAAAGACCTTCGCACTGCCCTGGACACCGTACTGGAATACAGTGAGGCTATAGGGATGGAGTTCGGATTGGACAAGTGTGCATCCATCCACTTGGCGAGAGGAAGATTTTCGGAGATCAAGGAAGACGTGCAACTTGTTGACAGGAGCGTCATTTGTCACCTCGAGGACGATGACAGCAATGAATATCTCGGCGTCCCCCAGCGCCGAATGCAGGAGGTTGCAGCAGTGAAGGAAAGGGTCACCGCCAAATACAGACAGACTCTCAGGAACATCTGGAGTTCTGAGCTGTCAGGCAAGAACAAGGCTCTTGCCACGAACATGTTCACGGTTCCTACACTGCTGTATACCTTCGGATGCATGAAGTGGAACGTCAACGAGTTGCAGAACCTCGATAGGGGAACGAGGAAGATGATGACCATCTATAGAAGTCTTCATCCGAAATCTTCCGTTGCCAGATTGTATCTCCCTCGCAATGTAGGTGATAGAGGACTATTGAGTCCGGAGTGTCTCCACAACAGAGTTGTCCTGGGTACAGCTTGCCGAGTTTTGAAAAGCAGGGACCCCCTGCTCAATCTTGTGAGAGATCACGAGAGTGCGGGAGCAGGGGCGTTTCTCTTCCAGGCGGCAAAGAGGGCAGCGGACGAAACCGGTCTCGACTTCGACCCGTCATCCGACGGAAGCGACAATGACACGACCATCTTGTCATTGACGGCAGACATCCTCAAGCTCGAAATAAAATAAGCCGAGCAGAAGGCCTTGCTCATGGTGCATACCGATAAGCCCATGCATGGAGGTTTCTATCGAAACATCGAAAAGCATGGGCTATCGAAGGAGCTAACGTTTGCCTTCCTACGCTCCGCCGGTCTGAAGTCCGAGACCGAGGGTTTTGTCCTCGCGTGCCAGGATGGTGTCATAAACACACTCGTGTACCGCCGCATTATATTCAAGGCGGAGGTTGCGGACATGAGATGTAGGGCGTGCTGAGCCCAGCTTGAGACTTTGAGTCACCTTCTCTCCGGCTGCAGTTATTACGCCAAGTCAGCGTATTTAGCTCGGCACAACGCGGCCCTACGGGTGTTATACTTTCATCTTCGACACCATTATGGCATCGACGAAACACCTGTGCTGCCCTATGCCCCTGGAGATATTGAGTCCGTCGTGGAGAACGATAAATGCACAATCTGGTGGAATTACTCCTTTTCCACCACCAGGCAGTTGGAGGCGACCAAGCCTGATATCGTTCTCCTCGACCACCTCACACGCTCCATGTTCGTGATCGAGTTTTCGGCTCCGGCTGAAACTAACATGGATGCGAAAGAGGTGGAAAAACGGACGAAGTATCAAGACCTGCTTTTCGAACTTCGAAAGATGTACCCCGGACACTCTGTGAAACTGGTGGTCCTCATCATAGGTGTGCTCGGTGGAGTTAAGGGCTCGCTGATAAATAACATCAAGTGCATTCCATCCTGCGTGGCACAGGCGGAATCACTAGTTGCACGCATGCAGAAGGCCGTCATCCTGGGGTCACTCCGTCTACTGCGGACGCATGACCCGACAGCAGCGTAGCCACTCATCCGATGGGCGTCGGACGTGGCTGCGATTACTGCACAACCCCTCTCGAGTCTCCGGCCATTATGACGGCAATGAAACCCGATGCTTGCCGGGGACTCGGAGGGTCATGTTACAACTGTAACAATTAATAATTTTATTAACACCGTAGGGATACAATTGTCCATGGGTTTCGTCAATTAAACTACCGGTTCCAGTGACAGAGACATAAAAGAAGTACAGTAAGAACACAGTTACAAAATATCATTAAAAAAATCCTTAACACTATAATTACATTTGCTATACAGCAAGTTTTTCAATCTTTTTTAAAAAACCATTGGTGAGGTAAGGGATTTTAAACCAGAGGGTAGCTTATTGAAAATTGCAGCTATAGTGTGATAGGGGCCTTTCTGGCATAGGCTAAATGAATAAAAATTACTATGAATGTTATTTTTAGAGTGAGTATCATGACTGTGAAAGTCAGAGTTGACATGAAAGTAATGGGGATAACACTTCACAAACATGGCACATGTGAGGATATAAATGCATGGAAGTGTGAGGATCCTGAGGACACAAATGAGTGGACTTTGGCAAAGTACACAGCTTTTAGAACATTGAGAGAAACAAGAGGAGAAAGTTTCCTTATCATATAAATACCAACTGAGAGTTTCTTATTCATTTCAAAAATATGAGTTGACCAGTCAAGAGTGTCAGCAAGCTGTAGACCTAAGAATTTCACAGATGAGGAGGTGGAGAAATCAGAATGAGGAGGCAGAGTAGGAATCTCATGAGAGTACTTGTTATGAAAAAGAATACAAGTAGTTTTAGCCTCATTCAAAACAACTCTGTAAAGGTGGCACCACAGTAACATCTCATCTTTTGTAGTAGAGGCCAAATGATCCAAGAGTGGTAAAGTACTAGCAGATAAGAGATTAGATGTATCATCAGCGTACATGATGGTGGAGCTATGTGAGAACTGTTTAGGAAGATCATTGATGAAGAGGAGAAACAGTAGAGGACCAAGAAGAACCTTGAGGTACTCCAACCGGTACTTTCAAGGGACTGGATTTGATTTCCACCACTCCTGCAAATGATTGATGAGTGTAACTGACAAATTGCGATCTGTCACTAAGGAATGATGAGATCCAATTTAAAGAGTTAATGGTGATTCCCAAGCACTTGAAGTTTGGTCTTGAGGACTTCATGATCCACGCTGTTAATGTACTCCATGTAACATTTTTTCCCAATCAGGTTGAAAACAATGGACTGAGTAAATTCATGATTAGTGCACTGTACTCCCCTCCATAAATTTTCAAAATAGTTTATGACTACCACCACTGCTTGCAATTTTTGCCTTTGATTACTGCATTAATAAATACAAAATTCTCATTAAGAGAGCACCAAAGACAGGTGGGTTGAAATATACAACCTCAGGCTTGTGCACACTCTCGCTCTCACCTATCATTCCTCGAGAACTCAGCACCTGGCATCAAATACAAGGATTTATGGATATGAAAAGGGACTACAACTCAGGTGCATTGGAAATATCAAAAGATATGACCTAGCTCAGAAAAAAACCCCTTCCTAAAGCCTTGGTTGGATGGAAAATTCTTCAGCTAATTCCCACCTTTTTTTCACCTCAACCCACATTTAGAGAATAATCCCAGCTTTTCATTTTTCCAATTACTAGACATTCTTTACGCTTTACTTTTTCTGCGCTTCCTTGTTTTGTAACAGTTAATACTTTGAACTGCTGTACAGCTCCATGAGAAGTGGGTCCTCTGAAAACAATAGATATACGATCCTACTAGACCCTCCTCCTGTTCTGGCCGGCTGGTATAAAGATTAATCATTACATGTGCTCAAGCTCACAGATCCTAAATCAGACAAGGGAAAAGCCAGGCCGCAGTATCAGAAAAACATAATGCATACAAGAAAAGTTCATTCACCAAAATATGCATCATAGGGTGTTCCAATTCCATTGTCATACTTTAAATCAAGAATCTTAAAATCTTATCCCATCGTGATGTGAACTTTATACAAGAGAGAATAAAGTAAATTTCCAGTAAATATAAACTTCTGCATCGATTTGCAGAAGATAAATACAAATACAGTGAAACCTTGTATTTGCATTATCGGAAATTACGTTTTCCCACAATTTAAACCACTTTTGCAAAGTCCCATTCAATTTCCTATGTTTCCAACGTATGCAGAACCCCGAATTTAGACTATACATTTTTCAGTTTTCCTGCAATTTGCACCACAACGCACTCTTTCAAAAAATAAAATTCACTTCTTAAGTCCATTACTCATGCATATCATCCTTTGTAAAAAACTTTTTTACAATGTCTTGTATGTATATGCGGAAAAATAAGAAAGAGAGCAGCAATAGGACCTGTTTTAAGGAAGAATTTGAAAGTGGCAGGAATAGTATACAGCGCCACTAGTAAAAGAAATTTGAATTAGATTAACTCGTAATCTACGAGACATGATTCAAGCTATGAAATGAAGCGTAGTCTTTTTTATGCGAGGCATTTTCAATCCAGTTAGTGATAATTCTATAATATCGTTCTTTCACTGTTTCTATGCATAAAAATGATAATAAATATCTGGTTTTAACTTTGTAAATCGCTGAAATATAGTACTTTTCCGGCGAATCTGTTGACGCCACTGACGACGAGGGTCAAGTCAGACATCGAAACGCCAGAAAACATGGAACCTTTCACCCGTTTGGATACCCCAAAAGCTTTAATTTGCAAATAATCATACAGTATATCCTCTTTTTATGTTTTTAACTCGTTCCTGAAAAATTAGATGATAAGCATAACAACGTTAAACGATGCAGTATTTTCCACAAGAAACAATGTAAAAAATTAAAATTGGTTCCAAACTTAACAATTCTTCATTTCATAACAATAATGATTTCCGCACAGCATAGCGATAAAAGGTTGGATATATGGCATTATTGAATGAAGCATTCAAACTAATTTTCTAAAACATTTTAATGGTAAAACTTTGAGATTTTCACTCGCAAAAGAAATTTTGGAATTATTTTCTATCCTGGCGGCACGAAAACTACAGGTGATAGGAACTTACTGTTGACATTTAAAGATACAGGGGACCTGGTTGAAAGGCGTTATCAATGGATTAATGCACAAAAATTGCCAATTTCCTTAAAAATTTATGTGTTTTTATGGACTACTTTGTGTTTTTATGGACTACTCCACCGATTTACAGTGTATTTTAACAGTCGAACAGATGGCACCACTAGTCAGAGAGCTTCATATCTTAGATGAAACAAACTGTAAAGGCATTTTTAAAACAATAAGCACCAGGTTTCCCTCCTATATTTCTGATATTTTGTGCTGTTAGCACCGGTTTCCCTCTGAGTAAATAGAAATATTTGTCCTTCACTTCGGGAGCGTTCGCATGCGAATGCAGTGAAGGGCAAAAATTTTGCTCGCTGCGATCGCCAAGACATAGGAAATCAATTAAAATTGTGAGTGAAGTAGGGAAGCTTGGTGCTGTGTACAAAATTTCTGTTATTTCGTAACAATTTTTTAGGAACAGTATCACCCTCAATGACTTACTGCAATATGGAGAGTTTAGAAAACTTCCTCTGGCACACTAATTCAACACGAAAAACACGTTTTCGATTCACCTCAAACAGCAGTGGATCAACTTTTTCTACCACCAATTCTACCTTATGACGGCATGGGATTTTCAGGTATTTTTTCCCGTAGATATCTGCCCCTGAATCTACCATTCAGACATGGTATTATTAATACCATGCCATTCAAGATGGTACACTAACATTGGTTTGAGTTTTAAATCACCCGATGCATTGCCCCCCAATAACAGCATAGTAAATATTAAGCAAATATAACAGTTATGAAACAAATAACGCAATAATTATTCGCTCAGGTGAACTTTTTACACATGCTATGTGGAGTTAATGCCAAACTTTTCCGCCGAATGGAAATTACGTATCAGATGCACCTAAGTCCTATTCGTTATTAATTTTTTTTGGTTGCGTAAATTTGAACAACGCTATCGTGAAGCACTGATGACATTGAACGATTAAGGGTTTTAATTGTTGGACAATGTTATCCCAAAACAACGTTAAACGGGACAACGTTAAACGAGGACACACTGTATTTAGAAAAAATATATTAGTTAATATAATGAAGAAATTTTAGCATACCAAGATTAGTATAGATTGTTATTGGGGCGTCAGGAGCCCGGGCACTTAGACCTTTCTTGGTCCATTGTGCCAACCCTATGCCTGTCTGCCACTTGCAGACAGGGGACAAGAGCACATTGGTAGAGGTATGGAGGATTTGCCTCCCCCTGCCTGGTACCAGGTATGGAGGATGTCCTCCCTCCAACTGGCCCGGTCTGGGTCTCCCTCCGACCTCCCGGTATAGGTCTGGAGGGAGTATCATCTCTCCATCCATGCCTGGTCGAGGTATGGAGGAGGGTCACCCATCCAACCACCGTCAGGGCCCAACATTGCTTAACTTCGGTGTTCTGATGGGAACCGGTGTTTCAACGTGGCTAGGCCCTTGCCCTTAGCATACCAAAATAAAAATGAAAAATATGTAACATTTTCATGACGCAACACTCCTTGCTGTGGCCAATTGATTAATGCGATTGACGATCAGTTTTTTTCATCTTTTTTTGATGCTATCGTCGCATCGGGAGTTAAGAAATTTAGGTTAATTTCAATGGAGTAGTTTAGTCTGCTTCACATTGCGGTTTCATGAGGCTGGTGAGGATAAACTTCTACTTTTTCTGCAACCAATAGTTTTGTGCCGTTGCTTCACTCTGCTGGCATCGCTCCGCCCACTCAGATCAGACATGGTCATAATATCTGTGCATATGTAGCAAAGAATTTTCATGAAGTTTCCTGCCCCTTACAGGCAGAAAATAAGCAATAAAGCATTATATTTAAGCTGTGCACGCCATAAAGTAGCGTAGCTGCGGCAAGTCACAAAACTAAAAGTAGCGGTTTCTCAGCCAACAGTGAGCACTTCAAACCGCAATGTGCGTAACTTAATTGTATAATTCGTTTAGACTGTGTATACAATTATTATTTAATGAAATTACCGCAAAATACTTATAAGTTGCAAATGAAATATTTTAATAAAGTCCAGAGTCAAAATCTCTTAAAACAACGTTTATGATAAAGATTTTTTGATTTCTCGGAATATGTATGAGGTTGTTTTTGCAACATTGCCGGACAACAGCGTGCTCCTGGATTACCGGAATATGGGTGCTCGACTGCAATTAAACCTGCGGGGGAGTATTAATTTTTACCTAAAAAGAAACTATGAAGAAGGAAAATGGATTCTTATCCAGATATGATGAAAAATAAAAAAAATCGTGGTGGACAACTGAGATCATTTGCACTGCCTCAACTCCCGAGTTATAACTTTGATAGGCAAGACACAGTGTGTGCTGTTCAAACTCTAAAGAAATTACTTAGCAGGTAGACCTATAGTGATTGCTGTGAGCAAGTGCTTGAGGAACTGGGGAAAATTGAAAATAAAGTGCATAATATTTTAATAGGCTGAGGAAGTCCAAGCAGTTAAAAATATCAAATTTTTAATAATAGTCATGCTATATTCATTAGATAGTTGCAATGGCTGCTAATAACAAAGATAATGTAAATCGCCCTGCCATCTTGATCCTTTCTTAACTTTCTATTTTAAATTCGTCTAAGATGTTAAATGTATTTTTTTCATCAAATATAAATAAATGAGAAGTGCTAGTTCAAGGAATAAATTATGACACTGCTCTTTTTCAGTTTATCAGTGTTTCTCATTTTTACCCTTACTCCAGTAAAAGAACATGGATGTAGAAGTGAAAATTCTACTTTTCCCACAATTTACATTTTCCCGTAATTTACACTTTTTTTCAAGGGTCCCTGGAAAAGTGTAATTTAGGGGTTTTACTGTATGTCAATAAACAGCTCAAAAGAGGGGTTCCATTAGTGTAATTCAATATAAAAATCATTTAAAATGTGACATATGATCTAATCATAGAGTGCATGATATGCCTCACAAGGGCCACTTAAATACTTCTAAGGCAAATCATGCTTCAAAAACTAACATGAGCATAAAAAAATAAAACTTGATACAGATCTTGGAAGAGATCTCATCCTATTGATGAATTGAAAAATTTTATAAGAAAAAATGAAAATAAGAGCTTAGAGCAAAACTACTAAGAGGATGTAGAGTTCTGTTCAGCACCACTTGAGTAGGGGAACTTAGAAGTAAAATGTGCTTGGTTTATAACCATCATAATTAGAAATGAATAATATACAGGCGAATTCAAAAGAGCCAGCTTTCCCCTACGTAACTCAGGGCAGAGCACAAGAGGTTCATGCAATGTATGCAGCTCCAACCTATCCATGCATTAGCAGGCCAATCATGCAACCACAACGAAAAGAGGCTTTTCTATTCCAGTAAGTCTCCCTATATGCCCCATAAATAGATATTATTGTTAGGTTAGATGTTGCACATGTTAAACTTAGAATTCCTGCTAAATATTCTTTAAAATTATTTGGAATAGCGTCTCTTGCATATTATTGTTTTATATTTATCAAATTGTTTTTTTGCTATTCTTTCTTTCCTGTATTCAGTTCGATAAAGTATGTTCTCAATTGTAAAACCACAGAGACTATTGAAGGTATGTATTGAATACATGTTCCATAGGACAAATGTCCTAGAACAATAAATTTATATTATTGTCAAGTCTCTCCTATGCCATTTCAGTTATGCTCTTTTTAACAGAGGCATAAATATGAATATATTTCCATTAGAACTAGTACAAGAAATTTTAGATGATGAGAGAAATTGTTAGCTTAAAAAAATTAAGAAAAATTTGACATACTTTCGTCATGGATTCCACTTGAATCTCTTTACTTGATCAGATACAAAAAAATTGATTAAAAAGGGAAAAGGCAATAACAAAAAAATTGTCTCATGCACTATTCCTATACTAAGGTAACAGCAAATAAGATAAAGTAAAACCTGCAAACTAAAAACCAATAATACACACAAAAGTTAAAGATAAAACAATTTCAGTTCATCTTAACTCTGAAATGAAGGGGTTGAATCTTAGGTATTTCACCTTAACTCAGAACCTTAATGAGACTAACCTTTCTTGGGGGTGGAACAGGGTTTGCAGGATTCCCCCTAACTACACCAGAGGTATCCAAATCTGAGGAAACAGAGGAAATGCTCTCGCTGGACCTGCCATTTGAGAGCACAGGTTGAGACATTCTTATCCCTGGTGGGCTGTTTGAGAGGGGAGGGGCAGGGGGAGGGGGCCCTCGTGGCCTCTGAACCCCTCCCCCCATTGGCCTCTCCAACGAAGGTGAAGCGCTCCCACTTGGCGAGGCAGGGCACGCAGCAGGCTTGAGCACTGGGTGTTCCCCAGGAGGCAAAACCAATTTTGCCCCGGCTATATTTTGAAAGAAAATAATGTTCAAGGTACCACATTCACTGCACATGGAAAACCTGGCATGGTCACCAAGCCTTTTTGTCAGTAGCCCTTAATGCACCTCTTAAGGTTGGTTTCCACGGCAGATCAAATCACTTTGGTTTACAGGGGGCAATAAAGATGGACCTTTTAACATAGACAGGGGACTCAATGAATACACTGGATTATAAGTGCCCTTGGTATAAAATTTTGATACTCTTTTGATTGAAATATACATTGAAGAAAATTGGGCCTCAAACAGACACAAAACCAGCTTTATATTTTAATATTTCACTTCATTTGTCAGCAAGTCATCAAAAAGCCTTTATCTCTCTTTTTTCATCGGCTCCCATGAAATTTGAACAGGCATGCCAAATTTTTTTCATCCAAAAATATTAAATTTGAAATTATCCATTGATACTTCAGTAAATCCCACAAAAAATAATTACATACTCTTAATAATAATAATAATAACTTTATTGGCCCTGTAGGTCTACATAAGGACATAAGGCAAGTCAAGTAAAATATAAGTAATTACAGGTAAGAAAAGAAAAACACATACAGGTAAGATATAAGTACATACAGAAAGTACATGGGCGTTATATATAATAGTGAATACAAAATGATATCGCATTTTTCCTGTGTTAATATTATCACGTAAACAATACATTTATGTGCAATATATCATGACATATTACATTAATATAAAATAGAGTTCAGTAGCAACTTTGACAATCAATTCAGGTATTCTGATACTGAATAGTGTGGATTATTTGTTAGGTATGTTTTTACTTTGTTACTGAAAATACCTTCTTTTTCTATTTCTTTGAGGTGGTTGGGTAACTTGTTGTAAATTTGTGTGATGGTGTGGTAGGGACTGTTGTTTGTGAGGGCTAATTCTTTGCTTATACAGTGGATATCTTTGTGCTGCCGTGTGTAGTGCATGTGTTCTTGGTTATTCAGATGGAATAGATGTTGATTTCTTCTGACAAATACTACAGCTTCGAGGATTAGGATGCAGGGTAGGGTGAGGACTCTGTATTTCAAAAAATATGGTTTGCAGGAGGTTTGCTGTGAGATTCCTGCTATTAGCCTGATAGCTCTTTTCTGTAGCTTGAATATTCGTGTGCTGTGGCAGGATATGCCCCAAAAGATGATACCATATCTGATTCTGGAGTAGATGTGGGCATAGTATACTGATAGTAATGTTTTGGTAGATACTTCCTGGCGGAGGTTTCGTAATGTGTACAAGTGGAAGTGAAGTTTGTCAGATAGATAATTGATATGATTTGCCCAGTTTAAAGTTTCAGAGAGTGTGATTCCCAAGAACTTGGTCTCACGGCTGACGTTGATGTGGTTGTTGTTTATAAGAAGAGAAGGGCAATGGACTTTCTTTTGGTATGGGTGGAAAAGAATGATGGATGTCTTATCTTCATTAAGCCGGAGTTCATTTTCGGCTGTCCAACTTATCATTTCTTTTATTGCATGGTTTGCACTTCTTTCTAATTGTTCAATTGACTCGGCAGTTATGACTTGGTTAGTGTCATCGGCATAGACTACTAACTGTCCTTTGTTCAGATACATTGATATATCATTGACATAAATAATAAAAAGGAGGGGGCCTAATACTGAGCCTTGAGGCACACCTCTTGTGGGGATTCTGGGTTGAGATTTATACACACTTGTGGCTTCATACTTGTCATGATATTTTAATTGGACATACTGCTGTCTGTTTGTGACAAATGACATGATCCAATCCGATGCAACACCGTTAATTCCAACCTGATTTAACTTTTTAGGCAGTATCTGGTGGTTGATTGTGTCGAAGGCCTTTGACAGGTCGTAGAAAATACCGACGATGGATTCTTTTTTATCAATGGTGTTATAGATGGTCTGAAGTAAATCAAAAATTGCTGTGGAGGTTGATTTTCCTTTCAAGAAGCCATGTTGACAATTGGAGATAAGGTTGTACTTGTTGAGATAATTGATTAGACGGGAATACATTATTTTTTCATATATTTTAGAGAAAGAAGATGTTATAGCAATGGGTCGGTAGTTTTCTGGTCCTTTGGTTGAATTTTTCTTGGGAACAGGAATTATTTTGGCTATTTTAAGTCTTGAAGGGAAGATACCTTGTGTCATAGATGAGTTGATCATATGAGTTAGAAGAGGAGATAATATATGTGAACATTTGGTTAAAAGATATCCAGGTATTTCATCTGGTCCAGAAGATTTGGTTCTTCCAAGTTGTGAAATGTATGAGTGTACCTCCTTTTCATCAGTGGGCATCAGAAAGATTGTATTATTTTTTTGATTTATGGGTATGTGTTGGTTTGCTGTTGATTTGTTTCTTAGGCGATTCAGGGGGATTGGAGCCATGAGATCTTGTTGATCAGAAAAAAAGTTGTTTAGGCTATTGGCTACGAATTTTGGATCAGATATTTCCCTGTTATTCATTTGTAATGTGATGTTTTTTGCTGTGTTTGGGGATGGCGTTGATCTTTTTATAACTTCCCATGATGCTTTGGAAACATTGTTTGAGTTAGAGATGTATTGGTTGTTGTAGTTAAGTTTTGCTTCCTTTATCTTGTTTTTATAGTCTTTCATTAACTGCTTATATTTGGATTTCAACATTTGGTTATCTGTCTGTCTGATTTCGTTATTACAAAGTCTAAGGTATGACCCTTGCTTTTTTAGCTCTGGTGTCATCCATTGTGTACTAGGAAAGTTTGATTTCCGGACCTTTTTCACTGGAAAGAAGCAGTCATAATGGTGTGCAAAAATTTCGATGAATAGATTAAAGTTTTCCTCTGGGTCATTGCTTGCAAACACTTTATTCCAGTCAGTGATGCTTAGTTGATGGACAAAGTTTTCTATTTCTGGTTGACTAAATATCCTCTTGTATTCATGAGCAGTGGTAGGAATTTTTTCGGCCTTCAACTCAATAAGTTGTGCAAAGTGGTCTGAGAGGCCCATGTCCATATTAGAATATGTACAGCTCTCCTATGACTGCTTATAATTTTAAAATGGTAGGTATATAAAAATTAGTTAAATAAATATATATATATAATAAAACTTACAGGAGGTAGGAGAAAGAGATAAAGAATTTGTTCTTACGGGAACGTTTCGGACCGGTAGGTCCTTTGTCAGCTTTAGAAGTCATAGTCAAGTTTAGAAATTATATATATATATATATATATATATATATATATATATATATATATATAATTTCAGAGGGTCAGAGGAAGAGAGAGGGGTGAGGAGGGGGAGAAGAGGGGAAGAGGTGGGAGGGGGTCAGAGGAGGAGAAAGGGATGTGGACCGGAGAAAAGGGGAGGGGCCGGAGGGGATTGAAGGAGGAGAAAGGGGAGAAGAGGAGAAGGGGCGGGAGGGGTCAGTGAGTCCGATTTAATCCGGGGGGATTGTAAGCAGAATAAAGCCAGATGCAAGCCATTTCTAGGGTCCTCAATTGAAGGGGAGAGGCAGAGGGAGGGAGGGAAGCCAATACGCCTACACGGAAGCATTTGTCAAAACTGAGATTGTGGGAGGAAGCATGGATCGGGACGGGGAAGGAGGCATTGGGCGAGGACGGCTTGCAGTTAGCACGGTGGCCGGTTAATCTAACACTGAGGGCGTTAGTAGTGAGACCAATGTAATAGGAATCGCACAGGTTGCACAGGAGGATGTAAACAATGTTGTGGGAAGTGCACGACCGAGAGGGGACGGAAGGAAGTGGGTGGGAGAGGAATTTGGCGGGGAGGGGGTCCGTAATAAGGATAGGGCACGTTTTGCATCTCGCGCGATGGCAGGGGTTGGGTGGGGTTTTGGAGCTG
The DNA here is from genome assembly GCA_963573305.1 of Pyrrhosoma nymphula. Taxonomy (NCBI): domain Eukaryota; kingdom Metazoa; phylum Arthropoda; class Insecta; order Odonata; family Coenagrionidae; genus Pyrrhosoma; species Pyrrhosoma nymphula. Next base: position 31,181,978 of record OY754328.1, read on the forward strand.
ATAATAGGTTTAGTCAGCGGTTTGGTGGTTTTTAGGATGCTGGAGAGGTTTGGGGGGCGCCTGAAGATGAGAGAGGGACATTTGGGGAATGTGTTTTTGGTGGTGAGATTGTCAGAGAGGAGTGGAAAAAGGTTTTTAAGGATTTTTTTGAGGGCATGGACCCCTGGGAAGTAAGTAGTACAGAGGGAGAGGTTGTAATTCTCCTTATTTTGGGCTGGTTTAGGAGGAAAGGGTTTTTTGAGGATGCGTTTCTTGAGAAGATTCTCAGAATATCCTCGTCGGAGAAGGGATTGGTGTAAAGAGGAAAGAAATTTATCAAGGGAATCAGGGTTATTGCATATGCGAAAGCCTCGTGTGGAAAGAGAGTAGGGGAGGGATGGCAGCTATTGTAATGAAGATATTGCTGCTTATTGGTGGGTTTGATGTGGACTGAGGTGCTGAACTGGTGATTGGAGAGAGTGATATCTACATCAAGGAAAGTTACAAGGGAAGAGGAGAAATTAGAGGTGAAGGAGACAGAAGAAAATTTGTTGGGAGCGGAAATAAATTAATTAAAAGAATCGACGCCATGGGGCCAGAGAAGGAAAATGTCGTCAATGTATCGGAGCCAGAGTAAGGGTTTCAGGGGTTGTGAGGATAGGAAGGGTTCTTCGACACGGCCGAGGAAAAGGTTGGCATAGGAAGGGCTGAATCTACTGCCCATGGCGCAGCCTTTGGTTTGAAGGTAGAAGCGGTCGTTAAAAGAGAAGGAGTTATGAGTCAAGATGAAGTGGGACAAGTCAATAAATCAAAGCCTTAAAAGACCTTTCTCACAATCCTAACATAGTCATCACACCGTCTGACAAAGGCTCTACTGTGGTAGTACTTAACTCTTCAGACTACATCAACGAAGCCCTCAGACAACTCTGTATTCTGTTTCTGTATTTTTATCGGCCACCCTCTTGGCATATTTTATCTATATCTATATCTATCTATCTATCTATATATATATATAATAAATATTTCTTTACGGACGACTTTTACGGACTAATCTTGGGGGTGTTTGATTCATATAAACCCCCCGCCGATTGCAGTGTTTCTTTAGTAGTCTAGATAGCTTAGTGGTCAGAGCATCCGGCGCGAAATCGGAAGGTCCGTGGTTCAATTCCCGGTCTAGACGAATTTTTTTCACTTGGAATCGGCCATCATTCCATCTTCACATCACCATTGTGTTGTACAATTTTATATGTATCCTATCCTCTTTATTTCACCACCTGTTTGAACGAAATATTTATTATTTACGCCAGTGAGCGGTTTGAGTGAATGAATGAATGGTTATATATATATATATATATATATATTAAAACTTTGACTAAAATGAAAACACATAAAAAGACACTCACACGGGTTGTAAATTTTTCGGTGGATCGCCACCACCTTCTTCAGCGAAAGGTATAGGAAGAATGCTTCCTATACCTTCCTTTGTGTTCACGCTCGTGAAAGCTTCCAAAATATATATATATGCACATAGAATCAAAAACATATTGAAAGACCTGTATCCAATCATTAAAATTTCTATAAAAATCATCAATCATTTCTCCCTAGAAATCTTAGAAGGCCTTCCTGAATCCGCCAGTAATGTTGACGTGAAAATCCGTGAATACGCCCATATTTGGGTAACAAGGGCATTCGAAAAGCCCAGGCTAAACCTAGCCCATTGAAATTAATAGCCCAATAGCCACCTCTCTCTCCCCACCACTGCCCAACTCCCCACCACTATCCATTCGCACTTACCCCCCCTCCTTCCTCTCTGCCCTTTCCTTCCCAAGGGAACAGAGCGGACTCTTCATTCTTCTACCGCTGATGATGGTGGCCTGACCGTCGAAATGTCCAAGTTTTCTTTTGTGAGTGTCCTTTTTGCGTGTTTCTGTGTTTGTTTAGTGTATCACTGTTTTATTTATGCATGTGCATCATCACCGACGGCAATCCATGTCAAGCTAATTTTATTCTTCCAATAAAATGTAATTCTTTCATTTGCTATAGGGTGGGTGAAAACACTGGGGCCTTAATACGGTAGCAAACTAAAGAAGTTAATATCTATTTAGCAGTATGAAATTTGACCAATGGGGCAGTTGTTCAACCTCCCACCAAGGGTATAATGACAAGACCATATGACATGCCTTACATAGATGCACATTTAGTGTCATTACATTTTCCATGGTTCATGGCTAATAATCAACTGTCCATTATATGCACCATGTACTTGTTGCACTTAAAGTAATGGCCTTTTTACAACCACAATAAAAGGAAAAATTTCTAAATACAAAGTTTAAACTACCTGAAAATGGAATTCTGTAAGCACACACACAGAATTTCTTTTTTCATTGAAATTCATTCTACAGAAATGACTAGTCCCAGTTCTTTAGCTGCCTCTGACCAACAGCCAGCAAAGGAAACTAAGTTATGAACATTTTAGCTTCCAAGTTGAGAACTGTGATTTTCGTACAATAAGGGAGATATCAGGTGTGATTAGAGATGGGCCACTCTGAAAATTAGCTCGGTAATTTTCAAAATTACCGTGGAGTTTTTCGTAATTTACCACACCCCTTGAAAATCACCGTAATTTACCACACCCCTTGAAAATCACCATAATTTTCTAGATAATTCACCATGTTTGAGATAATTTTTCATACAGATAAATTCCCAACATGTTCTTTTAATTAACCAGATAAGAAATTTCTCCACTGGCCGTAAAATATATGCACCACTCATCAAAAATCAAACACTTACTGTGTTGGTTTGCAGGAATGGGGACTCCGCAACAGGGACCAACCACAGCCTCTCCACCAGAACTTCCACTCCACTTCTCTGGTGGAGAGGCTGTGGTTGGTCCCTGTTGCAGAGTCCCCATTCCCGCAAACCAACACAGTAAGTGTTTGATTTTTGACGAGTGGTGCATATATTTTACAGCCATTGGAGAAATTTCTTATCTGGTTAATCTATAGAGGCCGTAGAGTTCAACTACCTTGATTATGTTCTTTTAAGCCAAGTTCACATTTCCTATGTGTTTAATAATAAATTGAGGCATTTACAACTTATTTTTGGAATATTTTACTTAAATTATAACATTATAAGATTAAAGCTTTAGAATATTCTTCTTGAAAATTTCTCATACTTTGACAAAAGAAACCCGGATTGTGTGTTGCTGCCGTAGTTCTTTTTACAATTTTAAAAATTTCTAATAGATTAATGTTATATTAGGTATGGTTTAAACATTGTTATTCCCTTCCTATTGCTATTGGCTTTCTTATTTAACCATACATTTGCTGTTAAATGCTTAAAACTAAAAAATACTGGAAAATTACGGTAATTTTAAAAATTACCATAATTTACCGCGGTGATTTACCTCAAATGAATATTATGGTAATTTTCCCATCTCTAGGCGTGATGTTGTGGAATTTCAACATAATAAGAATTTAGAATGTGATTTTCAGCTTAAAGTTTTGCACTCACTCAACAAAGGCCATAAATTAGAAACAATGAAGCAGCTAGAAATCATCCAACGGAGAAAAAAGAAGTTCCCCCTCCTCAGCGATGCACAGTTTTACTCTTCCCCTACATGGTCGATTATGCAACAGTAAGACAGCTTTATGATGAATTTTATAAGAAGTTTAAAATTTGTTTTTTTTTAATGTTTGTCATGCCTAGCTTCAATATTTATACTCACATCTTAAGTGGTTAACTGTTTTGATAGTAGAGCTAGGAGATTAATCCTTATCCACCTAAAGGGAACTTTTGTTCCAAGAAAAAAAAATGGGTTGCATTTACGGAATGGGAAATTCAGGGACCACTAGGTTATACTATTTTGAATTAAGCGCTTTAAAATATTCTGGCCATCAATGAGAATTAAAAAACCGGCTTCTAAAGCTATAGCACATTTCAGTTTATACTTCTGGTTCTTCTTCAACTTACACTCTAAAATATACGGTACTCCTGATGCCTATGGTATTAAAGGAGAATTGGATTAAAAGAGAAACCAAAGTATAGTTACCCCGGATGGAAAGCACTAAATATAATTTATTGTTCATTCTAATGAGCCACAAAAAATGACAAACTCTACAATGCTCCACTAACACGTCCACTCACCAAGGTGCATGCCTGCTGGGATAGAGTTACGAGTGGAAGGCTGCAAGGAACCGATACTCCCAGGAACGGCAGCCGAGTCACTGGAAGGGGAGCGCTTGTGTGCCGTGGTGTTCATCTGAGTACGGCCACTGATACCAGAGGGAGACTGTTGCTGCTGCGGCTGGTGGTGCAGGTGGTGCAACATGTGGGAGTGGAGTGAGTGGTGCCCATGATGATGGTGTCCCTGGTGGAGGAGAAGCGCAGATGTGGAGGGGGATGGGGCCACAGGGTCTGATGTGGTGCGGCTGTGGCTGTGTCCGGCAGAGGGCAGCGTGGCATATGGGTGTGCTGCAGTGAGGGTCGACGATGAGGAGGAGGATGATGATGGGGAGGGGGAGGAGGAGGGTATGCACCCAACGGCCAACTGCGAGGCTGCCGATGATGACGAAGGGGAGGGGGATGCCGAGGGGGAGGGCACTGAGGGAGGGGGTGGAGCAGCTCGCTTCTTCAGACTCCCGTGGACATTTGTCGTTGACACTGTTGAAACAAAAAAACATCATAAGCCATCGGTTATATAAACTCAATTACCTGTAAAGCACTCTTAAATGTTAATATTTTATTTTATAGCATCATCTAATGCCACATGCATACATCAAATGACCTCTCACCATCAATCTCTAGCTTTGTCTCCAGTGCTGCCAAGTGTCACACTGTTAACAATGCGATTGCAAAATCAAAACCAATGGATGGTGCAGAAAATGATAATATCCTTAATCAAGATCATGATGAGGGTGTAATGCCCCATCGTGCAGCAACACTGGTAATTGCGACAAATAATGTTGAGAACATCTACACTGCTGATCACGCAACAGCTAACAAAAACTATGATAAATTTTATGGGAAATTTTCCTTTCAATTTTCACTGTTTGCCAAGTTTTGTTTAATTACTTATACTTGTGCCTTTATTGGTTCACTGTTTTAATGGCAAGGTTGGGAGATTAGGTGTTTTCTTGATCACTTTGTCTAGTACTCAAAAGTCACAGATTTTAGTATATTTTTTCAGCAGAAAAGAGGACTTTGACTTACACCTGAAGATATACAGTATATTATCTATTTTTCAATTGCTACTGCAAAACTTACTTCCACTAGCATTAAATCTTTTTCAAATACCTCTAAACCATGAAGCAAACCCCTCAGGGTCTGCATACCACAAGTCGGGAACTGCTGCTCTATGACTGTCTCTTCCAAAGGGGGAGGAAAAGATATTGGTGGCATCCATAGTCTGAAGCTCTTTTTGTGCCAAGGCAATATTGCATCCACTACATTTGCACTGAATGAGACATGAATTTAACCCTATAAAAGGCACTAGGTTTCTAAGAGGAGCCAAACAGTAGGGTCAGCCACAATAGTTGAAGCCATTTATATCTCCTTTTGGAAAGTTTTACTTCTTATTCCCACCAATTCAGTATTCCCATAGTTTATATTTTTTCTATTTGCCCCCATTAAAGTGTAAAATATTATTAGTGTCAACTTAAAAAGTCATTTTATATCAGTGACCATGTTGACATACAGACTCACTTTGGTTCTATACGAAGCTATTCACTTTGAAAACCTAAATATCATGCTGTGGTTTTAAATACTTGCTTGGTTGACCATTGTCAATTCCACCCTCATTGGGCTTAAAAGGAGAAGAGGAATTGAGGGGCATTGGAAACGTAGAAGTTATAAGGAGGTGAGCCTTGTACACTACACAAGTCCCACAAGCTGTAGTCTATGACCAAGAGCAGATGAAATGGGACAGCCATGAGGGAGGAGGGGTAAACATATGAGTTTTGGAAGACAATTATCTATGCTTCCACCTAAGTGCATATGAACGTTCACTGTTAACCGATGATTTGTGCTTTTATAAGGAGCATGTTTTTATAACAGAATTGACCAAGCAAAAGATTTCATGAGGACATGTAACAATTATAATAGTAAAGTGCAGAAAAATTGCTTGTTCACCAAAGTGTTAGATTTATCCTAAGCTGTTCTACCAAATGCAAGATTTTTTTTTAAATTTATGGATAGCCAACTTAATGCTTCATCAATCACAATTCCAAAAGAGAATGTGTCTACCTCTTAAAATGTGACCATTAGAAATGCATTGTGAGGGACAGCAGAGCCATTTTCAGCAGCACTACTGAGCCCCTTAAATAAAAAGATAAGCAAGAAGCATCCAAGGAAACAAATACAAATGACAAACATAACCTCTAAAGGCAGCCAATTAAAAAGAGATTCACATCTGGAGCTATTATGCCATATCTTTTTTTATATCTACAGATGTTTGTTCCACAACATTTAAGTTGGAATCATAGATAAATGGATTTATGGTATTAAGGTTTAACATTTTCACACATAAGTTTCCAGTTAAAAACCTTATATTTTGATTGACTTTTTTCTACTAAATGAGAGAAGAGCCATAAGAGATCACTGACCAACTGACGGCTTCCGATTTTGTGGAGGTGGCGGGGGAGGCATTTGTCCTCGCCCAAAACCTCCCATGCCACCAGAGGGCCCTTCCCTTGGGCTTGAGCTTGACTTCAAACTATCTGAAGTAGAAGAGCGTGAGCGAAGATTGATGGGAGATGACGACTCTGGCCCTGATGTTGCCAAAGGAGAAGGACCACCAGTATTACCCTGTCCAGCATAGCTGGGAGGGCGAGAGAGGCGGGACTTCTTCTCAGGTGTGACAGAACCATTCTGCAAAAACAACGTAACAGCTTAGTCATAAGACATAGGAATTAACTCATCAGTATTTTAAAACAAAGTGGTGAGATGCTATGTTTAAGCCTAAATGAAAATATGTGATTATAGCTACAACTCTGTATGATCACAAATTCATCATAACACAGTGCTTTAAATATATAAAAAATTAATAAATCCATCAAATTTCTAGAAATTGCACGCAATAAAATTATGTCTAGGCCCACGAGAACTTGATTGCCAGGCCTCACCTCATCTTTACCCACATTACATCAGTTGTCTCTAATTTGAATTACCATTCCAAATTTTCAGTACTCAGATTTCTTTTCCTGGTTCACATATTGTTTACAGGAACCAAAAACTGTCTAAATGCTAGGATTTTTCTCATATTTCAGAATTATTTGTCATTGAACTGAAAAAAAATGGACTTGGAAGCTTTAAAAAAATGGATACAATGTCCAAGTTCCCATCTGACGAAGGCAACTTCAGTTGTGAGAGTCAGTGTTACCTTAAAACATAATGCATACTGCAGCAATCATATCCAAGTACATAGAAATGTAGCTAGCATAAAGTAAAATGCTTACCCTATCTTCTACAATGGTCTCATCATCAGAAAAGTCTGTTGAGCCTTCATCATAAGAAAGATTCCAATCAATATCCACATTATCAAAATACCCTTTCTGTCGCTGCATTGCATGCTGCAACTGCAAAAAAGTGATAGCAATTTTATAATTACTCCTAATAAGAATAAAATAATAAGCATAAAACATCATTGCAGAAATCACTGTTGCATAAGCTCTAATGGGAATAATGTTGGCATAATGCTCTATCACACAGCAAAAATAAACAAGAATGGGAAGTATCATGAGATTGTTTTTTCTAAATTTCTCACATTGCCATCCTGTATTTGTATGCTAGTCATTTTTTAATGAACATTAACCAAAACCAGGGAAGGTTATTCTGATTTTAACATCTGAATAACCTTTTGTGATATATCCTTTTGGACACCATCTGTAACATGGCTTGTAAGGAATCTCATAAAATTGAGCTTTAAACACAGATTGAATTGTGTAACATATGACTTTTTATATGTTAGTTTTTTCATTGATATCCACATCAAGCATGCACTGATCATGCCCAAATGGAGCTATGAACTTCCCAGCCAGTACAAAGTATTTTTAAAATATCAGAGCGATGGAAGGTAACGAGTTTATTGCTTGTTTATATTTTCCAGACCATTTTGAAACCACTCGAGGGCATCAAGGAAGCCATTATGCTTGATTGATCACTGTTGGTTGAGTACGATTACTGAATTGTTAATTACACTGCTACTTGGATTGTTTTAAGTGAATCTTATGTCAATAAACTAATTTATGGAAAAATGTTATTTCCCCTGGTTGGTTTATTCTTTGACATCCTTTCCTACGGATGTTTTATTTATATTTTCGATGGTCGTGCAAATGCGCTTTTTTGTATTTTTTCTGGGTGTTCTCTGATTTCGGTTTAGGTAATGATGGATGCTGTTCGAGAGTGGAAATTGGTGCGTGGAAGCCCTTCAGCATCATAGTTGGATGTGGCTGGTAGCAGATCATGAAAGTGCCATGAAATGACTGGTAAAATTATAATTACTATTAGTTGTGCGTAATTAAATAGCGAGCAGTAGAATTGAAAGTAGGTTCCTAGAATTTCCAGTAGGTGGCACTGAAGACCCACCGACGTCATGTAGTTGCGTATATTGCCATTCGCAGCACTGCAATCATTCTTTTGAATCCCTTGGCCTTCATTGGCTAACCAGATCCAATCAAAGAGAGGGATTTTGGGATTGATTTCCCGCGATCACTCCCTGATTTCTCCTCTCTCTCATTCCTCCCAAATATGCGGTCATTCCTATCTCATTTCTTCATGATTTCTTCACGATACCTCCCTCATTTTAGGGAGGTTACCTCCCTAACCGGGAGGACTTCTCCCTAACGCCGCGGAGATTCCACATGCCATTAGGGATATGTGCCACCTTGTGCCGGCTGGGTTGGAATAACTGATATCAAATATGTCATCACTGATCCATACCTCCACTCTAATAATTTCCTTCACATTAATTAGCCATTAAAATAAATAATGCAAATTGTCATTTGTCTTTGCACACCTTAGTAGTTCTAATGTTTGAAAAAATGTTTTACATTGAATTGTGTTGCAGGTTGCCTAATGCTTTCACCATGGCATTATAGGGCTATAAAAACATTGTCACAAAAAGAAATTAATGAGATAATACGAATATACTTTTAAAATTCCTAAGCAATAAGAATTCATTCATTAATATGAGTTGTAGTAGCATATTGCTGTCTGTTTTCTTCTCTATTTTGAGCCATTAGAAACTTTTGACTGATTTTCTTTCTTCTTACTCAAAAATAAAAACTTCCCTCAACTTTTTCCAGTTGCTATTTGACCAAATAATGGGGTATGTATAAAAATATATATAAGTGGAAAAAAACAGTAATTCATTATTTATTTATTTTTTTAATTTTATGGCCTTCATTGGACCACTTTAGTCATCTTCTGGATTTCTTCTGTTTTCTATCAGTCAATTCATTACTATACAGTCATTTCACTCACAGTGTGAAGGATATGAGTAAATCATACTAACCAGCTCGGCACATTGCGTGTGTCCACGCTCTTCAGCAAGCTCGAGCGGAGTTTTGTCTTGTCCACTTCGTGCGCAAGGATCCGCCCCACTCCTCAACAAAAGTTTCATGCACTCCGAACGACCATGCATGGCACAATAATGCAGCGGTCGAAGGCCACCAACACGAGTTGGTGCCTCTATCACTCCACCACTGCCACCTGCAAAACATACAGCACAAGATAATAATAAGCAGTCCATTGCAGGACAATTAACTTCATACAATCCTCACTTGGGATGCTACTGGATAAAGAAAATCCCTTCCCACAAAGAGCAACTCTCAGTAACAGTATCCATGGATGGCAACCATCGTAGCTTATCTAAGGAGATATTTTCTAATTATTTTATTTATATAGCATATAAAATGCCCAGAAGATCGACACTTATTGGAGAAACTATTTCTATTTTCCTAATAATGATTTATTCAAGATTGGAAATTAGGAATACCACACCAACACAACCAAGAATACCAGCAAATAAGCAGGGAGATAATGTAAGTCACTTCCAATGTTAAAAAATAGCATTTAACATTTGAAATAATTTTATTGATAAAAGATGAAATGGTTCCTAAAAAGAAAGTCACCCAGGCAGGGAGTACTGCAAACAATATCTCAACCATTCTTTCACTCATGATAATACAAAGAATTAAAGTTCATGTTTGTCTGGTCAATATTTCTCAAAATTTCAAGCTTATAAAAAATGACAGGTAACATTAGGATTCCAATTTGATAGTGGAATAGAGGATTATTGTCAACCATTCAGGTTTTGCAGACTGTCTCTCAGAGTAAACTTCAAAAACAGTTTGATAAGTAAAGGCAATGAAAGACATACCTCCTCCATTTTGTATTAGGAAATCTACGATGTGAAGAGACGTCCCAGTTGATGACGCTGAGGAAGTGGAAGCTGCAGAAGAGGACGTCGCACTAGAGGGACCTCCTTCTTCTGCTTGAAGAATAGCTACATGCAATGCTGTCTCACCCGTCTCCTAAGGGTTAAAAGGTAATGAAATATAAATAGTATCACCTTCTGAGATGAGAATTGTTTTATTAAAGTGGCTGATGATGTGAATGACAGGGCATCTCTTTTCAATTAGGTATTGTGGGCAGCTAGATATTATCATGTAAGGTAAACAGCAGTTGATGTTGGAGAATGAAACTTGAGCCTGCATTCAGAAGAGCCAAATGCACCCTACCCACTGATCTAACAATATTGCTCCAAAGTATACCATAAAATCAGTCCCACTCATTTCACTGACATTTGATTAGATAATCTCAATGAAAAACTGTTATGCAATCCTGATTAATGGTGGACTCCAAACACTACATCTACTATATTCCACCTGTTAATATAGTAACAAATGCTTGTTCTAAAATAGTTAAAAATTTAATCCTCCAGAAGTAACATCGGTCCTACTTTTCTAGCAAAAGCCATAAAAAAATCCAACCCCAGGAGCAGATTGTGGACTTTACTTGCTCACAACAATGCTGATCAACTGCATTATATAAATTGCATAATAACTTAATGGTATTTTTGGTAGTAATTCTTGAAAACACTGACATCTTATGGAAAATCCTGATTGTGACCAATACCCTTCAATATTCCATTAGGCTACCCTATCAAATTATGGGACTTTCATCATATAAAATGTATCTCTGCATGTAGGCAACATACGTCACTTGTACCACCTACAGAACTCTTGAATTAGTCATGATTTTTGGACATTGAGAAATCGTAAGAAAATGCTGAGTTACCAGAATTTATTATCATCATACACAAGCAATGAAAGATACATCAGTAGAAATCAATGCAATATTTTATGTACAGTCAATATTTAACTATGCCCTAACACAATTAGTTTTCCACTGTATTTTTTTCCAAAATCAGGATTTTTTTAAAACATCACAACTGATCATGCTTATGGCACATAAGTGATTATTTATGATTCATGAAATGTCATTAGATAATTGAAGGAGCAGTTATCTTCCATCTTGAAACCACCAACACACATGGATATGTACAATGTCATGCCTCTATTAGTAATCATCAATTCTATTTTTATTTTTTTATTTTTCACAATAAAATTAATAAGCATAAACTAACTGTGACTATTACATAAATTATAAATCATACAAAGAAAATTACCGAGTTCATTAGTCTAATATCCTTTTATAAATGGAAAGGTATATAATTATGAGCCAAAATACAGAGCATATTGATGCACTCACACTGGAAGGGAGGGGAGCTGACAGGTCAGCACCTTCCGCAAATGCTTGGAGTAAGTGACTCAACTGGCGGCTATTCACAGCTTGCTCTAGCTCGCAGAGCAAATCATGCTCATTTGAACATGTGCGTAGAACGTATCGCTTATCAACATATTTGGCACGGATAAATTCATATCGCTCCTCCCTGAAAGAAGCAAATTAGGAACAGGTTATTTACCACCCTACAGGTTTTCATGTAAATACTTATATCGCTAAAAGAAGCCTAATGCCATTCTAAACATTATTGGTGGCAGATCCTTTTAGTACCAAGAGCATGAGTCCAATGACTACAGTACTTTGAATCAATATGTAACTTAGCTAATCTAAAGCTCCTCAGAAAGATTAATATGTCATCAGAACAATAAACTACACATTGCTACTTTTAAAAGTATTCCTCCACCTCATACTTAAACAGTCAATGTAATATGAAAAGCACTATTGTTCATTTATGGCTAATCAATAGGTTTAAAAATATTATTCCTTGATAAGCTGTAGCATCACATTACAATTATCCCTTCAAAATAAACCTAAGTACACAATTATACTTAACTAACAGAAATGAATCCATAAGTAACATTCATAATTGCACAGTAAAAATAGCATCCAATAAGAAGAAAATGCAGATTCATTTCTTTCAATAAATAAACAATTATTGCATACACTTACATGGAGCTGCCAGGATGAGGTTTATTTGGAGGATGAAGAGTAGCCTCCATGACATCATTGAAAGCAAGATTAGAATTATGACGGGCAAGGAGTAATTGTGCTGTCCCCAAGTGGTCCAGAGTGAGAGACTGAATTCGAGAAATATGAACTCCGAGATCTCTGTGAATACCTGAGCACTCAATGCAAACCATCACCCCAAAATTTGTAGAGAGCCATGTAGCATCTAGAATAAGAGTTGCAATTGTTGATCCAAATTAATTACAGCACATAAAAAATACAGGATGCCAGATATTCAAGAAAATTGACTAAGCTTAAAATAAACATTAAAAGTCTCGATATATTTCGAAAACATATGTGCAATGATCTAGCCTAATCAGAAATTCAAACCAGGTACTAAGAAGTCACTTAAGATTAAATAAATTACATTCGGGACATACAAGCTAATATTTAAATATGCACTTTTCTAATATTTAAATATGCACTTTTCCTATACATACAGGCTGAAATGGAGGACAAGTGGAACTGGTTAGAATGTTCCTCCTTATCACGTTGATTTATCACGGCCCCGTAATCATAGGGTCAAAATACAGGTAAAATTATTTGGTTACTACTTTCTAAATACTGGTGCTTCCCTTGTTAATACGTTCAACATCTTGCCGTTAAGCAACCCGATCACCATTTTTCTAGTATTATTTAGTAATGTAAACAACCAAAACTCCTGAGTTAATACACTAAATATTAACCCTTACAGGGTGGCTACTGATATCCAATTTTTAAATTCCCTGACTTTTCCCTGACTATTCCCTGATGGATTTACCAATTTCCCTGACCGATTGCCAAAAGGTCACCTATTATTGGAATATTTTATTTCTGCTTAATTAAATTTTCGTCAAAACTCATAAAATGTTAAAAGCTGAAATCAATACATTAAAAGCTACATGTACATCGTAATGAAAAAAAATATATTAAATCTTCATTTGTTAAACTCTCATCCAAATTACAGTCGCGTCTTGGTAGTTCTGGGAAGCTGAGAATTAGTGAAAAGGCATCGAAGGGAAAGTCAATGGCCAATTTGCTGTCGGACTCCGGCAAATGTATCACTAGAGTGCGTGAAAAATACAAACCAAAGCCAAGTTGTTGGACTGGATCAAAATCGGATAGCGCGAGTGACTTTCAGAAGCGAATAACAATTTGAATAGCATGGTTATAACCCCTTGATTGCAAGAGTAATGCAAATCAATTGTGATGTAAAACTATTTGGATAAACAAACAAAACGTAAGCGCACCACTGCGAGCGAATACAGGAGGCAATTGGCAACGGCAGCATCATATTCAGGAATATCATGTTTGAGGTGGTTTTTGACCTGACTAAATTGCTTCGAGAGGGAGCTAAGGGGGCTACTCAAGAATTACGTTGAGCGTGAAAGGATGGGAGGGGAGGAGGGCTCTTCTTACTGTTTCACGAAGGGGGATATGGGAATCGAAGATGATCTTGCGTAAGATTTTGTTTACACGTACTTGTATTACCATTTTAATAATCATTGTATCGTATTATTAGAACTGTAAGCATGTATTTACTACGAGCAAGTATGCTCCAGCCGCGACAGCTAACTCTCAAGCTAAGTCTCGGAAGTTAAAAAAAGAAAAAAAATACGAGGAAAAATATTCCGAACAGCATAGCCTCGGATTCCTTGTGATTAGTGTAATACATTGTGATCATGAATGTTGACATTACTAGGCAAATATCGCAATAAGGATATGCAAAAGAGATACATTGTACGTCTGATTCACTACTAAATAACTAAGATTCACAACTGTATGAGCCACGAATTGATGGGGCTTATTCCATGCACGTCAGCGACGGACATTAGTTTTAGTTGGTGAAATGTTTTGGTGAAATAAAGGGTGGGAAAGACTGGCCGATAAACGTAATGGTAGAAAAATAATGAGAGTTTCCTACCCCAGTTTCTCCCTGTTACGAAAATTCCCTGACATTTACCTGACTTTTCCAGAAATTCAAAATTCCCTGACAATTCCAGGTTTTCCCGGTTTTCCCTGACGATCGCCACCCTGCCTTAGCATTTGCATGTTTATCCATATGCATTCCTATTTTTGCAGCATGACGTAGAACAATACATGGCCGATTAGCAGGAGTGTAGTTTTTGAGCGGGCAGTCGTTCATATTGCACGTTTTGTAATTGTAAGGACAGTTAAAATGGAAAGCAAACAAGTTGTGAAGCAGATTACAACTGCAGAAAAAATTAAAATTCTGGAAGAAGTAGACAGAAATTTACGCATCAATCGAATAGAATTGGCATGAAGGTTAAACATTCCTGCATTCACTTTAAGCACGATTGTTAGTTAACGCGATAAAATCCGAAGTGTCATTGTGACAATAAACGAAAGTGCATTCGTGAAGGGAAATATCCGGAATTAGAATCCATTCTCCTTAAATGGTGCAAACAAGCACGAAGTTCAAACGTGCCATTTGACGGCTCCATCGTCAATGAAAAGGCATTGCATTTTGCTGTAAAAATGGGAATTGAAAATTTACATGCCTCCAATGGTTGGGACGATGGATTAAAAAACAGACATGAATTAGTTTATAGGTGTGTGCGTGGTGAGGCAGCCAGGGTTAACCTTGATTTGGTTGAAACTTGTAAGAAAACGACCCTGCCCAAGCTGCTTGAAGGGTACAGCCCTGATGATATTTACAATACTGAAGAGACTGGTTTATTTTTATAACTTATTACCAGATCGAACATATGCAAAAAACTTGGCCCCGTGGAAATGGGAATTAGAATTTATAATAAGTTGCCAAAAGAATTGAAATATGTTTCATCCAACAATGCCTTTAAATCCAAGGAGAAGTCTTTCCTCCATGAAAAAGTATTCTATTCAATTGATGAATATTTAAGCAATAATTGATTTACTTTATTTTGTGTCTATCTTACAAACAACATTGTAAATATTGTATGTATATTCTTTACCCTATTCTTGACGTGCCGTATACATGTATGCAATTTACTTGTCCCTTGGCAAATAAAATATATTATTATTATGTATTATTATTATTAGGTATATCCTCCAGAACCTCAAATACTAGTCCCCCCATGGGTCAACACTAGTCTCTCCAAATCAAAATATAGATATTAGGCAATAAATACGTTCATATGATAATCTGACATTGAAAATCCATCACAAGTGAATATGAAATACATTTGTTATTGTTGTAGCCTAAGACTTAGGCAAAAATATGAAAAAAAATTTGTCCAAAGCTCACCATTGTGTGAATTGCAGTCACAGCACTTGTCATTCCCAGGTAGCCTCTGCACGTACCGAATGATGGCCTGCTGGAGCTCAAGGAGGCTGGGGGAGAGGGCTTTGCCCCCTGGGCCATGCCCCCAGCCCCCCGCTCCACCTCGGCCACCACCTCCCCCCCCACCACCACCCACCCCCCCAGGGTCGTCAAATGCTTTCATTAGAGCACCTTCCTTGCAGTTCACCAGAACTGACATCCAAGCCCTTTGATCATTCTCATCTTCAGCTTGAAAATGGTATGTTCGGTTGTCTGCAAAGGAATACCATACAGTATAAGTAAAGGCGGTAGGTACAGTCCCGGACAAACCACCTCTGCCTGGAAATTTTTCTAAGTCCCGAGTTGACGTCGATGTGGCAACGCGGACAAACCACGCCCCCTTCCATGCAAGACCAACAAACACTCCGACTGGAGGAGGGACCCTTCCTCCCCGCAGATGGTGAGGGGCCGGGAGGAGTCATGCGAGGGACGAAGGAAGAATTTGACCTGCTGAAGGATTTTTTTGAGGGGAGGGGTAGGGTTCCGGGCTAGCGTTTTCTTATGGGAGAGCGAAAAAGGGAGGAAGATCTGCAAAGTTGTCGCCTTGGCCTCTTCTTCTTTAAAGCTACTTGAAGGAAAGGGATGTATTTATCTTTTCGAGAATCCACCGCGGTATGGTAGAGGCGGACTACATCCGCTGCAAATAATGCCTTTACCGCATTTATATACGAATGAAGCATGTCTCATACTCGGAAAATATAGCGTCAGAAGTGCATTCCTTATCTTCCGCTGAGTATTTACAGATTTCAAACGGAACTCAAAGGTAATTATTAACCAAATTGATCAGTGAATCTTTTAGGAAAGAACTTTGTAAATAATTACTGTAGAGATTCGAATAAATTTTATAATGCACAGCGTTTCATATGTAATGCACTCCCGAGCCTATATATTCCGAATTAACAACAAGTATTTTTTTAGTTAATCCACTGCGTATGCTAATGGCTGACCGTGGGCAAATTCCAAGAAAGGCCTAGTGTTGAGGCGACGGGTCGAGATTGCCTCCTCCCACTGGCCTCTCTCCCTTATTCATTCTCCAGTAAGCAAATACTAGCCCAGAACCCTACCCCTCCCCTCGAAAAAAATCCCTCAGCAGGTCTAATTCTTACTTCGTCCCTTGCGAGACTCCTCCCGGCCCCTCGCCATCTGCGGGAAGCCATCCCTCACCATCCCTCCTCCAGTCGGAGTGTTTGTTGATCTCCCGTGCAAGGGGGCATGGTTCGGCCACGTTGCCACACCGACGTCAACTCGGGACTTAGAAAACTTTCCAGCCCAATGTGGTAAGAATTTTTTGTCTGGGACTGTACATATGTGTCTTGATAGGGCAGACTTAAAATTTAGCCAGTTCAAACAATTCTTTACATTGCTTAAAATTAACGAATTTGACCAAATAAAATATGCTGGCTTAAATTTTGATGGGATAGTTTTAGGGTTAATTTAATTATTCAGAAAGAACCCAGATTTGTTTCATCTACAACCAGATCCACAAATTATGCAATTTCATTATAACCTGACGGATCATGACCCATCCATCTTGGGGCAAGTTAGCGTTTGATACCCCAGCACTTATGAAGTTCATTTACTCTGGAAATAGAAGCAATCTTGTAAAAGACAAGTGCACAAGCTGCTATGCCACCTAGGATAACAAGCTGGTTGGTTAGTTATTTTAGAAGGTGACTGACAGTTAAGTTTCATTGTGCCATTGAGGATACGTGGAAGGGATTGAAAGAAAAGGATCACTTAAAGAATGGAGGAAATATGGAGAGAAACCCAGTATTGGCATTAGCCTACTCTTAAAAAAAGGTGCCAAGGCATCCAGGTTTAATGTCCCATCCAACAGATGGAGAAGTTATGAATACCATTCAACTGATACAGATGGGATGCAAGTATGTCAGGGTACATACATAAAACAAAGTAAGCAAAAATAATGACTCCACTGGCTGTGGTATTGAAATTTTAATCAACAATGAATGCAACATTATTTAACTGGCTTCCATTGCTATACAAAATGGGTTGTTTTCTTTAACCAACCACCTAAGGCTACTTATCATTAAGAGTTTTCACATTGATTTCAAAGAATGACTGCTTTTAATTTGCATCGCTACCCATTCGAAAGTCCTCATGCATATGACACAAAAAGCAAAAGAGGTGATTGAAGAATTCAAACTCTTAACAGATACTCACAGGAAATCAGGTCAAAGCACCTCCTATCATCAGGAACCATTTTGATTTGGCAAGTCAAAAGGTTCACCCTCGTGGGTGGCTTGCTCTCATCTCCATGGCAAACATCCAGGAAACCTTCTCCCACTTGGCATTTCCGTTTCTGCCACACCTGGTACACAGAAAAAAATGTTACTTATGGATGGAACCCTCTTCAAGTGAAAAGGGTGAATGCAAGGGAGACGGGACTCATTGTTCTATTTACGTAATTCTTATCCATAGTTTTTTCACCATACCACAACCACAATCTCAGGAAATAGCCATCTTAGTAAACCAAAAATGGAAACCCCATGGGCTAGCTATGAGCTAGTCAATATACATATCATACTTGTAAATAAAAAAATTGATATATGTTATGGATCAAAAGTACTCTTAGATTTTTACTAAATCAAGTTTAGCATTATTGAAGTAGCTATTGTAAGTGAGGCTTTATTTATGGGCAATGAGCCCATTTTTAAAGTACAATAGTAATTACAAACTTATGTTTTATGGATGATACATGCATAAAAAAGATGGGCTAAGGGTGAATGAATAAATATTAAGGCTCACAGTTGACTCCTTCAGTGGCCAGCTTTAATACAAAGTCTTCCTCAGTGAACTGATGAGATGTTAGCATCCTTGCATTCTTTGATATCTACCTATTGCATTTCACTTTTTAAAATGAAGTGTTTGCATGAAATCCAGGCCTAGTGTACATGTAGGTAATTTAAAAGAAAGCTTGTGCATACCATATCCTAGCGAAGTGTCAAAAATGTTCATATAAGGAATACTGATACTAAATGCATTGGCATAGGATGGAGTAATCCCATTTCACCATATTCCCTAAGGTTAACAATGAGGAATTGAGACACTAAAGTACTATGAAGAGATGGAATCACCATACTTCAAGCTGATGGATGGTATATCCTTTTGATGACTTTGTACGGCTTTGTGGGTCAAAATTACCATTCCTCATTTATTCTTCTTCATTTCACAGCCAATGAATGTTGTAAATTGGTAAAAAGTAAAAACATAACAAAAATGAAGTCCAAGGAGAAAATATGTGCCATTGGCCAAATAACATCACATTAGTGAATTTTTAATTTCCAACCAGAGCCAATTTCTAAAACTCTTGCCTGATAAACATTGTCATTTTTGTTAGCCTGTTGATAAGCATCACAATGATGGAGCTACTTCAAAGAGGCTGCCACAGGGTTCAGCTCTTGCCAAGGATTTCCCATAGAGCTTATGAGAGTGAAGTCACTGTATTCTAGACAGTGGCACAACTAAATTTTTATTTATTTATTGGTCCAGATATTTTACAATAAAATGTTGGACAAGTCATATAAATTCATAAAAAATACAGGAAGAACATAGTTTGTATATTTAAGTCCAAAAGACTCTACTTTTTGTTACCACTATACAAATTTTTTTGTTACCACTATAGTGATGGATATTATCACTATCAACAAAATGTAAAAATTCAAAGAACTGCGGAACTGGCCGTGCAGTAATTTTAACGGAGTCACCCGCTGATGGTCACACAATTGTGTGAAATTCACAGTGAAAAAATCATTCATCAGCGTGACCATGTGACCATCAGCGGGTGACTGTGTTAAAGTTACTGCGTGGTCAGTTCCGCAGTTCTTTAAATTTTTCAAAGTAAACACCTTTGTGTTTAAAGTTTGGCTTTACCTCGTGGACAGTAGCACTTAGCGCTTGCACACGGGTACTATGGCATTGTATGCACGGTACCTGCGAAGTCATCTTGCTCCTTAAAGCCTCCATGAAATTCACAGTGAGAGATGATGCCTGGGTAGCTTAACTGGTAGAGCACTCGGTGCAAAATCAGGTCTGAGTTCGAATCCCAGTCCAGGCAAACGATTTTTTCACTGTGAATTTCACACAATTATAAAAATTTAAAAACTTTATGATACATTCCAATCTGCCCTGGGACATAGTCTTGGAGAAAATTTCTGTTTCCAGAAGTGGGTTTCATGAAAAGTATGAACGAAGTGGGTTTTTGTACAATCCCCATCAACATTATCAACCCTAAATACATATATATCTCTCCAATATCAACAGGTTTCCATTTGTTCAATTGTGATCAAGAGGGTAGTGGATTATTTTCTAAATAATTATCTGCATATCTGTTCATCTCAAAAACGATTTTTTAGATTATTTCATTACCAAAATATTTGTGAAAGACTCAACTACACTATCAACAAATACTGTTGGACTACATTTCCCAGTGAAAGGAATTTTTTTTGGAATGTTGCATTCATCAAAATCATCCCAGACCCAAGAGGAAGAAAGATCATGTGCCCTACTTGGTGTATAGGTGTGCCCTACGGTTGTCTTCGCTATCAAAAATTTGGGGAAGGGTATTCACAGTGCAATCACCTTCTTCTTTGCTTGAACACTCACTACCTGAATCAATAAGCACTTTATCTTCTTCACCCAAATTTTCAACTACATCTTGTATTTCTTCTTCACTCAAAATTGACTTATTCCCTTTACAGTCCATTTGTAAATTTATATTGGGCTTCCTGCCCTTCTTCTCCCCACAAAAGGTATCTACCAACTGAGTCAGTTTGGAAGTGAGGCTTTGTGGCCACATCTCTGTGAGTCAAAACAAAAAGGGAAAAGGATGAACGAAGCATGAATGGTCTCTATGAAGATCTCCTTATAAGACTCGGATGTAAGATGAGCTCAGATATTCTTTTAACTTTTTTACCTAAAGAGTGCTTTTTCATGTAGCAGAAGACTATGATAATGACGAGGCATCTTCTCAGAGGCCAGCATAACATTTACCCTTCAAAAAGTGCTGAGATGAAGAGGAAAAAAATCTTAACAGAAGGAGTGTAACATGCACCAAGAACCGCAAGTGGGGCTGAACACAGATGCCATACAGAGTTCGGCGATCTGCGCGGAAGGGTCAACCAATTTTGAGGACATCAGGACTAGCCACGGTATTTACCTTTACAGAGTCACCTGCAAGTGGACATTAGTGTGATATTCCACAGAGGAAAAATCATCCACCTTGACTGGGATTCGAACCTGGATCCCTCAATTTCCCACCAAGAGCTTTAACCAGTTAAGCTACCAAGGCGCCCTTCTCTCCTGTGGAGTTTTGAGACAAGAAACAAGGAGTTCATGTTTGGCTTTATCCTCGTAGACTGTGGTGCTAAGGGCACGCTTTGGACTGCTTATTGACATCATATGTCTAGCAGTCCTGAACACCTTGTTCCTATAGCGCCCTAAAAAATCCACAGGGTAGAAGGACACCTCAGTAGCTTAACTGGTTATAGCACTCGGCAGGAAATCGAGGTATCTGGGTTCGAATCCCGGTCAAGGCGAATTATTTTTTCTATGTGGAATATCGCACAAAGATTTCTTAAAATATATCCACATTGTCCAAGTTTAAGACATATCTGATTAATATGGACCTTCCAATTTAGAGACTCATCAATTAGTAACCCTAAAAACTTTGTGCTAGACACTTTTTCAATTGGTTTTCATTTAGGTGAAGAACTAACTGAGGCACTTCTCTCTTTTTATGGAATTGTATGTAATTGGTTTTTAGTGTGTTGATGGATATTTTGTATATTCTGAACCAATTTTCCAGATATTTTAACAAGCTTTACAGCTTGGATTGTAACAGCTGAGGATCCTTGTAACTTATTGCTAAAGATGTATGATCTGCATACAAAACAATGTTGTCATTCAAAGCACTATTTGGCAAATCATTAGCATAGAGTAGAAAAAGGAGAGGTCCAACGATGCTTCCCTGTAGCACACCAACGTTTACAATTTCAGTAGAAGATAGGTAGCTCCTCACTATGCTGTCTACTCCTACTCCATCAATAACCACCATTTGTTTCCTATCCTTTAGGAATGATTTAACCAATCATGCAATGCCCCTAATTCCATAACATTCACATTTAGTGAGTAGGATTTTGTGGTCCACTGTATCAAAGGCGCTTGAATTGTCATAAAGCAACCTTATATTGTACAGATTTTTCCTATTATTTATTCATTGAAATAGAGATTTTGATTTGATTTGACATCCAAAAAAAAAACAAAAATAAATAGGATTACCTTCCTCATTTTTCCCTCTGATTTTTTCATGAGGTATCCAGTCCTGGTTGTGCCCGCTTGTTTATCACCTTGAAGTTGGTGTAAAGAATATCCACCAGTTGAGGAACCAAGACTGCCTCCACTTCCACTTGAAGACCCAAGCAATCCACTTCCACCACCGGAACCAACACCACCGGGACCCAAACCAACACTACCACCAAGAGTTGTACCACCAGATGTCATTGGAGTCAACTGGAAAGAAAATAAGTTAGCATTTAGCATGAGTTTTTTTTCCCCAAATTGGCAAAATTTTCAAATAGCTGCACAAACCTCGTATACATCTTAAAAAGTAAGCAAATTAGGGATGCTCTAACTCACCATGACTCAGACCAAACTTGAACCACATTAAGTTTGCATAAATGCATTTCAATTTTGGCATTACTTTAGAAAATAAACAGTATATGACCACAGCTTTCAATCACCTCCCCTAATTACTACCACTTGAAGAGGGACATTATCCAGGATGAGAAAGGTGAAGGAGAAAGCAGAGATGTTGGAGGCAAAGTGATGGACACGAGAAAGAATAGTTTGAGCCCAGGTGTGAGTTGATTAAAACTGTGACCTTCCAAACTATTCAGTCCTTGAAGGAAATATTTATAGAACAGCAGCATTTTGTGATTGGATCGATTTCTTTGGGATTTCAGCAATCACCAATCATTAATTTAAAGGCTTTAAATTCTAACCTCTTTATCTAATCCTGGTGCACTACGGAGAAGTGTGCGTAGTTCTAAGAGTCGGCGACGCTCTTCATCCTGTTTCTGCCGTATCCGATGCAATTTTGAAGACAGATCTTGCACATATCCTCCAAAATGTTCAATAGTCTTTAGACCATCTTGGAAGTAACTGAAAATAAATAATTATATAAGAACACAGTTCTCTGATATTAGTCATCCAACTGCAGTACTTATTAAGACTCAAAAATAGTCAATTACAATGGCTTGTTAAAACAGAGTACTCCTAATAGATAACATATGCATGAGGCGTGGAACTTCTTGCGGCAGCACACCTGATAGTCCTCCCCAAAAAATTACATATTGACTTTGACTTCCAAATTAACTTTTTGAATGCCATTGGGAAATGACTAAATCTACAGAGCACTTCTCTACCTAAAAACTACACTAGCACCTCAGCATGCACCCCAATACTGAGCCATTTAGTATAAGTGACAAATTTTCCTTAAAAAAGAAAAATTAAGCATGAAATTGCACTTACTTGGTCTGTGCATGGTAATACTCAACAAGATGCTGCAGTAGTTCGATCCCCTTTTTGGTTTTGATTTCATTGACTTTAATGAGGTACTACAGTGAT
This sequence comes from Pyrrhosoma nymphula, assembly GCA_963573305.1. Lineage (NCBI taxonomy): Eukaryota > Metazoa > Arthropoda > Insecta > Odonata > Coenagrionidae > Pyrrhosoma > Pyrrhosoma nymphula. The sequence goes on from OY754328.1 coordinate 31,205,433, forward strand.
TGCATGAAATGAAAAAGGGAACATCAGGACAAGAAAACAGATAAATTAATAGGTTATTAGGGTCTAAGAAGTTAAGGTTGAAAAGAGAGCAAATTATTTGAACACATTATGTGTAGTATAATTCTTATCATGTAAAGTGAATGTTGCTTACTTTTGAGTAACTCAATTATGCCACAGAATGCTATTCCACACATCTGTAACCATGCATCCAGAATTAAAACTATTTTTTATTGCATGAACAAGTAATTAAGACTAAGAAAACCTTGAGGTGCATTGGACAAGCTTGAAGTGGACAGTTTTCTGAGACCCTATATGATATTAACTCTGCTTTTCTCCACTGTGAGTGATAATCATACCATCAAGTGCACTTGATTGTACTCTATTTTTATGGATAGATTTATTCAATTGCTCTTTCATGATAACAGAAAATGCTGCTTATTTGATTTACTTAAGCAATTACTGCTTTCTAAAAGGATGGCAAGCAAAATTTGATGATTTTAAAATAAGATAATTCATAACATAGCAATTGTGGTTCCAAAGGTACTTAGATAGGTGGATCACTCACTTCACACATTTGCAACTGAAAGACCTTTCGCTCCTTGTCCATTTCATCAGCAACCTCAGCAGAAGTGACTTCTGTTCTTATTAAACCAGCTTCTCTGGCTTGCTGCTTTTTCTCCTTCTCAATTCGAGCATACCTATTTAGGAAGAATTAAATGCAGATATAACAGCTTGCAAGAGCTATTGCCACATTAAATTGCAGGCATGTGAATTCACAAAATTTTCAGGAGTAAGTAATTAGAAAAATTCTACAAGCATCAAACAAAGGAAATGGATGATACAATTGTTGCCTGATAATTTTTGCAAAACAGTTTTAACGGAAGACAGATAAAATGCATTCATAACAACAGCAACAAATTAATTTAAAGCTCTGATACATAATTACCACTAATGGCCCTATACACTGGTTCTGAGAAATCCATGCTGATAAAAGTCATTGACTAAATGGCAACCATTCATGACTACAAGATTCCTTACCTGGCTTCATATTCCTTGCATGCCCTGTCAAAGGGTCTCTTAAGGTCACCCTTAACCCCCTTTAGATCTCCTTTCAGTAGATTTTCAAGGGGGAACATCACAATGTTGTTAACATTCTGCATCTATTTGTAAAAAAATAAGTGTAAGAAAATAATAATTAAGAGCAACAAAAGCAAACCAGAGCTCCATTTTTGTATAAGCATTAATATTCCAATGACACTTTTAGAATATAATACATATAATTAAATTCAACTTACTAATGTTTTCATGAGTGCTGATAATTCTTTTGTGACAACAGAGAACTTTATGAATGCAGCTCCGATGTCTGGTTCCTGATCTTTGCTGAGAGCCGCACTTCCTAGTCTCTCTAAGGCTCGGGAAAGGTACATTTCATTGTCCACATGGGCTGTAAGTAGAGAGTTACCCATATTGATAGTGAAACAAACGAAGTAACTTCCACAGTTTATTTCAGAAAATGATTTAATTGATGACTTTATTTGAAGATTTCATTTCTTGAACGATTTCATGACCTAATTTGACAATTGCATTTCATTGATGATTTCATTGACTTCAATGAAAGATTTTAGTCAAATATTTCAGTGTATGTACCTGAAGATGGCACAACTGCTGAAATTGGCTGTAAATTCTGAAATAAACTGTAGAAGTTAAAAAGTTGTTTCACTGTCAATATGACAACCTCCCAGCAAGTAAAACTTTCAACTTGTGAATTTAAAGAGTTACCCATTTTAGTAATTAACAATTACTCACTGGTAATTAATGTATATTCCTTGCCTACATGCTACATACATAATGCAGATTTATCTAATTTTCACAACTATCCCTTATTGTTTTGTGCGCAAGAGGAAAAACTTGCATTGAGAATTTTAATTTAAAAAAATCTAATGAATAGGCTAAAACAACTAGCAAAAACCAAACAAATCTTTAATTGAGTGCAACTTAGTTGAGAAGAAGAATACAACTGAATGAAATTCACAAAAAGAAAAGCCATTCATCTAGTTCAGGTGAAGTCCAGATAGTTATAATCCTTTGAATAAGTTTTAAAGTGGCTTCACCCTTGAGGCCTGTGGCACTGTGCATATAAATGTGAGCAATTTGTGGTCTTGTTTACTCAGTATTAATGAGGACATAGTCTCTTTAAAGCCTCCACGAAATTCATAGTCTAAGAGGATGTCTGGGTATCTTAATTAGTCAAATCACTGAGTGAATTAAGAGGGATCTAGATCACAATCCAGAAAATGATTTTGCTCACTATATGATTCACACAGTTGTGTGAATGTAGCCTTTGACAAACAAAATGGAACAATAATCATAAAAAAATACTTTTGTACATTCATGCCCCCTGGTTGTGTCAAATTTAAGTACATATTCAGATTTCCAACCTGTGATCACTTGATTAGTAGGTAAGGTCATTATCCTTCTGCCATTGAATCTGAGATTTGAATATAGAAACCTTGTCACTCAAAATATTTAAATGGTTGAAATATCATTACATAGCATAACACACTAAGATTATATGTCCACATCCATAAGAATTTTTTGGGTAGACAAAAACATCTTTAAAATGAAGTAACTGTTACTCAGATCAAAAGGTGGCATTAAGCTACTTTCTAATCAAGGTGGTCAATAGAGGGTTTCCCAGCGTGAATTTGACAGTAAAGAATGAGTTAATATTTTATGTACCATGTGCTGTCAATTGATAGGTTACGACTTTTTGAGGGCTCTAACTCTACAGATATATAAGGTTGAATTCCAAAATTTTCAGACATGAAATATTTTAATTCTTATATTTGATAGCACTTCAAAGATTTCAAATTATCATATTTCATGTCTTTGGATTAACATTGACATTCTAAAAGCACCACAACCCATCAATTGACAATTAAAATATTTTCCTCATCAAATTCCACTTAATATCTTAATCCACAATACCTGAGCGTGGATGATCACCATAAACTTGAGCATTTTCAAAGAAAAGATCTTATAAAAGCAAGGAAACCACATATTTACAATATTTTCGTAAGTATTTTGAAAAGCTTGAAGCCATTTTCCAGCTTTTTCATGCTGCTAAATGCTATGTGAAACTTTCATTAGAACTCTACTCTAAGAAATGGGATTGCATACTTAGTCTTCCTTCTCCAAGGAGTAGCATGGAAACATCATTAGAAACTCGTCTATGCCTGTCACTGAAAACATAATCTTGAGCTTTCACAACAGCCCAGTTCATGCGATACACGATGCCAAATAGGGTGAACCATCATGGGATGGTTCACCCTATTTGGCATCGTGTACCCAAAGACGAAGAGGAGTGTTTTATGCTGGTGCTGACTACCTTATTATGTGAAAGACATATTCAGTAGTACAGTCGCCAAGCTGCTCACTGCTCATTGTGATGGACTCGTCATCAGATGGTTTAGCACTCGCAGAAAAAAATTATGCATGGCTAAATAATTGACCAAATACATAATTGAATTTGATCACATACGAATCACCAAATCAACCAAATAACACCAAAATCTATAGCATATAAAATGAACAAAATCAAAATTGTCAGTAAATATGAGAAATACCGTAATCCATCAATTTGCAGTGTGCAGTATTTTCGGTAGCTGACATACCTCAGTACTTCTACAGTTAAATATGTAGTGACTATTTTACCAACCATGGAATACGGTTTAGGACAAACCCCATTTGAAGTGTATCATTAGACAGGCAAAACTTAGAGCACATGATGATTTCATACTAAATTTAGAAATAAGAATAGGGCTGCCTGGGTAGTCATCAATAATGAAATCGGGACCAATAAATCCTTGTCAGATGTCTCACTCAAACCAGATGATCAAAATAACTTTTTCATAATATCCATTGATACCATTGCCTCCAGTATTGACATGTCTTTAAGTGAAGCAGAATCATTTCTAAAAATATTTTAAGGTCATCACCCCCACATTTAGATGGGAATGGGTCACACCACAAGAATTCTGTGATGTAGTAAAAAAAACAGAAAAGATCAAAAACCAAAGATGTTACCCCAGTAGCATCATACATCAGCCCGACATTGGCCCAACATTGTTTTCATGTCGGCAAAGTCGGCCGACATATACGACATTGGACCGACATTGGGCCGACATCGGTTAACAGCATTTCGGGCCAAGCTACAGCCGACTTATGCCGATGTTGGGCTGACATGGGGCCGACATCGGAATACAACCTCGGTGTATGGTTATTACTAACTGATTTTCTTAGTGCTGGAACTAATTCCACCAGGATTATCCTTGTATATTATTCATAGCTGAGGAGTATTTAACATTCCGCTGCTATGGGATCCAATAGTACTAATTTGATTTGTTAGTTTGGCATAATTTGTGCCCTCTAAATGTTAATTAATTCTGCGTACCAGTACTGTACTCTACTCATTCCAAAAAATAATATGCATTCTTACCAAATACTCATGTAATTCCCTGTATTAGAAAGGGCCATATCCTTCATAATCATAATTAATTATGAATTAATCAAATTGTATGGATATCCCTTGGTCAATATTTTAAAGCTGAAACTCAACATAAAATAAATGAGAGTTAAAAAGTTTCCATACAATAAATGCAACCAATGTGTGAGAGAATAGCATGAAGACGGGCCTGCCAAGAGGGGGGCAGGAGGGGCCTGGTCCCATATTCTGCATACAGGGGTTGTTAAAGGAAGAGTTCAGTGTTCAGAGGGCCCGCAAACCAGTGCTTTCTTAGGGACCCAGCTCTGCCCTTGCCGGCCCTATTTGAAGATGCATGATGATAGTAGATATCATTGTTCATGGTAATATTGCATTTTAAATGTAATATTGGTTGAAAAAAGCCTTCGTTACATTTGCCATGGTGAAATTTTCCTTTTCAAATTATAATGGCCAGTCAAATGGCATGGTGAAGGAAATAATTAATATAGCTGAACCACTTTCTGTAATTTTCAAAACCTGTTTCCAGTCAGATATTTTTCCCAATGCTTTAAAAATGCCAAAACTGTGCCAATTTATAAAAAAAGGTGTTTAGAATGAACCATCTAGCTATCGCACAATGTCTGATGTACCATCTCTAGACAAGACATCTGATGAACACATTCGAAAGAAATGGCTATCGTTGAGAGGTTATTAACAGGGTCGCATGCAAGGACGATATAAAAATTAAAAGGACAGTCGAGCCTCCTATGGAAGAGAGAAAGAAACAATCAGCCAACGCATTAATCCCTTATGTTGCTGGTACGATGGAAAAGATAGCTAGAGTCCTCACTAAACACAACATTATCACCAGACTCAACTGTGCAACGAAGACAGCCGGCCTCCTCTGCAGGGCAAAGGACCATGTACCAAGGGAAATTCAAAGTGGTGTCTACAAAGTGAAATGTTGCTGCGGTAGTGTCTATGTTGGTCATCCAGGGCACTGAAATTCCATTTGAAAAAACACCAAAGAGCTACAAATAGACAATATACACGCCTTTTTGCTGTGGAAGAACACATCTGGTCGGGACCCACGCACAACATCAACTTTGACGAGGCAAAATTAATCACCAGAGAAAATCGTTACTTTCCACGTCTGATAAGAGAAGCCATTGAAATTAACAAAAATATTAATAATTTCAATAGGGAAGATGGTTACAAGCTTTCAAACGTCTGGAAACGTCTTTTTAACAACAATGGGAGATCAACCAATCACCGCGCACCTGACTGTAACGGTTGATATACATAAGATGGCCCAGCATTTTTAATTGTCAATTGACCTGAAGATGCTGACTGCAACACCAACAAAACTGTAGCCCGATAAAAATGGAAGTTCGCAGTAGAGAACCCGAAAGACCGGATCTTTTCTAAATGAAATGTATTCCTAATATCGTTATGTTAAAGTGCTCTACACTAAGGCTGCCCTAGGATTGCTTATTTTTGTATTTGTTTGTATCTTGATGTCCTGCTGTGCTGTTTAACTTGATGACATCTGTAATGATCAACACTGATTCAATGAATAAAGATATAATATTACATTAATGATGAAGTTGAATATGCAAATCATACAGGAACTTTGCAATTTGTAACACTTTCCATGCTCTCCTGGTTTTTCATTGAAACATAACCCCTTCATTTAGAAGGGGATAATAAACTTGTATTTTCTTCAAATTTTAACACCAAAATTAATACAAATAACATTTAAAATAATAGTTGTATTTTCAGAAACCTTTGACTAAGGGGTTCGTGTTGAGATTTGAGAACCAAAGTAATAAAGATATCATTCATGTGAAGATGAATGAAAATAAACAAAAACTCGAACCAACTGCAGCATGGGAGAGAATATAAGATTGCGTATTCAAGAATAAAATGCATGATTGGTTTTTAGAATTTAAATCGCCACCATGACGCATTAAATTGCATACAATGATGAAATTAAAAGTGTATAACGGCAACGTTGCCATTCAGTTTTGAACAAAAAATAAACGGCACGTGAATATGGATGCATTTACGTCAATTTCTCTTCATACTTGTGGAAAATAATTGTCCCGTTTTTTCATAGCAATTTTCGAGAAAATTATAAAATCGCGAAGGACAGGCTGAGCCAAGTTTCAGCTCCACCCGCTCGCGCCTGGCATTAGCGCTCACCAAATTATTTGCGTGATTTTTACTTGAATAATTCGCCATGCAATGTCTGCGGCGCCCTCTCAAAACAATGCGCCAGTAAGGGTGCTTTCCAATAAATTAACGACGCAAGTCGACGTGAGTCGACTCCGAGCGACTTTTCTGCTTTCCGTGTCGCTGGGAGTCGCCGACGCGTGTTGACTCAAAACGACTCGCTGGAAGAGAAGAGTTTGCTATCGTCATGGTTCAAAGTAGAGTAGATTCCGGTCATTTGGGACACATCGGGGCGAACAATTCGCTGCAACAATGGCTGCGCCATTTATAATGAATATCACGTAAATACATATGTACTAATTTTAATTAAGAAATGTACTATGTATGATGTGTACTAATTTTAATTAAGAAAGGCCTAGTTTGGTTTCCCTGCACGTAGGCATTTATTCACACATATATATATATATCGAAAAATACACTGTCAATGGTAATAAAAATGCAGGCATTTTCCATAATCGATCATTCTTTTGGTCCGATTGAAAATATTTTCCCTCGTCTTTGGAAAACCCACTAAACGCAGCACGATTAAATATTAGTTTAATGCAATCATAGTTTATGGCAATTCACGTTATATTACATAAAAGTACATGATTCATAAGCATTAAATTAACCTAAAAATCTTTAAATTTATTATCGACGGGGGCATCTCTTCGATTCGACCTGCAGCATTCTTTTTACTCAGCGCGTTGTAAAACAAATTAAATTGAAAACCAAACCTCTTTTATGGAATTTATAGTTTGTAAATAAAACATAATTTAAAACATCGGTGAATGAAATGCATTCGCCAGATACCCCCGGTTTTGATGGAGTGTAATTAAGGAAAACTTTATTGGCATTAGGAGATTGTATTTCTCCTTTATCGTGTTGAGAGTTAGGTAAATTGTGATATTTCACGGACAAAGTAATAAGCGAACTGTATTAAAATGATTAACAGGAGTCTAGGACTACAGAAGAATTAATGACTATTATTTCTATAATAATGCGTCACATCTTGGCGGCCATTGCATAAAATTAATGCGCCAACCTTTAATTATTAATAATGAATCCACTGGTGAAGTTTCTGTCAACAGTTGAGACTTCTTTCTAAAAGAAAACAATCTGATTAACTTGTTCATATACTACGATAATAAACTATATACTACAAAATAATTGCGACTGCGCATCGACTTCTGCGCATGGATATCTGCTTTCCAATTAGCCGAAGTGGAAGTCGACAAAAGTTGCCTTCAAGCGACGCATGAGTCGCTGGGAGTCGCCTAATTGGAAAGCACCCTTTATCTAGCTGCTTGGTGCTGATGTTGGTTAGTTCCAATTCTTGCTCGCTAATTGAATTCTCGCACAAACGCGCTTCAAAAGTGTCGTGATGTATCCCTGAAGTGATCACACCAAGGGCCACAACCCCATTGTTGTCGCGAATGGATCCCGCATTAAATATTTTAAAGATAAGCCTGATTCTAGCAATACGCAAAACTTGCCAAAATACTTTTACTTTTGATTATTTTCTGTATCCATCGCGTTTGGTTGCTTGCAATACCGTTACGATGATGTTCATGAACAATTCGTTTTACTACTCGAGAGTCGTAAACATAGCTGTTGAGTAATTTACAAAATAAGCTTTGAAATGTTTGATTACCTTTACATGTTTAAAAAAGTATTTTGAAAATTATTTTTAAGGTTTCCGAGATTATTTATAATTTTCCTTTGATTATATTCGGTATCCATCGCGTTTGGTTGCTTGTAAAATAATAAAAAATTATAATGACTGGCTACAGTGAATAAAATGCGGTATCTTTAACTCGTGGCTTAAAAAATCTGAGGCTACAACGAATAAACGCTAGGGAGCGGAAAACTGAAATACATACAGCAGTAGTATCAGCAGCAATAAAGACAATCATAAGATTAGTAATGGAAGGAAATAATAAGGAAATTCTGAATGTTATCGAAACGAATTCAAAATGCATACACATACTTTGATAACAGATACAGATAATGAAACAGAAGTCCGACGATCTCTATAGGTACCTACATCGAAGAATTAATGAGATTACTTTCGTTATCGTTGATTAAAGTTTACGAAAAAAGAATGCATATTGCTTACACGGAAGAATGACGCCAGAATTTCAGCATTGAGAAATGAGTACTTTTTTATCACTACTGTAAAAAACCAAAGGGGCCAAATGTATTACAGAGGAACAATTTACGGAAAAGGAATCGTTAACAATTTTACTAAAACTGAAAACCAACTCTGAACCACGGAAATGCTCATGCTTCATCATCACCAGCAATATTCAATGCGATGGTTGGTTCACTTCACTCCTTTCAGCTTAGAGCTTTAACCAGCTTACCGTTCCAGCTAATCGTTCAAAAAAATTTACTTCAAATCCGAAAAATAAGACGATAATGCATCGTCGATGGTCTTAAACAAAATTAGAACTACTTACTATCGATAATGAGGCATGGAGAGATACTTACACCGAAAGATGTAAGGGAAAGGACATGTAAAATCGATGGATTTCCCATAGGGGCTTTAGAGTACTTTAACCTATTTTACCGAAAGGGATTACGTACTAATCAACAGTAAATTATTTCGAGTAAAAATGGTTGCGAAAAGGAAATTGCAAATACAGTATCCACCACCATACTAAGGAAGGGTGGTTCCTGTTTAGGTTTCACATTAAAAATAAAAACTCTGGATTACTTACAATTGCCACTGTTGTGTATGGCCTTCACTGCTTTCTTCATTTTTGTGAGCCCATCCCGGTCAAAGTCAAGCGTCTGGAAAGAAATATTTCCTTTGTCAATTAATGATCACAAATACAATATGGACACCAAAATAAAATTATGAGTAATGCAATAAAATGCCTTTAGTGTTTTGACAGAACGGAATGGATGAATGCTTTACTTAGAATGTAAGAACAAGTGTTCGTGAAGTTATTTTCTTCTAGTGTCACCCGAAATTATTTTCTATCCGAGAATTTTTATCTCGCTTCGTAACGACAATTTTTTCCTCGATGATTTCCGTCTCGGCTCTTTTTCCCGAATTTACAGTAGCTCCATATTTTTTATCCCGTTCCGCCATGTCCCATTTTTTCGCCTCAGGAACTTTATGCCATTAAGTTGGTATAGACTCGCTTTCTCTTCAAGTATTAGAAGTTTTTTTTTTCGTTCATTGCCTAGATTCCAGTATGGCTCTAAATTTTACCCTTGTTCATAAGTATCATATTAGAACGCAACAAGACCTAGGTTACAACATTCTTTGAAAAAATAAAACACTCCTGATCGTACTCCATGTCTTTACTAATGACGAAAAAAATAGACGCACGAACTGTAAGAATTTATGCTGACATTTAAAAACTAGGAAAGATAAAAGAACAAGAATAGAAACTGTAAAATGGAATCCTCTCCACTAAAATTATCACAGATGATTCTATTATAAACCAAAAGCAGCATAGAAGCTTATTTATCGTCATTTATTCTTCCACTTGAAAGTTCCGTTTTCTCTTGCATCGTGAAGCACTTCTTTCCCTGGATTTTCCTTTCTTATCCAAAAATGTTTGTTGTCCTTTACAAAATAACGCTTTATTCAACCTAATATTTTCAATTAGCCTTATACCAGCAAATTCTTCGTAGTACTTAGGATGATTTTTTGCCACATTCGAAATCATTCATCAATTGAAACAAGCATGAGAAAAAAAGAGGTGGGTTACTTGTGCGGGAGCGTATAGAGGTGTATTTGCACGCCCGAAAGCAACGAGATCTGAACGTTTTACCAAACATTAGAAGACTAAACTAAGTGCCGAGTCCTTAAATGAAACGGTTGAGCCATTGCTCATGGCCGATGGATACCATACGAGAGACAGCCAAACGGAGGGTAAGTTGGGTGAACGGCAAACATAGTGCGATCTAAAAGAAATAAATGACTACTCACTAAGAATAATGTAATTCAAGGCGAAGCCTAAATCCGAAGACTTCAACCAAGTAGAGCTTCAACACGGAGCTCGGATGATTCTAGAGTTCAGACCCTACCACAAACCCATCCCACGGCGATTTTAAATCCACGTGATCGAGATCTGGGGAGATTTCCTTACGTAGCTGCATCTGCAGTTTCCATTATATTCCTGTGACCCACAAACTCATGGATGTTTTCTTTAACTGGGGATTTTAATAAAACCCAAAAATATCCGATCAGAAGACATACCCTCTACCCACTTCGCTACCTCGGGAGTCAGGGAAATGGTAAATATTTCTAAGAGATCCAACCTCTTTAAAGGTAAGGTGGGGAATTTCCGAGTGAGTTCTTTCTCATTTACAGCTTCTACACAGTAATTTACTGAAAATATGTCTTTCTTGAGGTAAAAAAGCGAACTCACACATAAGAGTTTTTTGAATGATTATTTATGTTCCATCTTTGATTGAGTCAATTAAGAGACACAAAAAACATTTCAAGCAACTCTTGATTTAGTTGGAAAACTTGAATGCTACTGCGACGAACATTCAACGTCAAGTTCGTCCCATTGAGAAAACTTAATCTCGTATCCAAAATATAAAATACTACACGATATCAATTGCATTAACTCTCAACTTTGAGATTTTATTATAATTGACAACTCCATTTCCTCTTCAAGCTACATACGAATGTCTCATTCAGAGAGATGCTGTAAAGATGATAACTTATACAACACTTTATTACTTATTTATGAAAAGAAATATTCGTATGCAATGAAACTGAATAACCGATCATCAGCGGAAATCATCATATCATAGAAGATGCCTCATTTGTCCACACGTTGGGGGGGAACGCAAAAAAATAAAACTTCCATCTTTACATGCCACCACATTTCAGCATAAGTTTTTCGGCAAAAAGGTAGCGTTGCTGAAACTAAAATAATTGGCACGTAGGGCGTGGACAGCAATTAAAAATAGACTTTCAAAACGAGGAAGCCGACGTCACCAGCACAGCCTTCGGTTCCTTTGAACAAGGGTGGTAGGGGTGGGAGGGGGGAGGACAAGGGCGGCGCGTCAGGACAAGAGGGTAGTGGTCGACGGCGCAGGAAGCTAGCCAGGGGTCGGCGTGCTCTTCTGACTCGAATGATATCTGACCCGCTTCAACCCGCCAGGCAGCGGCTGCTCGCTCAGATGTGAAAGCCGCACATTGCTTCGCGAGCCGGCAACGAAACGGAAATGGGAACCATTTTCTTTTCCCTTTCTTCTTCCTTTTCTCCCTCTCGCTCCCCCCACCTCGATTAAGCCATGCGTGGGAGGGAGGAGAAAGACACACATAAGTCGCCGCTATGCAATCGTCCTCGACGCCTACTCGGGCAGTCCACCTGATGCAATGTCACTTACTTAGGAGCCAAGGAAAAGCAGGCGCGCGAGAGTGCCTTATAGCAGCCGTGCATACTCATAAATATTTTTTTTCGCGGGGAAGATGAAACGGGCTCAGAATTTTTTTAGAACCAACATTAACACTTAATTATCCGTGATGTATGGCGAGCTAAAAGCGAATACTTGCAAGGAGTTAAACACATGCATATCTCAAGCTATAAAACATCAGTGGAGGTAAAATCATCTCCACCTAAACCTAAATTAACCGGTAGCCCACTACCAGTAATAATTCGCCGTAACTCAACTCTAATGGTGCACGCAATCAAGGTGGTAGGGGGGGGGGACAGAAAATATAACGCAGAAAGGGTATAAACCAGCAAATTCTGCATCGCATATTCGTTTATCTGCGTGACTACCGGGATCTTTTCGGAGCGATATTGCCAGTCCACAACGCGTGAACTTCCTCTCTGCGGCGCACAGCTCGCAATCACAGATCTTTCGCCTCGCTGCGCAGTAGGTACGACAATGGCTGTTTGAAATACCGGAGAAACGCTTACAAAGGTGGATCTATGACCACGATTCCCTGATATTTCAATCCGCAGTAATATGTACAGCGCAAAGGCCGTTTTTGTTATTTAGCTCCTCGGTATCTGATCCTATCCCCGAATTCCGCGTTATATGGGAGCAATATCAAACTTTACTCAATTAAATTCGTTGCCAAGATATGAAATTATTTTTGAAGACTCCTGTAAGTCCATGAAGTCCGACTTAAACTGAATGAGCCTTCTATTGAGTTATAATACCCAACGAAGTTTAAGATTCTAGTTAAAGCTACTGCTTCGCAAGTACCAGATACTATTTTGTCATTTAAAGAAAAAGTTTGTCCAGAAGGTATCACATAGTTATTCACACTCAAACCTTAATTAATTAGACGCACGCTTACCGACTGGCTACGTTCAACGAATAGCGAAATGAAAGAAAGGGCAATCAAATGGAAAGAGGTCTCTGATTTCACCCTTTTTGGCAGTCAAATCAAGACCAAGTTCAACTTCTACCACAACACAAAACTTGGGATGCTCCACGCGAAATAATACATAACTTTCGTGAGATACTTCGTGTCAGGACTTTCTTTCGCTTGAAAATGAGACAGCGTAAGTCCACTCGCCAATGAACAACGATTAATCTACGAAAACATGACCGCGCTCGCAAAATATCGATAAAAGCCTATAAAAGACAAACAAGGGACTAAACAATTGAATGATAAAGCAAAAGATAACAGGCAGTACAAGTCTGGAAAGTGATTCGACAACACCCCCAACACACTTATTTCAACTAGATAAGCACCAGGAACCCGTTAAATGACTGATACCCATGCCTAACCATCTTATCAGTGTTATCGCCTACGAGGAGCATCTGGCTCTATGGCGTTGAGTGATATGCAACTTAACGGTTAATGCACAATAAAAATAAACTTGACAGTGGCAGGCTTCACTTGGTAGAAGTTTATCATGTTATAATACTCATGATAACTGAAAATACTTAGTACTTTTCTGCAAAATGTTTATTCCACAACGCGTTTCGCCGATTTACGGCATCGTCGGGTACAGAAAGTTTAAACTTTCTGTACCTGACGATGCCGTATATCGGTGAAACACGTCGTGCAACAAAGATTTTGTAGAAAAGAACTACGTATTTTCATTAATCACGAATAATAACACAATAACAATGTCAGCATTTACAGATAAAATAACCATTTCAATTATTTTTCGGAATATTATCCGGATCAATGAACGGAAAACACAATGGCCGGAATAGACTGGACAGCCTATCAACATATTCGCCATGAAAGTAAAGGACATTTCAAGTTCCCTAACACGGGTTAACAATACCAAAGCACTCCGTGCATCACTACTCTCAACATCCTACGCTTGAAACTTCTTTTCTTTTTACTAAGGAGGTTCCACGGAGAAACGAGGTAATGTCATTTTCGTGAAAATTTCAACATATACCCTTCTCATTACACAACCGATTGTAGGTAAAAAAAATATTAGGTTTTACACGTTAACATTCTCGGAAATCGCATTTAAAAATTCGCATTCGCCCGCGTTTTTTCGCTGACTTTCATAATTTGTTTACAGTTTCCGAAATTAGTTAAATCGGGGAGCCGTTCAATTGAACCCTTTGGAATCGCAAACATCTTTTAGAGCTATTTCATTCATTGCGCTCAATAGACTAAATTTCATTGAGCGAAATAAAAAAAAAAATCAAATCAGTACTTCAAATAAAATTTCTTCAAAAGTTGCGCAAACAAGTTTTTAACTTTACGCCCGCCTTGAAAGAGAATTTCAATAAATTCAAGCTTAATGATAACCTCAATCACAAAAGAAACATGCTCAAAATGTCACGTCTATGACTTCAGTTTATTTGGCTGGATGTAATGAGTGACTCACTCAATCAGCCAGGACAACCTTCTATTGTAGGAAACATTTTTCACTCTCCTTATGTAAGATGAATTTATATTTTCGATAAAAAAAAGTTCTGTCTTTTAAGGTAAAGGTAATTCTGAGAAGAAGTGGTAGAATCGAATGGAGCATCTTCGCTGAGGTAGATAGGTTCGATACAACCGATGTCTCCAGCTACGAGAGAAAGATTCCATAACACATATTAAGTCATAACGTCTCCAATAAAGCCTCATGGGAGAGAACATAGTGCGAGCAACTCATCTACTGATTATAGTGGGCCGATTATCACAGATGCGGCTTGATAACAGCTTAAGAGGCATTTGTGACATGATTCAAGCAGACATGCGACTACATATCGCACCACACATCACTGATGACACAACATGCCTTTCTCCCGAAACAAGGATGACATCAGCACCCAGATCGGATTGGCCTCATATGAGCAGAGCATTCTCGACGGTTGACCAAGAGGTCCAGGGTCCATGCCAGGGAGGTAAGCAGCAAGAAGCGTTTTAAATCCCCTTCGTCATAAATCCATTCCCGACCATTTCTACTCATTCCACTTCACCGTCGCGCCGAAGAATTTTCTGTCAATGAATCACCTCGGCTTTCGGTGGATTCAATGAGTTAAAATATAATAATGTCTTTATTTTGGCGAGACTGACTTAGATCGTCCCTTCCAATATGAAAACCCTCCTCAACGTATCCATGAATCATGACAAACCCATATTTTTCGTAATTAAAAGCAACATATACATCATTGTTTTATAAGAAAATTACAATGTAACATTTGATTGTGTAATTGGAACACTTAATTGTTCAAAAATATTTTGAAAATTGAGATAAAAACGTAAGCATTGAGGGAGTGTAAAACCTGCGAAAACCTACAGATAAAAAAGCTTGTTTCATTACAACTAACAGTCATGCATCCATTGGCGGAAAGAAAACAGAAAAAAGTATGGGGAAAATATGTGAATAAATATCATTGTACCGAAGAGAAATAAAAATAACCCCGAGTTATTAAAGAAATTATACGAATGCTTAATGAAAAAGAGTGCGAGTGGATATAATGCATAGGAACTAATGGCGACAGGTAGTGCAAGAGCTCCAAAGACCACGTTTGGTATTTGGGATGGGACCGATAAAAGTCCTAACTTTAATGGGTAAGTAACTTGTGAATGAATGTGTAATAAAATATCCTGATTCCTTCGCTTCTCCTCAGAGGAAAGCACAGTGAAAGAATAAAAACTTCAACCATCAGAGCAGTAAAGAGGCGAAGCAATAAGAAACCAAAGGCTGGTTCCACTCCTTCGACAAAGACGAGTCGAAAAATTAAAAGAACCAAAAAACAAGGACGGTTCATAGAATCCTCAGCATCTATTGTTATGGCGATCGCTTTACTGCAGTGAAACATACCACATAATATCAATTACACATTCTAGTGAAACGGTTCTTTACGATAAGCCCAAATTTAATGACAAAACTCATGATTATTTTTTTTAGAAAACCCCTCCTCAAATAACCACTCAACTAACTCAAATTAAATGCAAAGAGGTCATTGGAGTCTCTGATGTCTCCCAAAAAGATTCCATTACCACCAACATATTCTTCCCCAAGTATCAATCCACACGAGTGGGTTGGGCTCCATTGGTGCAGAATTCACGTGCTAAGCCCAATGACCCGTTATTTTAATTCATTAAAGATAGTTCCTCGTTCCAAGAAAGCTCTACTTTCCAGAAAATCACTAGGCTTAAAATAGGCGAAGATGGTCCCCGGCATAATTCGAAGTTGAAGACGAGGCCATTTGGTCTGTAAGTCGAACGCTGAACCCAATAGGCTGACAAGACGATACGCAAAGGCAAGATGTAGGCTATCATGCATATGCGCGTACCTAAGCATAACACAAATCAAAGAAGAAATGTCTCTAAAAATAATAATATAGCCGAAAACACTGCTAAGACATTTTTTATGAATACAAATTCATAAACTCAAACGATGCACTTGAGACTAAAAACAGCCGAATTAGAGCAAGAAAGACATTAAACTACAATGCTTGTACTTGTAGCACTAATAATTATATTCTCACATAATCGATCTTAGATGATGGTCACTCGTTAAGATTTGATAGGATCGTCTGAAAATTCAACAACTTGATTTCGACCACTGTTAGATAAAACCTAAATAATCACAAAACATGTCAATAAAAGTGCGAGTATTGAAGTAGCTCTTCATGGTTCATTTCCCCGGAAAGAAGGTATTTAAAGGTAATGGCTCCTTACGTCATCGACTAATAAGAATAACATCTTACAAGATGCGAGAAAGGCAAGAAAGCTATGTAAACAGAAAACCACAATCATTATTATTTCCAAAATCAGAGTCACAACCCAAAAATTAGTTTTACAGATGTTGGTAGAGCAAACCTACAACCAAGCATAACCATCATCAGTGTTTCGATCCAAAGCTTGTAAGGTTAAGCCATCCATTATTCCATATTAAGGGCCATTCTACTACACCCTAATGATTCTTTCTTTCGTCTCAACGGTTTACTTCCTTGCACCCCTAGTGCCTAGTAGAGGTGGGCAATTCGATTCAATTTGATGATTGGGTTCATGTGATTTGGTTCATGGTAATGAACCGATTCTTCAAATCGTTCATAATGAACGAAAATGGGGCAATGAACGATTTGATGGAATGAACCAAATCCACGAATCCTTACGTAAGCATTTGCCTTAGGGATGTGCAATGAACATACCATTGCAGAATTTAAAAAATCTATGAAAACGTTAAAAGATGGCAGTAAAAATGGCATGGCTGATAAAATCCAAATGACGAAATTGTCGAGGCACCGTCTGATTGGTATCCGATGATTTCCAGTTTTATTACGGCTATCACACCAAAGCAATTATTTTTTTCTTCTCCTTTTCATGATACCTTAAATAAAACACCTTTAAAATGTAAAACTTCTTCAATCGCCCCAACTTTTTGTAGGTATATTATAACTGTGCATTTTGTAGGTATATTATAACTATATAGCCATGGTTTGTGAACTTAGAGAAAAGTGTAACGTATTTCCTTCCTTTACAGCCAGACTTTCAGGGTGCACGGTAGGTACTTGGTGTACTGTGTATATACTGTCACTGCAAAGAGGAAATTTCGTAAATTTTTATATTAAAGGCTGATGAGAATGACAGTGGTAATAAATGGTATATTTGGCGTCACAGAAAAAATTGTGGGTTAAATATTTATCTAACAATTAAGATGTGAAAAATTGGATTTTCTGAGTTAAAGAATAAGATATTGATATTTCCGGAAAGTTATTAAAACCAAAGTAGTGCGTGTTAAAAAAAACTACCAAATGAGCGTAACCGCATTCAAATTCGTCTCAAACTGATCCGCTATTAAAAAAAAAAACATTTAAAAATGGCTTTTTAAAATTTACTACTAGTGGTACAAATTAAAGTATACTCAAAACTTCAAGACAATTTTAAAATACTCAATAGTAATTGTGCACAAATTTATTTGTTTATCCAGTTTTCTGTTTTTTACATATCATTTCTCAAGCTTTGGGCGGGTTTACATCAAGTTGAACAAGTGCAAATTGAATTTCAAGGTTTGTACTAATAATTTAAAAAAGAATAAATGAATTATTAGGATTAAATTGTTTAAATTCAAGATTTTAAAGAGAGCTAAAGAGATTTTTTGCGTTACAAACAAATATAATACAGATCAAGCTATTAATTAGGTCTATGATTATCCTGATGAATACACGTATAACGTCTATAAATACTAGATTTTTTAAAAACTCTATCTCGTTTTTAAATTACTAGTATAACCCTTAAACCTCAATGTGCACATGTCCAACTTGATGTAGAACCGACCAGAGCTTGTTAAATGACATTGTAAAAAAATGAAAATGGGATAAACAAATTCATTTGCGCAAAAACTATTGAATAGTCTTGAAATTTTGGACACCTTCTTTGTGGTTTGTACTACTATAGCCCTATATTGTTCAGAAATGATTTATTTGTAACATGTTTTTGCATTGCTATATAGGTACAATTGACAAAAAGCAGTTTTTATAGTGGATCAACAATGAGACGTATTTTGATGCGGTTGAGCTCATTTTATAGGATATTCTTAACACGCACAACTTTGTTTGAAACGTTTTCAGGAAAATCAATAGCTTTTTCTACAACTCGGAAAAAACACTTTTTAACATCATCATTTTTAAATAAAAGTTTTTCCTGCAATTATTTCTATGGCGCCAAATGTACTATTTATTACAGCTATCATTCTGAATAAATGCCATCCATTAATCTCTGGTATCAATATACTTTTATATAAAAAATCGATTTCTAAAATCCCCAAATCCAAATCCAACAAATCAATTCTCCACGCAAATCGTTCATTTTGAACGATTTGTACTCAAGTCATTTTTGAATCATTCAATTTTCCATGCAAATCATTCATTTGGAACGATTTGAATAAAATAATTCTTGAATCACTCGAATCTTCAGGCATATCGTTCATTTTGAACGATTTTAATGAAAATCATGATTCAATTCATTCGGTTCATTCCCGAGAATCGTTAATTTTGAACGATTCATTCATGAACGACACAGTTCTAGTGCCTAGTCTATCTAGTCTCTCTAGAGGGGCTTCCCCTTCTACTACGTTCCAAATAAACCCATACGCCTCAGGGAAGACATCCACTTGAATCTTTATTCGCTATTGAGCGCGTTTTCCTGTTCCTGTTTGTTCTCTGTGCATTTCTTAGTTTCTCATTTTTTTGTCCATCTGACCCTAAGCATTCAAAGTTTTCCATTATTTTCTAGTTAAATGTTCTGATGGTCCAAATCGAATAATATAAAAAAAATGTCGAATTGTCGAATCGAAAAGTCGAATGCCAAATATTATAAAGCCGTATACAGTTGAATGTTTATACGTATAGTACCCTTTTGGAGAGCAAAAGTCACTAATGCAGAGTGGGGGATCGCTTTAGATCCGCCGGTGTATTCTCAGGGTGGCCTGACGAACAGAAATATCACAAATTTCGGGTTTAGTCGGTGTATCAGGCAATATCTGGGTTTGAAATGGGAACATATCAGACAGAGATTTCGTCACAAATATTTTTATTACAAATCCCACTATCGATTTCTGATGAGATGAAAACTTAGGAATCCTACTAACGGTGAACATGTTGGCGTCGTAATACTGGGAATCTGATAGAATTGTTGTTTCATAGGAGCTCAGGAAAGATCAAATGACCTCTTACACATTTTTCGTTGGCAGCACCTATCTTGCACCCTTTCCTTTCTGCTGTCCGTTTCAATACGTTAAAAGGATATGTGCTCAAGAAAATTAATCTTCTAAGGGTACAGGAACAACATGGTTTCATACAAAACTAAAATGAATAGGAAGAGAGCATTAGAGAAAACACCACTGAGATGAAACACCCACGAGTAGGAAAGCAGTAGAAACCCACTATTTCTTTACCACCGCAATTAACTTTTTAGAATTCCCATGAATATCATAGTCATTCGAACCTAGATATAAATTCCCCAACCATTAAAGTTGGTTAATCAACTGGAAATAAATGGTATTATGTTTACCACCAACAAAACAAAATAGATGAAGATTTTTCCAAGGAATATTTCATCTTAGAGCCAAGATGCCTAATTTCAATACCATCGACTTTTGTACTCTCTTTGGGTTTATTTCCAAAATTGAAATTAAGGGGAAGCTGAAAATCACAGGCGACTTGGATATAGGAACGCATGAGTTTAGAACTGAAACTGAAAGCTATCGATTAGTCAGCACAAACACGCAACGCTTTTCCGAAGCATGCCACTTGAAGCAAATTATTAACTTCCGAAAACTTCGGAAAAATCTATCTTTTTAATCTGAAAATTTCTCTGTACATATATTCAATCATTCTTTTTAAACTGAAAGCATTGTTGCATTAAGATCGAAAGACAATTAAAAAATAGATAGGGCTTGAGTACGGTTGGTCCACTATTCATGAAAAACGTCGACAGTGTCTCATATATGAAGGCATAAAAAAATGGATACTTATTCATAGAGATGTCACAAAAATAGAGACTGTCAAGATTTTATTCATGAACACGATATGTTAACATTACAAATAATCATCACATGCATACATTAGAAAACCCAAGTCCGAATTCCAGGTAGCTCCAAATTGAAACTCGGTTTTGTCGGAAATTGTCGGTAAATTGAAACTGCTACCTAAGCTGGAATTTAATGATTAGACAAAGATTAAAATTTTAAATTTATTTATATTATTTAAAAAACATCACCAGGCATAATTAGCATTCGATGAATAATATAAACCAACGGTAGCCATAAAGAAAAACGCGCACCATAAAATTAGTGCCACGACAGAGCCAGATGGCGATACTACGACTTCCCGGATGTCACAGACCACAGTACACAAGCGGCGATAGACCGAAAGAACGGAACATGTGGTTATTTAGGGGGCGACGATAATACATGTTAGCTCGCAACAAACTCGCAACTCCACCGCACTCGCCATTAGAAAACTAAGAGCAGAATCGTTTCCCGAATATAAACTCATCTGAATTTAATTTCCCCAATTACCTTTTCCGGGAACAATTAGCCAAAGACAATTAATAAACTACAATTTTCTCATAGAATCATAATTACGAGATCACGAAGAAAATTTATAAATATTGGCATTCTAAAACGTTAGCCATGATATTACTATAACAACTGGTTATGCACTCCGTCTAGCATATGCCTACAGCGTGCATTTATTTGTGTGGAAACCAGCCTACGACGAATTCAACAACAGATTATTTCACCGTTGACAATACAAGAGATGCACGCCACGATAGCACCCGTCATAATACTGTCTATGCAATTACGTCGGCGTCAAGGAAGACCATGCACATCGCGACAAGTGAAGCCCCTTCAACACTAACAAAACAGTCGTGAGATTAATCCTAGTATTTTAACAGGATTAAAAAAAAAGGAGCGAAGCACACTAGAGTAGCAGAGAAGGACGAAAGAAAAAAAACAGTACACTCCTTTTCCTGCTACTAATTGGATCACGGGGTTGTTGCATCGCTGGAATTTCAAGTGTTAAATGTTAAGGTCGCCCGCGCTGACGTTCGCTGCAACCAAGCCAAGCTATTTAGGAGCCAGGATGACGAAATCGCTGAGCATAGGCTCTGACGAAAATATTACTCTCGGTCGAATGAGGGGAAATTAGGGGAAAAAGAGGGTGGGGATTGGATGTTGTTGAGTCGAGTGTCGGAGGGAGGGTAAACACACTGTGCGGGGTGGGGAGGAAGGGGGGAGAAAATAAAAAAAATTAAAGGGTGCCTATGAAAGCGTGAAGTCAGTGGAGCACAGGGATGGAGGCGTTTTTGCACGGGAGTCGTTAATAATTCACGCGAGTCGAGATCGCGAGATGAAAGCTCCTCGGGAGCATATTTTTTCGCCAAGCGTTGTAAAATCAACATGCACTCATCCGCCTTGTTCTTCAAAGGGTATCAAGGCTAAATATAGCCCATGGGAAGAGGTCAGCGTCGAGCATTCCACTTCCACTCCTTCAATTGGATAAAACATAAACGGAGAGGAATGTCTCGCCACTCCCTTTCTCGAGAATTAGTCAGATAAAGAAAAAAAAACATGGCTGATGAGAACTTGAGTGCACGTCTACCCATTCAACCATTAAATCTTTCACACATTCAATCGGAGCATTCACCTGGCGTCCCATATCCCATGGTGACACCCTTTGCGAAGCATAATCTAAGAAAAGACAAGTTACCAACATTTAAAACACTTAAGTTGATTCTTATTCCCTTCACAACCACTAGGGTTATAACAGAACCTGAACGAGTTTTCAAAAGCGAAAAAAAAAAAGTTTTCATGTCCAAGAAATGTTTCAGCAAAGAGTGAAAAACAGAATTTAAATTATATACAGAGACATCAAGACACAAACAACATTTAAAACCATAGTAGACTAAAAGGTTCTTACAATATTCTCAATCTGGCAACATTGAGTAGACTTCACTCGCTAACCGTAAATAGCAGTGCAAAAGAAGGAATGATTTCATAAATCTATTTTCATCGCTTCCACAGCCAGAAAAATAAACACCAATGAATTTAATCATTTTTTTCTCATCAGCATAACTGAACATGCGCATATACACGAAATTCTATCAAGTGCAGAGTGCTGCAACCATCAGAGAGGCAATCATGTTAATTAGTATTATCTGATCAATATGTCGGATACCTCAGCTGTAGCAGACTAGACTACTGGTGTTAAATCATCACTCCAATAAGTCCTACTCCGACGAGCATTATCATCTAAAATTACTATTACCGTACAAGAAATCCATGTTACGCCAATAACTTCAACGAAGTATAACCAAGTCATCCACGCAAAAATGGGTCAATATCGTTCCCACTCAAATGACTGGAATATCTCCACGCTAATTCTTGATTTAAAAATATTTAGGAGAACAGTACTCCATGTGAGGCATCTGCATACCTTCACTTTTAGTCAAACGGCTTCAGCGGGCACTTTTTCTGCACCAATTCCTTACGAAACTTTCGTCTCAGAAAAGAGTTAATTCGGCCAAAGAAAAATGCCTGAGATTATTTTACTTCTGGAGGCTAAAGGGATTATTTTTTCGGGTTAATGTATCCTCGTGATCACCCGGTTCATCAGGGATCACTTCATAAAGCTCACGTGGCCTTTGTCACTTTCGCCTTCATCTTTCCTAGTCTCGGGAAAGATGGCCGCGGGACCGATTGCGGAAACTGGAAAAAATTAACAATTCCAAAGATGAAAAACTCAGAAAAAGTCCACCATATGCATGCTTCAGTTGATTAAAAAAATCTATAGGGTTCTGTGAATGAGATGCTCGACTTTCGGAGAGGGCTATTAACCTCGCATCTGGCATTACGCGGCTTTCCATTCAAGGATAACTCTGGTCTAACAACGTCGCTGCCGCGTCGAGAACACTTCCAGACGTACACAGAAGTTCATTATTTTTCAGAGAGAGGGAACAAACAACGTGGCGCGCTCTAATTATACGTTGAGAGCCAGTGAAAGCCTACAGTACCACCCTGAACAAATAAATGCAGCTTTTGCTCAAAACATTATGTGAGCATTGATAATCGTGCGTGATACACTTCAGTGCTATATATGTTGTTATCGTCAATTTAAAGAAACAAATGCAATGCCTCAAATTAATTGAAGACAGAACTGAAACGATTTAGCCTTCTTTAATGGAGATTAGATACTTCTGCGAACACCTCCAGCGGCCTATTTCTGGATGTTCGAGAAACTACGGCAGTAATAAATACAGACGCTAATGACTATTTACAATGATATTTCGAACTCTAAAGTAACACGAAATGTGGTAAAACTTCCACAACGGTCGTCAAACTTAATGGTGATACATTCTTTTAGGACTTACTAATTCTACTTAGGACTGGCGGTTAAAAAAAATGGACGACTCATAAAGTGGCATCGAAAACTGCCAAAACTTTCACTATCGACAACCTTAGCGCTGTGTATCAGTTGAGGTGTCTGCCTGAGTCACTTCCCTTCTAAGATAAAACATAGGAAATGGCATTTGAAATCACATCGAGTACGGAATCCAACGAAATAAAACCAGCAGGAAACGACGGAAGAACCAGGAAACTCGAAATTTGCTATTATCACGAGTTTGGAGCGCAAGTGGCTTCAGGGGTGAGGGACACCACTGGATAATACGCGATCCCTTTCCAAGTTTTTCCTTAACATTGAATAGCCCAGAGAAACGCCAAGGCGCTTCATTGTAATAGTTGAAAGTCACGAAAATCGGAAAGAAAAATTTTTGTTAAATAAAAATATTCTTTTCGCCTAAACTTCTAATTATTCCACACTTCCATAAACCACTTCGGCCGGTTTCTACCGCCACCCACATTCTATAGAGGCTCAAGTCAATTAAAGTAAGGAATGTAACTAAGTTTGCTCATTCAACAAAAACGTCAACATTCCTCAAAATGAATTTCGTCTACGGTTTTCGAAAAAAAATCTTATTTAAGGCAAACACCCAAAACTCTGGGATGCGTCAATTCCTACCTTCTCACAACCAAAATCCCCCGGAGGCTATGGGCGCGGCAGAAGAAAAAACGGCATATACACAGTACACGGTCGCCACGACAGCATAGGGCTTATAAGGAGGAGAGAGCGAGAGACACACAGAGAGAGAGGGGGGGGGGAAGGAACGAGATACAGGGAAAGAGGGTATAGAAGGGGGATAGGGGGCTCTCTCGCATAGGAATGGGCCCCGGGGACGTCCGCATCCCGCACGACATTCCGACGCTGCGGGCGACGTCATTGCTGCTACCCCTTGGGGGAGTAAGGGGGTCTGCAAGCCTATTCAGCTCCCCTTTTTCTAAAGGGGGGGATTCCTTCACTCTCCTCCAATCCCTTTCCCTACTCCTCTTCTTTATCTCTCTCCCTCTCCCCCTCTGAGAATATACTTCCAGGTTTTAGGAAAACAAGAAGTCCCGCCGGGAGAACACTCCAGCAACAGTCAACGGATTGGTTTTCCGTAATTCTCAGATTAAAAAAAAACCCCACGCACCAACATGGATATTAAAAACATATATAGCCAAATTTATTTTTCACATCATTCCAAAAAACTTAGTTTGAATTAGAATGTTTTCCCGAACTGAAAAATTTATTTGAAAACAACCGTCCCGCCAGTTTTACGACTATATACATTCATAACATATAATATCCCACAAAATCAAACGATTTCACGAAAATATAATCTTCACTACTACACATCCTCCAATATTGAATAGTATTCATAAAAAAAGCTTCCGCAGTCATCTTTTCCGCGGAGAAATTGATCACCAGTTAATTGGACATAATCAGAAAGCTAACTATTACGCGCAAATCATGGCAATTTGGTTTTTACGCGGCGTAATTAAAATTATGATCACATGAATCCAAATACGTAATTTCTCTGGTGTGGACCCAAGGAAGGCTATCGACTTCGCTAAACGTGGGAGGACCATCATGAAAACTACCGAAAATGGCGTGCGTGAGAAAATAAAGGGTTCAGACGGCGGAAAACAGGTTCGGGTTTGCCACTCATACATAATGCCCATTGTTCCCGGATCGGTATAATGCTCATTCAACAGCGGAACTAAATCATAGCAGCCGAGGCACAGCTCTGGGACCAGAGTTATCGGTCAGACTGTTGCAACCCGTTATATACACAGTGAAATATCCATAAAGTTAGCAGCTATTGTAATCAACTCAGGAGTTAAAACTAAAGTTTAAATTCAAACTTAAAACTAAAGAAAAAGGATAATGATCATCACGAGACATTTTTTATTTGCTATTACTGACCTTAATAAAACGCTCTTATGACAGCAGGTGAAGGTATACTAATTTGTTTTAGCCGCACTAAATTTCTGGAGTGGCTTCCCCGAAGTGAGTGACATGAATTGTCAACGGTCGACAGACTGCCAAACTACCTTCAGGCCTCGTTGCGGTCACGAAGGCGGGAAAAGTCTACACGGGTTTGGCCAATAGAAGATGTCGAGCGATTAATTATCGGATAGCAAACGAAGTTCAGTCGCAAAGCTACGGCGATGGGTTTAATTTGCGAAATTACAACTCCTTCAGTTCAAGCGTCTATCATGGGGAAATCTCCAATACCTGCTAAATGTAGTGCTTCTTATCAAATGCCCACCGCCTCCAAATTCAATATGCTGGGCTTTTCAGTCAAGGGGTCACGGAAAATTTCAAGCCCTACATCCCACTGTTCATACATCCGTCATTTTGAACATCCTTCGCGCACATCAAATGTTACATTACCAGTAGAGAAAAACTGATCAAGTTTTAAAGATGAAGAATAAAACTCTGCACCTTCCAGACATCGATAAAATGCTCTGGTCCTTCATTCCCCCTATGCTGAGACTACATAAGTTTCAAAGAGTAAGAGAAAACATCTAAAGGAAACATCGACATTCAGAGGAGTCGCAAAGGCAACATCACCTGTTGCAAGGTCGAGATACAGGGATTCGCTCCAATCACGTAAGGATTATCAAAGGAAAACGCTGCGAACGAATATACTAGGATACTTATTCCCGTAACGCTAATTTTAGGAGCGATACAGAAATAATATTCAGTTACCCTCTTTAAAATCCGTTAAATAGGATACGTATAATTTCAGTACAAAGATTTAGTACGCTAGACTTCAAACGAGTCACAAGAAATTTTCTTTCAAGCAACCAAAGCGATAAGAGTTTATTTAGAAGTATTTTTAACCATCCTGCCCTGACTGACACAATGTCATTTAAAATTACATCGGTACGAAAATGAGTAAGTACAGGTAGGTGGAGTTTCCTGAGATGCGAGATATTATTTCCTTCGGCCTATATTGAAATTGCATTCGAATCCAAAATTGGAGAATATTTCCAAAGAATCACTACTTTTTTACTTTAATTTTACCGTCGTAACTCGATGGAAGAAAGGCCTACAAAACCGTCACAGGAGCGAGAAAAACCGAATCACCGAGAGGAGTCTGTGACTACAATGAAGCGACAGATTTAAAAACTATAAAAATATCTCCTTTTCTAAAAAAACAGGAAATTCCAAAATTGGTGAGTATTTAATACGTCAAAGAAGAGTTAAAAATTAAAAATTCGCAGAGATAAAATTAAAGACCTAGTACTTTCACAAAGGGAGCTTACTAAAATCCCAATGTCTTCAAGGGATCGTGGTCTGCCAAACCCACTACGCAACAGTATTTGGGAAGGAGATTTCACTACATACCCGTCCCCTTCACTGATCTATTTTCAATTACCTGCTCGGGAATAACCTTCACACCTTTAAACGCTGGCCAATGAATCACGACATCGAATGTCTCCGTGAAACGACTGCAATCGCGATCTAGAAAGGGTCTATTTTGGCTGTCAACTTGCCCTACATTGGAAAGGCAGTCGACCTTAGAACTACCACCAATTAAAGCATTAGAAATAAGAAAGAGAGGTCGGGTTTAATGGGCAATTGTTCTTGATCAAGACTATCATCCAGAACAAATTGTATCATGAAATACATGTTGTCATGCCAGCAAGCTATTCGTGGCCACTGTTTTAAAATTGTTTTTATTTTACATACTGAGAGGGTACGATTTCACAAGCTCTCAAACGAAAATCAAACTTATAAGAAAATTCTTCAGTCAAAAAATAAAGATCCAGGACGATAAATCGCAATATGATTTCCTTCACGACCAGTTTCTTACAAGCAAGAAATGTCCCAAACAAATTCGTCTTTCGTTTCATGAACGGAAATGCGATTACACAGATAAATGTTCCTATACGGTGGAACGTGCACTAATAGTTTGATTTGTAATAGGTAATAAAAATAATCCACTGTTTTAAACATTTTCACTGCCACCTCACATCAGTATGAGCTAAAGAACCGACAGCAATGTACAACATGATCAAAGGGTTTCCAAGCCCGGTAAGCCTAAATTACCTTCTTTTTTCAGTGCCAATCCCCTTAATTCATAAAGGCCACGAGTAAGCAAAATAATCCGTCGATACTAAAAGAGCATAACCCCCAGACGAAAAATTCTATTAGATGAACATTACTTGCATGCTCGGGAAGAGATCACGGTCAGCAGAGGTAATTATTTTTAAGGATAAGAGTTCCAATAATATGCGGCAGTTAATTATTTCTTATAAGTATATGAGCCAACGGCATTAGTAAAACGCTATTACTTGGAGGTATGTACTTTCATGGGACAGTAAATCTGCAGACTAAGAAACAAAGGTGATTGAAGAGAACACCTCGCCATTAGATGATACATGTCACATTAATACTGCAACCTCATAACAAGTCAACGGAATTTCTTATATTAACCAGAAAGAGAGAGGAGACTTGGAGGAGATCAGTTTTTCAACTTATTGGGAAAAATTCCTTCACAAGGCGAAGTATGTATGTACCTACAGCCAATGGAGCATTCGTTAGAGCTATGTCTTATACCTGTGCCCTAATAGAAGAGGCATTCACCAATTTACATAAGCTTTCAGGGACCACTGAATCAATATTTCCATACTACCGCATGAGACGATCACAATGGAATTACGTAAGGTGTAATCTTTTAATTCGCGACCTAAATAAGGCTGATAAAAATCTTCACAGTGAAACATAAGGTATTCTAACGATTCCACATTATTGAGAACAACCTTCAACGAATGTAACGTGCTTTCTTTCGCGATCTAGCGATATAGGAAAGATGCCATAAACTTACAGGTAAGCCATTTACACATGACAACGCATACACGAGATTCATACAGAGAAAAAGAGATAAATGGAGAAGAATATTTAATATCGCATTCACCAAAGTCATTTGGGCTTTCCCACTTAACAGAGTCAATTAGCGATAGTAAATTAATGAGGAATTCAGCGACAGAATGAGGAAAATGAACCATGTTGGAAAAAGGATTGACATCACGAGTAATTATGTAATAAGAGTTTTCGACCCGTACACTTCCTTAGGCAAAGGTGAGATAACATTCCTTCTCCAACGGGACGAGAGAGGATTAACCTGGCGATAGAGAAGTTAGATATGAATTATTTCACCAGTTAAATTGGCAAAGTTCGAAGGACACGGCTCCCTTGAATCCTTGTCGGGTGGGTTAATTATTTTCTTACATGCATGTTCCAGCATGTTCAAAGTAAAATAATTCCTACAGTGGGAATACTTGCCACGTTCTCAAGAAAAATTAAGGTCTAAAATAGACATCATCCAAATGCGAAGTTTTTAATCTCATAGTTCGGAAATTACTTCCAATCACGTCTCTTTTGTGACAGCATCATCATAACTATTCTTCCGGTAAAAGTTGGGTTTTTATGGTCCATTTAAAGGAAAAAATTCACTTGATAAGTTTTCCACACAATTTATTGTGCTTTACAGGTTTCAACGTTTAACATGTCATTTTCAAGAGGCAAGTACACAAGTAGTAGGCAGTCTCTTATATACAAGCTTAACAGGAGGCAGGGTTTGGTGACCTTGACCCAGGCCCACTCGCCAAGTTAATCTAAGGACGAAGGAGTCCGAATAGCAGAGGATGAAGTCAGCACTCTGGCTGACGGTCATATAAGTACAATGCACGTTATCGTTAAAGTTGAGAATGAAGAGAAGATAATGATAGGTAAGAGATAAGATTCCCTCAACTACCCAACAAAGACAATGCGTATTCAAATAATATGAAGTACACTCCAGGAATACCAGGAATAAAATCTGCATATCAGAAGACGGAATTACATCGTTTGGGAGAAAGAAAAAGACCAGCATTTTACAGAAAAACAAACCGAAAAAATGGCTGAAGCTTAAGCCAAAATGAAATACGCAAATTCTTTAAATTCAAGGAGACGGAAATTTCCCATATCTCGCACAAGATAACAAAGAAAAAAATATCAAACTTTCCCGCGCAATCACGGACTTAACTGAAAGTAGAAGGAATGAATAACATATGAAAAAATGAGACGCTCAATTTTTCATGCACTTTTTATAATTAGAAATGACATAAAATTTAAATTAATTCAAATAATACGGAAGAAAAATAATCGTCATTGTATTAAATTATCAGTATTAAATGCACTTTTAAATCACTCCGCACAATGCCTTGTCACAAATAAACTACAGCTTTAAGACAGACAATTATACATTCAATACAAATTAGTTCGCACGTGTAAACACTTTGGGTAAAAGTAATACACAATATACAGTCAGCCTCCAGCTTGGTCACAATACAATAAGAAGAATATATCGGCTCGAATTATAAGTCGTCCATCAACGGTAATCATAATTAGGTCGTTGTTCTTGCGAATTGTATCTACTTCACTGAGATGACAGACATTTTAAACAGAGTATGGCTCACAGAGAGGCAACTGCACTGGGAAGACCTACTTCGAGCCGTAGTGGGCTACATAGCCTATAAGCAAAACCCGTTTACATGAACCGGCATAACGCGGGAAGCAGGCAACAGAGCTAAATCTTCGCCGTGTGGCACATGGAGAAGGGGCTTTTAAACCTTGGGGTGTAAGAATATAATTCATAGAAGATAAAAGCTCACTTTATGTAAACGCACCCTTTTATTTCAAATTATCAGTTCCATGGTTAATGTTCTATGGGTCCGAAGTTTTTACCAGGGCAGCATGATCACTGCCTTGCCGTTACAACAGGCTAAGTTATTCGATACACGTTTAATATACTTGGAACAAAATCCCACATTAGAGCCGAGTAATGTCGCTGTTCCCTCAAGAGTAGCAGATTACTTCACAGCTAAACTCTTATTACTGCATGCTAATGAGAATAGCTAGTTTATGCATAATTAATAACAGTTAAAGTACTCTAGTTGCACTTATTATCATTGTTAATAACGACGGAAAATTTGTATCTTCGTGAAATTCACAGTTTCCCCATTTAGGATTATTACATCATCCACACTCACTACAATTAATCTTTCCTGAAAGAAATTAAGGTCTACAGCATACATACAGCTCCATAGATACTATTTCTAACGCTCAGGTAAAATATTCGTGTCTCGGAAAAAATAATTACAAAAAATTGGGAAAAAAGAAAAGGAATACACCAATGAATAAAATAACTCATCAGTCGCCACAATTACATGTTTTAGACGAAGCTCTAACAACCGCATCGAATTGAGAGATTGACAATATAAATAATAAAATACTGAGAGTGAGGGAGAGAGAGAGAGAGAAAGATACGCAACATTCAAGTCATTCGCGGTATGAAATAGCCACAACAGGTAGGGAGGGGGGAAGGGTAGAGGGAGTCAAAATGATAGGGCCGAAAACAAGAAAAATACATCGACATATTACCCTCTGAACCGCCCCAAGTACGTACTGCAAGGTGCGTTTCTCAGCCATGAAGAATAGAGGGAATAGGGAAAAGGTATTGGAGGAGTGAAAGGACAATATGAGATATGTCTTGACGGATTAGCGCCTCGCTCTATTTTTGCTGTACTTAATTGTGCAAGGGAAGAAGGAATTTTTATACATAATTGTTCGACGGTGTATCTATTAATTTTTTTTCACTTCCGTCAGGCACAGACACAAAGTAAAGCAAAAATAATTTACTCCATGTCACCCTGGGACTCACGTAATCTGAACGTTTCATGTTGTCTTATCCTTGCAAGTAACCTCCTGTCTCTAGTGGCTTCCAACCTACTCCTTCCATTATCTGAGTTACACACTATGATTACTCGTAACAGTTTTTAATGGATGGCATAAGGGGTATCAGAATTACACCTTCAGTTCGTCTTTTTTTTCATTTTGATTCTATGGCGGCACATTAAGTTTTCTCAATTTGCAGTTAAGTAAGGCAAACCAGGAGAGTTAATGAAAATTGCCAGTCAATATCCATTATCCAAGTCCTTGTAGCTGCCACTACAGCTTAATCTTAAAAAATTCATGCCAGCACTTTTCAGGTATACTTTTCTGATATAATACGGTTTGAGATATTTGGGTCACAAATATTAGAAATAATGGTAGAGGAATAACAAAAGATCATCGTTTATCGATTGTAGATTGTTTCTTTCAATATCGGGAACGGGATCGGAGTAAGTAAACCTTTCTGTTCTCATGATCTAATTTAAGCCAAGCCAAGGGCATAGGCCCAACCGAAATCAATTAGGCCCAAACACAATAACAACCATAGTTTTCTCAATTTAACTAGTGAAGCATTATAAAAATCAGTCAATAACCGAGAATTCAGCTTTCCACGAAGAAAGTTTATTTTTCCAAATGGCGATAATGGGATTTCTAAAGACCAAATAAGCTATGGGCTGAATGCCAACGTAGATAAATATAAAATAACCACTACAATTTCAAATAAGTTGAATTGAATACTAAAGAAATCCGTAGAAAAAGATCCATTTGTGTTATCATTATATTAAAATACTCCAGATGTTCCATTTAAGAGTAAAGAATAGACGACAGACAATATAACTAAACAAGTAAGCACTCGTTTACTTCTAAACAACATTTTAAGTGCAAATTAATCTTCTATCTAGTGAAACTATCATGCAACTAAATAAGCCGGAGAAGCCTCCTCCTAAAAAAGTTCTAGATAAAGAAATTTACCACTGAAAAAATTTTAAAATGACAATTCAAAACTAACGCTGCTATTTACCTGAAAAAAAAACGCAGATTGAAAGCCAGACACCATATCCATACGTCGCTTGCCAGTTATCAACACTGAAGACACGACACGTGAAGGCACGTGAACATTCAATTAATTTCTATCAAATTCATCGAAAAGGTGCATTCTCACCCGCATGTCACACCGTAAATTCCCGGAATACTACAATGATCACGATATTTGATGCTTAATCTTAGAGAAGGAAGAAGAGGAGTTGGAAAACATGCCCATCAGCCTAATGGTAGTTCGCAATGCGCTCGATGCAGTCATGCCAATATGAAAAGACAGAGAAAAAACAGCCACAGAACTTCATAACATATTCCTTTCCTAACCAGCAAATTTAGCGTACAAATAGACATCCTCTATTATGCAATGCATATGCACAAGAAATAATTGAAGCAAAACGAATTCCAAGCCAAAAAGCCCAGGATTAATGCTCTTTCGCAGGAAATAATGAAACAGAAAAAACCTCTCCTTATTGGATTTCCTCTCTCTCCCTTAACACAAATTTTTATTGAAACTATATTATTTTATAATAAAATTATTCTGCTGAGGAAAAATTACGGCCAAAGCCAGGATAAGAAACAAGACAAAATAAAGATACAAGGTACGATAATGACCTAAAAGAATTTTTAATGGATGCGATCCATTAAAAATTCTTTTAGGCCACGACCGTGGCTCCGATAGACAGTTTTTCTCTCGGATCTATAATAGACGAGAAATTCGTCCTTGGATTCTGATCGGATGAGGGAAAGTGTTGGGGCGCAAGAAATATATCCATTTTCGTTAGTGATAGCTCAATCATATGAAAAGATAGCTTAGAAAAGTAAACATAAGAATGCCCACTATGATTACTAAAATCAGATTTGAGGACTCCTTGGAAGTTGACTAGAGATGGGAAGGGGAGATCGCCGGTGGTCACCGTTAGTCGCAAACACGGAGTTATTGCGAAAAGCCAAAAAGCAATTGGGAAGGAAAGGAGATGAATCACCTTTTAACTCAAATGAGGAGAGGAGAGGGGATGGTCTGGGGGGGATAAAGGTTACAAGTGGAGGCGGGGGGAGGGGGTGTAAGGTGATCGTTAAATGGAGGGGAGGGTGGGTTGCTGAAGGCGGCGAGGTCGGTGGGTTGAGGATTGTGAAAGGCATGGAATGTGGAAGGAAAATGGACGGCAACAATCTGTCGTGCACAAAAAAATTTGTCGTATGATATTTGGAAAATAAGATTTTTAAATCTAGTTCAGTTTTCTTTATGAAGACTCAAAATGGATAAACTCACCAAATTAAAAGCGCAAATACATTGAAGCACGAATTGAATTTTACCTAAAGGTGTAATTTGCGTTCCCTCGAAACATTTCGCCTGTCATTTAGTTTCATTCTACAGTCCCTCCTGACACTCTTTTCATTTTATTTTAAGTTTTACTGAAGTTAAAGAACGGCCAATCCATCATAATACCTCGGTTAAGGCTTACACCAAGAAGCGTCCACTTAGTACAGGCACCACCAACAATCCCGGTCTAACCACAACCGTCTCTCTAGGCCTCGTGAAAGTCTACTGCCGATTGGCAGCGGACCAAATCCCTATACTAGCTGCAAAACTTCGGAGGAAAAAGGTTATCGCGGGCCATTTTTTAGCATAAATATTTGCCAAATTTTGTTTTCTTCCTGCAAACCTTAGTGTTCTTCATAATATTCTCCCAATCATTAACAAAGTAGCCAAAATGACGAAAAATGCTACCGTCTACATGAATTCAGGATTTTTTAATCTAGCAATAATATTTCCGTCAATATTCTATATTGGTTCAGATAGGGATGAATATTACCTGCGTCTTAACTAATCTCCAATCTGACGCTGGCAATTAAAAATTCCACCTATGGTCGGTCCGCGCAGACAAATCAAAACAACAATGAACGCATATTTACTGTAAAAAAAACATTCAAAACGATAGCTCATCATCTTAATGAAACAAATATTCCCAGCCGAGTAGCCACTAATGCATTCATCGATTGAATCACGAATTTCGAGAAGGGCTCATCTCAGATATTTGAAAATTTTCAGGAGAGACAAACACATGCATTTTAGTCAAACCATTTGAAGTAAGAGCGAAACTCCTGCTGAAAGGTTTATAAAAGCAGATAACGGATAGTGGACACTAGCCCACCACAAATTTCATCAACTGTTCACTCATCAATGTGACGTTTGTCCCCTGCACATCCTTTTAGAGAGCATAGAAAAAAACTACAATGCAGGAGAAAACCTTAAGATTGACCGGCAAAAAAAAAAGAAATTATGACTAGAACAATATTCACGAGTGACTTAGATCTCCCCTTTGTTTTCCATTCCATTTATGAATCCTCAATCCCAAATACTCACCCTCGGCCAATAACTTATTCCCCCACCATATAAAAGATCACTGAACACCCCCACTTGAGACCCTTACGTTCCCCTATATTCCCCTACTCCGTAAAACAGTGAGTGCTTCGTAAGTTCACTTTTCACAATCTCTTTCGCTTCTTCTCCCTTTCGTAATGACTTCTTGATTCTGACCAACGGTGCTCACCTGCTATACCTATTCATGTTTCCGCCCCCTCACGCCAACTGTCAGAGTGCACGTAATTCATTTTGAGCTAGTTCATAATCGATTCCGTTTAGTGATTATAATTTAATCGATACTGTGTTCAATCGAAATTGAAACCCAAGTCAGTGGTATATTTCGTCCCTTTCAGGTCTTTCCTATAATTCTTTCTCTTTGTTGCCTCGTACGACGATATTTACTCGTCAAAGTCCATACTTAGATATTACCTATTGCAGTCACAGAAACGAAACTGTTCAACGATCATACTAATGTCATGTAAATAAAACCTTCGCAATGCCATGATGTTAAAAATACAATAAGCAGACTAATTAACAATTACATAGGACTGATGTTTTATTGCAGACATTCATTTTGGTTCAAATTTCAAATTAATAAATGATGCTTGTATGTTCTAAACGATACCGAAAGCATAAATATTTTAGTACCAATATTTTTATGTCAGATTATGGTTATGATATCCTTTACGTACAAAGGACGACGAGACGCAATCTTTAGTCAGCCTCCATTTCAACATAGGCAAGCTAAACTAGGATACATAAAAAGGTACCAGCAACATTATTTTTTTACATCAACGTCACACCAAGAAAACTTTCCACTTCCTATCAGAAAGAATATGCTATCCACAAACAAGGTTTTATCGGGAATGCATAAGCCGCGGGGAGCGAGAATCTCGTTGACACACAAGAGGAGCACAAGTTGGCCATTTAAGGAAAAACAAAATCACGTGACCCAAGCTCTTTCCCCATATTTGAATGCACAAAGGCGCAATAACGGGACTTCCCTATAGGCTACTCCGAAGTGGGCTTCAACCTCTCCTCCCCTCCTTTAATACTTCAGCCGGCGAAGAAGGGCAAATCGAAGGGGCACATAACGCTTATGCAGGAACATTTTCACATCTTATCCACATATGAAGGCAAAAAGAGAGCCAGATAGTGTTAAACGCTCATACGGAGTATTTTTCAGAAGAAAGAAATCTCATTTTTACGATGCCGTATCAGTAGAAATTTCCAACGAATTCTACCGGCATGTCTTCATGCCATCGCTTTCTTAAAGCTTGCGAAATCATTCCTTGGGACGGCCTTCCGATATTTTTATTTATTCCATCACGACTTGATACTTTCGCAACAATAATTTCACTCCTATAAACTTGTTTCACCATTAGACATCAAAGATTGAAGTGAACAAATAACCAAATACCCCGAAGAAACCATAGTAAAGTAACACCATAATTTCTTAGATACGTACTAAATAATTTAACTAAAAATAAAATATGCCGACCATAGAAGCCAGGTAGGTAACACGCCAGCCTGGAAACTGAGCAGTTACGGGTTCGAATACCATAGAGAGAGAGCATACTTGTTACGTTTTTCTTCGAGTAAATCTTACGTATGATGGAGCGTTATAATATTACTGGTTTTAAGGTAAGTAAGGCAGTTCGAGCACCTAAAATTTTAGTCTAACGAAACTAATGTATACCTACTGCTCCTTCGATTGTGGTCAAGTCTTACGTCGAAAAACAATTATCTATGAGTTTTACCTACAAATTTCCGAGTGATTTTTCATGAATGCCGGGGATACATAATTTGTGAGATGCAATTAAATAAAACCAACTGTTACGTCCAACGTAAATGAGATTACTTTTTGAATCCCCTAGGTCTACGTAAAAATTATCTGATTCCGACAATTCATCAACATAAAAGGATAGATGCTACAACTCGTTCGGAAGAAAGGTGCTCAGTGGCGATGTTATAATATCTATGAGTAGGGAAAAATTGACAGGACCACTTTAATTTGAAAAAAGGGCCTCTTCGTATAATCTGCTAACTATAAATATATGCAGCCGGGTACTGAAAAATTAGGTTAAGCCAGGCCTCCACAATTATTTCTCGAACGGACACGATATTCTTTTCATAACAATATGCCCAACATGAAAAAGTAAAAGAAATAAGAATCCCACATTTCATCACATAAGGTAGAACTGAACTCGAAAAACTATTCCCAAGAACTGACAATAGTCACACATTCTTTGGCGAAATTCATCCTCAAGCCCGTTAATGTCCATTATTAACTGACCTAAAATTTAACTAAAGTTTAATGTCTAGCCATTCGAGTTTGCAGCTTTAAACAAATTACTTAAATGACTATGGCAAAATATTTCGGCCTACACTTCAAGTTACCACCGCAGAAAGAAGATAATGTCATGTATTCCATTTCAGGTTTATTTGAACAAAATATATTCTTCTGCTTGGTGAGGTCAACAGAACCCTAACTTTTCATAAATTAAACTTCAAACTACATTGGCTGAAGGCAAAAATAGGCGACAAAGCGTGAAAACTATTTTGTCATCTTCAAATGTCATAATAACATAAAGGCACCAGTTCCCGAGTTATTAGAAAATACTGCAATAAATAAACAAAAAATTCATTATTTTAGTTGAACGTGGCAGTTGAATTATCTGGATAGGGAAAAATGATCAAAAGTACCTACATATACTCGTTAAATAATCAGGTTTAAAAAAACTTACTTCTCATTTTCAATAACTCATACGAATTTTTTCAATTGGCATGTAATTAATGAAAGTATAACTTTTTATAAGGCATAAATTAGAAGGTGGAACTTTATCATTTGTTTTGACAAGCTAAGTGACAAGGGAACCTCCTTACCTGGTACGAAACGCATAAAAAGGAAACAATGGCTTCAAAAATATAAAACGGGATGCGTATGCCTCACCACACTTTCCACTCTCGATAGGCGACTGTTCCACCGTCCATTTCAAACAGACAAATGATGCGTCGGCTACGCAATTGATTGAAGCGAGCCGCAAAAATTACATTTGAAGCCTCCATCCACCACCCACCCCCGGGGATGGAGAAGAGCAGCTGAGGCACGTGCAACTGCAAATGCGGACAATTTGGAGGCGAAAAAAAAACGCCCGAGACCACCCTCGCCTTTGAAAGCAGCTGAGTCACGCGCCGGCCACAGGACGGCAAAAAAGGATGCATCAGTGGGTTCGCGAGACAAGCTACAAGGGGCCTTAATAGGAAAGTTGCAGCAACTTCTCGCGCATCTTTCTTTCTCCTTCCCATCAAGTCCTCCCCATCAATCGGCTTCCGTCGTAGGAAGTGGGTTAAGGAAGTATGGGAATCACGAGGAGAAGAACTCACACCAAGTTCCCACGACTGCATGAAAATAAACGATGGATATCAGCCTGAGAAATACGATTGAAGATAAAAGTCCGAAAAAGAATAAGAACAAATAAGAAATGGTTATATGAGTATATATCTTAACGCTATTTGTAAAATTTATCTATAAGATTAATCAAATCGTGCGACGTTTATGTATTTTACTGTAGAATATAAGATGACATTAATGAAGCAAAAAAAAACCTTTTCGGAGAGATGGCCTACACAGATTCTCAACCCATACGATCCCGTATCATATAATTAATCATTAGGGAACAGCCAATGTGAACAGTGAAATATTTGGGAAGTTTTCCCGAGGCAAGGAAGCAGGGATATATAAACTCATTAGGTGTTTATATAATTTGACGCAAATTACAACTTTCATACAGTTGGCCCATAATAGACCGCAAACACAACTTGAAATATTTCAATACAGAAGACTTCAGCCACAAACATATCGAATAAAGCTGTTAAAAACCGCGACTGATAGACATAATTTAGAGACCTCATTATTACAACATATACAACCAGTATTTCTGAACATGGTGTAGGCTGTTTTTGAATAAATTCAACCATCTGAAGTACCTACATTTTTCAACCGTACATTTACTTTAAAATCAAAATACATTACGAGAGACAAGATGCGATTTACTCCTGACGCTGTTTACCCACTATCAATGACAGAATTCCAAGTAGAACCCGGTTAATTAAACAATATCACTCAACTCTGCCCATTCGTATACAATATCTTCTCTCGGATTAATCACGCTTATTAGCGGCCACATATTACATACAGGATTCTCCACAGAGGAAAAATCATTCGCGAAATCGAGGGATCCGGGTTCGAATCCCGGTCAAGGCAAATGATTTTTCCTCTGTGGAATATCGCACTTATGTGCACTTACGGGTGACTCCGTAGAGCTAGTCCCGGTATCCTCAAACTTATACAGGATTCGGATAAAAACGCGCTTCATTGACGCAAATATCAGATTCACCATTGAAGCCCTAAGCTACTATAGAAATAACTGTAGAGGAAAATTAACAATTTTAATTTTGTTTCAAATTTGACCTTTTTCAACACTAATTAATTATACGTCTACTGATAACAGATCATACCTGCCAAGGAGATCAAAAGATCGTGCTCAGAGTTCCCTTTTTCCCTTCCCCATGTTTATTCAAATCGGACTTATTTCTAAATAATCGTGGGAGGTAAACTAAATACTCAGAGAGTAGGATAGAAAGGACAGAATGAGTTGCCAATGAAAGTCAAAAGAAAGGATATGTCAGGATCTAATGATAATATTACGTCAATAGCCAAGGTAATTCATAGTAGTATACTACTATATAGCCTCCTGTTATAGTATAGTACTCTATAGCCTACTAGTATATACTATATAGCCTATACAGTACATTCAGTATTCCGTAAAACATTTCATACATATAAATGAAGAAAACTAGGATCAAATTAACAGGTTAGAGTGACCATTCTGCAAAGACTTAAACGCCTTTAAAACAAAAATTAAGAACTGCTCGCAAACATCACATCGTTTTTTTTAACGCCCCTCCTTAGCGCGTCCGCAGACTCGGGCAGCGGCACTCGACGGGCCACGGTTCAAGGAGGACGAGAGGAGTTGGAATCGAGCACACGACTGAGAATGCCCAGGGTTCGACGCTACGAGGAGAACCGAAAAGAAGGGTTCCAGACCATCCAGACAAAAAGGGTATCCGAAATGTTACATACAGGAAGCCACGTCGAGCACCGCTCTTTCTCTCTCCACACGGGAGATCTCCCACTCCCTCCAATTAAAAAAAAACTCTCTTCCTCTCTCTCCCGAGCAAAAAGTGACGGCAAAGCGAATCACGGCCAAGGAATAGGAGGCGAGAGGCATGCAGCGACGACGGGGGAAGATGAGAGGCTCCGCGTGGGGGGGGGGGAGACAAAGAGAGCAAGGAGAAGGAGCAAGGCGAAATGCGGACAAAGATGCTGCCGAGGAGGCGAGAGAGAGAGGATGAGGGACTAGGAGGAGGAGGAGGTGGATAGGGGCGTAGAAAGGGAGATATAAGAAGGGTAGGAGAAAGGGGGCCCCTTCTTTCCTTCCCCTCCCCTCTCGTCAGGGTTCAGGGTGTGGGGAGTGGGGCGCGTGAGGGAGAGGGGTGCGGCCGCTCAGCTCAAAATCCAATCCCGCCCCGGCAAATCCCGAAACCAACCCGCCCACCCCTTTCGCCACCCATCCCGAGAGAGAGCCGGCCGCCCCTGTCCCCCCCCCTACCCATCGCAGCACCGCGAATCCCCCCCTTCCGCGCGTAACCCTGCCAGACGGAGCGGAGCTCGGCAGCTGGGAGGCTGTGTTTGAGAGGGAGGGAAGGAGGGCAGGGGGGGAGAGAGGAGCCGAGTCGGGAGCCCCTAGGAGGAGAGGCGTAAAGGAAAAGGGGTCGGAGACCTCTCTCCAGTTTCCCTCCATGAGGAGTTCGGTGAAGGTGTGTGCGCCACCAGACGCCCGCTCCCGCGATAGATAGCTTGAGCGGGGCTCTTCTAGGGATCAAGGATTTTCTTGAGAGGAGAGGGGGGTACAGGGGAGAGAGGGGTCAGGGAATGTGAAGGAGGGGATTGGTTCAAGTGTTGTGGGGTGGGTGGAGAAGCCCCGAATGGCGGACGATGGAGCAGGACACTCGAAAGTGCCTAGTATAAAGAGGAAAAGGGTAAAGATGGAATAATGCTAATGAGCTCATTGAGTAATTTTCTATGCGCACGCCTTTCGGCGAGAAAAAATAAAAGTAAATGGAAGATTGTGAATGAGAGGCAGTAACTTTGTAATTTCACATGTATTTATTAGAAACGACCGAGGTTTCCACGTCTCACGTCATCATCTGATGGTGATGACGTGCTAACTCATTAGCATAGCATTATTTTATTATAGCATTAGCATAGCATATTAACATTGTGACGTGCACGTCACAATGCTAAGCAAATTCCATCAAGTCACGCCTGAGACAACGGAGTTTAAATGGATGAGTTCGTACATAATTGCGCCTTTTAAGCGGATGCAACGTCATGCTTACTGAAATCAATGGACGAGTCACATCTCCAATACGTCGCGGTTGTTTTTAAGCAAGGTCTACCGTAAGCTCGTGAACCACTAGAAAAAACATTAATTCATTCAGTCATAATTTTGCAAAAATAATCAATTAGTGAACAGCGAAAATCTACGAGTTAGTTCACAATCGCACATTTTAAGCCCATGCAACATCGTAAAAAAATTAATTTAAGGAAAGGTCTTGTCGAATTTTCCATGAGTTACGGCCGACCTAAGAAAATGGTTGATTCATGAAGCTCGTGAAACATAAGAGACAAAAATTTAGATTCAGGTAGACTCAACTGTGTACACTTTATATCACCTATCCTGTCCTTTTATGGATAAAATCCTTCGAAGTAGAAAATGGAAAATACACGGGTGCATTTTTTTGTTTTAATGCGATGAGGAGGCATTAATTATTAAAGTGAACGACGTATATTTAGGACGTACGGGCAAATATGAAGATCGCGAAACACAAGTTGTATGCAATTAACATGCAACTAGGTAGGAATATTCGAACGAAAATCTCCTTTTTTGTAATACATACAGATGCTCTTCGACAGATTGACTTCATATTTACCAATTATAAATAAGATGCAGGAAGCTGATTGGGTACATCAAATATATCCATCGGTGAAACGTTAGCCCAATTTTGCCATGACAGAATAATTTACGTTAATTCCAAAATCCCGAGCGTTTTACCATACGGGTTCATTCATTAATGCGCATTAAACATTCGAGCTTGACGCGGATGGGACACTTCTCTTACAACGCAACGGCCGGGAAAGCTGAGCGCCAAGTGTGTCAGCAGGGGAAACTTATGGGTGTCAGTAATTGCTTCGCATAACCCCGGGCGGGATATAAAAATGACTCGCCGGATTGAATAGAAAATTTAATATTTCAAACGAATACTTCTCCGATGCAATTTATCTTCTCGGAATTGCCATAATACGTTCTTCTACCCATATTTCAGGATTTATTGGAGAACGTATGGATTGAAACATAAAGAGCGGTCCTTGCATGGCCGCTCGGGCATGCGCAGCCAACTACCTACTAGTGTGCTCCCCTCGAATAATCCATCGCGTCTGCACGGCAGAGAGAGAAAGAGCACTTTAATAACTTCAGAACCCGGATTAACGACACAGAATCTCAAGGAGGGGAGGGGAGAATGCAGACGATGAAGAAAAGAAGAATTTAAGACGTGGCTGCTGAAGAAAGTAAAGCTAGTACAAAATGCAGACCTGCCCCAATGAGACACTTTATCTTACGTTCCCAGGGCAAGACTGTGAAAGAAAGAAATTATCGCGGGCTCACATTCGTACCTTGGGACT
This sequence comes from Pyrrhosoma nymphula, assembly GCA_963573305.1. Taxonomy (NCBI): domain Eukaryota; kingdom Metazoa; phylum Arthropoda; class Insecta; order Odonata; family Coenagrionidae; genus Pyrrhosoma; species Pyrrhosoma nymphula. The sequence goes on from OY754328.1 coordinate 31,248,363, forward strand.
CAAAAGATAATAACAAAAATTGGGAGGATAACAGCGGCGGCATATGCTTTTCCTCCACCACACATTCAAAGAACATTTTCTAGGACATATGGTGCGAGAGAGCATTACTCTTGCCTTGCTCACTTCTTCGAGCCAAGACGAAACATTTGATCTCAACCAAAGTACACCAGGAAGAGTAAGAATAGAAAAATATATCATTTTTACTCTGGTCACGAATAAACCGCAAGCGAAAAAAAATAGACACGAACAGATACGTGGATAAAATCATTTCACATCCATATCGATGATATACTCAAACAAGGCAAATAAATAATCTCGGAATAACATACTACTTAAGTAAGTCAAGAGAGATAATGTAATATCAAAACCGATTTAAAAAAATAGGATAGTGGGAAAAACTCTCTCGCCGATAGATTGCTTTGACTCGTTAATATGAACAGCGTAATTATTAATAATACATAGGTTGTCGTAAAATATTCGATGTTTAAGCATGGTGTGACTTAAAAAAAGGATTTTATCCAACGACTTTCTCCGGATGTACTTAGTAAATATCATTTGTATGAGACAATGAAATAAACTATAACCAGATGCTAAAAAATGTAGTCTGCTCATTGAAGAATCATTATTTCATAATTCTTGCAAGCGTCGAAGTACGATTCGGAAAAAAACGTACGGTAGAGACACAGAGTAAAGATATCCCTTCTCTGTGGTAGAGGTACATAGTTTATTTCGAATTAAGAAAAGATTAATTCAACCGTTAAGATAGTGACAAATTACAGATAATGAATAAAAGAAGGTTTTTTTAATTTAAGGGTAGAAATAATTGGATAATTAGGGTGTTAAATTAGCTTAAAAATATAAATATCAGGCGCAGAAAAATCATTAATATAGTACAATCAACATTTTTAATGCAGCACTTGAAAACTCAGCGATATATACGAAGTTTTAACTACCATAGACTCCTTATATTTGACAAATAAAGAGTGGCAACGAACAGTTCATAAAATGAGTGGCATAAATAATAAAGGTAATTCTGCACTGAAAAGACAAATGCACCGTCAGCATGAAAGATTTAGATGATACTACACGAGGTCAATGGCCGAGGAAAGTGACTAATCAGAGATGAAGAGATAAAGAACAAACTTATTTTCATGCATAATACTGAGCATCACACTCGAGCTATAAAATGAATCATGGCGGGGTTGTTTAAAGGGGACAACCGCTCCGAAAATCAGAGGTGAACGTTTTCACGGAGCAGACAGAGCAACTGTCAAGCGTATTTTGGAGTGCGTCGCACTAGACGGCTACGACGGGTAAAGAAGTATTTTTCAGAGCGACGAGTAAAGACGGAAAATGGGGTAAAAATGATAGAAGGGTGCACTGCGAGTCTTATTTCATTTACTAGTACTGGACAACGTGCAACAGGAATGGCAGGGGCAAAGGAAAAGAGAGAGAGAGAATTAACGAAGTCAAACCTAAAACGAACACTCCGTGGAAGCCACCGTAATTGGAAAAAGAAACACACCGTGGCATTACATGAGGAAAAGTGGCAAAGCGAATTCCTTCAGAACTCCTCTCTCCGCCGGAACGAGGATCGGGGACAGACAAAAGGAGCCAAAGTAGCAGTATGAATATTCACACCAGCCCCGAAAACAAGCACTTCCTCACGGGGCTCGCGGATAATTCATAATGCGACATGCGCCGGGCGAAAATAATTTCCGCTCCGGTAAATTGATCGCGGTTATAACCTGCTGGAGGGCATAAAGCCGGCGCCGGCACAATCTCCATGGGGAAAGAGAAACACACGAGAGCAGGAAAGAACCTTCCTTTCCCTAAAGGCCCCGAACGGGGTCACGAATCCCGACGACCCTTTCTGAAACGTCGCAGGGAACAGTGGAGAACGTTATAGAAGAATGCCACTCAAATAAACCGAGGCTGAGCCACCAAGCGACCTGCCCGCTACATCCATCACAAAAGTCTATCAAACACAGCGACGACGCAAAATGGGGATGCGGAGAGAGAGAGATGGAAGCAAGGGGGAAATTACTTCCGAAAATTATTAAAATTTATGGCACTCCCCCTCCGGTGGGAAATAGTTCTCTTCAGGCTACGAGAACTTTGGCTTCCCCAACACCCGGAAAGACAAAATAGGCGATAAAAGGAAGGACGAGAACTCTCCCTCTATCCCTTCCAATAACCGCAGGAACTGCTCTTCCTCCTCCTCTTGGAAGTTTTTCCTGGAGGCGCAGCGGAAATTACGAGAAATGGTGGCGGGGGAAAGAAGAGGCCATCAGGTACAAGGAAGGTGTGAAGAGGGATAAGAATACGTCCAGCAGAAAGAGATAGATGGGAGTGAAAGGAGTGGAAGGGCAGGGGAGAAAAGAAGAAGAGGTAATTTTTTTCTCACTGGAGAGAACGGGAATAGAGGTCCAAAGGGTACGGACGGTTAGGAAAGGAGAGATGAGGGGAATAGGGGGTTAAGCGGGAGGGGAAGAGGAAAGTTGGCTGGAAGAGCAGAGAGGAGCGGCACAGAGGGAGGGGGGGGTGGGTTGGGCGGGTGAGCGCTCGGCCGCTTAGGTAAGGGAATCGATAAGCTCTCTCCTCCTCTCTCTCGGCCGCTCCTCCCGCACCACACTCTCTGCTCCCAACCGCTACCCGCGCCCCGACCAACCCGCCGCACCAACACCGCCAGGCCTCGTCAAATGCACCACCCCAAGTAGAACACATGAGCGCCGGAGTATACGAAGTTGCAATGGATTCGGCGGTGGGATGAGGGCTTTGGGGGGAGAGGGGGAAGAGGGGGGAGGGAATTGAGGTGGGGGGAGGAGGGTTATTAGGGACATGGAGGAGTGGGCAAAATGACGACGATGAGATTGGAAAGGACGACGATGAGATACAGAGAGGCGCGCGCCGTTAGGGAATGGAGAAAACAGACTTCATTTCAGATATCGACTGTTCCCCTTTTTCGCGGCGGAAATAGAAAAATATATAACGTACGTGGCGAGATGAAATTGCCGGCGATTAGGGAAGAAGAATACTTTTTCTTTAACGCTGCGCCTCGTACGGTGTGGTCTCATTCGGGTATCGATCCTTCTTTCCACTTGGACGGAAGCGGAGTTTCTCCAGAAAACCAGCTGTGATGATTCATTATATATTTATTCAGAAAAGGTGCTGAAAAATGCCTCCACCTTGCGCTCACTTCCAAGAGGCCACCCTTAGAAGTCCCTTAAAAAGGCATATCACATCCTAGTAAAATAATCACGATTGGAAATGAATATCAGATTTATGAAATGAATAAATAAACTGAAATAAAATGTCCTTAAATTTCGAATAAGTTTTGCATTGGCATGAGAAGATTTGAAGGAAGCAGGCACGATTAGAAATATTGAGATATAAATCATGAATAGACTTTAACTATTGGACTTCCAATGAACCGCGGAAAAATCACTCGAAGGCAGCTCGCTAATCTCAGCGGAAATATTATTTTTCAGGATGTAAAACAAATCGTCAAGAAAGCTAAGTTTTAATTCCCTATTAAGAGGGATCAGATGCTAACTTTTAAGACTTTGATTGTTATGATGAACGGTGAATTCAAATTAACTAGGAGGCTTTCTGCATTATGAATAATAATGATACGTTACAATAAAACAACTTGTGCCGTCCAGATAATCTTTCACTCTATTCACAGTACTCGCTCATTTTCCTAAATTGGCAAATCAAAGAGGTACGCAGTGGCGTAACAAATGGGGGTGGCGGAGGGTACTTCTCCCCCTTAAATGTTTCGGAAGGCGCCAAAACGTATTATAAGAGAACGCATTAGGCGCCCTCATTTAATACGAGATCCAAAGGATAGAAGGCGAATTTTAGGATTGGTTTTTGTTCTAAGTTCCAAAAAATTTCATGGAAGGGGGTAAGGGCGCTATACGGCTGCGGGAGCGCCAAAACGCTTCCCCCCAAAATCCGCAATTTTGTTACGCCGCTGGAAAAATCTGCTGGTCTCAATAGAATCGGGGTAATCAGCCTCCGAGTACCACAATCTTAACTCTCCAGTAGGTGCAAAATCCACCACAAATTAAAAAAACCAAAAGAGAAAAAAATCAGCCATCCAAATGGAAAATGATTTCGCAAAGAAAAAATGTGAGAAAATGAAAATAGATCTAAAGACACTTGAATGATAATGCAGCTGATACCACAAACTAGAAACCTAACTGATCGACCAGAAAATCTAAGATCCTGAAAAATAAGATACTTACTTCAAATTAATATATTTATATTGAGATAATACTCCATGCCAACAAAATACGCTCGATTCAATCAAACGAAAACACCAGTAGTAATGCAAGATACACCTATTTGATAGTCCAAAAAATGAATTATTGGAATTGTTAACAAGCAAAATTTAATAGAAAGATCTTAAGCACAAGACTCCTGACTTAATGCAAATGATTTTTTTTAATGCATAAAAACGCGTTTCACATCTTCCTTATATAATTGGGAATCATGGAGACTTCTCCATTTTAAATGGTATAGGATAGAGTTTGGCTTTCTACAGAGAATAAGAAATAAAACAGCCGGGTAACACTTCTTTCTTGGCTGTTCAAGATTGTGAAACCCGTGTCATGTGGAGGAAGTTTCAAAAAAAAATATCCGCCACAATTTATATCAAGCTGCTCACCATGGACCAAACGCGTTTTACATTTTTCAACCCTAAAATTTTTCTATGTTGGGTGGCATGAATAATCCTGGAGAGAGAAAGCATTGTCACCGGATGATGAAGTAAGGCTCATAGCAGAGACGACGAGGTTACGCGGCTGCATCCCCATTTTCAAATTCCCAACTCTCACTGTGAGACTCATCAATTTGGAGCCAGACACCAGTGACGGCTAATAAGACCACATGGTGGGCGTCAACACCAGGAGTTGGTGGCCACCATCGCTCCCGAGTAACAGAGTCATTCTGTATGGGCTCATACACGTCCGAAAGGGCCTACTAAAAATTCAATTTTGTTATTCATCAGTCAGTAAAGGAGACTTTCAGCGGAGGGATGAGCCAGCACTGAATTACAACGTTCGACGACCAACGCCTACAAGATGATTATATATAGATCGTGGGTCCTCCACCGTAAATAAAATAAATACACGCACCAAATCAAGGAAAATGAAAACGTACACAGCAATTTTTAGTAACCAACTTGATTGAAATATAACAGATAACCTGCACATATGACACGCACCCAGGACAGCAAGGCACTCTGCGCTAAATATATACAGTGAAACCACTACTAAGCGACCAATGCCGTCGATGGCCCTGCGAGAAATACGATGCACATAAGCAGCCGGATGATTTTTAAAAATCGGAAAACTAACAAGTTAAATGATTAATTTTAGCCAAAAATATCACGAGTGTTTCTCAATTTTTTCTATCAAACGGGACAAATGCGAATATTAGTAATCAAGAGGAAAATTCAATTCTTTTTAACATATATGTAGATATCACACGTAAACCAACATCCCAGAGGTCCCTCCTATACTCCATGTGAATGGACACCAACATGGATGCGATCAACTTTCCTACTTAATGGGTAAAATATCTGTAAGTACAATATTTTGCAAATGAAAAAGGCTCATCTGGTGAACCGTGATCCATTTGGAACCTCAAAAGTCGCCGCGTGGACGTAAGCAGTAGAACGTAAAAATTACTACATAATAACTTTATAAAAAATCAATCAAGAACGCATTCAAAAATTAAATACACTAGCAACGGAAAAATATTTTTTCTTGGCAGCACCAACTCACGTTAAAAGAGCCGAAGTTTCCCTGTAAAAAAAACATGTTCTCAAGGGAAAATAAAAAAAACTAGCATAGCAGTTTACGTAGAATTTTTAGCAAATATTGGACCCATATAAGGCGCCCAAGCTGTTTATTTATGAAATAGACGCCCGAAATATGGGGTAACTTAAGTAATTTGAGAATAAATAAAATAAACCTCCTAACTATTTGTATAATATTTAGTCCAAAGTTCGCCGGAGAGAAAGAATAACAACAAATAAAACTAGACAAGTAAAAATCCAAATAAATGTTATTTTACAGATACTTAACAATATTATGATATCTAATGTAAATAACATCACCAATTACAGTATGAAAGGAGGCTTGTCTACTTACGCAAAATATTAGACTATGGAACAACAAACAAAATAATAATTAATGTAAGTAATTGAACTTCATAAATGCAAAAAAATCTTATATGAAAGAACACACACTACATACTTTGCACAGATGGAGAACGTAGTAAAATAAAATAAATTTGAAAATAAAGATGAAATAAAAAATAAAATGCACACAGAACATATTTGAAGAAATTATGAACGAAAATAAAACTTAAAGTGTCTCAATGCATCAAGTGTTAAGGTTCTCGAACTTTCTACAAAGCTCACCGAGGACCTCATTTTATCTTGAAGAGAAAAATACGGGCGTTTACCGCGAATCAAAATTTCGATGATAAGGTAAGACTTTCATAGCATTTCTCTGCCAAAACATCTCGCAATATGGAGACTCTCTTATCTGTAAGACTAACTCATCGTTCCTCAAAAGAAATCATATTGCCACTTCAATAAGAGGTCGAAAATTGGCAAGTTAATTGAAACAGAGAAAGTTTATCGAAGGAATATTCACCGGGAACAGCGTTTAAGTATATAACTTACAACACCCAATAGGAAAGAATTCCTTGAGAAGATGAAACAGTGGTCAGGAGAATACTTTATCTGCCCGTGCGACGGAAACACTGGTTGCAAAACAAATGAGATAAGACTAACACCAGGAAGTGGCGACGGTTCACTTCCACAGTTCGACTTATCAAATGAAGTACAAGTTTTCGAGATTCAAATCTGATTTCCGAGAACTTCCTCACATTCTTGTGAACTGACGAAGTCAGCTCGTATGATCGGCAGTTTGCTCGTCAAAATATAAGAGAATTGAATAACGTGGATTATAAATATTAAAAACTTAACTTAGAGGATATCGAACATGAATGCAATATGAAAGTAAAAAAGAATGTTAAGAAAAAAACGAAAACTTGTGTCAGATGAAAACAAACGTAAGTTCAAAGAAAAAAAAATAAGGCATAGATCCAGGCAAAATAATATTCACAAGATGGGGTTAAAAATAGTGTTCCAAAACATTCAGAATAGCAAAAAAAATGCAAAAAACGCTGCCTCTCGCACACATCATGAAATAATGAACTCTCGTCTCGTCCGAAGTTTCGTCAATATCGAAGACAAAAATAGCCAAGCAATTCAAAAATATCAACATAAATTATGCCCCAGGTCCTGATAAAATACCAGAATATTGACGAATCTAGTATTAGACAACCCTATTTTATGGCATTAGGTTCTTTACTCCGCGTATCGAAGATTACCCTGACCAAATTCGAACACACCAGGAGCGATATCGACCGTTTAATTAAAAAAGACATAACAAGGACCTCTGTACATTTCAATACCTCAGTACCGTCATATGATGTATATAGCATAGAGCCAATTGGTTTACTAAGACGAACACGGATTAAGAAAATAGAGGTCATGTGAAGCACGTGATTGATTTTCGTATTCCGTGAATTCACGGACTTCTAAAGTAAGAGGAGAGGAATGCTGAGATAATATGCTTTATTTCAATGAAGCCTTCAACGCAGAGGGAGAGCATTAGATATGGCATCATAAATATTCTTAAGAATGATTCATCAGACTTCTAAAAATCTTCAGCGAATTAACGTGTAGCCCAAAGAGCCACCGCAAGGGTGTTTGCAGATGTTAGGTCAACAGCTATGACGAGGACAGAGAGACTAGGAAAAAAAGAAGGAGGAAAAGGAGGGGACGAAAAGTGAGGTACGTTTTGATGGATCAGGGCCACGTCCTGTTTATGTCATGGTCATGAAAGGTAAAAAGGAAGAAGAAATCGAGAAAACTACTAACACTCCAAAACGGGTGTCACCATTCAGTTTTATTCATTTCCCTGTTGCTTAACAACTGCCATTGATCTTAAACGAATACAATGCCACACTCAAAGTTCCCGCCGCACTTTTGAATAACTTCATATTATACAAGTCACATATTCTTAATAGCTCTCCCAAAGGAGTAAATGTAGTCCAAAACAGCTGATTTTCACCGCAAAGTCGTTTTGTTGGCACTTGAAGATAAGTGCAACTGGCATAAAACGTTTTGAGGTTATTCTTCTGCTACATTACTTTTAATATCCACAAATTCTCCGAAATCCAAGAATTTCTTCCTTTGTACAGTTTCTCCAGTCTAAAATCAGTGTTTAAAGGAAAACAATGCTGACTTCAATTAAACTTCAACAATAAAGAAAAGTAAAAAGAAAAATAATGAAAGGAATTGTTTTCCATTTTGAGTAAAATAGTATGATTGCAGTACCTATCTTTCCTGTCATAATTAGTTATTGAGATATTAAGGATATAATAAACATCAATATTCTAAAAAAAATCACATGTGCCATATTGGAAAAATGGCAGCCGCGAGAAAACGAGGAGTAAAAAATTAAAATAATCGCATTCAACTGCCTATACATACAGAGGCATGTGCGTGCAGAAATACAGATTTTTCGACAATGGTCATGAAACCATCAATGGGTCATTCGACGTGGAATGGCCCTTATTATCATTTTGAAGGAGTCTTTAACTTTCCTGCTAATTTCATTTCTTCCCTAATCACGATACAGCAAATGCAGCGATTCATCAGTAATCCGAAAGTAAAAAACGGAATACAAGAGCGAGTTCAGTCTACTTTTCTAACTATTTGCTGTCACATATAGGCCCTTACATTGTTCGTGACTCCTGTTTTCCTAAATGCATTGAAAAAGGAAAATTGGAAAAAAATAAACAACGATCATAATATAATTGGATCCTATGTTTTACGGTACAACTGTGTGCGTCAGCGTTAAGATGAAAAACGTTTTCTCTTCCGTTACAGGAGCCGTCTTCATGTTGAAGACGCCTCAACTAATTGATGAGTTCGCTCCAACTGATCCTAATATAGTTTTTCAAATAACAATTCGAAATGCATTTTTTTACCATAACCACACCCAGAGAGTCTTTTTAAGTTTCTTTCGTCTCACATTCACTGATATTAATTCAAATTAGCATTCTGCCAGAGACACGAGGAAAATTTAACTCCACTCGCAAAGGATCAGAGCAAACCCAATTTCAGAGATAACTTCCCTGAATGACGCACCTTATAGACATTGTTCGTTGCATGCCAAATTACTTTCAATTAATCTCTTGTTCATTTTATCTGATCTTATGCACTTAGTTTATCAGAGCAAAGACGCCAACATGCCCCGTGCGGATCACTCATGTCTGCTGATGATAAATCGAGTAAATCTCAAACCCGCAGGCAGACAGAAGGTATTCGACCATGGTACTGACGGTGACTGATGCGCCTCAGTAGTAGGCACATCCAAATTAAAAGGGGATAAGAACTTTGATCGCTGGCTGAATGATACTAAATTACGACATATCGCAGCATATGTAAATTTTGACAGATACGTAATTAAAAAGAAACGAAATAAGACAACGCCGCCGTATACGCATTCGCGGTAGTTGCACATTCAACCTTACAGTTTTCTGAAATTTCGAACGATCGATGGCGAAATTCCAATTACTTTCCTGCTTTTTTTTTGGCATTCCTATTTGGCAAAACGCTCGCTGATTTGTCGTGAAGATATAAAAATTCAGAATTTGCGCTCTTAAGTGGCAATTGTCAGATATCTTAACGGTAAGATCGACTATTTAAAAAAAAACCACATTGAACGAATTTTGAAGCTACCGGGACCGGGCTAATGAATAACCTTTGCGGATTTATCCTCTAGTACACATAAGTGCGAAGTTCTGCTGTGAAATAATCAATCGCCTTGACCGGTACTCGAACCCGGATCTTATCGCGGTATCGCGTTATCTTGGTATCGCGACGAGTGCTTTAGCCAGTTAAGGTAGTTTTTGCGAAAAATCACTTCACCTAGAGTTTGATGAATTTGGCCTCATTTTAAAGAAAAAACTCACATCTTTTCAATAATATCAAAATATCAACCCCTTGCCGAACTACTTTTCGAGCAATTTGTCTAAAAATGTAAGATGTTTTACATGGGATAGATTATGGCTGTGCGCTCCAGAGGGATAATATAAAAAAATTAGGAACTTCCAGCACCTCATTTCGTCAATAAAACTAACGGTTGTGTAGATTGCATGTTTTCTCAACTATTTATAAAAAATAATCTATTACTCACCACAGTATTTTTTTACAGAATCGCAAATAAACCTGCTGTTTTGAAGGGGTTTCAGCCGTACGGTGGGAAAAATTGAGTCAAGAGACTATTGCAGCTTTATTTATTTAATTACTGAGAATTTTCATAATATATAATTATATATTTGCGCCATTAATATTACAATATTTATTTCACTCTTCTTACAGACGCTGAAGTCAAAAAATAAAATTATAATGTGGTCTCTTTTATGACTAGGGAACTATCTCGCTCAAACCACCTTAACCTAACGAGGCGCCTTCTTCCCCAATGAATATTTCTGGACCTGCTAGGTAGCCAAACTAGCTAAGGCACTCGGCGCAATATCGAGGAATCCTGATTCGAGTGTCGGTCAAGACGAATGATTTTTCCTCAGGGGAATTGACGCAATTAGATTGAACTTTACTGAACAACATGATTGCCTCCGGATGGTCTTTCTAGCAGGTGAGACTGCCAAATGCTCGTAAAATATTTCCAACCAAAAAATTACTTTATTTCTGAAGAATGATGATGATATGAACCCTGTAATATTTTTCTCGAAGTAAAGACGAAAAGGATAAGAAATATTTTGTTTCAAGCGTTCTTCAGAGGCGAGAAAATAAATAAAAGACACGAGGGTGATGAGATCCACATTCTTTCACGTCCATATATAAAATGGAAGTTCTTTTAAACAAAGTAAAATATCGTTAACAGAAAAAAGTGCCTTACCATTAGCTCTTCTCCCAAGAAATAGTTACTACGTCCATAGACCTAATTCCAGTAAGAGACAATATATAGGAGAGCATTTGTGCATAATTAGTAAAAATAACCGCCACACTACAAGCCGAATTAATAAACGGTCATGCCTATAATTCTCCCTCCATCAGTAAAAACAATTGAAAACGAAGAACTGGTAACAGGAAGCTCACAATGACCCACTCAGTATAGATATTGGTACAATGACGTCCCCATGTAGACGATTGAGTGGTAGATTTCCAATACTTTACACACAAACGATTACTCATTGAAATCCTTTGCGAATGACAGAAGAGTCGGAGAAAAACAAGGGAATTCATGAGCAATCCAATGAATGACGGAGGCACGAGACCTGCGGCACGCCCAAAGAATGCGGACTCATCCGTGGCTCCTTTCTCTTCTGATAAGACAAACCCGCCACACTTCCTCCCTTTCATCCCATTCTCCCAGATTACAGGCAGTCTTAATGGTGTAAATGGCCGAGGATGCCATGAGCTCTTAAGATAACTCCTACCACTGTATTTATAGAGTGGCGGTGATAAGCACAAGCGAAGGCTTAACTACGAGGCGGTCTACGGCTCAAGTCACTTATCACGCATCCAACAACCCAGGACAGGAAAGCATCGCTTGAACAACAAATGAAATCCTCGCCCTTGACTTATAGTCATGTCCAAGGGTGAAAGGGGAATTGTTTACAGAGGATAAACTCCGTAATGTTACATTTAGACAGAATATCACATGAAAATCACTAATTACGGTATCTAGTTAACAATGGTAGTTTAGAAGTAGCGTTAGTTACGGAGAGGCCATAATTGAATAGGTAGGGCCAATTAATTAAGGTAGTTTGAGCGAAATATTTCCCTAATCATAATGGAGACCATATTCGAATTTTATTTTTTAATCTCAGCGTCTGTACGAAGTATGAAGTAAATATTGTAACATTAATGGCGTAAAAATATAGCATTAGATGTCAACAATTATCAGTAATTAAAAAATATATCGACATACTTATAGTCTCTAACATGACTCCGTTTTTCACGCCGCACGGCTAAAAAGCCTTCTAACAGCAGGTTTTTTTGCGGTTCTGTAAATATTACTGTGGTAACGGATTAATTTTATAAATAGTTGAGAAAACACACAAACTATCCAGCGTTTTTTTGGCGGAATCTAGGTGTTATGAATTCGTAATTTTTTCAATATCCTCCCTCTGGAGCGCACAGCCGTAATCTATCCCATGTAAAACAGCTTGCATTTTCAGGCAAATTGCTCGAAAAGTAGTTAGGCAAGGGGGTAATATTTTGATATCATTGGAAAGATGGGAGTTTTTTTCTTTAAATGAGGCCAAATTAATCAAATTCAAGGTGAAGTGATTTTTCGCTCAAACTACCTACATTAAGTATATACATTCGAAAAGATTACGTTCGTGAATATGGCGAAAGGCGAAGAGGGCTAATAGGAACGACGAAGTGTGCTGCTCCTGATGATTTCATCGTTTCAACTTGACAACTTGACCGCCATGAAAGATTGGATTTAGACTAGAAATTGAAAAAATATCCCCAATGCAAAAAGATTCGGGGGACTTGCTAGACACAAAATAGTGGTCTTCTCCTAGTTTGGGGGCAGTACGTGACTAGATACCACAGCGGACAGAACAAGCGGCAAAAACGGTTTTAGATAATTTACTAAAACTAACAAAACACTATTTCCTGATTTCTTTACTGGAAGCACCGTAATTATTTTCAGTATCCTTGGGTATGTATGAATATGTATTTTAAATATATACTTGATAACCAGGGTATGAAGACGTGGCATTAGGAAAGCATAGAATCTCTGAAAGCGAAAACTGTAACCTCATTGCAGCTGTGGAAAAGCTATAAATAAAATATGTATCAGGTATAGAAAGACTGAGGTTGCCTTAATATCCACCTCTAAAAGGGAATATAGGGAAATAAATATGTTCTCGCAGCGGGAAATAACCCAACATTTAAAACGTGCTTGAGAGTTCGATCGAATATTGCGAATAGCAGCTTAGTGGCAGAGTGGGAAGCCTCAGGTTCACATTCAGATTCCTCGGCGCATCCCAGTTCAAACCAAGCTATGCGGTCAACTGGAACTCCGATTTACCTCCCAGCCGATATGCCTGATAAACCACAGGAAATAACCGCCTCTCGCCCTCCCGGAATGCATTCTATGAGAATCGATGCTTGGAGAGAGAAGGCACCTGCACCTTCATAAAGGTATAAAATAAAATTAATAAGGTATATCTTAATAAGAGATAAAGGAGCGAGAATCGCTCGCAGTCGCTAAAATAGTGCAAATCGTCTGCCAGCAGGGTCGAAGGATTAAGTTTTCCAATAATTGCGATTGAACAAAAGAAGTACGAAGTAGTGCATTGTAGTACGAAGTCACGCCATGGTGCAAAGATATACACAAAAGAGAGAAATTCGCCAAGAAAAAATCATTTGACAAAACCGGCATCCAGGTTCGAATCCGGTCAAGTCAAAATGATTTTGTCATGGAGAATTTCTCCCTCTTTGGTGTACGAGTATTAAGCATCATTTGCACTATTTCCAATATTTTCAGGTTAACTTAAACAAGAAAGCGGCGATAACGACAAATTTACATGCATTAAAATATACAGAGTCGCATATCCAGTCTCACTTGAAATCTGGAGAGCGTCTAGAGTCTAAAAGCAATGTAACAGTGGGCGAAATTCAGAAAAAATGCAGAAATAAACTCCGGAGAAAGAAGATAACACATCTGAACTGCAAATGAATCGCTGGCAATTAGGTTGCTACTGCAGTATTCCTAGATTTCAAGCCGTTCAGAAAACAAACTTTAATAGACTGATTGCGTTTTCTATACGCTATTTAATGAACATTTATAAAAATATTTCTTTTTAGGAATATTTTCAGTTCAGAAAATAATTACGTAGAGAATACGAGGCATACGATATCGTTTTCATGACTCAGCCTATATACCTTAATTCAAAGTTTCATAGCGTACGGTTGTCTTGTCATAGCTTTGTCAAGTAGTTCCACAATGATATCAAATTACTCAAACAGGTTATCATTTCTCAGAAACCTGGAAGCCAAGGCTGGCAACAAGCTATCTGTGGATCCATAGATAGATTAGTATCTACCTCGTTTCTACAACTTGGGGTATTTTATTTATTGCAAGGGAATAAATATGCCTCGAAGCAGGGGAGTAAGCAAAGAAAGGTAAATTCATTTTAAATGCTTAAGAGACCTAAAAAAAAAGGCGGTCTCTGGAAGCTCTTATTTCAATGCACACTCGCGACAGATTCCCATTCCGAAATACTAATTCCAGCTCGGAAAGACGAATGCTTCGAATAAAGCAAGCCAAACGTTAAGGTGGAATAGGCGGTCAACCGAACAATATTTTTAGCTCATCTGCCGTGAGGATATCCGATAGGATTTAATGCTTCAGTATTTTTTTAAATAAAATAATGAAATGGATCCTCCATAAGTATTGATTTTAAAGTAATTCTGGAAAATTCTTGCTTAGTGAATAGCGATTTTCGCGGTGGTGACGCCAAAAAAATGCGATCGATCAATTAATACCAAACCATTATGCAATCGGGTTGAACAACGGGGGAACCTAGCTTTTCATTGTTTTACACAGGCAATGTCGGCTCTTCACACTGCCAGTGCGCAAAAATATTAATTAAAAACTAGCCACATTCATATGTTCGACGAAAGAGCCAACACTCATTATTCATATAAATAAAATTCGTGGTTAATAACAAAATAAATGAGATAACCTATTCGCGGATCAAAAATTGGGGTTGCCCTTGCCTATACAGATCCCACATTATTCCTTATAAGTTAGTTCCGGGACTACAAACAGAATTTTTTTAAATATCAGAAAACAGCACACCATTGAATTTAAGAAAGTTTATGGGAAAGGGAATTCTGTGAAGAATAAACGGTAATTTATCCCATTCCGAGGCAGGAAAAATGTCTTATACCTAGCCCAATGGCGGCCCCAAGGGGGGGGGGGGTTGCCCCTCCCCAAAACCCATTTTGCACATAGTTTGTTACGAATTTCCGGGACGAGACCCACGAACCCCCCATTTCCTGGGGGTATTCCATACCCCAAGAGCCGCTGGTGCCCCCCCCCCCCCAGAACCTCTGGTCTGGAGCCACCCCTGACCTAGCCTCGGCCAGTCAGACGATTTCCATCGACCACAGCCCTCAACAAACTACTGACTTGATGAATCCTCCATTCACTTGTTGTCGCCTTCATTTTCCCTTAAACTTCCCATCAGCACAAAAATATACATATAATACTTATAAGCGTTAGCACGTCGCATTGAACTCCGATATTCAGAATATAACAATTCTTGTTTGCTATCCTCTCATCTTTCCTCATCTCCATCAATTCATGCAAGCCTGTCGTCCACAAAATTCACGATGTTACCAAAATTAAAGGCCTTCAGATTCATGGCATAAGAAGGCAGAATTGATCATAATTATTCGATTAGAGAAATAAGACATCTTAACGGACAGATTTTATTATATATTTATTTCCTAATGCAAAAAGAAATCACAAGAGTGGATAGTCAAGTATTTTGACATGAATCCAAGTTTGGTCATCCTTAGGTATACTCCTCCGTAACAAGCACCAACAGAACGTATCACATACATGCTGTGTCGTTTTTAAACATAATGAGTATTTAAGGTTCCATGCATCCCATTTACTCACGTTAATTTTCAATTCCTTAGCCTTTCGTAGCATGGAACGTACTGCATGTCTGATAAAATTGCTCTCAGTCACACCAGCTAGGGCTTTCATGGTACCGTGGAGATACAAAAGAAGATTCTTTTCTCACACGCAATCTTTCAAAGCATGGAATTCATTTCTCGCAACTGAACGTCAAAAGCTTCCTGAGTCTGGAATTCCAGCAAAGTAAGTCAATATAATGGCCACCTCGCCAATAATATCCATCGATTAACACAATAAAATTTTCTAAAACCCACCCTCCACTTCGGCCGCAAATGCGATTGCTTCCAGCTATCAACGACATTCGAATAAGTTCCGAAAACTGCAAAGATGGATTGCAGGTAATTCTTTTTCTCTGAGAAAACTCGGGCCAGTGATAACAAGTAGCTTTTTATAAAGTAATCGATGTAGTACATCCACAAATAAAGTGGACGTACTACATCGATTACTTTATATATTACGATGTTCCACCAAATCTCACCTGACACCGTTGATTTCAAGTAGCTTTTTGGTCGCTCCATCCAATTGCACTGTCATTACATACGTGAAAACAAGTCCCCAAGTAAAATTACAGAAAACACCGTAATCTGGATAGGATGTGCGTGATTTAAAATTATAGCGAGAAAAATCGTCATACAAATGGCATTTAAATTTCTCTTACCAGTACAGAGCTCAAAAAGGCAAACGAGATAACGGAATGGGTTAATATATAATACTGTAATATTCCCAGGGAGAAATTACATAAAAATAAGGCAAAATTAACGTACTTGAATTAAGAGGATCTCATCAATTAATTATATATTTATTTAAATTGAAAAATGTTTCCTAAACACGATACAAAATAACTACATTAAGTTTCCTTTAGAGCATCTCACCGAATATGATACACAATTTGTAAAATGTGGTCATTCGTCGGGCTTCAGCGTTAGATTGAGAATTATACTCTAAAGCGGGGACATAATTAGTCACGAAAGAAAACACTAAAGAAATAAAATAATAACTATTCAAAAACGAAACGTCTAGGGTGACATATGCAAAATAAGTGAACTATGATGAATAAAATCGCCATACGATACGGGGTGCACTCGTCCAAGAGCAAGTGATTTTTACCGAATGGAAAGCAATATTATTGTTATCCCTACAAAAAGTCATTAGTTGACTCAGAATTTGTCGTATGAATAAAAATATTCGTCTCTATAGCGAACTATTCATTGGCCTAACAAACGTGTGCTTGCGCCTGGGGCAAATGGTATCGATTGGCCGGTATTTGTAACGGCAGCAAATGCTTCTGCGAAGCGAGCTATCGTCCTGTCGACAGAACTAAATAGTTTTTCTGTCTATCATTGCCATGAGTGCAAGAAAATGGCATTCTTTACTGAACTGTCGAAATAAATTGCTACGCGTAACCTATTAAAGCGATATTCTTATTAAAAAGAAGTACCATATGGCTAATTTAGTTTACTGCTTCCATCGCATGATTACAACCTGCTCAATAGCCTGTAAAAATGCAATAACTCGGAAATAGCTAAGAAAAGGAAAACCAATATAATGTGAGTCAATCACATCACAATATTCGATGCATGGACCTAAATGGGATTGGTAGCACGTGACGCACAGGAAAATGTCAACAGACAGTATGGAAGTCGTTAAAACTGTTGAAAACGTATACACACTAATAAATAATATTGATAAATACGTCTAAACTGTAAAGTTACATAAAGTTAGTTCTAACTTGGAAGTGATTATAGTGTGGTTAAAAGATTCATAATGGTGAATGAGGAAATAAATACTTGCAACCACATTAGGTTATGCTGTCTACTAAAAAAAGAGGACATGATTTCATAGCCCTACATTTTTTCAAGATATTCAAACCCAATAGACCATTTCCATTCATGATATACGGGGGCAAAGAAAGGCTAATCCATTATTACTGATGTACTCATGCTGCTATTTCATACATCCGATGCTTCACACGAGTTCTCTCTTGCCTATGCCGTCCAATAATACTCCCCATAAGGATCTCCTCCTGCAGTTTTTTAAGTCAATTCCTTCCTCCCATTCGTGGACATTATGAAAGCAGAAAATTTAAAAAAAATGATGATTCAGTCTACACTTTTCCACAGCACACTCATTCCTTACAGTTTCAAACCCTATCACCACAAGCATTTCTCGAGTAACCCATGTCTTTAGCATTTACCCAACATTTGTGCAAATCCTGGAAAAAATGACTTTTCATTATTGACTCTGCGCTAATATAAGCCATCGCGATGCAGGAATATAACTATGAAAATGCGCATCAGCCAAGAGGTATGATGATAACGGGAACTTTCTAAAGCCGCCATCGTGAGGAATAACGAATGAAATGTGAAGACAGAATTTAACGTCTTCTTTAATCTAAGAATACAACGATTAACTCGCAAGAATATCGTTCGTTTACCCTATTTGGAATTCTTGACTGATGTATAGTCACTTGCTACATAGGTACTAGTATCTGTCAACATGACCTATCCCATGAAAATTGCCGAACGAACTATTCAGCTGGCATCCGTGCTTCACTTGCGCCACGATAAGAAGCCATCCGCTATCTATCACTAACGACAAAATGCGCCGCGCCGTGAAGCGAAGGATGATAGGCTATGCTTTCGAAACCGTGTCCGCTTGCACCAATAATAGCCTTCCACCTTGGGACGGACGAGAGACTGGCCGCATGGTAGCCTTTAATGACGAACTTTAAAAAAAAAAGCGATGCTTCCATTCGTCAAAAACAAATTGAAGCAATTCCAAGCTACCAAAAACAAACAAAACTCGCTTCCGATTAAATCTTTAGCATCTGGAGGAGGCTTATTAAGAGCCAAACGTGAATGAATGCAATGTATCATTTAGTATATCGATCGTCCGCGCCGTATCGATACTTTCGATGAATCGCTGCCATAAAATTCTCTCAACTCATCTCCAAGGAAAACTGGCCCGAGCAGTACTTTGAGACAGTAAAAGGGAGAAGGAAACACTAAGACTACGGTAAATTACACCGACTATTTCCTCTCAGAAGAGGACATTAAGAGAGATAGCGGAAGATAAAGGAAAAAAATATTACGCTCTAATGATATCCTTTTGGCACAAATATCAAGATGGATAATTTATATTTCCGGAAATGGCATCTACGCGGCATTCGGCCGGAAACAGAAAATAGGTTCATCTAAAAAGAAAGTATAAATGTACGCCCTGTAAGGACTAATACGGAGTAGCCGAGAGTACTAAATTGGAGGATAATGGTGAATAAAACGTGAGAGCTAAATAAATTTCATTTCTATCTATTAGGGCCACAAGGTATAAATAAAATTAGAAAGGATACATTTGCATATTTTTCATCGGTATATAATACCGTTAAGCTAAAAATATAGAAAAAAATGCCTCCCAAGGAAAATGTTAGCCATTGAAAGCTGTAACTATATTACTGTCTGAATTTTCAAGGGCAAAATAGGAATAATTTTACAGAGAAATCCAAAAGTGCTTAAGGCCCCAGAGCCATTTGTTTATATCATAGGCATTAAGTTCTGCAGTTACTCTAATGTATCACAAACAAAATGTTTATTCATATAATTATACCAATTTAAAATTCCCTTACTTTTAATGATTGCTTAGACCTCAAAAACCAAAGTGAGTCAAATACTATTAAAACTAAAACGAGACCAAACAGCTTTTCGGTCTCCTTAATTCCTCTGCACACACAGTTAAGTTCGATAATGAGTCTTCATCAAAAGAAACAAGCTCAAAACTTATATTTTAGGCTATTGGGAAAGACAACGAGCTTCCAGACCCGCACAAGAAGCCCAAAATTACTTGGCAGGGCCCTGTCCGCACGATAAGGCGAATGAATATTAAGTAGATTGGATTAAATTCGCTATTAAGGGCACAAACGGCGAATCAGGGAAAAGGCCATCGTTAAATGGGCTATACTTAGCGGAAAAGTGGTCGTTAAAAAGAGGTTTTGCTCTATTCTTCCGCAATATCGTGTCGGGGGCTAGCTAGTTGAGTCCGAATTACGACCTAACGAGCCATATCGAGCTATATTTTTCCTTAACTCGTTTCTTATACATTAGGAAAGAAGCATTAATATTGTTTTCACTCATAAATAATCACCGCAGCTGTCGAGGTAGGACACTTGAAAATCCCACGAATTCGACTTGATATGCTTCTAAAACATAAATATCCGTCAAGCTCGAGGCATTCTTAAAAGTTTGGGAGACAGGAAATTCTGATGCATTCATGCTGAGTGGAAGAATGAAAAGAAATATTTTTATTAAAAGGTTTTACGAGATGAGTCCAATGAGCTGTAACAAAATGTTACTAAAAACATTCATCACAAAACACACGATCCCGCACAAGGTCGTTGCACTAAAATGATTAAAGCGATAAAAAAACAACAACCAACATCCCTACCATCTAGGATTTTATAATTACCCATGACAAGACCACTTAACGCACCATTGAAAAGGCACAACCCTCTCTGGACGTCAGGTTCTGTAAAGAGCTGCTCTAAATACACCAGCCACACAATCAATACTATGAACATGCAGAAGTGAACGTAAAGTGCTGAGTTTCGCCATTTTCACGCGAACTTCGAGCACCGCCTTTACTTATGTTACAGCTAACTCTGATGTCATCACCGTTTCCTTTGACCACCACAACGTCATTAATTTATCATTGGACGTTTCCGCTGAATAGACTCAATACGTGTTCATATGCTTTTAAAATTTTGACTAACCCGCCAACAAGATCGACACCACGTTGACGTCATACAGTAATTTTGAACTTCCCACGGCGAAATACGACACCTGCAATGTTTTTGAGTCAGTGGCTTGAACGACAGAGAAATGCAATTCATATTAATAAAAAAGTAAAGTATACGGAATCAACTATATTCCTAGGTTTTTAAAATATATAAGTGGAACAAGAAATAATAATTAGAAAATACCGTAAAAATTTAAACCAAAATTAGGTATATTATTTTTTACTAGGGGCATTGTACAATAATATATCTTTAGGAACTTATGATTTAATAGACAACGATAGAGAGAAGCGTTCTTCTCACACCTGGGATAGAGCCGGAAAGATTTTTACTGGCGTGGAACTGGTGATATATTTGTAATCATATTTTTCACCTCAAGCTAAACCTTGGCGTGTATAAACTACACACATACAGAGTAGGGAGTCGGGCCTGTTCCTTACTTTCCCTGAGAAGATGTGGTGTCCTACAAAACAAACCACAAGGATTTTAGGCACTGGTATACAGAAGCGATGCTCAAGGAAGGTGTTTTCGCGGTGAATGATGCGAGTATAACCTTCATGGGTCTTCCAAAAGGTCAGATAGTGAACTGCTCCCGTCTCATTGGAACCAACTCTTATCTTGAAGACGATGGCAGGGTTATTTATCGAAACGTTGCTAGAAACTGAATGACTGACACGGTGGAAGACAAACGGTTTAAGTCTCACTGAGTAAGCGAGCGCTCTATTTTTTTCTTGATCATCGCCATATTACAAGCGCAGCACTTAGCAACAATGAAGAATTGAAAATTGACTGAACTTCTGAACTGATTCAAACCAAATTCGCTAATTATTTCGTTCTGAGTTCAACGCAGCGATTCAGGGCGAAGGTTTCACCAACGAAGTAACTTTGATAACGTAGGACAAAATCTAAGGAAAACCTTTTTCCTAATATTGTCTAGGCGATCACAATATAATTTTCAACGCTGCTGCGTTACTCATCGTCGGCAAGTGTCGGAAATCAACATGTAGCGCACGAATCGATCCCCATTGATCTTGGGAAAGACTGCATTGACATGGACATTAACAAAGGTTTGATAATAATTTCCGACAAATCACGAAACAGTAAAGGTATTTTATTTCACTATTTTTTTACACTTATTTGATTAAACAAGGACTACCGTGCTCTTCTTATTCCATTTTATTCTGAAAATGCCCAGTTGTAGATGAAAAGTTCCACAGGGAATGCTACTCAAAATATTTGAAGATAAATGCACACGCAAAAACTAATTAAAATTTTCACATAGAGATGAGGATTGTGGTTAAGCGGAATGCGTTAATTATTCCTTAAATAACTCGCACATGAGACGGGACAGAGAGGGCGCTCCGGGCGCTCCAAGTCGCCAGCGCATTGTCGAACGCAGGTCCTCGACCTCGGCTCGCGACCCCAATCAGGGTGGACGAGAGTACCCTGGGAGAACGCGAAGAGCCGTTAAAAAAACATTTCCGCGGATGGTCTGGTCGCCGGCCCCTCCACGTCACCTCCTTGACCGCCAATGTTTCGTGTATTTCGATGCGAGGCAGTACCGATCGATATACGATCGATGACGAGCTACCAGCGTCAGTCAGAATTTGCCGCAGATAAAAACTTAGAAATTTCCCCACACTTGCGAACGGAGTACTGGTCTGGGCAATTCCACTTGGCAGGCCACGTTACGCACTATTACACCGATGCGCATGCGTGAGAGTGATGACCCTTAGCACACAGGCGAAGGAAAGCAATAACCTTTATAAATTATTTTTAATTATCCACGCACTCCGAACAATCGAAAACGGCAATAATTTATAACTAAAATTCAGGAAACGAAAATGTAAATCAAAACACGGGTAACAACACGGGCAGGAACGGAGAATGTGAGAAATCGCGAGCATAATCTGATACCGTAGCAACGTGCAATAATAAATGTCATTTTCGGAACACTCGACACTTTCGCTGATCATAGGAGTTATACCGGAGATGTTTATGTGAAAACAAACGGATTACGCACAATACTCTTTTTTTAAGTTGGAGCTACCGTTGCAGCGTAAAAATAAATTAATTTCTCTACTTGATGACACTACTGACGCTAACACGAAGCATGCTCACCTCACAAGACGTTAATCGACTTAAACATCCCAAATACCGTCAAAACAAAGAAAATTACAGAGAAACTTATGGTTAATTGGGTTTAAGTAAAAATTGCTGTAAAATAATTCTTTTATTGACATTTTTAATCTATTCTGAAATTAAAACATAACCATACATTTTTGTCCAAATTAAACAGGCACAGAATCCATCACGGATCGTTTGCTAGTCGATTAAACACCTGCGTTTTGCATTACGTCGGAATGCATTTAAAAAACGGTTCCGCAAGACTTTCAGCACACGGAACATTCACTCGACGGGTTTGCGTTCCGGTTCACGAATTCGTAGGCATGAGGGTAAATCTTCATTTACACAGAGCGATTCCATCGCTAAGAGCCGGCGTTTGCCGGGTGTGCAGGGCTTTCCCCCGCGTAAATGGGAGGAGAGACAAATTCGCGGGCCGTTTGTTCCTTCAACTTTCACCGCAACATACCAAGGCCTCGATTCCACTACTTGCCGAGCCGTCCGTCACGAGTGAAAACGCAGTTTGGTCGTCAAATTGCGCATTCCAACATTTTTGGCGGCAGGAAACAATCACCGAGTGAAGTATGACAACAATGGATAACATTACACTCGATGCAGCCCATCGTAAATGAATGGAAGAGAGATGGGACCAGTTTCAATACGGCAACATTGACTCATTCGAAAGCAGCGTAAATTTGTACGAGTACTTTTTCCATTTGTTACTGTCGTCCTAGATAAGGTGCGTTCCACAATGCACTTCATTATTGCTTGGTCATTTGTGACAACGAATCGTAAATCAATGTTGAATTTCACCAATATTTTGTCAAAATATAAATAAAACCGTAATAACTTTCGTAAATGACAACGGGCCGCTAGACAGCGACTCGGAATACACGAATGCATGGAATTTAAACGTATACGATACCTACGATGACTATTGACATTAAGGAAAGCACTCTTTGGTGACGTGTAGTTAAGTCAATATCGTAAGCTCCGAATACCGGCACCACATCTAAGTGCTGCCTTCCGTTTATATTTGAGTGGGCAGAGAAAGTGAAGATATTTCTTCATTCGGTAAATGGATCGATTTTGAACAGAGTCATTTCTGATTATTTGACGACCGGGAAGCGACAGCACGGCCTTGAGGCAGACGATCAAGTCGATGGCCGGTCACACAAATGCACGATAGCATAATGAGTGTTATTACGATTAAATGAACTCACACAAACAAGTCTTCGATCGATATTCCGACACCATTCTCGCGACTTAGAGCATTTTTGCAAAAGCATCATGAATAATTTAATGGGATACGATGGTATGGCAAGAAATAGAGCGAACTACGGTTATACGAAGAGAAATAATTCCTCCCGAGGATGAAACTGAATGCCCGAATCTTGTGAAATTTTGTATCGATTAGGATCCCATTTTACATACCACTATTAATATTTATCTACCTTAAATATAGGATGAATACGAGCTTTTCTCTACCTCGAGGAGTCACTCACTAAACAAAATAATGTCATTTGCTAACTGAATTTCTCATTCAGATCGGGAAAGAATATTCCATTAGATTATACAGCTCGGTTTCCGGGATTTCCTCCACGTTGCGTTATCTTTTGATGGCAAAATTTTCTGTGATACGTGTCGCGGAAACCTGACAACCAACGTTCCACAAGATTCCCCGATTCCAGCATATGTTATGGCAAACAACGCCCACTCGTATACCATACACAACAGTGCTTATGTAAATAGCTGGAGCAATATCTGAAGAGGACAAAAATTGTAATGAGATCACAGGCATGGAAATTTCAAATGACTGGAGCGTAACTTATTTCGAAGCTGGAGCTCTAAAATTTTCCGAGCAAGTTCCCAAAAGCACCTACTCTGCTTGTTAAGGAAATAGGACAATGTTCTAGCTCCGCTAACTTCCACTCGGTTGTGAAGACGACTCCATGATTGCCGGAAAGCTACTGCGTTGATCCTCATTACAATACTAATCTACAGAAAAGAGTTGCAGAAAAATATTTGTCCCTTGACTAGGCCAACCTAAAGCGTGTTGTATCTACGATAGCAAGTTATATTTCTTTAATACGAAACAAGAAAATTACTGACTAAAGATATCACAATGGTAAAGACAAGCTAGGGGAGGTTCCGTGTATTACCGAAGATTCATTGAAAAAAATCTGGAGTAAGTAGGCACAAATCACAATGATTTGAACTGACAGACGGCTAAATAACAATCGTATTAATTATTTCATGATAACCTTATCAATTAACCAAGAAAGGGACATTCATTCATTAGAGTAGGTAATCCGCCGGTTAAATGTAGGTTATAATGAAAGTCCTAGAAAATTCTCCGTTTTATACGTGCAGGGCATTAGCTACCTATAGCATTTCTTTCTTCATCTCAGCGTAGGTCCTACCCTCCTTCATCCCGTCTATACCTATTCTCTTTCTTCCCCTTCCCCGCTTGTCCAACATCCTTCCCTCAATCACGGCCTTCAGCAAACCATCGCCCCTCATTACCTCTTCCAGCCACCTACCCTGTCTCCCCCTAATCTCTTCCAGGAGTTTTCTCTCCTCACCGACCATGTACTCTTCCCTTGCTTTCTCCTCTTTCTCTTCCCCTTCTTACTCTCCCTCCTATTCCTCGTATCCTCTGATGGCCTTGTGTGCTAGGATTTCCAGTGATGACGACCACGGACACCTTTCCTCCCCCGCTGACAGGCACGACACCCGCCGTAGTGGGCGGCGTCCCGTAGTTGCCAGGATTCCATTTTCTAGGATTGACTTGCATATTCTGGATAGTTGAAGTTGGGAGGGACCCCCACTTCCAATTCCCAAC
This sequence comes from Pyrrhosoma nymphula, assembly GCA_963573305.1. Classification (NCBI taxonomy): domain Eukaryota; kingdom Metazoa; phylum Arthropoda; class Insecta; order Odonata; family Coenagrionidae; genus Pyrrhosoma; species Pyrrhosoma nymphula. The sequence goes on from OY754328.1 coordinate 31,273,912, forward strand.
AGTATTTTTAGCGTGACATCATTACGGGACTACCTTTCGTCTGGCTCCTACCCTTCGACCCAACTGGCATGGGTGGCTCTACCAGGAGCAATAGTAATTGCTACTTCCAGTACAGCTCTAGGGGTCATTGGAATGCGCAAGCCCTTCCGCCAAGTCAAGGTGAAAGGGAATAGGGAAGAGCCAAGGGGAGGGGAAAGGAACATAAGTATATAAAAATTCAAGGTAGGGCAATGAGAGCAGGATAGCTAGATTTAAAAAAAATCAGGATATAATACGCATGGGCATTTAAGCTATTACGCTTTGATTTACTCTGTACATCCACATAAAACCCTGCAAGCCACCTCAAGGGTGTGTGGTAGGGGGTGAGTTATCACCAACATGTACTCCACTGTACCACAATAAAGTTAATAAAGCCATAAATAGTATTGAGAGCAGAAGCGGCATTATTGCAACAGCGAATGAATTTGCTTAAGTCATTGTAAAATATAACCAAATAAAGCACCAAATAAATGCACCAAATAAAGGACAACGGGCTTTCAATAAACATCGCTGGCATCTAATTTAGATTGGTGTGACGACCGGTTAACTCACCGGCGAAGAGCGTATCGTAAAGTCAAGAAACAACGAGAAGACCATGAGAGCTATATTAAGAGGAAAATAGATGCCGCCAGGAAGTCATACATTTCAAGTGTCAAGAAGAATAGGCGTGGAACGGCAACGATGTATAGTTCCATTTACCGGTCTGAGCTGAAGATGTTATGGTCTAACGAGTAAATGGGTATTTCAGGAATCGACCGGTAGCCCAAATTCGCTAAGCCAACCCAAGTTCGGAGAAGTGTGCACCAAAGCATGACCAGACACACAGAACGCTCATAACCGTGAACTTGGCATTAACCGAAATCATTTTGCAATACTACGCGAGTCATTAGTTTTGAACACACAAGAAGACTTTCAGCCAATCAATCAACAAGTTCACGAATCACGCATCCGAAGAAAGCATTCCGTGAACTAACACCAAACCATTTCTCCGGGAACAGACAATTAGTAAACATATGCCTTCCACTCTTAAAGAAACAGCCAAGGAAATTAGCACCTAGTATAAAAACCACCTCAGTAAGAGCCAGAACGTTTTACCCATGATTCGGCTGAACCACGTCGACAATGGGTACCACATGCATAATAACGATTATGATCAAGCTAAGCACGCTATCGCACTCGTGCATCCTTAGGTATGTAGCACTCGGACGGATAATAAAATCAGGAATTGAAAAAAATAACGGAAACCTAAAACTGTAAAGATACTGATGGGGAATTACTAGGGAAGAATATGGTAGCCATATAACGTAATTATTTAATTGATTACCTGTATTCCATTTGGATTGGACACAAATATGGCCAAAACATTGATAGTTGCAGTTAGCTATTAGTTTGAGAGGATAACTCAATACATGCACCATTCAGTAATACGTAACATGAATTTGGCCGTAATGAGTGTAATCTTGGCATAACCAATGCCAAGAGATATCGTGACAAAAATTATTTATGTTTCCCAGGAAAAAATTGGAAATTTTCAACTACAAATACATGATAAATCAATCTAAGCCAACTAAACTAACACCTTCTAACCATGCATCCATCTGAAATTGGAAACAAAGAGTAAAAAAACTACAAAATCTTACAATGATGACAATAATATTCCCTCAGAATGACAAATGGAGTAATATCTTGGAAAAACTGCAGTAATAACTTGAAAAATCGAATCTTTTGGAACCAATTTTTTTAATACATGGAAAAAGCTACTGCAAGAGAATTTCACGCACACAAAAACAAATTCCACACCAGACACCACTAACAGCTACGTAAGCACACCATTATGTAGTGTGAATTTTTGTAGGGAGCTATTTGAAATGTCTAAGCAAGCGGGAATCGACAAATATACCCAACCATTCAAATCAAACGCATGCAATGAAGTACGCAACATTCTGCCTCCTCAGAGTTTATATAAATTAACCAAACCTCCTAAATTTTATGTTAAATCCTAATTAAGTGCCAGTACTTATAATGCATTTTGCTCACGGTAAAATGTCAAGTAAAACTTTTTAGATATTAGTTGTAAAATTGTTATACATTTAAACAGTGCTTGCCCATCACTGACCTTATCCGTAACATATTTTTTTTGACAAGAGAGCTAACTATATCTCCGTAAAATCGTTGCATAAAATCTAATGCCTTCTGATCGCGAAACAATTTTCGTAAAATTATTTCAAGGAACTCTGCTAAGATTTCACTAAACGGTTTTATGTAATAGATGCAATCATCTATTTTAATTGTAAGAAACTTTTTACAAAACCAGAATTTACAGAGACTGTTAATCGGGAGCAAGCACACAAAAAAAACATTTCACATCCGATTAGGCGAAGCCTAGTAAATGAAATTTAATCGTAAGCAGTAGGTAAAATAAGGAATTTCTAAATACTATTGTACGAAAAATTCGACCGTAAGTTTATGCGCAATAGCATTTTTCCACGAAAAGATGCTAATTCTTGCGTCTGGTAACAAGGCAGTCCAAACCAACGCTTAGGTCGTCTGCATCCCGCTCATATACACAGGGAACGCCGGGAAATTTTTGGCATGCACGCTCTCCAGACCCACGGCTCGGCGGCCGGCGGGAGAGAAAATGAGCACCTTCCGGTCTCATCAGCCGTCTAGGTCACTACCGCCGATGTCCATCCTCCGTATCGAGCAGAATTATTAGGAAAGGCAAACACGAAAGGGGCGACGTTGCCTCGGTAGCTTTTCGTTCTAAGTGGAAAACGTGGTTAAATATACAAGCTCAACCACGCGCTACACGTGCCGCAGCCTAGGCTAAATATTTAGAGTAACGATTAGAGGTTACCATGAAACGCGATAAATAAAAAAGATGCTCAGCATGCAAATAACATAGACTCAGATTAAAATAGGGTCGATGGAGTATATCATCCGCCACGATGAATGGCAAAGAATGCCTTGGAAATTGCCAGAAGAAAAAGGCACCCATGACCACGAATATAACCAAGGAAATTCAGCTTTCCAGGCCAATGCAAAAGACCGGGACGCCAGTCAGTATTCCTCCTTCCAAAGACAATTTATGAAGAATGTACCATTCATACGGATTTGGAGGACTTTGGGGTCTTGCAAAACTGCCTTCTGAACTAGGAAATCAAGGTAGTTCAGGGGTCTACGCAATGGCCAGTATACATCCGAAGGTCCGTGTTCCGCTTTCTGATCCTGAGACCTTTCCCTATTTGGCTAAGTCCAATTGAAAATGAGTATTAGTGAGTGATATCGTGCAGGGTATTAATTAGTAGGATGAATATTACGACGGTAATAACTATGCCACAAGGCTACGAACAGCTTCTACAGAAGACAGCTACGAACACTTCGTAATGATTAACGACTATCACGACTGCAAAATTATATACGTAGGTACATACATGTGAGGAACATAATTTGAATCCGCGACTTCTGAGTAATTAGTATCAGTCGCAAAATACTCTACTGTCATATAGAATGTAGGCACTCACATTAAGTAACATGAAATTCACCCTCTGTCGCTGAAGGACAGGTAGGCAAATAAATAATTTAGAAAATACCCTATGATGATATATCAACGACGTTACTCAAGTTACCAAGCACCCAAGGAAAGGCACAATCAAGTAGTCGATGCGTACATCAAAATAAATATAATCTACATCTACATACTACCCCGCAAGCCACCTCAATAGGCGTGTGGCGGGGGGTGTTAGGACACCAGCCGTTTACATATAAAAAGGAAACGCTCTATGAAATTACGCCTTGCATTTATTAAAGTCCCTTATTGTTCGGGGGAAAAACGAATTCCCATACCTATCCGTTCGGCAAAATATCTCTCTTAATTTATCGTTTCTGTCGGACCTGGAAATATAGTGGGGTTCTAATATGATGTTCTCCGTGTCGCTCTGAAAGATATCTATTCTCAATTGCTCAAGTAATCTAAGCCTAGCGCGCAGCCTCCGAGTCTCTAGCGGCTCCCAGCCTAATTCGTTTAACATCTGCGTAACGCTGTCTGTACGCCCGTAACAGTTTTTGACGAATCGCGCAGCTTTCCTTTGTATTTTATTAAGTTCCCGAATTAATTCTTTCTGCACCGGATCCCATATGCTTGCTGCATATTCAAGGTGTGGCCGGACGAGTGCGAAATAGCACCTCTCTTTTACTTTTTCATCTGAGAATCTTCCCACAATACGCTTGACGAATCCTAGCTTCTTCAGAGCTCTGCCACAAATATTTCTTATATGTGTTCCCCACGATAGGTTTGAGGTTATCGTAACTCCCAGATACTTAACTTCATCTGTCGCCTTTATCTTAACACCATCCACAGCATATGCACGGGGATAGTTGGACGACCTCCGCAAGAAATGTACCGCCGCACATTTGCTCAGATTAAGTTCGAGTCCCCACTCTTGGCTCCACACATGAACGTTGTTTAAATCCGATGATAGAATTTCAAAGTCAGAGTGATCATTAATTTCGCGATAGATGACAGCGTCGTCAGCAAATAAACGTATTTTACTGCTAATTCGAGAGCATAGATCATTTATGTATATAATGAACAAAAGGGGGCCGATTACGCTTCCTTGTGGGACACCTGATGTCACTTTAACTGCATCAGAGCTAATTCCGTCAAGAACTACTTTTTGCTTACGATCACTTAGAAAGTCGCGTATCCAGTTTACTACTGTTTCGTTTAGGCCGCATGACTGTAATTTGTATAAAAGTTTGTTGTGAGGTACCGTGTCGAAAGCTTTCTTAAAATCTAGAAATAATGCGTCCACTTGTGTTTTCGATTCACCAGATTTGAGAACGTCATGAAGAAAGAGCGCGAGCTGTGTTTCACATGATCTACCTTTCCGAAAGCCGTGCTGACAGCCATGAAGGAAGTTACGACTGTCCAGGAACGTCATGATATTGCTAACGACGATATGTTCGAGTATCTTGCCTATAATAGACGTTAATGAACTCACCATAACATAAATCATTTCAAATACGGGCGACAACTAACGAATGATAAGTACCAAAACATTCTGTATCAATGTGAAACATGGCCGATTAAATTGTACATCGGTAACACGAGCGTAAAAAGGCTTTATTCAAAGACGATACCTGCTCGAGGGAATCCCTAGGACGTGGCCGAGATTAGGAGCGCAATTCCAATAAAGAATTCAGTCGACAGAGCAAAGTGAATCAAATTTTCAAGTGTTTCCCACTTTCAATTCTGACTAATACACGCCAGTCGAGGTCTTATTAACTTGTGTATGAAAATCTTACTTTTACTATATTCGTACATTTCCAGCCAAGACAGTAAGACTGCTAACGAAGTAAAAAAACGTTTCATGCCAAAGATCAATCACGAGGATTATTACTGTTAATTTACTCAGCCAACGGCAAAATCAAATAATTGCTTGTGCTGCCAAAATTTCAACTCACCTGGCACTGCTGCTCATATAATTTGATTGACATCAAAAGGTCCACATTTTATTTCTCATAATCGTCTGTTCAACGATAAGTTTAACTTCTCCTATAAGATCAACTATGCTATTCCCTGACCTCTGAAGTGCTCAAATTACATTACTCACAATGACAGAAATCCATAATCCAACGGATGATTCTATACATTTTATTCATTAATCACTTCAACCTTGATACTAATACTTCGAGCATCAGCGACACTAAATCATAGTCCTCATTGGTGATACCATTCGACTACTATATCCTGGACCACGGAATTTCAGCACACTGAATGCTATTATCATTTTGAGTGCTTCCTTAGATTCCACTCCAACCATTCCTCGAGGGCTCCAAAATGTATGTATCGCAGTAACAGGAAAAACTGGCATTTCCGGGGCCTTAAGAAAAATATCAGTCGCAACAGGGAACAATGTGACCCAAGATTATGGCACTATCCTCCGAGTGTGCTGTTTGCACTGTCCTCCGAATCGGACAAGGCCAAGGGGAAGAGAATTGGTGTTAAGCATCGGTTGGTCACAGAGGACGAGCTAAGCATGGGGTTTTTCAAATCACTGTCAGGGTGAAGGTTCCGCCAAAAATGTTGGGAATGGATGAACCAGAGAAACATGATTTCGAAATCCCTCCACTAGAAGACGGGGTTAAAAAAGCAATTCAATTGGAGTATTCTATCACGTACATTAAATTGTTTGTAGGGGGAGCCTTCGACAGGAGCCCGGGCACTTAGACCTTCTTTGTCCATTGTGCCAACCCCATGCCTGTGTTCCACATGCAGACAGGGGACAAGAGCGCCATGGTGAAGGTTTCTTTTTGTTAAACTTCAGTGGTCTTACGGGAGCCGGTTTGTCAATGTGGCTGGTCCCTTCCCCCTTTCAATCACATGAGTTTTGATTGACATTGAAGCTAAAAAAAATACTTTCAGTTCCTCGTATTTTCTGCCACTTTAATCGCCCATCTAAAATGGATATACTTACCTACTTGCTCGAGAAAAATTAAGAGACGGAGCAGGTGGATGAAGAAAGAAGGAATTCGAGGCAACGGGATACTGAGGAAAATGTAAATAAGAAACAAGGAGCAATGGATTCGGATCGCGGCTCGACGCGTGGCACCTTCAGACACAGTCTATTTGCTTCCACAAAAACTTCTAACCGCATAACTATAATTATGATACATGGTGAGCAAAGAAAGATGAAAGTTAAACGATTGTAATGGCTACACTGCACCTAAAATTTACACAACAGTGGTAAGGAAGTACCACCTCTATGCCCAGTATAAGCATAACATAAAAAATATATTAAATAAAAGGGTTTGAGGTAATTTTCCATTGCGATGGGCTAAACATGATCAATTTATTAACTTAAATAATAATTTCCAATAAAAAAGTACTCTTTCGTACTTTTTCCGAAAGAGTCTTCATAAGACATCTTGGGACTAATTTTGTCCCAACAATGCATGTGTTTTGGAACATTTTCCAAACCATGTAATTACATTAACTAAAATGAACTTACCTCTCGGTTAAAATGATTGAGAGAAAAATTAATTTTGTCAGCAATATTATAAATACCTACACGCGTACCATGAAAAGATATTTTCTTTCATTTTTTGCCATGCCAGTGAACATATTGAGCCACGTGCCTCAATTCAAACGTGGGAGAGCAAAATATCATTACAAATATCTACTTGAAAATATTGAATTGCACTGATTTTTTTCTTAACGTAAGCATTGACGTTAGTCGAGTGACTTAAGAGCGTTGCTAAAATTTCCTAAAATATTTCGCCAGAAAACAGAGAGTTTCATGAAAATTTTGCAGTACAAAAAATTAGCAATGAAGAATATAAACAAATATTTTCAGCGGCGACTTAAGGCGAGCTGACACTTAGGACAGTCGCACAAAAGAAAAACTGTTAAATATTGAGAATAATATTATCTTCCGTGTCTTAAACAGCGATTATCCATTTTCGGAGGATATTTCTCTCACATTACAGAAATACTCACTAAATGTATTTTTACTTGCTATATTCCACACTTCTTTATTTCCGACCATGGTTTCGACAATCATTGTCATTATTATACACCTTGATAATAACAATGATTGATGAAATCACGGTGGAAAATAAAGTGTGGAATATACCAATTAAATATTCATTTACTGACGTGTACCAATTCCATAAAGTTAAGCTGGAAACCTTAGCTTTTACAGCCATATTCTAAGTGCTGATGCATTCTTTGCCACGCAACTTAGCCTATGGTCAGCTCCTAATTAAAATATCGTCCAAAAGTGGACGATCGCAGCAGTAAACCCGGTAGCATAATTACATCACACTCAAATCTATTCAGAGAGTTCACTTTAACCAATGCAAATGTTCATTTTAATAGAAATAGATACTCGATGCGTGCGGTCATATGAGTTCGGACGTTCTAGAGCCACGACGACACTACAAGCGAATAGATTTGCAAGCACCACAAACATCACGATATAAAAGGGAAGTCTCTGGATTCTGACTTAGAAAATCTAGGGGGTACCAGGTTTTCAAGGAAGAATGTCACGTATTTCAACGAGGTTGTAATGCAATGGGTGACTGGCCGCTGGCATGTTTAAATTACTATATTGAATGCCTGGAAATATCAAAGAGTGCTCCTCTTCAGTTCAATTCGCTTCAGTGTGATTTATAGATATTTTTCCAAAAGAATTTTTAGGTGTCAAGTGAAAACATTTCACAGATGTTCGAAAGCAATTGTTGCCACCCCCTGAATTAGCAACTATGCACGCTGTTCTGACGAATGGGACAGCCAATGAATGAAATATTTTGCAGATAAATTTCATCTATAAACCATCCGAGGTCTTGATAGCAAACTCTGAAAAAAGGGCGATTCCCAGATTTTTCAAAAATTCCCGTTGTTCAAAGAATTCAAGTTTGGGGGCGCCCTCAAAATTGACTAGACATTTGCGATGTTCCCGAGGGGACTTCCTAACAACGCAGACAGGTCCTATTGGTCTGAAAGGTGCTGCCGCACCATAAAGAAACAATAGATACGCCCACTGTGATTATGGCAGGACCTATGAGCAAGAGAATTTGCCTCGTTCTCGGAGTTGGACATCTATGTCCTTCACCAAATTCTAATATGTACTAGTAAGAGCCCCAGAACATTGTCACCAGCCGAGTACTGAGCGGTGGCTAAGCGGATTACAAAGACAGTGTACAGCGTTTAAATATTCCATAAAAAAACTATAATGTATTAAAATTGATAAGGCGGGTAGCCAGTAACAGTAACCGGGTAGCAAATGCATTCAAAAAGCCTTGAATAAAACACTTGTATACACTTGATTATTTAGAAATAAATGAAAAGAACACAAACTGATCTGAAAATTGAAGCACATAGACGGGCTTCCTCCACCTGAACGAGCGCATGGGAGCAGTAACCACATCCAATTAGGAAAAGTTTGGAAAGCCAAGGGAAAATGCGATTGTGTAGAGCAGGGGTCTCCGTAGTACGGCCCGCGGGCCACATCTGGCCCGCAAGATGATTATATCCGGCCCGCAGAAGAATTATGCGGAAATGCGTAGCATAATTTTTACTTGGATGGACGCTACTTATAAGTATTTAGCGTTTCAAAATTTAAATCTCAGTTTAATTAAATTTTAAAAGGTAAAACACAGTAACATCATTCATATAAATGGTTTTTTGATGAAAATATGTGTATTTGCAGGTAGTGTTCGTCGTCATCAATATACGATAATGAAGTTTCACATACTCAGTATTTAGTAAATAAAAGGTTCTGATTTCGATAAAACTCATATCTAGAATTTCCCATTTATATTTTTTTTACTACGGCCCGCTGAAAAGTGTTCAAGTACCGATTGTGACCCACGTTACGATAAGGTAGGATACCCCTGCTGTTGACAATAAGTTGATATTATGAGAAGCTCCCTGTGATTATTGTGTAAAGAAAAGAAATAAGTGCAAATGTTAATAAATTGGTTGATAGGAAATAATAATATAGGTAAAAGGAAATCTATGTCTAACTAACACTTCTACCACTAAACTAGCCAGGGCAAGGCAAAAGAGTAAAGTATTACGTGCAGCAAGGCAAGTTAAGTAATGTAAACAGTCAATTAAGAAAATATTACAATGTCAGCGCCTCACAGAGCTCAAGTATTCCATAAAATTTTGCCATTGCATAATCAATAAAAACGGAGCTGTTAAACGTTTATGCGAGATATTTCGAAATAATGGACCAAACCTACACCGGTCGGGTAATTTTATTTTTATCTCTATTTATCTCATCTCAAGTGTATTTTCCATCTCTTTTACTCCTACTTTTACCTTACTACTGTATACTTGTTGCTAAAGGACGCAGTACTAAAACCTTTTGAAGTTTTCCGGTTTGATATTTTACCAAGAGTCATCAACGGTAGTTTTCAATCCAAAGATTGGTTTGCATCATCTCTAGATTCAACTCTCAGCTCTGCCAACTGCTTCATTTCTTCACTTTGACGTCCGTCATAATTTTCCTAATGTATTCCATTCTTAATCTTCCTCGGTAATTCTATGCATTTATTCCTCCTTCCAATATTATTTTTATCAGAATGCTGTGTTGCAAAATATGTCTAATAAGTTACTTTCTTTTTCTTCGCAGAGTTTTCGTTATATTTCTCTTCTCTGAATGTCTTAACTCTGCGCCAGCATTAAAACGTTACAAGGTTTGAAACTTTTTATCAGAAATACGTGGTATTCCTTTAAAAATATTGGGCATAAAGCTCGTGATCAAGCTGAAAATATTCATCGAACCGTCAGCATTCCTTTCAAATTCAGATGAGGCAAATTAATTCTAGTCAATATCTGATGTTTTCAGCGTATAAAATCCCCATTATCACATTGTTCGCATATTATCATGGTTAAATCTAAGTAAAACTTTAATTTTCAAATTTGTTGGCCCTCGTCCTCTCTCAACAGTCGTTTAAAATGGAAAAAATAATAAGAAAAAAATTTCGTACTTTTAGCCACCACTTGGGTTCGAACCGGTGATCCGGTGAAAGGCATCCGGATATTTTACAAAGGCATCTTTGCCAAAGCTTTGGAGTTAATTTTCCGTCAAATGAAATATTGACGTACAGAAAATGGAAAAAAAGGAGGGGCGCAGTAACCTTAAGGTTATTATCCTAGGCTGGGGTCACCCGACGAGGTCGTCTCCACCTAGTCATCCCCACCTAGTCATCCCCTCGCCTTGTGCTCTTACGCCCACGGCCACGCCGCCTCCAACAATCAATGGTGATAATTAAGCTTTTATATTGCTATATGTGAAAGACACAAATACTTCACAAATAAGAAAGATTGAACTTAACTTCTTTAGTGCCATTTTCTATCTATTTAATTTCGTAAGAGTTGAATCTGATATTACCGTAAGCACAACATTTCTCTGTCACCAACGAATAACTGGATGCCATAAAAGTTTTATTGAATAAATAAGAAAGAATGAACTTAACTTCTTTGGTGCATTTTTCCTTGCTATTTAATTTCAAAAGAGTCGAATCTGATATTACCATAAGCATTTAACATTTCTGTATCACCAACGAAATGTTTTTGCAATAAAATGTAAATGTGCACAACTTTCATTTTTGTGGCCATTTACAATTCATGTTGACAAAGAAGAAATAATTCATTGCCTTTCCAAATCGTTTTTGTGACATCATAAAAGTCTCTGTAAGAATACATTCATGGGTGATTTTCACTTTTCACCGCGTTCATTCTTTCGGATCGTGGTTGTCATAGAAGTTACTCATTGTTAACGCCCCTCTTTTAGAAGTTGTATTGACGTGATTTTATTGAATAATAAGGCATTGATTACATGTTGCCTCGCTTCCTGCTAATTAAGCTACCCTTATTTCAACAAATATAATAATTATTATTTTTCGATAAGATAATATACACTCTCCGTAAAACAAAGACTCAAAGATGCGTCTCATAGGCGTGACGCAACTCCAGGCAAGGAATCTCTATCAATATTGGTTAATATTTTAATCACCATAATTGACATATTTGTAATGGTTCTTTCTGTAAAGATCACATAAAGAGTTTCCTATTAAATAAGCATTTGGTAATAGCTTGCTAATCTTATTTGTCGGGGTTGTTTTAGATATCCCTGAATTTTAGATCCTTATGCAAATCGTTTAGTAATGAAATATGATTTGGTTCTTTCCTGGCGTATGATGTTGATGAAGGTTTCTCGGGCTTTCTAGGGAAGATTCTCGGGCTTTCTCGGGCTGGTTTCCGGAAAATCAAGTGGGAAAGAGAGAAGAGGGTCACCAGCAAATCACATCCAACATGACCTTTTGGCGGGAATCCGTCCAGGTAGATAAGAAGGCAGATTCCTTCCCACTGACATGCCCTGAGGACGACGGCAGGGGTTGCCATTGAAACGTCAGCCAACAAGGACCTGACCTGGTGGGACGCCCGAGAAAAGTTAATCGTTTTGTAATGCTTGTCCTTCATGAATACTGCTATTTTTTAGTGTCTTTTGGCTTTGGGAGTTATGTTAATCAACCATTTATATTTCTTAATTCTTGAGCGGAATGTGTACCAAATTGGCAAATTCCAGGCCTGGGGAAACTCGAAATAAAAATTTAAATAATCCCAATAAAATAGATTTCCCTATCGAAGATTCACGTTTCAAAACTTCAACAGTTTATTATTCTCCTCGGTACCAATAGTACAGTACATTACCGCTAGGGGGTAACAGAAGGGACAACGTCAAGGCAGCATCATCATTATAATATATAAAATAAAAAATATTACAAAAATATTTCATTTGTACACCGGATTTAGGCTGTGACCAAAATCACGGACTTCGTTTTTAATATTTCTCCCACTCTGTAATACCCAAACATTCCGATTTACTCTTAGTAATATGTACGCATTATATCACATATCATCTATCTTCCGTAACTCTACATATTGAGGTTCAATTTTGACAAAATTCTTCCTAGTTCTATCCGTCAATTCCTTCATTTTACACCAATTACTCAACATATCTTTGGCGGGTGAAACTATCCGTGTAGATACTTACTGTTTAAATATCCAAAAAATAGATATTTCCTTTCCTACTGGTTCATTATTGCCGCCCCAATTAACGATCATTCATAAAACACAGTCCCACACTTATCACTCTAAATGTTAATAAAGTAGACCCTAACTACCCCCAAAGCCTAAATATAAACTTCAAAGATTTACTTCGAATAAAAGAAGGATAATTATTCTTACAAACATATTTTCTTTATTTCCCGAAGACACGTCCATTCTTATCTTGTACATACAAACGGAAAACCTTCCTCTCACCGGTCGCATCCCTTTTGTTTAACCATCCTCCACATATCACCCTTTAATCCACCTAAATGATGTTTCCCTCATTCATCCACGATATCTTAGATCTAAGAAAAATCATTTCGATCCAAATACATCCCTATCACAAGTATGAATATTCACCCTGTCATAGGGGTCCTCAATTTTATAAAAATTATTTAAACAAATCGACTTGAGCTATCGGTACTCTATAATCTCATTTTGAACGGTAATATGCGATATGAATAAATTGGATGCGAAACAAATATTCACTACCCGTGCCACAAACTCTAAATCGGCAATGTTTAAGTGTTCATGAGTCACTATCCTGGGAAACTCAGATAGATAAAATATGTGCTAAAGTTGCCTCTGGTCCCTACCTACTTAGAAAAATTAAAACCATGGTTGATACTGCTACTGCCCGCACGGTTTACTATGCATTTATTCATAGCCGGCTCAAATATGGAATTACTGTTTGGGGGCACTCACATCATCTTTTTCGGCTTTTTAGACTTCAAAAATGGGCAATAAGAATCATGGTTAAGATTCCAAAGACAAGCAGTTGTCGACCTCATTTCAAAAATTTAAAAATTCTGACTCTTCCATGTCTGTATATTTTTCAGACGGTAATTTTTGTCCATCAAAATAAAGCCCTGTTAAACCTGAACACCAATGCTGATGTTCATCAGTATGAAGCTGAGGCTGTAATGAAATTAGAATAACAGCTCACAACTCAGCCATGTTCGCAAAGAGTCCTGGTTATGCTGGAGTCAAATTCATGAATGCTTTACCAAAAAACCTGAAGGAAATACGTAGTTTCCACTCCTTCAAAACTCAACTCTATAATTTTCTTTGCAATCATCAGTGTTACACCATTGATGAATTTATGTCACTTTCACATAAAAAATGAATTTCCTTTTTTATTATTTCAATGCAGTGTTCATTATGTTGTAACACTTGGTTTATCTCTTCATGTTTTTGTGTACATACATATTCTTTGTACAATTCTTATGTGATGATTTGCAGTTATATCTATTGTTCTGTCTGTAAAAAGGCAAAATGACATGTTCCATACTTGTGAAAAACTTGTCCATTTGGAACCAATAAAGTATTATTATTATTATATTCAGACAAAAAAACTTAAAATATACGGCGATGAGAGCTTGCGCACCCAGCACAAACCGCGAGGAACAAAAATGCACGGTCGAATGACTCAGACGTCGGAAAAAGTGAAAAAAACAGGCTCCGTGTTGGTGTGGTGTGTGTCAATTCCCTTGCCATCCTCACCGCACCTTCTAGCCTACTTCACGGAGTTTTGGCCTCCTTTCGGACGGGTGTTTACCCCCATACTAATTTTCTCTTTCTCTCAATCGTCTCCTTTCTTAAAACGAAAATAAACACAACGCTCTGTGTATTCTTTCATTATGGTGTGGTCATCTTCACCGTAGTCAGGCGATGGAGTGTTCGTAAAGACACACACGAACAGAAAGAGTCATGAACGCTATTTTTATCCAATATTTAGGCCTGCAAGTCGTTTCGTTAAATAAGATGTCTCCCCAAAAGTGTAAATCGCGAAGCGTCAAATAACAAAAAGCACACTTCTTATAAAAACTCCTCAACTAAGTGACCATCCATCTATATGGTGCCTCCACCATTACAGGGATTTTTCCCCGAACTTGCTTCGGACGAGCAACTGAATTCGTTCATTCCTCTATTGATTTAAATTCGATTGTTTAAATCGGCATTTAAATCTAATAAACTTGAATGATTTAAGGATTCCGACTACTCGAAATAATCGAGATATTTGGGTAATTTTATCGTACGTCCATTTACTTCCAAATTCCAAAATTGCAACTCAAACATATTTCAAAACATCAAAGCTTCAAGTATTTTTACTGATTGACCCTTATAAAATAAAGATTATAACATGTTATGCTTTACCAATGCTATAAAGCAGAGAGGCTCATTTAATAAAATGACATCGATAACAGTAGAAATACTAAATATTAACAATTAACCACATTATCAGTGTGGAAAAGAACGGTATTATTTAGAAGGCGCTTGGGACAGTTCCCATCAGAAAAAGATACATCAGAAACTGCTATTATAAGTTACACAACTTCCGATTACCATGAATCCCATTTCGCAACATGATGGATTATGAACTAATCATTCCAAAAACAATGCACCATTTTAGAAACATTTATTACGGAAAACGCCCTTTAGGCACATGAGAATTTAATCATAGGTTATGAACTTCTCATTCCAAACACAAGAAACCATTTTAGAAACGTTTTTCACGGAAAACATCCGTCGGCACATGAGGATTTAATATTAATGATTACACCATGCATTCCCACAAAAAGTCATTGGAATCATTTGAAGGGAACTAGCAACCCAAATTCTAACACCACGTGAATATTAAAATAAATAAACATTTTTTAGAAGACGATACTGCACTTTTGCGAGCATAAAATACAGTTACTAGCCAATTGAACTATCGCTATGCCAAAATATACGCTACAGAATATGGAAATAATCAATCCTTAATACACATCACGGAGCAATAAAAACTTATATATCTTCCGATTTACCATAGGCTTACCTTAGACATACCACGGATTTTATGCGTCAATTATAATCATTAATTTCAATATACGATTAAAAACCTACTTCCGCAAACATATTTAATGGAGTTACTTACTACGCGATAAAAATTCACGATCACGCATTGAAACTAAAAACCGCTACCCCAGTGACTTTTCGTCGAAACACATAAGAATTCCATATTCAAATATCAAATACGATTATTAAGAAAGATAAAACTCATTTTTTTCATCGCCATTTTTCTCCCACGGGCTGTGGGAATATTATAGGGAAGAAGCAGTCAAAAACCACGGTCGCTCATATGAGCAAAAGCCACTCTCAGAGGAAGTTGATCGGGTCGCGGACGGGTGGAAATCTTTTAAAGAGTGCAAGAATTTCGTTAACGAACGATGTAAAATATCTCGAGTGAAATCGGCGTGTAAAAAGTGTTCCACTTCCGCACACCAGAGGGCATTCTTCCCGCCCCCTCCATTCCAACTGCCCCAACCCTTTCCCCCTCCTCACTCATTTGCCCCTACATTCATTCCCCTATCCTCTCGTGCAACCCCTCCCGCCCAGCCCCCTTTCCTCGCGCTCAACGTATGTGAGTATGTATACTCTCTTCCTCCCCACCCACTCGCCATTCCCCTCTTGACTCACTTCCAAGGCTCGTCCACGCGTAGGCGTCTCCGAAGGGCTGGGAAAACTGCAACTCCCGAATCGTCTGGGGGTTTTCCAAAACTCTACAAGACGAGAGCAGCATTCCTTTCAAAACAGATGTTGGGGACCCTGCCCACCCCAAAGGTGCAGAGCGTAGCTCGATCTAATCCCCCCCCCTGCGTGATGGCTGGCTACCGTGCGCAACTATCTATTCACGCTGGTTCGTGACCTCCATAAACAGTTCGGCGCTTGCCCAGCGATACCTCTTCGTCCGATTCGGAGGAGGGATCTATCTGGGTCGCCGGAAGAGGTCGCTCGGAGAGTGGGGAGGACGCTGGGCAAGGTCTCTCTCGACCTCTCACTCGGCATCGGCATTTTTCGCGTCATCGTCATCTGCATCCAGAGAGGCTGGGTGATGATGTCAACTGAAACAATCCAGATGCAATTAACAAAGCGGGTACTCGCCGCGTTAGGTCGGGAGTCATGGCCCGATGATCTTCATGACCAATTGCTGGTCACTTTTTCATGTGAATTTGAGTGTGTATAGCAATTGGCCACAAAACATTGCCGGGTCATATCACCCGACCTAACGCGGCGAATACCGGCGAACTTTTCATTAGATCTAGATAACCCGGGAAAGCTCCCAAGACGAGCAGACGCCGTCGAATCCCATGCCTTTCCCCCAAAGATACTGAGTTTCGATTGCGAAAGCTGAAAAATCATATTTAAAGCAAAAAACAATTAGCGCCTACCTACTTTGCGTTTAGCTTTTACAGGAATATGTCACGCTGTTTGCTCCCCGAAGCGCGTTATCGACCCATTGACTATTCGAAGTCCAATCTTCCTCAGATGAACGAATACGAAGCGTGAGAAAGACGCAAATGATTCGTCACGGCAATGCCCTGGATGAGACCGGTCGATCTGTCTATCACAGTCCACTGATTGCCATCAACAGGCGATCGTATTTCAGAGTGTTATGAAATGTTTCAGCGAAAACGATCTTAGGTGATCAAGTAAAATAGTGCAAGGCCGTACATTAAGAACGAGAACTTGGAAAAACTTAGAACAGAAATGTCAATAATTCAATCACAATTCAATTTTTCAATTCAAAACAAAAATTCAATAATTCAAATACAGAGAAATAAGCAGAATGTCAGCCAAAATGCCATTGGGGTATAAAGCACAGCACTCAAAGGACAGAACATTTAAGAAGTATGTGCCACTTAGAAGGGTTGAGATTATAACAGATCCCCACTATGACTTATCGAAAAAATCTGTTGAAATTCTCCTACTCTTAATTTTCAACGCCAACTAGACATAGACTTCTAAACGGGGATTCAACAGCAGAAAACTACCAATAAATCCAGGAATTTCGTTACGAAAACAAAACAATGTTACTGATCATTCAAATTCATATTCCATATTGACCAAGAAGTGTTGCAGACATCGACGGAAGAAAGGCTGTTTTCATTACACACCACCGATTATTACAAGCAGAAAAAATAGCAATCTTCTTTACCTTAAACTCTCGAAGGTTAATGAAACACCAGCCAATGGATGAGTTTAATATGTGCCCATAATATTTTAAGTCAGTACTCTAAGATAACCTAATGAGTCCATAGGATATTTATTTCCAAAAGTCTTTTATCAGCGACGAGAGGCATATGGCGAACTGTATCGGAAATTTTCAAAGAAAACAACAAAAACTAATAGCTTAGCATTCAAATAAATATTTTTAAAATCTTCCAATTAACTGCACTCGAATAAAAATGCTTGAAGGAATTAATCCAGCACTGAAAGAGAACCCATTTGTGGACATCGGAGCAGGAATTGAATTCCGCCGCATGACACCACAAGCAGCCGGTCAGGCAAACCCCACTCAAGTTTATTTTTTACGCGAAGAAAATCTATAAAGGAAACGAATGCCATTCAACGAAATTATTGGACCATTCCATTGTCAAATGAGTTAAGATAATGGAAGATGATGCAGCCAAACGTTCTACCAAAAGATACAATCAAACGTTCTGCCAAACAGACGAAAGGTAAGCTCTCGTCAATATATCCAAATCTCACATCCATCCCCCACAAAGAATCTGCATTGGATGCCGAGAACAGAATTTAATTAGAATTATACTCATAAAAAAATCTACTTAATGTTTCAAGCTAAAAAGTTAGCACGACACATCCAGCAGTGCATACGCACCTCTTGTTCGCGAAGAATATAAAAAGTCAATAAGAAGGCCCCGACACCCATAAGCATTTTTATACAACCCATTTTGAATAAAAAAACTTTGTACTTTTCCACACTTAATTATCTTTATGCAAGCTACCGACACGAATGACATTAAGGAGCAGATCTTAAATATTTGTCTAAATAGCAAATTACTACGGCGGAACAAACTATAAAGCTTCTGAAATTTAAGTACGAGTTAAATCCTCAACGGACGGTGAAAAAATGTTTTCGTGATCATCAAGATTCAAGGATTCGCCAAAGACTAAAGCGAAGCTGAAGAATACACTCAACCCAATAAAACAACAGAAATCTGAAGACCAAATATTATTCTCCCCATAAATTTCTACCAGCAGGGTAGATAATAAGCGAAACATTAATACAGCATTGAAATGCTTTTCCAATAGGGTTTAAGAAAACAAAAAAAAGGAATCTGTGAGGAAAATAAAACTAGTCGGATGGAGCATCCATTTACAAGGCCAAACACAGGTGAAAAAACTGAAAACATACGGATAGAAACACGAGATAACGGAGCAACACAACATAATCGCCTGAGGGGAGAAACGGACCCACGGCATTACCGATAGCCCCTGAGCGAGGTGGCCTATCGAGAAAATCGGAAGGGGAAAAAAACACGCGCATCCATTAAAATTCATTGACTACGCAGTCCATTCTTCCGCCTCTCCCATGGCAGTTCGGACTGCCAATTTTCGGATAACCAAGAACAGTGCAGCGAGGAAACATAATGATAGGTTGACGAGTGATATCAGTTTAAATCGATCCGCCAACACGTGTAAACCACTTCATGTTCACCCAATCAAAATTTTCTAACGAGTTGGGACGTGGCTACTAAAAAACTACGGTCACATTTCCAAATTATTTATAAAGGAACACTCGACAAGCGGAAGGAATTTTTATACGAAATCCAAGGCTCTTTAATAGCATTATTTGCCATTATTGAAAAAAATACAGAAGCCAGGATATAATAATCTCGAAAACGCTTCATGTTGTTCGGGACAGAAATGAACACGCTTTTTTCCGTTGCGCCATGCAAAGTATCTGTCATTAAGTAGATATGATAACTTATAACTCTATATATGATTCTGTATCAGTTGGCTACATTGAAATCTAATTCCCTGGCATGAATAAAATCCAAGTCCTGACAATTACATGCAAACAAATGCAAAAGTATTAACCACTCATACTCCGCAAACATCCAGAAAAACAAAACCATGCACACTGTCTTCTGGCAGGAGCTATTTTATTGGGTATTTTAAAATCTGATCGCAGTCCGACGATAATTAACATATTGGGTCGTAATAAATGAGGTTAAAATAAAAAATAAAACTATTAAGACTCGAATGAAAGATGAAGGCTTGTAGTGATAAAGAAATTCAGTTACATGCAGCGAAAAATAGCGATATCGAAAATTTATTAATAATCGGTTGGATTTGTGAAGATAAGCATTCCTGTGATTTTATGAGAATTTGTTCCATTACACTCTTTATGAGAATTTGTTCCATTGCAGGATAATTCCTGGAGACGTTAGAATCATTCATTGGGTATTCCTCTCGATGATGAGCCTAATCTGCGAAAGCGCACGAGCAAAAAAATCCTCGGTCGGAAAGAGTTCGCTGTTAATTCTTCCTGCAATTAGTCGAGGATGTCACTTTTACTCGAAAATTAGAAGGCACTCAGAAATAAATTACAGAGGCTCTTTTTATTCTGCTAAGGTGCACCTTCCACCAACAGTATAAGGCGTTCACGACCTTGTAATCAACCTCAACGCTTCAAGACTTTCAAGTTGGCGTTCGGTAGAAGGTTGCCCTCTGCTTTGCGTTCTTTCAGAAAAATGTGAACGCCTCCGATCGAAGTATTCGAGAATTATTGACAGCGGAGTGATCCATGATCTGCGTTGATCCCAGAGGGAAGGCGAGAGAATTTACTATAGCATCTATTGCAATGGGAAGGAAACAATGAAGAGATATCCACGTAGCAAGAACGTCGGAGAGTATTGCACTGAAATCTGAGATGTTTTTGCATTTCGAAAGAATGCTTCCGCAGCGTTGATAACATGCAACCGAGATGCTGCAGCGGCTAGGGCTCTTCCTAGCTTTCGCGTCCACCGCATGACGCACCATAATCAGGCTGAAGTTTAACATTTAGACAATCATTGAAGCTCAAAGCCGAATTTTTTTCTGACTACGCCGAGAACATTTTACGAACCACGACAGTAAGGTCCTTAAATCATTAGCATAAATACTGGGATTTAGACTGCCGAAAGGGGAAGTTTAAAATGCTATTCTCTCAGCAGACAATCAAAAAATCGTTGTGTTATTACGACTGGATTGTTCGCTCGGCAGATAACATAGTAAGTTGAATTACTGAATCAGACTCATAAACATGCCAGCCACTAAAACAGACAACGGCACGTCTCGTACGCCTGCTTCATTCGAAAAATTCTAACATCCTTATGCATGGCTGCATGTGCTCCACATCCAGTATCACACGTTACCAACTATTTCCTTAATCTTTCAAGGCAAGTAATTAAGTGTCGCGGTTAATAACTTGGACAGACGACCGATAGTTTAGGTCATTTGTGCCATTATGGAAAGGTGGGTAGGTTGTGTAGAGAATAGGGATGGGCAAAAGCCTGTGTTACAGTAAACGTGTACGCGCTTGTTATTCAGGCGTGTACAAGTCTTACCTGGCCCGACGCATACAATAGCTAGTCTCTGGCCCCACATTACGTTCTGCGGTGGACCTACAGGTATGTACGCCTATAGTGTTTTGGCGTCCCGTACGGATGCTTGCAGAACTGCAGCCTGCTAAGATCAAACTGTTCCAGATTCAAGGAATTACCGTACACACTGATTCATAACGATTCACCTTGACTCAAGTTATATTAAGTGACCCGGGGGAAAGGGGGGGGGGGGAGATATGGCGCCAATTCGTGATCAAAGGCGGACGATGCTAACGTATATTATTTTGCAAGCAAAATAAAATGTGTACACGCCTTCAGACGTGTACACGTCCCATCACTAGTAGGGAAGGGATTTTATGAGGAATGAAGGAAGGAAGATGAGAAATCCGGCGTTGGCATAACCTTCTTTTATCGAAAGACGTCAAGGGGATCACGTTGGATGATGAGTGAAGTCCTCTTCACTCATCATCCAAATAGAGATCGGGATTTAACTGAAAAATCACCGCCACTGCCGGGATTTGGACCCAGGCCACCATGATGGAAAGCCAGTAGCAAGTAATGAAGTGTAAGCTCAGTAAAACAGCTTCCGATGAGATTTTAAACTAAGTTTGTCGATAGGTAGAGTAGCTAATTAGTTGATTTACTCCCTAATGCTCTACGATGTAGTACCAACAGCGCGTTTCGCATGCTTCCTGTATGACTCTTGTATCTCTGCACGTTTATGTAGCTGCAAAATACATTAATACAAATAGTATCGCTACAATTGGCGGAACACCTAAAGTGTAGTGCATTTCGGCGAAATTTCACCTCCTGACAAGTATTTGTAGGGTTTTTGTTAATGCACGAATAGCCGTAGTTACATTCAACTTAATAGGGTATAGCGTAGTGCATGTTGGTGATAACTCGCCACACTAACATGGAGTACCTGCAGTGTATTATCATAAAGTAAGCCCCAGCTCCTCAACTAATTTCACGACTCCCAAAGCTCTTTTCTCAATCATTCTGACTCTATAGACAGCATTTCTTTGCGGAGCACAGCACGTAGCCATGCGCAGAAAAGGAGATGTGCATCCGAATCCCACGTCAATAAAATGATTGTTTCATTTTGAGTAACCACGCATTGATGTTTTACCCTGTCACCGTCCACGGCAATTCCATAATAATAATAAAAGGTCTTTATTGGGTGAGATTGAAACAAAACTGTGTCTTCTGCCATCTAACCCCTGTGGGAATATATAACCCCTATTATATCTACCTCCATGGGAAACCCACGGGAAGCACAGCGCTCAAATGCTGCGTGAGGCATATTCTGCAACTCATAGGTGTTATCCATAGCGTACCCTGCAGCCTGGTAGAATCTCTCTCCACACGTGTACGTTAAAATGAGTAGTCAGACACCAAAAACTAAGTAGCGAACCTTTTTCCCATGCTTATACTGCTAGAAATTCTCACACCACTACGTCAAGGGTCCTTCAAATTTCTCTCCTCACATTTCTCGGGCCCATAAAATATTAATTGACAAAGAAAGAAATTCACAGCTATAATTTACAAATGATAGGGGCTACACACCACTCCTGTACTTCCACTCCGCATTTATAGCGGAAGCGCAGAAAATATGCAGAGAATATCTGCTCCGCGCCGTATTGACTTCTCCGATACGCAGAACCGCGCGCTGATGAAAGTATCACGTTTGGTTTCTTGGTCTAGCACGTAAGTGCTGCACGAGAGAGAATCCAAGATGAAGACAGCGATGCAAAACTTAACTTTTCTTAGAAAATTTCATGATTTCAGCAGCATCGATAGTCGTCCAATGCCTGTCAAGATTTAAAATCCGTAAATAGCCTTAAGAATACTAAAAACTAAGAGTTTTGCAGCCTCGCAAATGTTATTGCACAAAATTCTAAGAAAAATTAAAGTTTTATTCGAATTTTCATGATATTATGTTTTCGAAAAACAAACCTGTCCTTATTTATACTCTGTTGTTCCCATTAGTAAGTCTACTTCTAATAGCTGGTCGATTAATCCATTCCTAATTGGAAAAACATATCCCTATGGAAGTGTAAATATTAAATTTTGTGATATGAAGCAAATGACCGTCGAAGTATTTTTTAGTACATTAAAAAAAACACTAATTCTGCAGGCGCACAATATACGTGAAAACATAAGTCATAGTTCGGTTCAAGGGGATTCTTTGATGGCAAAGATTTGTGACCTACGACTAAAGACAAACTTCTGCCACTTGATACAAAACCACAGCCAATATCCCTTCGTTTCAGGAAGCATGTTTGAAATTTTAAAGCTAAGTTTTGGGAGCAAAACCAAAACTGACATGAATTTGCAGTTGAAACCGCTACATCAAAGTCTAGAATAAGAAGGCAACACTCCCTACACATTCTTAACAGCTTTCACCATAAGTATGTTTAATGCAAAATATAATAAATTACGCTTAGATGCTCTGCTAGCAATTTTAAGGCTCAACAATGAGCGTTAATACCGTCTATTAGTCCGAAAAAAAACATGCATCCCGATATCCACACAGGGTTGGGGCAGGCTAAAAGCAGCACAAAACAGTTCTGGACTTCATTTAGAAAATATTATTTAGCAACATACCCATCGACAAAACGTCAACATAACACAAATCGAGATTTCCCTCGGCTATGTGGTAGGGGGTGTTACCCGAGGACAAGTTTTTAGATTGAATATGTTAATATAAAGCTGAATAATCATTCCGAAAAAAACTGGGGGAGACTTGCTATTAACACTCCATGGTCTAGTCTGCCATAATCAGGGCCTCGAATATACATTTATACATATTCACAAAGATGCACGGCTGGTTTACCGTTTTAATTAGAAAATTATTATTAATTACATTACTATAAATGGGAATTAACCAATATGGAAAAATTCCTCCAGGATAAAATTGGAGATTTCTTCAAGGGTCGAATTTGCTGAAGAAAAAGAGATAAAAGGAAACAAATAAAAATACATTTTACAAACAAAAAACAAACACAACGCCTAAATGCCAAAAAATCCAGTTTATCACAGGTGTCAAAAATCTAGCCTGCGATCTGCTACTTGGGTGTGAAGAGGAGGTTGCCTTGGCTCAGTTTATGCCAGGAAAATTAAACAAATAAGTCTTAAAATTGGCCGTTTTACTATTAAAGAGTTTTCGAACTAATAGCCGCCACAGGACCGGATAATATGACACTGATTCACCACTAGAAATATGCATGCAACATACAGCAAAGCAAACTGAAATTCGCTTCACACCCATGATCAATTCATCACTTGCTGCCCTCGACACCAAGGTTGTCTACCCCTGACCATGAGGGAGGCGGCGAGGAAAAATAATGAACACATACAGGCAGTAAAAAATTAAGGCATCCCAAAAGCTGCTTTGCGCCCTTAATGATCCAATATGCCACTCCCACCCAAGAGCGCACCTTAATGTAATTTTATCCAAGGCCCTTCAAAAAATAAACCATAACAATGGCAATACTACAACTACCGAATGGCAATAACTACAACTACCGAAGCAGCATAAAAAGGGACCATTAATGTTTAAAGATCTCAGCCACGATTATAATTCCAGCCATGGTTCGGAAACTAACGTAATAGAAATCAAACGATATGCAAAAACGTAGAATTAAGTTTAATTACAAAGTTCCTTTTTCAATCGTAAGTTATTCCTCATTCATTCGTAATTTAGAACGTTACAATGACAAAAAAGCCTTGTAAGTCTATGTTGTAAAACATTACCAGATTTGAAAGTCACAATTAAACTTAATCGTTTTAATTTTATTTTCGATAGATGGTTAGTTTACTGGTAATGTTTACTAACAGGCCTCTGATCATCTTACCCTGTCTAATATCCAGCAACAGCATGTAAGTACTTCCATTTTAGTTAGAGTGATTAGCACCATTAGCATCATGAAATACTATGACTTAGTAATTTAAAAGTGACAACCTGGGGTCCTTAACGTTGACATTCACTTTGGCTCTTGTAAACCACCAAATGTCAATGCTACAATGAACCGTACTTCTACCTTCTGAATTACGTATTGTACTACATAAAATTACACTTCAAACCCGTGTGAAACCAATAACCTATACAAAAAACCTTCCCTGAAAAACGAAAAACGCACAAGAAATCAATGTTACATGCAAACATAAAAGACTACCTCGAGTGTTGAGGGTGAAAATTAACATAATCGTCGCTGTTTACTTTCGTCGGAACCCTCAACGAACGGCCTAGAATCAATCAATGACAGTCAACTCCACGATAGGACCTACGAAAATCAAAATTCACCACTTGCTAAAAAATATACTAGAACTAACCCACCATTAAGGACACTTAAGTGTATGAGTTGAACGCACTTTTGAGGGCTACTATTCCTCCCATAATCAAGTAATATCAGAGCGAAACAGCTTCCTTATGTCTCGATCGGTAGAGATTAAGAACTGTGAGCATAAAAATCACCTGGTACTGACTATAAGTGCATGAATGACTTTCTATAAAGACCTCGAAGAACGATGATTCGACACAGAATCAATATTATCGTGAATGCAAGCCGACGAGACAACACGCCTACAAGGGTTACGTTCAAAACGGTGCTCAGAGTAGTTCTTAATTCAAAGACAGCAACCATGATACATGGTAAACATAAATATTTATGCCTCCCAAAAGCCAAAAAGAAAAATAAATACAAGCAAGAAACAGAACAATTAATATTTCCAATTAAAAATTACTGGATGTCTTTAAAAAACAAAACCGCTTAAGAAGTTGGCAAATGCCTTGGAAATTGGGGAAATTCACGTCTGTTTTTCAAACTTACAAAGCACGAAGCATCATAAAAGAACAAACTTACTTCCAATGGAAACGTTCAACTATACAGTCCACAAAACAGCTGAGAAGGATGGACAGTCGACATATAATCACGAAAACATGTCACTGGCTGAATCTGGAGTACGATAATATTCTCCGGGAATAGTATTTTCCCTTGACAATCACTCATTCCTTTAAAAATTGTTGCATTCTAACCTCTGTCATAAATATAATTTATTGCTCATTCAATCCAAGAATCGTCGAAAAAATTCTGCAATGTATCACACTGCACGCTTACCTCTTCCAAAGCAGCTATTGTCTGTCGGAATTGAGGCATACGCGACACGAAGGTCGAAGTCGTCGGCGAATTGTAATCCTCCCGCGTCTCCTCGACGAATTCACTTACACCAATTAGACCAGGCATTTTGAAGGTTTTATTTTACACTATCCACGAAACACAAAATGAAAACAATGATTAGCTTCCTCTCACATTGCGATGGGATGACAAACCTTTCACTTTCCCACACACCAGTCCACTACCAACGAGCAGAGCCTACTGTGACGATTTCTGGCAACATCGCAGTGATCGCAGCATCTACAACTTTACCCATCATTCCCTCTGTTGACCAGAAAGATCATGTGATTCTGCTGGCAGAAGATGGCAGCAGTAGTAAAGGGTAAGTGCATGAACATATGATTCAAGGGAACTTTAATAAAATATTTTTCACTGATGTAGAAGATACATTGACTAATTCCCTTACCTATATTTTCCAGATACAGGAGAGATATGGACTCGTCTCTTTGACCACGGGCCTTTTTTGCAGGGGGAAATTAAGTATTTCCTGAAGGAATTTGAAGTAAGGTTTTTGTATTTACTGGGTTTTTATCCTGGATATTAATTTGAGTTTGACACGCTAAATTACATTATATTTAGGAGAGGAGAGCTGATAGAGAGGTCGAGAAAATTTTCCAAATATTAGAAAGAGTTACAGAGATAAAAGAAACCCAGATTGACCGATTGAAACTTTCTTCCGATGCCCACCTCCCCACATTGAATGCTAATTTAGAAGTTGCGGTTGGAATGTGTAACAGAATCCTAGAAAAAGAAGAGGATTACTGTCCGGTAAGATGTGAAAGCGTCTAACACGAATTTTTCCGCTAAACATACGTCACCCTTAGTCTTGTTACATTTATGCAATAGCATGAACTTTAATTTCACTCATTCCATGCCAGTTTAGCCCTCGCCAACGATATTGTAAAACCGAATGAGGAATCTCATTGTCTTTTACAGGATCGAGCACTTGCCAACAATAGAGAGAGGCGCAAGGCCGAATGGGAAGCTTTTGTGGAGGATATGACACAGAAATGTTCGAAGGTGGAAGCAACTTTTGGTGAGAGGGAAAAGGAAATGAGGGAATATTACGAACAGCTGGGCCAGAAATTAGAAGTTGAATAGTATTTCCATTCGTGTGAAGAGTACTCCCTCTCCAAGTAAAAATTACTTTAATTATTAGAGATAATTCTGAAATGGATTCGATTAAGGATCCATCCGTCAAAATTGTTCCGTCTGCAAGATTATTTTCTGCCATAAAACAATTAAAACTTAGTGAAAATTCCAAGGAATCTATGCCTACAAGTATCTGTGACCTGCGAGAACTGCATAATGTTGAGTCTAATGAGAAGGAAGGTGATGATAACTCCTCATTTGCTGTACTTCTCACTGTCAGTGACATAGAATGGGTGCTAGATCAATTGCAAAGCAATGAAAAACATGAAGAAAACCTTGGATTGGATCATGATCTCTGCTTACACAGCCTTTTAGAAGACTGTAAGGTAGTTCTACCGATGCCAAAACCCATGAAGAGAAACCCTGTACTTGAAGAGAGAGTGAAAAGGCTACGTTTGGAGCAAGATGAAAGAGATTACCGACGAATGACCAGAAATGTTGACGTTAGCAGGAAACATGAGCCTCAAGAAACCATTTCATACCAGTGTAAGTTTTATTATATTTCCCATTTTTACTGTCTCAAGAAGAATAACAAAAAAAGACTAAGATTTCAACTGCACTCTAAATTTATCACAAGTCAGTGCTACTATTCAGTGGCCTATGCTCAACTCCTATCTACTTATCTTTTTAGTACTGGGATTCAAATGATGTGTTGGCAAGAGTAATGGCTTCCTTTCCAGTGGGCTTGTAGGAAGGTTTCTTGGGTGTTCCACAGGGTCAAGGGCTCCACTTCTGCACTCATTTTGAAGAATGACTCGCTCTTCATCATCAGGGTTTCTGAATGACACAGAAGAGCATGTTGTTCTTTGAAACGTTGGCAGAGATGAAGGCCCTGAAACAGCACTCTAGTTTGTCAGATGGGATGTTAAACTGTGAAACTTTCTGAAAGAGTACCCTATGCTGGAGATTGAGTTGATGTTTTGGCTTTCCATCTCAAGGGTCCTTAGCAAAGATTATATGGTCCTTAGTATAACCCAACTGTGGGAGAGGTTTTTTTAGTCTAATCCCTCTTTGGGTGCTATGTGGAGAGCACTATGCTATAAGAGAGCTATATTTATCCCTCTGTCCATCATATGGGATGCTAAACTGGTCCCATCAGCACTTTCATCTAGAGGAGGCTACTACCAGTGTATGTGCCCAAGGAGAAATGTTTGGCTCTGGAACTGGGGTGTAACTGGTCTTTATGAAGACCTCTGTTACTGGGATGGAACTGGGAATGATTTGAAACAAGCAACACTTGAGTTACACCCCAGTTACAGAGCAGCTGGGATGGAACTGGGGTACTCCCCTTCATTGAAAAAAAATTATTTTACTGAAAAAGAAAATATTTTAAATGTGAGTTACGATGATGAAAACTCAACTTCTAAAGATATAAACGTAAAAAACTATGAAAAAATATATATTTTCCTCACCAGAGCATCGAACTCCATTCCTTCCTCTCTGCTATCCACCACCTTACCACTGGTCTACTGTTACCATGTAGATCCAAGTAGGATACTGGGTTTAAATCCTTTTTTATTTCCATAAATTCGGACTTTAGGGATTGCGAAATAACTCCTGAGTTTATTGTGAGGTTAAGGAAGAAGCGAAAGGAATTGAATTTTACGCAATTTCATGGTGATTCCAGGTTCACAAGCATCCATGGATATAATGATATATCAAAAAACATTTCTCACAAGCTCTAAGTTGGATTTTTTTAAATGGTCTGCCGTAAACTGTTAAAACCAGCATTTGTGTAGCAGTCTGCGTAATTAAGATCTCATTGATTCGATAGATAAAGATATGATTATTATAAGTATCCACCCGAGCCGCGGCACCCAAGGTGATTATTTTTAAATCTATAAATGCACCCCAGTTACAGATGAGAGGGTCATCTCATCACAGGTGGAACTGTGGTGGAGGAAGTCAATTATCCATACTGAAGAGTTACAACCCTAATGCACCCTAGTTCCATCCTTCTGTACCTCCATGTTTATGAGTCCACCCCTTAGCAGTCCGGTTACAGACTAGATTTTGCCATTACAGACCAGATTAACTCCAGTTCCACCTCAGATGCAGAACAGAAATTTTTTCTTGGGTGGTTTCTCTCATTCTGCATTCCCCATATCGCCCCTCCCTTTCCAACCAATCCTCCTTTCCTAAATGGTTCAAATGACCTTAGCCATTGGTCACCTCCCTCAAATAACTGACCAACGCCCATGTCAACCCTGGGTTTCTCTCCAACCTTCCTCAATTCCATAAATAATCCTTCCCTTTCCAACCTGCCAAACTATCCTTCATTATGTAAATAGCGTCAATTTGTTGGTCACCTCCCCAAGCCAATCAACCTACCAATTGTTCCATTTTATAATATCCTTACATCCTGCAGAAAATTATCCTTCTAGATCAGCATTCTTCAAGCCTTCTTAACCTGCTAACCAGCAAAAATAGGAGAAATATTTTGTGGACTGGCTGATGCAGAAATAATAATCACTGTAGATAATATTTTATTTAATCTGATACTATAAAAATACAGTTTGAACAGAACACTACGTCAACATGAATACTAACCCCAGATACAGTATTTAGTTAAAGGACATTGCTACTGCTTATTTGTTAGAGAGCTTGATAAATATGGCATCAGAAAATGTCTGCAGACTTTCTGGTCAGCATTCCACCGCATAAGAACACTACTCATTGTATCAGCCAAACATATCCCTCTGCATGTGGTATCCCCAAGTTTTATAGTCGGGATATAAAATTTCTGAACTCACTTTTTCAGCCCTGTATACCCATTGCGAGGAAACTCAAGCTCAATTTTCTTTGAGGGCAGGTGGGACCCCTTTGTCTTATTTATAGGTCCTGCCCTGACATCCCTAGCAATGGGTGAATTATCCCTCTTCATTGCTAATGCTTTTGCCAATGAATCTCTTGCTGGTATCTTATCTTCCTTGCTTATTTGAGCTTAAAATTGATATTGAATAGTACTGTAATGTATTATGTGCAGCAACTATTTTTTAGTGAAAATTATACTCATTGTAGAATTAACCTATCCATATGTGTTTTGCTTAGAATTTATATCTTATTAAGAGTTATCTACATCTCACTCTTCAAAGGCAGAATGCTCAGGTTGGCCACTAAGCCTAACGATGAAAGAAAGCATAGGTATAATATTTGGTAAAATTTTGTTTTCACTTTAACTACCGGTATGTCAATTGGACTTCTTTTTGGAACTTCAAATATTTACCATTTTGGAATACAGCTGTAGGAACTATTGAAGGAGAATATTTTGCCACTGGGTGAATTACTCCCATAGAGCATTTAAAAAAGAATTTCCTCTTAGTTTTTTTTATAGAAATCTCTGCTTGGCTGGGGATCACATTCAAGTCATAATTATCACTTCTCTGTTGTAATAAGTGCTATACCATCCCTTTCAGTATGTTTTTTTCACTATTTAATTCTGTGTAGCATATTTTACAGTTACACATTAGCGGACTCTGCTGTATTCACTGATGTAATTTATCTTTTACAGTGCAGCAGATTAACCGGCAGCTGATTGCAGTCTTTCAGTTTGTCGTATCTGTGATTACTGGATTTGTGTTTGGATTCCTGGGAATTGAACTAATTGTGGGAACCCTCGACTTTGGTTTCCGCCTGTTGTTGGGTATTATATGTGCCCTCATTATTGCTCTCGCTGAGATATACTTTCTGGCCAAGAAACTCTCTGAGGACATTTTTCCTCCTGATAAATACAAATTGCACCAAGATTAAAAGTGTGTGTGCTTCTCCTATTGCGTAACTTCATGGTAAGAATAACATCATTCTCTTAATGTTACAAGTTTTCTGAACGCTGTGGGAAAAATGTATCCAGTATTAGTGATTTCATAAAATCAAAAAGTGGATGATTCATGCATAATAAAGTCACTGCACTTTCTTAACTTGGTGCCATTCCGTGTATTTTTAATTATTTTTTTGTTATTTTTAGTTGGGTATCATTGTTTCTTGAGTTAACATTTGTGTCATTACATATTGGTTTTGTTATATAAAGTTTAATAAAGCACTTAAAAAGAGCATGCTTAAAATTTTATTGTCATTATAGCTTTCAGGTCATGTTGAAGTTTCTTATCAATCCTTCACTTAAAATAAAAAAAATATCTTGTTAACATTGGAGTAAATAAAATGGTTGTCCATTGAGTATTTATAAAAAAAATGTCATTACTATTCATTTTTCATTTATGAATTTGATCAGTAACTAAAATGAAGTCTTAAGTGTTCTGTAACTGAAGATGGGGAAAAATTGGGCTAACTTGTGTAATGGAAGGAAGAGTTATACATACATGTAGTATGACACAGTTTTGATTGATTAGAGTGGGCGGAATGCAGCAGCATTTCATTTTATCTGCATACATGCATCCTAATCCATTAATTGAGTTTATTCATGGGCATCATAAACAGGGAAGTTTCATACTTTTTGTATCTGATGCACATGAAAAGATCTCTAGAATCAAATTAATTTTCTCTGGGAATGAAAGTTGTTCCTTACCCATTGAGGCTTCTTCATCTCTTGTGACCCTGTATACAAAAAAGAAAAATTAGGACAATGACCTCTGGTAATTGCTGTGACTCACACTGTGTCCCTCTTCAGTTCAGCTTGTTTCCTATCCGTCCTTGTTCAATTCAAAATGACCATTCCTCTCTCCCTGCTTCCCTAGGATCCTTCCTTCCAAAATGGCTTTCAAATCCCATGGATTTCATGATCCACCCATGTACTTAGCCTCTCTTGATTTCAATGGTCAACTTACCTCATCTTGAGATGGGATGGCCAATTTATCATTGCCTCCTCTGTCCTTTTTCATCAGTATTTTCTCTTGTCCTCCACTTATATTCTCCCTTTCAGTTCATTGCACTTTCTCCAGACATCTCAAGCATAGCTGTTAATAAGTACCTTTTATGTCAATGCATATCCCATTGTCATTGGTGCTAATGCCATTGTTATTCAGAATTCTTAAAAATACATATAGTGTAAGTCAACAAATTTCTTCCTTTTTTCTGCCAATGAAACTCAACCTTCGACTTATAGTCGGGTCACCAAATAAGTTGACTTTTTTGGGATCAATATTTCTGCGTATTGGCTGCATTAAATTATCATCTACATTACTCATAACATGGAGAATATTCACTGATAGATGTGTAACATTTACGTTCTAAGTTTTGTATTCGCACCTACCTCTGAAAAATGTTTGGCACTTCCGCTTTGCTATATTAACACATTCAATGCAGAGCACGTCAATAGACGTGCTCCTGGGTACTCCGACTGGCGGAGCACGTCAATTGACGTGGTCGTTCCCTTCCGAAGCGCTTTCACTTTTTTCGGCCCGATTTTGACAACTTTCATGAAAATCGGGCCCTCATTGAATGTGTTAATACATTCCACTTGGCCAATTATATTGAATGTACCGATATCGCAAAAACTAACCCGAAGACTAGGACTTCCCGATTAGCTACGGGTGACACTGAGGCCATAAATATAAAAAAAAATATGATTGATATTTTACATATTTTTTTACATGATGGTATAAATAACTTTTCACTTTCAGTACAGGTGTAATTTTCAAGTTCATATTCAGTGGTGAAACGTTTTTTTTAACTAGTCCTCATGACTGCTTAAGCAGTCACCTGGGCTAGAAGGCGGCACAACTGCTTAAGCAGTCATCTGCACTGAAAGTGTTAAAGAAAAATGACAACATATACTGAACACCATAATGAGGTGAAACGGGACTCGCCTGGCCACTATGCTTCCCGGTATAGCGCATACTCTGATGGCCAATGGTTTCATGGATCCCATTTTATGTATTTATTTCTGAGTCCCAAATTATGGTACCTACAGGGTTTGTTCCGAAAGTACCCAAACTTGTCGTAGTGTGGCGCGAGAAGCGAAAATGAACTTTTTAAAACTCTCCATTTTATTGAACCTTATAACATTTACAGTTAATATTCTTCAATGTAGGCAAGCCTCAATACAACGATTATAGCGGGTTTTCCATTGTTCGAAGCACTTCTTGAAGTCATGGAGTGGGATCACCTTCAAGGCGTCGCTTGTA
This sequence comes from Pyrrhosoma nymphula, assembly GCA_963573305.1. NCBI lineage: Eukaryota > Metazoa > Arthropoda > Insecta > Odonata > Coenagrionidae > Pyrrhosoma > Pyrrhosoma nymphula. The sequence continues at coordinate 31,307,387 of OY754328.1, forward strand.
GCTTTTTGAACCATCGCAATTGATGAGAAACGCTTCCCTTTTGGCACCCTTTTTATTTTGGGGAACAAGAAGAAGTTGGGTGGCGACAAATCCAGGCTGTAGGGGGGGTGAGGCAGCGCTGCTACCAGCGTCCTGACCAGGTGCTGTGTGAGATGGTGCATTGTCATGGTGAAGCACCCAGTTGTCAGGGAGTTCAAGTTTCCAGTCACAAATTCCAAAAATGGAGTTTTTGCGATTCCTACCGCATCCAAAATGAACTGGAGACTTAATCATCTGTCATAGTCCAACACAACTCTAACGCGAGCCACATTCATGTCCGTTTTTGATGTGGATTCCTTAAAAGGCCGTTAGTTTGTATATACAATTTTTATGAAAAATGTTGAGTTTTTGAGGAGATACTGGAGTATGAAAAATTTGGCATTTGTAAAAACAAGTCACAGAATTTTCCCATTTTTGTCATATTTAAGAAAGCTAGAAGGTTCCACTAAGAATCATTTTGTACAAAAAACATTAGTGTATCATATTCAATAGGCACACTTAAAAATGTTTTGAAAATTTTAAAAATATTTAAACATTTAAAATTAAATTTTCAAAATATACCCCACCTTCGATCCATCTAAAATTTTAGAATATTGTAGTCCTTTGTATAGGTAAAGAGGCTGCAAAGTTTCGCCATTGCAATATTTCCTATAAGGGAGAAAATAATTTTTTTATGGCATGCACTTCACCGGTTCCTCGCCCATCTGGTTGAATAGCAGTTAGGCCTTTCGATTCTTGCCAGTGGAGTGAGAAATGCACTATGATTGGCATTGCTTAAAACAGTTACTTCACAGTCGGGTTTATATAACGGCGGTGGAACTGCCTAAATCTTGCGGCTGATGTGGGTGAATCAGCACGGGATGTCGTACGTTGATCTGGAGCTTAATGTGAATCAACTATTTCATTTTGATTTTCAAACGATTATTACCATATCGGTTTTAAAAGTAGGTTTAATTACAACTGTATACATGACCCTGCCTGTGCTCTCGTGCCTGTACTTTCAGTGAAAAACAGAAGCAATGTTACAATTTGCTGAATTTTCCAAAAAAACATTAGGTCTCGAAACCTTCGTCTTGTCACTGCGGCCTTTTACGACCGTTGTCGGAGCGTTTTAGGAGTGATTGAAGGTCAAAAACTTGGTACTCAGTGCTCTATTGGTGTTTCAAATTTGCTCGAAGAACCTGAACTGTCTGGACTGCCTAATGATTTGTCACAGCAAGAGGCTGCTGCTAGTTTTCCTGGCGATTCACATCATTGAAGTTTTTCAGGTTAACCCTGATGAGCCGGAAGAGCTCAGTCAGGAATCTAATATAGAAGTGGAGGAGGCACTCGAGAGCAGCAGAAATGCTTACTCAAAAAAAAAAAAGCTTTGATAAGACCAGATTAACGTTACTCTAGAAGGTCTTGGTGAGTTTCCAGTGACACTGAAAAAGTTGTACCGCTCTAAGAAATGCAGTCAAGAAAAAGTGGAAAAAGCTAAGAGTCGTGAAAATATCCCTAGAAAATGCAATGGAACTTAAAATAGTGCAACCCCAAATTGAGGAAGGCCCACCTTCAAGTGATTTGGATATTTCTCATTGGTTTGAAAAAGCCGGGAGGAAGATAATCCAACAATTGAAAGATAAATTTGAAGCTGCAAAAACCCTAAATGAAAGAGTGCTGATCCTGTCTGTTCTTCCCCAGTCGTGGACCGTTGCAGAAATACAGAGACAGTTCTCGACTACAGAACACATTGTGAGGAAAGTCAAGAAATGTGTAGCTGAGAAAGGTATATTGTGCACTCCGTATCAGAAGCACAGAAGGACCCTATCAGTTGATGTCGAGGAAAAAGTAAAATCATTTTAGGTATTAAGAGCCTGACATAAGTCGGGAAATGCCCGGCAAAAACAGTGGAAAAATGCATATGAAAATGGTAGCAAGGTCATTAAGCAAAAAAGGCTAGTATTAAGTAATTTGAGAAAGATATACTCCCAGTTGAAGAAAGAAAATCTTAATCTTCCATTTGGCTTTTCAAAGTTTGCTGATTTAAGGCCAGCTGAATGTGTTCTCGCATGTGCGTCAGGCACACACCAAGTATGCGTGTGCACAATTCACCAGAACTTTAAACTAATGTTTATGGGAGCCAGCAATTATCTGAGATTCTTTCAAAAGAGATAAAAGCTCTTTGAAAGTTACAAAGATTGCTTTCAATGCACATTGAACTGCTCTCCACCTACTGATGAATGCACTCTCGGTTAATGTAAAAGCAGAATGTACAGTGACCCATACAGACTCCGAGATGTTTTACAAAATCCTTTTCAAGAGAAATCCATCGGCACTATCCCTTTAAATAAGTTGACAGACACAGACAGCTGTAATTTGGAGAGTCTTATAATGGATAGTGAAACTTTCGTTGACGTTTTTGTAGAGGTAGCAAAAAAGTTCAGGCACATGACTGCATTGCCAAGAAACCAAGTGGCTTTTTCAAAATGATGCAAGACAATCTAGGCCCTGGAGAAGTTCTCTTAGTGGGGAACTTTCCGAAAATTATGGTTTTCTACTCCAAGACAGCGCTCAAGGCAATCACTGGAACAGCAGTCAAGCTATGATACACCCTTTTTCTGGGTATGTGCGAGAAGAAATTGAGTTGAAAACAATACATTTTGCACTAATCTCACAGCAAAGGACCCACGATACGGGTGCAGTCTTTTCTTTCCAAAGGAAGCTAGTTCAATTCCTGAAAGCACATGTATAGGATTAAAAAAAAATAATTTACTTCTCCGTTGGAGCTGCAGGACAGTACAAGAACATACACAATGTTGACAATATGTTGCAGCACTAGAAGGATTTAAATATTCCCACAGAGTTGCATTACTTCGCGACCTCCCACGGTAAGGGGCCTAGTGATGGCGTTTTCAACAACACCCGAAAATGATTTCCTAGTGTTATGCTCACAGTTTTACCCTGCGTTTTCAGGTCTTGGCGGCAGCAGCAAATAAGTGAGACTAAAGAATGCTAAAGACGATTGATGATTCTATAATGTAAGCTCAGTATCCTAAAATGAATATCTTCACAATGCATGGAGGATAGGATAAATGATTGAAGAATGAAAGGATACTGAAGGAATGGGTCGGGGGAGAATGGAAGGGAGGGGCAGCAGGTAGGGGAATGGAAGGGAAAGAGGTAAGGGAGCGTAACGAAAGACATTGATGCCAGGAGGATGTTAAGCATGGTATAGTCATTGAAGTGTTGCATTTTTCAGAATACAGATTTTCAACTTTTTAAGTAGGTAGTAACCCATTACCCTGGGCCAAGGGGGGGAGGGAGGGAGGTGACCATCACCGGCGCTTCGACGAAACCCTGGAACCTGAACATTCCACGGAAGTCCACCACACTGACAATTCCTATAAAGTGGGGAAGAACCCTATAGGAGAGCGTGCGTAGTTTTTCCCTAAGGTCACTACACTTTTCTCCCACACCAGGATCCTGGCAATTGTTTTACCACCAGCAGACCGGTGGAAGGAGGCGCTGTGGCTGGGGTATTGCCAGCGATGCCGACGGCAGTCGTCCGTTGCTATCGCCGAGAGTACAGGCAAGGTAATTTATACAGTTGTAATTAAATCTACTATTAAAACCGATCTGGTAATAATCGTTTAAAAATCAAAATGAAATACTAGTTGATTCGCATTGAGCTCCGGATGGAGCGACCTCCCGTGCAGATTCACCCACAGCCGCAAAATTTAGGCAGTTCCACCACTGTTACATAAACCCGACGGTGAAGTAACTGTTTTAACCGTTTACAGTCCAATGTTCCCATTTGGGAACAGATTTATAAAAATTCATGAAAATTATATTTCGTATCTGTGATTACTTTTATAGCTTTTGTTATGTAAATAAAGTATGGAAGTATTTTTTAAAGTGAATCGCATGACTTGTTCATACATTTGTCGTTAATTATACATTTTTAAAATTAGTTATTTTCATCACCTCTGTAGTGAGTATGCGGTTTATCCAATATTTTTCTCTACACTCGCTCTCAAGTAACAAATACTCATTTATTCAAAAGATCAATATGCATTACATTGTTAAACTTAGTGTTTTGGTCAAGTTTGTATTTATTTTTCAAGCAATAACAAAATTTTGAGGTGTGTTCCCATTTGGGAACATTGGACTGTCAGCATATCTAAGTCAGTTGCTGTTTTTTGCCTCCGATGAGATATCCCCAAACTCTTGTGGTTTTATTTTTTTCGTCTCATACAAAGGAGTTTTGAAACATTGTCGCTTCTTTGGCCTAATTATATCTGAATTCACCACCTCAGACTGCTTGCAGCTATATAAATACATTGTAGTTCCTTGTTGGACATTGTGGTATGAAATAGACCCAGTCAACCCTAGTGAGTTGTAACAAGTCTTCTTCTAAATGCTTGATTGTGGTTAGTTCTTCGATGTGCTTTGTTCCTTCAGGTTGTGACGTCCAGTGTGTGCTCCTCTGTTGAGTCATTCTGAGAGTCGGTTTTGTGATCGCTATCTTTGAAGAACATACTTTTTTTAGACACTTCTGATAAAATGAGCTCAAAGGTGTTTCTTACCTTGGAAGAAGTAGTCGAATATTTAGACGTTCTAAGTGACGATGAACTGTCGGAATACGAGTTGTGCCAGCTTCCTCCTGAAGAAGACCACCATTTGACGGATGAAGAAGATGTCAATGAAAATGATCTAGGGGAAATAATTCCGGCTGACACATGTGGGAAAATCAGCCTCACTCTACCAAACAGAGATGATGATGGAGAGAAAGAGAAAGACAGTCTACCTAGAAGGAAAGGAGTAAAACAGAAAAGCAGTACTATGGGAAAAGGTCAGAAAAATATATTTTTCTCTTGCTTCGCTGCGGGGTTATGTTCTTTTTAAAATTACAATTCAGCATCTTTTAAGACTTCAAAAGTTTTCATTTTTTTCCATTTATATATTCATCAGCCATGAAGTAATTGAATGATTGTATCATTCACAGGCAATATTTGGAAGAAGCTGAATAAATTTGAAAATGAAATTCCGTCAGAACCAATGCTGGGGTTAGATAATCATCTGGAGAAACTGGTTGCCTTGGAGCCGATTGAACTCTTCTTCAAGTATTTACCACAGCAGTACTTGAGTCATGTTGCAAACATGTCCTCTCTTTATGCTCAACAAAAAGGCTCATCTCTTGATGTTACGTGGGAAGAGATTGGTCAGTTCTTCGGAATACTTTTGTTTAGTGGATACCACACAGTCCCCCAAGAAAATTTGTATTGGTGTTCTGCAGAGGATATGTCGATTCCAATTATTCCATCAGTGATGCCCAGGAATCGTTTCAAAGACATAAAAAGATATTTTCACTTGTACGATGACAACATGTTGCCAAAGGGTGACAAATTAGGAAAAATTTCTCCTTTGTATAGAGAGTTGGGAAAAAACGTCATGCAATTTGGAATCTTCCATAAGGAACTAAGCCTTGACGAATCTATGGTTCCATACTACAGCCATCACTCGAGCAAAATGTTTATCAAAGGAAAACCAATTCGTTTTGGGTACAAAATCTGGATGCTATGTTCATCATCAGGATATCCCTGTGCGATGCAAATATATGCAGGGAAAGAAAAAAATTCTACTGGATCGCTGGGAAGTAGGGTAGTATGCGATCTTTTGGCTGTTGTAGAGCACCCTAAGCAAATTGAGTTATACTTCAATAATTTCTTTTCATCCCACTCACTGCTAGTAGAACTGGCAGAAAAAAGCATAAAGGCAACAGGTACAATCCGGTAAGGAAGGATAGCCAAATGCCCGCTAAAACCATCAAAAGTGATGGCAAAATCTCACCAAGGGGATTTTGATTTTCTATGTGATGGAGTGGTATTTTTCTGTCGATGGAATGATAATTCAGTGGTTACATTAGGGTCCAAATGCTACACTAATGAGCCATTGGGTTCTGTAAAGAGATTTTCTAGGAAGGAAGGGAAAAGGATAGAAATTACACAACCGCAATTGATAAAAAAATATAATTTGGGAATGGGGGGAGTTGATGTACTTGTATTGGACAAACTTCTGAGTAGCTACAGGCCAAAACTCCGAAGCAAGAAATGGTGGTGGAATCTGTTTTCAAATGCTTTGAATATGAGTGTCGTCAGTGCATGGCTTTTGCATAGGGAAATCCATGGAAAAGGGTCGAAAACGCACTTGGAGTTTCTCCGTGACGTAGCGACAAGTCTCATGCGACTACGCCCAAAAATAATCTCTCATCCTGGACCTAAGACGCACTCTTCAGTGAAACGAAGAAAAACAGGGGGGCATATTCTAAATAAATCTTCACAGGGAAGATGCGTAGTCTGAAAAAAAACACTCGCCTCCAATGCGCCGAATGTGAAAAAAAAATGCATCTTCACTGTTTTTCAATGTATCATGAGTAATCCATAAATGCAATTTATACACTGTATAATGAGAATGTCATAATTACATGTATTTTTTACCACATTTATGATATTTTCGAAAAATATACATGCTCAAAAAAAAGTAAAACCTTGAAATTTTATTCACTGGAGTGTCCAATGTTCCCATTTGGGAACATGCTTGAAAACGCATTTAAAAATTTTTGTTCGGGTTTTCTTTCATAACATCTATTAATTAGCTGTAAAATAAATAGAATACATATGCAAAAAAAATAATAAAAAACAGTTGGTAAGTTAGTGTGGTCTTTAAAGGGTTAAACAATGCCCATGATGTACAGTGACCTTTTTTTTAAGTAACACTTCTACCTTACGTTAAAAGTCATATATATATATATATATATTGTACTAGTCACCCCCTATCAATTTCCTTATCACGGGGGTTCCAATAATTATTCTATGTCACGCGGTCCTAAATACGCGACGTTATATACTATATCAGCCCGACACACAAAAGGTACCCTTCACTTTATCACTTCTTACCTTGAGAGAGATCCTTTCTTTTGGTAGTCCTTGGCGGCAAAGGTTAATGGATTAATTCATGCACAAAAATGATACACTTGAACAATACATATATTTATAATAACCCTTTTATTCTTTCTTTAAAAACAAATTCACTTTGGTTAATCAATTAATTAATATATGTTCCCTTCTCAAATATATTCGTATTAATCTATAATGTTTGTTGTACTTCACCGGATATTGCACAATGTGACTTCTGCTGATACTCTATTCCCCAGTATCTGTTTATCGGATTCCTGGATCCTTCCTTAACACAGAACACTGGCGTTGGTAATTGCTGTCCAAAGCTGCTTACTCCCGGCTAATTATCACTGCAAAAACTCCAGACTGACTTTCACTCGATGACCGGTCCTTCGGCTTCCCTGAGTGAGTGAGTGCTGACTTCGTGAGACCTTGAGTGTCCTCCCCCTACGTTCCTTGTGACTTTTTCCTAAGCAGCCTCGTCCCTTGCTTGACAAGCCCTTATATACTTTCTCCCCACCCCTCCTGTATGTTCTAGAACATTCCAGGTTTTCTCAACTTGGTCTCGTATCTGATAGGCTATTCCCTTCTCATTATTACAATTTTGATTACCCCTTCCATCCTTTCTTTGCCTTGCAGCTTTCATAACACAAACGGCATTGTTTTTAGTTTGTTTACGTAACACGAAAACAGTATTGTTTTAAAGTTGTTTTCATAACACAAACGGCATTGTTTTAAGTTTGTTTACATGACACGGAAACGGTATTGTTGCCTCGCGGTAGCACGTGTTCCCAAAATACCCACAATGGCGTCCTTAATTGTAAACTTATGCCAACACGGCCAAAATGGCGTGTTACAAAATATATATATATATATATATATCATAGTGCATTTCTCACTCCACTGGCAAGTAGCAAAAGGTCTAACTGCTATTCAACCAGATGGGCATGGACATGGTGAAGTGCATGCCACAAACAAAAATTATTTTCTCCCTTTTATCAAATTGAATTTTATCAATGGCGAAACTATGCAGCCTCTTTACCTATACAAAGAACTACAAGATTCTAAAACTTGAGATGGTTCGAAGGTGGGGTACATTTTGAAAATTTATTTTTAAATTTTCAAATATTTTTAAAAATTTTAAATTTTAAAGTGTGACTATTGAATATGATACACTGATGTTTTTTGTAAAAAATGATTCTTTGCGGAACTTTCTAGCTTTCTTTGGAAAAATTGGAAAATTGGAAAATTCTGGGACTTGTTTTTACAAATGCCAAATTTTTCATACCCCCCTATCTCCGCAAAAACTCAACATTTTTCATAAAAATTGTGTATACAAACTAACGGCCTTATAAGAAAAATACACACAAAATTTCATGCAAATCTGAGATAATAAGGGCAACTTGTCCTTGATTTCACATGGAATGACCCATATGGTATTTACATAAATACTTGTACCAGTTGTTGTTCATGCCTTTCCAAAATATGAAATTCTTACGTCCATTTCTAGGAAAACCTATTTACTAGCAATATTTCTTTGTAATTTATCCTTTCACTTCATTCCATAACTCATGCATCCTGTGGGATATACAATAATGGCTGCGACCCATTTGATGATTGGCTAATGCCTGATCATCCGCGAATGTAGAGCCTTTTTTGCAAGTTCTCATTTTCCATAATTCCTACTTAAAGCTCTTCCTGTGCCTGTTGCAACATTTCCTTCCCATTTATGGTGAATGGTACAGACAGTAAAGGACCATCCTATCTTATTCCCAATCATATCTCTGCCAACTTTGACTCTCCTTCAGCAGTCCTATAATGTGTTCAGTCTGAGCCAGTGGCGAATATATGAGGGGGGCCCAGGCCCCTCCCCCCAGAAATAAGGCCACATTGCCACGGCGAGAGGTGCATGAGCGGATACCTAAACTACAGCCAGTCGCTGCTAGCAAGCCGATCTTGCCCCCCCTCCCCCCCCCTAAGTTATTTCCTATATTCACCACTGGTCTGGGCCCTGTACTAGTTTCAACTCAAGTCAGCATGCTTATCCTTGCTTATACAGTTTTCTTATGATGCGCTAGGTACTAGATTCTCAAATCATCTTACCCTACTGAGCACAAACTGATCTATGAACTAATCCACTCTCTTCCATATCCTTTAGTCTAAATAATTGTGCTTATCACAGAGGAAATACCACATTCAAAGGAGGTTAGCTGTTTCTCCATTTTTTTGCCTCTGAAAAATTTCACTACTGCTGCACAACATGTAACTAAAGAGATTGCTAATTAACTACTTTAGGAGAGATTATCATTATGCTATTCTTTAAGCAAGAATATGCTTGTGTACATGGTCTTTGTTCGTTTCCTTCAAATATGGCAAAAGGAGTATCACTGAAGAGCAGTAAATTAAATATAATATCAAAGGATACGTAGAGTAAGTTCTAGCTTTTTTCAGCAGATAAAAACCTACCCTCAACTTTTGGCAGTCACAGAATTATGTTACTTTTTCAGGGGCAATTTTTAGGCGTATGGCTGGCATTAAATCATTCTTTTCTCTTTCTCCCATAGATCACGAAGAATATTCACCAATAAATATGGTAAAATTTTGCTCACGAACTAAAAAACGCTCTTTGACGAGAAAACTTTTCTTTCTGAGTATTTGTAATCACGGCTCAGTGCCGTAACAAATGACCATGAGACCATTTAATTGATACAGTCAAACACATTGAACCATGCTGGAATCGGCACCATGCCGAGGACGGCCACCATGGTCACCACAACGCCCATTTCAACACATCGGGGCTCAGACAGAGGATACTATTTGACAGAGCCAGAGCTGTCTATACCATGAAATGTTCACCGAACTTTACTGAAGTGTTCAGAATGTCTTCGTCTGCCAGGCAGCAAGTTCCTGCAGATTTCAGTGCAGCGTGAGGAGTGTGCCAGAGCAGTGCTCTGTGTAGTGCTGTAGAGCAATAACCCACAGAGTACCTAATTGAGGATATTGAGGTTGATGCTTAACTACTAATAACTCTGGTTGAAAATAGACCAGTATTATGGGATAGCCTGGATGATATAATGCAAGATGTAAAAACAACACCAAGAAAAGTTAAGTTAAAGCTGAGGGCTAAAGGATAAGCATAAAGTGAACTGAGGCTTTAATTAGGTACACATATATCATCATAACCACTTGCCCATAATTTCTGAGAGTATAAACGTTTTATTAGTTCTTGATCAGTGGGGTAAAGAAAGGCTCGGTGTAAAAAGGGGTGGATAGTTTTGTCCTTATATTTGGTGAATTTGAGTGCTATTTGTGGAGGTTCACAAAACTGGGAATTGAAACAATGATCCATTAATAAGAGGATTAGATACTGATAATGATTGTAATTGGGTTTTTACCAATGCATGCCATAAAATGATATAAAAATAAATAAAATAAATAATTAAATATGGTATAATTGGGATTATAATTATTTTAAACACTTTTTGGCATAGGTCCTGATCATGTTCTATGCAGCCTTGATAGTGTTAGGAGAGGAAGAAATAGGATTCTCAAATTCCAGGGTTTTATGGTCAGCAACTTTTAGCTTGAATTTCCTCAGATTTTATTTGCAGATATCAATTAAACTAGGATATATAGTTAGACTTTGAATTTGACTGTGATCAGAGGGAATGGCTTACCTTTAAAGAGGTCTTTTAAGAAAAAATTGCAGGGAGATTGAGCTGATCTCCATCTCACATTTGTTATCTGGAGGGCAGTACATATTTGCAATACAACACATTGTCCAAAAAGAGTTTGAATTGAGAGTTAGATGGACATTCCATCTCATGACAGTATTCTTAAGATAAAGACAGACAAATGTTCGTGAGAGATTTCTGAACAAATACAGATTTGGCAACAATAGCCATACTAAGATTGGAGGAATCAGTAGGTAGATTTATATGCAAGTTGAGGGCTAGGTGATCAGAGAGGCCATTATACGTAGAAGAGCACTGTATAACAGAGATTGCACATTACATGTACATAGAGCTTGTATTACGGTTGAAGGTGGTTAGTATTTTCCCACATTTAATTTGCAAGTTAGATATAGGCTAGAATCACCTGAATTCCAACACAACAATAACATCTTGTTAGTGAATGCCAATAAAATTATTTCCATCCCCTAAATAGGGTAAGCAGGTAATGAAAAATTACTTCGTCAAATGCTTTTGCATGCTCACATTTTGTTTTAAAAATTAGCATTATTGTTCCATTTTTGTGTGGTAGGTGTGGGTGTTACCTCGCACTTATCATGAATATGGAGGAGTTATCAAATGAGCAAAAGGTTGATATTTTGGAGTGTTACGTCCTGAATGGGAAAAACCTTAAAAACTGTCTTGCACAGAGATCTCCAGTGTCTAAAAAAAACTTTCGAACCAGAAACGGCTCCAATATGGATCATCTCAGATGCTGCAAAGGTGCACCAGGCAGGCTAAAAACTTTCTACTTGAAAAGCATGCAGCAAACTGCTGGCATTCCTTTAAGATCTCCGAAGAAATATCTCAAACACCACACGGTGTCACCAAAATAACCCTCTCAAGAATCCTCAAATCTGAAAATCAAACTCTTAATATCAGGAAGAGACAAATTCAAGGAAAAAGACTGCCCTCACAGATCTACTTTTTGTAATTGAATGCTGTAAATGATGCTCGAGGAGCTGTATTTTATTGATTATTGTATCGTTACGGATGAGTCCATGTTTTTCTTGACGAAATGTTACCCCCAGCCACGTCCGTAGTGGAAATACCGAGAAACCATATGAAGTACATAGTTGGAAAAACCACTAAAAAAAGGAGTGTCATGGTTTTCTGCAGAATCAACTCAGAGAAGCTGATGGGAAAATTTTTCTTCAAAGGAAACTTGAACCAGTGAAGCTACCGCTTCATTGTTCAGGACCAGTTTCACACCAGACGCAGGAAAGAAGTCCTTAGCCTGGGAAACATGTACTTTAAGCAGGATTTTGCCACAACACACTCAGCCTATGAAAGAATGTTATTCCTTGAGCAGACTTTCAAGAAGGGATTTATTTCCAAGGGTGGTGACAAAGTGGCCACCCATAACCCTGACATTTCTGCTTGCGATTTTTTCCTGAGGGGTTTTCTTAAACAGTATACAAGGAGGACAGTGACCGAGAAGAACTTCAATCGTTTAAAATAACATACAAGTAAATACAATAAAACTTTTTTATTTCTATTCTGTGAATCTGTAATTTGAAGGCAATGATTAACAGTGGGAATTTTTTACAACAATACAGCATGATCATGATCTACAATGTACAAATAAAACAAGTTCTCCGAAAGCAAACAATTTTAAACCAGTGAAATGTATGGGGATTATTCAAAATATATTCAATGATAATGTAGATGTTTTCAGCACATAAGATGTCTTTTTTAAAAGTTAAGTTTCATGAGATTAAATGCATTTATATACCGTTACATGTTTAACATTGTAACTTTTTCCTACACTTAGACATTCAATGAGAGCATGTACATACCCAACATGTGTGCACATGCATATTTAGAATTTTTGTATGCATGCCTGGTAAGTTCACGGCATTTATCCATGTGCAAAACCATTTAAGTAGGTAGCACAACAAAAAAATTTAAAAAATTCATCAGGTGCCTATTTCACAAAGCTTCAAGTCAGTGTAAAAGTCTTAAAAGATTAAAGTATTTAACACCATGCAAAACTTCCTTTATCACATCCTGAGAAATGTATTCATGAGTTAGTGCAGCGAAGACTGAAATTTCATGAGATTGCTGAGTGAGAAAACGGAAACACCTTTAACATGACTTTAAACTTTGGGAGACAGGCCCCTTGCTAACCTGGTGCCTTATCTAAACAGTGAACACACTATTATCTATATTTTAAGAGCATTGTTAACAGGCACTTCCGTGGATTTCACAACACAATACTAACTTCAGTGTCATGCATCCAACTTAGTTGGCTGTCATACAGTCTCTCACAGCCACAGGGTTCAGCAGACACAATTGCACCACAGATAACTATTTAATATCCTAATTGCAATTGGGTACACATATTCCAATGACATAATTTGATTAAGTACACAAAGAATAATAACAAATAAATATGAATAGCATTTGTGCCAATGTCACAAAAAAAGACATTTGTACTTCCCCACAACTCATGACATTACAGTCATAAATTTATAAGACAAATTTATATACAAATCACCATGATATGCTTTAAAATCTTTTAGCTAACATTCACTCACTCATTTATTCCTTGTCTTATAATAAAATCCATTGCACACACTGTTCGCTTTTTTAACACATGATTAAATAATTAAAACACATCACAAAATGTAAAATCAGCTACATATTTTGTATGCATACTGTGCAAAAAAATGCATTTATAGGCTATGAGTAGTTTAAAACATTTCTCTTGTAATATTTATAGGGCTAACAAATTTTATAAAATAAAAATTCTGTTTTGTATTCCAATGTTAAAAATATTTATCTTTAGAATGTTTAGGATAGGTTATAAGTCATTGATTTTGAAAAAAATATGCAACATTTACACACTTTTTCAATGTTCATAATTCTAGCCGTTCCCTTAGCCTTCTAAATTAGCCGTTACATGGAATTCATTGTTTACCAGTGTAGATGCTGAAGAATTCTTAATTCTGAAATGACTAAAATGCTCAATGAGCTGCAAACAGTAGCATTCTTTCTCAGGATCTTAAACAGGAATGATAGCAGATATGAGCAAGAGGTAACTTGTGCAAGCACTCGCAATTCAATAACTCCTCAACTCTAAAGCGGAACACCAAACTCACTGATGACAACCAGCTAAGGAGCAGATTATTTATTGCATGCACTCTTGCAAATACAAAAACTTCATTTTTTCGAGTCATCTGCACATTCCTCCTAATACCCAAGTAGCATTAGCATTACTTCCAACCACCACCACCACAGCAGGTACCTACGTTTCTGTTCAGTTCTCAACAGACAGAGCACCAAATGGCAGGGCAACATCCAACCCCTTTGATGGGCACAGAGCCACATGTGCAGGAGGAGGAGAAACCCAACCTCAACCTCAGGAGAGCTCCCCAATGGGCGCATTCTGAAGCCACAGATCATGTATAAAACTGTATAGGTTATCGCTAACAGCCACCTGTCAATGAAAAAGGTGATACTTCATTAATTTAACACCTTTTTTACCTCATAATTTCACTGAAGAGCTAATGGTGAAAATAGAGGGTACCATTCCCTCCAGATTCATCAGATTCGTGTTTAGAGTCAGTTTACCATTTACTTCCATGCGATTGGCTGAGAAAGAGCTGCGTAACACTGAGTAGCAGCTAATGAAATGCACAAATTTAATAAGCGGTTGAAAACTGAGAGAAACAAAAAAAGTTTCCAGGTTCATTTAAAGATTTGCAGTTTTTACCAGTATCAATCTATCAAATTGATAATTTTATTTCTGGCATGGTGAAGCAATATTTACAGTTAGGAAAATTAAAGAACATAGATTTGACTACCAGATGGATGCCTTTATTGAACACATTATTTACAAAGATATGACATCACCCTACAAAAATTGGGTGGCTTCAAAAATATTCAATATTTTGATGGTTAATCTGAACAAGTCATGCTTATAAGGCATGGGCAGATAGTCTCATGGTGGGTAAGCCATACAAACACATCTACATGATTTTAAACACACTGGTATTGTGTGGGATTTAAAGAGAAGTTGAAGAGTTCTTTTATCTTCCAAGTAAAAGGAGTGAAAAATTCAAGCTTCAAATAAAATACCCAACACATGTTGAACTTTTACATTCCAAATGTCCAGATTAACAAAGAAAGCTTATTTTCCTAAGATGAGCAACCATCAATAATTGATGTAGACATTATGACTTTTAATTGCTTAGTACCATGTACATAGCTTAGTACTTTTCTACAACATTTTATAATAGCACGACGTATTTCGCCACTTTACGGCATCATCAGGTTTACAAAATATAATATACATAAGTTTGTTATTTCAGTTTGTTATTGTTGTTGTAGTTACGGAGGAGAGGGGAAACCAGATATTGGGGCAGGGTTGAGGGGAGGAAAAATGAAAGACATGATGATTAAGGGCTGGTGAGGTGGAACAGATTAATTTTAGCTGAAAGGAGGGGGGAGGGACGTGGAAATAATAATTCGTTGCAAAGGTTTTTTGACTGTCTGATAATTTCTAATTGTTTCAGGCCTTTGGGAATAACGTGTAAAATTTCAGGTATAAAATCGCTTGTATGATTGTAATCCAAAAGGTGTTTGGCAAATGGTGAGGTGGAATCCATATTTCTATAACATCTGGTGTGTTCTTTAATACATGTACTCAAACTCCTACTAGCCTGCCCGAAGTATGCTATAATGCAACAATTGCATTTAATTTTATAAATACCAGAATTTAGGAGTCTATCTTGTTTGTCTTTGCCGTTGACTAAAAGTTTTGAAAGGGTTAAGGGAATGTTAAAAGCTGCTTTAAGGGAGCTTGGTAGGCAGTTTGAAATTCTATAAGAAATATTGCCATTGAATGGGAGACAGCACCACTTGAATTTAATAGGTCTTTCTGTTAATGCGGGACAAATTTGTTTTAAAGCTAGGGCTTTTTGTTTTTTCCGAAGGATTCAGAGCATTAAATTTTGGTTGTAACCATTATTTGCGGCTACTGACATGATAGTCAACAGTTCAGATTTGAAATTCATGAAAGTTAGGGGGATGTGTAGGAGGCAATGAACCATAGAATTGAAAGCTGCATGTTTGTGGGAAAAATGGTGAACTGAATCGCTTGGTATGATGTGATCGGTGTAAGAAGGTTTCCTGTATATTGAAAATTCATGTTTTTGCCCTGTAATGGAGATTGATAGTGCCGTACACGTATATAAGAACACGCCAGATGTTAGAGAAATATGGATTCCACCTCACCATTTGCCAAACACCTTTTGGATAACAATCATACGAGTGATTTTATACCTGAAATTTTACATGTTATTCCCAAAGGCTTGAAAATGGACGCACTGGAACAATTAGAAATTATCTGTCAGTCAAAACACCTTTGAAATGAATTATTATTTCCGCATCCCTCCCCCCTCCTTTCAGATAAAATTAATCTTTCCTGCCTCACCAGCCCTTAATCATCATGTCTTTCATTTTTCCTCCCCTCAACCCTGCCCCAATATCTGGTTTCCCCCCCTCCTCCTCCGTAACTACAACAACAATAACAAACAGAAATAACAAACTAATGTATATTATATTTTGCAAACCTGACGATGCCGTAAAGCGGCGAAACACGTCGTGCTATTGTAGAAAATGTAGTAGAAAAGTACTAAGCTATGTCAATTATGAGTACTAGTAACTTCTACGAAGTAAAGCCTTCATCATTCAAGTATATACATTATGACTTGCTGACAGGCATGCAGAGAGGCCTGTTCAAATCTTTATCCGTACTTAGAGAAGTCAACTCTTAGTATGAAAATTTATCTATAAAGTTTTGAATCATATAGCACTTCACTTTCAGTCATGAACAATATTACTGCCATGATACAAAAAAGAAGATATTTTACACGCACAGACATTCAATATTTTTAATCTATATTCATCCCCATGGGTTTTCTGATAAATTAGTACAAATTATGAATGAATTACTGTAATACTGAGCTATTACAAAAGTTTTGGTATATTTAAAAAATTTATTTCAACCAATTTAGTGTAACTAATAAACCAATAAACTTACATTTACAAAAAATCCTCATCCTAAAACCTTTTAATCAAATGGAACTTGCAGGGGATTCAAGGGTTGTAAGATCAGGTTTCAGATAAATAAGGAAATAAAAATGATGCCATTAAGCTAAAGGGTTGGTTGTAATGGCAAGCGTATGAACTACAAAAAAATATGGATTTCTAAGTAGTGCTTCCAGTCTCACTTCGAGGAGATAAGAGTGAGTGGGGGTGCAGACTGGATGCTTAAGATGAGAATCTATTTTCTATATGGATAAAAAAGAGGAAGGCAGAAAGGAGGGAGCAGTGAGGAAGAAATTCAAAGATGGAGAAAGAAAGTGCATAATCTGAACAGAATCTATGCAGTGTGATATACTCTATTTGGCTATGATCATACCTTGCTTAGTACAAGGGATGTGTTTTTATGAGCCATTGCCCTCATCCATTGTGTAGAATTTGAGGATTTTAACGTGATGGAGACAGGGATCCATTCAATTTCTATTGAAAATTAAGCAGTGAACATAATAGAACTAAACATAAGGAAGCTATTGAAACAGTTTTTTTAATAAATTCATAGAAAATTAATGCAAATGTGAGTCAATAAAAGTGGTTAATTTGCACCTCAAAATCTTAAAACGACTTGAGTGATAAAAATAAAGAATTTTAAGAGTATTAAACGATTTGTTAGTCACATACTGTACAAGGATGGCCATTCTCAAACACAACAACGGTAGATATTGCATATAGAAGAAATTTCATACCACTACAGAATATCATGTAAGAATGCTTACCAGAGCTAAAAATAAAAAGATAATTAACTTCAGCATGGCTTGGATTGAGAGCATTCCCAACACAATACCTTAAGTTAATTTGAATATCTCTGTATCATGGAGGGAGTCATGTGTACTTCTGTCTTCGGAGAAATACATATGTGTCACAGTGCATAAAATGGATGCAAAAATTAAAATTGAACAAAATAAACCACAAGAAAAACATCAAGAACAAGGATGTTGAGTTGTGCAGAAAATACACTGTTGTTGAACTGCACTGTGAAGAAAATGAACTACCATATATTCCAAAATAAATTCGTTTTAAGGACATGCAAAATTACAAAATGTATGCAAATGGGTACAAAACTGTTAGAAACCCCATATATTTTGAAGGTTCTATGAGTAACTGATGTGGCTCACATTTATCAAATGTAATTGCAATATTCAAATGGCATAAATGATTACTTCCTCAATTATAGAAGAAAAACATTATAACAAAAAGTAAATTTAATGCATGATATGATTGTTGATGACCATGATAACCATTGTTTGGTAATAACCTCCACTATAAATATATCATTTCTTCATTTTCATGCTTATCTATCAGTACCTAATTTCGTCTAAATATTTAATTACTAAAAATTATCACTCAATTTTCCAACTTAAGTATCAGTAACAAAAAAATTATCGCAGCTTGAAAATACAGCAGCAATGAGCAAGAGGTAAGATTAAATAAAGGATTCCATTTTGTGTGGATACGGTAGAAGGATCCTAGATAAGATACGGTAGAAGGATAATAAAATATAAATTAAACACATTAAATTAAATAACTATTCAAGGCATTAAACATACCTTATATGGTGTAGGATTCAAATTTCGTTTGTGGTCTTGACGCAGAGTTTTCAGTGATGTCTGAACTCGATGCCGGACTTCATCTAATTCTGGTAGTTCTCTGACTATCTGCCCATTTTCCCAATAGACCTGCCAAAATAATAGAAAGGAAAATTTAAGGGGGAATTTAGGTAACTTAGTCAAAAGTATACCATTTATGGGGAACACTATTCTTCGAGGACATTAGTACACAAGATATAATTCAAAATGGTATCAGTGTGACTTAACTGTTAATTGGGGATGAGTCAAATAAATATACATTGCCAAGTACTAAAAAATACCATCCATGGAAAGCTAAGATTTTGTTTCATAACCAACCATTTCAAAATCACTGAAATAGACACTTCACAGGAAATGAGTGGCTATTGATGAATATCTATTTTTATTGACATTAATTTAATTAAAAAACTAAACTACAGCAAATAAAAATTTTATCTTAAGAATACTGGAGACTGCTGGATTTACAGTAATTGACTTTCATTTACATGTACATATATACTAGGGATGAGTCGATTCCAAATGTCGATTCTCGATTCCACCGATTCTCGAGCACGGAATCGGAATCGAGAATCGATCGCCGATTCCGATTCCATCGATTCCAGGAAGATAAATGTTTTCAGCATAGACTATAAGCTTGGGGCATAAAGGCCGCCACACACCAAAGCGGCCGCGGTGTCAGCCTTGCCCGCGCGGAGGATACGCC